>OY728125.1:225462027-227962027 GCA_963277665.1 Viscum album
GATGTATGGATTCCTTGATATTTTATTTCATTATAACATGAATTAAAATTAGGTTGTTATTTGAAGGTGAAATCATGATAGAATCAGTATTCATTTAATAGTGGGAAAGGTAGTCTTATTAATATGGGACATGCATATGGCAGTAGGTCTCTGTTCTTGGTGGATATATATGGGGATTTTCCTCCCCTGGTATCTATATTAAAGGATTCTAAAAGGATCCGAATACTATCCATTGATATATTATTTCTAGAAAAATGATTTATGGGAGATGTAATTCATCCTATTTGGTTGATTTCACTTTTAGATCATCTGATACCTTACTCATCAAGATGACTAGACAATATCCCAAACAAAAGAGGCCTCAAAGATATCCATATCTCTAGAAGTAATGAATTCTCAATGATTATTTGTGAACTATGGATGTGATGAATTCCCACTTACATATCCCCCCTCCCCAAATCACCCCAACAGACTCCACCTGCACAAATCCCCTCCCCATGTACACCCCCTCCCCACCTATACACTGCAAATCCCCCCATCTATACACCCCCACCTACACCCCCCCACCCATCAACCCACTACACAAACCCCACCACCACCTGCACCCCCCACTTGCACAGCCCCCACCCCCACCTATACACCACCACCTCACCCCCCAAAAGACCTCCACCGACCAACCCCCCCCCCCCCCACTCCCCACCCACACACACACAACTGTACACTCCCCTCTGACCACCAACCTGCAGCCCCCCACCTACACCCCCACATGCACATCCCCCTCCCGCACCCCCACTAGGAAAATCCACCCCCACCCCACCAGTACAATCCCCCACCTCACGCCCAAAAGTCCCCCCACTACACAACCCAACATGCACACCCCCCTTCACCCATTGCACATCCCCCCACCTACACACCCCCACCCACTGCACCCCCACTATCTACACCCCCCCAATTGCATATCCCCCTCCCCCACCCCCATCTGCACAACCCAACCCCACCACCCACCTATATTCCCCCACCCACCTCACCCCAATATACACCCCCTACACAGCCCCCTACCAGGAAATGCATACCACACCTACATAGCCCACCCCCACCTGCACATCCCACCCCCACCTCACCTCCACCTTCACACCTCCAAATGTTAAATACTTCATATATTAGAATCATTTATAAAAAACCTTTCATATGATTAACAACATATTCAATAAGAATTTACCTGGATTATTCATAAGAATATCTACATATGAGTGTTATAGTGTGATGGTTTACATGAAACAAACTTATTAACCTCATGAATATGATAAATATGTATTATTGCCTCTATGTAAACCTAAAAGATACAAACATATAATTATACATAGTTAAGAAAATATAAACTAATTTCCATTTAAACTACATATCCCCCCCCCACAAAAAAATGAAAAACCACATACACCACTACCCTAACAGGCCCCAATCCCTTTATATGGTTCAATAAATCTACAAAGGAGTGGCTATAAATACTTCAAATAATGTTTACTCACACATTCTAGATAGTTATAGTGTAGAACACTAACAGAAACACAAATCAAATTTCAATTATTTGGAATACCATACCGCACTGACCATGGGTTTAAGACAAATCATAACATACAAAAATTGATGCAAAAAATTAAACCTACAGTTCCACTTATAAATTTAAAGTGTAGAAAAATACAATTACCTAATTGAAGATGGATCTGGTGGAATAATTTTCCAAGTGGGAGAGCTCCGCTTTAGGTCTCTCCTATAGGCCTGAAATCACACAGATGAGGGATTCGATATGTTAATATTTTAAGGTAAAATATTCCAAATTGTTTAAAAAAATATTTCGTAAAGTTAAGCTTTACCAATGGTTTTAAAAACTATTGCGAAAGCCTGCCTAAAACTCACATTTCCCAACAGTTTGATAAAACCATTGGTAAAAGTCATCTGAAACTCACATTTCCTATCTATTTGATAGTACTATTGCATAAATCACATCTAAAAATATATATTCCAATGGTTTATTCAATCTTTTGGTTAATTACCTCTCAACATCATTACTCCAGTATTTTATGAAAACCATTTCAAAACGTCCACTTTTATATCCTCCATTTACAGTACATTTTTATTATTTAAAATTTTGTTCATATATTTGTGCCATAACATGAATGATGTTATAATATACATATTAAAATATTATTTTAAAACAATACTAGTTTTATGACTATCCTTTCAGGGAGTAATGGAAAAATGAAAAATCATTATCCATGTTGATTGTAAGCTGCCAAAATTTGAATAAAGAATTCATTTCTTTTAATAATTGGATATGATAAAATGGGTGGAAAAAAGATATTCTATTAGAAATATGATATTCTCAAAAATCCATCACACTAGACTTATTATTATTATATGGATGAAGGATTTTAGTATAATATCGACAATAAAATGAAATTAAAATATATTGTTTGATAAGGATACCTCTTCAATATCACCTTCATTGAAGGACCCCTTATGGAATATCGTGGTGGTCTTCAATTGATACCAGAAGCTCTTGGATGTGTGGAAGTGGATTGGAAAGGGAATTTGGTATAATATATAGAATCTCAAAAGATATGAATTTGTTAATAAAAGGGGGGTTTAGGGTGGTATTTATATGGGAGGATTTGGTTGTTTTTTATTATTATATTCAGTAATTCAATATTTTGGACCATGATTAAAAAGAGCGTCGATTTATAGGACTAATTAAGGTAAATGGTTTATTATATTTTAAACTAATGGGTTCTAACATTATCCATGAAATAAAAAATAATTTATTATCCATATAATTTTAAATACCTTAAATTAATGTTTTTATCTATTAACAAAAAAATCTATTATTTTAGAAAAATCTATAAAATTGTACTTATCCAATTTTACATGTGTATTTCAGTCAATGGAATACATTTTATGAATATAATTTTATTATTATTATAAGTTATTATTATAAATAAATTCAAAATTTATTTATAAATACAAATTTAAATATTAAAATCCTTTTTACTATTTTTAAAATCAATTAAAATCGCAGAGAATTATCTTATAAGTAAAATATAACAAAACATTAATTTATTAATTTTAAATAATGAAGATAAAATTACTTTTAAATAATTATATATAACACCTCAATACCATACAATAATTTTATTTATGAATAAATTTTATTTTTTTCAATTTTTTCGTTATATGAAATAACATGATAAGATTATGTTATACACAATAATGAGTTATCTAGCATTACATGCAAGGTGAGTTTTATCGAGTAACACTATATTTTGAAATAATAAGTTTTTAATATAATATGATATAATATAGAAATTAGTCAGTTGTTAAGAAATTTATTACCTATCTTATTAAAATTTGTGGTTGAATTCATTGGTTAAAAATTAATTATAGATTAATATAATAACCAATTGAATATAATAAGAATGATTATGTAAACACTATTTTAATTATTAGAAAATTTTTTTATCATAAAAAATTATATTGATTAATATATATAAATTATATAATTAAATGTATATTTTATATATTTAATTAATTATTTTTGAAATTCATAGAATAGGTTCAATTGTCATAAGATAGGAAAATCCTCATGTTACCCAAAAAACCAATATTTTTTTAAAAAGGATGATTAGAAAATTTTGATGGGGAAAATATATTAAAAATAAATTTTTATAGGTTTATATATTTTACTTCTAAAAATAAACTTCTTATTTTCACTAGGAATATAATAATTCACTCTGGTTCAATTATTGGTATTTTTCAGAGAAGTTTCATTTTTTATGAATAGTGAAATATACTCCGTTGTAGTTAAAAACTACATTTTCCATTAATTTATTTCAATAGTTAAATTATGTTTATATATGGTTTAAAAGTAAAATTATAAAAAAATTATCTGTTAATATAATTTAGGCCATTAGAATCAATTATACATTGAATTTAGATATGAAAACATATCAATATTTTGTAAATTTTTACTCTATAACCCTGCATTGTGGTTCTGTAAATGATATTAATTTTTAAATAATTTCATCCAATTAAATGTTTTTATTTTGGAAAAAATGATTCTATATTTGGAATCATATGTTATAAATTATGTAATTTGGCCCCTCTAATTTTTAACAATATGAATAGTAATAGTAGTAATATTTTTTCCACAGTTAATAGTATATAGGGTAATTAAATGGTATAATTATATATTAATTATTATACAATTACACTAAAACTTGTCATAATTTTATTTGATGAGTTTTTTTCAGACAATATAATCTACGGTCCAATTTTATGACCTCTTGGAGCCACATGGATTATGTAAAGGGTTTTATAGTCTTTTATTCTATGGGAAGTACAATATGTCACACAGTTGTTTTTAATAAGTATTAAATTTTTTATAGATGGTAATAACGAATATATATTATACCATAAATATTAATTAAAAATATTAAAATATTATACATATCATGATATATTTTTTTAAATTTTTAGGAAATAAATAGTTGACTTATGGTTTGCATAATTGTCAGCCAGTTATGATTTAAATAAGGAAACAATAAATTACATGATATTTAAAATATTAAGGGAAATATAATTTTACATAGTTAAATGAATTTTATCTATTAATATGAAATGTATGGGGTATATTAAGATATTTTTATTGATTTAATCATGATGTATTGATTTATAAATGACATTGTTATGAATAGTTTCAAAATTGAAAATTTTGATAATTTAGGAAATTAATCATTTCTTAAAATATTTAAAAAACATAAAAATATTAAATGAGAACAATGGGTTGATATGTGCAATAATGTTTTCAGAAATTAAACATGAATAATCTAATTGGATCGTTATAAGTAAAATGTAGACCCCCTTAGTATATAATAATTGTTACAATAGTTAAAACTAAATTTGGTTAATTAAGTGTTAATCAAAATTATATGGATTAAAATAATATAAAAACATTCCTAAGATATGTTAGATGATGATAATAAAACCCTATATAGTATTTCCTTACAATAAATTTACTTTTTAAGGTAATTATATTGATAAATAATTTATTGTAAATTAATAATTTAAGAAATTCCAGAAGATCTCCTCACTTTTATAATTAAATGATACGTCCTCCCTCACATTCAAACAACACATTGAGCCTTTTATCTCAACCAAACACTATAAATTAAGATACAAATTCAATCCTCTCTCCCATGAAGACACCATTTTGGAATAAATAAAAGTGAGGAAGACTTTTGTTATAAACCAATAGAAGTTTCCAAAATATGAGGTAATATTCTTCAATGATCACTTTAGATTTATTTCATTCCCAAATCCATTATTTATTATTATTTCATTATTATATAATATCATATATTAACTCAAAATAATAATATTTTATTATTATATGTTTTAAACATACACTTACTCATAGTTCCATCTAATGGTAAATGAACATTCGGTTTATATGAACGATAAACTACAACCTCATGAAACGATGATTTTACATTTTTCCTTTAACAGATTTCATGGTTTGGAATTATTATAGAAAAAATATTTGTATATGTTTTAAATGAAATTTATTAGATCTTTATTCTTTAATAATGATGTTATAACTGATAATATTAATCTTTCCATTTTTATTAATACCTTAACAATGATTATGGAAGCATGGACTAATGCCTCCCCAAAGCGATGAGGTTGGTTCACTCTCTACATGGAACATATTAATATTGATTCAAATAAAACTATTCAATATATAAAAATTTAATTTTATATTGGAATTATAATATATATTTTTATCATATATTATTCATTCATTTATTATGTAAACAAATTTAATGTAGTGTTCATGCTTACACACAACCTACCGTTTCCATGAATGGTGAATTTCATTTCATATCTCAAAAAATTTATGGATTATTATAATTATAGTATAATATATTTATATAATTTTGAAATCATTGATTAATGTTTTGATATGATGAAACTGTGATCTTTTAAATAAAAAAAATAAAAATCAAGACAAAAAATATTTGAGAAACTAGACATGTAACCCATAAAATACTGAAAATAACAAAACAATGGTAACAAATGGGTAATAAGATATTATAAGATGATCATAAATAATATAATTAATATTAATATTGTAATATAATAAGTTATTAAATTCTTATAAACATTATATTGGAGGATAAATGATGTTCACCTAAAAGAAAATGTGTGTTAGGGTATTTTTCTCAATTTAATTTCATTAAGGTATATTGAAATGTAATGAAACTAGTTTCATTTATACATTGTATATACTAACTTTTAAAACGTTTTGTCGTAAATATAATTTATTTAATGACATTATAATTTTCATTTTATTGTTATTATCTCACGGTAATTATGATTTAAATGTTTTAAAATGGTTTGTGACACTTTAGAATGTTGAAATAGTATTTCCCATAAGAATATCATTAATAGTATTTACATTTATCAATGGAAACAAACCATGTGGTTAATTATTCAATATTATTGAGTGATTGATAAATATTTATTTTTTATTCCATTCAGATATTTGATATGTCATATTAATTATTTGTTAAATGGAATACTCAAAATAGGGAATGCTTTGGAATGGTAATAACGGGTGGGGCTGGAATGTTTATATAGCCCCTCAATGAAACAATAGGTTCTCATGAAAAATATATGTTAGAAAAATTATATTTGTTTTGATATATAGAGTTAAACCATACTTTGAAAGATTATGAAGGTATAGGTATACATTTTTCTTATACATTACATCAAATAACTAATAATTTCCCTTATTTATAATTAGATATTATTTATCCATGATATTTTTAATCAACATATCTATATGTGTATTTAATTATCTTTATGTGATTATAAGTCTTGTGTTTTAGTAATTTACATTTACATATTTGTTATTCTATATTTAGTTGTTTAAATGGTGTTTATGTTTCATTATTTACCTTTACATATTTATTTATTTATCATTCATTCCGTTGTACTTACCACAACTGAGATTTTTAGCTCAGCCTATTGCATTTATTTTCCATAGGATGTGAAGAAATAATACATTAATACTCTTTAAAAGATATAATTTATATATTTTTTATGTATCATATTTTATTTTATTTTACCAATGCATTATTGGTATTATGTACACATTCTGGCTTTGCATGAATGCTAAACTGACTGGTCTTCGGAATTTGATTCCTGGTAATCATGAAAATGTGATAAAATAATGCACTATCTCTGGGTATCAGGGTTCTGGTGGTTATTATTGGTATCAAATTATATTTAGAAGAAACCTTATAAACTTGATTTATAAAAAATATATTAGGTTATATAAAAGTATGATATACATTGAGGATTAGTATACAAGAAAAATGTATAAATTCTGTATGATAGTGATTGTATGGGTCATCCTAGAAATACATCAAAGCATAGATACTATATTTGAATGTGGCTCTAATAGAGATTTAACTTGGAGAAGAAACTCTGAAAAGGGGTGTCATGCCTAACATAGTGTAATGAGGTACACAAAAATGGGCCTTACTGCACACCTAACATGACACTCCTTGGAGATAAGATTATGATAATTCACATTTTATTTATAAACTATTTGGAATGATTTAGATGTAATGATGTCCAAAAAACATCCATGTTTATGATTATGAAATTAAATGGACATTAATATTCCAACATTATTTATGTATTTCACTAGTTTTGGGATTATAAATTATGTTTGAAAATTATATTATCTAATCAAATGTATTCCATTATTTAGAAATGGAACCTATATGTATGAATACTATCAATATTTGTGGAAATTATAGGGTTTAACCTATTAAGGAAACAAATAAATATAGTAATAGAAAGAAGAAAATTATGACTATAGTAGGGAATATTAATTAGGTTGGGGATAATAACCCTTCCCAAAAAGAAAAACATATTCAACATCAATATTCTATGACGTTGGAACTCATTATATGACAAACGACACTATAGTTTTGTGGGACTACTGAACCTATGGTGGATGAGCATTTAATTAAGTGTTTAGAGAAGATATTTATTGAATTCCGATGTGGTGAAAAGGAAACATTTACACTCATAGTATATTGTATCAATGGAGATACAGATAAATGTTGGTCAGTGATCTAGAATACCGGGGATGAAAAATAAATAGATATCATGGAATAGGGAACTTTTAAGAAGAAATTATTCAATAAATATGTCAATCATGACCAAAAATATGAGATGAAGAGGAAATGTGTGAGTTTAAAGAGAAATTAATAATTATGTTATGTGGAGTATGAAGATATATTTATGTAGTTATGGAGATATGCTACGTATTTAAAATGAAATACAGAATACATGATTAGTCATTTATTTTAAGGACTTATGCCAAAAATTAGAAGAGAACTGATTTATTAATCATTTTATTTTTATATTTTTATTTAGTTTTATATGCTTTCTAGAATGAAAAATAAATAACCATGACATATGGACTGAAAGTGATGTGAGAGGATACGATAAATGAAGATTAAATAATAGATAACTGGAATAATGGAAATAATGAATTTTCCACATGCGATAAATTTTGAAAGAATCAACATGGTAAAAGATTAAAAGGATTGGATATAAGTTATATGTATAAAGAGAATGGTCACCAGGAAAAATAATGCAATGGGAATAAGGAAAATGTATCTATCTAGTGCTATAAATAAATAGATATGTGGAACTATTCAAATGAATTCCCCAAGTGTCATGGAAATAATATTTATAAATTAATAACAGATCAGGGTCATGAATATGTTATTGAAAAAACGGATTGATTAATGTGATTTTGTATATAGATCTAATAAATATGTTTTAAAATTATTTTATTGATAATCAAATGATCATATGAATTATGAAAAAGATATGGATTGTTCTCTACTACATTTTCTTCAATGATTTAAATTTTTATTCTTTAATACAGACGACTAAAAAATGTGATTCAACAGAAATTTAATTTATTGAAAAACAGATGTTTTAGATAAAAATAACTTTGAATATAATTTTGATGATTAAGTATGACATTTGAAAAAATAGATGATTCATATGGACATAGAAACTTGTTATGATTTAATACTAAAGAAACTAGTCTCATGTGTTGGATAATAATATTTTATAATTTTTAACCATTTATAAATTTGTTATCATTTCACTGGGTTTAACATTATAATGTATTACATCACTATATGATACATCTTTTGATATGGGATGAAGTAGAAATAATTCAAAGTTAAATAAATGTAAAATAATATGTTTATAGAAAAGTATATTTACTTATATTTTAATAGAGTTTAATAATTTAAATTTTAATGAAAATTCACCTGAAACAATAATTTTATTCTATTGTAGTCATTTTGGATGATATCAATGGTGATTTTTCAAACCACTTGATTTTGTATTTGTGGATAGAAACTATCTAAAGGACACGTTGTCTCTCACAATGTAGAAAAAAAGATGCATATATTTCTCTTCCATGTCTTGGTTTTCATTGATAATCTTTTATTTGAAATATTATTTTTCTGGTGAACTTCTCATTGCCTTTACACTCCTCTAAATATAATGTTTTATTAACCCTATCTGTGTTTTTTATTTCACAACACGTGTTTATTTTAAAATATAAACCGAATACTACATAGTTCAAGTACAAATTAGGAGGAAAATATTTAAATAAGGTGGGGAGAATTTTTCACTACAAGACATTAAAATATTTCAATTTATTAATATATTTAATTTTTTCTTAACATTCATTATACTCTTCAATATAATGAGCTTACCGTACACACCAGAACATGTTGTCTTGCGTTATATGAAAGGGAGAGGTTTACCACACAACAAAATATTAAAAATAAGATTATTTAATATAAAAACATATAAACTAAAAATATGATAGTGGTTATGAATAGTATTAAAAAACTTAAGAATATATATATATATTATTTCATTTTCTACCAAATAATATTAAATTAATATAAGATGAAAATGAATATAATTATTATATTTTTATAAAAGAAAATTTTATGCTCACAATTGATATTTATCCTAATAAATTAAATTAATTACTATTTGTGAATTATATAAATTTCTTATTTATTTTATATATTCAATCAAATATTTTTTAAATTCATAGAATATAATTGGTAGGCATTAGATAGGAACATACCAATACTACAAATAATAACATATATTTTTTAAAATATATTTTTAGCTCTTTTTGACGGCGGTCCTATTTTTGTCACTTTAATAATTTATATAGGAAAACCTAATATTTTTATTTTAATATATATATATATATACTTTGGAGTAATTTTGGTATTTTTTTGAGAAGATTCACTATTTGATAAATATTGATAAATACTGCATTTTAGTTAAAAAATCATGTAACTTTTTAGATAGTTAAATTATGTTTTAATTTGGGTTTAAAGTAAATTTATATCATTTTTATTATTCAATATAATTTTGTTAATTATAAAAAATTTCAAATTTTAATTCATATTCGAAAACGTTTTGGGTTTTTGGTGATTTTTACTTTAATCCCACACTTTTTCATTCTCTCAATGAGATTGGTTTTGAACTAATTTAATCAAATTATGTATTTTGAACATGAAAAAATGAATCCCATATTTAAAATAATAAGGTCCATATTATACAAATAGGTCCTGTTATTTTGGGATAATATGATTTGTAACCAGAGTAATATTTTTTATTACCATAGTTAATGATAAATTAAGTAATAAAAAGTAAATATTTAACAAATATATTGTAATTTTCTCTAAAACATGACCAAATTTTATTTAAATAGTTTTTGTTCCACCAAAACCATCCCTATTCCAATTTTATGTCCTATTTGAGGCACTTGGATTACTTTATGTCCTTTAAAATATTTTATTCTAATGAAAACCCAATATGTCACAATCATGATTTTAATTTGTATTACTTTTTGATGTGTGGTTATAGAGAAGATGTCTTTGAATATAAATATTAATTTGGATGCTAAAATGTTTTTATACATCATGGTAATTTATTTTTTAAATTTAATAATTATTTATCATATAGGTTTTCATAATGATGATGCAATAATGATTCAATTAATGAACCAATAAATTAAATGATATTTGAATAATTAAAATAAATATAATTTGAATTAATTTTTGTGGTAAAATAATTTTAAGACAGAATAATAAATTTTGGTTGAGTATTATGTGATTATTTTTGATGTATCTTGCTATATGTATTTTATTAATATCAGTGTTATGAATATTGTCAAAAGTGGCAGTTATCATATTTTATGAAGACAATATATTATATAATTATTTAAAAATTATAGAAATATTAAATAATTGCATTGTGTTGAAATATAGTCTAAATTTTCATACATCATACATTAATAGTCCAATTTAATCTTTATAAGTAATAATTGAACCATCTTAGTATAGAAAAAGTGGTTACCATAGTAAAACGTGGCATGGGATAATTACAGGTTAATCAAAACAATAAGGATTAAAATAATTAAAATTTTCACTAAAATAGATTAGGTTGTTATAAATTAATATTTAATGTAATTTCAAATGTTCCCATTACCTTCATTATAAAAGGTAACCTCCTACATCACTCTTGAATAGAACACTGAACCTCATATCTTGACCTCTGCATTCCTAAATAATCTCCAAATTTCCTCCCTTAATCCTATAATCATACATTTCTTAATAAATAAAACCATGTAATACTTTTTGTATAATCACATGGGACTTACCCGAAAACGAGGTAATACTCTTCAATGATTGCTTTATATTTCATTCTTTCCCCAATAATTCATTAATTTTTATTCAACAATTATAATATAACGTAAGAATCAAAAATGTACATATATATTATTATTCTATTGTTTTTATATATACTTATGCACAATTCCATATAATGGGTAAAAAAACATACTATTTATGTGTACGCTGAACTACTGCCACATGAAACGATTCTTGCCTGCTTTTCGGTTACCACCATTCATGGTTAGTAATTATGATGGAAACAATATTTATATATGTTATATGTGATATTTATTATTTATTTATTCTTTTCTTATTATTCTATAACACATAAACCTATGTTTATCATTTTTTATAATACGATAACATTGTTTGTGGAAGTATGGACTTCCACCTCACCAAAGTGATGTGATTCATTCCATCTATACATAGTACTTATTAAGAAGGATTTTAATAAACCTATGTCAAATATATATAATTAATATTATTATGGAATTATTATATACACATGTATCATTTAATTTACTTTCATTTAACATAGCAAAAATGGAAGTAGTGTTCATGTGTATGTATAGCCGACGGTCTCAATAGACGATGCCATTCATCCCCCATATCCAAATATTATTGATTATTATAAATATAGATTTAATGAATATTAATAATATATAATAATTTATTAAATTCCAGTTATTATGATACTTTGATATTATTAACATTATGAAGAAATAACATGTCAGAAATTACTCGAGAAATAAGACAATGAACACACAAAATAGTATAAATAAACAAAAAATGTTAACAAAAGGATAATAATATATTATATGTTGGTAATATATAATATCATAAATATAAATATGTTTTGTAATATGTTTATAAAATTATTAAATCTATTATACTAGAGATTAAATAAATCCACCAAAATCGAAATTTATGGTAATTAATTTTTTCTCAATTTCATTTCATTGAGAACTGCTGTAACATTTTTATAATAGTTTCTGTTATATGATGTATATACATTTTTTTAAAATGTTATACCATGAATTTAATTATTTGAATTCTAATATATGTTTCATTTAATATTATTCATTCATGTGAATTATGATTCAAATGTTCTAACATGGTATGAGACACTTTGGAGTGTTTAAAGATTATTTTAATTGAGAATATTTATAATAATATTTACATTCAACAATGTAAAAAATAATTGTTGTTACATATCCTATAATTGGGAGGTAATCATAACTTGTTTATTTTTTATTCCATAAGGATATTTGATAAATAACATTATCTATTAATTAAATCAAATACTTGATATGAGTAATGATTTAGAGTAGCATTTTCCGGTGTGGACTAGACATTATATTGTCCTTCAATGCATCGACATGTTCTCATGAGAAAAATAAGTTGGAAAATTTTTAAGGGTTTATATCTGTATTTTTAAACCATCATGTGAATGGTTTTTATGATATAGGATTTAATGTTCCTTAAACATGATATCATATAACTAAACATATCTATCATTTTGACGAAGTTTTTATATTTCCATTAGATTTTGAATCAAAAAATCTATGTATGTATTTAATTATTATTTTATTGATTATTTGGAATGGGTATTAGTTAATTATCATTCCATGTTAATTATTAATTTATATATATTTTAAAAGTAAATTTTTATCTGTAGTTTACCTTTACATATTAATTTTTTTGTTACTCCTTCCACTATACATACCCATATTCATAATATTAGATAACTATTATTATGATTCTTTTCCCTAGTTTATGGAGATAAAATATTTGATTCTAATTTCATGGATATAGTTTATTTCATTTTATTATATATCATTTGTTATTTTCATTTCCCAATGAATTATAAGTATCATGTATAAATTCAAGCATTCTAAGACTGATATACTGCTATGTCCTCAATAATTTGATTCCTACTTATCATGCCAATTTAATAAAATAATTCATTGGATCTAGTATTATGAGTTTGGGGATTTGTAATATGTAAATAAGTATTTTGAAAATAAAAATTTACATTCTTCAAAAAATCACACACTTAAATTGATCATTTTGTAAACATATATTTACTTATTACACGATAAAAAAATATCAATCAATCATTTAATTTTTTTTAAAAATTTTATTCTTACATTAATTGAGGATGTTAATATTCTAACCACTAGTTTATTACTTCTAGTATCCCAATTAAAATTCCAACAGTCGAGTTACTATTGTATTTCTATAGGTTCCATAATTTATCAAAACATAAATTATTTCTTCTATTCTTTATTTAATTTTTTCTTCTACCAATGTTATATCAGTGTTTTCCTCTAAAAATGAATATTTTGTTATCAAAATTAGGTCTTTTATCTACAGATATGTTCGTGAATGTGATCAATCTAGTCGATAGATCATATCCAAAAGTTCACATTCTTGTTATATATAAATTTATTTATTTTCTTATTGTAAACATTACAATTCATATTGTTTTGATTAATGGATAATTAAATAATCTACATTTATTATTACATTCCTTTATTTAGTTCTCTTTGTGATGTATATGTTTTATAACATAATTATAAAAAGGGATATTCTACTGATAAAATTTTGTTTCATTGAATTTTTTCCCACATATGAAATTTTTCCTTAATATTACATTTTATATACAAGGGTGAAAATATGTGAGTTTATTTCTCCTTCATCACATCCTCTTTCTACCATGTCACCTAGTAATACATTTGGTCTCTCCATAGTACCTTGATAAGGTTAGTGGTCTTGCAACGTAGAATGTTTTCTCTATGGTCCAAAATCTTTACAAGATTCTCCACCTATAAGAGAACATTTTACAGATGTACCACATTTAGTTCATTTAAGTGATCTGTTATGTACTTAAATAATAGGGATAGAAGTAATATATCAAGAACATGAGCTTGGTTAGAAGGAGTTCTTGTTGAATGGTCGTAGCTCCAACATGATAAATAATCACAATGTCGCTAATCTACCTAGGAAAAAGTGTTCCTTTTGTACCTAATATAATGACTCTCTTACATGGATATATTATTAGGAATACCTTACCACCAATATCAAACTATAATTCTCACTGTCAATTATAATCATATATATTTTGTTGTCGTTTTGAATCTTGAATATTTTATTTGGTGGTTTTAAAACTTTCTTCCATTTCATTGACTATTTTGTGTCTGGGAAACATATGTCCACAAACATCATCCATTCATTAAGTGTTATAACGATTTTCCAATAATGGGAATCATATAGATCCATTTTGATGCATGAGTGGAATCTACTATGGTATGTGGTCCTGAAAAGTGGAATATGATAGAACCAACATCCTTTTATTTACCTTAATCATTCTCTAATCATATCATATATTTATTGAATTCTCCACTCAGACATGCATTAATTATTAGGGGTATAAGCCGTACTGATGTTCATTTCAATGTTTAGTTTATATTGGAGACTTTACTAGTAGTTGGAGGTAAATCACATATCCCAATAAGAAATAATTGATAATAGTACATCCTGATGCCTCACCACTTATCTATAGTATATTCATAAATTTTTGTGATTTTCAATTACTCTCAAAGAGAAATAAACTAATTAGTAATTTTTTATATGATCTATGATGACCACAAAGAATTATTTGCCAAGGTTGTCTTCACAAGTCCTATGAAAAAGTCCAAAGTGATGTTTTATCTTTTCAATGTTGGAATTTTTAATTGGTTCACCATCCCATTAGATATTTTCCATTAATCCTTCTCATTCGGACATACATGGTATGTTAATGTATATTCGAGGAGCCTCTTATTCATATTGTACCACCAATTTTTTTCTTATAAATCGTAACACATCATTGTACTCCTTAGGTCGATAGAAATGGTTGAGCTTTGGTAATTATTCAAAATATCATTATTTATATTAGTATTAGATGGAAAAAAATTTGGACCCAAGTTGTATGACTCTTTCTCATAAATATTAATCTTTTAGGATTTCCCCTTTCCTATAGCTTTCACATACTTCTGACTTTCCACTCCATTTCATTCAAAATCATTTATATTGTATAAATATATGGTCAATCACTTATTTGTGAATGGAATGATGATGTTCTAATCATTATGATTCTCATGCCCATTTTTTAATGTCTATGAAGATTGGTTCCTTCCTAATTATCATCATTTATAAATCAATAGGATACTTTTACACAAAGAAAAATCCACTTTTTGTTTATTACATGTAATATAGTGTTTTGAGAAGTCATAATCCACAATTATTTCTAATCATATTAATTTTCACATATTAATCATTTCACGTGTGAATATATATTTGAGAATATTATCATCATTTTATGTCTCACACCTCTCAACATTGAGGGGATGCTTCCATATTTTGAATATAAAGATCCCATCCTTCAACTACAATGCATGTGTGCGTAGTTTTACTTCAAACATTTCATCTAACTAGGGGAATAAGATATCACATTATAATTTTTCATAAGAACATTTATTAATCCATTCTTTGAATCATTAAATTATTCCTCAAACAGTTCCCCACATGTCAGTTTTTTATGTATTGTTTATGGGATAAACCAGATTTTCTACTCTCCAATACAGTCTTTTCATTCAATATAAAAGGAAAAAATTACCATCGATTCCTTTTTTTGGTTTTGTAAATCATGATGATTTCTTAAAAAAATTGGGTTATTCCCATATAGAATAAGGAAACAAAATATATCTGTTACAAATACTGGTGTGGGCCACACCCCAATTTCTTCTATATTAGATGTGTCCATATATATTACTTTATTACTTACAACATGAAATATGAATGATAGCTTCACCATCCAAAAACTAAAATTTACTATAAATTTTGTACTGTTTTCACTTCAAAAATTCTATAGCATATTGTACAAATGCTTCTATTGTTTCTCCATTCTCATAGATTATTTTAGAATATAATATAAAAGAACTACCAATACATCATTTAGATAATATCTAATGAATGAATTCTTTAATTATTTAAAAATATTGGAGAATCGGTGGGTAATAAGTGCATCACATTAAACCCATATTTTCAATGCGTCGTTGGAATGGTAGTCTTGGGAAAATTTTTCTTATTGACATTTATTTGTTGATATCTAAACAGAAGGAATACCTTAGTCAAATACATGGCCCCTGATGGTTGATCAAAACAATTAATCTATCTGATGTAGGGGAAAATTAAAATATATCTTTATTTTATGTTGCTCATGTCAATCTGTGAATATTTTCATTGATATATATTTCTTATCGATGAATAGGAATAGAGTACCCTATAATGAAGAACTCAAAAGTATAAAACCATCAGTGAAATTATTTTGTTATATCATCTTCTACTCCTCTGACTCAATTGTGACAACCTATAAAAATTCATTGATATGGGTATAGATCTAGGTATATGATCAATTAAAAACTCAATCTATATGTCAGGATGAATTCAATGAAATTATTTTGGGAATATATCAGTGTAAACCCATGCAATGGATATGTATTCAATCATGATCATGTCCTTTTTATCAATCATTTTAGGTAAATAAAATTTCTCTTAATGTATTAATATCCAATGTTGAGAAAATGATTCTAAAGGAGATTCATCCTCATCAAAACTCTTTTACCTAATTGGGGGAGGCCTCCTGATGTGATGAGTGATCTCTCATTCCTCAAAGTTGATGTTGGATATCAGTAGTTATTTCCAATCCATGCACATATTAGCATAAAAAATATAAAAGATATTATATGATATTTTCCAGGAGGTTCATTTCCCAATGATTAACTATGGAGGATTTATATACATTATAAATAAAGTTTTATCCATTCACATTTCTCCTAAATAAATCAGCTTTTATATTTTGTGGTTTTGTTGTTATATCTCTATTAAACATACATGATATGAAAGAGTTCATAGATCCAAAATCATGATGTATGTTCTCTATTATTGAATTAATATCCAACAGACCTATCACCACATCATTTTTGGGATCCATTATAGTATTATTGATAAATATTATTGTCTTATTCAACCATGGTAGTTGTACATGTGGATTGTCTCTTAAAAGCTGGTCGATTCATTAAATGGATCTCATAAATCCAGTGTTCCTTACAGTTGAAAGACTGCACTAGAGGCTAAGTGCTGATCTGGACCATTTATACTAGTTCCACATTTTTGCCATTCAATATTTCATATTATCATTTATTAGATTTTCCCCTTATTTTCCAGACATAAATATCCTTCATGTTTACCTTATACATATTCTAGTATTATTCTCACCACTTTTTTTTACAATGGGTATGTTGGTTTTTATTTTGTCTAAACAAAATTTCTATTGGACCTCAAAAATATAATTCGACAATACTTTTCTTATCTATAATCCCATTAGACCACAAAGATTAACCAGCATCCATATCAACTTTCAGGTAATAATTAAGAATCTATTAATTAATAAAGTCTTGAATCTGCAATTCATTTTATATGATCGGTTTCAACCCACTAAAGGGTCATCCCGCTTTTAGTCAGTAATGATTAAAAATGCATACAGACACCGTGAAATCGTTATAGTGATTTAATCATATGCTACAATAGACTCATCATCAATTTACTTTATCTTGAGGAAATATCTCTCCATCTTAAGACAAGGAGTTTCCTAAAAATATTTATTAAAAAATATTTTCTTTAATCCTCACCAATCCATGGAAGAGATTTCCTTATATACATTGTTTTTTGATTTGTGTACCCCACTAATCAAATTCTACATCAAAATAATACATTACAAGTGCATATTTCTCCTCTTAGAGCACTGAGAGAAGTAAAATATGTTATCAATTGACTTAATAAATTATTCCATGATGAGAAGATCAAAAGAACCAATATTGATAATATTTCATTGTCACATATTTTATTCAACTAATACTTGATATTTCTTATGATAAGGATAAGATTCAATAGGATTCAAGTTATAACTCAAAACATTATCCATAAGATCATGTAAATTAATGATGTTATGGTCTCCCGATCTCATCATATTTGAAATTTATTTATGTAAATGATCATATTTCATATCATATTGGTTATTAGCATGATTACTCTTTTATTCCTCCATTAACAAAAAAACGAGGAAAAAAATAATTTTACATTATTTATTCTATCATAAACATATAAAATTGAATCCAAAAACATGGAGGGTATAAAATATTCCTGAAAATTATAACCGTAAATATGATTCGAAATTTTAAAATATAGTTTATTCATGGAGATATAATTAAACATACCATTATTACAATAGTTCTATATTCTATATATCAAAAAATAACTAGATCATGTTCTCATATACAAACTATTGAAACACTGAAAATTTATATGTGTTATGACCTAATTTTTAGTATAATTATCATTGAAATACAAGACAATAATAAAAAATTCTAGTGTCATTGAGTGACTATGTACATATTTAGGAAACATGAAACTAAAATGAAACATATTAATATTTTTCTCCCTAACAAGTCCATAATTTCCTTTCAGATCCAATAGCTTCATAGTATAAATTTAGGAATACATAGATAAAAGTGATGATCTATAAATCCTAGTAAGGGAATAATCCTGGGAATAAATCATAAAACATGATTAAAAGACATAACATGGTCACATAGAAATAATTGATCAAAAATAAACAAATAGAATCAAAAAATATATATTATTGAATTATATAGTCATGGATATAATTTAACATGAAATTGACATAAAACATGAAATAAACTTGAGTTGATTCTAACTTCCATGACTGTAACACATGGGGGAATAAATTCTAATAATGGATTTTATTTACTCCATAGTTTCATACAAGATATACAATGGGACTAAAATATTATTCAATTTATTATATCAATATCTTGGTTGACCCATCATATCCTGTTCAGGAATATGAGTTCCACATAATAAATCAAATTTAATAAAGAAATATAACTTCTTCTCATGCAATGAAATAGGAATTTTGATCATGTAATAAGGCATAACCAAATGGTGTATAATAATGGAATCTATGAATGAATGGATTTGAAGTATAATTTTACAATATTAATGAAAAGAATATTAATTAATAATTATAAATTATTTCAAACTATGTTAAAAACATGTATAAAGAGTGGTAAATTTCAATTTTATGTGTGCTGCATGAGGAGGGTATTAAGGGAATAGGAAAAGAGGATTTAAAATGGTAAAGAGAATGATAATTTACATAAAATAAAAAGTGAACTGAAATTATTTTCCAAAAAACTATAATTTTTATATGTATATATATAATAATTTTTAATCATTTCATATATTGTTAAATTAAAAGAGGTAAATAAATTATAGAAGATCACTTAAATTTTTTTATTAGGGAATTAAGAACATATCATTTAATAAATATATATCCCTATAATAAAAAGATTAAAATTGCATTGTAAATATGTGAGACGTATATAATGAAAATAGTGTAATTATATAAGAATAATAATCGGATAAATTAAGGAAGATATTAAGGGATGTTTACATAGAGGAAAAATTGATGTTCAGATAGATCCATACCTTTTATTCACATGCATTCTTCATGAACACAAAATTTAATAGAAAATAAATTTATACTAATTATCAACATAATTAAAAATATATTTTAAACTTAGTCTATTAATTATAATTTTTTACTTCCATTTCTCTACATTTGGATGAGTTATAAAAATTATTTTTTTCCTTATGGGTGTATTTCTTTTAATATTTTTATGATCACATTACCCGTGCATAATTTTGTAAGTTCATTTAAAAAGGGAATAATATGAAATTTTAAAATTATATAATATTAATGCACCATTCAATGTTTATAATTTCCCATATATTATTTTATTTACGAATGGAGATGAATCATTTGAAAAACATTATTGATATTTGTTTATATTATTTTGGTGGATTTCAGATCTTCTCGAAATAGATTTGTTTTATTACATAATATTAGGTCTATACACCCCTTACTAAACCTGAATGAAGTTATTAGATACATATTAAAATATAAGTGAAACAAATTAATTAGTTTTTTTTACCAATTGTTGATGGTGGTAATAAGAGTCAAAAAATCATTATCAATCACTAGGATAAACATCAATAATTTAGAAAATTTATTCTTATCATTAAATAAGGGAAGATGATAATAATGTTGGATATAAGATATTCCATTATTAACATAAAAATCCAGTTTATACATTAAAATAGATTTATTACTATTTTATGGATATAGGAGGTGAGGAGAAGGTATATGAATGAATAAAATTAAAAGAGATAGGTATAGAAGTTTCCCTCTTGAAAATATCCTTATTGAAGTACCCCTTAAGGAACATGGTATTGTAATTTGGGTGGGAATTACAACATTAGGATGTGGGAAAGAGGATTGGGATGTGAATTTAACAGGATATTAAAATTATACTTTGATAAGAATGTTTGAGAAGATTTGATGTTTGGTGGTGGAATTTATAGTAGGAGGAGATGAGTGTTTTTATTATTATATTGAATTGATTATTTTTTGGTTGAAGACTATAAATTGTATAGATTCTGATGACTAAATATACTAAATGGATCATAATCATTTTAAAAAATTCCTTATTATGTTATACACGACAAAAAAATTAATATATTTGTATGATAATGTAAAATAAAATAAATTCCCATAATTTTGAATTCCCCAATTATTATACTATTTTTCTAAAATAATAACAAATAACCAATTTTCAGTGTTTCAATTTCCAAAAATGGAATGTATTTATTGAAAATAAATTTCTAAATATGTGAAATTTAATTTTTATACAAAATCATAAATTATTGAAAAAATGGTGATTTTAATATTATTATCATTTTTTTGACTCTATGAGAAAATAATTATCTTCACAACAAATTATATTATAGTTATAATTCAACATTATATAAAATTATGAATCTAATTTTTTAAAATACATTTAATTAAATATAATTATATTAATTCTAAAATTGTAAATATTCATTTACATTATACAAAAATACGAACAAATAATTTATTATTTAAAAAACATCTATTTACTTGTACCATAATATCTATATGTAATATTTTAAATTTTAATATACCTAAATTTTATTTATACATTCATTTAAAGGGTTATTTATAACAACCCTTATCTTTATTTAACATTAATAAATGACTTGTTAAATCAAAATAATCATAATAAAACCTATAAGGTAGTGAAGTCTACTGTCTTTGGGAATTTAGTATATTAAATATAAATTTAAAATATGAAAAATAAAGTATTTATTGAAAACTTCTTTAACATGCTCACATTTAAAAATGAGTAGAATAAA
This sequence comes from Viscum album, assembly GCA_963277665.1. Taxonomy (NCBI): domain Eukaryota; kingdom Viridiplantae; phylum Streptophyta; class Magnoliopsida; order Santalales; family Viscaceae; genus Viscum; species Viscum album. The sequence goes on from OY728125.1 coordinate 225,484,296, forward strand.
ATTGGGACTTGGATATGAATATTTTGATCTATAAGTAACATTATGATAATAAACATGAAATAAAATTAATATGTATTACATTATATAAAATAGGAATATCAATGCGACGTAAACATGAGAGTATCCTAAACATGAAAAATGAGGCATGATAAAACATTATATCATAAAGGAAACATGAGAAATGTGGAAACAATATCAAACACTCCATCATGAACATATGTCAAGGAAAAATGTCAGGAAATCTTGATGGAAAAGACCAATAAGGTAATAAGGTTCACTCACCATCCCATCATGATGTATCATGAGTTTAAACATTTCCAAATTCATTGATGTGCTTTATAATATTAGGTTCACTATTCATTTTCATTTCATTGTCATGCATATTTTTCCCACATAGTTCATAACACATGGGTTTATTTATCATCATATTTTATATAGTTATCAATGATTATGGAATACATACATGTATGTCCGAAGTCAAATCAGTATAAGTGTATGAAGGTGAACAACCCTGATAGGAAATGGGCATGGTATTCGCTACACAATTGTTTTGTTATGGATTTTGAGGGGAAATTTTGGGAGTAGAACTATGTCACATAAAAAGTCTTAAAATGGGTTGATAAGAGTAAAAGGGGTCTCAAATATATTTTAAATCAAATGGGAAGAAATAGGTGAATTTAAATACATATCTAATGATAGGTAATTTGATGTATAAGACAAAGTATAATAAAAAACATTAATATGAAGAACAAGAGTGGATCACTAACTTGATTATGTGACTCCAAATTCATAGTTGGAGCTTCTTTGGAGATTTGGGTTCCTTGGTATGATTATAGAGAGGTGAGGAAAGAGTAGGGATGTGTTCTATTTATTTTATGTGATGTGAAAAGGTATAATGATTGAGTTTTTATGAATATTAGTGGGGAATTATTTTTAATTAAAAAAACGTAGGTTTCATATTCAACATAACCAAATAAAAAACTGTAATTCATCCCATGTTTTTTCCAATGGTTTCTAAAAAATGGATTTTTTTATTTTATATGTAAAATGGATGAACATAATAAAATAATACAATTTTCGATATTTAATTGTGTCATACTCTCAATAAAAATATTTTAAAACATTGAAATATATTAATGGTTTTGGAGGATTCAAAAAGGATTAATAAAACTAATAAAATAAATATAAATTAATATTTTTTTAAAAGGTAAACATATGAATTTTCATGTATTTAATTTTTAGTGTTTATTAGATCATTTTGGGTCATTATCATGTCATAATACCAACCTTATATTTATATGATATTTAATTTTTACCAATAAAATAGACGATCTGATAATATTGTGAACAAAAGTAGATGTTGTAGAATTTCATTGATATGATTCAATATATAATATTTATTTTTTCAAAATGATTTTCCAAATATGTGTATTTTTTTCTTTAAAATATAAATCCCATTTATTGTGAAATGGTAGGTTTTTTGACAATAATATTCTCCAAACACATTCAAAAATCAAATTTCACTTCATAAAAATTATAAGATAATTTATATTTAATAAAAATTATTTAATAAAATTATATTACTATAAATTTATTTATTTTAATAAATATATTAATTCATGAAAAATAAATTTCATATTTAAATATCAATAGTTACAAAAAAATGTTTTTTATTCTGTCAAAATAGAAAATATTAAAATAATAACAACAATATGATGAAAATATATGAGTTTTTATATAAAAATATTTTATATACTAATATTTTAAGGTTCAGGATTGATATCCCTTTAATAAAAAATAGAATTATATAAGTTTAATGTGTTAAACAATTATAATTTCAGTAGGTGGTTCAGAATACATGGTTCTGTTCGTGATTTTAATGAACTTGAACTTCTCCTGTAAATAGTTTCACTCATGCTTATTTTTTATGGATTTGATCATCGTCTTGGTCATGGGACAATACCATTAACTATTACTATATCATAAGGTCCAACAAGTGGGCTTCATTGGGTATGATCCTTCTATTTGAGGCCATTAATTACTTTCTCTATGTTAATTCGATTTGTAAAAAATATATTTTTGTAGTTGTTAGTTGGTCACAATTCAAAAGATATTTTATCAATGATAAGGAAGTTTAAACTTTGTTTAAAAAATTAAAAAAACCAAATAATTTCTTGTGTTTTATATAAACACCTTAATTATTAAGACATTTTATCAAATGATTATGGGAATATTATTTATAATAGTTCGGGTCAGTATAATCGCCCCATCCAAAAATTAAGCCATTAATTTGTTTTATTTCACACACTAAAATTTATTTATTTTAATTCATTTTTATCACTTCCTTTAGATGATACATTTCGTCTTCATACGTGTGGTTTCTCTATAGTACACTAACCATGTTAATTTTCTTATTCTATAGAATGTTGTCTCTACAAACTAATATCTTCACTGGATGCTCCTCAAAGGGAAGATCATTTTCTAATGATAACACATCTAGACTAAGTACATATGAGGGGTCTGGTATGCACTTTATCAAGAGGTAAATATAGAATAGATCATGTACTTATGATAGGTTAGGTGTGAGTGCTAGTCTATAGGTAGCTGAAAAGATTTCATCAATGATCTCATATTAGTCGATGTATCATTGATTAAGACCTCACTTATTACCAAATCTCATGACATTATTCTTTGGAGATATATGGGGTAATACCATGTCACTAACACCAATCTCTAGGTCCTGTTGATGACATCCAACATATCTATTTTTCCAACTCTTAGAATCATTTATGTTTTTCATAATGGTATTAACATTTTTCCTGAAACATTTTAGGACATAGATGTTTTTTTCCCTAACTTCATCCCAAAAAACATGTGTTCTAAACCAATTATAATAAATGTATTAGTAGGCATCCATTTGGATTATTTATTGGGAACTATTTTTTATGTGAAAAATACCAGGAGAAGACATTGGTCCCTTCCAAATTTTAATTCAATTGAGAAATCTCCCAATATTTCTTTGAGTTTCTAGATAGTGCACTCAAATAAGACATCAATTTGAGGTTTATAAGAAATTATGGTCTTCAACTATGTATTTAGAGCATATTTTATACTCTTATAAACCCTAGAGGTAAATCGTTTTAATCAATTTGGCATAATAGAATGTGGAATTCCAAGTAGCCTCAACAATAATCTAATTATTTTCCATTCAACTTGATCTAGTAATAAATCCTATCATATATAAATAAAGTGACCAATTATTTTAAGACAATCCACCCCAAACCATATAAAATTATTCTATCATGATTTCCTTGGAGTATCAATGAAGCAGTAAAAAGTGATATTTTCCCATTTCTAAATATATATGGGTAATGGTTACATTATACCTATGGATTTTTTCATTTCCTCTTTCAAATTCTAATATAAAAGACCTATTTATTTATCTTCCATGATATAATTCGTCCTATTTTACCACCAATAAGTCTCTAAGAAATCTTTATATGTATTTTTCTCTTCTAGTATGGATTGAGAAGGTTGAGCTATTATATCATCCAATAGATCCTTCTTTAACTCAAGATTTAATGGTACACAAATTATTGAAGAAAATATCAAAAATCATTCATCATTAACATTGAAATATGATGAATTATCTTTTCTTATAGATTAAATTTTCATATAAATTATAAAATCAATTCCTTATGAATCTTTTATCTTATCAAGAAGATATAGTTTATAAAAAATTGGTGAAATGATTAAACATGTTACTTCCTTTATGATTTCCATGTCCATGGTTTTAAAATATTTTAAGATCATATAACTCTAAATTCATTTCAATGATATAATTGATGGATCCTTTGTACATAGAGTCTATGAAAATTTAATCTCTTTAATAATATTGTAGTGGATTGGGTTGTGATAGTCCTCTAAGAGATCTTACCAAAGTTGTCAGCAGGTATTCAAATATTTTTGTGTGAATTTATACGTGAGTCTTTCATGATCTATATATATTTCACACATCTCCACAATGAGATAATGTAACCATTTTTTCAAATAAATTTTATTCTAGCCAAGTCCAGATCATGCATTGGGTAGTTCTGTCTATAAACATTCAATATCCTTAAAGAATATGCTTACTCTTTTGAATTTTTAATTAATATAGATCCTAATCCCATTATTGAATTATTAATGAATAACAATAAATATATCCATTTGAGGGAGGTGTGATAATAGTCATAGGGATGAGCCTCTTTTTTGAACGTTTGAATCTCTCATTGCATTCATCATTCCAAGAAAACATAAATCTCTTTTGAGTTATCATTGGTATAAGTTTTGATAATACGAAAACATTTCTCATAAATATATGATAATGCATAGATAATAAAAGAAAACTATAGATATCTATTAAATATTTTTTCCTCATCCAAAAATAAATTTATTCAATCTTTTATGGGTCCAAAAATGTCCCATTACATGGGGTGATATTCCCTATGAATGATAATTCCTTCAACATGAACTAAAATTTTTCTATACATCGAATAATGATTCTCTATTAATAAATACATTAGAACACTTATAAGCTTCTCCTCATACTCCTCCTTGATTTGGGAGAATATTATAGTATCATATACATATAATATGACATTTTTATTTGTTTAATATATAAACACTCTACTCATCGTTACCATGTTTTTGATAGAGAATTAGTGAGTCTTAAAGGAATTACAAAAAACTCTAGTACACATACCTTGTATGAAAAGTATTCTTGGGGATATACTCTTTATTCACACTAACATGGAAATACCATAACCAAGGATCCACCATGGAGAAGTATTATTCTCCACATATTTTATTGATGAAGTCAGAAATCCATGGAAGAAGAAACTTATTAATTATCATGGACTTGATGAGATCACTATCTTAAACACAATGGTGCATTGACCCACCTTTTTAAATGAAAATTTTGATTGGTGCACCCCATTGTGAGGAACTTAGTTATATAAAACCTTTATCTGGATTATATTATAGTTTTTATTAAACATGCCATGTTCCAAAAAAAAATTCTATAAGGAGAATTGGATAATGGTAATACCCTTGGTATATTCTCCTTTTAAAATTCATCCTCTCGTCTAGGTGGAAGATCATGAAGTTACTTAAGAAATATATTAGTATATTTCCTCACAATTGGATTGCATTCAATGATCATATTCTACATAGATTCGGTCATTTTACATAGAAATGTTTTGATGTAGGGAAATAATATTCAACCTAGACATTTTTCTTTTAAATATGACTAATCATACTACATGCACTTGTACATAATCAACAGCTGATTCTTGAGACTGATTATGATTTATTTCTCAGGGAATATCATGTTGTATATATATAATTAAAAAAAATATATACAAATAATTTCATGAAATTCTCCAAAAATGTGTATAATAAGTTTCATTGGGATCTTTAGACTTCAAATTTTGATTGGGTAAAATTTATATTATTGGGATGCAATAATTTCCACAATTTCAAATTTCAATGGTAGCATTAAATCCATTCATTTTGGTGGGGTCTTAATAGTTATAATATACATTCATGATACAAGTTAATCCATATGAACATAATTAATAAATTATTTCATTATTATTGAATGAATAACTTTCGTACCATTCACCACATAATTTTCGGGATCATCTTTAGCAGTTTTGATGAAAACATTTCCACATTTTTTTCTTGCAGGTTGTTGGCTGTCTCCAAAAAACCATTGGATTGGTGTATTTGAATGAAAATTTCCCATGTTCCTTTCATTTTATGCAATTTAGAATGTTATCATGGTTTATAGGATCATTTATCAACTCTAATGTATTTTTTGGATTATTTCGACTACAATCGCTATATAGGTGTCCTTCCTTTTTGGCCCAAAATAAATTTTTCATCCCACATAGGATATTTTTTTGGTTCTTTGTTATGAACAATTGAAAAGTGGGATATTTAATTTTCATGGCACTGATTGATTTATCCATCATATTGGATGAATTTAACTCTACATTCTCATTTTTATCCCAAGGATACTGTAGAAATTTTCTATTCACTATTACAAATTTGAGGGAAGATCAGACAATTTCCTCATAGATTTCAATGTGTTGGATCTCCATAGATTTTCGAGAATTGTTTTTATCCCACAAAAGAAATTATCATTCTTTAATTTTGGGTAAAAGAATATATTGTAATCATATCATGAATGTCTTGTGATAATTTTTTTATACAACACTTAAGATTTATCACCATTTTTCTTGAGGAAAAGGAAACCACAAAAAATTAAAAGTGTAAGAGTTTGAGGAAAATATTTATCAATTTTTTCCAGAATTACATATACCACATCACATTGATATATTCTTCAATCATCAAATTCCTAATCAATGACAACCACTAATTAGAGTTTCTATCAATATGTTACATATCCATTAGAATATTTTTTTTCAGAATACTAAATAAATATTAAGATGCTCTCAATTGAGTTGATCTGTGAGACTATGATTAAGGGCGTCAATAGACCAATTAAATTCAAAGTCCTTTTTATAGAAAGTAATAAATAGTTTTTTGTTCATTCCTGGGGGGCGTTCTGGTATGTCTTCAGATCTATGTTTCTATTCATAACATAATTCATCAGACAGAGTATCATCACAATGTTCATGATTCCATCCCCTATTCGTTTGGGAGACATGTTGTTGAAATTATCACATTTCCAATCACATTGAATTTTTACCTGATTCCAACAATTTACAGCCACGTCCTAGAATAAAAGGATCATTAAAAATAATTATTTTTAAAATATTTAACACTTAGAATGGAATTCAATAATTTTAAGTTGATAGCTTATAAATTAGACTCATTGAATTAAAATAATAATTTCGAGGCTTCAACCGATGTTATATGCTATCTATTTCCTAACATATATTATTATGGGAATTTTATATTTCCATAATAATGTTTCATAATGAGGTTATGAATTTATCAAATCATATCACCAAGGAGATTCAAACTAAGAGTGTAGAAACACATGTTATTTACACCAATTCCCATTGGACTCAATATTAACATGGTGTTTTTAGGATTTAATATAATTTACGTCTATTCCAAATCCACATCAACATCAATTATCTAGACCAGGAAGTATTTTCTTGATAAACAACATATTTTATAGTTACCAAAATTTATGGTTGTTTTATTATATATATTTTTATGAATAAGTATTTTAGTACAGTTTTCTGATATTAAACTCAAAAAAACTAATCATTTCATTTTATACCTACTATAAAAATATTTTTCTTTATTTAACATTAATATCTAATTTATTACATAAGATTACACTTAATAATACCTTAAATATTGAGATTCGTAATACATTTTGAATATAGGTAAATTACTTAAAAAATTTGAATATAAAAATTCATATTTATTTTAAGATTCCATTAAACGATTGTGTATACAACTGCATGGGAAAATTGTGGGATATACATATGAAATCAGTGATCTATAAAGCCTAGTAACATAATAGTAGTGGAATAACAAGAAGAAGTAAAATATGTTAGGAAATATTAATATTAATGGGAAATAAATGATGAATTTATTAAATAAGACCATGAGGAATCATAGAAGGAAACAATACACAGTAAAATATAGTAAAGATATTCTGCATTGATTTTGAGTGAATAGAAATTGGATCATTGGTGGGTCTTATAGTAAATTAGTGGGTAATTTTTATCATTTCTCAAAAATAGGATTTAGACTAAATATATTGTAATAATAAAAACAAAAAATAGTTCCATACTTTTCCTGAAGGGTTCTACCAAATGGGAGTGATATTCTAAATTCTATAAGGACAATGGACAAATATAATGAATTAATTTCCTCTTTCATTTATAAGTGAGTCATACTCTTAAAGAAATGATTTTAAAACCTTAAAATAAGTAATGGTTTTTAAGGATTCACATTGGCTTCATAAAAATAATCAAATACACATAATATAAAATTATTTAAATGGGAAATCATATATTGGTTGGGGATACCCTTAATACAATTTGTTACGTCATTTTGGTCATTATGATATCATAATACCAAAATAATATTTATATAGTAATTATTTTTTACCTTAAATTTTTACTATCTTATAAAAATATGAAATATACGCCTTTGGATAATTTAGTATTATGATTTCAAATTAATATTCCTTAAATCAAACTAATTAAACAAATATGTGTACTTTATGTTTTAAAATAATAATGGACATTTATTGATAAATTCAATGTTTTTTTAAATTAACTGTATTTAAACCCTTATTTAAATTACATTTGATATCCTAAAAATTAAATTTTAATATATATTTTATAAAAATTATTATAAAATATTTTTTTAATAAAATATTATTTATTTCAAAATTGTCCATTAAAAAAATCCATAATTTATTTTTTAAATTACAAAAATATTGGGTTTTATTTAAACTAAATAATATTTTTATAAATTAATAATAATATGATGAAAATTTATTTATTAATATATAAAAATATTTTATACGATCCTGTTACTTTTGTCTTCAAATATTACATATTAATACACCAAAAATGTCCCTAATAGTAAGGTATGTTGTAGAGAGACAATCATGGTGTGGTTAAGAGCAGATGGTTTGTGTCATGATCTCGACGAACATGAACTTCTCCTATAAATAGGTTTAATCATGCTTATGTGGTTGGTTCTCAACATGGGATTGGTTAAGGGAAAATACCAGTTATTCTATCATCCTTCATAAAAAAATTTAATTTTTTAGGTTTTCCAAGATGTTAATTAATATGTATAGATTTAATGGAATATGAGAAATATTTATATGTATATTATGGGAAATAATTAACCTTTAAGATTTAATTTGGTTCTGTTATGTAACTCATGATGTGAGGTCCTTATAAAAGTAATTAAATATTTGTTTATTTGACAGATTTATTAATAGTATGGGGATGGATATTTTTGTGATGCACATTTCCTATGCCTAGACATCCATTAATGATTAAACTGCAAAAGACATCACTATGTCATGTTACCTCTTATGGGAATTAGTTTCCCTGAAAATGTGATGAGAATTATTAGGTGTGAAAAGGGGTAAGTGGAATATAAAATGATAGGTGATGGATGGATTTTGTGAAATAAATTTTTTATCAATTAGTAGTATGAGTGAAAATACCATTGATGATATGACATATATCAAATATAGCTACTGTAAAACCCTAAAATTCTAAAGTACAACTTTATATTCAATAGCGTATATGACACACATCACGAAGTCCACAAGGGAATATTATATCCCGATACTCTACTATATATTTCCCATTTTAAATAAAATTAATACATGATATATCTTAGAGTGAATGAAAAATTCAGTTAGCTTTCACCGTATTCAAGAGCGACCTTCCTTGATAGTTTATGTTACACCCAAGACCCAGTTTCCCAAAACAATGACGAATAATTAAAATATTATTATTTAACATAATAATATATAACCTCTCTATTATGTAAGGTTTATGAATATAATTAACTAAATAATGAAAATTTATGGTTTATATAAATCTAAATAGATTTCGTTGGTTACAAATTAATGAGAAATGAAAATATGAACCAATTTGTTATAAAAAGAAACATTATTATTGTCATGATTCCCAATTAGTTTTTTATTAATGAAAATAATAAATTAAAATTATATAATAGTTTTACTAAAATATATAGATTATATATTCAATAAAATAATTTTGACATTCAACCATTTTTTTAATATGAATAACAGAAGAACAAGTCCAATTTAAAAAACAAAAACCTATATTTTAATAAAGGAAATTTTATATTATTTTAATGGAAACACATTTAAAATAAAAATTTTGAAAATTAAATTGAATTATTATGTAATAATAAACATAATATTTTATCTTTAAACATAAAAATTAGGTTAGGGTGATTTTTTTTATTTTTAGGAATCATATCAATTTTTTATGAATTATTAAAAATACCGAATTTTAGTTCAAAACTACTTCTTTATATAATTTATATATATTATAAAATTATACATTTAATTTATTTAAAAGTTTAATTATATCATATTTTTGACAATTAATAATTTTATTTTTCATCTGAGTCAAATTTCCAATGTGATTTATTATAAAACATAGAAAATGTTTGATAGTTTTACATAAAAAATGCATTGTCACCTCACCTACAAGACGAATATAAAATTAATTTCTACCACTTCTGTGATTAAAATTTTTAATAATGGATTACATATATGAGATAATAATAATTCCTAATTTATAATAAAACCAAATTTATATTTTACCACAAATATCAGTGAATGTAATTAAAATTAATTACGACTATATTTGTTAAATTCATCTTATTAAGGGACTAATCCTTAATCATAAGACCCCAAAAGACCTATGCACTTTTCTAAGTGATATTAAACGTCCATATTTATATAACCCGTCTTCTATGTTATCAAAATTGGACCATTATTGGATTAACAAGGGACATGAAAAATGTGCATGGAATTCCTTTTTCAAAATATTTCAAGAGTTCCAATTTTCCTCCACTATAAAAATAAATCCTCTCCCCCCACTTCTTCATGCCTATGATGTCACTTATTATTGGACAATATATTAAAAAATGGATCATAAATATCCTAACCAAAACCCTAGAATACTCCCTTTTGGTTGAAAGAATACCAATGAGGCCTTTGGTACTAACTAAAACGAGTTAACCGAATCAGAGGTTACATACTTCCACAAGATTTTTAGTATTTATGCATTCCATCAAATATTATAATATCATTATTATATTAAAAAATAACGTATCCAAAATATACTATTGGTTTTTTATTAAAAGGAATACACCTATACTCACAATCACATCCATCAAATAGGTAACGAACATACTATTTATGTGAACGATGAACTACCACTAGACGAAACAATGATTGTTATTTTTTACCTTAACAACTATCATGGATGGAAATTATGATATAAAACCAATTTATACATGTTAAATATGATAATTATTATTTCATTAATATTATTTAGTCTTTTTTCTAAAAAATAGTTATACTTTATCTTTGGTGTCCAAATATTAACATTGTCTGTGGAAATGTGGACAACTGCAACATCAAAGCGATGTGATTCAGTCAAATAATTCATATAATGTATAAGTGGTGGGTTTTTTAAACATATTTTATATAAATAATATATATATATTATTAATGAAATAATTACATTTTTTTGAATATAATATCTCATTGTCATTATAATTGTCACACACACACACACTTAAACAGTGACAATGTGGTCTGTGAATGTGTAGACTATCACATCCTCAACATGATATGATTCCTTTTACAGAAAAAGAATTTTATATATATGTATATATGACTAATTATGTGGTATTTGTTATATAATTTATATTCAGTAATGAAATTATTACATGTACCTTCTTTATATAAAAATCATTGAAAATGAGAAAGTTACACATGCTAACGTATGACGAACCGTATATATAATTATAATGTTGATTCATTTTTCGTTACCATATTTAATGATTTAAATTAAAATTTTATTTTATGAATAAATATTGTAATTATTTCATGTTTATTATTATGGATATGTCATATAATGAATATTTGGATCATAGTAGACCAACCAAAGTTGATTTTTACACATAACCCAAATTTTTTTAAATCCCCTGTTTTAAACATAATTGAATAAGTAGTTGTATAAAACATGGTAATGAGTGAAATAAAATTAATTATAAACATGTTAATTTTTCTCAATAAATTTTATAATTAACATATATTTAGTATAAAAAAAGTTAATGGACATTCAGGTGAAATGAAACACAAAGTATTGGATTTTCGTATCAATTTACATTCCATTGGGAATTAAATGTTGTTATGCAGTTTGATTCTTTTACATAGGGTATATAATTCCATGGAAAGGTTATTTCTAGAATCAAATTATTCTCATAAAATTATATTTTTCATTTAATAATATTCATTTATGGTTTTTATTGTTTAAAATGCATCAAAGTGGTATGGATCGCATTTGTATATTTAAAGACTATTATCCTCATTAATAATTAAATGGATTATTCAAGGGTATTTTTATTTAAGGAAATTATGTAACAATTTTTAAATAAAAAACCTTCAATTTTATATTGTCATTCAGGACCATTATTGATTATTAGTATTATTTCCAATATTTTCAACTTAAATTTTTGTTGAAATTATTTTCCATAAAACCTGAAATTTTTTCTCTATATAGTTAGAGAACCTATTTTATAGTAAAAAACATGTTTTACTATAATATTTTCAAAAAATATTAAATTAAATGATAAATAATCTTTTTTCCTTTTACTTTTTACCAACTTTTTTAAAATAATATGCTTTTCATTTTCCAAACAATGCATTTTTATAAATATTGATTGTGCACAAATAATTTTTTTTTCTACCTTCTATAGTTTGAATGGATTTACCCACAATAATTAAATTTAATATTATTATTTTTGTTTAAAATCATACTCTTTAAAGAAAAAAACACAAATGTTATTCTAAAATTAATTTTTTTCAATTGGATTTTTATAAAAAATGTTATTTATAAGAAAAATGTTTTTTAAAGATTTTTGCATAGTTTTTATGTTAATAAATGCCAAAAATCATTATTTTTAATCAAAATGGGATATAATGTACTGATCTAACCCTCTTAATTCATGTATATGGTTATTTATTTATTTTTCCAAGGGTAATACTCAAATTCTATTCATTGATTCATTTTTAGTCTCCTAGAAAAACTCAGTCTTATATGATCATTGAGCATTGAATTTACCATAAATTAACAGTTTCATTAATCACGGGTATCACTATTTCATAAAAAATATTCACATATATATATGGTGTCAACATTGAATGTATTTTATTTTTTGGGAAATATTGATAAATTTATATTATTTAATGAATACAGTTTTTTGAAAAGAAATATAATTTTTTAGTTAAATCAATTGATCTATAAAAATAATTCATTAGACGTGAAATTATTGATTTAACCCGAAAATTATAAAACTCTTAAATGCATCAATAGGTTCTCATGTGACAAATAACATGAAAAAATTAATCAATTTTCTATTCAAAGTTCTAAACTGTCCGAATGATGAATCTTGGTAGAAGAGGTTTTCCTATTCCCAAGACAAGACATCAAATAATTATTCATTAAATTTATTTTGATTAATTATTATTCATATATATGATTTTTATCAATATATATATATATATAAATTTATGTTTTAGTCTATTATATAGAACATGTTTCTGTTTTATACGATTCCATATTTATATTTACTTATCTAGTTTATTTAATTGAATTTGATTCCATTTTTTATCCTTCCTTATTTTTTATTCAATTTGTCTTCTGAATATTGATTTATTGGAAATTGTGTTCAATTATCTACCATGCCATGTTGATTTATTTCTATTGTTTAATTATTGATCCCACATTACTTTAACAATACTGAGGACTTTAAATCACCCTTCTTATGTTTCCATTACCCAAGAACCCATGAAGTATAATGATAATGTCCATCAATGATATGATAGATGGTATAAAGTTATTATCCTCTATTTTTTTGTTATTTAGATGAAAAACATTATTTTTTAATTATATTATTCATTTATATGAAAATAATCATGTATTTATCTTGTTTACCAAGACTACAAGATTGATTGTTCATTATAGATTTGATTCCTTGCAATAATGACAATATAATTGACAGAAGACATAGGCTTCTGTCTCTCTATGGTTATGTATCTAATTTTAGAATCAAAAGAAGTTTAGTAGAAACCTTGGTAACATTATTTAATAAAACATGTGTTAGAGAACATAACCCCAATATTGAATTGTGGGATATGTATAAATAAAAATCCCAGAATTTTAATAAGGCATAGATTTAGTATTCTTACTATGAAATACATCCATGTATAGATACAACATGTAGATGTAGTTCTATAATAGACATGCCTAGAAGTAATAACTATGAAATTGTGTCTCAATCCTAACTTGTGGTATCTTGGTACATGACAATGAGGATTACTACAGATCGAGTCTAACACACCTCGAGGGGTATTCATATGATAATTTAATTTTTTATTAAAAACCATTATTAATGATTTTAATAGATAATAAAAATGAATATTCATGGTTAAAATGATGGGTTTTTACATTGAAAATAAGGTTTCATGATTTATAAATATTAAAAACAATATTACAGAAAAACTATAGACAAATGATAGACCATTTCAGAAATAAATTGATGTAGTATATATGGTTTAGTATTGTATTGGAAACATTAGATAAAAGGATATTTAGTGATTAAAATTATTTCAAGTATTTCCCTTTCATTTATTTTGGATATTATATTAATTTAGTCCTAGAGAATGAAAACCTATATGTCGGGTGACAACCAGTCATATCTAAAATAGCCGCATGTCATGAACCCATGACAGAAGGATTAGAAGGGTTTGATTCCAACCACTTACCTAAATAATTTCCTGGTTAATATGTAAATATATTTTTCAAAACAATTTGAAAAATAGATAATAATAATGACCAGTAGAGTAAATTTTTGGGTTTAGAAATTAAGGTATAAACCATAATAATTTTTTGATATATATAGAGATAAATAGTGGAATGTTTCACTATTTTATGGGACTTAAAAACCTTTAGAAACCTTTTTTAATGCTTTAAGTACGAAAATTTATATTTGGATTAATCATAAAACCAATAAAAGAACAACCAAAGGATCAATTTGTTCTTATATAAATACATCAAGTAAAACAATTTCCTTAAATCATTATTTATTATATGCATCACTCATCATTATGAAAATTACATAGAAATAAAATGTTTCCCTAATAAAATAATTTATATTGAAATAATGCTCCTCCAAACGATAATAGATTTTTGGATATGATGCCCTAAAAATTCATTTGATCAATCACATTTTTCTCATTGATAACCTCAATGACTCCCTTCCAATATTTACACTTTTTCTCCATGTAAATATCTCTACATTCCCCTAATGTTCTCTTATATAGACGCCTAGTTACATGCTATTCCATGTGACCTTTTTAATTATAATTTTCTCATTTATAGAGGTTTTTTATAAACCATTATAATGATGTGGGATTTAAATGTAATAAATATCAAACAATAAATTACCATGATTTATTTTAGCTATCAAGGAAACAATTTAATTTACTTGGGAAGATTGTAGCATTAAGGAAATAAAAAGTAAAACATTGTAATTGATACCATGTGTGACACACATTACCAAGAGTGTATGGGAATAAAATATCTAGAGACTCTAGGATATATTAATTGTTTTATATAAATTCAATAAATGTTATATCTTTTGGTGAATTCAGCACTTAATTATGATGCATCATAAGTAAGAGAGAGCCTCTTCAATAACTTGTGTTACACTCAAGGGTGAGTTCAACCATACAATGATATATTATAAAATTATTATTATTTAACATAATACAATATAATCTTGATGTCATGTTACAGGTTATGAATATTATTTAAAAATATATAAAAATTTAAGTTCTTTATAAATATAAAATAAATTCATTGGTTTCCTATTAACGATAAAAGAATATAATAACCAATTAAATATAAGAAGAAATATTATTGTTTTTATGCTTCCAAATGTGTTTTTTCTTAATAAACATAATTAATCAAAATAAGTTAATGTATTAAATAAAATATAAATTTTATATATTCAATGAAATTTTTTATATTCAAATATTAGGTTTTATATTCATATGATAATATGAAACCTAATTTCAGTCATAAAACCCTATATTTTTAAAAAGGAATATTTATTGCCTTTTAATAGAGAACCAATTTTAAATATGAATTTTTAAGAATTTATTTATTTAATATGTAAAAAAATTCTTCATTGAAATAAAAACATAAAACTTATTTTATAGGTAATTTATAATATTTTTTGGAACCATATCATTTTTTAATGAATGGATAACAATAATGAATTTTAATACAATTTTTTATCTAATTTATATATAAGGATGTGTTATAAGTTTTATGTATCAATATTGTTTAATTATATAATATTCTTTAAATTAATACAATTTATGTCTTTGTAATCAATTTAAATATAAAATGAATTATAAAATTATAGAAAACATTTTTTCATTTTTTCATTAAAAACATGCATTGTTTTCCTACATGCGAGATGAATTTTAATTTAATTAATAAAACCATTATCGTTAGAATTTAGAAATTTGGTTATATATTAGGAAAAATAAGTAGTTATAATTTATATAAATATCAAATTAGTATTTTTACTAATAAGATTAGTGAATTTAATTAAAATTAATTACAAATATTAATGTTAAATTAAGCTTCTTACGGGAATAAAACGTAACCTTAAGACCCAAAAAAAACCTATAAAATTATCTCTGAACTATTTCATTGGAATATATCAACTAAATAATCCCTTTGATCAAAATTAGAACATTATTGGATTAGCTTCCAATATGAAAATTGTTAATGCTGTAAGATCCTAGGTAAATGAAGAATAAGATATATTTAATATTTATTAATATTTATGAATTAAATATTAATTTTACTTTAATGGGGTTTCTATGTTCGATAGCGTACTCGATACGCACTAACGGGTTTCTTTGAAAACATAAATGGCACACTAATAATATAATATTTTTATTTTAAATGGTAGTTAACTCCTAGGAGTTGTATTTGCAGGAATTAAAAAACAAACTACAATATGATTATACATGATTGCAAAATGTATTTACATTATCTAATAAAATGTTAGAGGGTTAAAATGTGAATGAATATAATTTTAAGAAAAAATTACATTAAAAGGATGATTTATCGCATTTTGATGTCACACCCTCTTAAAATTTCGTTTTGGGTACTTTAATAAATTCTATATGACAAAAACAATCATTCTTTATAATGGGGTCATCAAAATTTACATTGTTTAATTTTTTGGAATTTTTCCGATAAAGTACATTTTTTTAATGAATAGCGAAAAATATTGTATTTTATTTCAAAAGATCCTTTTGATCTAATTTATTTATATGTTAAGATTATCTTTTAAATTGGATTTATATTGAAATTAAAATATATATTTACCATTTAGTCCAATGTCGGTCATTGAATTAATTTCACTTTGAAATTGGACATAAACAAGTATCAATCTTTTGAATGTTATTGTTTCTTAAAAACATGTTATTTGTTTTGAAAACATGAATTAATTTTAAAATTAATTAATTCCTCTTCTATGTTTTGAATTTGGAAAATATAAATCATTTTTGAAAATCCGGAATATCAAATATAGCTTCGGTTGATGTTTTGGTATTTTTCTGAAAAACATCAATTTTTAATGAATACTGAAACCACTTAGTAGTAGTTAAAAAAAGTGACCATTTCATTTTAATAATGTTTTACCTATAATGTGAATTGAATTTAAAAAATACGACATAAATGGTTGTTATCAGGAATTAGGTTGTGGTTCATTAACATGAAAATAATTTTTTGTGAATTGAAACATTTGACTTTTATTTACCGCGGTTAAAGGTAAATAAGGTAATTCAAGGTTAAAAAAATGATATAATAATTAAAAATTACTATAAAACTTGTCCAAACCTTATTTAATGAGTAATGAACGAACATGGTCATCATTGGGTCGTTTTTGGGACCCCATTGAGCCACGTGGGAGTGATAATGACAATTTAGATTAATTAACATATAGGAAAGGCAAAAATGAAAAAAGCAAATATATTTTAGTAAAATAATTTTTATATGGAGTTATATAATTCATATTTTTGACTATAAATATTAATTGGAAAGAAAAAATCATTTCTTACCTGTTATAGTTTTTTTATAATTGATTGACATCAAATAAATTAAAGTATTTATGACACAATAATGATGCAGTATTTACGTCATTAATAAATGATTTTCATAAATAAGATTTTAATGATTAAAATATTATCCAAAACATTTCTAATTCGGATTGGATGATTTTATTCCAACTATGAGACATCTTATCTTTGACTATAATGATTTTTGGACCCTCAGAAACTGAATATCATTATATAATAAAATAACATATTCACACTATCCTAAAGAGCCCCATCTATCCCTTATAAAAAGATACCACTTATAACTAATTCCTCACACCTCTCAATCCATTTTCCTCGTCCAAACTTGGCCCCATGAATCACATTACATCCCTCTACTCCTCCTAGAAGCCTTACATTAGGAAGAAGGCACTTCAAGAAGTCTTTTGGTTCACACCAAAGGGAGTTAACCAAATTAAAGGTAATAATTTCTCTTAAATTGTTTACTTTTATTTTACTCCTCCAAACCCTAAACTCTTTTTATTCCTTTATTTTGTAACAACAATAGTATCCTAAATATACACGGATTTTGTTATGATATGTATTCAAAATACCCTTACACACACCTCCATCAAATGGATGAATAACATAATGTTTCTCTAGATGGAAAACTAACGCCTCACGAAATGATGATTGTTTAATTACATCATACCACCTCTCATGGAGGCCATTATGATGGAACTGTATTTATATATGATATATATTATGTTTATTTTTTTTATGTTTCTGTACTTCCAAATTATATCAAACATTTATGGTTTCCATAGTGGGTAAATACGATAGTCTCATTTGAGGATGTGCAGACTAATACCCCCTCAAAGTGATATGACTCATTAATGCCTTATGAGGGATGTATAAAGGATAGATATAATGATATTATAAATGATCTTTTAGTGGAATTAGAATATACCTATGTATCATTATGTTTTAGTTCCATTGAAATAATAAATAGAAATTAACTTAGCGTTCAAGCGTACGTACGGCTTACAGTCTCCTTGAACGGTGCATATCATTTATTACCTATAAATGATATGGAAAATTATAAATACATGTATATACTGGATATATATGATATATATGATATATAAATCATGAATAAAATTATATATATAATGGACTATTGACCACATTGAAAACATGTAAATATAAGGTGTTCAATTTTGACTCAAGTACCAAATGTTGACAAAATGAACGTTATTAACTTAAATGATTACATAATGTTTATAAAATGGTAATAAGTGATATAAACTGAATAATAAACTTGAAAAGGGTTTATTAGAAAGTAGAAATTATCTTTATTTTATTATACATGATATTAAAGAATTTTCGAGTCAAGTTAGACACTAGGTAAGGGAATTAATCTAAATCTCCTTTCATTGAGCCATTTTTAGTTTTATACATGACTTTATTTTATATAGTGTCTAAACCCATTTTAATTTTCATTTTATTCAAAATGAATATTTTTATACGAATCATTTTATGAAACAAAAAAAAAGGAATTTATTTTTTACTTAATCGGTAACAATGACCTTTCTACCACCATGAGTATTATTTGGTCTTTGGCTTCCTTAACCTTCCGGAATGGTTTTACAAGTAAAAAATAAATACCATATTCTATTTTACATATTTTGGTATTGAAAATTATTTTGAGAATGGATTTATTATTTCAATATCTTGAAATGATATTTTTCTATTCCAATGTTGGAATGTTATCTTTTCTTTATGATTATGTTATGTGTTATGATCATGTCTGGTTTCTTAGGAATTATTTACGTATACTCGTGGTTCTGTGATAAACCTAAGGTGTGTGAGCCTGAGATAGCTCTCCAATGCATTAGGTAATGTGACGGAGGTAAACATGAATGTTTCTCCTAAGATATTTAGGGAATATACTGTGATGGCTTTCCAATCTAACTCCCTATGTAGCTTTGATAGCTACAATGTATGTATGATATGGATTCCACAAGTTACCTTTATGATTTATTATTTTTATGCAACTTTCATAAATCTTATGATTTTATGAGGTAAGTAAAAGATTTAATGTTTTGTATGTATTTAAGTAAAACTGTTTTCATTCTTTATTTTATAACACTTACTGAGATTTTTATGCTCATCCCATATATGGATATGTTTTCACGTGACATAAAGATGAATAGGGTCAAGGATGGGATCAAAGAAAAGCCACAGTGTCTAAAACATGGAACTAGACATGAATATTTTTTCAAGAGTTTTTAACTTATGATAAAATGGAAACATTGTAGAAGTGTCTACCTTGTAAACTATGGAGATGTAATAGTTGTGTCCTAATTCTCTAAAACACTAAACTTGAAAAGATCCTCAATGTGAATTATTCCTTTAATTAAATATTATGTAATTCTTTATGGCTAGGTCCTTATAGTCAGTATCATTGGTCGGTTTAGATAACATTAAGAGTTAGGGTATTGATAAATTAATATCCATAAGTAATTTATGTTAATATTTAAATCATATAGCATTTCCAGATTACATGTTGCTTCTCCTAAGATATTTTTGTGTTCAGAATGGTTTTCCGCAGAGGAAATAGTGAAACTATATTGGGTCGACATCAGGAGGAAGATAACCATCCAAATCAGCAACCCGAGAAGGTCGAAATCGAAACTGAACAGTTTTTTGCAGTGATGGCACAGTTGACTCAGGAGATAAACAGTGGAGGTATCCATGTACGAGATCAGCCATATCAACCATATAGGAACATGTCAGTAGTGGAGAATTTCATGAGGCAACATCCCCTATCATTTAGAGGATCATCTGACCCTGTGCTAGATGAAGGGTGGATTAAATCACTAGAAAATATTTTTTATGGCATGGGTTGTTCAGAACATCAATAGGCTAGTCTTGTTGTTTATCTTTTTGAAGGTGAAGCTGATCAATGGTGGTCGATGGTGAAAAATATCAGTGATAGTGAAGAGATTGATACTCTTGATTGGGATGAATTCAAAGGTATTTTTCTTGAGAAATATTTTCCTATGGGGGCTCATCTTAGGATGGAAATAAATTCTTGGAATTGATGCAGGAGGATGACACAGTTGCTTCTTATGAAGAAAAATTAACTAGACTGGCAAGGTATTCTCCAAAATTCATATGAGATATCGATAGTAAAATCAACCATTTTTAAATAGGATTAAATCCAATGTATTGAAGGGATATAACTTCTCGTGAGATCAAAAGTTATGAAAAACTTGTTCATTATGCAGAGAAGGTGGAAATGGAGTTTGCTAATGATCATGTATTCTGTGGCAAACAACAGAATAAGAGGTCAAGGTGGAAAGAGAAAGGGAAGAACTCATCAAAAAATTATAATGGTAAGAAACATAAGTTTATAGATTGTGAAAATTCTCATAAAAAGAATACTGGGGAATGTCTTTTGAATTCTGGTAAGTGCTATTGATGTGGTAGAATGGGGCATAAGGCTCTTAATTGAACTAAAAATGATCAGGGTAATTGTAGGAAAATTTCTGATTTACAGTCAGTAAAATGTTTTATGTGTAATGAAATGGGTCATTATTAAAATGAGTGTCCAAAAGAGAACTCAACCGAAAGAAAGTAGCTAGACTACAAGCAAAAAGGGCTAGAGAAATCCATTGAAAATACCTCAACATATGTTGGTCCATCAAATGAAGTAGTATCAGGTACACTGTTTGTTTGTTTAGATTATGCCAATGTGTTGATTAATTCAGGGTCTACACATTGTTTCATTTCTGATAAGTTTTCGAGTAAATTGGGAATTCCATATCCTGATATTAATACTAAACTTATGGTAAAAACACATGGGGTAAATGATGAGTCAAAAGGAAAACATAAGAACATTCATGTCCTGGAGTACGGAAAGAGTCTACCTACAAACCTTATTGTTTTGCCTCTCATAGAGTTTGATGTTATTTTAGGCATGGATTGGCTTTATATTTATCATGATAAGATTGAATATAGAGAAAAAGAAGATTCTTTTCAAAAATAATTATAATTTTTTTACATGAATGAACCCTTGATTTTGATAACATATCAGAAAGTTGAGATACTAGAAAAAAATGGAAATGAATGTTACCTTGAACATATTGTTCAAAATAAAAGAACAGTTCAGATTAATGATGTTCCAGTGGTAAATGTGTACCTTGATGTTTTTACTGATGAGTATCCTGGTATTATACCTAATTGAGAATGTTTAATTTACTATTGTCTTAGTTCCTGATGCTATGAAAATTTCAAAACTCTTTGATCGAATGGCTCAAATTGAGCTTTTAGAGTTAAAGTAGCAATTGCATGAGTTATTAGATAAAGGTTTTATTCGACCTAGTACATCACCCTGGGGTGCTCCTATCTTGTTTTTTAAAAATAAATATGATTCAATGAGACTTTTCATTGATTATAGAGCGTTGAATAACATCAGTATTATAAATAAGTATCCTTTTCCTCATATCCATGATTTGTATGATCAGCTCTAGGGAGCTCAGTATTTTTCAAAGATTGACTTGAGTTCAGGGTACCATCAGTTGAACGTAAAGGAAGAAGACGTTCTAAAGACCAAGTTTCATACTAGATATGTCCATTATGAATGTGCAGTTATGCCTTTTGGGATAACCAATGCACATGCCATATTCATGGATCTTATTAATAGAATTTTCCGTGAGTTCTTGGATAAGTTGGTTGTTGTGTTCATTGATGGTATTTTGGTTTATTCCAAATGTAAGGAGGTACATGAAAGTCATTTTTGGGTTGTCTTGAAAACCTTATAATTAAATAAACTATTTTAGAAATTTTGAAAGAGTGAGTTTTGGTAAAATAATTTTTTTCCATCGTTACATTGTTTAAAAAAAATGGCATAATTGTTGATCCTGTTAAAACAGAAGTTGTTGAGGAATGTACAAGACCGAAAAATATAACCGATATTCAGAGTTTTCTTGGATTGGAAGGTTATTACCGAAGGTTTGTTGAAAATATTGCATGTTTATCTAGTCCAATGACTAATTTAACTCGAAAAGGTGTTAAGGTGATCTGGTCAAAAGAATGTGATGATTGTTTTTAGGAATTGAAAAGATGATTTGTTAAAGCTCCAGTTTTGGAACTGCCATCCAGAAATGGTGAGTTTGTTATCTACAATGATGCTTCTTTGAAAGTATTGGGTTGTGTCCTAATGTAGAATGATCAGGTAATTGCTTATGCTTCATGTCAGTTGAAACCACATGAGTTAAATTACCCTACAGATGATTTGGAATTAGCTAATGTAGTTTTTTGCTTTAAAATTTTGGAGGCATCATATGTATGGAGTGAAGTGTAAAAATATATACTGATCGCAAAAGATTGAATTATATATTCACTAAGAAATAATTAAACATGAGACAGATGGTATGGTTGGAATTAATCATGGATTATGATTGCACGATCCGTTATCATCCCGGAAAATCAAATAATGTGGTTGATTCTTTTACTCAAAAAAGTAATACTTCATTAACCATGTTATGTTTGGAATGAGATACATTGATATTTTATTTGATGAACATTGGCATAGAATATTTTTTTTCAGTAAATTCTTCTGTTTTGTTTCTGGTGTCAGTGAAATCATCTCTATCATATATAATTAAGGAAGTAGGGAAGGAAGGGAGGGAGTTGTAGAAAATGGTTTTTTTGGTTCATATGGGTATGTTGCCTGATTTTAACGTTGATAATTATTGTGTTTTGAGATTTGGAAAGAGATTATGTGTGCCTCGTGATTCACAGTTGATGAATGAGTTGTTATGTGAAGCTCAAAGTTCTTCGTTTTCAGTTCATCCTGGTAGTACTAAGATATACAGAGATCATAGTGAGTTTTTCTAGTGGGATGTAATGAATAGAGATATTACTCACTTTAATGTGAATTTTTTGACTTATCAGTAGGATAAAGCATAGAGACAGTTACTGAAAGAAATTCTTCAGCCTTTACTTGTTCTAGAGATGAAATGGGAAAATATATCAATGGATTTGTTGTAGGATTACCGATGACATATCGAGGTAATAATGCAATTTGGGTTAAAAATGATCGAATGACTAAATCTGCTCATTTTATTCCTATTAGATATACTTTGTCTCTAGATCTACTTTCTCAGTTGTATGTTAAAGTGATAGTCAGGTTGCATGGAGATTCTCTCTCAATTGTATCTGATCGTGATCCCATGTTCATTTCTAACTTTTTGAAAGGCCTTCAGAAGTCATTGGGTACTAAATTAAATTTTAGTATATCCTTCCATTCTCAATCAGATGGGCAGTCAGAATGAACAATTCAGACCACAGAGGATATGTTACGTGCTAGCTCAATGGATTACCAGGGGAGTTGGGACTAACATCTTTCTTTGGTTGAATTTTAATATAATAAGAGCTTGCAATCCAGTATACCGATGACTCCATTTGAGGCATTATATGGAAATAATTGTCAAACTCCATCATTATGGGATGAATTAGGTGAAAGGAAGCCGATGGGACCAGAATTGGTAGAAGAGATGGCAGAGAAAGTTCAATTGATTCAAAAGCATAAGAGAATAGCTCAAAGCAGACAGAAAAGATTTTCAGATAACCGAATTAAGGATATTTCTTTTGAGGTAGGAGATCATGTATTTCTCAGTGTTTTTTCCATGAAAAAGTGTGATGTGTTTTGGTAAGAAGGGAAAGTTGAGTCCGAGGTTCATTGGACCTTATAAAATTATGGAAAAATTTGGATCAGTTGAGTATAGAGTGGCTTTACCTCCATGTTCATCCCAGGTACACAATGTTTTTGATGTTTTGATGTTTAGAAATTATATTCCAGATCCATTTCATGTTTTGAGCCTAGAGGTAGTTCAATTGGAAGAGAATCTATCTTATGAAGAACAACCAGTTCGGATTTTTGACCGTAGAGAGCAAGTGTTTTGGAATAAGGTAATTCACTAGGTAATGGTTTTGTGGAAATACAATATGGTTGAAGAGGCAATGTGGGAATATGAAAATGTTAGGAGGGATAAATACCCACACTTATTTTGATAGGTGAATAAAAATTGTGAGGAAGCAATTCCCAAAAGGGGGGAAGGATTTAACATCCTAGGTAAATGAAGAATAATAAATATTTAATATTTATTAGTATTTGTTTATTAAATATTAATTTTACTTTAAAGGGGTTGCTATGTTCGATAGCGTACCTCATACGCAACATCAAGTTTCATTGAAAACATACATGGTATAATAATAATATAATATTATTATATCATATGGTAGTTAACTCCTAGCTGTTGTATTGGCTGGAATTTACAAAAAAACTAAAATAAGATTATACATGATTTTTAAATGTGTTTACATTAACCAATAAAATGTTAGAGGTTTAAAATGTGAATGAATCTAATTTTAACCATAATTTACATCAAAAGGAATATTTATCACCTTTTAATGGTGATCCCTGTTTAAATTTCGGTTTGGATACATTAATACATTCTATATGACCAAATAGAATCCTTCTTTAGAATGGGGTAATCAAAATTTACATTGTGTAAATTTTTGTAATTTTTCTGATAAAGTTCAATTTGTTAATGAATAGTGAAAAAAATTGTATTTTAATTTAAAATTTCCTTTTAATATAATTTTTTTATATGGTGAGATTATATTTTAATTTTTTTTAAAGTGAATTTAAAATATATTTTACCATTTAATCCAATTTTGCTAATTGGAATTAATTTCACTTTGAAATTGGACATAAACAAGTATCAATGTTTTGATAGATATTGTTTCTTAAAAACAAGTTATTTGTTTTGATAACAGGAATTAATTTTAAAATTAATTAATTCCACTTTAATTTTTTTTATATAAAAATAGAAATCATTTTTGAATTCGAAATATCAAATATAGCTTATGCTGTTTTTTTTTATTTTTCTGGAAAACATCAATTTTTGATAAATAGTTAAACCACTTAGTGGTAGTTAAAAAACCGACATTTTCATTTAATTGAAAATTTACCACTTTTTGTGAATTGAAATTCAAAAATCCCAAATACATGGTTATTATCAAGAAGTAAAATTTGGTTCATTAAGATTAAAATATTTTTTGGTGAATAGTAACTTTTGACTTTTATTTAACACGGTTAAAAATAATTAAGGTAATTCACGGTTAAAAGAAAATTATAATAATTTAAAATTACCTTAAAACTTGTTCTAACATTATTGGTTGAGTCATTTGCGAGTGATAATGGCAATTTAGAATAATTAACTTAAAGTAAATGCAAAAATGACAAAAGAAAATATCATTTAGTAAATTAATTTTTATATGGTGTCATATAAGTAATATTTTCTACTATAAAGATTATTTGGAAATCTAGAAATATTTCTTACAAGATATTATTTTTTTATAATTTCTAGATATCATATTAATTAAATTATTTATGACACAACAATGATGTAGTATTTAGCTCATTAATAAATGATTTAAATAAATAAGACTATAATGATTAGAATATTATAAAAAACATGTCAAATTCTGATTGGATGATTTTATTTCCACCATGATTCATCTTATCTTAGACTATAATGATTTTTGGACCATTAGAAACTGAATATAATTATATTATAAAATAATATTTTCACACTTTCTTAAAGATCTCCTCCTCCCACTTATAAAAATAGAACATTTCTAACCACTTACTCACTTCTCTCAAGAAATGTTTTTGGTCCAAAATCTGCCCCCATTAAGCTCTCTATATCCCTCTCCTCCTCCTATAAGCCTTACCATAGGCAAACGGCACTTCAAGATGTTCTTTGGTTCAAACCAAAGGGAGTGACCCAAAATAAAGGTAACAGTTTCTCTTAAATTATTTTCTTTTATTTTACATCTCCAACCCCTAAACACTTTTTATTAAATTTTTTGTAAAAATAATAGTATCATGAATATACTAGGATTTTTTTATGAGAATTATTCGAAATACACTTACAAACTCCTCTATCTAATGGATTAAGAACATAATGTTTCTGTGGATGGAAAACTAACGGCTCACGAAACGATGATTGTTCAATTACATCTTACCACCTCTCATGTTGGAAATTATGATGGAACTGTATTTATATATGATATATATTATTTTTATTACTTCCTTATGCTTCTTTATTTCCCAATTATATCAAACCATTATGGTTTCCATAGTGGGTAAATAGGATAATCTCATTTGAGAAAGTGCGGACTACCTCCCCCTCAAAGTGATGTGACTCGTTAATGCCTTATGTGGGATGTATAAAGGATAGATTTTATGATATAATATATGATATTATACTGGAATTATAATATACCTTTGTATCATTATGTTTTAAGTCCATTAAAATAATAAATAGAAATGAAAGTAACATTCATGCGTACGTACGGCTTACCGTCTCCATGAAAGATGCATTTCATTTCTTACCTCTAAATGTTATGTACAATTATAAATACATTTATATACTGGATATATATGATATATATGATATATAAATCATGAATACCATTCTGGATATAATGGACTATTGACCACATATACAACTTGTAAATATAAGGTGTTCATTTTTGACTGAAGTACCAAATATCGACAAAATGAACGTTATTAACATAAATAATTACATAATGTTTATAACATGGTAATAAGTGATATATAAATAATAATAAACATGAAAAAGGTTCTCAATCAAGTAGAAGTTAATTTTAGTTTATTATTCAGGATATCAATGAATGATCGAGTCAAGTCAAACACGAGGTAGGGGACTTCGTCTCAATCTTCTTTCATTGAGGCATTTTTAGTTTTATGCATGACAATATTTTAAACGCTGTATAAACCCCTTTGACATTTCATATTATTCAATGTGAATGTATTTAAGTGAAGAGTTTTACTAAATGACAAAAAAGAATGTTTTTTTGTGTAAGTGGTGACAACGACCATTCCGCTGCCGCGAGTATTATTTGATCTTCGGATTCCTTAACAAGCCAGAATGTTTTAAAAGGGAAAAAATAAATACCTTATACCCTTTTTATGTATTTTGGTATTGAATATGATTTTGATAATGGATTTATTGTTTCAAAATCTTGAAATGATATTTTGCTTTTGCAATGTGGGAATGTTATCTTTTCTTTATTCTCATGTTATTTGTTATGATCATGTTATGGTTCTTGGGCATTATTTACGCATACGCGTGGTTCCATGATAAGCCTAGGGCGAGTGAGCCTGAGATAGCTCTCCAATGCATTGGATAACGTGACTGTGGTAAACATGAATGTTTCTCCTATGATATTTAGGAACTATACTGTGATGGTTATTCCAAATTAACTTCCTATGTAGCTGTGATAGCTACGATTTAAGTATGATATTGATTCCACAAGTTACCTTTATGATGTATGATTTCTATGTGTCTTTCCTAAATATTACGATTTCACAAGGTATGTAAATTATTTAATTTTATTCATGTATTTATGTAAAATTGTTTTCATTCTATGTTTTATAACCCTTACTGATCTTTTTATGCTCACCCCATGTTTTCAAATGTTTTCACAGGACATAAATATGAATAGGGTCAAGGATGGGGTCAAGGAAAAGTCATGATGTCTTAAACATGGAACTGGACATGACTCTTTTTTTCAAGTGTTTTTATCTTATGAAAAAAATGGAAACTGTGTATAAGTTTCTACCTTGTAAACTTTTGAGATGTAATAGTTGTGACCTAATTCTCTAAAACTCTAAACCTGAAAATATGATTGGTCATTTTTCCTTTGGTCATGATTATACTTTTTCATTATATGGGTAATGATAATAATTTTTCATTTTATGGTGAACTACCACATCACGAAACGATGATTGGTCATTTTTCATGTAGTAACATTCATGTTTGTACAATACAATGATTTTATTTATTTCTATAACATATTATTTTAATAATGTATTTAAAATTTTGTAATTAATTTAAAACACCTATCCTTATTCTTTCATTTTTTTTCAAAATCATAACATCGTTTCTGGAAGTGGTGGCTACCGCCACTTCAAAGTGATGCGATTCGTTCACACTCTACATGGAACAGATAAACAATGGTTTTAATTAAAAAAATGTATCATGAAAACCTCAATAATATATTCGATAAATATTTATGTTTATTTATATATAATATATATTATTTTCATTAATACCCTCTAATGCACACTTAAAAGGTGACAACATCATTTTTTGATGTGTAGATTATATCCTATTCAACATGATGTTATTCCTTTTACACTAAATTAATAATATATATAAGTACATATGAAAATATAATATGGAATATATTATATAATTAATATTGTTAACAATATTATTCAACTCATTTTCTTTCTTTAATGATCATTGAAAATGATAAGTTTATTGATTCATTTTTATGACATACAATCCCAACGATTCTAAGATTGATTTAAATTTAATTACCATATATAATTATTTTTTAAAGTATAATATATTAATATATATAATAATTTTTTCATTATTATTATTTTGGATATTTTATATAATAATCCCTTTGATAATAGTTGGCCTACGAATGTTGATTTTGACACATAAACTGAATTTGGTCAAAAAACCCATCATGAACTTATTTATTAAGTAGTTGTATACAAAACTATAATAAGTGAAATAAATTAGTGATAAACATGAATTATTTTATCAATAAATTAGATCATTAATATAATTTTATTATAAAAGAAATTATTGGAAGTTCATTCTAAAGGAAACATAAGGAAAGGGATTTTAATGTAAAAATAAATTCCATTGAGGCTGAAATATTGTTATGCTCTTGGTTTATTTTATAAGGTGTATATAATCATTGAAATGTTATATCCTGAATTCCAATTTTCTCATGATAATATATGTTTCATTCGACATTATTAATTCATGATGCTTATATTTTAAAATGTTTCAAAATAGAATGGGACACTTCGGGATGTTTAATTATTATTTTACTCAAGTCTAATAGTAATAAACTTTCAATTGAATTTAAATTTGTGGAAATTATATATCCATTTATTATATAAAAATTTACTATATTCTAGATATTCATGAAAATTTTAAAGTTTTAGTACCAATTTCCACTCAATGGTACTGAAAATGTTATAAAAAATGTTTTTCAGAAAACTGGAAATTATTCCTCTATTTAGTAAGAGAACATATTTTTTCGAAAAGAACCATGTTTTATTAAAATTATTTCAAAAATGATTTTAGAATGATTTTTAATGATATTTATATACATATTTCT
Source organism: Viscum album (assembly GCA_963277665.1). Classification (NCBI taxonomy): domain Eukaryota; kingdom Viridiplantae; phylum Streptophyta; class Magnoliopsida; order Santalales; family Viscaceae; genus Viscum; species Viscum album. Next base: position 225,514,567 of record OY728125.1, read on the forward strand.
TTTACTCATTTTTTCATTGGAATTGACATGTATCTCACTAAATGAGGATTCTTTTTAACATATAATTGTGCAAAGAGAATTTTTTTAAATCTGGGTGGCTTGTATGGTTATACATATAATAATTTCATTGAAGATTAATTTCCGTGTATAAAATGTTTATTTTTGAATAATATATTTTTTAAATTTATTCTCAATGAAATGTTTTTAAAATGGTTTTTCATAATAAAAAGATATTTTTCTCATGAATGTTTTTCAATGGTCATTTTACAGTATTTATATTCATCACATTTGAAAGCCCTTATTTTTACATAACTTGGGATTTGTTGTATTGATACCATCATATTTATTCTTCTGGTTGGTAATTTATGTGGTCAAACAATGATATTGTATCACCCCAAGATTTTATGAGAAGTATTATTTTTAATTTATTTGTTGTCTTGTGTTCTATGATACATCAATATTATCTTGCGTTATATGCAACACCGTATTAGCTTGGAGTATATGCAACACTAATCTTGGATCGTATTACACACAATTTCAAGTTAGTTTGATAGTAGATATTCTACACATCATTGAGTATATATATATATATATATTAAATGTATTAATGAAATATGGTGGGATTTTGTTTTATGAAACAACAAAGGAGTTTTGCACTACATGAAACCCTGACTTGGATTGCATTACATGCAATCGCGACCATCCTCTATAGTGTGTGTTTTACTCAATACTAGGTTTCACTAAACAACTAAATATTATTATAATATTATTATGAACTAGAAGTTATGAATATTATTAACTAAATTTATAATTTTATAACATTATTATACATCTTACACATATTTTATAACATGGTATAATAATAAAATAAATATTTCGTGTAAAAGAAGTATTTTTCAAAAATGCAGTTTTCAACCTTTTGATGGTGCACCAACATTAAATTTAGTTTTTGACATGTTTATAAGATCAATTTGAAAAAATAAAATTTTTATTTTGAATCAGGATATAAAAATTTACTTTGGATAATTTTTTCATATTATTCTGATAACTTTCATATTTTTATTAATAGTAAAAACATGCTATATTTTAATTAAAAACAACTTTTTTCATCGTAATAATTTATATGGTTAAATTATAATTTTTAATGATTTTAAAGTATAAATAGAATATATTTTTACCATTAAATATAATTTATGTCGTTTGCGATGATTTTACATTGAATTCATAGGAAAAATCATTTCAATCTTTTGCAATGTTTTTACATTGAAAACCCCTTTTCTTACAACGGTATTAATTTTAAAATAATTACTACAACTTATGTCTTTTGAATTTTTGAAAATGGATTAAATATTTAAATTCTGTGGGTCCATATTATGTCAATTGGTTAAATTTATTTTTTTGATATTATGAATAGTAACTACGGTAATTTTTATTTACTACAGATAAAGGTAAATCTGGTAATTAAGGATGAAAATAAGATTATGAAATTACCCTAACACATTCCAAAATACTATTGGATGAATAAAAGTTGACCCATATCACCTAGGGGTCGGACTAGATTAATTTCAGGGACTTTTGACCATGAAATAATATAATTATTATTAAAACCAAAGAAACTGACAACATGTCACTCTCTTAAATCCTATAAGTGTAATAATTTTAATATAGTGATAAACATCATAAAACATCGACTATAAATAGTCTCTAGAAACATAATAAAATTATCTACATCATATGAATTTATTTATAATTTTTAGTTATTAATGAATTATTATTAATTATGACACAATAGTGATGTTGAAATTATTTTATTGATTGAAATATCAAATAAATGATTTTAAAAGTATTAAAATAAATATTATATGAGCTATTTAATGTTCTCCAATAATTTTATAGATAAATATTACATGTTTTTAATCTATTAAATCTTTTATTTCGAACATATCTTTTGTATATATTTTATTTAAATTCAAATAAATTAATAGTTTCAAAATTGACACTATTGTTATTTTATAAAAATTACATATTATAAAATTGATTAAAAATAAAAAAAAATATTTAAAAATTATAAATTAAAATTAATATTGTCTGAAATGTAATAATTCATAAAAATTTTGACAATTCACAACAAATATATAATTTTTTATAATGATTTAAAATTTATAATATTATTAAAAAAATAAAATTAAATAGATTGTATAAGGATAAATCAAGTTGATAATGTTTAAAATAAATTCCCAACTTGTCTAAATTTTATTGGTTGATGAGATTACAACCATATATCATCTAATATTAATATTTGAGTCATTTAAGAGGTTTTATGTTGGGTTGGAATTTATTATAATTTAATATTTCTTATAATTCCAAAGGTGCCCCTCTCTTCCCTTATAAAAGAGCACCTCCCCCTCTCCTACTCACACCTTTTTGAGCATTAAATCTCTCCCAACACCTACCCATTTCCATTATAAACCTCCATACAAATATACTAGAGATCCTGGTCTTCTTCAAATACCAATTTTAATGCCCTAAGTGGACGTTTCAAAGAGGCGTGTCGAAGAAGAGGTAATATCTGTTACTGATTCTTTCAAATTTATTTATTCTTCTTCTTCTACTTATTTAGTTGTTTAATTATGAATTAATAACATCATTATCACTATTATACTGATATTTTATTATAAATATGAAACAACCCTACTTCACCTTCTATCCATCCTAAGGAAAATGAAATCACCGCACGTGCGTATGTACGAAATACTTTGTCCACGACGTGGTGTTATATGTTTTTACACCACCACCTTATTTGGATGGGTATAATTGTGTAAATAATAACTAAATATGATTATTATAAATTCATACTAATTCAATGATATTATATCATTCACTCCAATTCCATTCAATAAATACGGGAATAATATCATCGCTCATGTGTATGTACGGATTACCGTCTCCACGATGCGATGATATTCATTTTCCATGTGAACAATTCAAGAATTATTATAAATTATATATAATAAGTAATAATGAAATATATAACATAATAATTCTTCTGGATTTATGTATATATATATTTATGTAATCTACTTAATTCTATTCAATTCAATAAGGAAACGAAAACAGCGTTCATGCCCATGTACGACCTACTGTCTCCAAGAATGGTGTATTTATTTACATTTATAGATCTATTATATATATGTATATTATGAATATATATTATATATAAATCATGTTTTATATTCTAGAAATAATTAATCATGATCTAAGTAATCATATTAATAATTACAAGTCAAACCACAAATGAAACGATTTTACCTATAACGCTACTTTAACATGAATTTACAAAAGAACGGGTAATATAAAGTAAACAGTGAACCATATATGATATCATAACAATGACGATGATTCTATAATAATTCAATGACATTATTTAAATCATTATACAAGTGTTTCGGATATGTACGAAGCATATCGGACCTAAGGTCAGGGATAACTTTTCCAATCTCATTCTTATCTGAGATTGTTTATTTGAAAGTATTTACTGGGGTTATATTTATCATCCAAGTCTTTGTTTTATAAAACATTTATTATGAATGTTTAAAGTCCTTTTAACCCATTTTTTACTTTTACTACATGGTATGTATGGAATATTTCTTTTGATTACCATACATGGTACTTTTTGACTTTTCCAGCAATAGTACGAGGAGAATGTTTTTTTAACTTATATGATATGAACAAATTTTTACGGGTTCATAACACCTTTTTTTCCTGAAGCATACTGTCTAACATTTCATGACTATTTTAAAAAAAAACACTTGTTTTTAAATTTCATTGAATTTTGAGAAAAGAAAGTGATTTTGATGAAGAAATGATATTTTTCTCAAGAATTCATTTCAAGTGTTTTATCAAAACTATTTTCCATCTACGATGACATTATTTAGTATTTTTATGTTTCAAGTATAATGTATCTATTATTTACATGGTTTTATTTTTCTTATTATGAAATGATATCCATTTATTTTATATGAATTATGTTATGATGGGATGATGTTTATGAAACAAATTTTATTCATTGAGTTATTATGAATGATTTATGTTAATTTTGTGCACACGAAAGAATGATTTAATTATGAGATGGGTGGGACCTATATCTCACTAAAATGAATTGGTTAATGATTTATATCAGATTAGATAGACATGTATGAAACAGAAAGTAAATCCGGTTCAGTAATAAAGGGTTGGAACGGTAAGTAAACCGGGTTCAGTAAGGGACTTTGTCCACAAAGAAGGTCTTGTCCGCAATACTGTGGCTACTATGTAAATCATATCATGTTCTTAATGGTAGCCACAATTACATGTTTTATTCCAATTCTACTTTATCATGATTTATGTTCCATTATGATATATGCCTTATGTACTTCCATGTTTTAGGTTATTTCTCAATAATTTGATGTTTAAATATTATGTTCATGTTATAAAGTTCAAATGAATATGGTTTTTTATTTTCTCCATGCTTAACCTTACTGATAATTTGAGCTCACCTTTTATATGCTTTATTTTCCCCAGTATATAAAGAGAAGTTTTAGGTAAGAAAGAAAGGGGAAGATCTTTATGGGATATGTTGAATAAATTTCACCAAGATTAGAAGATTATGTGCCAAGTATCCAAAGACACTAAACTATTATGGTCTTTGTGTGTCTGTTTTTTGTTATGTATTAAGTATTCCTCAAAAGTAATGTAATGTCCATGTAAGGCAAGGTTCGGGTCTCAAAAGTTGGTATCAGAGGGATGTTTAGTCAACCTTTGGAAACTAGGTTGTGAAAACTTTAGTGATATCCCTAGAGATATTTCTAAGGTATCTCTAGGGATTTCCCTACGGTTTAGTATAACTATAGGTTACAGTCCTTGAGTTATGTTGGTGATCATGAATAACCTAGGGTGAACCTACAATGTCATGGATTAATGAATGTGTGATAAATTAGACATCCCATAAGTGACTTTTAATTATTATGTGGATCTTCGTTATTTTAAGTATTTCTTACACTATGTTTTCAGGTTTTAGTCAATGGTGGGAATGAGAAGGAATTCTGTTAACGTTGATTCCATTGGAAAAATTGGTGACTATGATCAAAAAAATTGTGTAATGGCAAGATAGAAAGATATTATGATTCTGCTGAATTAGTCATCAAGATAAATTATTAAAAAGGTGAACATTTGTGGTATTCCTAAGTCATCAAATAAGAGGAAGATGGAATTTTATGCATGTTTATATGGTGAGGAGCATAGATAAAGGAAGATTGAGATTTCTAAAGAAGGGAAGAAGAACCTTGAGGAATACCTCAAATGGAGGGGAAGATGTTATCTGTGTGGAGAAAAGGGTCATAGAGTGAGAGACTATTATGGAGTTCATTGTATTATTTTTGGAAAACATGGCCATTACCCAACTCAATTCGTTGACCTAAGAGGTTACTTCTAAATAAAGGAAGGACTTATTCCATGAAAATCATTGAAGAGGATGGATTGAAGTGTTTATGTATTGGTATTCAAGAATAATGTTGTTGAGGTACTTTTATGGTATATTTGAATATTTTTGTATTAGTCTATTGTCTTTTTCAATAATTTTATGGTACTGGTAACCAAGAAAAGTGATTCAAATATTTTGGAAATCATATGATATGCTTATAATGAAGGGATAAGGATGAAATTAAGTGATTGATAGTATTATTGATCTCATGACTGATATGAGGACAAAATGATATCATGGTTTGAGTATATAAATTTTTTGGATTTTGGTATGTAGAAAGGGTTATCTTTTGACAACATTCATGTTTTTACTAATGTTAAATAGGTATAAAATTTTCAAGAGAATACATGATTAAGGTATTCACATGTTTGGAGTGTGATCAAAAACAAGATATATCTTATGATATATGGGGGGATAAATGAAGGAATTCACATGCTTGATATATGAAATTTCTAGTAATCGGACAAAAGTATTTTCGATAAGCCTAAATGTTAGAATAGACATTATATAGTATTTCTTAAAGCTATAACATTTTTTTTATTTCGTAAATGTTATGATAGTATAGTTTTAGAAAAAGGACAACCTGTAGGACGGGAGACGACCCATCACGTCGGAAAAGGTTACAGGAATAGAACCCACAACCAAAGTGTGACAACCCTTTACCACCTACTACTGGCCTACAAGAAGTCCCTGTTTTGTAGAAAGTAGTTTTATTTTATTAAGAGGTATGATAGATGATGTATAAGTCTATTTTAGGAACCATATACGATTAATCTCACCATAGAAGGACTTATGTATATAAATTTTGCAAAGCTTATGTTTTTGATATATGGAATGACCTACCATTCTATAGAATGATCTGATAACACTTAAAGAAAGAAAAATTCAACTTTATTTCTTTAAAATATGAAGTGTAAATTTTTCACGTTACAAACAACGGTGATATTGTACCAAAATCAAGTAAGTATTTTTTTTCTAATTAAAAATTTTCAACTTTAGGGAAATGATTTTTTTAAAAAAAATGTTGTCCTAGTGCTCTTATATTTGATGAATCCAATGGTACCTTAGATCATTACATATTTATGGCTTTTTTATTGTTGGATTTTTCATAGACATGTTCTCTACCATTCTCCATCATAATATGATGGTGAGATTTCCCTTCCATATCCATATTTTCACTTATGTTCTTCTACGTGGAATCCCAGTGATGAGTTAATTGGGGTAATCATTATGTTTCATACATAACTTTTTAAAATTAAGTTTAGTATTTCTTTTTATGATGTGGGTTTCTATTAAAGAAACTTTCAAGTGGTAAACCATTTATAACCCCGATAGTAGTTGCAGTATATGCGGCACTAATCTTTGATCATGTTACACAGAATGTCAAGTTGTTTTATAGTAGTTATTCTACACAAAATTTAATATATATATATATATATATATTGAATGTATTAATGAAATTTGGTTGGATTTTTCTATAAGCAACAAAAAAGGATTCGTGCTCTACATGAAACCCTGATTTGGCTTGCATTACACGGAACCACAACCTTCCTCGATAGCGTGTGTTTTAGGCAATACCGGGTTTCACTAAACAATGATATATTATTATAATATTATTATGAACTAGCCATTATGAATATTATTAACTAAATTTTGGATTTTATAATATTTTTATTTATCTTAAAAATTTTCTAGAACATGGTATAAGAACAAAATAAATATTTCTAGAAAAATAATTATTTTTAAAAAATGTAGTTTTTCCGCCTTTGGATGGCGCACCAACCTTGAATATAGTTTTTGACATGTCTATAAGTTCAATTTGACAAAATAAAATTCATCTTTGGAATCAGGACACAAAAATTTACTTTGGATTAAATTTTCGTTTTATTCTGATAACTTTCATATTATAATGAATAGTAAAAACACGTTATATTATAATTAAAAACATCTTTTTTCATCGTAGTAATTTATTTGGTTAAATTTTAAAATTAAATGATTTTAAAGTATAAATATAAAATATTTTTACCATTTAATATAATTTATGTCAATAACGTTAATATTACATTGAATGCATAGGTAAAATCATTTCAATCTTTTTCAATGTTTTGTCTTTTAAAACCCATTTTCTTAACAACAAGATTAATTTTAAATTTATTACTGAAACTTATGTGTTTTGAATTTTGAAAAATAGATTACATATTTGATTTCATTGGGTCCAAATTATGTAAATAGGTTACTTTTATTTTTTTTATGAATAGTAACTACGGTAATTTTTATTTACTACAGTTAAAGGTAAATTTGGTAATTAAGGGTAAAAATAAGATTATAAAATTAACTCAAAACATGAAAAAATCCTATAGGATGAATAAAACTCCACCTATAAAACCTAAGGGTTGGACTAGATTCATTTTATGGACAATTGACCATAAAATGATATAATTATTATTAAAACCAAAGAAAGTGACACCTTGTCACTCTCTTAAATCGTATAAGTGTAATAATTTTAATTTAGTGATAAAAATCATAAAACATCAGATATAAATAATCCCTAGAAATATAATAATATTATATACATCATATTAATTTATTTATAATTTTTTGTTATTAAATAATTATCATTAATTATGAAAAAATATTGATGTAGAAATTATTTTATTCATTGAAATATCAAATAAATGATTTTAAAAGTAAGAAAATAAATATTATATTAACAATTTAATGTTCTCCACTAATTTTATAGATAAAAATTAATTGTTATTAAAATATTAAAGCTTTTAGTTTGAACATATATTCTATATATATTTTATTTAAATTCAAATAAATGAATAGTGTCAAAATTGACAACATTGTTATTTCATAAAAATTACATATTATAAAATTTTTTAAAAATCAAAAAAAAATTAAAAAAAATTATAAATTAAAATTTATATGGTCGAAAATGTAATAAATCAAACAATTATTGAAAATTCACAAAATATAAGTAATTATTTATAATTATTTAAAATTTAGAAAATTTTTACCACAAATAAAATTAAATAGATTATATAAAGATAATTCAAGTGATAATGTTTATAATAAATTTCCAACATGTCTTAATTTTATTAGGTGATAATATTATAAACCTATCGCATCTATGCTTCTGATTTGAGTCATTTTGGATGTTTTTTGTGGGGTTGGAATTTGTTATAAATTAATATTTATTATAATTCCAATGGTGCCCCTCTCCTCCCTCATAAAAGGGAACATCCTCCCTCTCCTCCTCACACATTTTTGATCCTTCAAGCTCAGCCAACCCCTGACCATTTCCCTTCTAAACCTCATTTGAAACATACTAGAGATCTTGGTCTTCTTCAATGACCAATTTTAGTGCCCTAAGAGGAGGTTTCAAAGAGGCGTGTTGAATAAGAGGTAATATCCATTACTGAGTCTTTCAAATTTATTTATTCTTCTACATCTTATTATTTAGTTGTTTCATTATGAATTAATAAAATAATTATCACTCATATAATGAAACGTTATTATAAATATGAAACAACCCTACTTCACCTTCTATCCATCCAAAGGAAAACAAAATTACCGCGCGTGCGTACGTAGGGAATACCGTCTCCACGCCGTGGTGTAATCTATTTTCTCACCACCACATTACATGGATGGGTATATTGGTTTAAAGAATAACTACATATGATTATTACAACATCACACTAATTATATGATATTATATCATTCACTACAATTCTATTCAATAAATATGAGAACGATATCATCGCTCTTGCGTACGTACGAATTACCGTCTCCACAACACGATAAGATTTATTTTCCATGTTAACAATTCAAGAATGATTATAAAGTATATATAATAAGTAATCATGAAATATATTACATAATAATGATAATGTATTTATGTATATATATATGTATGACATCTACTTAATTCCATTCAATTCAATAAGGAAACGAAAACAGCGTACATGCGTACGTACGTCCTAACATCTCCATGAACAGTGTATTTCATTCCATTATTGATCTTTTTTATATAGGTATATTCTGAATATATATTATATATAAATCATGTTTTCTATTCTATAATTAAGTAATAATGATCTATGTAATCATATTAATAATTACAAGTCAAAACACAAATGAAACTATTTTACCCAAAATGCTACATTAACATGAATTTACAAAAGAATGGGGATTATAAAGATATAAGTGAACCATATATGATATCATAACAATGAATACGAATCTGTAATAATTCAATGAAATTATTAAAAACATTATACTGGAGGTTTGGATACGTACGAAACATATCAGACCTACGATAAGGGATAACTTTTCCAATCTCGTTCTTATCCGAGATTGGTTATTCGTAAGTATTTATTAGGGTTATATTTATCATCCATGTCCCTGTTTTCTAAAAATGGTATCATGAATGTTTAAATTAATTTTTACCCATTTTGAATTTTACTACAAGGTATCTAAGGAATCTTTCTTTTTTTACCATACGTGGTACTTTTTGACTTTTCCGGCAAAAGTACGAGGAGAATGTTTTTTCAACATATACAGTGTGAACGAATTTTTATGGTTTCATAGAACCTTATTTTCATGAAGCTTACTCTACACGATTTCAGGACTATTTTCAACAAAATCCACTTCTTTTTAAATTTCAGGGAATTTTTGGAAAAAAAATGATATTGATGTATAAAGGATATTTTCCTCAAGAATTCATTTCAAGTGTTTTATAAAAACTATTATCCATCTAAGATAACATTATTTAGTATGTTTTTGTTTCATTTATAATGTATCTATTATATACATGGTTTGATTTTTCTTATTATGAAATGATATCCATTTCTTTTATATGGATTATGTTATGATGGGATGAGGTTTATGAAACCCACTTTATTCGTTGAGTTTTTATGAATGATTTATGCTAATTTTGTGGCACACAAAAGAATGATTTCATAATGAGATGGGTGGGACCTATATCTCCCTCCAATGTATTGGGTAAAGATTTATATCTCATGAGATAGACATGGTTGAAACGGAATGTAAATCTGGTTCAGTAATAAAGGGATGGAATGGTAAGTAAACCCAATTCAGTAAGGTACTATGTCCACTAAGATGGTCTTGGTAGCTATGCCTTGGCTACTCTAGAAATCATAACATGTTCTTAATGGCTTCCATAATGACATATTTTATTCTCATTCCATTTTATCATGATTTATATTCCATTATGATCTATGCCTTATGTACTGCCTAGTTTTATGTCATTCCTCATGAATTTGGTGTTTAAATATTATGTTCATGTTATGACGTTCAAATGTATATGGTCTGTTTTATTTTCTCCATGCTTATCCTTACTGAGCATTTGATCTCACCCTTTATATGTTTTATATTCTCCTGGATATAAAGAATGGTTTCAGGTAAGAAAAAAATGGGAGGATCTTTATGGGAGATGTTGAAGATCTTTTACCAAGATTATAAGATTGTGTTCCATGATTCCAGTGAGAGTAAACTATTATGTTTCTTGTGTGTCTGTTTTGTTATGTATTAAGTATTCTGTAAAAGTAATGTAATTTCCATGTACGTCAAGCTTCGGGTCTCTACAGTTGGTATTAGAGAAAGGATTAGTAAACCTTTGGAAACTAGGATGAAAAAACATTATTGAGATCCCTAGAGATATTTCTAAGGAATGTTTAGGGATGTCCATAAAGATTAGTATAAATATAGGTTATAGTTATAGAGTTATGTTGATGATCATGAATAAACTAGGGTGAACCTAAGGTGTCATATATTAAAGAATGTTTGATATGATAGACATCCCATAAGTGACTTTTAATGATTATGTGGTTCCTTGTTATTTTAACTATTTCATAAACTATGGTTTTTGGTTTTATTTAATGGAGGGAACGAGAAGGAATTCAGTTAACATTGATTCCAATGGAAAAATTGGTGACTATGATAAAAAAATGTGTAATGCCTAGAGATAATGATATTGTGATTATGTTGAATCGGTTATCACGATATATGATTAAAAAGGTGAACATTTGTGGTATTCCTAAGTCATCAAATAATAGGAAGATGGAATTTTATTCATGATCGCATGGTGAGGAGCATAGAGAAAGGAAGAATGGTATTTTTAATGAAGGGAAGAAAAACCTCGAGGAATACCTCAAATGGAGGGTAAGATGTTATCTGTGTGGACAAAAGGGTCATAGAGTGACATATTGTTATGGAGTTCAATGCCTTGTTTGTGGAAAACATGGCCATTACCCAAATCAATGCCCTCACCTAAGAGGTTACTTATAAATCATGTAAGGACTAATTCCATGACAATCATTGTAGAGGATGGATTGATTTATTTATGTATTGGTATTAAAGAATAATGTTGTTGAGGTACTTTTAAGGTATATTAGAAGATTTTTTTATTAGTATATTGTTTTTTTCAATAACTTTATTGTACCCGTAACTATGAAAAGTGATTCAAATATTTTGGGAAGTAGATGATATGATTATAATAAAGGGAAAAAGAGAAAATTAAATGTTTGATAGTATTAATGAGATCATGACTGATATGAGGACAAAGTGATATCATGGTTTGAGTATATTGAATTTTTGGGATTTGTTATGTAGAAAGAGTAATATTTTTACAGCATTCATGTTTTCACTAAGGTTAAATGGGTATTCATTATTCAAGAGAATACATGATTAAGGTATTCACATGTTTGGAATGTGACCAACAACAAGATATATCTTATAATATATGGGGGATAAATGAAGGACTTCAATTGCTCAGTAGTTGAAATTTCTAGTAATCGGACATAAGTATTTTCGATAAGCCTAAAGATTGGAATGGACATCATATAGTATTTATTAAATCTATAACATTTTTTTTATTTCTGAAATTTTATAATATTATAGTTTTAGAAAAAGGACAACCTGCAGGATGGGGGATGACCCATCACGTCGAACAAGGTTACAGGAATAGAACCCACAACCGATGTGTGACAGACCTTAATCGCCTACCACTGGACTACAGGATGTCCTAGGTTAGTAGAAACTAATTTTATTTTATTAATCGGTATGATAGATGAAGTATAAGTCCATTTCATGAACCATATATGATTAATCTCACCATAGGTGGAATTATGTATATAATGTTTTCTAACCTTATGTTTTAGACAGATGGAATGACCTACAATTCTTTCGCATTCTTTGGTAACACTTCACAGAAGACAAATTCAACTTTATTTCTTTAAGAGATGAAGTGGAAATTGTTCATGGAAAAAACAATAGTGATATTGTACCAAAATCAAGTAATTATTTATTCTAATTCAAAATTTTCATCATTAGGGAAATGATTTTGAAAACAAAAAAATGTTTTCCAAGTACTCTTATATTTGATGAATCTGATGTTACCTAAGATCATAACAAATTTATGGATTTGTGATTATTGGCTTTTTCATAGCCATGTTCTCTACAACTCTCCATCAGAACATGATGGTTAGATTTCTCTTCAATAACCATATTTTCACCTATGTTCTCCTACGTGGAAACCCTGTGATGAGTTAATTTGGGTAAATGTTATGATTCATACATCACTTTTTAAAATTATGTTTTAGTTTTCCTTTTTATGATGTGGGTTTCTATTAAAGAAACTTTCAAGTAGTAAACCATTTATAACCCTGGTGAATTTCGAGGGCGAAATTCATTTTATGGGGGGTAGAATGTAACACCCTGAGATTTTATGAGAATTATTCTTTTTATTTTATTTGATGTCTTGTGTTATATGATACCCCAAGATTATCTTGCGCTATACGCAATAACGTATTAGCTTGCAGTATATGCAACACTAATCTTGGATCATGTTAAACACAATTTCAAGTTTGTTTGATAGTATTTATTCTAAGAAACATTGAGTATTTATATATATATATATATATATTCAATTTATTAATGAAATATGGTTGGATTTTGTTATACGCAACAACAAAGGAGTCGTGCACTACATACATCCCGAACTTGGCTGGCATTACATGCAATCGCGACCTTCCTCGATAGCGTGTGTTGTACGCAATACCGGGTTTCACTAAACACTGATATATTATTATAATAATATTATGAACTGCCGTTACAAATAGTATTAACTAAATTTTGAATTTTATAACATTATTATTCATTTAACACATTTTCTAGAACATGGTATACGAACAAAATAAATTTTTCAGGTAAAATAATTATTTGTAAAAAAGTTTAATTTTACTGCTTTTTGATGGCGCACTGACATTAAATATAGTTTTTTAAATGTTTATAAGTTAAATTTGACAAAAGAAAATTCTTCTTTGGAATCATGAAATAAAAATTTACTTTGGGTAATCTTTTCAATTTATTCTGATAACTTTCATATTTTAATGAATAGTAAAAACACGCTATATTTTAATTAAAAACAACTTTTTTCATCGTAATAATTTATATAGTTAAATTATAATATTGAATTATTTTAAAGTATAAATAAAATATATTTTTACCATTTATTATAATTTATGTCTTTAGTGTTGATTCTACAATGAATTCATAGGAAAAATCATTTCAATCTTTTGTAATGTTTTAATTTTTAAAACACGTTTTCTTAACAGAAGGATTAATTTTAAATAATTACTGAAACTTGTTTGTTTTGAATTTTTAAAAATGGATTCCAAATTTTTATTCAATGGGTCCCAATTATTTTAGTATATTACTTTTTTTTATATTATGAATATTAACTATGGTAAATTTTATTTACTATAGTTAAAGGTAAATCTGGTAATTAAGGGTAAATATAAGATTATAAAATTACCCTAACATGTGAAAAAATCCTATTTTATGAATAAACGTTTACACATATCACCTTAGGGTTGGACTAGATTCATTTCATGAACTTTTGACTATAAAATAACATAATTATTATTAAAACTAATGAAGTGACAACCTGTCACTCTCTTTAATCGTATAAGTGTAATAATATTAATTTAGTGATAAATATAATAAATATTAGGATATAAATATTATCTAGATATATAATAAAATTATATACATCATATGAATTTATTTATAATTTTTAGGTTTTAAATAATTATCATTAATTATGACACAATAGTGATGTTGAAATTATTTTATTGATTGAAATATCAAATAAATGATTTTAAAAGTTTTATAATAAATATTATATGAACTATTTAATGAGATTAACTAATTTTCTAGATACATATGACATTTCATTAATCTATAAAATCTTTTTTTTCGATCATATCTTCTTTATATATCTTATTGAAATTCAAATAAACAAATAGTGTCAAAATTGAAACTATTGTTATTTAATAAAAATTACATATTAAAAAATTTTTCAAAAATAAAAAAAATATTTTAAAATTATAAATTCAAAATTATATGGTCAAAAATTTAATAAATCATACAATTATGGAAAAATCGAAACATATAAGTAATTATTTATAGCTATTTAAAATTTATAATATTATTACCACAAATAAAATTAAATAGATTATATACGGATAAATCAAGTTGATAATATTTAAAATATATTGCCAACTTGTATAAATTTTAATTTTTGATCATATTACAAACCTATCTCATCTAAAAATTTTATTTGAGTCATTTTGGTGGTTTTTAAGTGGGGTTGTAATTTATTATAAATTAATATTTCTTATAATTCCAAAGGTGCCTCTCTCCTCCTTTATAAAAGGGAACCTCCTCCCTCTCCTTCTTACACCTTTTTTATCCTTCATGCCCATCCAAAACCTACCCATTTCCCTTCTAAACTTCCTTATCAACATTCTATAGATCTTTTTCTTCTTAAAAGACCAATTTCAGTGCCCTAAGAGGAGGTTTGAAAGAGGCGTGTTGAGGAAGAGGTAATCCCTATTACTGATTCGTTCAAATTTATTTCTTCTTCTACTTCTTCTAATTTAGTTATTTCATTATGAATTAATAACATCATTATCACTCATATAATGATATGTTATTTTAAATATGAAACAAACCTACTTCACCTTTTATCCATCCTAAGGAAAACGAAATCTTCGCGCATGCGTACGTACGGAATACCGTCTCCACGCCGTGGTGTAATCTGTTTTTCCACCACCACCATAATTAGATGGGTATAATGGTGTAAAGAATAAATACATATGATTATTATAAAATCATATTTATTCTATTATATTATATCATTCACTCCAATTCCATTCAATAAATATGGGAATGATATCATCGCTTGTGCGTACGTACGAATTACCGTCTCCACGACACGATGAGATTCATTTTCAATGTTAACAATTAAAGAATGATTATAAAGTATATATAATAAGTAATCATTAAATATATGAAATAATAATGACATGGTATTTAGGTATATATATATATATGTATGACATCTACTTAATTTCATTCAATTCAAAAAGGAAACGAATACAGTATTCATGCGTACGTACGGCCTACCATCTCCATGAACGGTGTATTTCATTCCATTTATAGATCTATTATATATATGTATATTATTAATTTATATTATATATAAATCAAGTTTTATATTCTATAATTAATTAATCATAATCTATGTAATCATATTAATAATTACAAGTCAAAAAGCAAATGAAATGATTTTACCCGAAATGCTACATTACATGAATTTACAAAAGAACGGGTAATATAAAGTCATAAGTGAGCCATATATGATATAATGACAATGAATATGATTCAGTAATAATTCAATGACATTATTTAAATCATTATACAGGAGGTTTAGATACATACGAAGCATATCAGACCTAAGGTAAGGGATAACTTTTCGAATATCATTCTTAACCGAGATTGTTTATTTGTAAGTATTTACTGGGGTTATATTTATCATCAATGTCCTTGTTTTATAAAAACGATTTCATGAATGTTTAAGGTACTTTTTAACCATTTTTTAATTTTACTATATCGTATGTAAGGAATCTTTCTATTGTTTACCATACATGGAACTTTTTGACTTTTCCGGAAAAAGTACGAGGAGAATGTTTTTTTAACTTATACTGAATGAATGGATTTTTACAGTTTCATAACACCTTATTTTCATTAAGATTACTCTAAAAGATTTCTGGACTATTTTATACAAAACCCACTTCTTTTTAAATTTTGTGTAATTTTGAGAAAATAAAATGATTTTGAAGAAGAAAGGATATTTTCCTCAAGAATTCATTTCAACTGTTTTATCAAAACTATTATCCATCTAAGATGACATTATTTAGTAAGTTTATGTTTCAAGTATAATGTAACTATTACATACATGGTTTGATTTTTCTTATTATGAAATGATATCTATTTCTTTTATATGGATTATGTTATGATGAGATGATGTTTAAGAAACCCATTTTATTCGTTGAGTTTTTATGAATGATTTGTGTTTATTTTGTGGCACACAAAAGAATGATTTAATAATGAGATGGGTGGGACCTATATCTCTCTCCAATGAATAGGTTAAAGATTTATATCTCATGGGATAGACATGGATGAAACGACAAGTAAATCCGGTTCAGTAATAAAGGGCTGGAACGACATGTAAACCCAGTTCAGTAAGGGACTTTGTCCACTAAGATGGTCTTGGCAGCAATGCCTTGAATAATATAGATACCATAAAATATAATTAATGGTTTCCCCAATTACATGTTTTATTCCCAAGCCATTTTATCATGGTTTATGTTCCATTTTGATCTATGCCTTATGTACTACCATGTTTTATGTCATTTCTCAAGAATTTGAGGTTTAAATATTATGTTCATGTTTTAAAGTTCAAATATATATGGTTTGTTTAATTTTCTCCATTCATACCCTTACTGAGAATTTGAGCTCACCCTTTATGTGTTTTATTTTCCAAAGAGGATATAATGAAAGGTTTGAGGTATGAAAAAAAGGGGGAAGATCTTTATGGGAGATGTTGAAGATCATTCACCATGATTAGAAGATTCGGTTCCATGTTTCCAAAGACATTAAACTATTATGGTCCTTGTGTGTCTATTTTTGTTATGTATGAAGTATTCCACAAAAGTAATGTAATGTTCATGTACGTCTAGCTTCGGGTATGTATAGTTGGTATCAGAGGGAGGTTTACTCAACCTTTGGAAACAAGGATGTGAAAACTATAGTGAGATCTCTACAGATATTTTTAAGGTATGTCTAGGGATGTCCCTAAGGTTTAGTATAAATATAGGTTACAGACCTAGAGTTATGTTTACGATCATGAATAACCTTGGGTGAACCTAAGGTGTCATGGATTAAAGAATGTGTGATATGTTAGACATCCAATAAGTGACATTTAATTATTATGTAGTTCCTCGTTAATTTATCTATTTTTTAAATTATAGTTTCTGGTTTTATTCAATGGAGAGAACGAGAAGGAATTCAGTTATCGTTGATTCCAATGGAAAAATTGGTGATTGTGATCAAAAAAATGTGTAATTCCTAGAGAGAAAGATATTGTGATTATTCTGAATCAGTCATCACGATATATGATTAAAAATGTGAACTTTGGTGGTATTCCTAAGTCCTCAAATAAGAGGAAGATGGAATTTTATGCATATTCTCATGATGAGTATCATAGATAAAGGAAGATTGATATTTCTAAATAAGGGAAGAAGAACCTTGAGGAATACCTCATATGGAGGGGAAGATGTTATCTGTGTGGAGAAAAGGGTCATAGAGTGACAGACTGTTAGGGAGTTTAATGTATTATTTTTGGAAAACATGGCCATTACCCAACTCAATTCTCTGACCTAACATTTTACTTCTAAATCATGGATGGACTTATTCCATTAGAATAATTGAAGAGGATGGATTAAGGTGTTTATTTATTGGTATTCAATAAAAATGTTGTTGAGGTACTTTTATGGTATATTGGAATATTTTTATATTAGACTATTTTTTTCAAAAACATTACGGTACTGGAAACCATGAAAAGTGATTCAAATATTTTGTAAAGCAGATGATATGATTATAATGAAGGGATAAGGAGAAAATTAAATTTTTGATATTATTAATGATCTCATGAATGATATTAGGACAAAGTGATATCATGATTTGAATATATAGAATTTTTGGGATTTTGGTATGTAGAAAGAGTTAGCTTTTGATAGCATTCATGTTTTCACTAAGGTTCATTGGGTATTCATATTTAAATAGAATACATGATTAATGTATTCTAATGTTTGGAATGTGACCAACAACAATTTATATATTATGATATATAGGGGATAAATGAAGGAATTTACATGCTCGATAGATGAAATTTATAGTAATCGGACAGAAGTATTTTCGATAAGCCTAAAGGTTGGAATGGACATCATATAGTATTGATTAATGCTATAACTTTCTGTTTTTATTTCTGAAATGTTATGATAGAATAGTTTTAGAAAAAGGAAAACCTGTAGGACGGGATACGACCCATCACATCAGACAAGGTTATGGGAATAGAACCCACAACCGAAGTGTGACAGATCTTTATCACCTACAACTGGCCTACAGGATGTCCCTGGTTAGTAGAAACTAGTTTTATTTTATTAAGCGATATGATAGATGAAGTATAAGTCCATTTTAAGAACCATATACGATTAATATCACCATAGATGAACTTATGTATATAACTTTTTCTAAACTTACATTTTATACAGATGGAATGACCTACCATTCTATCGCATGATTTGCTAACACTTCACGTAATACATATTCAACTTTATTTCATTAAGAGGTGAAGTGGAAATTATTCACAGCACAAACAACAGTGAGATTGTACCAAAATCAAGTAAGTATTTAATCTAATTCAAAATTTTCAACTTTCGGGAAATGATTTTGAGCACAAAAAAATGTTGTCCTAGTGATCTTATATTTTATAAACCCGATGTTACCTTAGATCATCATAAATTTATGGCTTTGTGATTTTTTTATTTTTCATAGCCATGTTCTCTACTACTCTCCATTAGAACTTGATGGTTATATTTCTCTTACATATCCATATTTTCACCTATGTTCTCCTATGTGGAAACCCAGTGATGAGTTAATTTGGGCTACCATTATGTTTTATACATTACTTTTTAAAATTATGTTTTTGTATTCCTTTTGACGATGTGGGTTTCTATTAATGAAACTTTAAAGTACTAAACCATTTATAACCCCAACAAATTTTGAGGGAGAAATTCATTTAAAGAGGGTAGAATATAACACCTCAAAATTTTATGAGAAGTATTATTTTAAATTTATTTGATGTCTTGTGTTGTATGATACCCCAATAATATCTTTCACTATATTCAACAACGTATTAGCTTGCAGTTTATGCAACACTAATCTTGGAACGTGTTACACACAATTTAAAGTTTATTTGATAGTAGTTATTCTTCAAAACATTGAGTATATATATATTCAATGTATTAATGAAATATGGTTGGATTTTGTCATAAACAACAACAAAAGAGTCGTGCACTACATGCAACCCTGACTTGGCTTACATTACACGCAATCACGACCTTCATCAATAGTGTGTGTTGTACGCAATACCGGGTTTCACTAAACAACGATATATAATAATAATAATATTATGAACTATGGTTTATGAATAGTATTAACTAAATTTTGAATTTTATAACATTATTATTCATCTTACACATTTTCTAGAACATGGTATAAGATCAAAATAAATTTTTCATGTAAAATAAGTATTTTTAAAAAAATGCAGTTTTACCGCCTTTTGATGGCGCGACAAATTTAAATCTAGTTTTTGACATGTTTATATGTTCAATATGATAAAATAAAATTCTTTTTTGGAATCATTAAAGAATATTTCACCTAAGATTAAATTTTCATTTTATTCTGATAACTTTTATATTTTAATGAATAGTAAAAACACAGTATATTTTAAATAAAAATAACTTTTTTCATCATAATAATTTATACAGTTAAATTATAATGTTGAATTATTTTAATGTATAAATAGAATATATTTTTAACATTTAATATAATTTATGTCATTAGAGTTGATTTTACATTGAATTTATAGGAAAAAAAATTTCAAGCTTTTGCAATGTTTTAACTTTTAAAACCCATTTTCCTGACAACAGGATTAATTTTAAATTAATTACTGAAAACTATATGTTTTAAAATTTGAAAAATTGATTCCATATTTTAATTAAGTGGGTCTAAATTATGTTAATATGTTGCTTTTAGTTTTTTGATCTTATGAATAGTAATTATGGTACTTTTTATTTACTACAGTTAAAGGTAAATCTGATAATTAAGGGTAAAAATAATATTCTAAAATTACCCTAACACTTCACAAAATCCTATTGGATGAATAAAAGTCGACCCATATCACCTAAGGGTAGGACTATATTCATTTCATGGACGTTTGACCATAAAATAATATAATTATTATAAAAACGAAAGAAAGTGACCACTTATCACTCTCTTAAATCATATAAGTGTAATAATTTTAATTTATTGATAAACATCATAAAACTTCGAACATGAATAGTCTCTAGAAATCTATTAAATATATATACATCATATGATTTTATTTATAATTATTAGGTTTTAAATATGTATCATTAAGTATGACACAATAATGATGTTTAAATTATTTTGTTGATTGAAATATCAAATAAATGATATTAAAAGTATTAAATTAAATATTATATGATCTATTTAATATTCTACACTAATTTTATAGATAAATATTATACGTTATTAATCTATTAAATCTTTTATTTTGAACAAATCTTATGTATATATTTTATTTAAATTCAAATAAACAAATAGTATCAAAATTGAGACTATTGTTATTTTATAAAAATTACATATAATAAAATTGTTTAAAAATAAAAAAATATTTAAAAATTATAAATTAAAATTTATATAGTTGAAAATGTAATAAAAAATAGAATTATGGACAATTAACAACATGTAAGTAATTATTTATAATGATTTAAAATTTAGAATTTTATTACCACAAATAAAATTAAATAGATTATATAAGGATAAATCTAGTTGATAATGTTTAATATAAATTACCAACTTTTCTAAATTTTATTGGTTGATCGAATTACAACACTATCTCATCTAATTATCGGATTTGAGTCATTTTGGAAGATTTTAAGTGGGGTTTGAATTTATTATAATTTAATATTTCTTATAATTCCAAAGGTGCCCCTCTTCACCCTTATAAAGGGGAACCTCCCCCCTCTCCTCCTCGCACCTTTTTTAGCCTTAAAGTTCAGCCAAACCCTGCCCATTTCCCTTCTCAGGCTCCTGAGAAACATACTAGAAATCCTTGTCTTCTTCAAAGACGAATTTTAGTGCCCTAACATGAGGTTTCAAAGAGGCGTGTCGAAGTAGAGGTAATATCCATTACCGATTCGTTCAAATTTATTTCTTCTTCTAATTCTTCTTCATTAGTTGTTTCATTAAGAATTAATAAAATAAGTATCACTCATATAATTATATGTTATTATAAATATAAAACTACACAACTTCACCTTTTATCCATCCTAAGGAAAATGAAATCACCGCGAGTGCGTACGTACAGAATACAATCTCCACGCTGTGGTGTAATCTTTTTTTCCACCACCACCTTACTTGGATGGATATAATGGTGTAAATAATAAATACATATTATTATTATAACATCATACTAATTCTATGATATTATATCATTCAATCCAATTCAATTCAATAATTGTGGGAATGAATCATCGCTCGTGCGTACGTACGGATTATAGTCTCCACGACGCGATGAGATTCATTTTCCATGTTAACAATTCAAAAATGATTATAATGTATATATAATAAGTTATAATGAAATATATGACATAATAATGCCACTGTATTTATGTATATATATATTAATTTCATCTACTTAATTCCATTCAATTCAATAAGGAAATGAAAACAGCATTCATGCGTTTGTATGGCCTACCATCTCCTTGAACGGTGTATTTCTTTCCGTTTATCAATCTATTATGTATATGTATATTCTGAATATATATTATAGATAAATAATTTTTTATATACATGAATTAAGTAATCATGATCTAAGTAATCATATTGATAATCACAAGTCAAAACACAAATGAAACGATATTACCCAAAATGCAACTTTAACATGAATTTACAAAAGAACAAGTAATATAAAGTCATAAGTGAACCATATATGATATCATAACAATGAATATGATTCTGAAAAAATTCAATGACATTATTTAAATCATTATAATAGAGGTTCAGATATGTACGAAGCATATCAGAGCTAAGGTAAGGGATATCTTTTCCAATCTCGTTCTTTTCTGAGATTGTTTATTCATAAGTATTTACTGGGGTTATATTTATCATCCATGTCCATGTTTTCTAAAAATGGTATCATGAATTTTTAAATTCCGTTTTACCCATTTTTGAATTTTACTACATGGTATGTAAGGAATCTTTCTTTTTTTACCATACGTGGTACTTTTTTACTTTTCCGTCAAATATACGAGGAAAATGTTTTTTTAACTTATACGGCATGAATGGATTTTTACGGTTTCATAACACCTTATTTTCATGAAGCTTACTCTTCAATATTTCAATAATATTTTAAAAAAATCCACTTCTTTTAATATTTATTGTCATTTTGGGAAATGAAAATGAATTTGATGAAGAATGGATATTTTCCTCAAAAATTCATTTCAAGTATTTTATCAAAACATTTATACATCTAAGACGACATTATTTAGTATGTTTATGTTTCAAGTATAATATATCTATTATTTACATGGTTTTATTTTTCTTATTATAAAATGATATCCATTTCTTTTATATGGATTAGGTTATGATGGGATGATGTTTATGAAACCCATTTTATTCGTTGAGTTATTATGAATGATTTATGTTTATTTTGTGGCACACGAAAGAATGAATTCATTATGATATGGGTGGGACCTATATCTCCCTCCAATCGCATTGGGTAAATATTAATATATCATGAGATAGTCATGGATGAAATGGAAAGTAAATCCGGTTTAGTAATAAAGGGATGGCAAGACAAGTAAACTTGGTTCAGTAAGGGACTTTGTCCACTAAGATGGTCTTGGATGAAATTCCTTGGCTACTACGGAAATAATAACTTGTGCTTAATTGTTGCCAAAGTTACATGTTTTATTCCCATTCCATTGTATCCTGATTTATGTTCCATTATGATCTATGGCTTATGTACTTCCATGTTTTATGTCATTGCTCAAGAATTTGATATTTAAATATTATGTTCATGTTTTGAAGTTTAGTTGAATATAGTTTGTTTTATTTTCTCCATGATTATCCTTACTGAGCATTTGAGCACACCCTTTATATGTTTTATTTTCCCCTAGATATAAATAAATGTTTTAGGTAAGAAAAAACGATTATGATCTTTATGGGAGTTGTTGAAGATCCTTCACCATGATTACATGATTAGGTTCCATGTTTCCAAATACACTAAACTATTACGGTCCTTGTTTGTCCGTTTTCTTATGTATTAAGTATTCTACAAAAGTAATGTAATGTCCATGTACATCAAGCTTCGAGTGTCTACAGATAGTATTCAAATTCACTTATTTGATCCATTTGTTAGTCTCCATAAAATATTCATCTCCATTGATCATTCATCATTTAATTTCTCTAATATAATGTATTTCCTTTATCTTGGATTTAAATATTTCCTAAACAATATTCCTCATTACATACGAGTTCTAATTTGATGGTATTGGATAGTTTTTATAATATTGATAAATCAATATTATTTATTCAATTAAGATATTTTATGATGCATATTATTTATTAATTAAATCGATTAGTTGATAGGAATACTACTATGGTCATGAAATAATGGGTGGATCCCAAAAATTATATATCTCTGTGACACTTAGATAGATTATCATGGGGCAAATAAGTTGCTGAAATTTAAGGGAGTTCTATTAATATATTTAAACTGTCCAAATGATGGGTCATGGTAGTAGAGGTTTTTATGTGCCTTATAAATGACATCCAACAATTAAGAGTTTCCTTCATTTTGATTCATTAATATTCATCCATGACATTTTTCGTCGACATATATATATTGGTATATTTTCATTTTTTGTTATTTATATGGAATATGTTTCAGTTTCTTATTGTTCCATATTTTTTTTCCATATCTAGACATATGAATAGAATGTGTTCCTAGTAATTAACATGTAATAATGTTACTTCACTTCATTTAAAAAATATTGGTTACATGACATGTGTGTCCATATATATATTCATCCATGTTGTAATTTTCATATTGATTAATTATTCATACCCCTATGTTGTAACCTTTTTTAGAATTTTATCTCACAATTATTATGTTTCCTTTCAACATGAACTCAATATATGTAATGATAAATTCACTCAATGGTACTCTATAATGAATAAAGTTATTATCCTCAACAATTATGTTATTTAGAAGGAAAAAATTATTATGTAATTAGTGTACTAATTTGTAAGAGAATATTGTTGTATGTTTCAGGTTTACCAAGTTAACTAAAATGATTGGACCTTCAATATTTGATTCGTTGTAATCATTCTAATGTAATTGACGGTAGAAGCTAACTCCGGGAACTCTAGGGATGGGTGACGATAGTTGGCCACAAAGTATGTTTAGTTGCAACCTTGGGAACTAGATTTTGTAAAACATAGGTTATATAACATAACACTAAGGTAAAATTTGAGCATATGTATACAAGAACAACCTATAATTTTGTTAAGGTATCGATTATGTTTTCCTTCCTGGAAATAAATCCATATCTGGATTCTAGAAGTGGATTTGGTTCTGGTACAGATGTATATAGGAGTAATAAATCTAAAAAGGTGTCTTGACACTAGCTCAGGGTATCTTTGTAGAAAACAATGGGCCTTACTCTACACCATGTTTGTCACTTATGGGTGATATTCTTAGGATAATTCATATTTTCATTACAAACAATTATGACGGATTTTAAAATATAATGAAAATGAATATCCTAGGTTAAGAATAAGAGATTTAGAATGAAAATAAGGGGTCATTATTTAAGAATACTAAAAATGATATCACAGCTAATCTCTATACCCATGACCTTTGAGGAAATAAATTGATGGAGTATTTATTTGTTAGGGTTGTATTCGAAACATTATTTAGAAGTCTATTTTGTAATTAACCTTATTTCAAGGAAGCATGTTAGATTTATTTTGTAAATTATATTAATATGGTTATAAAAAGAGAATCCTATAATCGGGTTGACACCCAATCATATCTGGCATGGTCGCATGGATTGAATCCATCATCAAAGGACGAAAGGGTTTGATGAAAACAAATGACCTTCATAATTTCTTTTTTTATATTTCATTTCATTTATTTTGAAAATTTTAGAAAAAGATAAAAATGATGAACCTATAGTGTAAAATTTAGTTTAATGAATGTAATTGATTAACCATAATATTATTTCGAAAATAGTTAAAGACAAATATTTGGTGGTTTCAGTTTTTTATGGGCCTTAAAATCTTTTAGAAAAATATTTTTTATGCTTCATGGATAAAAATTATTTTTTAAATGAAATAGAAAACCAATTTAATGAAAAAAATGATGAAATTTTGATTATAAAAATATCTAAACTACATAAATTATATTAAATCCTTATGTAATAAATTAATTATCTAAAATGAGGAAATTTACTTATAAAAAAAAGTTGTCCTAATACATTAATTTTTGTTGAACTGATCGGCTACTAAATCATCACAGATTTGTGGATTTGAGGACCTCAACATTTCATTGATCGTTAAAATGTTTTCAATTTCAGACCTGAGTAAATTCCTATAAATATTTACACTTTTCCTCTAAGTACATATCTCTACATTCCACTAATGTTCTCCAACTCAAAGACATTGTTACATGTTTTTCCATGAGACCTTTTTAATAATAATTTTCCATTTTCTATGGGATTTTTTATGAACCATTCAAATGATGTGGGAAGTTAATGTAAGAAATATTAAACAACATTTTACAAATATCACATAAAAATTGTGACTATGAAATTTCATTATGGTAGTACTAATGAAAACACCCTAAATTTCTAAATTACAACATTGTATTTGATAGTGTGTATCACAAGAATCCCCAAGAGCATAAGATAATATAATATCCAGATACTCAAATAAAATTTTACTATTCTATATAATTTCAATACATGATATATCTTTTATTACATGAAACATTGAGTTTTCTGGAATTACACACAAGAGCCACTTTCCTCGAAAGCTTATGTTACACGTAAGACTAAGTTGATCGAAACTAGGTTATATTATTAAAATATTATTATCTAATTTAATAACATAAATCCTATATATTATCTAACTAGTTATGAATATTACTACATAAAAAATGAAAATTTATGGTTTATATAAATGAAAAATTAATTCATCGCTTTCAAATTAATGAGAAATGAAAATTAGAACCAATTGTATATAAAAATATTCTATTATTTTTATACTTCCAAAATAGTTTTTTCCTAATAAACATAATTAATTAAAAGTAGTTAATTATTTTAATAAATTAAATATGTTATTTATTCAATAAAATATTTTTTATATGGATCTATTAGGTTTGAAATTTATAATATAAGAACAAACCCATTTTCACACATAAAAAATTATTTTTATAAAGGTAATTTTAGGACTTTTAATGGAGAACCCATTTTAAATTTTAATCTTTATACATTAATTTATTTAATACGTAAAAAAACATCATATTGGAATTATAATAAAAAAAATTAGGTTAAGGTTAATTTTGTATATATTTTAGAAAAATAACTTTTTTAAGGAATGTTTAGAAATAATGAATTTTAGTTTAAAAATAATTTTCATATAAATAATTTATACGTATAAATTATAATTTTATTTGGTATTAATATTTAATTAGATATTATTTTTATCATTAAATAAAAGCTATGACATTGTATTGAAATTTTCTTTGAAATTACTTATTAAAACATTGAAAAATGTTTATCATTTTTACTTCAAAAACCAACACTGCCTTTCTACCTATGGGTTGAATTTTAAATTAATTTTGCCACTTATATGATTATAATTTGTTAAAATGTACTCCAGATTTTGAATCATAATAATTTATATTTTAAAATAATTCAAAATTGATATTTTTCCTCATATATTAGAAATTGTGATTAAAATTAATTACAATGATTAATGTTAATTTTAGTTCAATAATGAAATAAACCATAACCATATGACTGAATGCTTCCTATAAACTTTTCCAAGAGCTATTTTATGGCCATATATAGACCAAATCTTGTATTTAATCAAAATTGGACCATTATTGTTCAACCTTCTACCTGAAAGTAATGCATGGAATTCCATTTTCAAAATATTACAAGAGTGTAACTCCTCGTCTGCTATAATAAAGTAATCCTCTCCTCCCTCATCCTCACATAAATTAAGGCACTATTTCATAAAAAAAATATATGTAAAAATTGATCCTAAAATACCTCCCCTTATCCAATAAGAATAAAATTGGGATGAAAGTTAAAAAAAATTCTTTAGTTGAAACTAAAAGGAATTACCCAAATAAGATGTATGAAACGTCCACAAGATTTTTAGTTTTTCTCCAATCCATAAAATATTAATATTTAATTCTTGTAAATACCCTATGTATAATCAAGATAATTTTATTTATTTATTCTTCATATTTTACCTACACTAACACATATATCCATATAATTGGTAACAAATATATTGTTTCTCTATACGACTACATACCACATCACAGAACAATGATTTTTATTTTTTCTTTTAACAACATTCATAGTTCGACATTATGATGGAATATATATATATATATATATTATATATGATATTTATTACGTATTTAAGCTTCTCATAATAGTTTAATAATAAAATCCTTATACATTCCTATTTCTTGTAAAAACGATAACATCATTTCTAGATGTGTTGACTGCTGGCTGCTCAATGCAATGTAATTATTTGACAATATACATGGAACATATTAAAGATGGTTTTAATTAAAAATATGTGATATAAAAAACTTCTATATGATATTAATTACATTACAACCACTCTATAAATATAATAAATATAATTTTCTTTATCATCCACTCACACACACATAAAAAGTGATAACATCGTTCGTGGACATATAGACTACCACCTCCTCGAAATGATGTGATTTCTTTTGCACCAAAAGAATTCAATATATTTTTTTATATGAATAAATAATATGGTATTTTTGATATAATTATCATTCTAAGAAAATGTAATTTTACTTACATTCTTTCCATAGTTATCATTGAAAAATGAAAATGCTACTCTGGTATATATACGCCCTACCGTCTCCATGTTTGTTACATTGATTAATTTTTAATTTACATATATAATTATTCATTTTGAAAGAATTATTGGTCGATAAATATAAGAACATTTTAATGATTATTGTCATGGATACGTTATATAATGACCCCTTAGATCATAGTTAACCTACAAATGTTGATTTTGACACACAATCTGAAATGGGTCAAAACACCCAACATAAACATAATAGAATAAGTAGTTTTATAAAACATATAGATAAGTGAAATAAAAGTAATGATAAACATAAAAAAATTATAATTATTTTATATAATTATCATTGGATTATTATACATGAATTTAATATTTGTTCAAATGAAAGGAAATTTAATGAAAGGGATTCTCATCTCAAATTACATTGCATTGAGACCTAATTATATTTAAACAACTAGTTTTTTTATAATGTTTATATACTTCCATTGAAATTTTATATCCTGAATTCCTTTATTCTCAATATATTATGAGTTTATTTATATTATTCCTCTATGGGGATTATAATATTAAATGTTTCAAAGTTATATGGGACACTCTGGGATATTTATTCATTATTTTCCTCAAGACTAATACTAATGATCATTCGATAGATGTTCCAATTCATTATCAACAAAACAATTCATTATTATATGGATATTAATTTCAATTCATGTGTGTAACTAACAATGGTTCACAATTTTCTAATCTAAATATTTTGGAATTTTTTTCAAGAAAACTTAAATTTATTTTGATTTTAAGTCAAAGAACATGTTTTCTTCAAGAAAACCATGTTTTATTAAAATGTTTTCAAAATTTTGTATTTGATATGAAAATGTAATTTTTATTGTCTTTTCCTTTACCAATATTTGAAAATTAATATTCTTCTCCCTTTAATAACAATTCATTTTTATAACATTTCATTTTGCAAGAGGAATGTTCTTTTTACCTCGTACATCATGTACAGATTTACATACCACGATTTCATTTATGCATACATTGATTGTTTAGAAGGATAATTTTTAATGAAATTATATTCATAAGTTATTTTCAATGAAATGTTTATTCAAAAGAGATTTCATAGTAAAATGATATTTTCCTCAAGAATATTTTTAAAAGGTATTTATATAGTATTTCTATTTATCAATGATAAAAGGCCTTATTTTTACTAAAATTATGATATGTTTTATTGATACCATATGATTTCATCCTCTTTATTTTTTTTATTTGACCATAGATATTATTCACATTCATTACTTTAATTAAAATGTTAGTATCCATAAAATATTTAATTTATTATAATAATTGGTTGTTTAATTTCTAGAAAATTATCCATTTCATTCATCATGGATGTCATTAATTATTAAATTGTATACCTCTTTACATATGGTGTCTACATTGATAGTATTTCATTTGTTGGGGAAATATTCATAAATTTTTATTCTCTATTGAATACTGATACGTGATAATGAATATTGTTTACTAATTAAATTGATTACATGATGTTGGGAATGAATTAGACAGACAACGACATGTGGGGCTTCGACGTTATATAGTTCCATGATGCATCGATAAGATCTAATGAGACAAATAACTTGTGAAAATTAATAATTTTTATATATGTAGACTTAAACTAACTAGAGGATGGATCTTGACAGTAGATATTTTCATGTTCCTAACACACGACGTCCAATAATTAATAATTGCATTCATTTTGATTCATTATTATTCATCCTGGAGATTTTTCATCAAAATATCTATGGATACATTTCATTTTCAGTTATATTGATGACATTTTATTCCATTTCTTACATTTTCATATTTATTTTTCAATATATTGTTATTGGAGTGGAAGGTGCTTCATGTTATTACCTTTCCTTATTATTTATTCACATCCTTTAAAACCTACTGATTAATTGAAATGTGTGTTCAGTTGCCTACCTTTCCATTTTGATTTATTCATATTGATTCATTATTCATTCTGATATCCATAACCCTTACTAAGGATTTGATCTCACACTTATTATGTCTCAATTCCATAGGATCTTATAAATAATAATGAGAATGTCATGAAATGAAACACATGATGAAATAAAGTTATTATCCTAAATGTTTATTTATTCTAAAAAATAAATTTTTTAATTAGTGTCTTCATTTGTATGATAATACTCATGTTTATAATTTTTTTACCAAGAAAATGAATCTTACCGGATATTTGGTTTTGATTCATTGTAATCATGCTATTGTAATTGATATTAGACACCCGATCCATGTCCACTTGGATTGGGTCACTATAGCTAGATCCTAACATTTCTATGACTTTGGGTAGTGTAGTATAGGGTGTGTGTGCATGATTGTTTGACCAATACATGATATGTGGTCTTTGTAAGTGTTTATATACAATCCATTGGTGATGAGGGATTTCGAAATGTTGATGATTTAAAATCATAAAAAGTACGAATTGTGAGATTTTATGACATATATGATGTAGTATGGTGTTAATCGGATATGAAGAAAAGCTGAATAATCATTTGACTAAGTGTGAATGATATACAATTCCTAGAGGGATACAACTATGATTAATTGTTCACCAATATGAACATTAGATACTAGCGGTTCTATATGAGGAATATAGATTCGGCATATTTTGAGACTAATATGAAGGTGATCTCAGCCATAAATATAAATTTTTATATTTTGGGATCAGGTGAATAGGTGAGGATTATCTTGTTTGTGAATGTAGTTGGTTTGGGAACTATTGAAATAATAATTTCTACCAAAGGGATGAAAATGACTTATTCAATTAACTTGAATTGGGATCGATATTTTTATTATTTCTTGATTGTGGGTATTAATCATAATTGTGATTATAGATTGGAAATTTGGATTTTACATGATATGGAGATAAAAATGAAAAAATGAGTTCATTTCATCAATTTTTATTAGTTTATAGTAAAATTATATGGTGGTGAGTTGATAAATTCATCATAATCTAGGTAATTTTTTTAAAAATATCATATATTACATGGGATATGTTATGTGTAGATTATTAAATATTCTAAATAATCATAGATAATTAATGGGAATTTGGGAGAGTTAGTATGAATATTTTTTTGAAAAAATAATGATATGAGATAGAAGTTAGTTATTATATTCATGTGGGAATGTTGTAATGTTGGATGGTATGGGGTCTATATCTATGAGACATTGGTATATAAAGATAAAATGATGATAATAATATGAAGAAATTGAATTCATTCACAATGAGTATATGATATGCGATGATGGTTTTGGACACAAATAACAATGTGAAAAATAGATCAGTATAGACAATACGAATGAATAAATAATATTTTACATTTCTAGATATGGAAATTCATTAATTCAACTATATAAGGGTAATCATGGATGATTTATTTGATACAATCAGTGCTATGATTCATTGGTCGGTGATTATTTTAGCAGTAGTTCCCATTTCCGTTTTGTATTGTCTTGACCATTACATGTGGAAGGTGTTTAGTTTTCTTCATGAAATGAGGCTCTATATTTATGATGATTCCATAATTATTTATTACGAGATATATTTGGGGGATTTTCAAATGTTATCAGTCAAAGGGTTATATAAAAATGATAAATAATGAAAAAATATATAGTCTTTTAAAGAAGAATATAAAAATCATAGATTATGTTGTGAGCGCATGAATAATAGATTGTTTCATTCACCATTTTTTGGGTCTATACCATTTGAGGAAGTAATGATTGTGAAAATTCTCTTGTAGGAAACTCTAGTGAATATCAAATTAAATTGAAAATAGGTAATGACACCATACGTTAAAAATAAATCATATGAAATCTAGAGACATTGAATTTTTATCATTAAATTGAATGATCAGATATTCTTATGGGTGTCTCCATAGGTGGAACACTATTGGATTCAATAGTATCAAATGTTGTTTCCTAGGTATATGGGGCCCTCATAGGCAATGTATATTACTAGAATAGAAGAAAAAGGAATATCAAATCCACATTTAATTACTTTGATTAATGATGTTTTTCACATGTGATAGTCTTTTCAATTCTATCCTGATCAATATCAACACATTGATAATATGGATTCTATGATTTAAGTAGAAACATATTATAATGAGTTCCTAGTTAACATAATTTATTTGAATGAGAATAATATATATATGTAATGTTTCATCCTATAGTATGTATACAATGTTAGAATGGATATATCCCGATGATTGATTGGTAAAAGAAGTGATATATACAATACGTTGTTTAGAAGATCAGTTTTCATATGAACTGCTAAATAGTTTTGAAGTTTTATAAACAAAATCTCCAATGAATTTCATTTTATTTTTTTATTATACATTGTTTCTTATTCCTTTATATTGGAATTTTTGTGTGTTGGAAATTTTTCAATTGAGGGTTTGGAATGATATCATAGAAAAAAATATAAATGATTTACACTTGAGTTAATCAAGAAAAATTACATGGATATATAATGTTAATGTCATATATAGGGGTGAGTCTCTTGAATCGACATATTCATATTGTGAATTTATTATTAATTCAATGAATCTTTTTGTGTTCTTTTATAATAATAATTTCTATTATTTGTTTTGTGAATTATTTAATTAATTATTGGGTAACATAATATGTGGAGGGGGTATAATATGTCATGTACATGATATACATTCCTCCCTATATGGTACCTTCTATTCTCAATTGTATTTCTCCCTTTTTGTAAATTAAATTCATCAATATTATTTTGAATATGATGATATAGGGGATTCTTCCTTCACCCATTTAAATATATTAGTTTTATTTTATGGAATCATAATCCATTTTCATCAAATATAAAGTATTATTAGGTTATTATTTTCCCATAAATATTTCACCTATTTGGTCTGATATAAAAATGACATATTTTATTGGAAGACATATTAAAGTATAATATAGATAGTCATAACGTCCTTCCCATAATGCCTTTATATTTCATTTATTATTGTTATATATGGAAATACCAGTATATCACATTCTAAAACATAAATATAATCAAATTTCATTCATTCTAAAATAAATAATCATAAACTCTCCAATAGATAAAATAATTTCATTGAATATTTTTTTTCAAAATGTCTCCATACACCCATGATGTTCGTTTTAAATTAATAATGAAATGGGAAATTTATTTTTGTGACCCTATAGATGCGTTAGAATTAATATGTGACATGGTATGCCTTGAACCTTATATTGGATATGATAATCATATTTTTTTATGAACCATCATAATTGAGTTAATGGGATGTATGATTTCATTTCATATGAATTAGGGTGATGATAAGTATGTTTGGAATCACTATATGTTAACCCATTGGATTCATATTTCTTCCACCTTCATTACAATTCTTTATGGGAAACAATAATGGATTTAATTTGATAATAATTATTTAATAACTCCTTGATTTATAACATCATAGATTCATATTGATATCCCATGAAATAGAATAAAATAGTGTAATCCCAATTGTATTTCGACTAATAACTAATGGTTTTGAATGCTTGGGGTAATCCACTTGGATTTACATTGAAAACACATGGTTCAGAATGCCTTGTTGTAATTCCCCATTGATTTTTATTATTAAAACATAATTATGATTTTCATTGTGATATCACTATTGGATTCATTTTTTCCTAAATGATGCACTATATAAATATTCACCTATCTTAGTCTAAAGCATGTAAGGTCAATACTTAATTTCTATATGGATCATGGGTTTCAATAGTTATTTTATATATTAATGTAGAATATTTATTTTAATATTCCCATCATTAGGAAAAATCAACATGTTCTAAATATTATATCTTGAATATGGGTGGTGGACTACTAATTTTCACTCACACCCACCTTAGGATACCTTTTGGTACCCTAGCATACTTAATGGATAAATGATACGAAAAAGGAATGGAACATATGAAATTCAAATTATTATGAATTCTATGATGGAGTGTGGGGGATCCGACATAGATAAGAAAAACAAACAGTTTGGGGGTGTTTCACCTAATGTTTTCTTCATATTATCTTATTTTACGTTTCTATGTTTTTATGATTTTCTTATATGACATAAAGAAATTGTATCCAAATCATGTGTGGTATGTAATGTGTTATATTTATTTATTAAAACTTATTATTATGTATGTTTATTAAATTATAAATAAGTTTTCAACTGATATTATTTACACTAATATTTCACTCTAATAATACATTATATTCTCCCTACCATTCCACCATATTCCATCACATTTAATCAGAAGCCACTAGTATACATTGAGGCACGACTTAGGTCATCTGGATCTTCTAGCCGATAGACCGATTAGTCCTCTCTCAGAAGTGATATTTCATATTATTTACTATCAATATATTTTAAATGTATATTTATATTTTATTATGGATATTCCTTTGTTGTAGATTTCATAACCATGTAGATAAGGGTCAATCCATGGAAATAAAATACCAAAAATCTAAAATATTATCACTCTAATGATAGTAAAATATTTCAATTACAAAACCAAAACACTCACTGGTAATATGAGATACAGATCAATATTAAAGGTACAAGATAGAAATCATGCTAAAATGATAACATAATAAATATATACAAAGGTTGGTCTATTGTGTTTTTGATCTAATGTATTGAATTTATTTTCAGTGAGTCAATATTCTTTCAGTTTGGGAGGATAAAATGAATCATTTGATTGAATAACATTTCGTGAAGGATGTGAAATTATATTGAATAAAATGATTTATAATTTAGATTGTATAACCTTTAGATTTTATGAAATATTTAAATTTAAAAAATTAATTTCTTCAATAGTTGGTGATACTCGCATCTATAGATCAGAATAAATGATAGTATTCAATGATAATATAACGTAGCCATTAAATATTCATGTACTAATATGAAAAAAAAATTATAACAAAAATAATGTCTATAATATTTTAACTTTTTATCAATTGATAATAAATATAAATAAAATACATTTTTTAAGAAAAACATATGTTTTCACAAAAAATAATTTCTTTGTGCACAATGTGTTTTTATCATAATAAATTTAATTTGTGAACATTGGTGAACTAATTTATTAATATTTATATATAATTTTTTTAATCAAAAATTTTAACCTTCATATAGTTTTTTAACTACTAATGATAAGGGAATATAAATTCAATTTCAAGAATAATTTTAATTTTTATAAAAATAATTTTTTCTTGATTTTAATTTATAATTTGAAATTAATAGATGGCACATAACAAAAATATTTTAGTGAAAAGGATACAATAATTTCAATCATGTGGTTATGATTTTATAAAAAATCCCATTTTATTTTTAGATATTATTAATATTAACAGATATAAATTTATCTTCTCAATATAGGTCAAATCTAGTTAAAATAGTATAAAAATAAATTTCTAGATAACCATTTGTCATCCAAACTCCCATTAGATTAATTTAATTTAACAATTATAAAATTGGACTATAAATTTAAATAGTTAAAAGGAAATTCGTAATGAAAATAAAACACATACAATTTAATAAAATGGAAAATAGAAAACATTACTCCATTTTATTAAATATATCATAACTGATATAATATAGAAAGATAATTTTTTTGAGTGAATATTGAATTTTATTTTGAAAATAATTAAATTAATTTAATGGATGTTATTTATTTATTAGTTTTTGTAATTATAAATTTACCTTATGTTCATACACAAAGCCAACAAAATATTTTATCAGTTAATAGAAAAATAAAATCAATGATTTTATGAATATTTAATGTAATATAATTTGAGTAATTTATATTTTCCCATGAATTAAACAGATTAAAATAATATATTATTGTTCTGTTAATGTATCATATTCTAAATATATATTTTCCTTGGTGTAATTAGTTTCAAATTAAATGAATTGTGTCCAAAATTAAAATAACTATATTTTATAGAAATAATATTTTATTAATTTTTTTTAAAATCATAAAAATTTGGAAGGAGAAAACAAGGATAATATATTGTAAGAAATCAGATCCTCATTTCATAAATGGATCTTGATTTTGGGTTGTTTTTTATTAAAATTTATGAAATGGTAATTTTTCAATGTACACACCGTGTACATATGAGTTCGCGCCATGTACACGGGGACTTTGTACAGCCACATACTGTCCATGTAATGGGCGTGTACATGACCATGTAGGAGACCAGGAAGTGTACTTATAGAGGTTGTGGTTATGTTTATTACTCATCATGTACATTTAATGAAGACATTATATAGTTTTCGTTTTATTTGAAAAATAGGAGCGGTGTTGCATCTCATCCTAAATAACGTCTTCTTCTCCCCTTGGTTCATACTGGAGAGTGATAGAGGGGTCAAAAAAATATGAACCCCTCCTAATCCATATAACCTCTAATTGATAGATATTCAAGTATGTTGGAATCCCAAAGATTTTTTCTTCATTCATCTACCACCTTTCTTCCAAATTCATCTTCTCTCAGGAGTCAATCAAGGTTGAATGTTTGTCACCCTTTTATCGATATACCCTGTTCAAGGCCAATTCATGGGTGGATTTTCTAGAGTATCGATCACATGACATCATATTAGGTGGTGTTTTCCATTATATATTCGTCTTTAGATTATTTATGCTTAATGTTTTTCATACCCATGTTTGGGGTATATCTTGTTTTTGAATTAAACCCTGTTTATTTCTTAGTGTGGTTGACAGATTGAGAAAGGGTTATTGATTATGTGTGAGGGTATGTAACATGTTATGGGACACCACATGGGTGAATATCCCTCTATTGACTGGCTATTGTCGTTTGGTCTAGAATACCTGTTAGGATTGTGTTCTTTTCCATACATTGTGATGTTAGGATAGAGTTACTGATTGCTTGAGATGCCTGTGATATCCATTATGGAAGATTGAACATGATGAATTTTACTATGAGAGCTTCCTGTGGTTATGGTGTTTTTGAATAGTTTACTGTTATGATAATCTAGGCATACTAAGTATGAGAGCTTCCATGCAGTCTTCGACCCATGGGTTTAGAGTTTGAGAGTTTACCTAGGTGGTTTTTTTATAATTGTTTGATAGTATATTGGAACAAGGGGTTGAGAACATGATAACATTCACAGTTATTCATTTGTTAATGGTTAGTTCTATGTTAGACCAGAGGGGATATACCATGAGAAATTCCCAGAGGTTCATTAGTAAATGAACATTTGACATGTTATACCAGGGGATTATACTGTGAGAACCTTCCAATACCGGTCGTTATAGAATTATTGTATGATTTTGATGAGTCTTAGAAGCCAAATCACAAGCTAGGACTTGGTATTACATGATTATTAAATAGTATTTTGAGATATCTGTTTGTTACTTTTACACAATATATTCATATCATAGGCTAGATCGCAATGTATACATGATTCAATAGATTGAATAATGAAAAAAATGAATGTAATTGAAAACTGTAGGATTGTTTACACTGAGTAAATTCTAAATTATTTTTACATTTTTTTCATATAATCTAATATATATATTCACTAACATTTGGGAATAGATATTTTTGGGTTGCCTATTAGGTTTCATATCACACACTGTTTGGGTAATGTTTTTATAAACCAAACATATTAAATGGATGTAGGTATAGATAAAGGAATGTGTCATTCTTCATCTGGTACATGACTTCTGTCAAATATGGGTAGCATGAGACCAAGTTGATGCTTGCAATGTGGTGGGACATTTTTGTTTTTTGTACTTTGGTTTCATTATTGTATTTCCATCATTGTGACTTGTTTGGATGATTTCTTAGAAACATGTGTCATGCATAATTTATATATATAAGCTTCATTTTTTAATACTATCAATATTCCTCTCTTTAGTTCTATTATATTGTATTTCTGCTTCTGATATTGTTTACTATTTTTTCAGTTGTGTTTATTCTACCAATGAGGGAATAGTTTTCCCACTATCATACCTTATGACCTGATATCTAGTTGTATGTTTCTGGTGTTTTAGTAATTGCACTTGGGGCCGTGTGGACAATTGGATATGGGGCACCGTTGGGTAGTACCCAGATCTAGAACATTACAAAGTTGTATTAGAGGGACTTTCTTTTCTGGTTTTTCATATTATTTGGTGATATTTAAAATGGATAATAAGGTAATGGAGTTTGGTAATTAGTTGTGCCCGGGGGTATCTACCTCATGTACAGGTAAAATCCAAATTACATCAAATTGAATTGATTTTTTATTTTATTTTTAATAGTTAAATTTGATTTTATTTAACTGTTATATGAGGCACATTTTTTGTTCAGTTATTATTAATATCATTGTGGTTTTATTCTATGTCAATCAGATGCGATGTGGGTTTTCATCTCCAGAATCATATAGGGACGTTATATAGATCACATTTCATGCATTCTCGTCATTCCATATAGGGTGAATTAATAATTTCATGTTGTTGAGATAGATTTTGTGCTAGATATGAAGTCTGTTTTGATAGATGTCGTGACAATGTCCCTTCTATTTTGGTAGGTTATTCATATATGTAAGAATAATTTGATGAATTCCATGATTTGGTATCTGAGGTGTTATGGGGCCTCATGGATTGGAATTTGGTGGATCATATTTTAACATTAATTGATTTATGTTAAGGTATGATATGAATTAGGATTCTATACATTGATTCACAGTGAGTATGGGCACTCCTAGATTAGAGGATGGTGTGCCTTGGAAAAAAATTTGGTTTTAGGGTTTCAGTGAATTTTTAGAGGCTTACTGTCTGGACAACCCAGAAAACATAGTGTGTGATGTTATGAACACACACCATGTGTCATTCTGTTATAGAAGAAATTTTTTTCTTATGTACATGTAGTGTACCATATATACACACTGTGTAGTTGTTGATGGTCTAGCTAAATGTGTGAGTAGAAACGGGGTTAATAATTTTTTTTGTAGAACACACCATGTACTGGTAGTACAGGTCGTGCTGTAATAAACCGTGTATTCAACCAGTTGATGAATTACACGGGTGGATTGAACATTTGACTATACAATGTGTCTTGGGGTGAACATGATGTGTAGTTTTAAACCATCAGGACCATGGAGTACTAGCTTTGTAGAAGTACCTGGGTAAGAGGGGATATTCAGTTACACTCCATCTTTCATGAGGAACACGATGTGTGTGTGGGGTGTTACATGACATTGTTGGTAGAGGTACATGACAATGTTAAGGCTTTAGGGAACCCATCATGTAGTTGTTCTACACATAGTTAAACCCTTTTTTTTGGAAAACATTAATGTTCTCTTTATAATATTCTAATCTTTATCTTCTATGTTGCAGTTATATTAATCATGTACTAAGGTGTATTCTTGACCTTACAGAGTCACACCACCATGAATTCTTCTAGTTTTATGCTAGTTATAGGGAAATGATCAGACACTATAAATGGTTGATATTGGACTACAAACAGATCCTCCCGTCTATCCCGTCTTGGAACCAACTGTAATATTGGATGAAGGTGTTGAAGAAATGTTCCTTGAAGGATTTTTGAGGATGTTGCAGACTTTTTAGGTATCAAAAAATCCTACACTTACTATGGAAAATCCTACTTGGGTGTTCTAGCATCAGCATCCTCCAACTTTTTTCAGGGGAATTATGATCACATGCTATAAAGTTATGGTTCGATTCCATGATTAATTTCAGTGAGCATATAGAGGCACCTCATGAGAGTAGGGGGAATCATTCAACATACATGATATGTGATTCCTCCCTGATTTGGTGGGATGTTATCTTATAGGTGGGACTTCACCAGGATGTGGATTGTGAAGAGTTTCAAAGGACCTTCTA
This sequence comes from Viscum album, assembly GCA_963277665.1. Taxonomy (NCBI): domain Eukaryota; kingdom Viridiplantae; phylum Streptophyta; class Magnoliopsida; order Santalales; family Viscaceae; genus Viscum; species Viscum album. The sequence continues at coordinate 225,555,431 of OY728125.1, forward strand.
AGACTAATTCAACCCAAAACGTTGATAACTAATTGAGCCTCAGTGTTCATGAATTTGGAGTGGGTGCATGTTTTTTGATGGATTATTCTTCTTGCTTTATAGAGATTCAGTACTTTACACCTGTTTAGGGGGGTGATGAGTTATTGAGGTATATGCGATTTGAGGATGGTCTCAGGTATGACATCTGATTACTGGTGAATGTTTTCAGGATGACTTAATGGATAGCTATAGTAAACCAGGCTCTGATTACTATGTGAAAGGTGAGGTAGTTGGGAGATGTGAGACATGGAGGATTAGCATCTAGAGCATGTAATCCTTCAAATGATAGCAAGAATCATCTTCGGGTGCTTTCACGCAATGTTTCTTAAGGTTGTCATGTGGTATGCTACTAGTGTAGGAAGATTGGGTATATGATAGCACATTTCAAAATGGACGTAGTCGAGCGTCAATCTTGTGGAATGATGGGCCACATTCAGAATTTTTGTTGGATTTTCTCTCCTGTTATGAGTGATAACAGATCTCTTATGAATCCACATTATTGAGTAGGACCCCCAGTTTCTCATTAGTTAGGGGAATGGAGTTCGTCAGTCTATTAAGGCCAATGAGGTAGTCATGGTTTTCATAGATATATGGTAGGTTTCCACCAACAACATGGTGGATTATCATAGGGTTGTTAGGCATGGTTGTAGGGTTTTGGTACAGTTCTGACTTTTTCACTGGAACTCACCCAGCAGGAGTAGGATTCCGAACGCTCAATGGTAAGAGTTACGATTCTAGTTCCCTCAGTTTTAGCATATGAAAATTTTGATATAGGTCATTCCCATTGTTTAATATCTATTTCCATCATAGAGATCTGTTGGCACTATATCATAAATTCTTAGGATGTTATGACTCGAGACACTCCGTTTGGGACTAAGACGATTAGTGTACATTTGTGCAACGAGTTCCCTCTTTGGGTTGGTGGATGTCACCCACTATGTAACCTCATTTTCATAAAGATAACATGCTTCGATGTCATTCTAGGAATATATTGGTTGGTATCTATTAGTTCATTTGTTGACTACTATGGCTTCAGGGTGAGTATTAAATCAATAGAAGGTGGGTCTTTTAAATATTATGGAGAATGGGATTTCTAGGTGAGCAGAGCAAAACCGGAGCATCATGGGATCAAAAGAATTAGAGCTGATATTGCATGTATATATTTGGACAACTAGGGAACATCATAGATGGAATTTACTACATTTCTAAATCCATTTAGGTATGCCTTTCCAGATTATTTTTGAGGTATACATCTAGAGTGAGATGGGGATTTCTCCATTGATCTTATGCTTGGAGCAACACAAGTGTCCATTTCTCCGTATAGGATGGATACACCAGAGTTGAAGGATATAAAAAATTAGTTATAGGAGTTTCATCCAAAGGCTTTTATCTGGCCAAATACTTCCCCTTGGGATTCACCTATCCTTTTTTTGAAGAAGGCGGACGTCAACCTAAGAGTTTTTATAGATTATTGGAAAATAAACAAATTGATAGTAAAGAAAAAATACCACTTGACAAGGATTGATATTAATTTTAATGAAATTCAAGGTATCCCATGTGTTCTCAAAGATTGACTAGACAACAGTTATCATCATTTTCATATTAGCAATAAGAAATACCTTTTACATCCTTTGAGAGTAGGTATGTTCTACACATGTATTTGGTTATATGAATCAGTCTCATGAACATGATGACATTTTTCATTTCCCTGATAAACCGAGTGTTCCAACCGTAAATGGGTTCTTTTGTGTTAGTCTTCATGGATGATATTTTTGTGTACTATCAAACTCGACACGACCATTCCAACCATCTTGAGATAATTATTAGTAAACTGAGAGTGCATTGATAATATAAAATCTCTAAAAATTACCCTTTTAGATGGACCAAATTAATTTCTTGGGTCATGTCTCCTCAGATACAGGAGTATCAGCAGACCCCAAAAAGATGACAACTGTAATTACCTAGAATCATCTGAATAATATCTTTGAGTTGTGGAGTTTTCTAGTGTTTCCTTGCTACTATAGATTCTTTATTCTGGATTTCTCATGCTTAAAAATTCCTCTGAAAGGCATGACTATGAAGGGTTCAATGTACTTGTGTATATATTCCCATGATTTAGGATTTCTGGAGATGAAAGGGAGGTTAACATCATCACCAATACTGATTTTTCTGGAATTTTACAAGATTTACATGGTGTAATGTGATGCATCAGATATTGGGGTAAGAGTAGTTCTAATAACAGAAGAAGGAATCATTTCGTATGAGTCTTAGAAGTTGAGGCTACATGAGTGGAACTGCCGGATCCATGTACCCATGTTAGCCTTAATTGTTCATGATTTTCACTATTGTAGACTTTTTATATTTGAAGATAATTTTGTGGTGTACACTGATAAAAAATACCTCAATTATATCTTTAATTAGCTATATCATAATATGATAAAATTAAGGTGGGTTGATTACCTTTCGTCTTCTGACATTGAGTTTTGCTACAATAATGTTTTTCGGGAAATGATTCAGATGACACCTTATGAGGAATTGTATGGTAGGCCATACTGATCACCCCTATATTGGCTAGAGGTAGGAGTGGCTTCTATGAATGGACCTTATATTATCCAATAGACCACAGAGAAGGTGTTGTTTATTCATTAGAGGATGGATACAACACAATCTCAGTAGAAATCTTATGCATGTCGATGGAGATGAACTCTAGAGTTCGAGGTCAGAGATCAGGTTTTCCTACATGTCAATCTAAGTTTAATACATAGAAGGATTAATATGAAATGGAAGGTTTCACTAAGATACATCATGTCATTTGAGATTTTTGAGATAGTGGACCATTTTCCTATCGGTGGCATTTACCTTAGAGGCAACAATATATGAACAAATTATTTCATATTTCTTAGTTATGGAACTAATTTTCAGGCCTGTCTCATGCTTTTTAACCCAAGGAGGTTGTGTTGGAGGTGGAGGCATCCTTGGAGGAGCACCATATTTGGATAGTGGATAACAACATTAAGGATCTTTTATACCAGTATTTTCATTTGGTATGGGTGTAATGGAAGCATGGGCTAGTGCATCACAAGACGTGAGAGTGGGTGGCCGATGTATGGTTGATGTGGCCTGAGTTGTTCGAAGATTAATCTTCACATCCCATGGAAGGGAAATTTGGGGATGAATTTCATTAAGAAGGATTTTTTTTAAGAACATGATTTTTATTTGAGTAATGGATCTTGATTTTGGGTTGATTTTTTTGGGAAAAGGGAGAAATTTGTATTTTTCTAAGTACATGATCTGTACATATAAGTATATACTGTGTACCCATGTGTCACGTACTAGCTATGTAACGGAAGAGTACACGACCATGTAGGTTTCCTTGAAGAATGCTTAATGCAGGTTCTAGTTAAGGATATTACACAGTATGTAAATTTAATGAACACATCGTGTAGATATCTTTTAATTTTAAAAATCGGAGCAGGGTTGTGTCTCATTCACGAATATGTCTTATTATCCTCTTCGTTTGTACATGAGAGTGATGTAAGGGTCTTATAACGTTGAACCCATCTTGATTCTTGGTCCAACCTCTGATTGATATGTCATGAGTCCATTGGAATCCCACCATTTATTTATCATTTCATTTAGATCCTTTCTTCACAATTCCTCTTCTCATGTGAGTTAATCAAGGATGAACATTATTCACCTTTTTCTAGATTTATGTTGTTCTAAAATGATTCAAGGGACAAAGATCATGATTATTGATTTTTTTCCATCAAGATAGGAGTTTTTTACTTTATTTGTTAATTTCTATATTATATATGCTTAAATTTCTGCAGGCCCACCTTTTGGGTATCGTGTGTTTTGGAATTAAACATTGATTATTACATGCTATGGGTGATTGATTTATAAATTGTTGTTGATTATGCGTGTGGTTTTGTATCTTGTTATGGGACATGCCTTGGGTTTGTTTCCATTGTTTGATTGATTTTGGCCATTTGGTTGAGAATATCTGATGGGCTTGCCTTGTTTTCCACACATTGTGATGTTAGGAATAATTTAATGATTGCTTGAGATTCCTATGATATGCATTGTAGGAGTTTGAACAAGGGGAAATATAATTTTATAGATTCCTGAGGTGGGTTCATTTATGAATGATTGACTATTATGATGAATCGAGCGTATTGACTGTGAGAGATTCCAAGTGGTCGTCATCCCATGGGGCTTTGACTTTAAGATATTACCCAGGTGGTTGTTTATAATTGATTGACCATATATTAGGCCATGTGGTTTATACTGTGAGAGATTTTCCTTGTGGTAATTTGTAAATGGTTAGTTCCATGTTAGACCAGAGGGGTTAGACCCTGATACCTACCTACAGGTTTGTAATTAAATGAATTGTAGTTATGTTAGACAAGGTGGATTAAACTGTGAGAACTTTAGAAAGAGGGTAATTATTGAATAAATGAATGATTGTGATTAGTCTCCCAGACCAAAGAACCAGCTTGGACTCAGTCATAATACATTGTTAGATGGTCTTATGGTAAATTTTTTTTGTGATAATTACATAGGGGATAGAGATCATATGCTATATCCCAATGATTACATTATTCAATGTATTTAATTGTAAATGAAAATGAATGTAATTGAACACTATGGGATAGTTTACAATGATTACATCCTAGTTTACTGATTCATTTATGCATAGTACCAGTTATATATATTCATTGATAGTAAGGCGCAGGTCTTATGGAGGATTCCCATTGGGATTCATATCACACCCTATTTCAGTCTTTTTTTTACCCAAATCGATTATATGATAGTAGGTATAGATAAGGGAAAGCACACTTCTTTATCAGGTACTTGATTACTGTCAGAGCTAGAGAGAATTATAATATACTGAGGCCTATGCTGCTATGGGGTTTTTCTATTTTCTGTAATTTGGTTTCATTATATTATTTCATTCATTATGACGTGTTTAGATGATTTCCTAGACACATGTGAAATGAATCATTTATATCTATATGGTTCAGTTTCTTTATACCTATCTCTATTGAGTTGATTACATCCGTTAAATGGTATTAATGCTTCTGATATTGTTTACTATTTGTTTCCACTCAGTTTACCCTATCAATGTGGGCATAGTTTCCCCATTATCACTCCCTATGTCCTCACTACTAGTTAGTAACCTTTTGTGTCTGGTTAAATGAGCTTGAGGCCTTGTGGCCAACTGGATACATGACTCCTTTGGGTAGCACCCGGATCAAGGACATTACATATATGATCATTTATATCATGAAATTGTTATATATTATCAAATATTCATCATATAATATAAATTATTACTCCCGATGGGTGAAAAATACGTTAACATTGTTAATGTTTAAAATTTTATATAATCACATAAACCATTAAAAATGTATTAGTTGATGGTATTCTTACCAAATCATATCCAATTATCAAATATATTTCATTATGGAATATTTTTCCTTTATAATTATATTACTATATTTTATTATTTTTTGAAATTCTATGGGTGCCACCTATCACCACTTATAAAAGGACACCCACCCATTATCTTCATTACCCAAAATTGAGACAAAAATATTGAAAAAACCAAAAAAAAGAACCTTTCCCCAACATCCTTACATAAGATATAGTAGTTCTATTATTTCATAATATCTAACCCTAGCGTCCTTATTTAGATATTCGAAGGAGTTCATTAAATGGATATTTAATCTCAAAAACCAATCACTTTATTTTTAAATATTAATTTTTCTCCTTCAAATCAACAATAATTAATTCAAAATTATAATAAGATTATTTGAAACATACTGAAATTCTATTATGATTATGAAACCACTATTATCCACCCTCTTTCTCATCATATGTAATGTTAAAGTATAACTCATGTGTACATACGACTTACCATCTCTACTTGTTGACACAATTAGTTTTTCACCACAATAAAATAATGATGAATATTATGATTATATTATTTATTATATATATTTTTAACTGCATATGAATACATTTTGAAATTTAATATAATATCTACTTTCTTACTGGATAATCAGTTGGAAAAGGATTATGGTGTTCACGTGTATTTGTGGATGACTACCGTAATGAGTTCATGCGATTCGTTTTTCAATTATATTTAACATTGATAGAAATTTGGATATATTGAATGATTAAATATTATTCATATGATATTTTAATTATTTATTAATTTTTAATTATTATTTTACATTATTTCACTCAAACCATATATAAATGAATGCAACATTTATGCGTACATAAGGTCTACCGTCTCAATGAATGGTGTAATTAATTTTTATATATCAAACATTCATGAATGATTATATATATAATTAATGATTAATATTAGGATTATTAAATAATAATGATAAGTTTATAAGTACCATGACTACCAAATCAATACTCCCATCAATAATTAAAACGAAAAAATTAACACCATCGAACGATGTTTTTAGTGAGTAATTATAAATAAATGGGAGTTTAAATGTCATAACAATATAATATGTTATATTATAAGTCTTTTAATTATTATAGTATAATGCAATGAAAAATTTAAATTTATTAAACATGATGATTGACAATTTTTGAACCAATTAGGACATTTCTTTATTAATTTTATGTTACAGTCTCATTCAATTTTGATTTTTTATGATTATATTCATGAAGATGGAATTTTATGATCTATCTATCAATAAAATCAGTAATTTTATTTTAATTTAGTGACTTTAAAATATTACATGTGTTCATATAAATTTTATATATTCATGAATTAAATATAATGAATTAATTATTTTAACAAAAACTAACGATAATTTCATATTTTTATCAAAATAAATTTCTCTTCAATATCTGTATTTTTTATTAAAATGTTTATGAGAATGATTCTATTAATATTTAATTAAATTTTACTTAATTTTATACCCATGATTGTATATTCAAATTATTTTTTAAATGTAAATTACTTTACATTTTCTAAAAAATAAACATTTAGAATTTTTAACAAAAGCAAGAAAGGAATATTTTATTTTTACTTATAGGGCACAAATGTAATTTCTCACCTTCAATTCAACACAATTCATTAATAAAATGTTACAATATTCCAAATATATTTTAATTGAAATTAGTTTAATAATACAAATATATGTATAAATTAAATAAATTATTTCATAGGGAAAACAATATGTTTTCAATAATTATTCAATGTGATATTTTAGAGAAATTTTCCTTAAATATGAAATATTATGATATTACATAATAATTAATAGTGTTATTATCCAATGATATTATCATTATACACTATCTAGAAGCATTATTATTATAATTAAAACATTTTTATAAACCCCATTAATTTTCCAAAGGTGATGAAATTATGAATTGATTAAATTTATATAAAATCCATTTATTTTAAATGGGGTATTCCTTATCACAAATTTTATTAGTTTATATCATTTTTTACAATTTCTAATATGATGAATATTTTAAGTAATTGTGGAACACATAAGTATGATTTTAATGACGTGATGGGCAGGCCCAAAATTATATATCCCTCTAATTCATTGAGTATGACAGATATCTAAGGTGATAATGACTATAATAGGTAATGAAACATGTTTATATAGGGACTCTATCTACTAAGATTTTCATGGAAGAAAATACTGAAAAATATGAAGGAATGGGAAGTGTATGCAATCCAATATATTTTCCTAGACTGTGATATTTTACTATTAAGGTTATAATTATGTATTCTTATTTTTTTTACACAAATCATTGCCTTATGTGGATGTTATTCTCTTGTGTCTCATGTTCATGGAAACTTTTATGACTCAGGTCTTATAAACAACCATTTATTATTTTATAAATCAATATTACGATCTTTGATAAATATTTAATGGTTTTAAAATGTAATTCTCATATTCCCATACACATATTATGAAGTTATTATTAAATGGTCATTAATATCTACCTTATTTACCCTTACAATGAATCTATGCATAACGATTATATTGATTCCATTCCTTAGGTTATGAAGAAATTTTTTGTGTACTATTTTTCTATCAACAATATTTGTTATACCGAACATATTTTTTATATGATATATTTTATTAACGACTAATTATTTTAGTTATCCAAGATTCTAATAATTTTGAACTATATGATTCTATTGTGGATTGTAATATTATATATTAATATTGATCCCCTAAAATATAATACATATTCATTAAAATTATGGTTCGTTATAGTTAGAATCATAGAATTAATTAGATACATATCGAATCATGGATATGAAATCTTTACATATAACCCTTAGGATAATCCTATTTGTGATATTATTTCATAATCAATAATAAAGAATGAAAGGTTTTTTCCATAGTATTAAAACCCTTCTGAGGTACTATAAGATAATAGAGTTTTGGAAGGTATCAATATAGATGTAATAACACAAAAAGGATCTGTTCAAATATATCTCATATATCATTCATAAACATAGTGAGACTGCCCTTATAACACACCTAGTTATAATTACCTAGGGAAATTCACAGAGAACTATCAACTTATTTATGAACCATAATAAAGAATATAAATATATTCCAACTATGACTGATATAGGATAAAAAAATATTTAATAGAATCTCAATAATGTGTTGGTTTTTACCGTATAAATTATTTTTCAGGATTTTATGGTTTCACACAGTTTACAATTTCATACACTATTCATTTTTATACAATGGTTGTATCCTGAATGAAATGTGTTAAATCCTAATGTGATGAAAAATGAAAAGAGTTTCTTCATGTGAAACGATATTTTATGAAATCTGGAATGGAAAATATTATTTAATTTTATATATAACATTCTCAATATACAAATCATAATGATCTTTTAAATATGTAAATTAGGGTACAATACTGTATTGAATCATTCATGAGAAAACACAATCCTTTTCATAGTTTCTCTTATAATACCCATGTTGTTGTTAAATTAATAAATAAGATAGAAAATAGATATTCTGTTCACTGGTGTTCAGAACATAAATAGTATATATTGGATAATTATCATTTATATGGTGAATTAGGACAATGGTGGACTCTTATTAATAACATGAGGTGATAAGAATAAATTATCACCATTGTTTGCGATGAGTTTAAGAGAATATTACTCAATAAGTACATTCATAATATTCCTTATTAAAAAATGAGAAGGTAATTATTAGTGATAACATATATGGATGATGAATCAATTAGTACCATGGTGAACATTTTACCAAAAATTTGAGGAAATATTCTAGTCTCATCATCAAATCTTAATGTAATGATGATGAATTCAATAGTGTCCTAAAAAATAGTCCCCAAATTGTAATATCCATATGGTAAATTAGTAGTTATGTACATATAATTTTATTTTTTATAAATGTGTAATTGGATATTGGAGTTACCCATCAATATCCTGGTTTTGATTGTCAAAGAAATATAGAGTTTATGGGAAATTCTAAACCCATGGAGAGAATAATAGGACCCTTAGAATATTCTCATAATATAGTTGGAATCACATAGGGAGTTATCTAAACAAATCTGTAAATATTATTCATATGTGGAAGGGAAGAACATTTGGAAATTTAATGCTTTAGTAATGGGGTGAAGAATATTGTTATCGATGGAGAAAAAATCACAGAATGACCCCCACACTCCAATTTAACAAATTAATGGAGTCTTTGTGTTACTATATTTAGTTCTAAAATCTAAATTTTATGGATTATAATTTACATTATAATCCTTTAAATGAAATAGAAAAATAGATTCCTTATGTGATCAATATTTCTGATGAGTGTTTTTATAATGACAAGATAAATGTTATACATAGCATCATATTAACAAATATTTACATCTTATTTTGTTATTGATCTACCAACACCTTTATTTGTTAAATTTATTTAAGGGTATTTCAAAACAAATCATTGATTAAATGATTAATTACTATTGAAAACTCCTAATTTAATGATGATCACTTCTTAAGTCTATGATTCATATATAATTGATGTTTGTTGGAATGAGATTCTTCTGTATCTTTTTATTCTACCCCTCTTTGAGTATTGTTTATATTTATAATGTATTGGATATATTTTCATTAATAAATTATCAATTACTATGTAATTTATGCAATTTTATATATTCTAGAAAAACATTTAACAATATAGTAGTGTGATGATACATATGAATATACGATGGAAATCATATCCCTTATATGAGTACTAATTCAAATTAATTTGTTTTTCTAATATGTTAATTAGAAACTGAAAATTGATGACATGGATAATGTGTTGGAGTGTGTGGATGAATTTTATGAAGAAATTCTTTATGATGTTTAATTTTTAATAGAAATAATAATTCATGATACATTTATTTCAATGGATACATATAAATTGGACCATATTGAGTTGTATTAATTGAAGAAAATAGTTCGGTATAATATTTATATTATATTAAAAATCCATAGTGTTTCACTATTGGTGCACATTTTTTTGGTAATGAAATATGAAAAAAGATATATTTCATTGATTATTGGGAATTGTAAATGATGACAATCAAGAACATATATTTTATTCCCCATATTGAGGATATTGTTGATAAAATGCATAGAGCTAAAAACTTTTTCCAAGATAGATCATTGATCTCGATACTATTTTTTGAGGATCAATGTAATGAAATACAAGAGAAAACATCTTGTACATTTTATAGACACTATGAATTTATATTAATTTCATTTGGACTAAGTAATGATCCCACTATCATCACGCATTTATTTAAAAATTTCTATTTATATTAATCTGATTAGTCTATGGTAGAACTTATAGATGTTATTATTGTATATTAAATGTTGAATGAAATGCACTAATATCACACTATTATCACAATAAACACCCTTATGAAGGATAATATATAAGAAAAGTAAATCATGTGTGAATTGTGTACAATTGTTTTTACTTTTTAGGTCATATAATCTCGAGCTAGGTAGTATCTATAAACTAATAAAAGATATATGTTATTGAACATCAGCAGAGAATAGACACGATGACTGATATCTGTAGTTACCATGGTTTGGATTGATATTATAGATACATTGGGTTAAATTAATCTTTTATATCTAATCCACACACCATGTTATCTCGAAAATGATACATGATCCTTTCATTAGATGAATTTGTGGAAGGATTTAAAACAATGAATAGAATGCTAGTATGTGTTCCTATTCTTGCACTAAACTATAGTGGATAAGGATTTATGATATATGTTGATGATTCCAACATGGGACTATGATTTTTTTTATACTCTAGAATAATATGGTGGGGTCTTATGTATCACACAAATTTATTATTCATGTTAACAATTTCCGTAATCAGGATTATGATTTACCCCCATTTAATTTATTAGCAATGATTTATATAATTATCATTATAGTGATTTTTCAAACATATATAATCATCATAAAATTTTAGTGTCCGTAATCACTCAAAAAAAATTATAACCATAATGTATTTATTTATTTATTGGATTTGATTAATGATTATTGTAACACCCCAGGTAAATAAAGAATATGACATTTTCATATTTATCGATATTTTTTATTAAAATATTAATATCTCTTTAAAGGGGACGCTATGCTCGATGGCGTACCCAACACGCAACAACGAGTTTCTTGGGAATCTTACATTGCACTCTAATAATAAAATTATATTATTTTAAATGGTAGTTAACATGTAGCCGTTGTATTGGCGGGAATGGATAGAAATAACTAAAATATGATCATATATGTTTTTAAATATTTTTACATTTATCCAATAAAATATAAAGGCATAAAATACAAAAAGAATTCAATTTTAGGCGTATTTGTCCTAGTTTTCACTAAAGGATCACTTATCGCCTTTTGATGGAGAACCGTCATTAAATATAGTTTTTTCAATCTTATACATTCTTTTGGACCAAATAAAACTCTTCTTATGTATTGGGACATAAAAATTTACATTGTGTAAATTTTTGGTATCTTTCTGATAAAGTTCATTTTTTAATGAATAGTGCAAAATGTTGTATTTTAATTCAAAACCTCTTTTTAATCTAATCTATTTATATGATTATATTATCTTTTGAATTGGTTTTAAAGTGAAATTAGAATATATCTTTACCATTAAATCCAATAGAGGTCGTTGGAATTAAATTCACTTTGAAATCAGACTTAAACTAGTGTCAATCTTTTGATACTTATTGTTTTATAAAAACACACTATTTTCTCTGACATCGGGAATTAATTATTTAATTAATTAATTTGACTTATATGTTTTGAATTTCGTAAAATAGACTTCATTTTTGAATTCGGAATATCAAATATATCTTAGGGTGAATTTTTGGTAATTTTCTGAAAAACTTCAATTTTTGATGAATAGTGAAACCACTAAGTGGTACTTATAAAAACTGATTTTCCATTTAAATGAAATTTTGCCATCATTGTGTTTTGAATTTTGAAAATCCGACATACATGGTTGTCATTAGTATGTAAAATGTGGTTCAATGGGATGAAAATAATTTTTTGGTGAATAGTAACTTTTTTTCATTATTCGCGATTAGAGGTAATTAGTGTAATTTAAGGTAAAAATGATATTATAAAAATATGAAAACACCATGACACTTGTCCTACCCCTATTGGATGAGTCGTGGCCGACCAAGACAACCCATGGGTCGATTTAGGGGACCCTATGGAGCCTCTTGGGTGAGATAATGACTTTAATGCCTTTTTTAAATAAAGGTGAAAATGACCCTAACATAAATTGTTTTACTGAAACAATTTTTTTAAGGGGTTATACTAATCATAATTTTGTATATAAATACTCTTTGGAATGATAAAAAGATTTCCTACATCAGGATATTTTTGTTATAATTTTTAGACATTATATAAATTAATTTAATTATGACATTATGATGATGCAACGATGACCTCATTAATGAACAGTTTAAATTAAATGAAACGATATTATAAAATCTAAGACCTACGCTTGTCCAAAAACTATTGTATGGGAATATATAGATGCCTTATCATTTTATCATCGAAATATATCAATGTGGGACCTTAGAAATTCGAAACACTTTTGCAAATAAAAAAATAGTTTCATGATTTCCAAAAGTGCCCATCCTCTCCTCTTATAAAAGGCTCCCACCTCTAACTCATTTCACACACTCCTCAAGCCTTTGGCTCGGACATAGCCTGCCCATTTACTCTCTCCACATCCCTCTCCTAATCCTAGAGGATTCCATTTGGGATGAAGCTTTTCAAAGGAAGCCTTTAGGCTCAAATCAAAAGGAGTTACACTTTTGAAGGTAATTCATTCTCTCATGTTCATTTGTTTTATTTTGCTTCTCCGACCCCCTAAACTCTTTTTATTTACTTCTTTTGTAACAAAACCAGTATCTTAAATATACTAGGATGTTGTTATAAGATTTATTCGAGCTACCCTCTCACAAAACTACATCAAATGGTTAATGAACATACGGTTTCCGTGGATGGCGAAATTCTGCCTCCTGAAACGATGATTGTTCAATACTCATTTAACACCTTCAAAGGTGGCCATTATGATGTCACTATTTTTATATATGATATATAATATGTTTATTCTTCCCTTAAGCTTATGTATTTTTAATTTATGGCATACCATTATTTTTTCCATTATGGGTAAACATGATATGTTCATTTTAGGAAGTGCGGACTACCGCCCCCTGAAAGTGATTTGATTTGTTAATACCATATGTGGGATGTGTAAAGGATAAAGTTAATGATATTAAATATTTTATTATACTGTAATTATAATATACTCTTATATCATTATGATTCCATTCCAGAAATACGAAATAGAAATGGAAGTAGCGTTCATGCGTACGTACGGCTTACCGTCTCCATGAACGGTGCATTTCATTTCTTACCTCTAAATGTGATGTAATATTATAAATACCTGTATAATCTGAATATATATGATATATATGTTATCCAAATCATTAATATCATTCTGTATATAACGAACCATTGACCAAATTAACAACATGTAAGTGTAAGAAGTATATTTTTGACTTAAGAACCAAATACCGACAAAATGAACATTATTAACTTAAATGATTACATGATGTTCATAACATGGTATAAAAGGAATAATTAACTTGAAAAAGGTTCTTAAGCAAGTATAGATTAACTCATGTTTATTATTCAGGAGATTAAAGAACGGTCGGGTCAAGTCGGATACGAGGTAAGGGATCTTACTCCTCTCTTTCTTTTTAAGTACACTCTTTTATGTCATTCCCTCTAAAGCTCATATTTCTTGTTATTTGGATGTTATTATATATTAAAATTACTGTAATTTTTATGTTCATGTGATGAGAGACCATATTCTCTCTCATCAATCCATTTTGGATGTTTTGACTGGTGTCGTTAGGCTGCCGAGTTTTCGTAATTGATTTTTCATCTCACTTGTATTCCCGTGAGATTTATGCTACATTTGCCACAATTTCCTTTGAGTGGTGTATGTACTGACCATTATTTTACTCATTGTGTAATATTCATTCATTTATGGGTATTTATATCAATGATTTATTGTCCTTCTTTCACGGGGCGTATGTTTCGAAAGATACCCAAGTCGGTAAGGGAACCTTTCACCCTCCTTTTTTTAAAAGACTTCTTTTGTTGGGTCTTTTAATTTATATTTTCTTATGTTGGGATATGTTGTCATATATACTTATTGATGTAAAGTTTATGTCCAAGTGATGAGATACACTTTTTATCTCTCATCAACTCATTTTGATGTGACGCTGTTAGGATGTCAAGGGAACTTCTTAACCCAATTTCGATTTCTTTGGGTTCAACATGTAGTTATTGAATATGTCATCCTTTGAATATGTGTGAATGACCTTTGATTATTTTACCCTTAGTATCCACTTATATTTGGTGTATTTGTTTGTCACACATAATTATGTAATTGATTTATCCTTAAACCAAGGATACCGTCTTTGTATGGGACTTCCTCTCAATCTCCTTTCATTGAGGCATATTTTGTTTTATACACAAACTTCTTTTATACGGTGTATAAACCCCTTTGACTTTTACGTTTATTCAAAAGGAATCTTTTTTATACAAACGACAAAAGGGAATGTTTTTGTCGTACGTATGCGGCGACAACGACTTCTCCACCGTCGTGACCGTTATTTGAGTTTCGGCTTCCTCTACAAGCCATACATTCTTTTTAAAAGAAAAATAAATACCATGTTTTACTTTTATTTTATTTTGGTATTGAAAATGGTTTTAATAATTTTATTATATCAATGTGTTGTATTGATATCTTGTGATTGAAAGGTGGAAATGTTATGTTTCCTTTAAGCATGTTTTATGTGATACGATTATGTTGAGGTTCTTGGGCATTATTATGAAGACGGGTGGTTCCGTGTTAAACTTAGGGCGGGTGAGCCCGATATAGCTCTCCAATGCATTGGGTAACGCGAAGGAGTGAAACGTTAAGGTTTCTCCGAAGATATTTAGGGAGTATATTGTGATGGGTATTCCAAACGTAACCAAGAGGGTTACTCCCTACGTAAGAATGTTATGAATGCCTCAAGTTACCTTTTATATCTTATGATTTCGATGATTTATTCATGATTTGATGAGGTATGTTAATGTGACTATGTTTTATGGGTAAAGTATGATTTTATTCTTATGTATATATGAACTCATGTTTCCTTTCCATATTTTTTATAACCCTTACTGAGCTTTTTATGATCATCCCATGTTTTTGAAATGTTTTTCACAGGTCAAGGGAAAGGTACATGATGTGATGATAGTGTCAAGGATGTGTCAAGAAAGAATTCGTGTTTTATTTTAATTATGTTTCTGTTGATGGGAAGGATGAATATTGTCTTTTATGTAACCAATTTGTTTAAATGTGGAATGTAATGCAAGTTTCATGATCTAATTCTCTAAAACTCTAAACCTAAAAAGATCCCCAATGCGTAATCTTGTAATAACTCAAGATTAAGTAAGGTTTAAGGATAGGGCCTTATAGTTGGAATCAGAGGTCAGTTTCGATAACTTTAGAGGTTAGGGTATTTTTTAAGCATAAGTGGGATTACCATAATGGTTAGGATTTCAGAAAGAGTACTAGTTTTAGATAAAGTGAATGAGTAAGTATATATTAGTGTTTATCTTCCTCATTAGTACATGATGGTTTTTTTTTATATACTCACACTGAACTTTTTTATTTTAGTAAATGGCTGGATCTAGAAGGCACCAAAGTAACAGTGGATGTGAAGGAAACTGTGACAGTTTTTTGAGCAAGCAACTGAATGATATGGGAGCTGCAATGAGAACTCTTGTGATTATCCTCAACCAACTATCTGGAGTCATGATTGACCACCTCAACCTTGGTGATTTCTCTAAGGCATCATATATGCGAGAAACAAATCCCTATGGAAGTACAGGTAATAATAATAAAGGTTAGTGTGTTCAAAAACCTCTGTGTCAAAGATGTGGAAAGAAACACCTAGGAAAATGTTTCAAAGGGACAGAAATATGCTATAGATGTGGAAATGAAGGTCATAAAGCAAGAACCTTCCATGGAAAAAGGAAGCATCCAGTTGACTCGAGGAAAGGGAAAGAAGTTCTTTCTGAGGGATCAATTGAATGATTTAAATGTGGTGTGCATGGTCATTATGCAAACACATGTCCTATGAAAAAGTTTCGTGAATGGGGTCACCAAGAGCGTACAAATGTTCGTTTACCAATACCTAATGCCTTTCCGATTGAGGATGAAGAAACTGACAATGACCAATCAAAGGTATGTTTATTTAATGACTATTGTTTTCTTATTTTGGAATCTTAGGATATGATTCATGATTTTGTTTGTAGGAAAGAGGTATTTCGGAATAAGTTGGAAAAGAATGGTTAATGGATCATGAATAATGTTGAATGAGTAAGATGTCAACATATAAGGGCTTCAAGAGTTATGGTGAAATTCTTAAGAGTATTAAGTCTCTTTTGATGATGGGGTTACATTAGAATACTTTTCATATTATGTGTAACCCTGATGTTTAATATAGGCAAATTTTATTCAAGGAATAGTTATCTTTTCTTTTGCGGACATAGTTATAAAGAACCATTTGGGTTTATATGTTCCTTACTTTTGAGGTAATTATGGGTTACGATATGTTATGATTGAAGTGAAAGGCATGAGAAAAAATTGAGGTTAAATTATGTTATGGTTATTTTGATGATGTTATCCCTTTTTGGGAAAGATTTGAGAATTATATAGTTTTGGAAAAAGGACAACACACAGACCATGTGACAACCCGTTCCGTCGAACAAAGCTGCGGGAATCGAACCCACAACCAAAGTGCGACTGGTATTTATCGCCTACCACTGGACTACGTGAATTACCTGGTTAGTTTGACTGATTCTTTTTAGTTATATGATTTTATGAATTAAGAGTAAGTTGATTTTGGGTTATTTATGAAAATTATTAACCTATCATGGAGGATATGTGATTAGGTTAATTACTTTTCAATATGAGACTTTAGGAGCAACTAATGTTGTGTGGAGATAAATGTTACAATTTAACTTGGAAGACTATGTGACTAAATCCTTCAAATATTTGGGTTTCAATCTTATATTAGTTTACTTTGAAGAATTTTATGGACAAATTGTTTATCGGATGGTCCTCGTTGAACTTTGGGTTTTGTTAGACAAATTTTGGAGATTAAGCATAGATTTTCTTTTTAAAGGGTTATCCTTTTCTGGATTTTCTGACCTTGTACTAACCTTTTAGTTTTTTGGTTTTGGTTAAAGCCTAAAGACATGGGATGTATATAGTTCTCTTTGGTGTATTAGGTGATTCTCTAGAAGTTGATTACAATACTCTTAATGTGAACAAGTCTTCCTAAATACTCGTCTTTTGGAGAAAATATGAGGTTGTGTAAAGGTTTAAAGTCAACATGATAAGTGATTATGTTTCCCTATGAATAAATTACTCAATAAAAAGTAACTTAAAACAAAAATGTTGTATAATAACTTTTCCTACTGGGGAATCGAATATAGTTTAACCCATTACAAGTTTGTGATTTTCTTGTGGTTAACTTTCTCCTAAACATGTTTTCTATCACTCTACATCAGAACATGACCCTATGTTCTCTCCTCCATGTCCATATTTTTCTACATGGAATACTAGTATGGGTTAACTCGGGTGACCTTTGTACTTATCTTTCTTTATTTTAAAGTGATTGTTTTACCGACTCTTGTTCCGATGTGGGACTTTCAAGGATGTTTCCAAGCTCAATTTTAAAAATTGTGAGGATGCAATTCCCAAAAGGGGGGAAGGATGTAACACCCCAGGTAAATAAAGAATATGTCATTTTCATATTTATCCATATTTGTGAAAAAAATATTAATATGTCTTTAAAGGGGACGCTATGCTCGATGGCGTACCCAACACGCAACAACGAGTTTCTTGGGAATCTTACGTTGCACTCTAATAATAAAATTATATTATTTTAAATGGTAGTTAACATGTAGCCGTTGTATTGGCGGGAATGGATAGAAATAACTAAAATATGATTATATATGTTTTTAAATATTTTTACATTTATCCAATAAAAGATAAAGGCATAAAATACAGAAAGAATTCAATTTTAGGTGTATATGCCCTAGTTTTCACTAAAGGTTCACTTATCTCCTTTTGATGGAGAACCGTCATTAAATATAGTTTTTTTCACTCTTATACATTCTTTTGGACCAAATAAAACTCTTCTTAAGAATTGGGACATCAAAATTTACTTTGTGTAAATTTTTTGTACCTTTCTAATAAAGTTCATTTTTTAATTAATAGTGTAAAATGTTGTATTTTAATTCAAAACCTCTTTTTAATCTAATTTATTTATATAATTAGATTATATTTTCAATTGGTTTTAAAGTGAAATTAGAATATATCTTAACCATTAAATCCAATAGAGGTCGTTGGAATTAATTTCACTTTGAAATCAGACTTAAACTGGTGTCAATCTTTTGATACTTATTGTTTTATAAAAACACGCTATTTGCTCTGACAGCGGGAATTAATTATTAAATTAATTAATGTGACTTATATGTTTTGATTTTTTTAAAACAGACTTCATTTTTGAATTCGGAATATCAAATATAGCTTAGGGTGAATTTTTGGTAATTTTCTGAAAAAATTTCAAATTTTGATGAATAGTGAAACCACTAAGTGGTACTTATAAAAACTGATTTTCCGTTTAAATGAAATTTTTCCATCATTGTGGTTTGAATTTTGAAAATCCGACATACATGGTTGTCATTAGTATGTAAAATGTGATTCAATGGGATGAAAATATTTTTATGGTGAATAGTAACTTTTTTTCATTATTCGCGATTAGAGGTAATTAGTGTAATTTAAGGTAAAAATGATATTATAAAAATATGAAAACACCATGACACTTGTCCTACCCCTATTGGATGAGTCATTGCCGACCAAGACAACCCATGGTTCTATTTAGGGGACCCTATGGAGCCTCTTGGGTGAGATAATGACTTTAATGCTTTTTTTAAATAAAGGTGAAAATGACACTAACATAAATTGATTTACTAAAACAATTTTTAGAAGGGGTTAAACTAATCATAATTTGTTCTATAAATACTATTTGGAAAGATAAAAAGATTTCCTACATTGGGATATTTTTTTATAATTTTTAGACATTAAATAAATTAATTTAATTATGACATCATGATGATGCAATGATGACCTCATTAATGAACAGTTTAAATAAAATGAAACGATAATATAAACTCTAAGACCTACACTTGTCCAAAAACTATTTTATGGGAATATTTCGAAGCCTTATCATCTTATCTTCGAAATATATCAATGCGGGACCTTAGAAATTCGATACACTTTTGAAAATAAAATAATAGTTTCATGATTTCCAAAAGTGACCCTCCTCTCCTCTTATAAAAGGCCCCCACCTCTACCTCATTTCACACACTCCTAAAGCCTTTGGCTTAGCCATCCCCTGCCCGTTTACTCTCTCCAAATACCTCTCCTCATCCTAGAGGATTCCCTTTGGGCAGAATTTTTTCAAAGGAAGCCTTTAGGCTCAAATCAAAATGAGTTACACTTTTAAAGGTAATTCATTCTCTCTTGTTAATTTGTTTTATTTTGCTTCTCCAGCCCCCTAAACTCTTTTTATTTACTTATTTTGTAACAAAAACATTATCTTCAATATACTAGGATGTTTGTATAAGATTTATTCGATCTACCCTCTCACAAAACTACATCAAATGGTTAAAGAACATACAGTTTCTGTGGATGGCGAAATTGTGCCTCCCGAAACGGTGATTGTTCAATACTCATTTAACACCTTTAAATGTGGCCATTATGATGTCACTATTTTTCTATATGATATATAATATGTTTATTCTTCCTTTAAGCTTCTTTATTATTAATTTATGGCATACCATTAGTGTTCCCATTATGGGTAAACACGGTATCTTCATTTTAGGAAGTGCGGACTACCGCCCCCTAAAAGTGATTTGATTCGTTAATACCATATGTGGGATGTGTAAAGGATAAAGTTAATGATATTATATATTTTATTATACTGGAATTATAATATACTCTTATATCATTATGATTCCATTCCAGAAATACGAAATATAAATAGAAGTAGCGTTTATGCGTACGTACGGCTTACCATCTCTATGAATGGTGCATTTCATTTCTTACCTATAAATGTGATGTAATATTATAAATACATGTATATGCTGAATATATATGATATATATTTGTTATCCAAATCATTAATATCATTCTGGATATAACGAACCTTTGACCAAATTAACAACATGTGAGTGTAAGAAGTCTATTTTTGACTTAAGAACCAAATATCGACAAAATGAACATTATTAACTTAAATGAATACATGATGTTCATAACATGGTATAAAAGGAATAATTAACTTGAAAAAGGTTCTTAAGCAAGTATTGATTAACTCAAGTTTATTATTTAGGAGATTAAAGAACGGTCGGGTCAAGTCGGATACGAGGTAAGGGATCTTACTCCTCTCTTTCTTTTAAAGTACACTCTTTTATGTCATTCCCTCTAAATCTCATCTTTCTTGTTATTGGGATGTTATTATATATTACACTTACTGTAATTTTTATGTTCATGTGATGAGATACCCTATTCTCTCTCATCAATCCATTTTGGAAGTTTTGAGAGGCGCCGTTAGGCTGCTGAGTTTTCGTAAGTGATTTTTCATCTCACTTTTATTCCCGTGAGATTTATGCTACATTTGCCACAATTTCCTTTGAGTGGTGTATGTACTGACAATTATTTTACTCATTGTGTAATATTCTTTCATTTATGGGTATTTACATCAATGATGTATTGTCCTTCTTTCACGGGGAGTATGTTTCGAAAGATACCCAAATCGGTAAGGGAACCTTTCACCCTCCTTTTTTTAAAAGACTTCTTTTGTTGGGTCTTTTAATTTACATATTGTTATGTTGGGATATGTTCTCATATATCCTTATTGTTGTAAATTTTATGTCCAAGTGATGAGATACACTTTTTATCTCTCATCAACTCATTTTGATGTAACGCTGTTAGGCTGTCAAGGGAACTTCTAAACCCAATTTTGATTTCTTTGGGTTCAACATGTAGTTATTGAATATGTCATCCTTTGAATATGTGTGAATGGCCTTTGATTAGTTTACACTTAATATCCACTTATATTTGGTGTGTTTTTTTGTCAAACATAATTATGTAATTGATTTATCCTTCAACCAAGGATACCGTCTTTGTATGGGACTTCGTCTCAATCTCCTTTCATTGAGGCATATTTTGTTTTATACACAACCTTCTTTTATACGGTGTATAAAACCCTTTGACTTTTATGTTTATTCAAAAGAAATATTTTTTATACAAATGAAAAAAGGGAATGTTTTTGTCGTACGTATGCGGTGACAACGACTTCTCTTCCGTCGTGACCGTTATTTGAGTTTTGGCTTCCTCTACAAGCCATAACTTCTTTTTAAAAGAAAAATAAATACCATGTTTTACATTTCTTTTATTTTGGTATTGAAAATGGTTTTCATAATGTTTTTATATCAATGTGTTGTATTGATATCTTGTGATTGAAAGTTGGAAATGTTATGTTTCCTTTAAGCATGTTTTATTTTATACGATTATGTTGAGGTTCTTGGGCATTATTATGAAGACGGGTAGTTCCGTGATAAACTAAGGGCAGGTGAGCCCGATATAGCTCTCCAATGCATTGGGTAACGGGAAGGAGTGAATCGTTAAGGTTTCTCCGAAGAGATTTAGGGAATATACGGTGATGGGTATTCTAAACGTAACCAAGTGGGTTACTCCATACGTAAGACTGTTATGAATGCCTCAAGTTACCTTTTATGTCTTATGATTTCGATGATTTATTCATGATTTTATGAGGTATGTTAAAGTGCCTATGTTTTATGGGTAAAGTATGATTTCATTCTTATGTATATATGAACTCATGTTTCCTTTCCATATTTTTTATAGCCCTTACTGAGCTTTTTATACTCATGCCATGTTTTTGAAATGTTTTTCACAGGTCAAGGGAAAGGTACATGATGTGATGATAGTGTCAAGGATGTGTCAAGAAAGAATCCATGTTTTATTTTAATTATGTTTCCGTTGATGGGAAGAATGAATATTGTCTTTTATGTAACCACTTTGTTTAAATGTGGAATGTAATGAAAGTTTTGTGATCTAATTCTCTAAAACTCTAAACCTAAAAAAATCCCCAATGTGTAATCTTGTAATAACTCAAGATTAAGTAAGGTTTAAGGCTGGGGCCTTATAATTATAAACTCTCAATACATTATCACTAGAAGAAAATGAACATGGTTTATGGTTTTTTATATAAAATTGTTCATGATATATAATTATTGATGATGAGGAAACAATTTTAAATATTTATCTATTTTTATTGGTTGGATATACAAAACATTAATGATGAGGACTTATCTTATCTTACATGGATAAAAATATAGCTATCTAAACAATTGGGGAATAAATAATAGTATAATGATGATGTTGAGATACTAATGATGTTGTGAAATTTTATTCAGTTTAACCATAATTTTCAGGGAATGATAATATTCAATATTGATGTATATGTATCAATTGTTTCAAGTTTGAAAAATTAGCTATTGGATAAATCTCATGTTTCTTAATTCATTATTCCACCATGATTTACAATAATGTATAGATATTTTAAGAAAGTATTTTATATGGGATAACATTGATAGTGATATTTAAAACTATTTATATCGATTCTTTCTATATGAGAAAGTTAATTCTGAGAGTTTTAAGTATAAGGTTATGTAACAACCATTGACAATACCATAATAGAAATGGTAAAACATAAAATTTATTTTACTTTTAAACTTATGAAAATAACAAAATGTTATAATGATATATTGTTTTTGTTAATCGCTTGAAATTTTTTTCCCTTATCATTTCCATTAGATTATATTTAATTTTTGATAAATTTTCATAATTATAAATTAATGATGTTTTTAGATATCAGGGAGTAGTATTCACTAATAAAAATGGTTATGACCTAATATTTACCAAGGTGTTTTAGATATGTATTCTGTATAATCTGGATATAAAATCGAATTTCAATTTTTTTTATCATTCTTAATATTATGATCAATCTGAGAGTACCATTCATACAATCAAAGGAATGTTAATTTATTTCTCTATGGATTCCGATGGTTTTTTTAATAATTACAAACAATTTTTTTTAAGTTTATTACAATAATTGATTTTACTCAAGAATTTTGATGGATCATTATGAAAGACTCTACGGTGGGAAGTGTAAAACTGAAAAAGGATGGAATGAATTCATATAATAAATGTTATTCAAGATTCATTTAGATAGGTAAATGTTAGATAATTTAATGTTATTCAATAACTCAAAATGGAATCTAAAATTAAAAAAACATGTGGAAAATATTATAAAAGATCTAAATTCCGAACTTATTAGTAAGTAATATATTTGAATATAACCATAAACAATGACTATCAATTTTGGAATGATGTTAATATTATACCCTAGGTATATTAATCGCTTTGAAATTGTTGATTGTAGTTGGGGGTATTTCATCAAATGTTTCTTCCAAATAATCTACCTCAAATTCACAATTTCATAGATGTATCTCTCCTTATGAAGTATATATCAAATACTTAATATGTACATAACATTGAGGTAAGACTATTGGATCATTATATCTAATATGAGGAAAAAATAGAAGAATGGTTTGACAGTATAGAAAATGTGTTGTAAAATAGGACCACAAACCTAGTCAGGTTTTATTTGCAGAACCAACCTATTTAATGAATCTCTACGGGAAACAGAGGATATATTGACACAAAAGTATCCTATGATGTTTTTTGAGTAATGAAATTCTAGAGGATATTATATATTATGGGGGTAGAATGTAACACCTTCACATTTTAAGATATATATTTTTTCGATGAAATTTATTCACATTGATTGTTTAAGGTACACTCCACCCTATGTCTGAATGAACCATAATATAAATCATCATTATCAAAATACCCTTTATGTTTATAAGTTTACATAGGACTAACTAAAAATTGAAATTATTATTTTATAAAAAAATTTCCTTTGTTATCAATTGATCAGAAATGAAAGTATATATTATTTCAAGGAAAAATATATGTTTCTCTGAGAAAATTGTCTAATTCATAGAATTTATTTTTCTAATAAAAAATTAAATTGAAAAATATATTTAAATATCTATAATAAAAGGAATAAATTATTTATTAAATAATTTTTTTTAACATTCACATAATGTTTTTTCCTTTAATCATATAAGAATATATATCGGGTTTTATGCATAAAATGTGCTTTTTTAAATTAGGATTTAATCTTGTTTATCCTACTAATTTTAAATTGAATTTATTCCAATACCTAAATTTATATTATAAAAATTTTAATTATATAATTTAAATGAAGTGTTCAATTTTTTTATATTGGCCCATTTTATTTTTTCCACTATATATAGTAAACTTGTTAAAATTTATCTCCTTAGTATATTATAAATTATATTAAACTAGGTTAAATCTAATTGTTATGGTTAATAATTTTTTCATCATAATTGTTATAAGATGTACGTAATTAGAAAATTATGACCATAGACTAGATATTTAATTATCATAGGGAATCCATTCCATCAAAATTACATATATAATATTTAATGAAAATAAAAATACAAAATGTCACACTTTTATTTTAAATTAATTTCCTATGTTCAAATATGAAAAAAATAATGTTGTGAATGAAAATTATGGTTTATGATAATAAAAATAATATAATTTTCATGATGGTAATTTATTTTTAAAATTTAGTGATTATATAATTACCTTTATTTCATATATAAAAAAGACATTATATTTCATCAAAAAATCGAAAATTAAAATAAATTTTTTACAGAATATTAAATGTATTTTTATTTTAGTGATTTATATTGTTTCATTAATTTTAGAGATCAGTATAATATATTGTCATTATTTTAAAAAATTATGATAATATTCTATATCTCGATTAGAATCATTAGAGTAATATTAAATTCAAAATTTTAAATTGATATTAAAATTTTAATATGAATATAATTTTTTAAATTTTATAAAAATTAATTAAAATGTGTAAAGTGGATGTGGTAGACATTTATAGTCCACAATATCATATTTATCCCATTTACATCCATATTTCACATTATAAATAATTTTTGAACCCTCAAGTATGAATCAAATTTTATTATGGTTTTGTTAAAAAAGTGGTTGACTAAGGGGTTAAAGAAAAAGATTATATCTACAACAGCACATAAATATGTCAAATTTTATTATATAATGGTATGTTGATATCATCTATCATAAAATAAAATATCTGTCCACTTGGAAATAATTTTATCTTAATTAAACTATTTTATATTATTCAACGATGAAATTTCAAGTGTGTTCACTCTGATTCTTATAAAAGTGAATGCCTCTTTTTTATTCATTCCACAATTTTAAGAAAATTAGATCTACCATATCCTACCAAAATCCCTCTTGATCATCCTTAAAAAAATTTAATACTGTCTTTATTTCTAACACATTAACTCTTGGTCCTCAAGAGGATGTCTAAAGTTATTCTATCAATGAGGATGTAGTCGACTTAACTAGTCATAATGTTTTTACATATGATTTTTCCTCCCATATATCTATGGTATTTTTAATAAAATTAAAAAACTATTTGTCAAACAAATAATAATTATGAAACCACAATAATGTAAAATTCTTCCCATAAAATGAAAAGTGAAATTATTATTGGACAATATGTCTAGAATACATACTCCATATAGTAAGTCAATTAATTATTTATACCCATTTTTAATGGATTGGTATTATAATGGGTATAATTTTCATATATAATATTTATGAAATAATAATTCTTATGAAATTATAATATCATATATACCATATTACCTCCAAATCCATTGAAAAATTATAACGTCCCATATGCATACATGGGGAATTGCACCACCACAAAGTAGTATGATTAATTTTTTGTAACACCTAAATATTTCGTAGTATGTTATTTGTCAATGTAATTCTACATCTTGCACTACCCGCAATACTGAGTTCAAGCGCACCACGACTTACCAAACTAGCGGTTCAAAAGTGGTTATGAAATATATTAACTGAATATTAAACATTTTATAATCATTTTAATTTTAGAATCCCTATTATTAGTTTCATAGATATAATGTGAGAACAAATTCATTTTTTTCAGATAAAAGAAGTATGGGTAGAAAAAATCTAATTTTACAGCCTTTTAATAGAGAATCCTTTTTAAATCCAATATTTGAAACTTTTATATATTCAATTTTACAAAATAAACAACTTATTTAGAATCAGGACATAATAATTTAGTTTCAATATATTTTTTGTGTTTTTCTGAAAACTTTCATATTTGGGTGAATAGTTAAAAATACTATATTTTATCTGTAAGAATCTTTTTTAATCAAAATAATTTATAGTGTTGAATTATAAATTTTTATGGTTTCAAAATATAATTAGAATATATTTTTACCAGTTAATCCAATGATGGTAATTTTATGTAATTTCACTTTGCAATTGGACATAAATAAGTGTCAATCATTTCATTGTTATTATTTCCTAAAAATATGCTTTTTGGTTTTGACAATGGGAATTAATTTTAATTTAGTAAACGAAAAATATATTTTTTGAATTTGGTAAAATAGATTTCATTTTTGAATTCATAATAACAAAATTTGCTTAGGGTGAGTTTTTTGAATTTTTCTAAAAATATTAAATTTTTTATGAATAGTGAAAAAGACTGAGTTATTTTTGAAAATTGAATTTTTATTTAATTAATAATTTATTTTATAAAAAATTATTTTAGGTAAAAATAGATACATAATACATATATATGTTCAATGTAATTCATTAGAGTAATTTATTAATAATATTATATATATAATGTTTTATTGAACTTTTCACCGTCTTTTACCCACCTACTAGGAGTTTTTGAAAATTTACATAAAACGTAATTTTACTACTTCTGTGAGTTCAATATAGAAAATCCGAGAGAAATGGTAAATTTCAAGGAGTAAAATTTTGTTTAATAAGATAAAAATAATTTTTGGTTACTAGTAACTTTTTACATTTATTTTCCATGGTTAAAAGTAAATAGGTTAATTAAGGATAAAAATGATATTATTATTATCCTAACACATGTCCTAGTTCCATTTTCTAAGTATAATTCGACAAAAAACAACCTCAGTAATAAAATATGAACCTCTTTGGTCCACTTGGATTAGATTAGGATATTTATTATTATTTAATTCAAAGAATAGTTAAGAGAGTTAAAATCAATGTTTAATAACTGAAACATTTTTAATATAGGGTTACACAAAAGATAAAATCTATTATAAATATTAATTAGAAAGCTAAAGCGATGTACTACCTAATGGTATTTTATTTATAATTTTTATACATTAAATAAGTGAATTTATTTATGGAACAATGGTGATGCAGTAATTACCTTATTAATGAAATATTTAAATAATTGATATTTCTAAATACCCAAATAAATGTAATTTGAGACTATTAATGAATTAAAAAAAATTCAAGGTAAATATGTGATATTAGGGTTGGTTAGATGATTTTTTTGAATTAATAATGTTGTTATAAATTTAGAAAAACTGAAATACAAAAGAGTGTCAAAATTGACATAAAAGTGTTTTTAAAACAAATATTATATAATTAATTGATATTTTATTCCTAAAAATCTATGTATCTTCCAAAGGACTTATATAATTTTATTTTTTTCATTAATTAACCATTTGGGGTTCTCTATGATTTATATTATTTTTATTATCCATATAATATAAACATTCAAAGAGACATCTTAAATGACAAACTATTTAACTAAGAGTTAAATCTAAAATTTAAGGTTAATATAGTGACCCAAAGCTGTCTAAAACATATTGGTTGAGTGGTTTTAGAACCATACTCACATGTAACTTTAAATAAACCATTTTTGAGCAATTATAAATAGAAAATTATTATTTTATAAAATAATATTTATAACTTTTCTGAAGGTTCCCCTCACCCCTCTTATAAAAGGGCACTCCCCCATCTCTCTAATTCACAAATTCAATGCCTTTTGGCTCAGCCATATCCTGACCAAATACACATTCAATTTTCCTACCTTCATCCTAGATACCCTCCTTTGTCCATAATTCCAACTTAAAGAACCCTTTGGATCAAATCAAAAGGAAGAACGAGAAGAAGGGGTTATAATTTCACCACCCACTTTCAAGTTCTTTTCTTCTTCAACTTATTCTATCCTTGTTATATCCATTATAAAACAATAACTCCAGTATCATTTATATACTATGATGTTATTATAAATATGTTGCATCCATAGTTATTATTATATCCATCCTTTGAAGGACATGTCACCTTACATGCGTATGTACGGATTACCGTCTCCACATCATGGTGTAACTGTTATTAAATAAATTATTGTTTGGATGGGTATAATAATGATGTGTAATTAATGTAAATAATAACTATAACATGATAATGTATCTGTATATATGATATACCATCCAAATATATTTTATTTTAATATCAAAGTAAAGATATTTTCGTCCGTTCGTACGTAGGGATTACCGTCTCCCCAAACGTTATAGGATTCATTCCCCATCGCATTCATTAAAGATTAATTTTAATTAGATGATTAAAAACAATGTTTAATGACATGATATAATTCTGGATATGAATATGATACATCCCATATAAAACAAATGTTACTCATATAATAGAGAATATAAAAGAAAACAAATATTTTAACACCTGAAACGATGATAATACTATGATATTATTTACAAAGAAATGATAAAAGATCATATACGATATCATATTAATGTATATGATTAATGTATAATTTAATAAAACTTATTTTACCAGTATACAGGTGGTTAACCTACCCTAGACCATGGAAATGTACAAGGTAAGGGTTAATTTCACAATCTATTTATTATCCAAGGTTGTTTTGATGTAAGAATCTACTTGGACCTCGTTATCATCTAAATTCATTTTTCTTAAAAATGTATTTCAAAACATTATTAGTACCTTATAGACTATGGGTAAAAGTAATTTATACCCTGGTTTTACTTTTTATAATATTTTTTTAAAGGAATGTTTCCACTCTTCCAAAAAAGTTCCTTTTTAACCTTTTCGATAGAACTAAGGTATGAATTTTTTATTTAAAATTATACTGTGGGGGTCACTATTTTTTGCCGTTATAAAATTGTCGAATCAGCCTTTGCAAGATTATAAGAATATTTTCAAAGTAAAAGTTTTCTTTTATAATTATGTGACTTTTAAAAGATTTAAAAAAATATACATTTCTCCCAAATAGTTTTTATTTCATCTATCGAAACATCCTTTGATGCATTATAAGCTTATTTGAAGTTATTTTATTATGATACAAAAAACATCCATATTGAATAGAAGGTTTTCTGATATATTTGACTATGGATGTGTTATTTTTATACCATTTATGGTTTATGGAGAAAGTATTGAAATTTCTTATGCTAGTTTTAATACAAGTGTTTATGTTACATTTAAACCTATTAATATGACGAATGCATTGGACTTTGTTCATGATGGGTAGAGCCCGCTATAATTACTCAATGCATCGGTAGGTCTCATGAGACAAACTAGTGTCTTGGCACAAGACCTTGACAAAATCTTATTTGTAGTCTTGGCGTGAGACATTGAATATGTGGTTATGATAGTCTGGAATTATGCATTCCATCATTATGAATGTGGTTACTGATATTGCATGTGATTATTCAACTAGTATAATATCCATGTCAATAATTAAATGTCATTATTTAATTTTATTTTTCCCATGTTTTGCTGAACATCAAGATTAAAAAGCTTTTGTTTTAGTTATAAATTTCCTTAAATGTTTATGTATATTTATGAATGTTTCTGCTATATTGTAATCCTTAATGAGCATCTGAGCTCACCCCTTTATATGTTTTACTTCTCAGGATGTAAAGAAGTATTTTATGACTGACTTTTAAGGATTGTCTAATGGGATATGAGTGTGGAATATATAGACTATTTTGTTTTAGTTTTTCACTTTATCATGTAATATATGACTTATGAATGTATCTAGTGTTTCTAAGGCTACTAAAATAATCAGTATTTTGAGACATGGTCTTTTTTTGTCATGCCAATGTTGTGTAATAATGCACCGACTCTAGGTAAATGGGGTTGGGGAATTATAGTTGGTATCATATGATGTTTAGTACAAACCTTGGAAGCTTGATTTACATAAACTCTGATTAGAGTACATAGACATAACACATACTTTGAAATACATCCCTTCCTGCATACGAGTTGGTAGAGGCGGATCTGGCACATATGTACCTATGGGTAAAACCCCAAAACACCACTTTGAGCTAGAATCGAACGGGAACTGATGCACAACAATAGCCCTTTCTACACTCTTGGTTACGACATTCCCGGGGGATATGCTTAGGATAATTCTTATTTTCTTTACAAACCATTATGAAAAGGATGATGAGTATATAGTTCCTCAAAGATTTTTTTTGGGATTATTCATTATATCCATAAACTGTTTAATCTATGGTAGGTATTTTACATGATTGGAATTATTCATTTAAATTCATAAGTTGACCTACTGTATGCCATTGTATAGAAATGATGCCTATTAGAAGGAAATAGAACTCCAACAATACATATGATCTAATGAGTAATAAGGATCATATATTTCAAGGTATTAGGCAAACAGTTTATAAGGGAAATAGTTTCCCATGTATTCTCAACATATGATGAAATAGTATCATGTATTAATAAGATATGTAATTAATTCTATGATATTGACGTAGTGATTTTGTAATAATACATGTTTGATTTGGATAAATTGTATTGGATATTATTGACAAGATTAAAACTGAATAATGATTTTTCTATTCTGTTATTATTGGAGTTTACAACAATTTTGGATGGAAGGTGTATATCCAGTATTCTATAAAGAATAAGAAATCATGAATGTAATCAATAAGGTTTTATGGAAATCTAGGATGTTTTAGTGTTTTAAAAGAATACATGATGAAGGCATTCACATGTTTTTACATTGAAATCGGATCTTCATTGTGTTTACCATCCTTTTAAATTTTGGAATGTGAGTTTGGATAGAATTATTTTGGATATGTCATTTTGGAGATTATTTTTTGGATTTCCATAAAAGTATAACCCGTAGGTCCGGAGGCAACCCGTCGCGTCCGGAAAGTCCACGAGACTTGAACCCGCAACCGATGGGTGACAAGGATGTATCACATACCATTATCCCACATGATGTCATGAATTGAATAATGTTGTTTTTTTAAAGGTCTGGTAGATGAATTATAAATTAATTTTTTTGGAACCCTATACTAATAGGATTAATAGAATAAATTTTTTATGTTATATTATGTTTTTGAGTGAAAGATGAGTTTGTGGAAGAAATTATTTAATGGATGGAACTCTACTTGTCATGTATATGTTTTTTCTTCTCTAATTCTATGAATAAATTAATTCTTAAACATTAGGTAAAGGATAATAAAACTAAAAATGTTTGTTCCTAATACCTTATGTTTTGTTGAACTGATGATATTTTAAGTCATCATAGATTGATGCCTTTGAGCCCCTCAATTAAAAAAATTTTGCGAATGATGACGTCAATAACTCCCTATAAATATTTACGTTTTCCCTCCAATTATGTTTTTATAATTTCCACTAATGTTCTCCTAATCCAGATCATAATATGGTGGTGACTTTTTCATTACCCTATTCCTCTTATTAAGACTGAATTTTATTAAACCAATTTCTAATGTGGGTTCTCCCACAAAGGTATTTTCTAATTTCAAACTTTTATTTTTGAAGAAAAATTTACAATTTCAAGGATGCTATTTATTTTATCGAGTAAGAATGAAACACCCCAAGATTTAATAGTATGTTATTTCGTCAACGTAATTCAATAACATGCAATACACGCAACGCTGGGTTCAAGCGCACCATGACTTACAAAACTAGATGTTCAAAAGAAGTTACAAATAGTATTAACTTAATATTTCAGATTATATAATCCTTATAATTTTAGAATCAATATTATGCATTTCTTAGAAATAATGTGAGAACAAATTTTATTTAAATAAAAGAAGTATTTTTCATAAAATGGAAGTTTACTACCTTTTAATGGAGAAAAATTTTTAAATCAAATATTTGAAAATTTTATATAATAAATTTATCAAAATAAACATCTTCTATTTCATTGGGACATAAGAATTTAGTTACAATAAATTTTTGGTGTTTTTCTCATAACATTCATATTTGGAAAAATAGTGAAAAATACTATATTTTAACTGAAAACAATTTTTATAATCAAATTAATTTATAGTGTGTAATTATACATTTTAATGGTTTATAAATATAATTATATTATATTTTTACCATTTAATCCAATGTTGATCATTGTCTGTAATTTCACATTTAAATTTGACAAAAATAAGGGTCAATCGTTAGATAGTTATTATTTCCTAAAAAATATGCTTTTAGGTTATGACAATAGGAATTAATTAAAAATTAATGAATTTAAATTATATGTTTTTTATTTGGTAAAATAGACATCCTTTTTGAATTCAAAATGTCACAATTTGATTTGGGTGAATTGTTTTTTTCTGAAAATGTCTATTTTTTATAAATAGAGTAAGTCACTGAGTTATTGTTCAAAACTGACTTTTTATTTAAACAATTAATTTTTTTTATTTTAATTTATTTTAGATCAAAATATATACATAATACATATATATTTTCAATGAAATTCATTGGAATCATTTTGTAATAATATTATATATATAATGTTTTATTTAACTTTTCGCCGTCTTTTACCCACCTCCTAGGAGTATTTTAAAATTTACATAAAACATAATTTTACCCCTTATGTGAGTTGAATTTCAAAAATAAAAAACAGACATTTAATATCAAGGAGTAAAATTTGGTTCATTAAGAAAAAATAATAATTTTTGGTTAATAGTAACTTTTTACTTTTATTAACCAAGGTTAAAAGTAAATAGGGTTATTAAGGGTAAAAATATTATTATTATTATCCTAAAACAAGTCCAAATTCCATTGGATAACTATAATTAGACCAATAAAACCTTATGAATAAAATATTAACCACTTTGTTACACTTGAATTAGATTAGAATATTTATTATTATTTAATTCAAAGAAGAGTTAAAAAAGCTAAAATCAATGTTTAATAAAAACAAAATTATAATATGGGGTTACACGTAAGATAAATTTGATTATAAATATTAATTAGAAATCTAAAATGATTTTATACATAATGGTATTTTATTTATAATTTTTAGACATTAAATAACTTAATTTATTTATGACACAATGGTGATGCAATAATTACCTTATTTTTGAAATATTAAAATATTTGATATTTCAAAGACCCCCAAAAATTTAATTTGAGACTTTTTATGAATTAAAATAATTATCTAGGTTACTATTACATATTAGGGTTGCTTAGAAGAATATTTTGCGATGTAAAAATGCTGTTATGAATTAAGAAAATAAAAAATACCAAATAGTGTAAAAATTGACATAAAAGAGTTTTTAAAACAAATATTATATATTTAATTGATATTGTATACCTAAAAATCTATTGTTCAGAAAAAGTACTTATATAATGACTGGTTTATCATTAATTATCCACTTAGGGTTCTCATTGATGTATATAGTATGTTTATTAACCATATAATATAAAAATTAAAAGAGACATGGTAAATGTAAAACTATTTAACTAAGAGTTAAATGTAAATGTCATGGTTAATTTAGTGATCAAACCCTTTCTAAAACCTATTTTTTGAGTGGTTCTTGACCCATAACCACTTTATCCACTAAATAATCCATTTTGGAGCAATTAGAAACTTCAAATGATTTTATTATAAAATAATATTTCTAACTTTTCTTAAGGTGCCCCTCACCCCTCTTATAAAAGGGCACTCCCCATTCTCTCTAATTCAGACCTTCAAAGCCTTTTGGATAGAACAAAACCTAACAAAATACCCTTTCATCTATCATACATTCATCCTAGAGGCCCTACTTTGGTCAGAAATCCAACATAATTATCCATTTTATTCAAATCAAAAGGAAGAACTAGAAAAAGAATAGATAATTTCACCACCCTCTTTCAAGTTCATTTCTTCTTCCAGATCTTCTTTATTTTTTATTTCCATTCTAAAATAATAAATCCATTACATTATATATACTATTATGTTATTATAAATATTGTACCAACATATTCATTATTCTATCCTTCCTTTAAATGACATGTCACCATACGTGCATACGTACAGATTACCGTCTCCACGTCATGGTGTAATTATTATTCAATAAATTACTATTTTGATGGGTTTAATAATGATGTTTAATTGATGTAAATAATAAATATAACATTATAATGATTTTGTATATATGATATACCATCAAATTTTATTTTATTTTAATATCAAAAGAAGGATGTTTTCTCTAGTGCATACTTACTGATTATCGTTTCCACAAGCGTAATGAGATTCATTTCCCATACTATCCATTCAAGAAAACTTTTCATTTGATGATTAAAAATAATGTTTAAAGAATTGATATAATTTTGTATATGAATAAGATACATCCCATCCATAACAAATAGGACTCACATAATAATGACTATAAAGGGATGTGAATCCGTTAACACCCAAAAGGATGATAAAACAAAGATATTATTAAACAAGAAACATTGAAAAATTATATAAGATATAATATCAATGTATACGATTATTGTATAATTTAATAACAATAATTTTACAATTATATGGGAGATTAAACTACCCTCGACCAAGAAAAAGTACAAGGTACGGGTAAATTTCACAATCTTTTTATTATCTGAGGTTGCTTTTAATTAAGTATCTACTAGGACCACTTTATCATCCAAATCCATGATTCTTAAAAATGTATTTCCAAACATTATTAACATTCTATAGACTATGGGTTAAATTCATTTACACCCTTGTTTTAATTTTTATAATATGTTAATAAAGGAATCGTTCCGTCATTTTCCAAACAAGTCCCTTTTTAACCTTTTCGACAGAAAGAAGGTAAGAGTGTCTTTTTAAACTTATGTGGTGGGTGCGGCTATTTTACACCATTATAAAATTTCTAAAGCCTCCCATAAAATAATATATAAATATTTTCAATGTAAATGTTTTCTTTTATAATTATGTCACTTTTAAATTATATAAGAAAAAGAGATATTTCTCTCAAATAATATTGATTTCTTTTATGGAAACATTCTTTGATTGATTTTAAGCTTATATGAAGTTGATTTATTATTATACAAGACTTCTATATTGTATTGAAGGTTTTTTGATTTTTTTGATAGTGGATGTGTTATTTTTATACAATTCATGGTTTATGGAGAAAGTATTGACATTTTTATGCTAGTTTTAATATGAATGATTATGTTATGTTTAAATCGTTACATATGTGGAATGCATTGGTCTTTGTATGTGATAGGTGGAGCCCGCTATATCTCCTTGATGCATCCGTAGGTCTCATCAGACAAACTATTGTCTTGAAATAAGGCCATGACAAAATATTATTTGTATTCATGGCATGTGGCCTTGACTATGTGGTTATGATAGTCTAGAATTATGCATTCCATCATTATGAAAGTGGTTATGGATATTGCATGTGATTATTTGACTATTAGAATATCAATGTGAAAAAGTAAATGGAATAATTTATTTTATTTTTTCAATTTTATGATGAATATCTTGTTTAAAAGGCTTTTGTTTTAGTTATAAATTGTCTTAAATGTCTATGCTTATTTATGATAGTTTCCGCTATATTGTTATCCTTACTGAGCATCTGATCTCACCCCTTTCTATGTTTTATTTTTCCCAGGATTTCATAATGTATCTTATAACTTCCATGTAGGGATTATCTGATGGGATATGAGTGTGTACTATGGAGACTATTTTGTTTTAGTATTTCACTTTATCATGTAATGTAAGACATGTGAATGTATCTAGTGTTTCCAAGGCTACTTAACTAATCAGTCTTTCACGACTTGATCTTTTGTGATCATGAAAATGTTATGTAATAATGCTCAGACTCTGGGTAACTGGGGTCAGGGCATTACATTTTTTATTTCTATTTTTTAGGGGTACTAATACAGTTGGATTTTACAAATATATATTATATATATTAAATAATAATTATTTTGTAATTGAGATTTATTTTTAACATTTAATTCATTCATATTGTTGAAATGTAAAAATAGTTTACTTGTGTACATATGTTGTACTTCCTCCATGAACATTGAAAGCCTATTTACTATATACAACTTTTATGGATAACTATAAATTTATATATTTAATTAATATTTATTTTACTTATATCATGATAAAAATATGAGAGTTGATGGAACATAAAAAAATGTGAAAGTACCTGAACTACTAGAATAAAATTATTTTAAAAAAAATAATAAAACATAAAAAAATGTTATTATTGATTTATTTTTAATTAATGTGTGTGTAAAACATAAAAATTGTATCATATACGTCATTAATATTATTTTTTTCATTTTAGTTGATGGAACAGTGGTTGTTTGTTGTTAATAATGTTTTCTAGTTTGTTTTTGTTGTTAATCATCATATGGATGACCAGGAAGTTTTCAAGGAATGTGGTATTCGATTGAGGTTGAAAACATTATTGAAGGTGGAGTTGTTTCCCAATTTTTTCAATTTCTAGGGCCTCAAAATTGGGAATATTTTGATAGTAATGTATGGAATTAATAATATAGAAGGAATTCAAACAAAATTATAGAATCTCATGGAATAGGAGATGAACCGTGTACCTTTTTAGGGAATGGTTTACAGAACAAAAACAAAGCAGTGGGAATGGTATGTAGAGAGGTTCATGAAACTGAAAATGGTTTTCTATAATGGTTCGTGTTCATAGAGTGTGGTACGTGGAATGTTAGGAGATAAAAGGATTGATGTAGTTTGTATGATAGGGGTGGAACGAGTTGGAGTTTGTACCAAAATTAATTATTTGGTAAATCAAGGATTACCAGATTTTTCAGATCCATATTTTCCTATATAAAGAGTAGTAATACCCTTGTTTAATTTTATGTATTACAGATTATATATTGAAGAAGAAATATGGTGATGTCTGAAGTGGTTCAAATTGGATAAGACGGTACGCAGAGAGAATGAACTGTGTCAGGAAAAATAGTTCATGAAATAGAGCATAGTTTGTAGAGGAAGCCCTCATTGTATACAGAAGAGATGAGTAGTTTGAGGATAAACTATCATTGTATGTGGAGAAGAGGTATTTTGAAAATTAAGATATTTTTATAGAAGATGGGTGGTGGAGCAAGTATATGGTGCCAGTATGTAGAGAACACACATTACACAGAGCATGGCAGTAAGCGGTAGACCAGGGAAGTATGTGGTATAACTAGAGGGTACGTGGAAACAATACTAGTAATGATATGAGGTAATCCATGATAAAAACCCGCTACTAAGTACGTGGGGGATGTAAATCAATACACACAACACTCATGGAAGCTTAAAAATTGACCAATTCATTTTGCGAAATTAATTCCATAACAAATCAGTGTGATGGAAAATAAATTTCATCTATGGGTGATAACGAGGCAAGAAAAAGGAATCCATTTATAGTTGAGGAAGGATAATTTAATTATAAAATTATTAAGAAATATTCAATTCGACAAACTGAGTGATGATTCTTCCAACACACTAAGAAAGGGGGAGTCTGTGGATGTGATCTCAGGGATGTAGTGAGCTATCCCTAAATCCTTGTAATGTATGTGTTCCTGGAATATAGTGAATATTCAAAATAATTTTAATCAACAACTAGGGATGATTAGTTATTTTTGGTACGACTGAAACACTATTTCTGTATGATCCCTAGACGTTGCCCTTAGTGGTGAACCATTTAAAATTGATGTTTCATTTCTTAGTATGTGATTGTTTTCTACACTTCCTCTTCAGAGATGTCTAGTAGGATCATTCCAACGTGGGAAAAGATCCATTAGTTTTGAAAAAAATTGAATCCTTTATTTACCCCACCACTCTCAGGGTGTTCTGGTTTCCTTCAATTATATTCAGTTATATTTAATTTAAAGTTAGTCTAGATGGGGTTATATTTATTTTGAATAAGTGGAACTTGAGGTAACAATTAAGAATTACTGTCTAATTGTTTATCGTGATTATTTATGATAATGGTAATGGGGATGATATTTTATGATATAAATCCACTAAAACTTCTTAATATTATTATCATCAATTTTCTTATAAGGAGTAGATTTTTAAATTTAATTTTAGACACGTTAAAAACTCATTATCCTAGATGAAATACTTCATGGAAAAAATCATTATTTCAATATTCTATCGAAATACCTTTATAATACCTGTCAATGTTTTCTTTAAAATTATTTCAATACTATATTTATTACTATTATTAGAATAATTAAAATCATTTTTTTTCAAGAAAATGTATTTTTGCAAGATTTTTTAATGAGATCATTCATGTTCTTTTACAAACTATCTACCTGTAGAAATTTGTTTTAAAAATTTAAGAATTAAATTTTTCCATATAACATATACTACATGAAATTTTATTCCCACTCATATAAAAAACTAATTCATTGATGATTAATTTTTCATGATTCCAATTTAATATTTAGTTAAACTTTTTTCATTAATATTTTGTGCATTTTTTTATGTTTTATAATTTATTTCACAGTGAAAAAAGTATTTTACTTACTAATTTTTATAGTAAATCATTCGAATTCATCTTTCATCAAAGAAGAAATTATTGTATTTTAGATAATATTTACTATTAATATGAAAAAATTATATCATTCATATTTTTTCAATGAATAATCTATGATTTTATTGAAAATATTATTATGAAACACATTCAATTTTTATGGGTTATTTCCTGAAGAATTGATGAAATATATATTAAACCCAACAATTTTAAAAAGATTATTCCATTATAAAATTTCGATGTAACCCATTCAATTTTCAATGAATATGATATGGAGAATCTACTATGATGTTTTTCTTTACATGTGTATAATTTTAATTATTTTTGGTTGGTTCTATATTTATATATCACTCTAATGTATTTTGTAATGATATATATCTCTTTAGATAAAAAAGATTGGAATTGGGAGAGAACCAAGTTTAGTATGAAACCTTTAAAACTATGACATTATTAGAAATGAACCATGACTAATATAAAGTAATTGAGAGTGAAACCAAACCACTATGATAGTCTTGGCCATGTTTTTTTACTACAACACAAATTATTATATATGTACATATATATATGTGTGTGTATGTGTATTCAATAAATCTATGTCTTTATTTTAATGTTATATTGTCATGGATCATGTAATTTAATTAATTTGTGATTAATGTATTCCAAACCATAATGCTTTAATCAATGACTCAATATAATGGTCATTGATATTATGGTAATGGGTTTCAAATGTAATCTCTATTTTCACATAAACTTTTTCTCATTTTATATTTATTTTATCATTTTGATCTCCCATATTTACCAATACTAAAAATACATATTCCTTCTTTTTTATGTATCCTTTACTTAGGTTATGAGAAAAAATTTCTATATTCTTTGACTATGAATTTATCTAGTTATTATGAACATACTGTAGGATTATATAGTTCATTTTTGAACTACTTTTTTTATTGATGCTTCAATAATTTCAATACTTGTTTGACTCTAATGTGTGTCATAATGTTATGTATTGAATATTCGTCTTTAAAATAATAATATAAATTTATAAAAAAATTATTCATTATAGAGATGGCATGAAATTACATATCAGATAATTTACTAATTTTTTATATAGGAGTATAATAACACAAATAATTACATCTTCTTCTTTTCCAATGTTCTAACTCAACTTCATATATATTGACATCTATCACTATTTCAATGAAATCCTACAATGGCTGTCTGAGCTGGATTGTATGAATAAAGGATAAAATTCCAATCATGGTTTCTCCTGATCACAAACAAGGTGTACAATGGAGTAGAACATCACCTCTATCAAAGGCTTCATGAAATTAGTTTATATGGATTATGAAGTATAACTACATACTTGCAATTATAAGGATGTGTTTGTGATCCTTATTTTTATATTGTGGCTATTCATCAATAATTATAATTTAAGACACATGGAGAATTGGTAATTGTTCCACCATGTTAAATGATCCACATATATTGTTATTCCATCAATAAATGATTATACAACACCACTCCTGCTACCACATCATCATATTCAAACTACTACATGGGATATGTTATTTTTTTTAAAACTAGATTGACAGTGATTTAATCAGAGAAACATACAATATACTGAGATTATATATGATTATGAATCATTCATCATTATTTCAAGGACATGAATTGACTATTAATATAAGGGAACAGTTGGTCAAGAACACATGGATATCATACGAA
The DNA here is from genome assembly GCA_963277665.1 of Viscum album. Classification (NCBI taxonomy): domain Eukaryota; kingdom Viridiplantae; phylum Streptophyta; class Magnoliopsida; order Santalales; family Viscaceae; genus Viscum; species Viscum album. The sequence continues at coordinate 225,596,808 of OY728125.1, forward strand.
TCATATATCTTCCAGGAGAGGACCGTTCACCTTGTGTGTAAATCATCAATTAATATATGATCTTTTCACGATGGAGATAAAATGAAAACTATTATTCTACAATAATTATCAACCCTATATAGTGAATCCTCTGTAAGTATGATAATCTTTATGTGATGGGATTGTACAAATGTCGTATACCGTCCATGTAATCTATGAATTATTTGATCATTTGTGATGAGTCTCATATCCATAAAATATAATAATATTATATGTCCTTATTGATATAACTCAATGAATTAATGGGTGGTATTGATTTATATTGAAATTCATTCATATACACATTTAGGTTTATAAACCATTTTAAATGTTTAAATGTAACCCAATAAACGGAAAGGTCGATATTTGATTTTATAAGAAAGATGTAAAAAATAATGCTTCATGAAACATGAAATAGACTTTAAGGAATGAATGTATTATACATGTCAATAATTTCACCCTTAAATGAATGTATTTTTATTTGTTTTTTATGAATTCAAGGTGATTGGTGGATGATAATATTCTTTTAAAAATAATATGAAAACCCTTCAACTATTTTACTGAAAAAAATAATATGTCACATATAATAAATTTAAAAAAAATTGTATTGTTTTCAAAAAACCAAGAGTATATTGATAATTAATTAATTAATATAGAGTCCAGGTATATTAAAATTAGGAATACTATGATGTCATGGGAAAATCATTGATCTATACTGTACAAATAAACCTGTAAAAAATGAATTTTAATTACTTGGAATGAGTTAAAGGAAAATTTGATTATTGAAATTCATAATAGGGAACAAAGTGTAAACTATTAACTTATTTAAGATATTTATGTGGATTAATTTTAATAATATTAAAAATATTATGATCCCACAAACTGGGAATAATTCAAAATTTATTGGTTCAAATTATAAAATAAAAAAATTTAGGTAGTTATATAGATTTATAATGAAAGTATCTTTGGATTCAATATACACATATTTTGTAATTTGAGTTAAAATATTATTAAATGTTTTACTATGTTATCCAAATTAGTTTTAATAAATTACAATTTTTGATAAATAAAGATTCCAGTATGATGGGGTGATGTTTTTGTTTATTCCATTAGAATATTTTCAGAATTTTGAGACTATGATAATTTACATTATGGAAGAGTTAGAAGATTGTGAATCTTGATGGTTTTAAAAAGTAGGAGTCAATATTCACCATAGTATTCAAAGAAGCATGATATATACATAGATGAAATCCATTATTATGTGAGTATAAAAACCATACAAAATGTTCTGGTTGTTGATGATCCTAATTGAGGGGAGAAAAATATCACCGAAGGGGTGAAAACATGTTGTGTGACTAGCCTATGGTGACTTATAACCTGGGTGTCTTAAAGATTGGAACCACGTATTTATATAGTGAATAACCCATGATGGGTGCGCAAAAAATATATAAATGAGTATTCTTTTAACCCTGAACATGTAAATTTTATCTATTTATCATTATCTTATTACTAGTACATAGAAATAGAGGTTGATTAATATGGGTGGGTATACTAAACAAATTTATATGCTCAAGAGGATGGTTTAAAATTAAATAACTCATAAATAAAAAAATGAGACCTCTAATTCCCACTCTATATCGTAGTTCTTTATGAAAATTGTGATACTTTAAAAGGTATTATTGAGAGGATGCATTAATGTATATATGTAATATTCTGAGATATGTAGAATCATAACTCATAATATAGCTGAGGAGTTCCCACATTCAATGAAAAATATTTTCTTATCTAAATGAACAAAATGACACGATATCTTATATCAATCTTCATGGATGTAAAAATGTATCCACATTTTCATTTCCTCTCATTAATGAAGGTTCTAGAATGACAAATGATGGTTAGATAAAAATTCATTTGGTTGTAAAATCTCAATATGTCTTATTGATATCTATATTACAGGATGTATGTACTTAATTCATGTGTCATAATATAGAATGTATATACTGGGAAACATTTAAATGTAGTTTTGATGGTATCAAAAATGCAAATGAATCAATTCTATAGATATAAGGGACCCAATATGATTACATTGTTAGGTTTTGTGACAAGAAAATCTAGTACTACTATACTAGGGTCAATCAGTTTTTGAGTAACATCCTAGTTTATGGGTAGAAGTTATAGTATATCATCACTGTTAAAAATATTTTGGGGAATTTTCCACATCAAATTAATTCTAATATATAATCCAGAGAAGAATGAGTGGGATTGAAACCTGATGATTTACACATCATATTCAAAGACTATGATATGTGAAAAATTCCATATAACAAAAAAATTGGAAATGGAATAATTTGTTTAAAGCATTTAGAAATGTATTATTTAAAGTATTAGTCATTTTCGATTCTATTTATAAATATTGTGAACATGGTTAATATAGATTCAAAATATTTGGTTCTGTCAAAATAGTTTTGAAAATTATAATGATACATGAAAATGAAAAAATCCAAAATTTTGTGAATTGCAATTGTCTTGGAAACATATCTATTAGTTTTCCAAAGAACATAGAATGTGAATATGAATTTTATATTGATAATGGGGTTCTAGGAAAGATAATATAATATATATTGATTAAGTAATGTTCAATCTATAAGAAAGCTATTTAGTCATATAGTCATTTTATAGCTAAATATTTATCATTTAGATAGATAAATGTAGAGATTGAATTCATTACTACGGTTAAAAATGAATTGATACATAAAAATGTGATTATGATTGAATTGAATTTGGAAAATAGGAAATGAAAATGAATTATCAGTTTTTAAAATATATTTATTAGATTTAAAATCATATGAATGAAAAAAATACTGAAGGATAAAAATAAGATGCTTAAGAGAAGTAAAAGATATGAATGAATGAATATTCCTATATTGATGAGATAATATGACATAAATTGAATTTTTCTATTTATTAAATTATGCTTAGTTTTATTATTTAAAATATAACTAAAATATCATATGATTTGTTTTAAACCACATAAAAATCTGGATCAGTTGTTCATGATTATAGCCAATCCGATGAAGACTTAAGAAAATTCATGTAAGTTAATAGAGAGTCTACCTACGCTTATGACACGAAGGGTTTTATAAAATCAGGTAAAATTTGGTACATTTTTTTCAAAAGATATATATGTAATAACTAAAATTTCATGACCCAAAATTAATTATAAATGGGAGGACTATAAGAGATTATGAGAAACACACTTACCTATAAAAATTTGGATATTAAATAACAAATTAATTTCATCTTATAAAAAATTTTGAAGATATTTTATGATAGTGATGTCAATTTGAATCTAAATAGAAATGGATTTAACCATGAGGATTAATGATTAGAGATTTATTATATTTTATTAGAAGGAACTGATAGAAATAATTTTCATGTTGGTATAACATGTCATTTTCAATAAATAGGATACAACCAAGGGGGTTATTTTGTGTTAAATTTGGTACTTGTACATATAGAAAAATAGTTTGGAAAATATACACGTTAAATATATGCCAAAAAATTATATTTATATTTCTTATGATGTTTGTTGAATATGTGTATAGGATGTTCACCAAGAAGTTTAATTCATGTCGAAACTATAATGATTGATTCATTATGGTATAATATTGGTAAATTATAAAAAAATAATCATGATAATTAATATTCTATGATAAATTATGATTTTAAGAAGAAAATTGAGAATCATATTAAATATTTTATGAATCTTTTCATGATAATATTTCCATATTTTTTCCATATGTATAAGAATATAATGATTAGTATTTCTAATAGAATTTTTGTGGCCTCAAAAGATGTGGAGGAAGTATATCATGTGTTATCCATAGGCCGTGATATGAAGATCACAATGATGTGTGACTAATGTTGGAAATTTAGTTGTGATTAAATGTATTGAATAACTATCCAAAAATATATATAATAAATTATATTGAGAATTTATTTTAAAAAGGATAATGAAGTTTATTTAACATTATATTTTTTTGAAAGTAATTCAAATCCTAGTGTTTTTAAAAAAATAATTTAATTGAATATAGACCAATGTTCAGTTAAGAACATTAAAACATAGGTGAATTGGGTTGGACCTAATGATTAATTGTGTGTTGAAGTGAAAATTTCTTGAATAATCATTTACATAAAATTAAACATTATTTTTCATAATGTAATCTCCCAACAGTTCCCACATCTATAACATCGTATGGATTTTCTTTTTAAATGAAGGGATCCAGTTGGGGGTTCAGACCCAAAGAATCTTTAGAACACACATTGATTAAGATGATGAAAGGTCTAGCTCAAAACATAATTTTGAGGGGAATGGTTTCAAACAATGATACCCACTTATAGATTTAAAGTGTGTTTAATAACCACTTCCTTATCCCGATGTGGAACCAGTTATACCCTAAGATTTAAAATGAGGATTCCCTATATGGTTTTGATTAATTATGTGAATGATATAAAAATTGTGTCTTCCTCACCCCATGTGATCCATGATTGGTATGAGATATAAGAAATTGAATGTTACTTGTTTCACTAAATACTGGTAAAAACCTTATGTATTAGAATCGCCCTTTGGAATATTAATATGGATTTTTTGACATAGTATGGTATCCTATGGATCTTGGATATGGTATGAATCAAGATTCTCATAGTTTAGTTGACTTCTCAGTCTGTGGATAGCTGAGTTAGAGTGGACAACCCTTGGGAATGATTATGTCCTTATGGTTGAAATTCTATAGATATTGGGTGAAAAACAAGAAGTGTATTCCAATTTGAGATCAATCCATAAAAAGGAATCCAACATATCCTAGTGATTTTAGTAATCAAAGTTCTCATACTTCAGTTTGACCATGGTTTCCACAATGAGGATTACCTAATATGGAGGTTTTCATATCATTCCACGAATCTCAATGTACACATTGAATATTCCATTAATGTAGAGTAATACATATCATTACCCTAATAGGGGCTTACACACTAATTCTAATATTATATATGGAAGAAGTCATTTCATGCCACAGATCCAAGAATACAAAATAAGGATTCCATTATATATCCACTGCACATGGTTATCATATCCTGGGATGATTGCCTAAAATAACTTTCTTGTATTCTAACCATGTCTTTATTGTCAGTCTGACTTGTCTAGATTATTTTCCTATCATGAGAGATGATGTGTTAAAATTTTCTAATATCTAAAACACAATTTTCTATCACCATCACATGATCCATTACACTTTTCTATAGGACACCACATAAAATGATTGAAATATATTAAAACCATATCATGGTCAACACTGACTTCTCTTGAGGGTGCCAAAAGATGGGGATGAATTTTCATAGAGTCCATCACTTGATTTAGGATATGATGGTTGTACAGTTACAAAAGACATGGATGACATTTATTGATGACAATTACATGATCCATGATGAAATGTCTAGGGGACCTTGTGTGATCTGGATAACAAGACTAGAGGACATTCCACGATCTAGTGAACTTTCTTGGATTCGTCATGAAATCATCCTTACATCCTTCATAGGTGTAAGGTGATCTGGATGGAAATCCTAGATGACTTATTAGGACCTTATTGACACATACTGCTATCATTTAATAATTTTTGAAATGTATATGAGGATATTGCTGGTTAGGGATGGTGATCATGGAGGGCTCCATGACACTCTGTTGGGAATCCTAGGGGGCATCGTGTGACTTTCATGACATGTCTATTGGATTTTTCATGATCAAAATGGCATGTTGAGGGGACATCACATGACTTAGGTGACATGTCCCTATGAATTTGATTGATTAAGATTATCCATGTAGATTTCATGAAGATCAAAAAAGTATTTCATTCCATTAGCGTATCATCTTTTAGTATCAATTCCATATTTTTTACTTCATATGTTCCATAAATATTTCAATTGATATCATTCATAGGTTTATCATGATTCATTCGATTTATAGGACCTTCTTCGCATGACCTAGATAACACTCCAGAAGTCAATTGTGTGATTTTAGGTAATCAACTAAAGTTCATATTCATTAATCATGATCCATTATGTTTTTCCATGGATATAATAGGGCAGAAAACATTTTCTGTTGCAAGGTTGGACGCTCCATTAAGTCCTCACCATATATGATCGAGTATGGATGCATGAATTGCTGGTGTAATTATTCAATATTTGGTTATAGGGGAGAGATTTATAGGACTAACCACCTTAGAAATACCCCACATTTTTTGGGATATATAGCTTATTCAGGAAAGATTTAGCTGAGTGATTTGGTGTTCCTTGCATTTTGTGATGCAATTGTAGGTTATTCAGAGGGTCACAGGAGGATAAATGAAAAACATATGATCCCATCAGTGCACAGTTTATTTTATTTTTTCTAATGAAATTGATATTTCTAATCAATTTGGAAAATATAATGTGGTTTTCAAGGTCAGACTGACATGACTTGTGGATTTCAATGGATCAGGATGCCTGTTAAAAGGAATTCACAATATTTGAGATGACTTTTTGGGGCATTCAAGGAGAAATATTTGTGTTTTTTAGGTGGGTACATGATATCATTATCACATGTAAAGGGGTCTCGTGGGACTATAATGAACTATAGTGGGGCCTCACATGATCATTTATGATCACCTGAGGAGTATAAACCAATTCATATAAAGGAAAGTGACTCCTATTCCAAATGAAGATTAAGTATTTTAAAATTTCATATCATTCATTATTTTCGAAAATTTTGGGTTTATGTTGATATTATATGAGTGTTGTTTAAGAAAATCAATCACCTCATCTATGATGCATCACATTAACAATAATGGGTCTTCTGGTTATGCACAATAATTGACAAGGAAAACGTCCTGTTTTCATTCATGGACAAATTATTCCTGCATAGTCGAATTGAAATTTTTGAGACCCGTCCTATGATGAAGGTCACATGTCAATGGGATATTCTATGAAAATATAGACATTTCACAAGGTATTGAACTATATTTTTCAAATAACATGGGTTTCTCAAATGATGATCTATGAGTACATAAGGCCTCTGTCTTCATTATTTTTTGACACGTAAATTTTAATGTGTTTTGGATGACTTTTTAGAGTCCACAATTTGGCAAGTCGTGTGATGTGGAGGATTTCACTCAGAAACCTCCTCTTGTTTGGTCAATGTCAGTGATACCTTCTCAAGATCCATATAACATTACGATGATCTACAATTGATCTAATATGGGTCCTGCTTTACACTAGGTTTTTTTCAAAAATGTCTAAACGTATGTGTCAACTGTCCTTTGGAGGATTTGGAAATCCATTAGTGTTGGACACATTCTTGTTCCTTTTATTTATAGTGTGTAAAATACATATGTTCCCTGCATTCCTTCCTTTTTTATATATTCAAATTCTAATATGGATGACTTTAACAAATCCGTCCCTCATTAGTGACATTTAAAGGGTCGTGTACTCGGTTCTAGGGAAATAAAATCACACCCCCCCCCCCGAATTATTTAGGATGTTTCCAATTAGTGACTTTGGAAACTATTTATGATTCATTCTGTCAGGTCACACCCACTCAGGTAATCGTGTTGACACTCAATAGTGGTGCATTGTACCTCATATTGCCACACTCTAAGGGAGGTGGAATTCAACGGTTCTTTAGAGATGTTTTCTCCTAGATAGAAATGTGGAGATGTTATTTCTATATTTCCTTATGTGTTTTCCTCCTCATAATTTATCGCCTTGAATGTGTCTCCCTTATGGATTGAGATGTTGTTCATGAAAACTGTTCCCTATGACATCTACATGTGGATGTCAGTAAATTATGACGCTTCTTCTAAGGAAATCGAGCCAACATTGAGGGGGGGGGGTGAATTAGGGAGTCACCATTTCCCCTTAAATTGATGGATCTTGTTCCCACATTGGTAGGAATATTTTTAATCCTGTGTGATGGATATGGGTAGTAGTTAAAACATTTACATGTAGTAGGAAAATAAAATACTTTTACATGGTTCACCACTAAGTGTTACATCCATGGAGAATACGCTGATAGGTTGTCTGTCGTACCAAATTCAACTAATCTTCACTAGCTATATATTACAAATGTTCGTGAATAGTAACTATGTCCTATGAACACTGTATTTACATATGTAAGGGATATATCAATACTTCTATTAGATCACATTCATTGACTCCCCTTCATCACTTACATGGGAGAGGTCTCACTTAGATTATCAACATGAAGGTCTCTTAAAAACAATTCATGTAATTCATTATCTTTGTTCTACATGAGACTTTTCCTGCATCAAAATCCAAAATTGATGCACTCTAAAATCAATATTCTTATTTGTGAAAAACCATAGTGCACTAAAACTTATTCTTATTCTCAGCCCTAATCACAATTAACTATTTAATTACTCATGAAATGATGATCATATCACAGGGCATCATCCAGATCATGTTCTTCTTCTCTCGTATTTTTATTAATTCATGTGATCATGCATTTTAAAATTTATATGAACTCATCCTCTTCACTACTTATTCTTCATTAATCATGTTCACCTACTATTTTTATTCTCTCATTAAATGTATTTACATATAATTGTGTGTGAAAGAGTTAATGAACTGTCATGTTCTTCCTTTTTGTGTGCCATCCCAAATGGGTGTAAGGATTTGAAATCATACTCCTTCTATTTCTTTATTCTTCTTTTCAATTGGGTCTCAACACATTTCCATGTATGCCTGTTCACTATGAATTCGACTTCCACTATCCATTACACACACACACAAATCCTTGGGTTTCTTAAAATAATTCACATGAGTGCATCCATGTATATATGACTCTACTACATATAGTCACATTATCCTCCATTTCTCATCACACACAATGTCCAATTTAATTTACAATACTTATTAGTTTGTGATCTTCTTTAAAATATAATAGGATTATTAGGATGTCTCCTCTTTTCACAAACACTCCCTTGGGTTTCTTCTTCTCCTTCATGCAATGGGTGCACGGTTCTTATATGCACTGAGTGTGGCGGTCTTCGTCACAATACCAAAACGGTTTGTGACTCCTCCCCATAAACCTAAAATGGTTTTTGGATCTTCTTTATGAACAATGAGTGGTTCTTAGTTCTTTTCCACAAACCAGGATTAGTTTTTGGCTCATCCTCACAAACCACGAATACTTCACTATTTCATTCTTGACCTTCACGGTTTGGAAACAAAGTGATGCTCTATTTTTCAAAATAAGAGCTCTTGAAATCTTGAAAGAAGCAACTCCCTTGTCTTAGAGGGATCTCTTTTTATAGGTGAATATGAGATCTTTTTCCACATTAAAAATTTCATATGATATTCCCTTCAAATATATTCCTCAAATATATGAGATCCTATATTCATTTGATATCTTCAATCCTATAAATATATATACCATGAAACAAGAGTATTTCTTTTTATAATGATTCTATTCTTATCACTCGAACTAATCATGTACAAGTGGTGGGAGTAGCATGAAAACTTATTTCACACATTCTCAGGCTCCATGATGTTCCCTCACAACTTCATTTTCTTCAGTCATGTTCTTACTTTACTTTTTCATTTCGTGCAAGAAAATAAAATTGAATCCATGATTACATGACTCTAATAGAACAATAATGCAGTGTATCCAATCATCAGGGTGATTGGAAGATCGATCATGGTGGTGCTAGGACAATTCTAGTGAGTTGTGGAATCATAATCCCTTCAGGGGTCCATAGGATTAAGACAACTTGTTTGTGGGAGCATCAGACAGCCCTCATTCAATCATGAGAGGTGAAAATATGATAAATGCAGAAGATTAGACGGAGGGATACAAATGAGATAGATGAAGAGGATCACTCCCATGTTTTTTATGTGATGAATAGTACCCATGTTATTGTCCCACATCAAATGATCAACGCGGCTGGCGGGCAGTATATTAATCAATGTTCTTAGACACCCAACCAGATTACTCCTCCCTCCACAAAACTTTCTCATACCATGTTCCTTATGGGTGCACTCTATGACCACCCTCTATGCGTGGGCTTATGACCAAACTATGCATGGGATCCCCCAATGCACTAATGTGGTCAAATACAAGGCCCCCTCATCCATATAGTTGGCTGGATGGCTAGCAGGATTCCCTTGGGTGCTGTTGACCATGAGTCTTACATGTTCCCTTAGTTGAGGCTTGCTGGTTATATTTTATGAATTCCCTATTTTTTCCATAATTCCACATAAGAAATAATTATTTAAAACCAATTATTCAACATAATTGCATGGATTCCATTGAAAATAAAGGCCATGAATCTATCACACATTCATATTTGTATTAAACCACAATTCGTCTTTATCAATTATTTTTATTATATGAATTAGAAATACGTTCTTCATCATACATTCTTCATATTCATTGTTGTATCTGAGGTATCACCATTTATACATTTATAATGAGCTTAGGATTAGTGCAATAATCATCTGATATAAACATCATAGAGAAGTTCCCAAGCGTGGAACTTAATGCTATGAATACCTAACAATTCTTCATGTATCATCATTTCAAAAAATATACATTAACATGGGAGTTCCCTCTTCATTTTGGCCAATATTGACAACTACTGACATATAATAAATTTTCATACACAAATTGTTCAAAATAATCTCCCCCTTTTTATTTTTTTGAAATACATCATGGTTCTTTAAATGAATGTGTTAATATCAATATCTGATTATTCTTTATCACCTTTAAATTTTAATCAATCATTAAGATAACTTTATATTACCCTTACTAACAAGAAATACAATGTTCATTGTAGAGAGGGTATCAGTCCATACTTAATCATTTTTCTATAAATCATTTCACTCTAATTCTACTTGATCAATCCTCTTTATAGAAAACAATAGGATTTTATTTAGAGTAAAAATATGTACATATTCCACATATAATTATACCTCATGATTTCAGGATAGATATACATGTCTTCAATGGTTTGCAACACTCATCCTAGGATGAAGATATTTAATATGATATGAAATAATCAATTTGAAACTCCTACAATCACTTCGACAAATGCATCAAAAACATTCAAGTGGAATGGGTAGGATGAATGAACCTAGGGATCTTCCATTCTTCTTATGTCACTAATTAAGTTAATTACACTCAATTTGTATAATAATATTTATTTTGATTAACAAATGATGAAATATTGAGAAATTTCATTCATTTTCCAATGACTTTATCTTCAAAAAATATCCAGTGTAATTGAATTTGATACCAACTAAAGTTGATAGTAATAAAAATAATAACTATTGATGCTTCTTTATATGTTTCCCCCATAAGGTAATATATCTTATCACTGATTCTAAGGTTCTCCACCTAATAATGCACTTTAACTCTGATTCCCTTTATTTTAAGAACATATACAATACACAAGGATTTAAGGGAAAAAGTCGGATCCTCCATTCTTAATCAATGTGATATTAGATGATGATATTGTTTTCACAACCAATATTATCTATTTACTCAATGCTTCACACATGAAAATTGGATCATAAATCATTATTATGGTTGATTGGATCTTATCACTTCATCAATCCCATTGTGTGTGAGCCTTCTTTCAAGTACATTTACGGAACTAGTATCTATTTATGAAACCTTAATAATCTTGAAGAATTATTCATGAGCAGGAATAAATTCATGGAAATTTATAATAGTGTGACCATCTGTGTTTTACCTCACTCACAGATCTTCATTATCTTCATTTGATATCTTGGAATTCCCTGTTTTACTAACCTTTTCTTTTGAATCTTTCATTTTTCTCATCCTTTCAAAATCATAATTCCAGATCACCAATATATCATTAGGAACTATGGAATCATGATTGGATCATCAACATGGATTCTTTTGATTGTCATCTTTCATAGAATTTATTTTGGATGCACTACACTTCCCCTTCTGGGAATTAGAATCCATGGCATCTCACCATTCCTTCACGAACTCTTCCTTGGAGATATCCTATTTACGTCATAATTTTATTTCATTCCTATTGTAGCGTTTTCATTCCAATCAAACTTTTGTGATATTATTTTCTTAATCCTTGGACACATGTTCATATGAACATGTTCCAACCATGTGACAACTCCCATTGCATACTTAACTGATGTTATCCAGAATACCAAATATACTTGCAATAAATACACGCTTCGAGATCAGTGGATGTAGATTCTTCTTCTTTTTTTTCTCCCACATAATATAGGCATTCTTTGTTATTTTTCATTTAATTTATTATACATAAAATCCAATGCATAATGCCCAAATATAGAGCATTAACAACATTGATACAAAAATATTGACTTGACGATATCTTCTATTTTAGATTGATGTGATTTATTATTAACGTGTTGTGCTCCTTAGGGGGAACCATCCTCTAACTTTTTTATTCTCTCCACCTTAGCCATACTGGAAGGTATCTATTCTCTTCTTCTCATTAATATTTGTTTTGAATTTATCTTCCAACCTTCACATATTATGGATTCATATTTTAAAACAAGAGTATAATATTCTTCGTATGATACATTTCCTTTCTCAGATTCTTGTGATTGATCACTTAATTATGTCATGATATTTTTATGACATTTTTTATTTAATTTAGTATTATAATCATATAGTAATCATTGAGTACTTTAAGATACAATTTTCTTTTTCTGTGATGTATAAATATTTATCTTCTCAAGATTGGTCAACTCAATTTCCAATTGAAGACATTTCATATTGATAATGAATTTATGATCTTCCATATTATATTTACAAGAATACTTCATTATTTCAACATCAGCTTCATGAAACATAACTTTGATTTATAACAAGGAGTCAAATTCCATGAATTTCATGGAAGTTTATTCCATATCTAATCTTTTGACTTTAGTTATCTTCAAAAGATAAACTTCAACTACATGTATATTTTATTATAGACTATTTTGACACCCTTTTTCTCTTCAAAATCATTGACCCATTTAGAGATATATATTTCAAATTTATTATTTTTTTTCTTCAAAGGATTTAATATGTCTGGAGAGATTTAAATGTACATATAATTTTTTCTTCTAATCTTTTTTCCATGTTTTTTTATTCTCTTTCATACTAGGTGATTTATACTGAAATACATTGAAACATTATACAAAAACGAATCTCTTTCATTAATAATATCATCAAGTTAATGTCATAGATCTCAATTAAATGTTAATGTGAGGTTATAAATTATTCAACATCACCACATGCACTGATATCCTTATTCTGAGAGAAAATCAAACTGTGAAATCAAATAACACCTTATCACATGATTTATAAGAGGTAGAAAGGATGACTTTGTAACGACCTAAGAATCTATCAATGAATATTCCTATTTTTCTAATTAAATTTCTAAATTTGAAAAATTGTTATGTAAAACATATGAACTTCATTGGTTTAATGTTTTTGGATTTCAAAAAACCATTAAAAATTGTAACTTTTTCTTATATATCAATTGAACAGTGATAACAAGATTGGTATAAATTTTGGGATTTAACAAATCCAATTTACTCAGACAAAGGAAGCGATGACCTCATCAAGTAGACTTTCCCCATATGAAGTCCATTTGTCAGATCTTGTAAATGACATGGCATCATTACTCTTCGCTCCTGACAAAGCCCAAGTCGAGCATCAACACGTGAAGCTCTAACGAAACTTCCTAAGGGCAATGTTGAAGTTGATAAAGACTACCACCTGAGAAATGTTATATGAGCCACCCTAAGAGCCTTTCACCATCACACACCTTACCCTTATATCTTATGTAGGTGTTACAAGGTGTTATGTAACAGGACTGTACCACTATGATAATGTAAATCATTTTTCTATATAATAAAGAATATACTTTCATTTTATTGTTACTTTTGTAATAGATTTTAAAAAAAAATATTATTTTTTGATAATATTTAATTAAGAAATTTTTTTGACTAATTATTGGATTATTCAGGAATTAAATAATATTTTAATAAAATATTATTACTAATTTAATTTTTATTAAATATAAATGATCATCTAATTTTTATGAATCTAATAGTGATTTTGTTATGTTTTGAAATATATTTTCGGTCAAAACCCATGAATTATATATATATATATATTGATTTATATATTAAAATTAAAAATTGAAATAATTATAAAATTATTCAGAAAAAGTCAATATTAGTTTTGGAATAAGGACATCAGAATTATCTAATGGTGAATTATTGATAATTTTCTGAGACTGTCAAATTTTTGGGTAAAAATTAAATACCGTTTAAATATAGAATATGTTTTATTAAATTATAATGACCCAATACTGATGTAATAGAATACTATAAACAATATGTTTCTCCAATATATTTTTTATCATTCAAATAATTTGTTTTTAGTTATTTTAAATATTTTAAATTGCTTAAGTGGACCCTTCAATACTTATAAAACATTTTAAATTTATAAATTGATTTCCTTGAGAGTGCAACTCAACACCACATATGCAACCCTATTATTTTAATAAGATAAGAAATTTTCATTATAAAATATTATTTTCCATTCCACTTTTAAAAAAATTTTTGGCAAAAACCATTGGCTTGTTTGTGGTTTTGATTAGTCTAATGTGTGGTGTCCCAAACCTAAAAATTAAAGAATTCCATATCCTTTTATATATAAACCCACCAATGCTCCCAATTCCTTTTAAATAAATCCCTTGGGAGTTCGTCCATCCTCACACCACCTTTCTCTAGAATCCTCCCAATGCATGCCTATATCCTAATAAGCCTCTCTCAAGCCTATCCCAAGCCTTTGGGATCACACTTCCAAGTAAGGGATTCATTCCTTTGTTATTTTTATACGAGATTCATTATGCTGTAAAAAACTTTTATTTTCAATTATAAATGTTCTTGTATGATTTCTCATCTCACCAATATTTTTATCATTATTTATTATTGCTGAGATATCCCTTTCAATCTCATCGATTTCTTCCATGTATACTAGTTACCATGTCAAAATTTTGTAAGGAATTTCTATCTCCTCAATTACATTCAACCAATTATTTTGTATTATGAATATAAATTCCATTACATATGTTGTGAAATTTATCTATATGACCCCTTACTGTTCATTTAATTTACATATGATGCGACACACCTTTCTCTCTCATCAACATGTTTTATGATGTCTTATGTCACACCAATATGTTGCTGAAATTACACTGCAATTTTCCAAGACAAAATCATTGTGTAGTTAATACCATGGCCATTTATCTATCAAGGGTATTCAACATTATGAACTTTTACTTATTTATGGAATATTTTCATTTTTGAATTCCGCATTCCTTTATCGTGGAATAAATTGTGATGTTTAATTAATCCATGGTGTATCATCGTGTGGCACACTTATGCATGAAATGAAATGTTTAAGTAGAGTGCCCCTTGATTGTGCTAAAAAGCATTAGGAAGAGATTAGCATCATGTTACATCAAGTGAAATGAGTATTTACTCATGCTAATTCAAGTTTAATTAGGAATTACTCATTCTTACTCAAGTGCAATGAGGATTTACTTGTGCAAAATCTAGTGTAATTAGTGTTTATTCATGATCCATGTTAAATGAGCCTTGGCACATGCTAATTCAATGTTAAATGTTGTTTCCAAATTTCCATGCTATGATAAAAATTCTATATCATTCCTTTATGTTCATGTTATTTTATGATCCATTTATATTCCTATTGCCTAACATGTATTGTATTATTCAAGTTATTCCTTTCTTACTCCCTTAATAGGATTTATAACACAACCTTATTCACATGAATGTCCTCATGTTATCCCTTGCAATGCTAAGTACAAGGGAATGTCATGGTTATCTAAATTATGTTTTTAATAATGTTGTTGTTTGTTTTATGTTTTAATTTGTTTTGTAATGTGCCTAAGGCACAAAGACACTTGAACCCTTGAAAATGAATGTTTTATCAAATGAAAAGTTTATGTAATAAATCATGTTTAATTGTGTAATAATAAATAAGGTTTGTCATAGTTGTTATCATAGGATAGGTTTAGTTTTTTTATTAGGATTAGAAAACCCTAGTGAATGCCTTTGGGATAAGACTAAGTATAATTAAAACTTTCCTAAATTTTGGTGAGTATTGACTATGTTTTTTATCATGAAAACACATCAATATATATATACGAGCAGGTCGAGGCATCTCTAGCACATATGTACCTAGGAGTGAAAACTTCGACAAGGAGATTTAGGCTTGAGTCAGGGTATCATGGTACATAACATGAGGCCTTGTTGCACTCTTGGTTATGACACTACTGGGGGATATTCTTTGGTAAATTCACAAGGTGAGTATAAATGATTTTTATGGAAAAAACATGCCCCTATGAATAAATGTTGGGAAGTAGATCATAGATAACATAGATTGCAGCCTATAGATTTATAAGTTAAAGAATTCAAAGTAATTTATAAATCAACTATTATATCCTTGGATTACCATTTATGTGTTACCCCTAATTTTCCGTTTATTAAGGAATAATTAACTGTTAGAATTTATGTAGTTTAATATCACAATTTTATCATGTCTAGTGGGTAACTCAAAATTTGATAAGTTTCATTAGTAGGATAAAGGGTAGTTTCTAGAATGAAGTGGAAGAACCTCATACAAACATGTTATCCCTTCCTGAGAATTTATTAGCTATAATTATTACAATGTCAAGATCTCACAACAATGAAACCTTTTCCAATGTCTATGATTCTAGAAGGACCCTCTACGTCATACCAAACACATCCTCCATACCATAGAATAATTAGGGATCATGGATCACCTATGATCAAATATTAGGCTCCCAACACTACCACATATCATGATTGGGGAAGTACCATTAGGGTATTTGCAAATATTCCACCCTATCCAACGTGTATGATGCACTATTTGAATTTAGAATAGCTACCAAAGACGGAGACTTCTGATCAGCCAATAAATACATTGTCTTGTCTTCTAATATTATTGGAAACATAATAAATATAAAAGAAGAACTAAAATTAAAAAATTTTGAATCTAACACTGTTAGACTATTTTAAAAAAACACGGTACACAGTGATGTTTTGAAACTATACGCAAGAAACAACCATTTTTTCTAAAAGTGCATCAAATTTCACATCAGTACAATCCATGTTGAACGGACTACGTCTAGACTAAGTAAGCTGATGAATTTGAATGTGCATTGAGGTATTGTTTCACTAAGTGGACCCTCAATATCTATGAACAATGTGATAATCAGGGATGGGGAATTCATAATGGTGGTGCATAAGATAAACTGATGTCATGTTTAAATTTCTGAGTTCATTTTGTATGTAATCAAATTGTGAGTACACAATTTTTTATGGGAGGAAGATTGTAACAACCCAAAAATCTATCAATGGGAATTAATCTTGATCTAATGAAGTGTCTTATTATGAAACATAGTTATGTAAAACATAGGAATTTCCTTGGTTTTGTATTTTTGGAATTCAGAATACCATTGAATATTGTTATTTTTACTAATATAGTTGTTGAATAGTGATCATGTGATTAGTATAAATATAGTGTTTTAAAAAATACAATTTTCTTAGACAAAGGATGTGATGGCCACATTCGGTAGACATTCCACGTACGAAGCCCAAATTTCAGAGATTTTAATGGATGTGGTATCATTAGTCTTATCTCTTGACCAAGCCCAAGCCGAGCTTCAACATGTTAAGCTCGAACAGAACATCCAACAGAAGATGTGCATATTGATAGAGATTACCACCAAAGCAATTTTATCTGAGCCACCCAAAGAGTCTTTCACCATAGCACAACATACCCTTCGGTCATTTGTGTGTGTTATAAGGGGTTATGTAACACAAACATAGAAATTTGATTATGTGCATTATTTTTGTATATAATAATGAATGTACATTCCTTTTACTCTTAGTTTTAAATAGATTTGAATAAAAAATAGTATTTTTATTTAATATTATGTTAACAAATCAATTTCAGTGAATTAATGAATTTTTTATGAATTTAATAATATTTTAGTAACATATTATTACTAATTTATATTTTATTATGTATAAATGATTTTATAAATTTTATTAATATAAAAGTGATTTTTATTATGTTTTGAATTCTATTTTTTGTCAAAAACCATGAATTATTGAAAATTTCAGTTTTTAATTTTTAAGAAATAATTCACATATTTATAAAATTATTTAGACAAAATGATTATTATTTATGGAATCAGGATGTCAAAATTACCAATGGTGATTTTTTCATAATTTTCTATGATAGTCGAATTTTAGGGTTAAAATTCAATACCGTTTAAATATATAAGGTTTTTATGACATCATAATGACCCAATAGTAATGTAGTAAAATAATATAAAAATAAATTTTGGTCTATATATGATTTAGAATTAAAATAATATGATTTTAGGTTTTTTTGGTCTATTTTATAGTGCTTTAGTAGACCCTTCAAAACTTATAAAATGTTTTAACTTTTAAAATTGATATCCTGGAGATTGTGAATCACCTCCACATATGCAACCCTATTATTTTAAAAAGTTAGTAAATTTTATGTATAAAATATTGTTTTCCACTCCCCTTTGGAAAAACCCATGGGCATTAACCATTGGATGGATTGTGGTTTTGATTAGTTTAATGTGTGGTGTCTCAAACCTAAATAATAATTAATTCCCTCTCCTTTCTTATATAAACCCACCTAATCTCCGACTTCCTATTCACTCAAAGCCTGCATAATTCATTGAGCCTCTAACCTAATCTGTCTAAAAACCTCCCAAGTCACCCCAGGATCCTAATAAGCCTCTCTCATGCCTCTCTCAAACCTTTTAGATCACACATCCAAGTATGGGATTCCTTCCTTTATTATTTTAATTCTAGATTCTTTATGTTGTAATACCCTTTTATTTTTAATTATTAATGTTGGGTTATGTTTACTCACCTCCCATATACTATAATATTTATTTTTAATTGATTATTGACCACTTCCTCTCTCATCAATGCCTTCCATGTATACTTGTTACCAGGCTGAAATTCTGAAAGGAATATCTGTCTCCAAATTTAAATTCAATAAATGATTTTGTATTATAAATAAAAATTCCATTACATGTGTTGGGACATGTATCTATAATAACCCCTTACTATAAATTTAATTTAAATATGCTGAGACACTCATTTCTCTCTCATCAAGATTTTTATGACGTCTTATGTCACACTGTTATGCTTCCGAAAGTGCACTATAATTTTTCCAATCCAAAATCATTGTGTAGTTAATACCATGAAAATTTCTCTATCAAGGGTATTCACCTTTATGAAAATTTACATATTTATTGAAGAGTATCATATGTTAATTCTACATTACTTTATTGTGTATTAAATTATGACTTTTAAGGAATCTGTTTTGTAACGGCCTGACCCCAGTTGCCCAGAGTTGGTGCATTACTTCGTAACATTGGCATGATAACAAATGATCAAGTCTCGAAATACCGATTAGTTTAGTAGACTTGGAAACACTAGATACATTCATAATTCTTTCATTACATCAAAAAGTAAAAAAAACTACAATAACATGGTCTTCATAGTCCACACTCATATCCCTTTCTGACTAACCTAGCAGGTCATTCATAAAATACTTCTTCACATCCTGGAAAATATTAAAACATTGAAAGGGGTGAGCTCAGATGCTCAGTAATGATAACAATATTGCAGAAGCTTTCGAAAATAAACATTAACATTTAAGGCAATGTATAACTAAAACAAAAGCCTTCTTAAACTTTAACTTCAGCATAATATGGAAAAAATAAAATTAAATAATTCCATTTACTTACTCACATGGATATTCTACTAGTCGAATAATCACATGCAATATAAATAACCACTTTCATAATGATGGAATGCATAATTCTAGACTATCATAACGATGTATCCAAGGCCTCATGCCAATACCACAATTAAGATTTTGTCAAGGCCTCTTTCCAAGACACTAGTTCGTCTCATGAGACCTACCGATGCATCGAGGAGCTATAGCGGGCTCCACCCATAACTTATTAAGTCCAATGCATTCTTCATATGAACAGTTTTAAACACATCATAAACCATAACATAATCGTATCACAAAAAACATGCATAAAGTAAACATAACGTTTCCACATTTCAATCACAAGATATAAATTAAATACATTGATATAATAAAAACACTTTTAAAACCAATTTCAATACCAAAATTAAAGACAATTAAAATTTGTATTTATTTTTCATTTAAAAAAAATTTATGGCTTGTGGAGGAAGCCAAAAATCAAATAATTGTAAAGGCGGCGGAGAAGTCATTTTTTCCGCATACGTATGAAAAAACAACATTCTTTTTTTTTCATTTCGTAAAATTCTTTGTATAAAAAGATTCTTTTTTAATAAAAGTAAATGTCAAAGGGGTTTATACAACGTATAAAAGAAATTTGTGTATAAAACAAAATATGCCTCAATGAAAGGAGATTGAGACGAAGTCCCTAAAAAAGAACATTTTTTTAAATAAAGAAGATCTATTATGTGTATTCACTATAAGTAAACATAAATAAAGTAAAAATACAAGATAGGACATAATAATATCATGATATAATTTGAAAGTAGGAGATTAACCCAAAGAATATAAATTGGGTTAAGAAGTTCCCTTACCTCGTGTCCGACTTGACTCGACCGCTCTTTAACCACCTGAATAAAAAACTAGAGTTAATCTATACTTGCTTAAGAACCATTTTCAATTTCATTATTCCTCTTATATCACATATTACCATGTTATGAACATTATGTAATTATTTAAATTAATAACGGTCATTTTGTCGATCTTTGTTACTTGAGTCAAAAATAAACTTCTTATAATTAGAAGTTGTTCATGTGGTGAAATATCCATTATATCTAGAATTATTTTTAATTTATATATCATATATATCATATATATCCTGTATATACATGCATTTTTAGTATTACATAACATTTAGAGTTATGAAATGAAATGCACCGTTCATGGAGACGGTAAGCCGTACGTACGCATGAACGCTACTTTCATTTTTATTTCGTATTTAATGTAATTAAATCATAATTATATAAAGGTATATTATAATTCCAGTATAATATCAAATATAATATCATTTACTCCATCCTTTATACATCCCACATATGGTATTAATGATTCAAATCACTTTGAGGGGGAGGTAGTCCGCACTTCCTAAAATGAAATTATCGCATTTACCCATAATGGAAATCATAAAGTATGAAACAAATGAGAAATAAAGAAGCATAAGGAAAACATAAAAATTATATATATATCATATATGAAAATAGTTTCATAAAAATGGCCACTATTATAGGTGTTAAAAGAATATTGAACAATCATAGTTTCGTGAGGCAGTATTTCGCCACCCACAGAAATAGTATGTTCTTTAACCATTAGACGAAGGTGTGTTTAAGTGTAAACCAAATAATTATCATAAAAACATCCTAGTATATTTTATATACTGGTGTTGTTACAAAATAATGGAATAAAAAGAGTTCAAGGGGTTGGAGAAGAAAAATAAAACAAAACAATATTAGAGAAGACATTACCTTAAAATCGGGTAACTCTTTTTTGATTTGAGCCAAAGGCATCCTTGGGAAGAATTATGCTCAATGTTAGGCTTATAGGAGTAATATAGGGATGTTGGGAGAGTATTTGGGAAGAGGTTGGCTGAGAAAAATGGCTTGATGGTGTGAATAAGGTGGGAGTGGTGGAGGCCTTTTATAAGAGGAGAGGAGGGGCACTCTTGGAAAGATTGAAATGTTACATTATTATGAAATGATTTTCGGATTCTAAAGGTCCCACAATGATATATTTCTAGTATATGGTGATAAGGGTTCTAAATAGGCTCATACAATAGGTTTTAGACAAGTTTATGCCTTAGATTTTATATTATCTTTCCATTTTATTTAAATCGTTAATTAATGAGGTAATCGTTGCATCATCATGGTGTCATATATAATTTAATTTATTTAAAGTATAAAAATTATAAAACAAATATCATGATATAGGAAATAGTTTTAACTTTCTAATGAATATTTATAGTAAAAAATATGACTTTTATATCCCCATTTAAAAATTGTTTTAGTAAAACAACTCATGTTTGTGGCATTTTTATTTTAACATTAAATAAAAAGTTTTTAATGTCATTTTCCTACCAAAGTGGCTCCATGGGGTCCCCAAGTTGACCCATGGATTGTCTTGGTCGGCCATGAATCATCCAATAGGGGTAGGACAAGTGTCAACGTCATTTCATATTTTTATAATACCATTTTTACCTTAAATTTCACTAATTACCTTTAATCGCGATTAATTAAACTTAAAAGTTACTATTCACCAAAAATTATATTTATCCCATTGAAAAACATTTTACTTAATAATGACAACCATGTATGTCAGATTTTTTAAAATCAAAACACAGAAGTGGTAATGTTTCATTTAAACGAAAAATCAGTTTTTTAACTACCACTTAGTGGTTTCACTATTCATCAAAAATTGAAGTTTTTTCAGAACAATGCCAAAATTTCACCCTAAGCTATAATTGATATTACGAATTCAAAAATGATGTCTATTTTACAAAATTCCAAATATATAAGTTGCATTAATTAATTTTATAATTAATTCCCGTTGTCACAACAAATATCGTGTTTTTTTAAGAAAGAACATATATCAAAAGATTGACAATTGTTTATGTCCAATTTCAAAGTGAAATTAATTATAATGACCACCATTGGATAAAATGGTAAAAATATAATCTAATTATACCTTAAAACCACTAAATAGTATAATTTATCACTATAAATTATTTTGATTAAAAAATTTGTTTTTAGTATTTTTCACTATTCATAAAAAAATGGATGTTCTCAGAAAATTACAAAAAATTCAACTTAGGATAATTTCGATATTATGAATACAAAAATGAAGTACTTTTTGAAATATAAAATTTATATAATTTTAAAAAGTGGGTATTACTATTTATAACTACTACTTTTATTGGTCGCGGTGTGTTAGAATCTCTAACTTGCGTACAATGCAAGCAATTGTATTATAGAAAGAGAAGTGTATTGTGAAATCATGGGGTGTTACATTCTCCCCTCTTTCAATAAATTGCTTTCTCGCAATTTGAAAATGTTCTTCGAAAATAAAAGTCTGAAAATAGAAAATACCTTTGTGGAAAACCAACATCGAAAATAGGGTTAATAAGAATATAACATTAAAAGAAAGAAAGAGAAGTAAAAAAGTCACCCGAGATAGACCATACTATGATTATATGAAAACAAGGATATGGAGGAGAAACAAACCATCAAGGTCTGATGGAGAGTTGCAGAAAATAGGATTTGGAGAAAGTTAACCACAAGAAAATCACAAACTTGTGATTGGTTAAACGGTTATTGAATTCCCAGTTGGAAAAGTTAACCGACATCATTTTTTTAAGTTAACTTTTATAAAGTTGAGGAATTTATTTAAAAGATTTTCTAAGAACGTATGGAAATATACTTACTTGTCGTGTAGAATTTCATAAATTTTTACCACAAACCCATCTTTCACTCCAAATGATAACAGAACTCAAAAATATTCTATTTATCTTAATTGTATAAGGTTCTAAATATTACCACATACCATTTAGATTAGGAAAACTATTTTGTAATAACTAGGGACTTCCTGTAGTCTAGTGGTAGGTAATAAAGGCTTGTCGCACTATGGTTGTGGGTTCGATTCCTGCAGCTTTGTCCAACACGATGGGTTATTCCCCACCCTGCAGGTTGTCCTTTTCCTAAAACTATAGTATTATAATATTCCAAAAATAATCTTCAGAAATGTTTTAACCTTAATCAATACTATTTAAAGTTCAACTTAATCCATCCCAACCTTTATAATTATCCAAAATACCTCTGTCCAGACTTTCTCTAAAAGGTCTCTTCATTCCAAAATCAATTTATCAGATTCCCCAAACAAAGTAATGTTTCTCTTATTGTCACATACTAAAAATATGATTACCTTCATCATATTAAAACCTTAATGAAAAAAAACAAGTACTACAGTACAATCCTTATATATATCAAATTATCTTTATAACTAGAATATAATCATTGAGTCCAAAATCACTAATACATTAATTATTCCACATCTACTGTAGTAATAGCATATGATTGTCCTTGATCCCTTGGTCTTTTCTGAGGTAAGTTTCCCTGACACATAGGACATTCATTTTCATAATTCCCCATTTCCCTACAATTGTAGCATTCAACATTGATAGCCTCTTTCTTTCCCTTACAATCACGAGCCTGGTGACCTTTTTATCTACATTTGTAACAAACTCCCATTCCCTTTAGGCAAGTACCAGGGTGATTCTTCCCACAATTATCGCATAATGGAAAAATCCTTCTTTCCCTTTTTCCTTTTATCTATCTCTTGTTCCACCGTTCTCTTCTTATCTTGCTTTACTTTGTTGTCATAAGACTTAGAGAATTACTTTTCGGTCTTGATAGAACACGAGACTATATCTTCGTACATTGAGAAAGATTGTGATACTAATGCTTGATGGAGAAACGGTTTTATCCCATCAAATAAACGATCGATCTTACTTCTTGGGTTACGTATATAATCTGCATCATGCCTCACTAACCTTGTAAAGTTGGCCTCATAATTTGCGACATTCTCATCCTCCTTTTGTCTCAGACTCAAAAATTGTCTTTCCATATCTGCTCGATGGTCGCGAGGATAGTATTTTTCTAGGAAAAGATCTTTGAACTCCCTCCATTCCATATTTGATACTTCATCATCTTCCTTTGTGTTTTGAATCAACTACCACCATTGATCGGCATCTCTAGTGAGGTGGTAGACTGCCATGACAACCTTCTCCCTTTCGCTACTACTCCCCAAGGCATGGAATATTTTTTCTAAGGATTTTAACCATTTCTCAGCTACTAATGTATTTGTACCCACGTTAAATGTTAGCGGTTGTTGCCTCATGAAGCGGTCTAACATTGATCCTCCACGTTGCGGATCAGGGTGCTCTATATGAGTAAGGTTATTATTCATAACCTGAGTGAGTTGTCCTAATATCGTAATAAGTTGATCAACACCAGTTTTATCTCCAGATCCACAATAATTATCTTGAGCATGAGGGCAATCCCTACACGGAGTGCGTGCATTGATACGGTTTCCATTCCTCCCACTAGGCGCCATTTCTAATCAATGGCATAAACTAGATTAGTTTATGAATCAAAATACATAATTCCATACTTGTAAAATACATAATATTAATTGAACTATTTATGGATATAATCCATAAAAATGTTTTCTTTGAGGAAGTATATACTCATAACCCTTCAATGTGGTTTGTAAAGAAAATGAGAATTATCCTAAGCATATCACCAGGGAGTGTCGTAACCAAGGGTGCAGCAAGGCCCATTGTCGTGCACCAGTTCCCGTTTGAGTCCAGCTCAAAGCGGTGTTTTTGGGTTTTACCCCTAAGTAAAACTGTGCCAGAGCCACCTCTACCTACTCGTAACCATACAGGGATGTATTGCTCGGAAAACTCACAAAATCTCTACAACAACAAAATTCTAGGAAGTTCTTCTATATTAATCCTCAATGTCTATTTTTGGGATATGTGCTCTGATCAGCATTTATCTAAATATAGCTTCCAAGGTTAGTAATAAACTGCCTCTGATACCAACTGTAACGCCCCGACCCTAGTTTCCCAGAGTCGGTGGATTACTTTGTAACATTGGCATGATCACAAATGATCATGTCTCGAATGACTGATTAGTTTAGTAGCCTTAGAAACACTAGATACATTCATAAGTCTTTCATTACATCATAAAGTAAAAAAAAACTACAATAACATGATCTTCATAGTCCACACTCATATCCCTTTCTAACTAACCCTGCAGGTAATTCATAAAATACTTCTTCACATCCAGGTGAATATTATAACATTGAATGGGGTGAGCTCAGATGCTCAGTAAGGATAACAATATTGTAGAAGCTTTCGAAAATAAACATTAACATTTAAGGAAATTTATAACAAAAACAAAATCCTTTTTAAACATTATCCTCAGCATAATATGGCAAAAATAAAATTAAATAATGATTTTTACTTACTCACATGGATATTCTACTAGTCGAATAATCAAATGCAATATCAATAACCACTATCATAATGATGGAATGCATAATGCTAGACTATCATAACCACGTAGCCAAGGCCTCGTGCCAAGTGCACAATTAAGATTTTTTCAAGACCTCATGCCAAGACACTAGTTTGTCTCATGAGACCTACCGATGCATCGAGGAGCTATAGAGGGCTCTACCCGTCACTTATTAAGTCCAATGCATTCTTCATATGAATAGGTTTAAACATATCATGAACCATAACATAATCGTATCACACAAAACATACATAAAGGAAACATAACATTTCCACATTTCAATCATAAGATATCAATACAACACATTGATATAATAAAAACACTTTCAAAACCATTTTCAAAACAAAAATTAAAGAAAATTACAAAATTTATTTATTTTTCATTTAAAAAAAAGTTATGGCTTGTGGAGGAAGCCGAAACTCAAATAATTGTCACGGCGGTAGAGAAGTCCTTGTCGCTGCATACGTACGACAAAAAAACATTCCTTTTTTTCGTTTACTAAAATTCCTCGTATAAAAAGATTCCTTTTGAATAAAAGTAAATGTCAAAGGGGCTTATACAACATTTAAAAGAAATTTGTGTATAAAACAAAATATGCCTCAATGAAAGGAGATTGAGACGATGTCCCTTAAAAAGTTTATTGTTTTAAATAAAGTAGATCTATTATGTGTATTCACTATAAGTACACATAAATAAAGTACAAATACAAGATAGGACATAATAATATCATGAAATAATTTGAAAGTAGGAGATTAACACAAAGAATAGAAATCGGGTTAAGAAGTTCCCTTACCTCATGTCCGACTTGACTCGATCGCTCTTTAACCTCCTGAATAATAAACTAGAGTTAATCTCTACTTGATTAAGAACCATTTTCAAGTTCATTATTCCTCTTATATCACGAATTACCATGTTATGAACATTATGTAATTATTTAAGTTAATAACTGTCATTTTGTCGACCTTTGGTACTTGAGTAAAAAATAATCTTTTTTTAATTACAAGTTGTTCATGTGGTGAAATATCCATTATATCCAGAATTATTTTTAATGTAGATATCATTTATAACATATATATCTATTATATACATGCATTTTTAATATTAACTAACATTTAGAGGTAAGAAATGAAATGCACCGTTCATGGAGACGGTAAGCCGTACGTACGCATGAACGCTACTTTCATTTATATTTCATATTTAATGGAATGAAATCATAATGATATATAGGTATATTATAATTCCAGTATAATATCATATATAATATCATTTACTCCATCCTTTATACATCCCACATATGGCATTAAAGATTCAAATCACTTTGAGGGGGCGGTAGTCCGCACTTCCTAAAATGAAATTATCGCGTTTACCCATAATGGAAATCATAAATTATGCAACAAATGAGAAATAAAGAAGCATAAGTAAAACATAAAAATAATATATATATCATATATGAAAATCGTGTCATCAAAATAGCCACCATTAGAGGTGTTAAAAGAATATTTAACAATCATCATTTCGTGAGGCAGTATTTCGCCACCCACAGAAACTGTATGTTCTTTAACAATTAGACGATGGTGTGTGTAAGTGTAAACCAAATAATAATCATAACAACATCCTAGTATATTGTATATACTGGTTTGTTTTACAAAAGACAGTAATAAAAAGAGTTTAAGTGGTTGGAGAAGAAGAATAAAACAAAACAACATTAGAAAAGACATTACCTTAAAATCGGGTAACTCTTTTTTGATTTGAGCCAAAGGCTTCCTTAGAAAGAATTCTGCCAAAAGTGAGGCTTTTATGAGTAATATAGGGAAGCTGGGAGAGTATTTGGGCAGAGTTTGGACGAGCCAAATGGCTTGATGGTGTGAATAAGGTGGGAGTGGTGGGGGCCTTTTATAAGAGAAGAGGAGGGGCACTCTTGGAAAGATTGAAATGTTATATTATTATGAAAAGATTTTCGGATTATAAAGGTCCCAAAATGATATATTTCAAGGATAAGGTGATAAGGGTTCGAAATATTCTCATCCAATAGGTTTTATACAAGTGTATGCCTCAGATTTTATATTATATTTCCATTTTATTTAAATCGTTAATTAATGAGTAATCGTTGCATCATCATGGTGTCATAAATAATTTAATTTATTTAATGTCTAAAAATTGTCAAAAAAATATCATGATGTAGGAAATCTTTTTATCTTACTAATTAATATTTATAGTCAAAAATATGACTTGTACAACCCCATTTAAAAATTGTATTAGTAAAACAACTCATGTTTGTGACATTTTTATTTTAACATTATATAAAACGTTTTTAATGTCATTTTCCTACCAAAGTGGCTCCATGGGGTCCCCAAGTTGACCCATGGATTGTCTTGGTTGTCCATGACTCGTAAAATAGGGGTAGGACAAGTGTAAAGGTCTTTTCATATTTTTATAATACCATTTTTACCTTAAATTTCACAAAATACCTTTAATCGCGATTAATTAAACTTAAAAGTTACTATTCACCAAAAATTATTTTTATCCCATTGAACCACATTTTACTTAATAATGACAACCATGTATGTCGGATTTTTTAAAATCAAAACACAGAAGTGGTAATGTTTCATTTAAACGAAAAATCAGTTTTTTAACTACCACTTAGTGGTTTCACTATTCATCAAAAATTGAAGTTTTTCAGAACAATGCCAAAATATCACCATAAGCTATAATTAAAATTACGAATTCAAAAATGATGACTATTTTACAAAATTCCAAACATATATGTTGCATTAATTAATTTTATAATTAATTCCTGTAGTCCCAACAAATGGTGTGTTTTTAAGAAACAATATATTTCAAAAGATTGACAATTGTTTATGTCCAATTTCAAAGTGAAATTAATTATAATGACCACCATTGGATAAAAATGTAAAAATATATTCTAATTATACTTTAAAACCACTCAATTCTATAATCTA
Organism: Viscum album; assembly: GCA_963277665.1. Classification (NCBI taxonomy): domain Eukaryota; kingdom Viridiplantae; phylum Streptophyta; class Magnoliopsida; order Santalales; family Viscaceae; genus Viscum; species Viscum album. The sequence continues at coordinate 225,626,135 of OY728125.1, forward strand.
TCACTATAAATTATTTTGATTAAAAAAGATGTTTTAAGTATTTTTTACTATTCATAAAAAAATGGAAGTTCTCAGAAAATTACAAAAAATTCAACTTAGGATAATTTCGATATTATGAATACAAAAATGAAGTCCATTTTGAAATATAAAATTTCTATAATTTTAAAAAGTGGGTTTTAGTATTTATAACTACTACTTTGATAGGTTGCGGTGTGTTAGAATCTCGAACTTGCGTACAATGCAAGCTATTGTATTATTGAAAGTGAAGTGTATCGTGAAAGCTTGGGGTGTTACATGTTTAGCAAGATCTTGCGGAACACTTATTCATGAACCGAAATGTTTAAGAAGGCTGCACACTGATAGCGCTACAAAGCATTGGCCAATGATTTGTGTATTGATGAGTCAAGTGCAATGAGGATTTACTCTTGCTATTTAATTTCAAATGAGTATTTACTCATTCTAATTCATGTGAAATGAGAATTTACTCATTATAATTCATGTGCAATGAGGTTATAATAATCCTCCATGAAAAATGATCCTTGGATCATGAAAATTCTATGATAAGTGTTATTTCTGCATTTCCATGTTATGATAATCGTGATATATCATGCCTTTATGTTTATTATCTTTTTTTCTCCATTGATATGCCTATGTCCTAACATGTGTTTTATTCTTAATGTTATGCCTTTTTTACTCCCTTAATAGGTTTAATATCTCACCCTTTTCACATGTATGTCCTCAGGTTATCCAATGAAATGCTATGTAAGAGAGAATGTCATGGTTATGTAAAGTATTTTTTTAGTAAATATGTTTTGTGTTTTATGTTTTATGTTTTTATGTAATGTTCCTATGCCCCAAAGACACTAGACCTCTCGATATTCAATGTTGTATCAGGTTATGCTTTTATGTTATCAATCATGATGAATTGTTTAATAAAAAAAAAGGGTTTTTATATGCCATATCTTTTGTGGAAACCTAAGCCACCTTCTATTTAATTTACAAGCATGATACTTCTTCATTATTATAGATGCATGGAGAACCAGACATTGAATCTTCATTAAACATTAGGGACATATTAAAATGTCTCCTCTCTTTCTTTTTCATGTATTTATTATATTACTAGATATATACTTTCTCTCTGGGATAGATACATCTTTATGAAAACTGTATTCGATTATTGAAAAAGGAATGAAACACAAAAAATCCTCTTCTGATTATAATTACTATAGAGTATAACACATATGTGAACCTTATCCTTTGATACCAAATGAAGGACCCAAGACCACCTTGATAATGGGTGAATCAGGTTGTTACCTTTTTCTCTTAAACTGATGGATCTTTCTCCCACATTGGTAAGAACATGTTTAATCCTACATGATTTGTATATAGAGTAATTAAAAAATTCATATGTAGAAGGAAAATTTTTTATTATTTACTTGGTTCAGAACTATGATCGACGTCCAAGGAGTATATGTCGACAGGTTTATAGTAGTACCAAATTTCCCTAGTCTTCACTAGCCATGGATTACAATGGTCCGTGCATAGTCACTTTATCCCAGGGACCCTTCCTTAACCTAAATTCATGGATATATCACTACATCCATCTTATAAATTCTTTTTAATCCCTCTATCATGCTAACTAGGGGGAGGTATCACTTAGTCTATCTACATGAAGGTCTCTTCAACAAATTGGTATATAAGTCTTTGTCTGTGATAAGTATGGGACATTAAATGAATCAAAATCTATATTTGATGCACATTAAATTTATTTTTTATCATTATTTCAATATCTAAATTCCTTAAAACATAATATCCATCTCATCATGAATCTCAAGTACTTGTGTGATTACTCGAGAAATGAAGATCAACTCACTGGGCATCATCAGGATGACCATATTCTATTCTTTTATATTCATGAATTCATGAGGTCATGCTTGTAGAAATTTGGAAGAACACATCCTATTCACTTATTATTGTCTTTTACACACACGATCCCAGTGATTTGATTCACACTTTAAATTTCATTACATATGCATGTGCAGGAAACTGTGCATGCACTCTCTACATCATCCCTCTTTTGTGCCAACCCTAATGGGTGTAAGGATTTGGACATGAACTCATTATGCATTATTCTACATCTTCTTCACATGTGGTTCTCAACTAATGCACTTTTATTCTTGGCCACCATCCATGAAACCTCCATTATGCATTACACACACACACACACAGATGAATCATTGGGTTTCTTCAAATAAACTATATGTGTTCATCCACTTATGTATGACTATACATCATGAAATACGATTCTTCTACCTTTATCAATAGAAAATATATCCACATTAATTCATTATATATATTAGTATGTGATCTTATTTAATGTGTAATTGGTGTATTATGTTGTCTCTTCTTTTCACACACAATACCCTAGGATTATTCTTATTCATCACAGAAAGGGTGTGTAGTTCCTCTATGAACATAGTGCGTGGGTATTCTTCATAGAACCCAAATGGTTCGCAGATTCCCCCAAAAAAACAAAAAGGGTGCATGCATATTCTTCATAAAACAATAGTGGTTCATGACTCTTCTTCACTAACCATGAATTGTTCATGGATGTTCTTCACGAACCAGGAATCATTTGCAGTATATTTTTATCCCTTCATAGACTAGAATCATAATATTTTTCTATTTTAAAAAATATGAGATATTGAAAATCTGGGGGAGAATATATATCACCCTTAGGGAATCTCTTTTTATCGATGAATGTCCACTCTTTCAAATTTCTTATGAGATGCCTTTCAAATCTCTTCCTAAAATAATCGAGATCCTCTCTTCAGTTGAGATCTTTAAATCCTTAAAAATATATTTCATGAAACTCAATTATTCCCTTTTAGAATGTTCCATTTCTTCTCACACAATCACATCAAGTGCATGCGGTGGGAGTATCAGGATAATATCATTCAGACACACCCTAGATCCATGACGTGTCCTCACTAAATTGATAGCTTCATCCAAGTTGAACATCACTTTTTCATTGCATGGATGAAAATGAAATTGTACGAATAATTTTTAGATAGTCATATAACCATAATGAAGTGGAATGGATCATCCTTGTTGCTAGAAGTTCTATCAGGGCGGTGAAGCTATAATTCCGACATGTTGTGGAATTACGAGCCATTAAGGGGTATAGAGGTTGAAGATGATGCAGTTGTGGTAGCATTGGTGGTCCTCATTAAAATCTGAGAGGAACTAGTGTGGTGGATAGGGGTGAATAGATCACAGGATGTGCTTGATATGGATGGGAAGGATCAATCCCATGTTTTTAATTGATGAATATTACCCATGTAATTGTCCCACACCGAGACTACAACGTGGATGACTTATTGTTTAAAAATCAAACTTCTTCAGAATGATTCTATTTTACTCCTCCTCTATGCACGGTACCACACATACATTGTTATCTATGGGTTTTCTATGCACCCAACCTCTCTAAGTGGGATTATCCCTAACCTATACACATGATCCATTCAATTATTCATGTGTGCCTATACATGGATCCCCTCATCCATGTAGTCGGTCGGCTGGCTAGTGGGCTTCCCTTGAGTGCGGTAGAACATGAGTATAACATGTGCCCTTCGTTGAGTCTTACTAGCTAGTTTGGATGGCTTCCGTATTTATTTCAATAACAAAATATTAAATAAACTTTTTTAAAAACCATGTTTCAAAAGAGATTCATGGCCACCTTTGACCCCAAATGCATATATCCCACATTCCACTTTATATCCAACCACCATTCCCCTCTATTAATTACATTAAGAATATGAATTACAAAGATCTTATTCATACTCAATTCGTAATCTTCATTTTTGAGGATTATGTATCTCCTTTGATACATGAATTTAGAAAATTGGTTCAGTGAAAAAATAGTTTGATTTATACAACATGGAGAATTTCCCAAGCATTAAATATAACACTATGGATCCATAACAATTATTTGGGCATCATCACATCAACTAATATACATTTTCATTGGATATCCCTCTTCATTTTGGCCAATATTGACAACTGTTGAAAATAATTACAAAATCATACACATTTTTTCCCACACATCTTCCATGACATTCTGAACAATCAATTAATGGATGAAACCTTCGGTCAGGGGAGTACTAACACTGTGCATCAATTGAATGTATGGAAATTGAAACACTGGAACACCTATGTTCTTAATTGTCATAGGGCTTCTCAAGGGGCCATAAACTTGAGGATTCCCACATAAATAATGGGGTATCTTATGCAATAGATGGATCATATAGTTCTAAACACTGATGAGGGTCGATCAGTAAGGTACATCCCTTTAATGGAACGACTAGAAGGGTTACTATATGAGTGGACCAAAATGCCCAATGATTGTTAACCTATGAGTGGTGTGTCCTATTACGGGAAGGTTTCACACCATGAAGGATATTCTGGACACAACTGAGGGAGGATCAGGGTGGTCAAACCCAATGAGGTGGGGGGAGACACTAATGATTACCATTGGATAGGATTGAACATCGGGGAGGCTTCATACAATCCCTGTTTAGAAGATATAGTTACAAGATCATATATATTGAGAGGGAATGGTTTGGGAATTACACATATCTAGTGGCCCATCCCAAGACAATATCTCTTGGTTGAATGAATGTGGATTATGTCGGGAATTTTCATGGTTAGCTTCTTAGGTGATGCAGGAAGCAACAATGGGATGGATGGGGAATACACATAGTTACAAACCATTTAATACTGAGATCACTGGAGGGATGAATGTGTATTATGGACTATGATGTCCCAGGGTGGATGGTTTGGAATCACTTTGATTAGGGTGAGGTGATGGGAAATAAGACTGGGTATTACACATGGTTTAGTGCTCAAATGAGTGGCATGATCCCACTGGAAATTAGTAGCATGGTTGAATATCATCACTAAAATGGAGGGTTAGATGTGGTGGAAAAAATGAATGACATGGAATTGATATGAAGATGATGGTGTAATAATTGAAGCTAGGTGATGATTCCTATGTATCCAAGATGGTTGAGAATCAATGTCCATGTAGTTTTGGTTGTGGCATTAGTTCATAAACTTGGATAGCCTCATAGAAGAAATAGTACATGTGGTTGGGGCTTACTCATGGATTGGATTCCCAATTGGGCCTAAAAGATATGCAACCTATTGGTGGGTAATGATCCTCTCAAGATATAGTGGCCTAGGGAAAAGATAAGGATGGGAATGGATGAGTGTGGATTCTATGATCTATGAGATGAACCCCTATGAGGAGGGAACCAGACATTACTATTAGTTAGGATTGATCCTCAAGGAGGAGGACTGCCTACAATGGTTAGATTAGTGTGATAAAAACCCACATGTCTTGGTCGTTTAATTATTAACAACATATATTCCCCCTTATGGTGATATTAGGACTTACTCTAGGATGGATGTCTAAGGATTGGTGTCACAATCACTATTATACTTTAGGACCATGTGAGGAATTCTCAATGTGAGAAAGGGGGATGTAGTAGTCTAGATAACTGATTCTTGAAAGATTATTCAATGAGGGAATGAATGGGGAAAATTGAAGGTTTGTGGGATAGGGAGATGGATATTGGGAGAAGGAGGAGGAAGGGTGGTTTCTCTTTCATGAAAGGCTAACTATATACACTATAATGGTTTACCATATCCATGGGAAGTTTCATTCTAAAAGTAGAGGATCTCATCCCCTGGGAGGAAAATCTCAATCCTGTGGAGACAAGTTGGTGTTGGAAATTCCTGTGGCGGGGAACCACATGTGCATTTCATGGGGCAAGGCTACAATTTAATGTCATGTGTTGACGATGATGGGTATTTAACATTTACTAAGGCCTTTTTAATGGATATATGTGTCATGTTGAGGTGATGATCCTAAAATTAATGAGGGGCATATAATCCCATCTCCATCCAAAATATTCCCTAAGGAATGGTTGTTTCTATGATGGGTGGACTCAATGAACAAATGTACGAGCATTCTTACGTATCCCATAAGGATGTGAAAAAACTCATACATAGTTCATGATTCTTGTGAGGTTTAACATCATGCGGTATGTATCATGTTGGTAAGGGAATTACTTAGGATGTTACTTGGTTATGTAGTTATAGATCGACATGAATGAGAACCATGAAGGTTTCCTCAGCACACCACACATACCCAAGAGAGACCTAGCCTAATAATGTGAATGAATCATGTGGATGGACCCTAGAAAAATTGTCTCGGCATTCCTACATGTCAAATAATGATTGGAATTGATCCCTATAAAGGTCTTGAACTCTGGGTAGTTTAACATGTTGTGGTAAGGATGATTACTATTATACAGTTTAATTTCATTCTACTAGGATGATAAGGAAAATGTATCCCTAATTGGGAGAACATGGAATGGAAAAATGAACCCAATGTGAATTAGGATCATTGAAATTCACCCCAGAACATGGTATCTAAAGAGATGTATTAGGGAAATGGTCAGAATGAATGAAAATATGGTTGGGTACTAAGACAAAATGCCAGGACATTTCTATATATCCCATAATGATAGGAATCAAGCCATGGGTAGTTCTGAAAATGGAACAGTGAGTGACCAGTGCCTATGGTGACACCATCTCATATGAGGACATTGGGGTGTTTTGTTGATTATCATCATACACAAAATGTGATTCATTAGTTTTAACATCATGTTGGATGGGCAAATTTAATATCATGTGGGAAAAAATAGAACATTCATGTTATATTCATAAAAAAGAACCATAAATGTTATATAGTTTAATTTCATTAATATGGGATGAAACATCATTTTAACATCATGCAGGATGGGAGAGATCTTATTTTTTTTATTTAGAACTCTGACTATTAAATGGGCCATCCAATGGGGTAATGTGTATAATAGATTCATATTGAATTATGATGTGAATGAGATCCAAGGAAGTCTCAACACCGTACCACATACACCTTGGAAAGAAATCCATCTATAAAGCTGAAATGTTGAATGAGAAGATGGGTCATAGTTGAACTATCTATGTGTTCCTACATATCCCGTAAGGATTAAAATCAATCCACACATAGTTCTTGATGAATCTATAAATTTTATTGTCATGATGCAAATATTATGGAGAAATTTGATTGAGTTTGAAGAGCTAAGAACATGTTAATTTTGTCATCATGTGGGACATAATTGCAGTTTGACATCATTCACGAAGCGAGGGACCATATTTTAAGGTCTTTGAGCTCATACTACGTGCAATTTATTGACATGTATGATGAAGAGTCTTCTTTAACGTCACGTGGAATTTTATTTACTATTTAGTTTAACATAATGATACTAAGAAGATAGAGATCTTATGAAATTTACTTCATGATGAACATAGATTTAGTTGGTAGGGTGATTTTATCACTATCCATGGTGATCAATGAGTATGCACCATTCGGGTAAACATTTGGAATTATATAGGGACATTCCCATTTGTGTTTTAACTTTGTTTGATTATTTGTATGTATCATTTGAGTCTTTAGAGTGAATACCATATCACATTAATGTAATGATTAGAGATTATCATTCTTATTAAAATCTCTGAAATTATTATCTTGGGTTACTCTCCATATACTTCAATGCCAGGTGCGTATTCTCATCGAGGGCTTCCAACATATCCATAGATACTTAGGAAACACTTTCTGAAATATACTGATCATATACAACAATACAGGGTGATGGAAACCGAATCCTAATGGGCATTAATGCCTTTGTTTCATACACTGGGGAATATGAGGTCACCTAGGTGGAGTTTTGAGTTGCCATATTATAATCCAAGAGACTATTGTCGGTCTTGTCAAGCCAAATTTTCATTTTTTGACCCACCATATTTTGCAGAATGCTAGAGAGGGTCTGATTGAATGTATTGATCTACCCATTTACACATGAATGGTAAAAAGTTGTTTGGTTGGACTAAATTCTATACATGGCATATAATATATTCATCTCGGGTGTTCAATATTTGGTTTCCTAATTTATGAAAATAGGTTGGGGGACTTGTCATCGATGGATAATATTGGAGATTAGGAACTAAATAATAGAATTATCCTCGACTACCATAAAATTGAATCACCTATTACCACATAGAAAATAAATACTTGGAGCCCATGATGAACTAATACAGCAGTGTTATTGATGGTGGATATTTTCCCAAGATAAAGAGTCCCCAGACTATGAAAGGGAAAAATTTATTTGTCGTGTGGTGGGGTTTTGGTGGCTGATGCACAATGTTGGTGTAACTTACCGGTTCTGGAAGCCACCCAGAGGTGCCCCGTACGCAGTTGGTCACATGGCCTCAAGCACATTTCCCCAAATGCTAGAGGTTACTGACTAGCAGCGAGGGCCTTGGGGTGTGATAGTGGGGAAACTATGTTCTCATTGGAAGAGTACACAACAGAGGTTAACAAAACATAAAATAGTGAAAGCAGTAAATATCCAACCTCAATCAACAGCAGAAGAATAAAATAATAAACAACTAGAGCACTTATGTATATATGAAATCATGCACGATACATATGTCTAGGAAAGCAACCAAATAAGTCACAATGCAGAATACAAAACTAAACCAATGTACAGAAAAAAAACAAATAATCCACTCCTCAGCATCGCAAGGCAAGACTTGGTCCAATGCTCTCCTTCTCCAAAGCAATCAAGAACCAGAAGTCGAAGGTCTCTTTCTCTTGTCTATACCTACAAAGAGCATAGTCTTCTTTGGCACAAAAACATGGCCCAAACAGGGTGTGAGACTAAATCCTAGTAGGCAACAACATGAAGATCTATGCCTAACTATAGGTGAGTGTATGGCAGGTAAAAGTATAGTAACCAGCAAACAGTATCATTAAAGAAAAAGAAGAAAACAATAAGCCGTAATAGGATGATATGCATAGTAATGAATCCACAGAACAAAATGTACCTATGAAGCAAACGGCTAACCACAACAAGAACCCATCTAGTCCTATCTAAGAAGTACCGACAACCCTCTGGGTAGTGTACTCATCCTAACCCTTCTTGTTTGGTCATACAAAATTATAAGACAACCTGGGTAAGATCGCGCGGTCAATTTGCCTTATAGTCTTGGGTATTTAGGGAATCTCTATGGAAGATCACTCGGTCTAACCCTCTTATAGCCCCAACGTCTAGAAACTATCTGAGTAATTGCACTTGGTCAATTCCTCTTATAGACTCAGGTCTATCACAGACTCTCTAAGGAAGCTGGTAGGACCAATAGGGGCCTATATACCCTGAGAGGGGGTTGAATCAGGGTATGGATATTCTTTTTCAACGTTCTTCCTGCCCCACTGGATCTTGACCCCTTTATTATAAGGGTCACTTTGTTTGCACCTGTGTGCTTGTTATGATCACTTATTTTATTCTTTATCAGATGATGATGATGCTTTAAATGCAATGCAGGGAAGTAAGCAAGCAGACACAAAGATATTTACTTGGTTCACCCTCACTGGGCTACATCCAAGGAGCATACGCCGACATCTTTTCGATCGAACCAAATTACACTATTCTTCACTAGATTTGGATACAATGGCTCGGGCTAGACCGCTTCTATGCCCAGTATCACTGCCTTGACAAAGTTTAGGGTTAGATCACTGCTTTTTCAAGGGTCAGTCCCTGTTTCTTTCTCTCTGGCTCACTGCCGGTGGAGAGGATCACCTTCTTTCTCTTCCATTTCTCACTGCTCTTGGAAGGAATCCACTCACAATTTATAGACATGTAGGTCTCTTCATTTTCATGAAGTAATGAATCTTCCCTTATATGTAGATTCTCTGTTGAAGTACAAATTTCACCCTTAGATGAATATCTCTTTGCACCAAAGGTATCGGGGAAACTTCTAGCTTCCATGCAGCCTAAAAATCACTGCTGAAAATAAACCTTACTTGGTGCACAAGTCTAACATGGCGCGCAAGTATCGCCGCGCAAGTCAAAACGGGCATGAAAGTCCACCTCAGACACTTTCGCGACATAATCTTCCCCAACTCCAAACTTGCACGACTCTATTCCTTTTACGCCCAAACCAATATTGTCGCTCAACTGCCAACCGGTGTGCAACTTCTCACACTGGCGCGTAACATCAACCACTGGCGCACATCTTTACTTTCACGACCCACACACCACTTGCGTGAACACCACACCTATGCGACGAGGGCTCTGGTTTCTAATATTTTTGAACTATAGTAATGAATGAAGAGGGATGTTCTTGTATTTATAGGGATTTGGTCACCCCTGTGTGATAGTGCACAACTCTCCCATCGGTGCGCAAGTCTCACCACGCAGCTCTCATCCCCTGCAAGTTACATGCGCTACACAATTCCAGACTTGTGTGAACCTCCTTCCTTTGAAATATTTTGATCTTCTGATCTTGAAAAACCATAGTCTCTCAAGTTATCAAGCTTCCAAGGCATCGGTGCACAAGTCTCTTCACAGTGCACAACTCACCTGCGCGACACCACCAATACTTGCGCGAAACTTATCCCATTGCCATATTTTGATGATCTGATCATGAAAAACATATGGCGCACAAGTTTCCAAGCCTTCATATACACGACATGAAAGTCCCGTTGCCAAAAACCATTTTTCTTCATTTGTTGGTTTTCAGGCCCAAAAATTTGGCAATCACTGGAAATTGGCACCACCTTGTATATGTTATTTTTTATACCGCCTCCAGATCATCCATTACATTGTCGATGTTCTCGAATCAAACATGGATAGTTGACCACTGCTCTTGAACTCAACATTCCACCATGAAATCCTCTTTGTCAACAATCGTTTTTCTTTGTCAACAATCACCACTCAGATTTCCACGTTGTGCACAAACACAATCACCTCAAAAATGCTTCATGATACCTTGAGGGATTTTTCCCAACAATCTCCCCATTTGGGTTTGTTGAAAACTCTTCCATAAAATGATATGTCATTGAATCTTCAGCCACCATTTGCCTCATTGCAATTCTGATAGTGATCAAGGATTTACTCAACACATACTCTAAGCCCACATGAGCAATGCTCGGCGTGAGAAACAATAGAAAATGAAAAGTTCATCAATGAATCACTTCAACTTTGACATCCACTATTGATACCAAACTGATACCAATTGCCAAATTGATACCAATTGTTGATACTTCACTAATACCAATTTTTGGAAACATTCATACCACATTCCAACATCTCTCTTTTTCTTTTATCACGATCCTCAGCTATCATGATATCTATTCTTTGATCAATCACTTCTAGCATTGTTAGATTTAATACGCTCCCCTTACTGTTCACAGGTTCATCCCTTTTCGGCTTTAAAACCTATTTATCCATATTTCATGTGTTGTCCAATCTATGCTCTGGCTAAGCACATTCAACTAGCTTCAACTCCCCCTATCTGGTTGCTCCACCTATTAGCTTTTCCCAATATCATTCATGATTTATCAAATATCTACATTATCTCCCCTTTGAACAATCACTATTTTCTCCCCCTTTGTCAACGAACCCAAATGTCACTCTTTTGTAGTCTGTAACAGAGTAGAGAACACATCAGCACATTAGGGAAAAACACATCCTACCTCGGGGAGAGGGGGTGTACCATATCCACTTGCTTTTAAGTGTGGGGAATCGAATGAACTCCCAAAGCTAGTCAATGCCTTTCGAATGTGTCCTTGGGTGTGGCCTTTGTCAGAATTTCTACAACCTATAGTTCTGTAGGCACATACTCCAACTTCACGATTCTCGGCTGAAATTTATCCTTGATAAAATGATACTTTATCTCAATGTGATTTTCCCTTGAGTGATGGATGGGATTTTTGCTAAGATTTATAGCACTTGATTTATCACATTGGATTCCGATCGGAGACTTCACTTCAACTCCCATATCGTCAAGATGAAGCTTCATCCATAATAACTGTGTGCATGCTTGAGTGGCCGCAATATACTCAGCTTCTACAGTGTTTAATGAAATGCAATCCTATTTCTTGCTTAACCATGTAATACATAATCTGCCAAGATAAAATGCACCTCCAGATGTTGATTTCCTGTCATCCGCTGAACCGGCTCAGTCTACATCATTATATCCCAATAACACTACTTGGGATTTGTCATTATATTTCAAGACGAAGTCCACAGTGCCCTTGATATACTGAAGTATTCTTTTCACAACTAGCATGTGACTTTCCTTATGATTACTATGATATCTCACTGCTTGGCATGTAGAGAAAACAATGTCAGGCCTTGTTGCTGTCATGTATAGAAAACTTCTTCCAATAATTTTCTTGTATTCTGTGATATTAACTACCTTTCCATCTGTATCTTTTGATAATTCCATATGGGTAGCAACATGAGTCTTTATCTCCTTGGAATTATCCATTACAAACCTTCTTAGAACCTCCTTGGCATATTTGGATTGGGAAATGAAAGATCCATTACATCTTTGTGTCACCTGTAAACCAAGAAAAAATGTTATCTCTCCAATCATTGACATTTCAAGATTGAGTTCCATGCTCTTGGTGCTTTTTTCAACCCATACAACACCTTCTTCAGGCTGCACACTTTGTTCTCATCCTCATGAATGAGAAAAACCATATGGATTCTCAATATACAACGCCTCTTCCAGAACTCCATTTAGGAATGCGGATTTGACATCCATCTGGAACACTTTGAACTTTCTTTGCACTACTATGGCAAAAAATAGTCTAATCGTTTCCTGCCTTCCAACCATTGAAAACGTCTCATTTACATTTATTCCCTCTATCTAAGAGTATCCCTTGCACACTAGAAATGATTTGTTCTGATTAATTGTTCCATCTTGATTCATCTTATTGTGATTGATCTATTTAGTCCCAATGACATTCTTGTATGCTGGCCTCGAAACAATCTCCCATGTCTGGTTCTTCTCAATTTGATCAAGCTCTTCATTCATAGCCTGAACCCAGTTTTAATCTTCAACTACATCAAAAAATAATTTTGGCTCCACCTAAGATAAAAATGTTGTTTTCTGTAATGATTTCATTCTTCGAGTCTGAACTGGAGCTGTCTGATTACCAATGATATTCTGCAAATAAATTTCAGCTCGACTCCTTGGCTTCCTTGCAGACATAGACTTGAAACATTCTTTTTCATCACCCGTATCTTCTTATGAGTCATCCTATACCACTTCTACTCCCCCTGTGTCGCTTACCTCATCATCACTTTCATATAGAAACTATTCACTAGGTCGTTGATCATTCTATTCATTTTCGACTATAGTGACATCATTGCTCTCAATAATTTTTCCCAGCCTTTTGTTGAAGCATTTATATGCATTTCATTTCCCTGAGTAGCCAAGGAATATCCCCTAATCTCCTCATGCCTCATTTAGTCTAATCTGGCACACAACATCGATCCATTAACCAGATCTCTATGCCTACTGAGTTGGAACTCAGTGTAGGAAACAAGAGATAGAGTTAATAACACAATCACTTCATATTGTGCTCTGTTTCTCCATTTCTTCTTCGACTCTTGTACCTTATTTGAATCAATTGAAACTCGAGAGAAAATCACCTCTCCACTTCACATCCTTAGATGCCACTTCCCCTTGGATCATATCTCCCTAAAACCTGAAACACATGAATCATCACTTAATAGAATTTATATTCTTATGGAGAGGGTTATTTCTAGAATCCTCAAGATGAGGATATTGGTTGATCATGAAGGGTCAACCCTTTGATTCTTTTATGAAGAGAATCACACTCTTTCTTTGCTTCTTCTAGCTGCCTAGCCAACATCAACTACTCTAGCCAAATGACTAAGAATTCATTACCCACATGCTAAGTCTTTTTATGACATGTTGATTCTGTAGGCCTAGCCATTCTTACCATTTTGGGTTTAAACCCACTAGTACACAATTCTGTCTTTGATGTTCCACCAAAATTCCATTTCCCTTGATTCCTTCTCTGAGCAGGAATATCTTTTCTTGTCATCTTTCCTTGCTCCTTCCTCCATTATAGGGATCATCCTCTTTCCTACACTTCTTGTGGTGGCACATGACTTGCTGCTTTTTCAATGCATCCTTTCATAATCTTTATTTTATCAGATTTCTGACTCACTATACTCTTATTCACTGGTGGTGATTCCTCCCTTGAATGTTTATTCTTCTTTATCACAGCTTGAATAGATATCCCCTTAATCTTCCATGTTTGTTCACATTCTCTCCATGAGAGCTGTTGTGAGTATGACAGAGGAGGTGACTGATACACCATTCGTTCAGCTCCATGTGATTCCCCTGAGGATCATAGCCTATTATTCTCCTTACTACTTTGTATCTCACTGTATGATGCCTCTTTATACATCACAGGATTCAAGATTATCTTTCTGGGCTCCTTTTCTTTTCTCGCATTCTTCTTGCTGAAATTTCTTCCCAAATTCCCTTGATTGGAAAATATGAAACATCTTCTATTTACGAAATACCCATTTCATCATATCTTATCCATGATTTTGATACATCTTGAGTTCTTCCTCTGACATTGATCTCCGGAGCTTCCTGACACATATTCATGGTGTGTCCCATTCTTCCACAGTAATAGCATCTTATGAATGCTTTCCTCTGAGAGACTCTTCTCTCTGATTTCTCATGATGCTTGTTCTTGTCCTCAGATTTATCAATGTTTCTATTTTCACAGCCTCAAATGTATTCCAGAGCATCTGGAAAGAAGCTTGATGTGTGGACATGAATCCCACAGAAATAGAACATGCTATCATTTCTTCCTATAAAATCTGTGTTAGGTCTGTCTCTAGCACCTACAAGGTTTTTCTTAACTATGGATATTTTCACTTCATTTTTAATATCACGCATAAGAGTGGGATACTCATATCCAATTCCAGATTTTTCCAAAATGGACGGCCTTTGGGATGATACAATCCTTTCATGCTTCTCCTCTGATGTAGCATATTTGGATTTCATTTTATCATCACATTCTGAAGGATAATGAAATAATAAGTGCAGTGCATCCTTCAATTTGGGCTTATCTTCGGATTTAGATTTCTCCATTTCATTCTTGACTGATTCTATATCTTCCTTAAGATACTGAATCTTAGTATCTCTTGATTCAAGTTGATCATTATGTTCATTTCTGAGATTCTTCTTGCGACTGAACTCATCTTCAAGTCCCCGTGTGAACATTTCCACCATGTCACTTTTCTCCTTCACCTTCAATTTTTCTTGAGCCACATATTCAGAGACAGATTCATTCTCTTGTTGTATCCTTTGATTCTTCTGAACTTCTTCTAACAACTATGTTGTTATATCATCATTTCTAGCTTTAATATTCTGAACTACATCGGGCTTTTTATTCTATTCATAGTCACCGTACTTTTTTTCCTTTCATTTTATCCATCTTTTGTAGATCTTCACTTTGAGAATAATTCGTCTCCTTTAGGTCAGTAGCCAAATCAATAAGCCTTTGATTTAAGCCTCCTAGCTTATTGACCTCAATCTCCAATACATTGATCTAGATATCTTTAGATTTTACTTCTTCATCCAATTTCTGGTCCACTTCCTTTGTCATGTTTACAACATCTACTGGTGGCCTCCTTATTGAATCTTCATCATCATCAGTTGGTTTAGCATCACTTTGATGTTCAAGTACTTCACTCATTCCTACATCATGATTGAGTGAATCAATCTTTTCCCTCTTAGATTCATCCAGGCCTTCTTTCAGTAAGTTGATTGACTCTTTTAATTGATTCACACTTTTTCCATACACACTTCCACATAGAGTAATACCACCAACCTTCTTATTCTTCTTTGATGTTTTCCCTTTGCCATGGCACACCGAGATAAGAGCATACTGATTATTTGACAACACAGATCGACTATACCATGTCGGAGCAAAAAAATCTTATAACAACAACCTTCCCTCTGATAAAAATTGTTAGGACCATTAGGGGCCTATAAACCCTGAGAGGATGGGTGAATTAGGGTATGGATATTCTTTTTCAAAGTTCTTCCTACCCCACTGCATCATGAACTCTTTATTACAAGGGTCACTTTGTTTGAACCTGTGTGTTTATTATGATCACTTATTTTCATATTTATCTGATGATGATGCTTTAAATGCAATGCAAGAATGTAAGCAAGCAGACACAATGATTTTTACTTGGTTCACCCTCACTGGGCTACATCCAAGGAGCATAGGCCAACATGTTGCTAGTCGTACCAAATTCCACTCTTCTTCACTAGATTTAGATACAATGGTTCAGGATAGATCACTTCTATTCTCAAACTCACTGCCATTACAATGTTTATGGTTATCTCATTGTTTTCCCAAGGGTCACTCCCTGTTTCTCTCTCTCTCTGGATCATTGTCAGTGGAGAGGATCACCTTTTTTATCTTCCATTGCTCACTGCCCTTGAAAGGAATCCACTCACAATTTATAGACATGTAGGTCTCTTCATTTTCATGAAGGAATGCATCTTACTCAATATATTGATGCTCTGTTGAAGTAAAGAATTCACCCGTAGATGAATATCTCTTTGCACCGAAGGTATCGGGCAATCTTCCAGCTTCCACGCAGCTCGAAAATCACTGCTGGAAATAAACCTTACTTGGCACGCAATTCTAACTCAACGCTCAAGTATCGGCACGCAAGTCCCAACGGGCATGCATGTCCACCTCAGACACTTGCGCCACACAATCTTCCCCAACTCCAAACATGCACGACTCTGTTCCTTTTACGCCCAAAAAAATATTGTCGCGCAACTGCCAACCAGCGCACAACTTCTCACACTGGCGCACAACATCAACCACCGGCGTGCAAGTTTACTTGCATGACCCACACACCACTTGCGCGACCACCACACCTACGTGACGGGGGCTCTGATTTCTAAAATTGTTGAACTATGGTAAAGAATTAAGAGGGGTGGTCCTGTATTTATAGGCATTTGGTCACCCCTGCGCGATGGCAGGAAACTCCCCCTTCAGCGCGCATGTCTCAGAGCGCAGGTCTCATCCCATGCAAGTTACATACGCTACCCAATTCCAAACTTGCGTGAACCTCTTTCCATTTCAATATTTTGATCTTTTGATAATGAAAATCCATAGTCACGCAAGTTCTAAAGATTCCAAGGCATCAGCGCGCAAATCTCTTCCCGGCGCGCAAGTCACCTGCACGACACCACCAATACTTGCGCGAAACTTATCCATTTTCCGTATATTGATGATCTGATCATGAAAAACATATGGCGCGCAAGTTTACAAGCCTTCATATACACAGTGAACAAGTCCCTTTTCCAAAAACCACTTTTCGTCATTTGTCAGTTTTCAGGCCCAAAAATATGGAAAACACTAGAAAACAGCGCCACCTTGTATATGTTCTTTTTTATACCACCTATAGATCATCCATTCCATTGTCGACATTCGTGAATCAAACATGGATCGTTGAACACAACACTTGATCTTGACATTCGACCCTTAAATCTTCTTTGTAAAAAAATTTGTATGTCATCATTTTTCTTTGTCAACAATCACCACTCAGATGTCCACTTTTTCAACAAACACAATCACCTCAAAAATGCTTCAATGATACCTTGAGGGAGTTTTTCCCAAAAAAAGCTCACTCAGTAAATTCCTTCTCTATCCTGGAAAATGGTTTTAATGAAAATCAAACATTTAATGTCTCTCTAAGGAAGCTCACTCAGTCTATCCCCTGTAGACTATAGTGTCCAAGACTCTCTAAGGAAGCTCACTCAGTCTACCCTCCTGTAATCTATAACATCCAACACTCTAAGGGAATATCACTCGGACTATCCGTTATAGTCTATAGCACCAGGTTCTCATGGTCCCATGTCAGTCAGTGCATAATAATGCAATAAGGCCA
Organism: Viscum album; assembly: GCA_963277665.1. Lineage (NCBI taxonomy): Eukaryota > Viridiplantae > Streptophyta > Magnoliopsida > Santalales > Viscaceae > Viscum > Viscum album. The sequence goes on from OY728125.1 coordinate 225,644,065, forward strand.
AAGTACACCTATAGATCTATATGGCTAACCAGTATACAGAAGCAAGCATGTTAAGAAAATCCTTCCATCCTATGGTCACAAGGCATGGAAAACAGGTATAATGACAGAAGGCTAACAAGACCCAAAGGTCATAACAAGAATAAGGCATGGCCAAAACATCCAAGAATTGAAATTATCCACAAACCTGATCAAATTAACTCTACACAAGCATACAATAATGTCGGGAGAAATAGGGGAAAACTGGTAAACACACAATACCCCGTTCATGGGTATTGGTGGAATTTGCACATAAAACTCAATGACATCAAAAGGTAAGGAACAAACCAACTACCATGATGCTAGGAGATCACTATACTTGATCCACAAGTCATGATTCTCCTTTGAATTTTGTTGATATATGAAAACACACAAAACGTTCAAACTATTGTATCTAGAGAATGAGGGAAAATCTGGTAATGAGACTCAAGAAGAAGGAAGAGCTCACCGCTACGATTCTTCCGCAATCGGTGGAAGTCAATTCGGAAAATAGAAGAAGTCTTGGGGTCTTGGAGGATGTTTGTAGATGTACGAGCACTCTCAGTCAATGAACCTGCAGAAGGAGACGTTTTAGTCGATTAGACGCAGCCCAAGACCATTTAATGAAAAAAAGTACACGTCATGTAATTAAGGGGTATACAGAATGTACATGGCCTTTCCGTACATCACTTTAAGTGGGCTCTACATCTCCCCTACACACCGTGTATGTGGCCTGTACATGGAAAACACACGGTATGGTGCTGCATCAAAGTACACGACATGTACTTATAATTTACATGAAGTGTACTCTGAAAATTTTTATATTTTCCCCTTTTTCTCAAAAAAAACCAGAAAAGGAAAAACATACCTTAAAAGAAGATCTAGGATCTTACAAACATCCCCCTTAATGAAATTCATCCCCGAATTTCCCTATCCAGGTGTAGAAGAAGATACCCCGAACAGATCCACCCACTGCGATTGTATATCGGCCTCTCTCTCCCAGGTCTCGTCCTGTATTCGCCCCTGCTGCCATAGCACCCATACCAGAGGAACAAACCGTCCATGGAGAATCATCGTACTACGATCGTAAATCTAGATAGGATTCCCCTCAAATGATTCATCCACTTCTAGATCAATATCCATGGGTTGAAAGACATGATACAGGTCTAAAAAGTAATGTCGGAGCTGTGAGGTGTGGAAAATATTGTTCATAGCCCAGTTCCTCTTAGGTAAATGCATACCGATAGGCAACTGGCCCAAATATCTCCAGCACCTCAAATGGCGCGATGTACCGTGGTGAAAGCTTACCCTATCTCTGAATCCTCCTGTGCCCCAACCTCGTTGCGACATGCAGGAAAACCAGATCCTCGACCTCGAACTCCAGTTTTTGTCTCCGTTGATCAGCATAATACTTCTATTGAGACAACGTCATAGCCATCATCTTCTGAATAAACACTATCTGCTTGGAGGAATCCTGAACAAGAAGAGGTGTTAGAAAAGATACCTCTCCTGCCTCCAGCCAGCACAATGGTTATTGGCATGGCCAACCGTACAAATCCTCATAAGGTGACATCTGAATAGTCACCTAAAAACTATTTTTATTGGAAAAATCCAAAGGAAAAATACGCTTCTCACAAGAACCTCTAATGTCTAGAATGTAATCTCATAGTATTTCCTTAAGCACCTGGATTATACGCTCAGACTGTCCATCTGTCTGTTGATGGTATGTTGTACTAAAAAGTACCTGTGCACCCCAATCCCTCTGATATCCCTGCCAGAACTGAGAAGTAAAACACGCATCCCTGTCTAAAACCAGGGAGTGTGGAACTCCATGTAGACGTAAAATCTCTCGAATGTAAAACCACCATATCTCATCAACACTGAAGGTATCCTTTATCAAAAAGTAGTGGGAAACCTTCATAATCATGATGATGACAACCCAAAAAGAATCACTCCCTCGAGGTGACCTCAGTAACTTGGTCACAAAGTCTATCATGACATCGTTCCACTTCCACTCGGGAATGGGTAACTCATATAAAAGCCCTAATGGTCGCTGATATTCCACATTAACCTACTGACAAGTGGAACAACTCATGAAAAACCCAGAAAATTTCTCTTCATACATGGCCACTAGTACTAGAGGTGTAGATCATGATACATCTTGGTGACACCAGGATGAACTGGCCAAGTTAATGAATGAAAATCCCGCATCAGTTCCTCGCGTATGTCTACTGGACCCCATACGCATCCATGGAAACTCAATATCTCATCCTCACCCACTATACATCTAGGAAGAGGGTCCTATCCTTACACACTCTCTTGTAGGGCTATGTCTTTTGAGTCAGATAGTTTCCTCATCCGCACTCGATCAAGAATGTTAGAGGTAATAGCAACATTAGAAAGAATAGTCTGACCCTGTTTGTCATGCACCTCCAAATTAATCTTAGAGAACAGAGCCATAAGATTCCACTCACTATTGGACTCCTGAACAGCATGAATCTGAGTTCTCCAGTTCAATGCATCAGCAACTGCATTGCCATTTCCCTGTATATAGGCATGCTCAATGTTGAAGGACTGAATATACTCGACCCACCTGTACTATCTCTGATTCAGATCACGCTGAGTGAATATGTACTTGAGGCTATTATGGTTGGTTAAAACCACAAAGTGCTCTCCTAGAAGGTAATGTATCCAACAGATTAAGGCATGAACAATAACTGCTAACTCTAGATCATGCATCAGGTAGTTCCTCTCATGTGGCCTCAACTGCCAAGACATGTACACAACGAATCCATCTCCCTGCATAAGCATAGCTCCCAAACCGACACCTGAAGCATCACAGTAGACTGTATAGCTCTTTCCTGGATCTGTAAATACTAGTATCGGTGCTGATGTCAACCTCCCCTTCATCTCCTAAAAGGATGACTTAAAATAACCTCACCATAAGAAATATTCCCCTTTCTTTGTTAGAGCTGTCAGTAGTGCTGCAAGGAATGAAAAGTCTTGTATGAAATGCTTGTAGTATCCTGTCAGCCCTAGAAAACACTACACCTAACAAAATTCTTTGGATGCTCCCAAGAAACTACAGATCTCACTTTCTCTGGGTCTACTGATACTCCTGTCTCAGAGATAACATGACCCATGAAGTGAATCTGATCCATCCAAAATTGGCATTTTGAGAGCATAGCATATAACTGATTCTCTTTAAGTGTACTCAGAACGATCTCAAGATGGGTAGAATGGTCGTGTTGAGTGTGAGAGTAAACCAAGATGTTGTCCATGAAAACTACCATGAAGGAATCCATGTATGGATGGAACAGTCGATTCATGAGTTCCATAAAAACTACTGGCGCATTCTTGAGACCAAATGGCATGACCGTATACTCGTATAGGTCATACCTCCTACTGAAATATTTTAGAGGTATATTTGATGGTCTAACGTGAAACTAATGATAACAGGACCTCAAATCAATCTTCGAGAACACCAGGGCTCCTCGAAGCTGATAAAAAAATTCATCGATCCACAGAAATGGATATTGGGTCTTGATCAACAACTGGTTCAGCTTCGGATAATCCACGCAATGCCTAAGGGTGCCTTCTACCTTCTTCAAAAACAATACGGGCGAACCCCAAGGAGATGCACTGGGTCGGATGAAACCCTTTGTCTGCAACTCCTCCAATTGCTTCATGTGCTCCTGCAACTCAGGTGTAGCCATCCTATAAGGAGGAATGGACACCGGTGCTGCATCTGGAACGATCTCAATCGAGAATTCTACCTCATGATCCGGAGGAAAACCTGAAAAATATTCTAGAAAGATATCCCTGAAATGATCCACCACTGGAAAAAGGATTAACTTCAAAGTTCACTGGTCATCCAGATAAAGACAGGCAATCTGGGCTGCAACACTTCTTATCCCATGATGCTCTGGCTCAGCTCTACCCACCTGGACATCCCACTTGCCTCTATGAAGAAAAGATCTGCCCTATGATGATACGAAACTCACCCGACGATGATGGAAATCCACAACTTCATGGAAGGTAACTAACCAGTCTATACTGATAATGACATCTTAGCCTGTCATCTCACAAACATAGAGGTCCCATAAGAAGTGGCACCCTGCAACCTCAAGAGGGCACTCTCTGAACTGCCATATACTAGACATCCTCGTTCCCAACGGTGTTTCAAGAGTCATTATGTCGACAGACGAAAGGAAACAGAGATTAAGGCTCTCCACAACAACAAAAGAGATAATGATATGCGAATAACCAGTATCAAAAAGGGATGAAGATAAAACTGAGGCTACTATGATCGTACCTTGAACAGTAGAAGGGTCATAATCCTGATCCTGAAAGGTATACTCCACAATGAAAGTCTGGCCTATATCGTGGCCCTGTGCCCCTGGCTGACCACTCTGCGCTCATCCATTCTGCTGTTGCTGGTAACCTAGTGACTGACCACCACAGATGCTACCTCCACATCGGCCCGAACAGCCGAAAGAACTCCATTTCGAAGACTGGTGAGAAATTGGGGATGCATCACCTGAACATGGGGTCATAGAGGAACCCCTACCACTAGCTGTAGGTGGGAAGATCTGACAAAAACGCTAAAGATGGCTCATCTTTAATTAATATCGTCACTCCATCAGGTCTCTATGGCAGTAAGTCCTAGTATGCCCACTCCTACCACACTGGTAGCACACAACCATGCTTCTCGAAGATACATTCTTCCTACCACGATCTCCTCGAGCAGTCTCCCTACAACACTTCCTACTATGAGTAGGAGGAACACCGACTCTGGATGTCAAACCGCCCTGTCCCACTACTACAGAATCTCTCAGATTCTGCTAAGTGATCAGCTCCTAGTTGACGATAGAATATATCAATGTCAACCTGAAGATATTCACCTAGGAAATGATATCCTCCTTGATGCCTTACTCAAACTTCCTAGCAAGGAACAACTCATCACCTACTAGAATCGGCGTGAAGCACTACATCTTGGTAAAACGAGACGAGTACTTTATCAAAGAAAGAGTACAATTCTCGAGACTCATAAACGCCCAGGCTCGGTCAGCCCATAAGGTATCCGGATAGAAGTTATCATAGAAGACGCCCTGAAATTCATCTCAAGTCATACTCTGCAGGCACCCTGACTGTGTGATCACCTCCCACCACCTCTTTGCGGTGTCTCATAGCATATAAGTAGTCAACATAACCCTTTTCTCGAGAGTTATATCTATGTGCTCAAAGATCATCAGTGTGGCCTTTAGACATGACTCTACAGCCTAGGGTCCTCCAACCCATGAGAATGTAGGAGGATGTTGCTGTTGGAAAACCCGCGTCAATTTATCCATCGACGGGGAAGAAGGTGGTGCTCCTTGAAAGTACTGCTACATCCTTAGGAATTCCTCCCTGAACTGTGTTTCGGCGCCTGTAATGTGTATAACTGCTAGTGCCAAGGCTGGCACAGTAGGAGGATCTATAGGAGATCCCTGTTCAGCCATATCCGGGGTCTGATCACCGTCTTGGAGCTAACGTACAACCGGAAGAAGTCTCGGAGGCATAACTCTGAAACATCAAAAGCAAATTGTAGATCAAGATTATCAAGGACAGAGAACACAAGTGTACAAAATGGTAACATGAGAAGGGAAAGCTCAATTTTTACCAAACACAACTACACGGCGTGTATAAAACAGCACAACATGTTCCTTGAAGCCATTAACATGGGTGTGTACCTCTTCCACCTCTGGTCATGTAACACCCTAGACTACATGTCATGTTGTCCCTGCACCCGGCATGGACTTGAACTCCATTCCCCTGCCCGAGTCTCTTTACACAGCTAACTCACACGGTCCTCCTAACCCTACACTACATGGAGTGTTCACTAAAGGCAAAACGTGTACTAGAAAAGGCTTTAGCGATCGTGTTGTTACATACACGGCCGGCTACACGACTGACCCCTTACGCAATGTGTTCCGGTCAAACATGGCGTGTATAGGAGAAGATATCATTGACTCGTGTTATTAGTGACACTACTAGGTACACGACTCATTACTACACGGCGTGTAATGACCACACACGGCGTGTTCCTGAGAACTTTTTCACTACCATGTGTTTCTGCTCAAACAATTAGTGATGCGGTTTAAAACTACAAAACGTGTAGTCATGTACATGCCATGTATTTTAGGTTTTTCTAGGTAGTAGCTCAGAAACTACACCGAAACCTAGAAAACACTGAAAAACAACCATGGAGGTGCCAAATTTTGATCTGTAAGGTCCCATACTCCCCGAGAATCAAATCTTGGCACCCCATACAAGAAATATATATGAAAAAAAATCAACATTCCACCATTTTATGATTCCTGAGGGCCTATATAACCTCAAGAAACAAAATTTGGCATTCATTTTGGTAATGTATAATACAAAAAATTTCTCTATCAAACTATAGGGATTCTATTAGATCATCTATCACAATAGCATGCAATAGATAATGCACCCTAGATGACATGGAATGAGTGCATGGCATGTGATTTCTAACAAGTGATCATATAATGCATTAGATGGAATACCCTCATCAAATCAGGTATCGTTAGAAATAGAACCGCAATAGCACAACAATAATAATGAAAGTCATGTGAATCACTCTAGGTGAAATCATATCATCTATAAAATATCAAAAACCATAAAACTGCAATAAACAAGGTAGTTTGGATTTTCCTTGTACACGGGTTAGCTACTCTTGGGCACAACTTATTACCATGTACCGAATCCATCCCATCCTTGGCTAGGGCTTCAAACAGTAAATCAGGAGAAAAGAAACCCTCTGATACCAATTTGTAATGTCCATGTTCTTGAAGCCTCCCAGAGCTGCCCTGTACGCGGTTGGTGACATGGCCACAAGCACATTTCCCCAAATGCCAGAGGATGCCAACTAGCAGCGAGGGCCATGGGTGTGATAGTGGGGAAACTATGCCCTCATTGGCAGAGTACATAGAAAAGGTAAACAAAACATATATAGTGGATGTAGTAAATATCAAACCTCAATCAACATCTGAAGACTTAATCAATAAACCACAATATCACACATGTATATATGAAATGATGCACAATACATATGTCTAGGAAATCATCCAAACAAGTCACGATGCTGAATTCAAAACTAAACCAAAGTACAAAAGAAAACAAATAAGAAACTCCTCAGCATCGCAAGCCTCGGCTTAGTCCCATTCTCTCATGATACAAAGCAATCAATTACCAGAAGTAGAAGGGTGATTTCCCTTCCCTATACTTGCAACAACATAGTCTTATTGGGCCCAAAAACATGGCCCAAACAGGGTGTGAGACTAAATATGAGTAGGAAAACATCAGAAGGTCTGTGGCTGACAGTCAGTGAGTGTATGGCAGGTAAAAGTATAGTAAGAAGTAAACAGTTTCAGTAAACAGTAGGCAGTAAACAGTAAGCAGTAACACGATGATTTGAATAGTAATCAGTCCATAGAACAACATGAAGTAATGAAGAAAAAAACTATCCACAACAGGAACCCATCTAGTCTTATCCAATAAGTATAAACAACCCTCAGGGCAGTGCACTCAGCCAAACCCTTCTGGTTTAGTCATAAAAAATTACAAGACTCTATGGGGAAGCTCACTCGGTCAATTACCCTTATAGTCTAGGGTAGTTAGGGTATCTCTGAGGAAGATCACACGGTCTAACCCTCTTATATCACAAAGGTGTAGAAACTCTCTGATGAAGCGCACTCGATCAATTCCTCCTATAGTCTCAGGTCTATCACAGACTCTCTAAGGAATTTCACTCAATCAATTACTTCTCTAGCCTGTAAAAAGGTTTTAATGAAAATCAAACAAGTAAAGACTCTCTGAGGAAGCTCACTCTATATATCCCCTATAGTCTATAATGTCCAAGACTCTGTAAGGAAGCTCACCCGGTCTACCCTTATATAGTCTATAACATCCAAGACTCTAAGGGAAGCTCACTCGGTATATCCCTTATAGTCTATAGAACTAGGTTCTCATGGTCCCATTCTAGTTAGTGCATAATAATGCTATTATTCCAAAGTACACCTATAGATCTATATGGATAACTAGTCTAGAAAAGCAAGCATTTCAAGATTATCCTTCCTTCCTATAGTCACAAGGCATGGAAAATAGGTATAACGGCAGATGGCTTACAAGACCCAAAGTTAGTAACCAGAACAAGTCATGGGAAAAACATCCAAGAATATAAAATATCTACAAACATGATCAAATTACCAATACACAAGTATAAAAGTATGAAAGGAAAAATAATAGGGGCAAACTAGTAAACACGCAATACCCTGTTCACAGGTGTTGGTGGAATTTTTACATAAAACTCAATGTCATCGAAAGGAAAGGCACAAACCACCTACCTTGATTCTAGAGATCATTATACTTGATCCAAAAGGCTTGATTCTCCTTATAACGTCGTATATCTATGAAAACCCACTAAATGTTCAACCCACAGTATCATGAGAAAGAGGGAAAATCATAGAATGAGACTATAGAAGAAGGAAGATCTCACCACTTTGGTTCTAACGCAATCGACGATGGTCGATTCGGTAAACATACATAGTCTTAGGGGCTCGGAGGATGTTCATGGCCGTAAAGGTGCTCTTAATCGAAGAACCTATAGAAGAAGATGTTTTCGTCGATTAGACACGGCCCCAGACCATTTAATAAAAAAAGAAAGTACACGACATATACTTATAGGGTATATGGCGTGTACATGGCCTTTCCATAGTTGGCCTTAAGTATCCTCCACATCACCCTACACATCGTGTGTGTGGACCAGGCATGGATAACAAATAGCTTGGCGCTGCATCAAAGTTCACGGCATGCAATTATAATGTCCCCAATGTGTACTCTGAATATTTCTAGATTTTCCCCTTTTTCTCAAAAACGACCAGAATAGGAAAAACACACCTGAAATGATGCTCTAGATTCTTACCGTTGGCATGAATTGGACCCACATGGAATATCTTAGAGAACCCAATAGAGTCAAATTCCATGGTAGGAAAAATTTATCCCAATCATCAAATATATAGATAGTGCTTCGAAAGTGCTAGATGTGGTCTACATGAGCTGACATGAGCTTTGTAGATTACCTTGGAAATCTTGTCTCCTCAAAAGAAATGGAGTATAAATCCATAGAACCCATGTTTATAGTAGATATTTTGAATGATCTGATTGATATGTATTTTCAATTATTCTACAAGCTTATTGATTCACTCAAGATTACACAATCAATCAGGAAATTAACATGCTAGAGGTACTTGATGAAAGGAATTGTCCAATCAGAGGATTCATGTTTTGGGAAAAGGGGATCTTGCTATCCTGATGTGGAAGAATTATTTTTAAGGTTACTATCTTGATGGTTTTCATCTTCATCTAGGTTTATAGGTGTGAACTTTCAATATGCCACGTGAATAAACATATCATTCTAGTCAGGTGCTACAGGATAAGTGGATAGACAATCAAGGGCATCAGATAGACCATTCTATGAATGGGGAACACGGTTTACAGCTTCTTGATAATGGAACAAGTCCATCTACAAGAGAATATGATTCAACAAAGGTGTGATCTCAATCTTCCTAACAATGTAATCACCATTGAACTTCTCAACTAGTAATTTAGATTCTCCCTTCACATGTAGGATGGGAACATCAATCTATAAAGAATGTTCCAGAATAGCTATTAGTGACTTATAATCTACCTCATTATTGGTTCATCCTTTAGACAAAACAAATGAATAAGGGAAGAAAAATTATGTATTTATGTTAAAAATGACCCCCATGGATACTCTTTTTATTCGGGTATCATTCATCCTCCTCCCATTCAAGATTTTGGAGGCACCATTGAATCTCATCTTCCCACATGGAATAGAATCATCATAAAAGAGAATAGCCTAATTTATAAAATAAATATCTAGGGAATTCTATAATGAAGCTGAATGTATAGCTAGAAAGTGTACCAGCACCTGACCCTATATTTGCTTCTACAACACGAATCTATTGATGAACTGCTGAATGATCATTGTACAATGAGATATAACTCCTGTTAATATAGGTTTGTTTATAATATAAATTATAATATTCATGATGGAAAAAAACATTATCTCATGAAATTTTAGATAATGTCAAATCATATGCACTATGAAAACTTATGTGTGGTAGTTATTCTCGACTGAAGAATATCTTCTCTCGGAGTCAAGAAGAATGCACATGAGATAGTGGAATCCATTCCATAGCCCTTCATTATTATTATTTATGAAAACGGCTTCTATGTATAATTATTGGTCATTCACATAAAGGACAAGCTACTTTCAGGGGATGGGTGGTATCAGAACTGAAGGATGCAGCAGATATTACATCATCTCCTCAAAATAAATATGGAACTCTTCACCCCATTGGTAAAGAAAATATTTCATCCTGATTCTAAAAAATATCTTACACATTCCAACCATATTTTCAATGAATCAATGTATATATTCCATGTTTCCATGCAAGCCTTGGTCCACTGAAAGGATTCTAAGATGGGATATTGGATTAATAGCATTGATCTTCTTTGGGTCAATCAAAAAGACTCTATATCTAATAATAATTCCAGAAAGCATCCCAATGGCAACTACAGATGCACACATCAACGGATTTATCTTCTAATAGTGGGAGCGATGGAAGACAAAAAATTTCTCAACATCACTATGATGGATCAAATGATGATTTTATTTTACCAACATATTACCTGTGTGTCTTTTCAATAGATTCCAAAGGAACGGTTCTAATATGCAGTGAATTGAATGGTGATTTATGGCACCTAAATTCTTCAAATAGGTGGGAATTATCATTTAGGATAAGGTACCCTACAACTCATAATGATGGTGTAATTTTCTTCCTCAGGGGCCATTTTGATCTGATTATACCCATATAAACTATCCAAGATAGAGAGGGTTAAGAATCCATTAGTGGCATCGATCAATAGCTTAGTTAAAAGAAGGAGAATCCTTCCTTCGGATAGATGCGGTTGAGGTCTCAGAAGTCGATGTAGACATTGATATTCTTGGTCATCTACTTGATAGGACTAATGATTGTTATCATATTGGGGTACTTGAACTCCTTGGAGATGTTTTATTTGATGAGATTATCAACCTTTTCCTCGACTATGTAACCATGGGAGGGGTAAATTTTTATGGGAGGCTTTTTAAACATTTTACGACTTACCGAGAGAAAAGGTAGTGGAAGTCAACCTGATGATATAGTCCTAGAATCTCATCATAAACCTACTAAAATACATCCTTATCCTTGTTCATGAAATCCACATATTATTGCTATTCCTCTATAAGAATGACTATGTTGATCTGAGGTTTTCTCAGGTCTTCCTCAATAGCGAGATTCACCTATATAAAGTCATAAACAATGGTGGAGACAACATATTAAAATCTTGGAAGAGTATGCTCCAGTTCTTACTCATCATCTAGGATGTGGGGATTGATGAGAGGATATATCTCATCTAAGAAAATATATCATGGAGGAACACTGATTCATATTTTTGAATATGTGGAACCTTCACTTGGAGAATCATGAGTTTAAATCAAAGGAACAAATGATGTTGAAATGATCCCATATGGGATTTGACAAAGTGGATCATGGTTTATGATATCAAATAAGTGGTGGCAAGTCAATATTTGTAGACATAGATAGGACTGGAAAAATAAGAAGGTGTGGTGCACTAATACATCCACGGGGTTAACATCTCAATAACTAATAGTGGTAAGAGTCTCTTAATTCACTATAGATTGATATGTATAGGATTATGAGGAAATCATCTAGAATTACTTGAATATTTTATTGTGTCTTTCTCATAATCTCAGAAACAAAAATGAATTGTCCCAATTCTGATTTAGTTTCCCTGAATCGATGAATCATGAGAATGATGTCATACTCCTAATCCATCGATGGATCAAACACAGTACCAGTGTGCTCAAACTCATCGGTTTGATCCCACGTTTACATAATATTTTAATAGTTGGTTCCAAAATAGAGGGCTTTATAAGATGAAAATAGAGAGGTATAACCTTTTATAAAACCCACTCGATCATTGAGGGAGTACATGAGACAATGGTGTTATGAGGTGGGAATTGTTCTGTGTTGATGGAACTAGGGTCGACCCAAAAACTCAATGTTGGCAGTTTACTATGGGATTACCATAATTTTAAGGTAGGAAATCAAGAAACCAATATCGATATTCAGGTGAATTTGAACACATGTCCTCTGGTAGGTCCTTTCATTACACTCAATTTTTAGGCAAGAGGGACTCAAATAAACATTATACAGTCCAATCATACGGAATGTTCCGGTGGGGATGAGATTGATTCTGAAACCCATGTTAATGAGGAAATGATGGACTTCATCACCACTGAGCTGGTTAGAGGTGTACACAGGTTTGATGTACCCCTATATAGGGTAGAATTCATCCTATCTTGAGAATGAGTTGATGTAATGTCATTTTTCTCATTATAAATCCTTATCATGGAAGGCCTCTACAAACACTGCCTTTGTTTCAAACTGGAGGGGGATTTTCAAAGCCTCTACGAGGTCAGATTGCATCTCTTCTAATATAAATACCGAATCAAGAATTTAGAACATTGTGGGAATTTTTATAATATTCACAAGAAAAATGTAATTTTGTGATGGATTCATATTTCTACCGAAAGGTCACTTTTTGGTGGGAACTATGATGGGAACTATGCTCTGTCTAATGAGAAGATTCTGTCTAGCACTAGGGAAATTCAGTTTCGCAGAAGATGAACCATGATTAACTACTACCAGATGACTTTCGGTTGACTGAGGTCTATCTGTGACTAGACACGAATGATCACTATGTAGTTGTAGTGGATATTCCTGGTCGAGTTATATTAATGGCAGTGGTGGTGTATATAATAAGACAAGATGAGATGGTCGCACATGTTGAGGCATTCAATGGGGAAGATGTATAGTCTTGGAAGCATGTATGGATTCACTGTAAGTTCTAGCCTCATCATTCCGATGGTTCAAATTTCCACAGCATCATCGATGATTGAATCAACCATGATAATTATGAGGATTTTTTAGGCGATCATTTTAACTAGTAACCGTCAAAGGGTCCTCTAGTTCTTAAGTATTCAGCGATTCATTATCCTGATCATATGTTGATGAATCCTCAAACACTGAGATATTACTAGTGGTGAATCCCATATATGGGTGCATTAGGTTTCCATGAGTGTGGGATATATTTAATAATGGTTTATATCCTTTCTTTCCATTGCATTGTAGATGCTGGATCATCTAAGAAGCAAATCCTGAGACATGAATGTAGAAGTTGTAGTGGAATGATACATGGAAACATCATGTGGAACATGTAGAATAAACAGGCCTGAATGACACCATGTGTGTGAGGGACTACTATGTAGGATATTAAATTGTTATATTCCTGAGACCCATGACTGGAGATATGTTACTATTCACCTTAAATTTTGCTATCTGGATTTGTAGAAACACACGCCACCTGTGCTTGGCTAGGACATAATCTGAATACATTGTTGTCAATAAGGCCCTCAATCCTGACATTAAAAACCGATCATATCATTAATTTGTATTAATGTATCCTTTGATAAGGTCATTAGTTGGGGAGGTTAGTGAAATAAGCCTCTTGGGGCTACCAACATTTTAGAAGCATCATGATTATCTGATCCATGGAACTTTGAGAATAAATTGGGACATGAGAATCACTTAATTGGTAGATATGGATTCTCTTTTCCTAAAAACAAACTCTAGGATCCTATCATGGATGAGGGGATGGATCCATATGAGGGGTTTCAACATAATTTTATCTCCTAAGTGGTGGTGTAAGAAAGGGTGGTGTTGGCTAATTTAGAGGTGGGAAATTCATAAAAAGAGGCTAGTATTGAGTCTATTTTCCTCAGTGAGGAAATGGATGAGTCTCTACCATTAACAATTATTGAGTTATGGGGACCTCTACATATGTGATGGATATTTTTTCAGGCTTAAAGGATATTCATGAAGGTGTTTGAAAAGAAACATATTTTTTTGATTATCTAGTAGTAAGGCCCCCACAAGGAACTTTCCATGTAAAGAACCCCTAGAATCCACCAAAGATGTTCTAATTGATGAGGCTGGGAACCAATTCAGTTCTTACATTCCCCACACACAACATCAGTAGATTTTATTGAGTTAGTGACATATCTAGGGAATCTGTGAGGCCTTTCCACATGGAAATAATATCTATGGCTCACTAATCTGACTATTTTTCTCACTCAAATAGGTCGAAAATACCAATCTTATGACTGGTGAACCATAATTGAGAAAAAAATAATAGTGACTAAATTCCTTACCTGCTGTAGATCCAATAGAATATTCTCCATAGCTGACAAATGCAGGTCCTTCCAGTATCTATATGAAATAACAGATCTTAGTGACATCCTTATGTGCTGGAGTCTACAACATTGGTCCACACATTGAAAAAATGTGGCCTAGAAGCTATAGTGGGTCACCCATCCTTTTCTAATGAAAAAAGGTAGAGTTCTTAAATTTTAGGGGTGCCGAAAAACCATCCACCCATGAAAAAATATAGCATAACGTCGGGAGGTATTTCCACTTATGTAGTCTAATGGGCCTCGAGGCGGTTAATGAGAGTGGACATCCGATCACTCAGGTGGTGATTCCTAACCACCAATGCATTAGCAGGCTTATCAACATGATAGGTAGGCTCAATGAATCATGTTGAAACTAGAGTGGTAGGGGGTTGGCATGAGGAATAAACTGATGAACCACATTACAAATGACCTTTTTCTAATCCCAAGGATGATTATATTATATTTCAGGTGGATTCAATGGTGCATAACTTGGCTGTTTTTCATAATGATATAGCCTAAAACGTTTTTTGGATGAGAATGTTTATCTGGATCAGTAGGAACTAACTCATCTGAATGAACCTGTGGCTGGATCTTCTTCCGAAGTGTAGGATAGATAGGATCATATCGAGGATCACCATAGTGTAGATGTCATTTTTCCAGGCTCTTAATGAGAATTTAATCAATTATATTATTTTTTTATGTCAGCTATTAGAGAAATTCATACATATCAGGATCATACTCTTTATTTTCCATTGAAGTAGATGGGTCAGAGGAATTAAGGGTCACATTAGGTTTTTTACCCTTATTGTTGTTCTGACTAATGTGTAGTAATATATAATCATCCCCAAGTCCATAAATATAACTCTCCTGACAAGTGTAGAGACCAACAATTTCTGCTAGGTGTGGTGCTACCCCAAGGGGGTGTGTCATCCTCCTCAGACCCTATGATATTCCCCATTATAGTAATATCTCAAGGATTGCCATTTTTAATCCAATGGTTTCTAGATTCATATACTCAATATCATTTGGTAGGTACATATGTTGTAGAATCGAGATAAAATGTAGAGCACCATATTTCCCCCAACACCAGATCTTCACATGTAGAGACAGAT
The DNA here is from genome assembly GCA_963277665.1 of Viscum album. NCBI lineage: Eukaryota > Viridiplantae > Streptophyta > Magnoliopsida > Santalales > Viscaceae > Viscum > Viscum album. Next base: position 225,659,635 of record OY728125.1, read on the forward strand.
CATTGAGAATTCTATAGATAAAATTATTTATCTGGATACATTTTTTATAAATATTTCAGTTACTTCCTCGCTATGCATGGTGCTGATTCACATGAATCATGGCTAGGTCAACCATTAAACATTGTTATCTTATTTCTTCGATGTGCTCTGAAATATTCAATTAAACAAATGTCAGTTTCAGAGGTGAAAATGAATCATACTGATGGGTTGATAGATGAATACAAACTTTTCAGGAGTGATATACTCTTTGATATCAACATCTAGAGTCATCATCTAAAAAACATGTTATATAAACTTTTTCCATTAACAATTTCCCATAATCCTCTTTTCTCATAATCGTGTCTCAGCTCTTGGTGTCCCATTAATTGACTAAGGAATTTGAGGAAGAAAAAATAACACTAATATTGACTATTAATGTGGTGAACTTATTATGGGAGATGACACATCATGAGATGAAAGGTTGTTGCAAACTTGGTCATCTCTCAAAGATGGTATTGACAACATCATCATGTCCTGGTATGATAGGGTGTTGGCCAAGATTTCATGTGCAATTGTAGCGATCGAAAATGGTTTATTAGTCTGGTTCACATCATTTACCATGATCCAGAAGAACCATAATTGATTTCTTGTTGATGTAGGGAATGAAATTTGGAAATGGTAGATATTACTACATGACATGATGTTTTAAGGGAGAAAAATATCAATCCTCTTACATGTACCTAAAGAGGGTTTTGGGAATATGGAACATCAAGATTACCATGAGGATGAAACTCACACAATAGGTTCCTACCCAATACTCTGATTTAGTTTTTTAGGGTTAAGGTCCATCATCATGTCTTATTCTACATTAGAATATTATAAGAGGACTATATTGAAAATGATTTGGTATATCTTGGTGTTATTCCTTCCATAGATAGGGTTTTCCCATATTCCCCAGGATACATCTTCAGGGCAGGATATATCATTCACATCGGTAGGACCACCATGTGGGTCGATTCTATAGTGGGTATGACCATCACTTGAGGTAGTTATGATACAAGTAAGAAATTCTTATCAGTTGTTATTATAAAGGGGAGGAAATCCTATTTGATAAACTATGGTTCTATTAGGACCAAGGTATATATAGAAAAGAAAAAAAGGATGAACATTATGTTGAATGACTCATATTCATGGACTAACTCCGTAATGGGGAATGCTGGAGTAAGAATGAAATTTTTTAGTGGACATTATAATATATGGAAGACCTATATTACTACTACTGATGGCATGTGGAGTACCTCCACGCTGGTTGGTAGAGGTGGAATGTGGAGGACCTTCGTATTGATCGAACAGTGTACGGTAAAGACCTATGTCTTGGTGGTCCATGAAGCAAGGAGGGCCTCCTCTTTGATGGGATCCAAACCAAGGAGTATATATGATGTATTTTGTGAGAAAATGGGGATAAAATTCATGTCTCATGTCGGTGGAGCAGGGAAAACCTTCGTGCTGGTTGGAAATGGTATAATGAAGAGGACCTTCATATTGATCGAACCAGACATGGGGAGGACCTCCATGTTGGCTACTAATGATGTAGGGATGTGTTGACGCCCATTTCTGTCATAGAGTCTAATGAATGAAAAACGGGAATACCTTAAGCACAAAGAGATTCATCCTTTGAAAAACATTAACAAATGGAAAAGGCATGAACAGAGAACTCTTTAAGTATGGGTCACGCGAGATCCAAGCTGGTCACGCAAGTATACTTACGCGCCACATATGGTTCATGCAAGTCACTTGTGCACCCAATCCTTTCATTCACCCAATGTCCTCAATAGCCTATAAATACCCCCTGTGGGCCCCCCATTTCGAGAATGAAAAACCCTAAAGTCAGATTTACATTATCGGCAACCTAGTCTTTGTTTAAAGTCTTGAGAACTCTTCAAAGGTAATTTCTTACCTAGAATGGAAGATCTAAAGAGGAGAAATAAGGCAGAAGTGTTATAACTCATCAACACATGCGCGCCTAAGTGTTTCCGTTATGGAAAATGGTCACACTGGCACACCACCATATCCATTCAACAAAACTTGTGCACCACCCTCTTGGAAGCTTCTAGGGATAATACTAAGTGCTTGAACCATGTCTAAACCAAGTATTAGTTTACGGGTTAACTGTCACCCATGTACACCCATGTTGCGCAAGTTTACATGTGTGACCAGGACTTGCGCGCCCAAATAGGACTTGTGGGCCTGCCTCTTTTTGGGTGCCGCTCTTACCTATTCCTCTCTTTTCTTCAAATCCACCACTCCTCTTAATGATATAGCCTTCAAAACCCTCTTCAAAGCCATTTATGGCATGGTTTATTTGTTGGAATCCTTATCTGAAGGGTATTCTATGGGACATCTCTCAAAAACTCATGATTTACATAACTTTATTTAACTATGACAATACATTTCCTCCATTCAACCTCATCCTTTAAGATGAGAAGATCATTAATTTGGGCATCCTATTTAGGATTAAGCACCAAGTTCCCAAAATATGGGAATCCTCCTTAGGATTAAGCCCCTTGTTCCCTAAATTTGGGCATCCTCTTTTGGAGTAAGCCCCACATTCCCTAATCTGGGTATCCTCCATAGAGGTAATCCCCAATAATAATTTCTCTTAACTTGGGACTCCTTTTCAAGAGTAAGCCACAGATCTCCTGTCCCCTTAACCTAGACCTCCTTTTCAGGGGTAAACCTCAAGCTTAATTTCTTTTGACATAGGCTTCCTTCCCATGAATAAAACCCAATAATTAGTCCCTCTCGAATTTTTTCATCCTTCTCATAAGTAATCCATGAGTTAAGTATTTTGATCTCCATAATGCACATATACCTTTATGGACAATGTTTGTGGGTCTCTTCCTTGAAATAAATCTCGATCCTCATATATCATGGGCAGTCATAAATAAGTAATCCCCACATCATTTCTTATGATTGCATCTTTCATGGCATAATCATCAGGATTTACTAATATCTCTTGTTTCTCACATCGTGCATGAATCATGTGGGATGATAGTTTAAAATTAATTATTAAATCTCTCTTTGAGCCATTAATCGTGCATAAACCTCATACTTCTTCAGTCGAACTACGTGGGTTAGGATTCATTTTCTAAACAAGGATACATAGGTAGCCTATCTGCTGGTACGATCCCAACTCTGAAATAATCCCTGTCCTTTCGAACGAAAACAAACTTCAAGTGCCCCACTGAGTGGAATTAAAACCAGTATGGTTATCATAAAGAACAAGATATTCATATATAATGTATGGAAGGATACCATCGACTAATAATATCTAATAAATACAGATGATTCTCTATCAATGTAGAGCCTCAAATACACAGAAAAGATTTTCTAAATCTCATACATATCAATCATTGATTGTCAGATCTAAAGGAAAGTTCATTTTTACAGTTGGTAAATTAATAAGGATTCATGAACGTAACATAAATCTATAAGAGGGTCCCATAGTAGACAATAATTCCCCCACAATAAAAGTAATGAGTCTGACCTCCCATCCACTCGACCAATGAAAATTATTAAGCCTCATCGGTCCACAACTAATGAGAACCTACCTTTGAAAAGTAGGTCTAAAGGGAGATAGAATCATTGGATGTTTCTGGGTTTATTAATAAACTCGTTTGAAACCAATTTCAATTTTTGAACCTTAAACAAACAAGGTCATCCCCAATTCTAGAGGAAACAAAAATGGCGAACCTAATGTGAACCCTTTACCATGTTAAATGATGTTTTACTTATTTGATAGGCCCCTATTTAACTCAATGTGAGGTCCAACAAAGAAATAAATAAATTATGTGATCATAAAAAAGATGTACTAGATGAACTTGTTTTGATAATGTTTGTTATATCAAACATTCACTCTTTTCCATGATCTTTATGTGTTATAGAAATGGATTCTTTAAAGCTCACAACTATGAATGCCTCTTCTGTTACTCATGCTGGATCCTTTTCCGCTCTGAGGATGACATCACCTACTCAGTGTCTTCAAAGGCGGGTTAAAAATTCACTAGTTAAGGAATACCGTCAACATGGTACCATTCCGACACTGGAGGCCGCTAGACAATCCCCCCAGGTTAACAATTCCCCATGATTGTCTGGATAGCGATGAACAGTGATCAAGAAGCAGGTGGTGCCAACCACCGTATCCAACTATTTCAAGTCATTATCCCTGGCACACAATCACTAGTACCTCCCATATTATGGGGAGGTGATTGAGAAGGTCACTAAAGGCCTTAATTCAAGAAGAAAGGAGTTATTCATGAGGGATCCCATCAACAATCACCACCAAACTCGTGCAGTTGTTCAACCTCAACATGATTAGGGTACCACCTTTAGGGGTTAGGCTCAAGTTCCTCAGACCCGAGCATGCAAGAGTAACTGCCAGAGGCGAAATCCGGTCAATAGGGACTAGGTTCATACTTCTTCCCCCTCCGGCGAAGTCATTGAAGCCAACATGATGGAAAACAATGAGCGGGCATATTCACCCGTCCATCCTGATGTTACAGCCCTGTAGACTTGTCTGGTAGTAACATGCCAGTCCTACCAAGCTATTCCAGTGGAGTATTATAGGCATGCATATAAACCTATTTATACCTCATCAGCTAGTTAGTAGTCTCGTCTGACTACAAACAATGAAGCTCACCTATCTAATATGGTGGAAACTGATAAGCAGTGACATACACCTGTTTACAATCATCAATTCTAAAAGAAGTTTCATCTGCCAGTATTTAAGGAAATTTGTCAACTATACTTGAAGAATAATACACATCAGGCACATACACCAGCCAATGATCATCAAGCCTGCCAATAGTCTCATGGGTAGCACCCGAAGAAGTCAGTTGGAATGCTCTGATGACAAATTTGGAGCAGACTCAACTCTCTGGCACTACACATGAGTACTTTCAAAATTCACAAATAGGAAAAGGAGGACAAGAGAAGGAATACCCACCACATCCAAGAATGGAATAGACATATTTTCCAATTCCAATAGCTGATGTCACCAAGCACATTATGAAAATGATGAAAGAGCAGAAGAAAATACATGCCCATATTCTGGATGCCTATCAAAATATTATAACAACTTTAGCAGCATCACAGGGAAATTAATATAAATCTATCCCAATAAGTGGAGTGAATCATCATCATATCACTACAAAACTGATACACACCTCTATCCCAGTCCAAGAGGGTTTTGTGGAATACTATCCCATGTCATATGGACAATCAAATCAGAAACAAACACATGATTTGAATGGAGATAATCAGCCAAACCTAACCATTTCTCTTGAGCAGGACATACACCTGCCCATAATAACATATTTTTTCATCAAGTGGTTCCCAATGTGAGTGATAAAAAGTCTGTGAAAAAGTCTCATCCAACACAGTCAAAAAAATTATGATCCAATCTGTATTAATTCCTTGCTTGATGCTGGAGTTTTTGAAGCCCTCAGACAATTATCTGTTGCAACTCAAGATTCTACTCTTTCATTTCCCAATAGTGGGAACAATAATTCCAAAGGCCTTCATCAAAAACAACATCATAAAGGCCAGCTTCATGAAAGTTCAATCGATCTTGAAGTATATTATTCATGTGAGAGCCACGAAAACCCTCTAGGTGGCCAGAAGATCAAGGAGAAAAAGGTTTCATCTATTGTTGTAATCCACCATGGGGGTCCTCCCCATGATGATGAATTAAGCTGTGAAAGTCCTCTCCTATGTAGTAATTCACATTGCCTGGAAAATTCTTCAAAGAAAAATGCAGTAATGAGAAATCCCTCTTATCTTGTGGAACTTGCAAATGTGAATACAGTCATGTCTGATGATTTACTGCTAGAAGGTGAAATACTTTCTCAATTAGAATATAGTCTGGGGTTTAGGTCATTCTCCAAACCACCCCTGGGTCATTCATATTCTAATTTGTTAAATGAGTTCTCTACCAATCTTGTTGAATCTGATGAAGCAACAAAGAATCACCAGCTATGGTCTAATCAGGTAGATTAATCATCATTTAATGATAAAATAGGAAATGTTGAATATGAGAAAACCACTGGAGAAAGGTGAAGTAAATATCATGTTTTGGCCTTTGACTGACTCTCAGTATGATATTCCAGAGATGTTGACAGAAGATTGTATTCAAGATATTCGTCTCAACATGTGGAAAACTATTTGTCACATGAAAAATAAAATATTATATTATGATGAATATGAAAAACATGTCAAGATAATAGAAGGGTTACAATGCCAAATTGATTTGGCATCTCTCCCAGTTTCCCGATATCCAATAGTTGAAAAGTAGTAGAGATCCCTTTAGCGTTCATGCCTTTGTGCTCTAAAAAGATTGCGATAGTAAATTTCCAATCCCCCATCTGGTATTCATATCATGGGATGGGGTGTTCATGGAGCACTACATTTCACTGTACTCTCCAATCAACGAATCCTGCAAAAAATGGTCTCATGCAATGTTAGTTCCCATAGCCAGCCATATCCAATTGGTTTGGTTTGTAATCAAAGGCTTGCTCAAGAACAAGCCACATCTGGTTCTTCCCAAAGTCAGGAATGCAAAGAACATGTTGTCGAATTACTCTTGCATCAGGAAAATGAGAATATCGAACATGCTTCTCGTTTATAGCATACGCATCATCTGGTGAAAGAAGTGTCAGAAATCATCCAACGGTCATTTGAGCCATGTGATTTGAGTGGATGTATGTTGATGCATACATCCAATTTCTGGACTAAATTCCACAAAATCAGGATAGATTTTAAGAAATTCTCAGATGTAGAAGATCAAGAACCACCTCAGCTTGCCAGTATGGGGAATCTTTTAGCCCAACCATCGGAATAAAGAAATAGGATTTGAGGAGTTGTGAAGGAACAGTAGGAACTGACACAGTCCAACTGACTTTGGAATTTTTCAAAACCACAACCTCTTCCTCAGCAAAAGTCAGTTTTCTCTCGATCAGGGAAGAATCCACAAGTGGCACACATATCCAAATTATCAGGATATTCCCTCCAAATTACGGTTCATCCATAAGATCCTGAGGGATCAATTTAACAAAAGAAATTTCTCATCAAGGACATGTGAGAAGAAAGTATTGCGGAAATGATGATAGAGGGGATGTAGTGAATTATGCATCAATAAATTTCATTGATTCCATTGTCACTATTCCCCCAGAACATGAGGATCACTCAAGGGAATCAGTTGAAGAAGTTCATGTTCTAGAGACTGTACTCACTGAAACACGTGAGGAAGGTGTGTGTACCCGGAATCAAAGGCATACCCAGAATTTAGGTGTTACTTTAAATAAACAACTCCTCCTCTCTGAAATGCATCCAACAAGGGGAAAGTAAAAAAGTCCAGTTACATTCCACCCTAACTCTGGAGAAGGAAAATCACACGCACTAGAGCAGAGGTTTACACAACAAGAGGAAGAAATGAAGGTGTTAACGAGATTGAATGCAGAACTACATCAATGTAGTCTTCTTCCTAAGCGTGCTGGAGTTATTCAGTCAAGAGAATTTGTTGTAGCTATTGAAATAGATCAAGAATATACTCCTTTACCAGTACACCCTCACAGGATTAATCCTAAGGGTCATGTGCAACAACAACTGGTAGTGCTTCCATCAGTTGCAGTACCAGTCACCACACTTGTCCATACTCTATTTATTTCACCTACTCAAGTCCATTCCCAACAAGATGTTTCTCAAAAGATAATTACGACCATTGAGACATTAACGGCTTGGATGGAAGCTATGGATGGAAAACATGCACAACATCAACCAGAAAAGAGTGTTTACCCTGAATGAGATGATGCAATTCCCCCCCCATCAAATATTCCAAGTTCCACATTCCCAATTTTTAATAGTTTTGGAGACCCAGAACAACCCTTAACACATTTTGTTTCTTGTTTTGATCCTATGATAGGAACTCCTCAACAAAAAAAAGTAGTTATGCTTAGGTGTTTTTTACATTCATTACAACGGCCTTCTTTGTCTGGTATACTAGCTTACAATACCGATCAATTACTCATTGGGAAGATCTCCGCCAACGATTCCTTCTTCCATTTATCTCAACATTGCCAAAGATGACAGTTTTCGATCATACCAATTGTATGCAAAGGGAGAATGAATGAGTTTTGTATTTCATTTCTCATTGGAAGGGATTAACATATTTATTAATCTTAAAACTCCCTCTAGAAGAATTATTGGCAATCTGTGTAGAAATTTTTTTTGATGAATTATGAACACTGTTGTCCCTGTGAAATACACAGGATGGTTTCGAGACCTTACATCAATCACCCAACAAATTGAAGACTCTCTTATATGAACTAAGGATAAAGCTCATGTAATTCCATCAGTTACAGGAAGGAGAATCAGTAGAGTAGAGACTACTACAGTTACACTTAAAAAAGGCACCTATACCTGCTTCCACTTCTAAACATTCATCATATCGAAGGCCTCAACCTCCTAAGCATCAACAACAGAGGCCGTTTTTTCAAGATTATCAAAGAGATCAAATAATGAAACAATTTGAGGAGTTAATGAAAAATGTGTATTCTTTCCAAAATGAACAGGTTTCTGGTTACTTCATTTCGACTCTGGAAAATAATTTGGTTCAGTTTCCAATGCCTACGAGGCCAAACAACGAACATGATGATGAACATCCCAACTATATCCCATTTCAGAAAATGTTGGGGCAAACAATTCAGAAGTGTTTTATCTTAAAATACCTCTTACATAGGATGGTGGACTCTAGACAGGTAAAACTAAAAAGGTTCCTCATCCAAGTTAGCATGTGTTATTGCGACAAATCTAGAGGAAGAAGGTGACTGGTATGAAGTCAAAAGAAAAAATGCGCAGAAATATGATGATTGGATGGTCAGGAAAATGATCAACCGAACTCATGCCATTTTATGAATGCAATTGAAGAAACCAATTGTGTCTTATTCTATGAATACCAAAGAAAAAACCCTTTTATCAGAGGGAAAATCCTCAATGAAGTGGCATAATTTGATGAAATAAGATCATTTTGAAGAAGATGATATCATGTCAAAGCCCAATTTTTCTTTGACTCTGCATGATTTAATTCCATATACATAAAAAGCACAGGAACCTCCCCCAGCAAATGTCATAGTCTAAACTATCTAAACATGCAGAATCTTCATCAGATGAAGAGTTGATCTTTGGTTTCGTTATTATGGTCCACTTAACAGACCCTTATGACAGTCACAGTTTCGATCATGATGAGCCTGAGTTCCCTGTAACAATCAGAGTAATTAGAGGGAGTTCGAGAGGTCTTGGATATATAGGAAGACCTGGATATTACAGAAGCCACTATTTCAATCCAATCCCTTATAAAACTGTATATGCAGTAGAAACTCCTAGCAGATCTCTTCTGCGAGCTCAACAAGAAGAAGAATGTTCTTCCACACATGGCAGATTCAGTCCTGGAACATTTATTTTTGAAGATCGATTAGAAGTTATAGCTTCTCCATCTTAGTAATTAAATATACATAGTCGGTCTAATCTTCCAATACTAGGAGTATTTCTATCTCCTACCCCAGTACAATATGAATCTACTTCCAATGAATCAACTTCTATGGTACCTGTAAAACCACATGTTCCTGTTGATAAATGCAGAACTTTGGATCAAAAGTATGATGTCTTGAAACATTTGGCCTAATTACCAGCCAAGTTATCAATTCTGGATTCCTTGAATCTATCAGTGGATATTTAGGAGGCACTCATTATGGCTTTATCATGTCCTTCGAAGTTCGAAACGGAAATTGTTGTGACTGAACTCTACCATATAGAGAATGATCTTGCAGAATTCCATGCATTGATATCTTTTACAGATGAAGATGAAGATGATGTTGTGCATGGAAATATTTGACCATTGTATTTATCTGGCTAGTACAATGATGCAGACATCCAAAGAGGTTTCGTTGAAAATGGTTCAAGAGTCAACCTCATCCCTATTTGCACACTTCATCGATTGGGCCTCACCAAATCTGATTTATCTCATTCTACATTGATGTTGCAAGGATTTGATAAAAATGAACAAGATCTTATGGATGAGATCACTCTCAGAACAATATTTGGGGATCTTGTATTCAATTCATATTTCATGTTTGTTCGTCATGACACAACCTTCGAAATGTTTCTTAGAAGACCTTGGTTACAAAAACAAGCAGCTATACCTTCATCATACCATCAATGTCAGTAATATTATTTTAATGGTCAAATTGGGACATTGTATGGTTATAAATCCCCATTAAAAACATGTTAATCTCAATATATTGAGGCAGAATTCTATAACACGGAAGGAAAAGAGGTATCTACGTCAAAGGAGGTTACCAAAATTATTGCTCCATATGGTTTGGAAAAGAATCTAGTAAACCAATTCATACATTTGTGTACATATTATGTGTTTCCTATTAGTCGAATTGAAAGGATACACCCAAATCCAAATACTCTTATGGAAACTTCCATAATGTAAATTTTGGAAACCAAGCCAGAAATCAGGGGAGAAATTGGTGATTCACCAAGCAATGATAAAAGATCAAATGGAGATATCTTTATTTCATCCGCTGAAATCCAGTAATTCTATATTTCATCAACCAGGCCAGTAGAAGTTATAGCAATGCTAGAGATGAATGATGATGTTGATTCTCAAATAATCATATCCTCTTTATTACACAAGGAATACCCCTCATCATCAATAGGGTCAGAAATGGTAGCCTCTTCTTCATGATGTTCAAATTTTAACTTCTATCCTAATCATGGATGCTTTGCTTCATCATTTACTATGCAAGTAGAATCAAAAGAAGTCTCATGTTTTGAAGAAGAAGAAGAATTTCTCAGAGATTCTCCTCTAGCATTAGAAGAGGGTATCTCTACCACTGTGGATGAACTCAGAGAAATAAATTTGGGTACAAATAAAGATCCACGCCCCACTTTAATTAATGATTCCATGAATCTTAAAGAGCATGAAATGTATAATTCATTTTAATGAAAAATTGAGATATATTTTCTTGGAACAATACAAATATTCCAGGGCATAATCCAAAAATTGCAACTCATCATTTGGGTTTGCCAGAAGAACATCAAGGATTCAACCAAGCCGAAAGAATAACACACCCAACTTATGCTTCCAAAATTGAGGCTGAAGTGGATAATCTTATCAAAGCTAGCTTTGTGAGAGAAGTCCAATATCCCAAATGGCTTGCTAATATTGTCCCTCTGAAAAAGAATAATTGAATAATTATAGTTAGCATTGATTTGAGAGATATTTATTTGAATTTTTCCATGGTTGATTTTCCAGTTCTGATTATAGAACACTTAATTGCTTCAACAGCTGGCTTTGAAGCACATTTCTTCATGGATGGATATTCTTTGTATAATAAAATATGAATGGATCTAGAAGATGAAGAATCTACAGCCTTCAGATCCCCTCATGGTGTGTTTTTCTATCAGGTACTGCCCTTTTGCATGAAGAATGCGGGTGAAACATATCAACATGCCATGCACCGTATATTCAAACCCTTTTTAGTGAAATTTGTTGAATCTTATCTGAATAATTTTGTGTTTAAATACAAACAACATTCGAATCACATGGCTAATTTGGAAACCGTATTACACAAACTTTGACAAAACAATTTGAAGATGAACCCCTTGAAATGTGCTTTTGGGATAACCTCAGTAAACTTTATTGGCTTTGTTGTACGCCATCGTGGTATAAAAGTCGATCTTGAGAAGGAAAAATCAATCATTGGTATGTCACCACCTCAAAATTTGAAGTAATTGAAAGGAATTCAAGGAAAATTGGCCTATATTCGGGTTTTCATCGCCAATCTGGAAGGAAAATGTTTACCCTTCACCAAATTGATGACTAAGGGAGTCACCTACCAGTGGACTAAAGAATGTCCTGAGGTATTCAATATCCTCATGAAATATCTCTTGAGTCATCTGGTATTAATTCCACCTATTTATGGAAGACAAATTATCCTGTGTGTGACAGCTTTAGAGCAATAATTGGGTGCCTTCCTTGCCTAAAAGAATGATGCCATGAATTAAAGCAGCCTTTATTAACATATTTGGACTATTTTAAGGCAAAAACTCGATAATCAAGTATTAAAAAGTGCTTCTTAACATTAATCTTTGAATTTAATAAATTGAGACACTACCTGCAACATCATGAGGTCCAATTGGTATCTCGTAATAACCCTCTCAAAATTATCCTTAGACATCCAATGTTTACATGACATCTGGCAAGGTGGGAAGTTATTTTACCATAGTTTGATATTAAGTATGTGTCTCAAAAGGTAATAAAGGGCCAAGATCTGGCTGATTTCCTTGCTGAACACCCTTTATTGGAAGATAAATCTTTAGATATTAAAATTCCAGATTATGAAGTCTTTTTTATTCCAGATAATCATAAAAAATCGGAAATGTACTTTGATGGTGCTTCAATATGTCCAACAGGGATGAAAATGGAAGATCCTAAATTCAATAAAGATTGGTTAGGAATTTTGCGTATTTACCTAGAAAATGAAGTGCTACCCTATTCCATCTTATTGTAGGAAGGATATACAAATAATGAAGAAGAATAGGAAGATATCATCACATGATTAGAGTTGGCTCTTTAGGAATAGATGAATCACATAAAGGTGAAAGGTGACTCAGACCTGGTAATCAAACAAGTCTATGAGGATCATGACATCAGAAAAGAAGAGTTAATCCATTTGTATGATTATGTCATAGTGTTAATGGCATAATTTCCCACAGAATTGATATTTTCTTATGTACTGTGATCACAAAATTATCAAGATGATGCATTGGTTAATATAGCCACAGCTCTGGAAAATCCAAATCGGGACGAAACAATCATCTGTATTGCCTTCCATTATAGAGTTTCACCTTATGATCAAATTAGAATAGTGGAAATCAAAAAAAATAGTCACATTTCTGAAAAATATGGTCATACTACAGGATTGATGACACCTATCAGGGAATACCATAAAAATGGAACATTCCCACCTGATAGAGCTGGGAAAGAAAAAATCTGGCAACGTGTGGTAAATTTTACTCATTATGATATCCCAGATCACCTAGGAAAAATTCCCTATAAAAGAGGTTTTGACAGAATTCTCTTAAAATGTATTGATGGTGAAGAGACAATGGCTATCATGATAAAAGTAAATGAAGAAGTCGGTGGTTCCCACTAATCTAGACAAAGACTTTCTGATCAAATTTGAAGGCCTGGATACTTTTGGCGAAAAATGATACAAGATTATGTTGATTTCACTAAGAAGTGTCATTACATCCATGTTTTTTCCAATTTCATTCATCAACACCCAGAGTTTCTTTATAAAGATAAATACTCATGGCAATTGGCCACATGGAGAGTGGATGTAGTAGGACCTTATCCTTTGGATACATCCAAGCAGTTTATGTATATTCTTACTCTTACTGACTTCTTTTCCAAACGGGCAGTGGTAATACATCTCAAAGAAGTTAGTTCTAAATGCATTGTTAGATTCATCAAGTCTAGCATCATTACTAGATTTTGTGTCTCTCATACCATATTGACAAAAAATGGCACCAACATATATTCATCTGAGGTAAGGAATTTGTATCAAGAATACAACATCATATCCAAACATTCATATCGGTAACATGTAGCGGCCAATGTCCAAATAGAAGCCTCCAATAAAACTCTTTCTAACATAATTCAAAAGATGGTTGATAAAGATAAGAAATCATGGCCTAATAAACTTTATCATGCTTAATGGGATTATCAGACCACCACCCACACTTCTACGCTGTCAACTCCATACTCATTGGTATATGTAACAGAAGAAGTCTTTCCCATTGAGGTTCAATTACCTCACTCAAAGTAGTCAATTGTGATCAGTCATCTACAGATGAACAATTTCATAAGATATTGGATGATTTGGAATGATTAGATGAAAAAGGTTTGTGCACCCTGCACCACTTGGAAGTCTATCAGAACTGAATAGCATGAGATTTGAAAAAAAGTTGGTCTTCATTCATTAATTCAAGGAGAATTGGTTTTGGTTCTCAGAACTCTAATGATACAAGGAATAAAACCTCCCAATCTTGAGCCAAAGTGGGAAGGACCTTAATCAATACATAAGGTCTACTCCAATGGATCTTTTTCATTAATCTCAATGGATGGAAAACTCACTACAACTCCAAACAATTCAAGATTCTTGAAGAAGTATTTTGTGTAACACAAATACTCATTCATCCAACATGTTGTTAAACAGAGTTGTCCATACTGCTTGACATTTAAATACATAGTCCCCTTCATCATCCAACATGACGTTAAACTGTGTTATCCTATCCACATGATGCTAAACTGTGAAACACTAGTCCTTTCTATATGATGTTAAACTATACATCCCATCTTTTTTCCTTACTACATGAAATTAAACTGCATAGTCTCCCTAAGCCCTTACTGCATGACTTTAAATTGCACTATCCCTATTTCGTCCAACATGATGTTAAACTGTTTCATATCCCTTATGACATAAATTACATTAAACTGTGCATCTTTTGGGTTATTGCTACCTCTTGTTTCTCACACTGAGTATCAATCACATGAGCTTAGAGTAAACATCAATCATAACACCGTCTCTGGGCCGCAAACCATGTGTAAGTACAAACACCATTTTGTAGGTCGTTGTCCTCAAGAAAAACTTGATCACCAATTCATTTTTCAATAAAACTACACGGAAATTGATCCTTGCCTTCTAGGTTGGGTACGTAGGAAACCTCTTGAGGTTCAAGCCCAAAACCAATATCTTCACATTGGTTCACCTCCATCTCATACGATGTTGATTCGTGAAGACTCCCCTAGAATAAATATTTTTATATTGGTTCACCATTGTCCTTGCTATAAGATGATAATCTATTCGCACTTTTGTCCTACAGAACAATAAACTACAATATTATTTGACACCCTCACCTAAGAGAGAATCATTATTTACATTTATCTCCAATCATGTTATTTTCCAAAGACAACGTGCATACATGGAAATCCCCAAACCTTTAATCTTGGTTCAAACCATCATTGCAATAAATTCCCCTTTCACCCTTCACTTGTATGAACCAAATCTGTATAGAGGGTATTTCAAGAACTACATGCGGCTTGATTCCCATCCTTATGGGATACATAGAAACGTTCGAACATCCCTAGAATGCAGCCCCAATTCTTTGGGCCTAACCCCAAATTCCACTTTCAGTCCATTGGTTGAAAAGTCACCCTATATAAAAATGAATGTGTTATGAAAACCCTAGTCTTCATTCATATCAGGTTTATAAAACACACAATGTATATTCCTTATTATTTTCCTAGGTCTATGACCCTAAACTAATATCTCCTACATTCTTGTCCCACATGATGTTAAACTGTATTTCAAGAACAACGGATGGCTTGATTCCCATCCTTATGGGATATGTAGTGAAGTATAGTTCCTCAATTCAGGACCCAACCAATACATGATTATGGTCAGCATTGGTATATGTATCTCTTTCATGCATTGGACAATACCCATTTTTCATGTGTCATACTCCTAACCTAAAATACTTACTGATCTCTATAACCCTTTTCTTTATTTTTTGGTCACAAAATTTCTGATACTTGGGAATTATTTTTTCCTAACTATATAGCATGTGCCCTTAGGTGGCCTTTCCTAAGTAGTCTACATAACTGACCTATGAGCCAAAAGATGCTATTATTTGACTATGCAGCCAATGCCCTTAAGTGGTCCTGCATAATTCAACCCCCTAACAGTTTTTTCAAATTTTGGTAACTTCATTCTTGGGAGGATAACCACTTGTCCTTATTTTTCTTACCAAAAATATATAGGGATCGGCAAAAATATCCATCCTTAACATATTTTTCCCATACTCTTTTTAATGATCTAAAAGTAAATATGTCTATGGTATATATTTCTCTTCCATATGTTTGGGCCAGACCTTTCGCCTGAGTGACATTCATCAAACTATTTGACAATCTTGATTTGAAATATACTCTCTATATTCAAGTACCTCTCTCTATACATCAGACTCTATGCATTGAAAAATTTGAATCTCCATAAACATTCACTGGATTTTTAGCAATAGAAAAGTAAAATTTCTAAGAGTTATTTTGCCTAACTATGTAGCATGTGCCCTTAGGTGGCCATCCATAATTAGTCTACATAACGGACCTGTCAGCCAAAATATGCTATTATTTTACTATGCAACCAATGCCCTTAAGTGGCCCTATATAATTCAACCCCCTAACAGGTTTGTTAAGTAGTGGTAACTTCATTCTTAGGAAATAAGTATTCTAATGCCTTTTTGACCTCTATTCATATCATTCCTTAGATTCAAAATTTATTAATTTATATTTTACATGTTTTACCCCAAACATTAATATGGTAATACATTTTCAGATAAATTATGAAAGAATTTAGTAAATTTTAATCCATTCGGTCAAAGCTATTCGACCTAAAACATTAGCATTTATATGTCTGACGTCCATGACTTTAAACTACCCACAAAAAATAATGGAACTCTAAAAAAAGTCAATTCCCAGATCACTAAACATACATTTCACATGATTTAGGTAATATTGAGAAATAATGAGATTTAATGTTTGTAGGGTTATATTTATAATCCTGAAAAAATCAAACTATGTTTACTAGGACCATTAGATTTGGTAAAAATTTAAATCTGGTAGAAAAAGAATGCAGGCACAAATGATTGAAGATGAAAGTATTTTTCATTGATGCACAAGAGTTATAAGGACATCCACATACTGGAGTATCTTATCTTTTTCAGGAATTAAAAGAGGACTTCAACATAAATCTTCATTTGATTTATGGCATCCTGAGCATCATAAGTATCCACTTGGAATTCATTCATTCAACTGGATACAATAAGAGATGGTGCCATACCAGCTCTTCTTTGTACAATTTTAAATGAATGTTCTTTAGTTCGGTTTGAGAATATATTTTGTTGATCAAATAGTGACTCTGTTTCGGTCCAAGAGTCTTGGAAGTTGGATACATGGATTTTAGAATAGGGCATTGGAAGTAAAGTGGCATTTGGAGAGATTACTATTTTCACATATTGTTCCAATTTCATGGTAGTCTCCTCTCCACCAACCGGCAGTGGAAAATATATCATCCCATGGGTTTACCATTTTCATATCAACAATGAAATGGCATTGAAAATAAATTTGAGTGTTCACACCATTGTTTCTGTTCTTAATTCACTGCATATTCAAAATAGAGGGGTAGTAGTGCGACTGCATCTCATGCATATATTTCTTTGCATTTGGAATGTTGACTCCTTGCAGATGACCATGGACATACATAGGTAGGTAGATGATTTGTGGGAAATTAACATGATACTTCTTCAAGTACTTGTCCAAATCTGGGAGAGTGACGTCACAGATATCATAGTAATCATGGACAATGACGTTCATCATGTCATCAATCTGCTTGCTGGCCATCTCATCAGTCGTTCCATTTTTAATGGGAGCCATTAAATCTGCACAAACATCAAATAATTAACTTTAAATAAAGTGGATTTTTCATAAAATTTCTGATGAAATTAGAGAAAAATCATAAGTAATTAAGGCACGCAAGTGACATATTGGCGTGAAAGTCCAAGATGGTCGCGCAAGTTTTTCCGCGCTAGTACTGGCGTTAAAGTCAAAAACTCATGGCATAAGCGCGACACGAACAGAAGCACGAACGAGCAGAAAACTAAGTCACCTATGAAACAAGAGATACTTGTGCACCAAGAGCACATGAGAATTTCAAACTGAGTGTATTGGGTGAAGTGGTGCTGCATATTTATAGACAAGGTCGTACCCCTGTGTGTCAGACCCTACGCATCAGAAGCATACCTGCGCGCCTATGACATGTGCACCGCAGTACCTTGTTTCTCATTTTCCTCAAAGTCAAATCCTCTTTCCTTTTTTGGGTCCAACTGTAAGGGGGGGGGGATTTTGTTGATGCTAATTTCCATCACAGAGTCTAACAAATGAAAAAGGGGAATAATATAAGCACAAAGTGATTCATCCTTTGAAGAACATAAAACAAATGGACAAGGAATGAATAAATAACACTTTAAGTGTGGATCACATAAGTTTCAATCGGGTCATGCATGTATACATGTGCTCCACAAATGGGTCGTGCATGTCACTTGCACGTCCTATTCTTTTTTCACCCAAGGTCCTCAATAGACCATAAATAAACCATGTGGGCCAACCATTTCAAGAACAAAAAATCCAAAAGTCAGATTTAAGCTCTGAGTGCCCTAGTCTTTTCTTGATGTCTTCTGAACATGTCTAAGGTAATTTCTTACTTATAATGGAAGTTATAAAGAGGAGAAATAAGGTTTATGTGTTAGAACTCATCAACACTTGCGCGCCTAAGTGTCCATCCCTTAAGTGAAATGGCCACACTTGCACGCCGCCTTATTGCATCATCAAAACTTCCACGCCACCCTTTTGGATGCCACGATGGATAATACTAAGGGCTTGAGCCAAGTCTCACCAGAGTATTACATTATATGTTAACCTTCGCCCAAGTACACCCATGTCATGCAAGTATACTTGCGCCACCAGGACTTGGGCTCCCAAATAGGACTTGTGTGCCTGCCTCTTTTTGGGTGCCCCTCCTGCCTATTCACCTATTTTATTCACATCCACCTATCCTCTTCATGATTTATCAATCGAAACACTCTTGAATGAAATTCAGGGTTCCTTTGTTGGATTCCATATCTGAAAGCAATTTTGTAGAACATCTCTCAAAACCTCGTGAATTACATAACTTTATGTCACTGTGGTTAGATATTTCCTTCATTCAACCTTTTCCTTTATGATGTTAAGATTTTTAATTTGGGAATCCTCTTTGGAAGTAAGCACCATGTTCCCAAAATCTGGGCATTGTCCATAGCAGTAAGCCCCAAGTTCCCTAAATCTGGGCATCCTCCTTTGGAGTAACCCCAAGTTCCCTAATCTGGGCATCCTCCGTAGGAGTAGGCCCCAATCATAATTTCCCTTAACCTAGGACTCCTTTTCATGAGTAAGCCCAAGATATCAAGTCCCCTTAATCTGGGCCGCCTTTTTAGGAGTAAGCCTTAGGCATAATTTACTTTGTTTTTGGCTTCCTTCTCAAGAATAAAACCCAATCATTAGTCCCTCTCAAATTTTGGCATCCTTCTCAAGAGTTATCCCTGAGTTAAGTATTTAAATCTATATAAAGAATATATACCTTTATGGATCTTGTTCTTGGGTTTCTTCCCGGATATAAATTTTGATCATCATATATCTTGGGCGGATATACATACGTAAGCTCCATATCATTTCTTATGATTTCGTATTTCATGGAACAATCATCAGGTTGTACTAATACCTCTTGTTTCTCACACCGAGCATTACTCACATGGGTTTAGAGTGTAAAAGTAAGTATGAAATCTCTCTTTGAGCCATTATTCATGCATAAACCTCATACTTCTTCACCAGAAATATGTGGGATCTTATTCCTTTTCTAAACAAAGATGTGTTGGTATCCCATCTTTTGGTACGATCCCAACGCTGAAATAATCCATGTACTTCTGAAGGAAAATAAACATCAAGTTCCCCATAGAGTGGAATTAAAACCAGAATGGTTATCATAATGTCCAACAGATTTCTATATAATGTGTTGAAGGATACCACTGACTAAGAATCTATAATAAATATTAGTGATTCTCTATTTATGAAGAACTTCAAATACATAGAAAAGATTCTAAAAATCACATACATATCAATCATTGATTGTCAGATCTAAAGGAAACCTCATTATCATACTTGGTAAAATAATAAGGATTCACGGATATAATATAAATCTGTAAGAGAGTCCCAGAGTAGACAACAATCCCCGCCAAAAAGGTGTGATGAGTCTGACCTCCCATACTCTCACACAATGCAATTTCATAAGCTTCATTGGTCCAAATCTAATGAGAACATACCACTGGAATGTAGGTCCAAATTGATATAGAATCATTGGATGTTTCCAGTTCTACGAATAAATTCATTAGAAACCAATTGGAATGTTTGAACCTTAAAAAAAACAAGGTCATCCCCAATTCCAGGGGAAACATGACGTAATTTGTTTATTTTTTCTAGAGCCGGGAAAACTCTCACTTGAGTTGGTGAGAACAAGGGGAGGAACTCTATGATGACGAGTGGTGGATTGGTGAGGACCTTCTCCCTAATCAATGGTGTTATAGGGAAGACATCTGATTGAGCCGTGAAGGACATGATGTTGGACTTCACGTTTTTGATCCAAGACAAGTGGAGGACCTCCAAATATGAAATCAAAAGAATGGGGAGGAATTATATACTGGGTGGAAACAAGATGGAGAGATCATTATCTTGGACTAATTCTTGTATCATGGGAGGACCTCCATGCAGAATATCAACCTCATGGGTCAGCCTGTGATGGTTACTGATCATGTCAGTGACAAAAATAGTTAATAAAACCTTCTCTTAGGGAGGCTAAGTACTCGATAATGATTGGGCATTGATGTTCCTATAATATGTAATAGTGGGGAACTAGTAGAATGCGTCAGTTTTGGTATATTTGTAGAATACCAAACTAGTTGATTTACTTTCACCTAAAATTGGTGCCAGGTCACCTAGCCTGGGGATGGCTGGGCTGGGGAATAAGACAAAAATTATTTGGCTAGTGGGATGGGAATGTGTTGGTGTTGACATGGACTAGTGGGAAACCTCCTTAGTAGCTCCCAGGTAGTTGTACTCACAGGGATGACTTGAACATCCCTTACCTCATTGGTGTAGCAGAGTGATTCATAAGAACATTACATAGAGAGCCTCCTGGAATGGTTGAATGTTGGAGTGGGCAGTAGTGGCTCCCTATGTGGCCATTGGGGGTGGCGATGAACGTGAAGAGAGGAAACCTCTAGGTTATGGCGGGTAGTATCCCTGATGGGAATGAACCAATCTTACTTATATCATCGAACAAGAATATCTATCACCCTCTTCTAGAAAATTTTGTATGGTTATATGGGGTGTGGGAACCTAGTAGTCGTGGTTGTGGTTGACGTCATGAAAGAGGTGGATTAATGAAGGATCCCAACATGATAACCCCTCCTACCCCTACGCCTGTCTGAGTGGGGGAAATTGTTTTCTTATAACATGGGTCCTAAAAAGAAGGTATATTAAACAATATGTATAGATATTTCGAAGTCAATTCCCAATTATCCAGCAATATTTAGTATTACATGGCTGGACAATGATATCCATGCTGATAATGCCACATACTGGAATGCCCACTGATTAACTGCCCCAAAATATTATGATATTGACACTAGGACCACTATTTTCCTAGTAGAACCTAGTATCATTTAGTTGGTTCGGGTGTCATGCTCATCTATCAATATCTCAATTTCTACTAAAACCAACTTTTGGAGGATAAATAGTTCACATTGTGTTCACCATTTTCTATTTCTGATGCCTTCTACTGAGGGTTTCCCACCTCGGTCATAATATCGAAGGTCGATGATGGTGAATTGTACCCAAAATTTCTGAATTCCATGGTTGGAGGCATTCACCAATTCTTTAGAGATGTTTTCTCCTTGATATAATTTGGATGATGTGATTCCATTCTATCCTTCAATGGATTCCTACTCGGAATTCATCACCTAGTCTGGGTATCCCCTATAGATTGAGATGTTATTTGTGAAACCTGTTGAAGTGGAACTGTTGATGGAAATAGAAATGGGGAAATTATTTCATCCCATTTATATTAATCCTACCCTATTAAAATTTATGGTTTGAACTTCCATGAAAACATTGTTGTAGTCCCTTGGGAATAATGTTATGTGAATATTGTAATTGATTAGATTTACCTATATACAGCCTGTATAAATATATGTGAGAAGGAAATCAATCTCTGTATTGTGATTCAAACCTCATTTCTATTAAAGTGCAATGATTATGGGGAATCTTCTTTAGTACCATCATCTCAATAATGAATATAATTTCATAACAATGGAGTTTATATACCACAAATAATTGATTCGCTGGATGAAACCATCCCTAAATACATTTCTATTCTGAGGGAATACACTAATGTGTTTCATGAGGAATTTCGTAGTATACATTATAGAATAGAGGTTGAATATTACATAATGTGTGTACATGGGGAATTATTAATATCCAATACTCAAAATAGAATGGCTGTTTTGGAACATGAGGAGATGAAGAATGTAATATTGGTGAATTTAGATGAAGGGTTTATATGCCAATGTGCTTCACCATGGGTGCAATAGTATACTTCATCAAGAGGACTGATGGTTCAATGCGAATTTTTCATTGATTAGTGTAAGATCACATATTTCAGGAGAAATTACATGAATCCTCTATCATGACTTTATAACTTTTTTAATCCGTTGCATGGATCATAATTATTCTATGATGTGGATATTCGGTTAGGATATTAACAAGTAAGGGTGGGGAAGGAAGATATCCCCAAGACCACATTTCATACATGGTGTGGGAACATTGAGTTTGTACTAAGGCCATTTAGACTCAATAATTCTCCAACAATATTCATGGACTTAGCGAATATAGTCTTTAGAGATTATATCAACAGATTTGTGGAATTATATATATACGATATTCTAATATATTCCAAAACCAAGGGGAATAATGAGGAGAATCTAAGAACTATGTTAATGATATTTATAAAGGAGAAGTTATATTCCAAGTGTAGAAAATGAATGTTCTGTTTGAAGGATGTATAATTTGTGGGTAATATCATCCCATTAAATGGGTTATCTTTGGATCCTTCAAACAAAGAGGCAATAGATGGATGGAGAAGTCCAGCATATGAGATATAAATCCATAGTTTTTTGAATTATCTAGTTATTATCACTAATAATTAAATAATATCCCATGATTATCAAAACCACTTACAAAAATAAATCGGAAGGGAGGGAAAATTACATTGAATGGTAAATGTGAAGTATGTTTTGAGGAGTTTAAAATTAGGTTTATCACTACCCATTTTCTTTCACTACACCCATATGGTTAAATTTTCATAGTACTTTGTAAATATTCAAAGAAGGTAATGTGCTATGTGGTCATGTAAAATAACTAAGTCAATGAATATTGCACAATAATGGTTAAAATACACGAGTAAAAATATCCTACGAATGATATGATCTTAGAGTCACTAATATTCCCTCTAATTTTTTTTTCCATTTTCACTTATGGAAGAGGAATGAAATATATACAGATCAAAAAAGTAATAAACATATATTCATATAGAAAGAGCTTAATACGAACCAACATAGATGTTTAGAACTAGTCATGGTCATGGACTTCTCAATTCACTACCATCCTAGAGTAGAGAAAAAATTATTAGTTACTATAAATAGATAAAATCCAAAAATAATATCATTGTCAAGAATTGAGATGGATCAATTCTTTATTGAATTTAAGAGGATAGATATGGGAATCATAAATGAAGGAATATCATCAATACTTTAACAAATTATTTCTCACCCATGCAATCTTGAAATTTTAAACGATGTTAAAAAGGATGACAAGGAAATTTAGAAGAAATTAGACACTATAAAAAAAGTAATATACTCAAAGATGCATGTTAATGGAGAATGAATTGTGATATTTGGTTCAATACTATGTGTCCCATAAAATATTGAGTTAGGGGAGGTACTAATGGATGATACAAATAATTTGACTTTCTTCACTATCTAAGGAATCATAATGATGTATCAATATCTTCTAGAGAAATATTGGTATGAAAAGATGAAGACTGATATTACTGACTAAATGTCAAAGTGATTAGTATTTCAGAAAATGAATAATAAAAGGAGGATGTCTATGGGAATCATGTAACCATTAGCCATATGTACATTGAAATGGAAAAACATAACCATGGAATTTTTTACCAGACATTTGAAGAAATTCAATGGAAATAATGCTATCTTGGTTGTTGTGGATTTTCTAAAAAAAGACTTGACAATTAATTGTGATTAAAGATGATTTATAACTGGATCAACATGCCCTAATATAGAATAGAGATGTTTTAAGGATGAATGGTGTTATACTATCTATAGTATCAAATCGAGATCCATGATTCACCTATATGTTCTAGAAAAGGATCCATCAATCACTAAATTTTGAACTAAAAATCAGTGCGACCTACCATCCTAAAATTTATTCCTTATCTATGTGGACTATAAAAAATATACAAAAAAATTCATGATGACTATATATGGACATTAATTTTTGATGAGACTAATAAATACTTTTTTTCGAGTTCCCTTACAATAATAGTATCCTCCTAATCATCAAAAAAAGATATCTAGGAATACCTTTATGGTATGTGGTGCAAAAAACAAGAATTTTGGGAGATTTTTGGAAAAACATAATCTATGTCATGAAATGGTCTAGGAAATGGTAGAAAATGGTAAGACTTTAAATAATCACATAAATGATTTCTAGAGTCGAAAAAGGAGAAATGATTGTAATAATTAATGTGACCAATAGTTTGATGTTGGAGACATGGTGTTCCTATAAAAATCACTAAGGAAGAGAGCAAGGAGATTTGGTAATAAAAAAAGCTTATTCAAATTTATATCATCCCTTTTGGGATCTTATAATGCATCAAATTGATAGAATACTGTCTAACACTCCCATTCAAGATATATCAAGTACATGATTTATTCCATATACCCCACTTGAGGATGTTCATACTAGACCAATCACATATATTAAACCTACATGTGGTACAATTAGAGTATGAAAACACATTTCAGAAGAACCCAATGATGATCATGGATAGTATGGAAAATTATCTAAAAAATAATATAATGTCCCTCACCAATGTGATGGGGATAAACCATGAGTTTATAGATGAAACACAGGAACTAGAGGAAGTGATGAAGAATACATATCCCACTCTTGTTTAGTGTGGGATAAGAAAATTTCAAGGGAGAAATTTCATAAGGGGGGAATATGGTAATTCCCATAACTGATATGAATAATGTTCCCATTTTTTCATTAATTAAATGTCTTATTGTTATTGAAATATCTAGAATTTTTTTATTACATATAATTAGATTTTAATTAACATTATGTATCTTTTCCATTGATGATATTTTCATTCAACTGTGTTCATGAGACATTATTAAATATATGGCTTTAACAAATCTAATTTCCATAGAAGACAGAATTAATTGTCTCATGAATTATAATATTACCCTCTGAATCAGATTTATTTATTCTTATAAGGGAGATATAATTTTTGTTAATTTACATTGAGAAAGACCAATATGAGATTCCACCACTTCAGCATGAGTGAATCAATTTTCAAGAGAATTTCATGCTCATCGAGTTCTCTACCAAAACCATGTTCACTGAATAGCTCCATGAGAGCCACACCATTCTACACCTTATACATATGGTGTATTCTGTTGTATTGAAATTATATATATCACTACCTGAGAAGTAGTAATATGTAAATTATTTTTTATAAAATAATTAATATATCATAATCCTTTTAATGTTACACTGTAATTGATTTTTAAATAGTGAATAGTATTTTCGGATAATTTTCAAATTCAATTAATGAATTTCTGAAATAATGTAATTTTTTAGAAAAAATAATATTTTAAACTAATATTATTATAATTATAATATATATCTAATTTATATGAGTATATAATTTTTAGGATTTTAAGTGAAATTTTTATTAAGACTCCAAGACTGTTATATTTAAGAAACAATTCATTTCTCATAAATAAAAAATAATTATTTTAAAATTTATTATAAACATATTTTTAATATTATTTAGATAAAATGGATATTATCTCTTTGAATAAATACACCTATATTATCCAATGTTGAATTTTCCATAATTTTCTAAGGCAGTCAAATTTTAAGTAAAAAATTGAATACGTTATGAAAAGACCTTATGTTGTATGACACCTAAAGGATAAAAAAGAGATGTAATAGGAAACATAAGTGGGATCCATGAGAAAAAATATATTTTTTATTTAGAATAATTTTATTTTATGTTTATTTTATTTATTTTGTAGAGAAATTATGAATCCTCCTGGACTTATAATATATTTTATGATTTTAAATTCATTTCTTTGAGAGAGTGACTATCCTCTACATCACCAACATTAATATTTTAATGAAAAATTCTCTTTTATTTATAATATAATATAATTCAAACCCATTTGTAAGAATCCACGGTAAAAAATATAGGATATTTTGTGGTTGTGGATATTTTATAATATAGCGTCCATAACCAAAATAATAATGAAATCCCCCTCTTTTCCAATATTAACCCACCTAATATCCCATTTTTCGTCAATAAAAATATTTGGATCATATCCAAAAGCTTTCCTCCCCTCTATATTTTCTTCCCAATGAACCCTTATTCTCCTATGAAGTCCCTCCCAAGCCATTGGTGTCACACATTCGTGTAATGGATTTTCCAGTCCTCATTTTAAAGAAACGTATTTTAAATATGTTCTTCAAATTTAAAATGATTATATTTTAATTAATTCAAAATTAATACCTTAATTTCCATTTTATGTAATTTTAATGATTTTTCATTTATCCCAACCACCCCATTTTGACCCTTAACCAAGCCGTCATTGTGCTGAAATTCGGTAAGGTATCCTCACCTTCCTCTCAGGATTTTAATTGATGAATATTCATCGAAATTAGACATTATAAATTCATTTAGTTGAAATTTAATTAATTTATTATGATTATAATAAATTAATATTTTTTTATTTGATTGTGATACCATCTATACTCTCTCATTTTGATCGTTTCCCATATCATCACTAGCCAAAATCTCATAAGGGATCCTCATCTTCCAATATCCTATATTATCAAGATCACCTTTTATGTAATGTATTTTAATTTTCATTTTCTATAATGGTATATTATATTCCATATTACTATTATTTTACATTTTATGTAGACATGGTGGGATATTAATTTCACTCTCATTAAGACTTTCATGATCATTTATGTACACCTATTACAATGTGGAAATGTTGTAAGGATTCTTTTCTCCATTTATGTTACTTCATTACCTTATGAATTATATCTCAAAAAATATATTGTTAGGATATAATTTTATATTTACCTCTTACACACCATTTAATTTGAAAATAATTTGATACCCTTTTCTATCTTATTATAAATTTTTATGAATTATTATGTAACGTCATTATGCTTTTCAAATTTCACAATGATATTTCCAGCACAAATAAACGTGTAGTGAATACCATACCCATTTTTTCTAACAAGGTTATTCACCTTCAATAACATATAGTTATTTATGAAGGAAATAAATCTATTTATTTAAAATTTTATATTTTGGTATAAATTATGATATTGAATTTATCCATGTTTTATGGTATATGTACAATACATATATATTAGAATGAAATTATTACGAAGTGGATACCATATAGAACTACAATTCCATGGGAAACATTGAGTATAATGATACGTCATGTTGGGATAGGGGTGTAACTGATTGAATTGTGGTAGTATTGACACCATGAAGTCTTAGATGATCTATCCTTGAATTTTGTTTAAGAATTAGTGTTTTATGTTTTACGTTGTTGTTTCATTTCCCATGATATTATTTTCATGTAATATCACGAATGACTATTCATCTTTATGATTACTACAGTTTTCATGACCCATTAATATTCCTATTGACTTACATGTATTATCTTTTTCATGTTATGAAAATTTTAATTCCATGTTAGGATATATATCTCACAAATATTTCTTATGATTTCCCCAGGATATCCCATATAGTTGTAAGTACGATGGAATATTATGAATATATTGAGAAGTTTTTCATTAAAGATGATATATTTCATATTATAAATTAGTATTTACTATACATAATACCATCACATAGTATAATTCTTAATTATATGGGTTTTATTAAGTTCAAATTTTTGAAATAAATCATAACTTAATGTGAAATAAATAATTGGCTTGTTATAGATGATATGGGAATTTACATTGTTGATGAAATTCTTCATCATGACTTCCTTGAAGGGTATTTTCTCATCCCACATGTAGATGAATTATGATATATCATGGATGTACATATTAGTCATTTCTATATTTATTGTATATGGCCCCACTACATCCATTCAACAAAAGTCAAAAATCATGGAATATCTCACAATACGTTTCAATACTATGGGTTGGTGGATGATGTTATCCGGAATTGGGAATGCATGAAATTTCATGGTGATTTCAAAACATTATTGTATAAATTTTGTCTTAATGAAACATATTATCTTGATTTGGTGGGAGATCCGAATATCAAAATGATATTCACCATTGAATCCTACATTTAATTTCTCTATTATAGAGATAATATCCTTCGGGTTTATGTACCTATTCAGTATTCCATTTGAACAACTCATTATTATTTTTTTATACTCATGTGGACCATCCATGAGGGTAAATACCAATACATGGAGTAGAGTCATTTACCTAATGGATTGGTATATTTGAATATTCCAAGTATATAAATCACCAATTAAGGGATCTATCTATCCAAGGGTGAATATTTGTTTATTAGGATCTAGGGTGGTTTTGAAATGATTTTTCTCTTCCATGTTCTAGACAAAGATAAATGGAACCATTCAAAGGTTCATGATTCATAAGATCACTTCCTCCTATTCATTATCAGCCAAGACTTTGGCTACATTAGGCAATGTTTTTACATGATCATTATGTAATAGTGGAACATGAAGAAATGTTAGTTCAAAAGGGAACTCTTCCATTAGTCAACTAATATAGACATTGAGAGGGTCAAGTTCTTCATTTTTATGGAATATTTACCACTAATCTTCATTATGACTAGAATCATTTAAATTTTCTACTTAGGTTGGATATTCATAGTTTTATGTCTTCCTCACATCCAATTATGAGGTCTTGGTAAGTGGACTCATTATTCATGTATCCTTCAGATAGTGATATTGAGTTAGGAATAATTTAATTATATGGGAAAAAATATATAATCATTAAGCTAATCCAAATGAGGATCAAGTTTTCAAGTCTCTTACTAATAGGAAATTATGAGAAACCATCAAAATAATTCTCCCATGTCTTAGTACATTCATGTGTATAAAATGTATCTTCATACAAAATCCTGGTCTCCATAAGTGGAATTTAATCGGTGGGATGTTCCATGGGGAAATTATCTTGGGCTTTCCCCTTCACATCAAAATTTTTTATGGACTAGATTTTATACTATCATAGAATTCCTGACTATTGATCCAGCTAACCTATCAACAATATATGAATAATTATGTACTTGATTGGATTAACTTTAGAGATAATGGGGACTTCATGGAAATGTTTGTAATCATTCATCTCTTACACTGTAAGGATGAGTTTGAGTCACTTCTTCACGACATTCATGTTTGGGATCTTAGTACAAAACATCGTTCAACTGAGGTAGCGTAGAATTCCCCCATTCCCCAAATCCTTTTCCTTTTTAGGAGAATTTCAAGTCATTTTTCTAGGGAGGAAACGTAAAATATGAGTTTTTTTACTTACACTAGAGTCATCAAGATAGGTGGCTGTAGAAGGTACTGCTTGAGACAAATGAGTGACTATTGGAAGTCATCATCCCATTGGTATGTGACTCCCTATATTCATTATATTGGGGAAGGGGATACATTTTCCATCAAATTTGGAATTCAAATGAATAAGGTATATGATGTTACCCTTAAACCCCATCAGTTATTTGACATTCCCAGGGGTTACATTTCTAGGATATCGACTGTCTTTTTTGGGCACACCTCAATGCCATAGTGGCATAACAGAAAGCCACGAAACATCATTGATGTTACCCCAATGTTTAATGTTAGTGGATTAATCACTAAAATATTATTCCAAACCATATAAAATTATATTTTATGATCCATGAAGTCATCACATATCTATAGGTATTTGACCACAATGTAATCTACGTAACATTATGATATTTGTCCTAGGTAATGTTCAATGATATTAAGCATGTAACATTGAAATGTAGTCCCAAAATACTCTAACCCTAATGGAATGAACTGATAGAAAAAGTTCCCTTATGGTTCACTTATTTTAGTGTCATCATAATCATTAATTGTCATATTTATCTAATTGCACCTGGAATACCCAATCATAATCGAATGTTCTTGGAATCCAATAGTTAAATAAACCCAGAGATATGTGATTGGAAATGATATAAGATTTTTTTTGAAATATTGATTAAAATCTCCAAAATAAATTCAAACCATATGTACATATAACATAATAAATGTTCATTGTAATTCTCTTCTGAAATACATTAAATTTCATTAATATCTTATGTTACATTGAACATCAATCCTAAAAGAACTATTAAAATATTATTATTTATATATGGTTGTTGTCACCTTGCTGTTGGAATGCAGTGAATGTACTAGAATAAATTAATTATTAAAATATATAATACACATTATTATAAAATGTGTTAATTTTTTAACAATTAATTATATATAAAAATGAGAACCCACTGAACATTAAGGATGCCCTTTTGTAAAAAAGTATTATATGCACACCATGGCATTTTGTCTGAAAAAATTATACCAATCACTATTATGATAGATATTAATGATATTGATATGTTATTTATTTAATAAATATTTTTTAATTTTTTATAATAGTTTTTATATATTTACTATAAGAATGAAATCTATTTTGATTATAAAAAATATATTTTACTAAAACACAATTGTACAATCATTTAAGGGAACTCTGATTTTTAATATAATTTTTGATGAATTTATAAATTTATTTCTAAAAATATACTAATATATTTGAAATTAACAAATTAAATTTATATTTGTGTGAAAGTTTATAATTTTCTAGTGGAGTTTCATTTTTTGATAAATATAGTAAAAAACTAAATTTTAAATAAAAAATCATTTTCATTTAATTTATTTATATAGTTAAATTATATATTAAATGTATTTAAAGTACAATTTGATCAATTATAAATCTATAAAACCAATTTGGGTAATTTAAATTAATTTCACAATGAAATTGGTTATAAAAATATTATAATGGTTTGATGTTTTCACTTTAAAAACATGGATTTTTATTGTTTCTGACAGACAAATTTTAAATATAAATTAAAAATTATTTCAATTTAAATAGGTAAAATGGATTACATATCTAGAATCATATGTTCCAATTTAGTTCATATGGTAAATTTCATTTTATTATAATAAAACATTTACAGTGGTAAAAAAATTATTCAACATAGTATGTGTAAAATAGATATATGGTTAATAGTTTAAAGTTAAAATATTAACCTACATAAAAAATAAAACATTTTATGAATTTTGAAGTATTTATAGTCCCATACCATCCTTTACAGAATAAATTTATAATATAATTCACTAAAATTCAATCCACCTTAATTTGGATGGTTGCAATTATAAAATTTTCAATATATACTCACTTAACTGAACCTCTTATCCAAGTATAAATACCACCTATCACATCCCCATTCAGACACAGAAGCTTTTAATCTCCTATAATATCTACCAGAACCTATCCTCATAACTGTACCCATGTCTAGTCTATACTGTTATCACCAGAAGACTAATAACATGGTCCTCAAGGGTCTCCCAAAGAGGTGATATTCAAGAGGTAATTTTATCAAAAATAACATCTCTTACTTTCATTTCTTCATCTATGTTATCTTTACCTCCTATTTAAATCGTGAAAAAATAATTCAAAAATCATGTAAATATTGATTGTAATGTTTTTAATGAAATATATTATAACCAAAAATTATATTAACTCCTCTTATTTAATGAAATGAAACAATTTATCCTGTTACGCCTGTTAATCTCCAACATAATTGTTTTTGTTCACTTTGAATTGTCTCCATCATGTATGCCCATAAAATAATGATTATAATCATAACTTTTTTAAATATGTATATTATATCCTTTTTAATTTTAAGAAACCAATATAATGGTATAGCATTTTATATGATGAAATTAATTTTTATTGTTCAAAAATACTGCCAAAACAAATTTAGCATATCACAATAAAGTCATAGTTAATGATTCAGAATTATGTATGAGAAAAATGATATTTGGGACCAATAATACTTATTTAATTTCATTAATACTATTATATTCCATATCTACTATTGTATTTCCATTTTAAAAGAACAACCATAATTTTACACAAATAAACCATTTATGAAACCAAGAAATTGAAGCACCAACTACAAGGAAAATAATGAAATATTATTAATGAATTGGTGATAAGATGGTATAAAATCATCAAATTTTTATTTTTTGAGGGTGATGAAGAAGATAAAGATGAAATAGGTCTTGGAATTTTGTTCTTCAAAAAATTGAAATAATGCAGAACACTTCTCCTTGTATAAAACAAAACATGATTTATATCCTAATCACGAGTGAGAAGTGGAAATAAATAATTGAAAGGAACATTTAAACATATACTGTTTTAGGGAAAAAAGATCCCATATTCCACTCCCAAAACACTATGTTAGTACGTTTGGTGACTTAATTACTTAATATCTTCTTATAATAAGACCATACTAACTGATTTTAGGATATTAACACCGAATAAGGGGTGTATAAAGAAATCTAGATTTTTTATAGGGGACTAAATATCCATCACATAGTGTAAGTATGTGAGATGTAAATATGCATTATTTTGGGGATAAAAAATTCTAATAAATAATTTTATTTTTTCTTTATTGAGAATAATGGTTCTAATTCATAGAATTATAAGTAACAAATAGATGTAGTTCATATATACAATAATGAAGAATAGAAAAAAAATCAAAAACGTTTCATTAAATTTCCAAAAA
Organism: Viscum album; assembly: GCA_963277665.1. Lineage (NCBI taxonomy): Eukaryota > Viridiplantae > Streptophyta > Magnoliopsida > Santalales > Viscaceae > Viscum > Viscum album. The sequence continues at coordinate 225,692,679 of OY728125.1, forward strand.
TGATGAGATGAAAATACCACAGAGATGTCTAAATATGTATGTCTCCAAAATATATCACTACACAATGAATCATCGTTATCGCAAAATAATATTTAATAAAAAATGTAATAGCTACAACATCAACAAACATTAGTTGATCAGATTGATAAAAAACATGCATGTCTCCAACGTGAAGCTCTGAAGGAAAAAAAATACAATTTATATATTTCAAAACATATATTTTAGTGTAATATATATTATCTAATATATTATTATGAATATAATCTCAGTATTTATACTATAGTTCTATCCACTCCAGATCAAACCAAGTGTAGAAATATCACACAATAAACCATGAATATTTTGATTTCCAACTCATTGAAGGTTTTAGTAAATTCTTATAATAATAGTAACATTTTACCCTTTTCAATGTGACCATTCAAAATAATTATAATTGGATTTGAAATTAGTCACAAAATAAAATTTCATCGATCTTTTACATTGACCAAACCTATCTAATAAATCATGGATAATTTTTAAATGAAAAAATCCATCATTGAATAGTTAAATGTTGGGTTCCTTCAAGTGAAAAAATACCCAAACACAGGGCTCCTTATGTGAAGATAAAATTCCAATCATTTGATTGAAAAAATATATCCGATTAAAAAAGTATTGTTAACATACCATACTTTCTATTCCTTAAATGTAGTGTTCCATCCAAACCTATTATATATGATCCATAAGTGTTGTTTCAAATTTAGGGTTCTCAATCCTTACATTAAAAATATAAATATAGGTTATGAAAAATGTTTCCAGAGTAGGTTTAAACTAACCCTTAACACTTTAATGAATATTTCCCATTAATCAATGGAATGAATATTGTTCTAGAATAAAAATTATAACAAACATTGTTTCTCTAAAATATTTATAAAATCATATTCATTTGTAACATAAATGTGGGCATTTGAATGCATCAAAACCAAAAAGAAATTTATAATTTTTTTTAATGAACACAATAACAAAACTACTTCCTTTTTTTATGATCAAAAATTCTATAAAGAGAGATAAAATTTAATAGAAGTTTTTGAAAATTAGATACGGAAAATTTAAATTTCTCTTTTAAAAGAATATTGACAAAAAAATTATTTTCATTAAAATATATCCACCAAGTTTGCTTTATAATATTTCTCACAACGGAAAAATCTCCCCATGTTATGAATAAGAAGTAAAGGATGTTTTAAATCCTTTCCCCCAAGAAGAGATCAATTAAAACTAAGCTATAAATTTATCCCCCATTTTTTTAAATTAATATTATATGTATAAGGGGATAGTTCAAATAATCTTCCCATTAATGGATGTTAAAAAGATATATATTTATAAGATAAGAGTATTAACATTTAATTAATAATAAATATGATTCATTTTGGTATACAGCCAAAAATTCATTTCATATTGTATATTCAATGAATTAAAACATTTTAAATGTCATAAAAAATCATATAAAAAATTTTAAAAATATATTTTACCCCCAATAATAAAAATCATTATGCAATGAGATAATAAAATAATAAATTAATTCTTATGTAAAATAAAAAATATTACAAAACAAGTTATAGAGCATATTTCCAATAAAAATTAATATATTAAACCCAATATATATAACAATGATTTAAAATAATCAATTTAAAATAAAGGTGAAGTGTAATAAAGGAGTATAAGGTTCATTCATAAATTCATTACTATGATATTTTTCTCATAAAGTTGGTAAAACTCTTTAGAGTTATTCTGATATGTTCTAAAAATATTCTATTTTGTGTTGTGATTAATACAAACATTCTTTAACCATGAACAATTTCAGATTATCATGATCCATCACAGAAAATGATTCTTTTCAAAGTAACTCCTTCTGACATAAAATTTATTCTTTTTATACCGAACAATCATTTACACTAGGATATTAATTTTTTCACAAATAAAAATATATTTTGAACAAAAATTATTTCTATTGTTCTATATATTAACATTTTGACACATCTATAACAATTTTTTGCTTTAATTTAAACTCATTAAATGTGTTGAATTTGAAGAGAATCCTTCTTTATTTTTGTGATAATTTTTTTCTTCTGATCATAATATTGGTAAAATCATTATCTTATTTTGACTAGTTTTTAGATTCTATTGAACACGATGTTTCAATGAAGGAAGGAAAATAAATTTTTTTGAAATTAATATGATATGATTGTTTTTACACCATTCACACAAAATTTCATATTCATTTGTACATAAATATATCATAATCATTATAGATATTAACATTTGAAAAGGAAAATTACATACGATATATATTACAGTTTTGTAAGAGAAATATACTAGTAATAGGCATAAGAGATGTGAAATTTAAACTATTTTATTTAATAAACAAATACTATACTATTATATAAAAATAATAAATGATTATAAATATTTGATATTATTTATCAAAATTGTATATATAATTAAAATAGTCCAACAGATGATTTAATGGGAAATTAAGAGTCTTTAACATATATTTTGAGATATCATTCTCTTTTTATATAGAACTATTAATGTAGTAGATACCAAAAAATTATGCACTTCCAATGTCATTTTTATTTTATTGAGGATATTTTTATAATTAATTAATTCATAATTGATCACTCCTTTGATGAATATTTTTATATATCAAATGATCGAAAACATAAATATTATAACAATATATTTTATTAGTGTAATCCTACAAAACATCAAATAAATGTTATTTACAGTACCCACATGTTTTTTGGAACATCAGAATTAGTAATTAATGTCTTAGGTGACCATAATGTTTTGTTTTGATTATACATTCTTATATTCCGGTTATTGAGTTATTATGGGAAATATTTACTTTTATCAACATAATTTTTAGCATTTATATGACAGAAATAATTTTCATAATGTCTAGTAATACCGAAATATATTAATTTAACGGTATAAATACTTTTTATATTTAAAATATGAAAACAATAATTATTTTATATTTTTGGTCCTTTCCCATTGCTTCATATTCAAAATTTTACTTTCTGAATTTTATTTAGTGCACGTATTTGACTTAAATATTTTTCGACTTTTACTATCATATTACAAGATTGTATCAAATTATCAACTCCATCCAATAATTATTTAATCATTATATCATACATATTACAAGAAATTCTAGAAGAATTTTATATTAAATCGACAATATTGTTTGAAAACTTATGCATTATCATATAGTACTGTATCATAATATTTTCAAATTTTTATATGTTATTTTATTAGGGATTCATATTTATCATATAGAATAATGTAATACTTATCTAATTAAACAAAGGAAAATTGTTTATAACCAGAGTAATGATTATAAGAATAACAAACCTCATTTTAATGAACCATAAGATATACCATTTTATTTCATAACTACTTCTCAGAATTAGTAGAAGATTCCACATATAAACAAGAAGTAGTACCCTAGGCCACCTGAAAAAAATTAATTCTATTTATCATATAATCATATTTTCTTTTGGCTTTCAGTAATGTATTGGTATCATTTGTATTTCCTTTTCTCCATTCATTAAAAACATAAATTTTCCTCAGTACCATTATTTTAGTTTCTATAAAATTTAGCAGACCTGTTACAGGATCTGAAAATTTATTATCTAAACATGGAATAAAAGAATGAGAAGATTCATCCGTCATCATTTTTAGAGGATTGTATTTGTGATTCAATGGATTTTGAACTTTATCAAACATCTTATATTCTTACATAATAAAAATTATGATCAATTCCTTACTAGAAACATTCATCCTTAGGGTATATCGATTTAAATATTCATATGTTCTATTCTACATAAAGGGTAGTACTTTGATTAATTTTATTTTTTGAGGAAAATTTTAAATTTCATATATCAAAGAAAAAACATTGTTTTTAATATCTAATAATATTCCTTTCATTTGAGAAATAGTATCTTACTCACACATTCTAAACATATCAATCTATAATTTCATAGTAGTGTACCACTGTTTCCTAATATTATCAGTGAATTTATTAGAAACAACAGATATCATCCACATATTTTACATAGTATGCCATTATGTGACTTGTTTGAACTCATCAGTTCCTAAAACACATGGAATAAAATTCATTTCTTTAGAATTTAGATCATATTCTCATTCATTATTATCATTAAAATCTTCTAAATATATATTTTGGGAATATAATAAGTTATAAAAACATTTAAGTAACCCCTTATTTAATTATAATTATAATAAATAACCCTATGATCTTTCTAGAATCAATAATTATCACCGTTATTATAAGGATCTCAGATCATCGATATACCTTCTCTTGAATCAAGAATTTCATGATTTCTTCATCTGAATCATTAATAAAGCAACTTTATTACCATTAAATATTCATGATTAACATTAGGAGTAAAAATAGTAGATCACTTCCTTTGATAATTTTTTTTAATTTTGGATTTTTATAATGAAGACAAAGACACAACATGGAGGAATTATATAATCCAAAAACATTGATAGCTTGAGAAAACTTCTCTTATTATGTATTGAAAAATTCCCTCTCTATTAATGTCAAGTGTGTATTAAAAATATATAAATTAAAAGATTCATAATTATGTATAGTAGTTTATGGAATAATGACAGCTAGTCTACTTACCTAACAATCTCTTAGTGGGCTTCATCATTCCACTAGAAAAGGTAATTTTTTATAAGATCTTTATAAATAAGCACATGAAGTTGAATCATTAAAAGGATTTTACATTTCATTTTAGTTATTTTATAATTAATTCAAAATCCATAGATTAATAAAAGACATTTTCAACAAACTACATCAATGTTCGAGAAGTACAAACTTAAATAAATCAATTAAGATTGATTGGATTAATAACACATGTTATACATAAATTTCTTTAATGAAACTGATATATGTAATTCATATCATCAATATTTAAAGACAAATAATATCAATTTAACATTGCTCAATCTTTCTTCAATTGTTAGAAAAGATAACACTAGATATATATTTAAACATGTATATCTCTGGAGTATGTCAGCATCTAATTATTCTTCATTATAACAGAATAAGATATAAAAATAATATGTAAAATAATTGACATCAACATTAGTGAGACGATCATATAGATCAAAACATGTAAATATCCAATGTTTTGCTGTAATATAAATTAATATCTTTTTATATATTTAAAAAATTGTAGTCCTTGATCATATATTCTCTTGTATATTCTGATAAAGGTAATATTTTTATTTATACATTATTTAAAACATATAGAGGTTAAATAATATCTAGAAATATTGCATAATAAATCCTGAATATTATAATTATATATAAATTTTGATATTAGTAACATAATATAATAATTTTAATGATTTACTTCACAAGAAACAAGCCTTTAAAAATTCATAAAGATGATTCTAATTGGTATTAAAATAGATATTAATTGACTTTTTAATTCCATAAAAACCAATGTATAAATAATAGAAAATATAGATTTTTAAAACTCAAACATTGAATATTAAAACATGTTTTTTTTCTTGGGATAAGATAAATACAAACATATGGTTCCTTCATGTGAAGAAAAAATTCCAAATGTAATGTTGATAATGTATGGTTGATAACAATATAAGGGATTATGTTCCATACTTTTGGTTCCATAAATTTAGGGTTCATTTCATATGTAGGGTATATAAACTATATATAATGTTTCCAATAAAGGGCTTCCCAAAAATATGTCATGATTAAAAATTTAGGTTCTTAACAATGTATCTATAATACTTTACAGACATCCATATTTATGAAAAAAAAATCAATATATCAATAAATAAAAATATTTTTCTAGAATAAATTTTTAGATAATTACTATTTTCTTGAAATTCACTTAAGAGAAATTTCATTAGTTAAACAATATGTGTGTTTTGGAGAATCAAATCCAAAAATAAATTAAATAAATTTTTGACTGAAAAATTTATAAACAATTCCCCCATATTTTATTGTTATAAATCTGATGACACAAATACTTAAAATTGATAACAATTTTTATAAAAAAGTCATTTTTCTAAAATAAATTAGCCTTTTAAATTTTTTTATGGAAATGTTTTTTGATTATAATTTCTCCATAATGATCTATATATAATAGTTCCCATAATTAAAAATTCTCCCCCATGTTATGAATAATAGTGATAAGGATCTTTTCAATCTTCTCCCCCTGATATGAAACATGTTAACTAAAACTATATCATTCTTTCCCTTTTTTTGAAATAAAAAAGATAAGATTAAAGAGTCAGTGAAAATAAAACACCCCTTAAACCATGCTTAAATATATATAGATTTATAATAAATGGTTATTATAAATCTATATAATAACAAACGTGATTATTTTATAAAAACACTCACTTAATCATACCATATATGATTGTAAAGCAATTAAAACATTTTTACAGAATTTAAAAAAATATATAATTATTTGAATTTATATTTTAATCACAGTAATAAAATTATTTATTTAATGATATAATAAAATAATAAATTCAACATTATGTCAGAAAGAATAAATTTTAAACCTAAAAATACCACATATTTTCACTAAACAATAGTATATTAAAATGAATATATATAACATTGATTTTAAATATACAATAAAAAATAAAATTGAACAGTTAGAAATGAGTATATATTTCATCCAACCATTTAAAAATTGATAATTTTTTTATAATGTTGTTAGACCATATTAATTTTCTCTTAATATGATAGGAATATCTATTGTCATTTGATATGTAGAAGAAAAATAATGTCTTACAAATAACAGTTTTATATTATCATGATCTAGCTTGGTAATAGATTCTTTTCTGAGTCACTCATTCTGACTTAGAATATCTTATTTTGAAATAGATTTTTATACATTATAATATTTATTTTTAAAGAATAAAAACTAATTTCAAATATGAAAATATTCTTTAGTTATTTATATGACCATTTAGATGCATCCAAATCCACTTGCAACTTTAATTTTCATTCATTCAAAGTTATTTCAATGATCATAATCTAGTTGTCATTTGTAGAGAAATATTTTCTTCCGAACGTGAATTAATTTACTCCTTCATGTTGAAGTGACTACTTTTCATAATAATGATATTCATATTTTGCAAGAAAAAGATAAAATGGTTTCTAATATTTTTAAAATATATAAAATGTGATTGTTTGTATTTTATAAAAATATACTATATTATTCTAATGATTTAAACAATATTAATAAATATTTGAATTTTTTAGAAAATTAGTTTATATAATAGAAATAGACTAGGACATGATTTAAATATTAAATATGATCCTTTATATAATTCTAATATATATCACTCTATTTTTTATAAAATATTTAATGTACTATAAGCATAAAAATGAAATACTTCAAGGATAACTGATATTGGTACTGTGGATTTTTTTTCATATGAAAAACTTTATAGTTAATGACTCCTTTGGTGGAGATTTTCAAATATATATTGGTTAACCACTTAAATATTTTGATAATTAATTATAGTGGTGTTATCTTAGAAAACAAAAAATACAAGTAATTATTGGTATCCATATTCTTTGAGGCTCAGAAATGTTAAGAAATAAATTCTTTGGAAGCCAAATTATTTTATTTGAAATTCTATTATTAAAATTAACAATTCTTTTTAGAAATATAATTTTTTATCTCCATAAATTTTTGGCTTTTTAAATAAAAACATTTTTCTAACTCTCATTTATTCCCAAAAATAATAATTTCATAGAAGAAATGTTTCTTATATTTTATCCATGAAAAAATAATTCTAATATATTTTCATTCCATCACCATTCCTTTAAATTCCAAATATTCTTTTCTAAATATTATTTATTATAAGGATTTAATTTAGTTATATTTTTTTTCATTTTATGGACATAGTATTATATTGTTTCATGTTGTCAATTATAGTTAGTAATTCGTTAATCTTATTATCACATGGATCATAATAAATTCTAGATGAATTATATTTTAGTCCTATAATATTCATAAAAAACATTCGTTTTCAAATAAAAGAGTGTCATATGATGTTCCAAATTTTCATCATATTTATTTAAGGATTCATATTTATTTTGTAGCATATAAAAATAACTATTTAATTCATTGAAATATAGTTTTCCAGAAATATATTTTTAAGAGTATGATGATTATACCTCATTATTATGTGCCATAAGACACCCCATTTTTATTTTTTGATTATTCTCAGAATCCATCGAAGATTAATCAAGTGAAAAAAAGTATTAGTTAGGTATCATTTAAAAAATTCATAACATTTATCATATAATATTCTTTCCATTGATATTTCATTAAAGGTTAGTTATCAGTTGTATTACATTTTTCACTTAATTAATAACAAATATTTTATTTAGTACAATTATTATTCAGTCTATATATTTTCAAGAATATTTTAGCATGATCAGATAAATTTTTATCTAAATATAGATGTATATAATCATTTGATTAAACCATGGTAATTTTTAGTGTATATTCTTTTCAATTTTAATAAATTTTTTCATTAATATTAATTTAAGCTTCAAACCATATTATAGATCAATTAAATTCCTTCATAGATTCCATTTTTAGTAGTGTAGATTGACGTATACCTGACTCAATTCAAAGTAGAAGGTAGTACTTTCAGTAATTTTAATGATTGATCTGATAGAAAAATTGGTTCTATTAATGAAAAAACATAACTAATAATTATTGTTTATATTAAATTCATTTTAGTAATAGTTTCATCCTCATAAATTCTAATCCTATCAAATATGAGATTTAGAAAGTTGTACCATAGTTTTCTTGTATTTTTATTTTATTCCTTGTAAAAAATAATTGTCTGAAACATACAATATACATGAGGACATTTAGATGCATGATTGAACACATCAGTTCCTAAATCAAACTCAATGGACTTAAATGTGTTTGAATTGATATCATAATATCTTTATTAATTATCAATACAACCTTATAAATATTCCTTTGGAATATCATTAGGCATAAAAACCATTAAATTAATCCTAATTCAATTATTTTTAAAATAATTAAACATTTACTATTTCCAGTATTTATAATTATCATTATTAAAGTATGGATCAAAAATTATTGACATGCCTTCTATAGAATAAGTTATTTCAATACATATTCTTCTGAATCATTAACATCATGTTCATTCTTTTGATAATTCATTATTAATTAGAAGAATAAAAATAGTAGAGACCTTCATTTAATTCCAATTGTTAGGTAAATTTAGTGACAATGAATGAAATGAAACGATTGGGGGAATTAATTTTTGTCTTCAAAAGCATTTCATTATTTAGAAAAAATATTTTTGTATATAGAGAACCTTAATTTATATCCTAAATTCATGTTACCAGTAGAAATAAATAAATTTATGGAACACATTTATTGACATTAGATATGGTCATGATATCCTTTATTCTATTCCGCAAACATATCATAGTGAGTTTAGTGATTTCACTAGATAAGGTCCTCTTATCATAAGAACATAACAAGTGAGTTTATAGAGATAACACCTAACAAGGAATTTATGTACTATTATTGTTATTTTTGAATGGACCCAAAATTAAAAAATTAGTGCAAGAGGTTAACTTTTGACCATGTATGTTATCTTGCATTTAAAAATCCAGTAAATAAATTGGTGACTATTTGTTTTTGAAATTAGGTAAAACATTATAGTTGTATATGAAACTAAAAAATGTAATTCAGATCATCAATAATGCATGACAATAAATAGATCTTTTGATGTTGACCATGATTTTGTTAAATGGAATAAATAATAAACAAAACAAAATTATTAAAATGTAAATATCTAAAGTGTATCTTCATCCAAGACTTCAACTTTATCACAATGTAAGATCTATAATAATATGCATTGGTAGTGATAATAACAACATAGAGTCTATCAAATAGTTCAAAACATGTATTCCCCAATTTGTATATCTAGAGGCAATGAAACAAATATTGTATTTCAGAAACTAATATTTTATTTGTATATATCTTATAAAATATATTATAGTGATGATATTCTAGATATTTATACTATAGGTCGTATATCTCTAGGTCAATCCGACACTAGAAATATCACAAAAGAAGCCGTAAATATTTTTATTTAATTTCATTTAAGAGAGGACTACTTACCATAAGAATAGTAATGATTTATTATATTGAATACATGACTAGAAATCGTAAAGAGCATTTGAATAGGTCCTAAAATAGCATTTAATAGATATTTTACTTCAATAAAAACCATTTCATAAATGAGGAATAATATCTATATTTAAAACTCCATCATTGAATAGTCAAACATAGTGTTCCATCATGTGATGAAAATACTGAAAATATATGATTACTTTAAGTGGAGAGAAAACTCCAAAAATAGTATTGAAAATGTATGGTTTATTATATTAATATGGTGATGAACTATAATTTATATTCCATAAAAATAGGTATACTTCCAAATGTAGGGTTTATTATCCATACGTGTTTTTTCAAATGTAGGGTTTCCAAACATACTGTGGTGCATACAAAGATAGGTTATGAATATTGTTTAATGATTATGTTTAAACATGTACGAAATAAATAAAAAAATATTCCATTTCGATCAATTAATTGAATTTTGTTCCAAATTAAATATTCTAAAAAATATCATTTTCATGAAATTCACATCCATGAAAATTAATTCGTTAAAAAAATGTGGGTGTTTGGGAGCATCAAAACAAAAAATGTAATTAACAAAATTGTTGAGTCGCTTGTTCTCAAGATAAATTTGGTATTATAAAAATGATTATATATGTTGAACGAGTTAATAAAATTATTCAAACCAATGTACATGAAGTAAAAAAATTCTAAACTAATGGGAAGTGTGAAGTAATGGGTTTTTAATCACAATTATTACTTATGTTAGATATATTCTTTATTAACCACTTATTACTTATATGTGTCTGTATAAATCCATTTTCTATATCATTTCATGAATATCATGGAATTCATGTTATTGAATTTTTCATTTTATAATTATTAGTTTTATGGGGAACGTGATTAGACATAATAAAAATTGTAAGGTATTTCTTAACTCAAATATTATTAATTAGATTAAACATCTATTTCATCAATTGTGTCATTATAAGGTTATGTTTGAAATTGATTTTAATTATATACTATTTTATTTCCATTTTTTAATATGGATTTATATTGAATACACATTTTATAAATGAAATTATCTTTTTATTTTAGTTCTTCTCAATCACAAAATATTGGGGCTTATTTTGATGTCATAGACCCACCTTATTTATGAGAAATATATAAATCCCCTGTGAAATATCGTACCATGAATTTATTTATTGTCTTATTATTTAGTTTTTTGTTAAATTTTATTACTTCATGGGGATTATTATTCAATTTATTCAATGTGGTACATGTCCCAATTATTTAAAATTGTCTTTTTGAAATTCATTATTTTATATTTTTTCGATGTTATGGACATGTTGACATGGGAGTATCATTGTTATAGATACACCCTCAATGCATTAGTATTTCAATGAGATTAAATTGTTGGAAAATTTAAATGGGGTTTTACTCAAAATTATTAAATCACCTTGTGGATTGTCGTGACGGTAGAGATATAATGATTCTTGAGATCATGGTGTCAAATTTATTATACATTTATTTTGTTAAGAATTTGTACATGAATTTAAATTATTCAAAAGTATATTGAAAAAATGGAATTAATTTCCACTATTTTACATTTCCATAATTATTTATAGTTATCCATTGAGGATTTAACATTTTTTATTAAATGGCATGGGTTACATTTATATATATACCTTTTTTATTGACAATGATTAATTTATTATTTACATTTTCTATTTTACATAACCCTTATAGAGAATTTGTTCCCACCCCTTTCTAATGTATTATTTCGCTATGTTCCTAATTATATTTTGATGATTTATTTTTAGGTTAATTCTAAGGGGGAAATGGTGTTCTAATGGAAAAAACATTTTTGTATTTTAATATTAAAGTGTATTATTTATTTAAAATAGGGATATCTTTTACCAATAATAATTAATTATTCTTCCCTTTGGGATTCCATTCCATGTATCATTTAATATGTACTACGTAAATGCATCAAATCCAATTATTAAGATTCAAGGACATTATAGTTATTATATGTGATAGTTTGGAAGAAATCATTGGATCTAGATTTTGGAAAAAAATGGATTACTAAATATAACTGTATGATTAATGTCAATGATATGTCTAAGCATATAATATCACCATATAAACATATTAATAACAATGGATAACCTAGTTGAAATATATGGATTAAAATATATTTAATGAATAATCATTTAGATATCCTATAAATGAATCTTCATCACTGTGTGATTCATCATAGTGATTAGTGTTTCTTACACATATCTTTTTATTTTATTCAATGGACAAAACTAGAAGGGACAAGGTTAATAAAGAATGTGATACCAAATGGGATAATTAATGGAAACGAGAATATTATGGTTATTCATAAACATATATCATGATATATGGTTTAAAACATTCACCATAACCAACTGTCATACCCAATAAATGAGATAAGGATAAAGTATGCAGAGAGATCGAGTGGGGGATACCATAATGGAAATTTGATTCAATTTACCATTTGTTTATAACGTGAGAAGAAGAACCAAATTGAATGACTTATATGAATGGGATTTTATTTTGGGAGTGGTATATATAGAGGAAAACTATTTAATTTATACGAAAAAAATTAATAGTTAGGTTGATAAAATTTGACGATAATAATAGACTCCATAAGGTATCATCAATAGTTGAGTGTTTTATGTTTTAAAATGATTTTAATTATCAAAATATATGTCCTGGGGTGTATCAAATTAAGATAATAATAATGGATATACATGTAAGGGTTATACTGCTGATGATAGGGAGGCTAAAAATGAATGGAAGGAGGTATTAAGGAATAAGATGATGAATCATATAATATAGTAGAATTATTAAATTTCACACGTAATTGGAATCAAGAATTATTTGATGAGAGATGTAATATTTATAATAATTATAGAATAAATAATTATTGTACTCCATTACTTTTTCCTTAAGGATTTTATAGAATATGTTGAATGTTATTGATGAACAAGAAAAGTTATTCAGCGGAATGTTAGTTTCATTTAAAACACATGATTGAGGGATGATAACCCGTAATATAATCATAATATTAATTTTTTTTATTATAGATTTGTTCATTGATTTCATGGTGTATGTTGTGTTTATTAAAATATTGTATTTAATAAATGTGTGTAAATTTCTTATTTTTGGAATGCATTCTTCTTTTCATTAATAATTCAATGTTATAAAGGTATTAATATATTTTGTATGTGAAAATAAGAGATACATTATTTTTTCGGGAATATAATGTTGATTTTAAAAATTATGCAACCGTCCTTATAAAATTTTTGACTGTAAATTGTTATTGATGTAATTTGGATAAGTCATATAATTAACTACTTTTGTAATGGATTGTTTCAATGCTTGAATATTATAGTTTAAGGTCAAATATGTTTTTTTTATATTAGACTTCATGTTTTAAAAATTCATGGTTTCAATAAACATATAATGAATGAATTAATAATTTTATAATCATAAGATCCATTAATTTTCTTCACGGAAAAACAATTATCACTAACATTCATTTCATTCATTATTAGTTGAAGTGTAAGTACGTCGAAGCCCAACCAAAGGTTGTGACATTATTTATGGAAACGAATGTAATAAAGTATGATTAGTTTTGGTCATTTTCTTATCTGATTATATATTGAATCCCTCAAATACGTGAAATAGATTTGAATCAAAAAACTCAATTCATTTAATTTTGTTTTTGGGAAATCAATGAGTTCTCTAACCCATCACAGATTTACGGTTTTTTGATGGTAGACATTTTGATGAAACCTTTCTCTATCACCCTCCATAAGAAAATTTTAGTTTGATTTCTCTTCTTTGTTATAGTCTTCACTTCCTACTAAATTTATCCTATTGTATGGGTTAATTTCTTAGTGAGATTATGATTTCCCTATCCCTTATACGAATGGTTGTTTTATTAAAAATATTGATTAATTGGTTTAGCTAAAAATAAATTTTCAGGCATCAATTTTTTTTTGAATTATATCTTCAATTATGGAGGAATAAATTTATTTAATTAGGGAAGAATGAAAACCCCTATTATTTTATTGTCTGTATCTTCTTAAAAATATCTACCTCTTTGGATTTATTACGTTACTCAGAACAATGAAAATTAATGTACTATTAATGTATTCGTATTTAATTGTAATAGTTGTCATATAAATGTTGTGATGGTGAGAATTAATGAGTTTAAATATATTATGAAGGTATAGTTTAATCAGGTTTATAAAATATAGTCATTGGTTTCCAATGAATTATAAATAAAAATTTAAACCAATTGATAATATAAAGATCATTTTTATACAAAACATTTATGCCAACAATGGAACATTACATTAAAAAATTCAATTAATCACTATTATTGGAAGATATTAATAAATTATATATGTTATTTATTTAATAAAATGATTCAAAATTCTTCCAATAATTTTGATTTGCATAAGAAAATAATAAATAACGTTTTGAGCATAAAATGTATTATTATTCTAATAGATAATTATGGTTCCTTTTGATGGAATTTTTTTTAAATATAAATTTTAAAACTATTATGAATTTTTTTTCATAAATAAATCGCATATGTTAAATAGTAATATTAAAATTATCATAGGGTGAAATTTGTGTATTTTTCAAAGAGGATTTGATTTTTGACTACTAGTGAAAATACAATTTTTAAAATAAAAAATTCATTTTCATTCAATGTATTAGTATAATTAAATTAAATTTTAAATTTTTTTAATATATAATTAGTGAAATTATAAATAAATAGAATATTTTTTGGTAATTTTATTCAATATCACATTGATTTTTTACCTAAAACTATTTTAATCATTTCATATTTTCACATTAAAATGTTTCTTTCTCATTGTGTCTTCAAGAATAATTTTAAATCTACTTTTAATAAATAGTAGCATTTATTAGCTAAAATGGATCCCTTATTTTGAATAATATTTTTCAAATTAGTTTTTTATATGAATTTCATTTATAGGTATAAAACTATGTACCATGGTAAAAAAATTTACTCTAGTATTGGTAAAATAGTGAAAAAGTATAATGTTAAAAAGTAACAACATAAAATACATAAAAATAAAACATTTATTTGGTAGTTTAGGTAATTATAGATTCTAAAAAGTATCCAAAATATTCATTAACAGTTGAATTCATTTAAATTAATTCCACCTGAATGTGGTTGGATTTAATTATAAAATATTATTTATTTAATAACCTAAAACCACAAATCCTCATGTATATATACCACCATTCACATCCCCAGTTCTAATTAGATGAATTTTAACTCCTGCAATATCTAACAAAACCTCCACTCATTTCTCTACCCATTCCCAAGTGTTAATAGTCACACCAAATGAAATAATCTGAGGACCTCAACAGTCTCTATCAGTGGTTATATTGAAAAGTTAATTTTCTCAAAACTTCACTATTAATTTATTTCTACTTCTACATTATCATAACCTCCTTAATCCACAATTAAATAATATTTCTATGATACTATAAATACTGGATGTTTATTTTGATAATGAAATATCTTATATAAATTCCTTTTATTAAATCTTCTTATTCAATGAAACAAAAGTATTGTTCATGTTATGTTGTTTATTCTACTATATGAATAATGTTTTCTTCATCTTTACATTGGAATATTAATGGATGGTAAAAAAAATTACTCAGGATAGATACTATTTAAATATTTATTTTATATCATATTTCATGTTCCCAAACTAATATACACACATAATATTAAATAAGATGACACTAGTTAGTGATGTTACAAAAAACCATGAAGATAAATTAACCATTTTTCATTATCGTTTTATATTATGAATCATACAATTTTAAGAAACTAAAATCATATATAGTACCATTAAAAATTATTTATTACCATTAATAATATTCCAACCCATTTCTGGTACTATAATTCGATTTTATATGAATATTCCAAATGAACGAACAATGAAACCATGAAAAAAACACCCATGTAACAATGAAAATAATGAAATATTATTAATTAATTGATAATAATATGTAATAAAGTCATCCAATAAGGTATTATGTATAGAATCCTTTCATTTTATTACATAAAATTTCATTACATTAGAGAAAAATTGGATCTTTTAATGTTTTCTTTCGAGTAAACATTTATATAATACAAAAATAAATAAAACATTTTCCTAACACAAATGAAAGGCTTATTAAAAGTTTAAGCTTTAGTAATTTTACTATATATCATCACCCGGGGACTTACATTAAAGGAATGGGTTAGCATAAGGTATAATTAGGGAAATAAAGGGAAATAGTTTACATGTGATATTTTATAAATATCAATAAGAACATGGGAAATATTATTAAGGAATGAACAAGGGGAAATGAGGCATATAATAGAAAGAACCTGATTTTAGGGAACACCCTTAAAAAATAATAAATAATTTAATCCACATTTATAATAATAAATAACTTCATATATAACCCATCGATAATATATATACATGGGTTACATATCAATAATCATTGTGCTTCAAAAATGCTTAAAAGCATAATCAATATTGAATTTTTCCTCCATTGAATGGGAATAAGGATTACATGTTTGTTATTTCAAGAATA
Source organism: Viscum album (assembly GCA_963277665.1). Classification (NCBI taxonomy): domain Eukaryota; kingdom Viridiplantae; phylum Streptophyta; class Magnoliopsida; order Santalales; family Viscaceae; genus Viscum; species Viscum album. The sequence continues at coordinate 225,709,595 of OY728125.1, forward strand.
AGATATATTTTTTTTTAAATTTAGCAGAATTACACTAAAATAATAATAGGTTTGGATTTTGATAAAATGAAAATAAATGATAATTTCATTATGGGAAGAGAGAAACATTAAAATCCAAATTTTCCAATATAATGAGTATAAAAAATAGGTTTAGAAAATGGTATAATTAAAGTTAACAAGAGTATAAAAGACATGAAATAATTTTATTACAATAGTAGGATAAAATAATCACAATAAACTAATTATTTAAATTTTATGGCATAACACATAATGAGGGAACATGATTGGAAAAAAGTTTTCAGTAATTCCCTTACCATAATGATTTGTTTCTAAAACATGAGGACTGGGACCTTGGGGAGCTTCCGGATTTATTTGGAGGACTCCATGGGAGGTAAAACAAACATATATTCCTATAGGATGGATTGTGACTGATATATAGTAGTGAAATTCAGGGGAGGTATTGATATCAAAAGTGGAGGATTTCATTATTTATTTCCAATTACGGTCCTTGGAATCCTAGATTGTGGAAAACGAAAAACCATGGTCTTGTTCATGGTATTTTCAAATTTATTTGGACATTTTTGTCATATTTTATATTATATGAATTTTTTAGATTCCATAATAATTTTGTATTACTTCTTATGTCCTGAGGAAGTAAAATGTCAACAAAAAATATGTTTTTAATGTTAATGTTTCCATTTTAGACATCTAATATTAAACTATAGTATTTAAAATTGATTTATATATGATAACATACCCGATAATCATAAAATAAAAATATTTTATTACTTTTATTGTGGTTTATAAGTTGTTACATCATTAAGATAATAATTATGATGTCATTTAACATAAGAAAAAACTCAAACTATATTTTTAATATTCCTGAAAATATATAGTATTTTATAATATTTTCATATATTCACCCTAACCAATGTTTTCTATGATGATTGAAAGAATGATATATATTTTACCATAATAATTTTATAAATATGATAATTATAACATTCATATATAAAAATCATTATTTCATTAAAAATCATAGTGAATTGAAAATTCATAGTTTTATTACTATAAAATTTTAAAAAATATTTTATCATTTATATTTAAATAAGTTTGTTATCATACCATAAAAAAGAATAATTATTTTTCATAATATATTAGTTTTTTTTAAATAATTATATCCTTTTCATAAATTAAATTTCCAATCAATTTTTTTTATCAAAGTCGACCATAATTTAATTAATCAAAACTATTATTAAAGGAAAACTAAAGGAATAACATCTTTATTTAATCAATTTATTTACAATTTAAATATCTAGTGACATGACTAATAAACCCTTATAACATTAACATATTTCTATAGGGATAGGTTTGTGATCATTGTAGATTCATGTGGTAGCTCGTTTATCATTTCGTGAGTTGTATTTCCCACTAACTTGAACTCTTCCAATATATTATTTCATAAAAGTTTCACTTTTTAAAACTCATCATATTATTATTCAACATAGTATCCAATTGATTATATCTCTCAAGTGAGCCCTATAAAACGTGTTTGACCTGACATGAATCTAATGGATGAATACACAGTTTATCCTTTCTTTATAAATTATTTTGTTTCTTTTCTACATAAATCAATAAAATAAAAACATATTACATTGAGTATTGTTTCTAAAGGACATAATGAATAGTGGACATATTTGACCAACCATCAAAAAGATTTCCAATTTATATGGCTTTCATTCCCCTTAAACAAACATAATTATTAGTGAGATTTTTTTATGTATTGTATGGTGCAATATAATACAGGTTTTCTATCGAAAAAATTATTAACTAAAATGATTAGGTCATTATATTACTCACCCATTACAGAATTTCGTTCCAAAATTTTAATCTCATTTACTCAGTTGAGAAAATGAATTTGGTACATTTGTCTCACTATCCTATTTGGTTCCCACTTCACATCAACATATATAATGTTCTTCCACAATAGTTTGATGAGGTGGGTAAAATTTTTGCAGGGAACCTTGTCTATATGATTCTTGATCTCCACCAGCTAATCCTCAAAATAGTGGTCTTGTTCCAGTTGCACCACCTTTGGATTCATTAAAAGTCAAGGATCAAGTATGTACTTACTTATGAGAGAGAAAAAATAAATCCTGAATATCAGATTGATTTTTGTGGAGGGGCATTGATTGGACACTTTTCTTATGTAGTGAAAGATTTAATAGGTCCGAATATACCAGGTCTTAGAATCCATTTCATTCTAATCCACATAAATCTTTTCCATGGGGATATTCAGTTGAAAGACTTGTTTCCAACATCAATATCTATACCCCTTAAAAAACTATCTTCATAGCTCTTCTGCAGACACTGAGTTGCATTAATTTGTGGTTAGATGGAATGAACCTTTTTAGTCTTCTCTTTCAAAAGATTAGGCTCCAAAAAATTTTTATCTCTAACTTCATCCCCAAAAGTATTATGTTTACAATTTTTTCCCATAATCCTCTATATAGTGAACCATTTGAATACTCAAATGGACTATATTTTTGTTTGAGTACATAATAATAGGATATTTTGATCCCATCAACCATTAAATTCCATTGAGCATGTTCTCAACATAAAATCATGTGTCTGAATTCTCTTTTCATATTATCTATCTCTTTTAGGGAGATATACTATACTGAAATCAAATTCAGTATTTATAGAATTTTTTAGACTTTTCTATAAATTTCTATGTGAACCATGGATTAGAATTATAAATGACATAATGTGGTACACCATGAAACTTCAGTACATAATCTATATAAATCAATTAATGTTTTTCATGAGATAAATCTTATCAAATAGTGATGAAATGGGTACTCAAAGTGACATTATCCACTATAACCCATATTGAATTATTTATATTGTTTTTATAAAGAGAATAATTAAAACATCCATTATGCTATTTTCATCTAAGGAATTTTAGTTCACTTTCTTGGTAAATAATGAACTAAGGAAAATTACAAATATTCACAGCTTCTATCTTATTTTATACCAAATTATGTTCTCTTTGATCATTCAATAAGTTCTGTAGAAATGATGGTTGGGAAATATTTTTTGATTAGTTTGATGATGTTTCTTCAATAATGATTACCAGTTACAATATTAATAGGTCCTTGATTAGTAGATATCATTTAATCCTTATCATTACAAACACAATAGGGTCATAATTATATATTGCATTAGAAAAAAAAATTTATCTTTTGGTGTGGAAATTTATTGAATATTAATAGTCCTTAAGAAGATCCAACCATCAATTATATATCTTTTTTAATCCATTTTTCCAAAAATAAATATAATTCATAATTTTATGCTCTATATATATTTTACTTCTCCCCATAAATATAGTTATTATATATCATCACAAAATAAAAACCAAAAATATATTCAGGTCACACATATAATAATTATTCTCAAAAGGGTTTAAATATCAGGATTTAGGAATAAATAACCTTATCAATTTTCATGAGGATTCACTCAATACATTTCATAGATGTATCACAAAAAATAATTATTAATTCTCTGATAGAGGGTATATTTATCACTACTTTTTTAAGCAACCAATTACGCAACTCTTGAAAAATGTCTTCACACTCATATGAAAATATTATCATGCATCCTTTTCATGTTATATCAGTTGTTAAAATAAAAAGTATTTTATTTTTCAAAAACATCCTATAATATACTACTTAAGAAAGGAAACTAAGATTCATTGTTACTTTTGTAGGATGCGACTCCTCATCTAGAACATTTTCCATGATAAGATGAACTATTTATTCCTACATTGGTTACAATGTACACTGATAATGATTTATTTAATAAAAATTCCAATTGGACGATCATTAAAAATTACCTCTCCTTACTCTAATATTTTACATGAAACCTCATATGATCCTAATACTTATCATGAATTTTGGATTATGTTGTAATATAATCAAACAAAATTCGAAATATTTATCAATATATTCCATAAATACTTTTTCAAAAAAAATTTATATAAAAATAAGAATAATAATGGATAAGGGGATCAAAATAAATTCCTTATTCCCATATCATTACCAGATGGGGGTATTTTGAATATCTTATTTCTTCACCCTAAATTTTTGATATGTAAATCAAATATCTGACTTGGATTAGAATTGAGCCCCATTGAGCATGTCAAATAAATTAAAAATCATTGGAAGAGGTTAGTTTTTCAAAACATTCATCTCAATATGTTCTATATAATCATTTGATAATCACATTGATCCATATTTGTTCTTCAAAAATAAAAAAGATGCTCCAAAAGGAGACACACCTATTCAAACAAACCCCTTCTCCAAAAGATCATAATTCATTTTCATTAATTCATCTATATCCACAAAATCAATTCTATATAGGGTATTTGATATCATCATTGATTCATGAAATATTTCAATGGATAAATATACCTCTATTTCCCAGGGAGGTATGGTAACCCCTCAAGTATCTCATCAATGTATTCATGCATGATGGAGAAATTTTTTATACATATGATTTCATTTACTTCTTCATACTCACAGATCATTTCACAAAGAAATGCTATGTGAGGATCTACTTGGAAATTCAGAGATAGAGGTATATCTCCTTTGGACACAACTGTAGGTTTTCTATTAATTATTAATGAGATAAACTTACTCATATAGTTTATATTACTAGTATACTTTGAGATCTCCTTCATCATCTTCATGTTGTTAAATTACAACATGGAAATGACTACTTGTTTTCAGATGATATTGGGATTTAAAAAGTGAATAATAGAGTTTAGATACACTATTTATTCACTGATAATTCCTCATGGAGTACTGAATGATAACTATAATTTCTTATATTATGGTATTGATTTTACAATCCTAACAAATTTGGTGAATCTAAAGGAATGTGACAAACCCGAATCCTCCAAAGTAATTGATACATACGTAAGAACAATGAGTGGTCCTTCTAAATCATCATTTGGAGATCCAACTTCATACATCATGATCATAAAAGGTAATCCTTGACCTCTTATCCTATGATAAGGTAGATGGTTATTCCCCTCTATTATCTTATGATTTTGAAGGTGATTAGAAAAGTGACCAAGCAGAAAAAACAATAAGCACTGGACTTTTGTTTGGGCCTACAAAATATTCCCTATATTATTAGTGTTGATATGTTTTAGCTTATCCTTACTATTATTTTTATGAGAAATATAGACATATCTTGAAAACATGAAAAATTTCCTCCTAATAAAATAGATACTTGAATAATTCTTCTCACACTTGTTTCATGTGGGATTTTCACTTTATTTAATTATATTTAGTGATAAATTTTCTCCCCTAAGATTTTATCCAATGATATCTTAATTTTATTTAATCAATAGGACCATTGTGTCCCTACAAATTCTAGTACAACCATCATATCATTCTGCACTATTTCATAATAGATATCATAGTCTTTAATGGCTATATTTTTCCATTAAAAGGGTCCTAGACAATCAAATAATATATTAACCATACCATTAAGATCCATGAAAAATATAGAGTGGTAATTATAATTTCTTTTATAGTTGATCTCATTGTTTTCCAAAAATTGTTTTTCCTTCTACTTTCACTCCTTGAATTCCTTCTCCATTTTCATTCACATCAAATGGGGGAAATAGTTTTTGAAAAACATTTCCCTAAATTCATTGAAAACCATATAATAAATCACCATTAATTGATTTATGTTTTGAATTAGTGTTAAACATTGATCATCTTCTCCCTATAAAAATTACATAGCTATAGTGACTTTATCTTATTCTAAAAATTATAGTATTGAAATGATATTTTCTATAGATCATATCCATTGATCATCTATCAATGGGTTTGTATATCCCCTGATAAAAGCTAGTGGTTGACACATAATGGAGTACGTGGAATGTTTTTCCCATATAGTTGAATCCAATATCTCATCTTTATTCATGTTATTTCTCAAAACATTATTTAGTTGAGTCAACATTGTTTGGAATTCTTCCATTTTGACATCTATCAGAGGGTCATCAATGTATTTTCTATTGTTCTCACTATTTACATGGTTTGTAATTTTTACATCCATTTAATAAAATAAAAAAAACCAATGTGAGTAATATGATTCTTTTAATAATCATATAATTCTATATTAAATTTATATCCCAAAATGTCAAACTAAAATGTGTTATTAATGGAAAATAATTAAAAATTTAATTAATCATTCATAATGGATATTTAAAATCATGATATTCATCGAAAAATTGCACTTGGAGTTTAAAACTAGGAACAAAACTAGACCCATTATCGTGAACCAGTTTCTATTTGAGTCTATCATAAAGTGGTGTTTTGAGTGTTACCTCTGGATACATCTATGGCCGAGCCACATCCTCTTGTTGAAATTTAGAAATGGATTTCATTGCATAGAAACCCATTACATAATACATAATAAAAATAGAAGGGAATGTTCCAATATATATAATTTTATCATGTTTTCATCCTATTGTTTTAATATACTAAATTTAACATATAACTAATCATTTCACTAATACCATCTCTGGATCCAACATTTTTATTATGTAACATTTCATTAAATTGTACAAATAGAGGACCTTTTAATTTTAGTCTATAGAAAAAGATGCAAAATAGATAAAAAAATAAAAAACATCTAATACACATCAATCTATTCATAAATGATGCATCCTATGTATATTTATTATATCTCATAACCTAGAGACATATGCAAATGGAACAGGTGAGCTTAAGTTCCAATAAAGAAATAAATATGAAATATTTCACATGTCATCTTGATGAAAATAAATAAGTAGATGAGGAATATAATTATGTAATGTATAAGGGAAAATGAGGCATATTAAAAAAACATTATCCATAAGATTTATATTTGGATAAAACAATTAAATTATACAATCATATGCATATAACCAAGGGTTGTCACTATGGTGTCATAAATGTCATCATGGTTTTTAACCAGGGTATCATAGAAAATGTCTTCTATTGAGGATAAATTATATAACCAAAGAATTAGAGTGTTGTAATATAAAATAGTAATATTTATTAATAAAAGGGGGACCTATAAGTACTAATAAAAAATTCAAAAAATAAACTGTAGAGAATAAAACACATTTTTTGACTAAATTACTATGCAGTTGAAGATATAGGATATAAATGGTAGCTTTCGAGGTCACGAGGGTTCTCCTCCTTTGGTGACAACGGTGCCTTCTGAGCCGGTCCCTCCTCCCCTGCTTGGGGAGGGTCTTTTGATGTCCTTTGTGGGAGTTCCTTCATCTTTCTCACCTTTCTCGAACTCTAACCTTCTTCCCCTTTTCCCCAGGGTTTCTCTTTTCCAAAAAGTACCAGATTTTCATAATGGATTTATGAACCTTTCTCTCTCGACCTCTGAGTTCAATGAGGCTTCAGGCCTTCTAAATTATTCCCTCATTACTTTTTTCAAGTTGAGGCATTCATCCATGGATTCATTCGGTAGATTCATATTTGGGTCCTCGAGATTACAGGATAGAGAAACAGTGGGATTTCTTGACTCCAGACACATTCTAATTCAATTTTCATCGGAGGGGGATCTGGTGAAAGCTTGGTCTAGTGCTCCGCACTACTGTAGTGGCTTTCAGTTCCACCTCTTCCGATGGTCGTAGTATTTCCACATGAATATTCACTCTTCTACATCATCGATTTGGTTAGTTTCTCGGATCTTCCCTTACAGTTTCAAAATACCACGATTTGAGAATGTTAGGAAACCACGTCGGTAGAATTTTGTGTGCGGATTCTAGAACCAAAGCTCTCTATCACCTAGTTTATCCACATATATTTGTGGAAATATAAGTCTTCAAAATTACCCCCATGTTTTTTTGGATTACAGTGGATGAAGAGTTCTGTCACAAACAACTGGTGGTCTATGAGTCATGGTTAGACTTCTGCTTTTTTTCTTTAAAAAAATAGGGCACCCATTCGAAGTATGTAGAAGGGGGGGGGGGGAGAAGTTCCATCCTCAAAAGGATGCGAGTACAGTTGAAAATGGAAATTTGTTGGGTAGTGGTGAGGGTGTGTCTGGCCAGAGTCAATTATCGATCCCAATTGATGTTAATGAGGTGAAAAGTGGGTAACATGGGGGCAAGCCATTTGTGGCCGAGGTACTCCAATGCTTGTGCAAGGACCTGAAGGTTCCTGTGCATGATACTTTGAAGCAGGAGGGATATGATGTGATACTGGCAGGGATTGAAGGATATGTTCTGCTATGTGAAAGTGGTAATTGTATGGATGTTGAGACAGTGATGGAAAAAGAAGTTGGATCAAGTACCCCCTTGACTTCATCTTGTGCAGAGGCAGTGCGTGCAATAAGTGGTTCTAGTGAAAGAGGAAGATCTCAGATGAATGGAAGAGTGGGAGAGTTATTAGTTGGAAAGGGGCAGGAGCAGGAGATACGGGCGGGCTACCGGTTTATTCTAGCCCATGGAGGGAGGATCCAACTATTAAGTTGGGAAACCTCTTTGAAGGGATGGTGATTGAAGATCCGGTTCAGGACATATATGTAGCTCGAAATGATGAGCAGGGGGAGTCCAACGATGAGTCTATTGAGTTCTCACCATGTGATATAGGTGATGACCATCATTATAAAGGGCCTCCAAGCCCAAGGAGGTGAAAAATCATGAAGGGGAAAGGGAGAAAAGACTATTCATACATACCTCTCCCAATGGAAACAAGGTCTACCAAAAAGTAAAAGGACAACATGATTGTAGGTGACTCGAAAACCTATGGTGGCCATGCTGAGCCTGCGGATCATGGTGCTGCAGCCCTTCAGCTACGGGATTTAGGTGCGGCCCATGAGAGATCCTTTGAGATACTTTTACATTCAGATGAAGAGATGATGAAATGTATTTTCGTGATTAATGCCTCTGATGAAGAAGCTAGCAATATGATGGGAAGGTTGCTTAAAGTAGCAACCACTAAATAGAAGAGTGCATGGATTGAGTAGAAATACCATAAATTGATAAGGGGATACAATTAAGGTATTATTAATCAAGGGGAGTAAATGAAAACATTGGAAAATATGTTGTCTTTCTTTGATGACTTTTTAGAGTGTGTTCCAAACACATGAGTATCCTCTATATCATGGAAACTTTTAAGGGATAATGCTTCTAGCAGGCTCAAAATTTCATTTCAATGGTTCTTTAAATTTTCTTGATGCCTAAACAGGGTTGTTTAATAATTTTACCTTAAAAGTGTTTTAGAAAATAAAAAATTTACTTTGTCCACTGGTTAGATATTAAAATCATTGCATTTCCGAAGTGATAAAAAATGATCATTATTTTATTTTCATCCAATAGAAAGGGAAAGAGGGTATTATTTATTTTAATCCATCAATAAGATAAATAATAGTTATATCTTGGTTAATACCCTGGGAAAATAAAGAGGTTTCAATACTTAAAAAAAATAAAGCGAACTTCATTAGGGGAAGAGAAAATTTTTGAGATGAAAATTCAGCAGAATAATGATTATAAAATATGATTTTAGAAAATGGTAAATTTTGAGAGAATAGTGGTATAACACTCATACAACTAAATTATTATAGTAAATAAATAAAATTAAGAGTAAAAAGGAGCTAACCATTTGAAATAGGATGACAAACCACCTAAAGAGGTAAATTCAAAGGAAAAGAGACGTGGATAATTCAATTACCTTCAACAGATGTTCATAAAACACAAGTTTTAGGGCATGGTGGGATTGAGGGAACATTGATAGGACTCGTTTATAAATAAAACAACCATATGCTTATATATAATGGATTGGAAGTTAATATAAATTTGGAAATGGGTGGTATTTATAGCCAATGTGATGGACTTGTTTATTAATTGTGAAATATTGGCGTAGGAAACCATGGTTATTGAGAAAGAAAATCCATGGTCATTTAAATTGTATTTTCCAATATTTTTGGATGCATGGATCATTATTTATGTTATTTTAATCTACATGATTTTATCATCATTATATATTTCATCATTCTCATTGAAAATTAATGTTTCCACATAAATAATTTTTTAATCCTCATATATCAATTTTATGCATTAGAAACAATATTATAGGTCTGGAAATTGATTAAAATATTTTTCAACACTTTATATAATTAAAATAAAATATTTTAGTTTTTTTTATTTTCATAAATTAGTTTTTACATCACTATGACATAAGTCGGGTGCCATTAAACATACTAAAAAATTGAAACTGTATTTTTACTATTCAAAACAAATTTATTTATATTTATACATTCTCTGAAATTGACATTAACCTGATTTGTTAATAATGATTTCCAAGATGATATTTAATTTATCATAATAATTCTATCAATATTAAAAATACTAATTATTTATATAATTACGTATATAATAAAAACTATTTGAAAATACATATTATAATTTATAGCACATGAAAAAATTCACAATTATATATAAATAAGATATTATTAATCATTATATTTCATTAAAATAATTAGTTATCATAGTAATTATTTTATTATGAATATCTATATATTCTGGTAAATATATAGTTTCTATGAAAAAAATATATTTACCAGATTCAATCCCAATTTTATTATGAAAATCTATTCATTAAATCAAAATATGAAATAAAATTTTTATTTATAGAATAAAAATAAAATTAATGAAACTGGGGTCATAGAACATAACCCCTAATAAAAACCTCATATGAAATAATTTTTAGGTGTATGATGGTGATAATTTCAATGTGCTACACTGCTAGCATTATTCGATTGGGAATTTGGACCAACGTAAACATCCCCTATTGGTGATTTTGTTATATATTCAATTTTGGAAGCTCATCTTGGTCTTGGGTAAGATATTAACCCATTGATTCTATCTCCCTCCCTAGATATGGATAATGGGATTCAGGTGGAACGAATCTACTACTTGATGAAATCGCTTCTCCTTTATGTATTATTTATTTTTTATAATTTCACATACAAATTAAAATGTAAAACATTATTACCAATAGTACATTTTAAAACTATCATATTGACTAATATTAATATTGAGAAATGATCATATTTGAAAAATGATTAATGAAAAAATAAAATCATGACTATTACATTTCCCTTTAATCTCACTTAATTATTAAAGATACTTGTTTTTTATTTTTTATTGTATAATAGGAAAGACATTTTGTCAAGAAACAAATGTCATTCAAAAATTTATGTTTGTTAGGTTATAAATATTAATTTAGTTTTATTAGGAGTTAATAAAATTTTATAAACCATTATACCAGATTTTAATGAACCCTATACTGGAGGGAAGTATTATGTATGGGTACTCGCATCTCATTTTTTACTTATGTGAGAAATATTCCATATTCACCACATCATAATTGAATGTGGTGTTTTTACTTCTCTTTGGTATGTTAATTAATTAGTCTCATTATCATCATGGTATTCCTTGTTTCATTTGATTATTATTTCTTTAATGGGGAATATGATTTGACAGATTACAAGTTGTATGCGATTTCATAACTCATTTTTTGATTATGGGGTTTATCATCTATTTCATCCATAATTCCATACTAAGAAAATGTGTGAAATTAATTTTTATTATCTACTATTTTATTCAAAAAAATTTAGTATTTATATAGAATACACATAATCGATCCATTTGATTAAAAAAATGATCTCTTCAAGATGCATTACCCCAACAGCCTTTAATTGAGGCATGTTTTATAGTTATACACCAGACATTTTATTTTAGGTTTATATACAACATGTTTGGCATATCATATCATGAATTTATTTATTCCCATGTTTTTAAATTTTTTGTTAAATGATATTCCATCATTCCCCATATTATTCAACTTTTTGAAAAGCGTATAGTGCACATTGAATTAAAAATATATTTTTAAATCATTTATTAAATTATTGATGAATGCTTTTGACATGAAAACTTGAGTGCAGACCTGTAATAGATATCCCCTTAATGCATCAGTCAGATAATAAGAAATAATTGTTGGATAAATTAACTAATTTTTACCTAATATGATTTAACAATACTATGAATGGCTTTGATGATAGAGGTACCCTAAAACCCCAGATCATGGATTCCAATTTATTTAGAATATCATTCATTAAGTTACTATAAAGGAATTTTGATTCTTCTCAATATTATTGATTAAATGGATTCTTTTTCAATCTTTTACATTCCCATAATTATTACACCATGCCATATCATCATTGAAAAGTTATTTATTAGATGAAATGTGTTTTAGTTATATTTATACCATTACATATAGATGATGTTTCATTTATAATTATATGATTCGGTTGTACTTAACCCTGATGGATAATTTGATCTCATCACTTTGATATGATTTATTTTTTTACATTGTAGAGAATTTTATTATGATGTATATGATGGGTTATACTTGGGTTTATAAATATGTTCTTAGGGAATATGTATACTTTATGTTAAAAATGTAATTATAATTTAAAATATATATCTAGTTTACCAAAAATAATAAACATTTCTTCCATTGGGATGATATTATAAGAATATATGGCAATGTAATAATGAAAGTGTTAGTATCCTTGTTGCTAGAGTTGGGGTAATTACACTTCACATTATTTTACTCTACGAGGATGATGTTGGAGATCTATATTATGTATTTCACTTCTCTGAAATAAAATTTGGATTTGATCGATTTGTGGAATTCCTCCACTACATTGGTTGCTTGAGATAGATGAATCATCATTTCTGTCTTCTTAAAACGTCGACTGTCATTGGGTAATCCAATAAAGAGTGAATCAGCAACTAAATTTCGTCCATGAATTTCTATACAATTCCAAGAAATCACATATTGAAGTTTTTTTGGGGAATTTAGTATAAATATTTTGATCCTCAAAGGGTATGAAGACACTTATTAGTGTAGGATGCAGGTCACCATATATTCCATTATTTTCCATCATAAGCTCATAAATGGGTTTGGATACACATAACTCGAATGTGAGTGGTTGGGGGACATTCATGAGGTCATCATCAACTTATCTTGCCTCTAACATTATGGAATTATTTTTAGATGAAAATTTAAAGCTGAAGAAATTTTGTCACCATTTGGGTGATAGATGCCATTAGAAAAGGAATTATCATGCCTTAATACTAGAGTCATTTTATTTAGATTCTAAATATAATTGTGTATGACAATAGAGTACCCTTTAATGGAAGGTGTAACTAAAGTAGTTATATTTGTCTTTTAAAAAAAAGGTTCTTATTCGAAACATGTTAGAAATTTCTAAAGGAGTAGTATAATAATTAAACATTCACTTGAATATAGAAAACACATCTTTTTTACATGGTTCACCACTTAGTGATAGTACATGGAATGTATGCTGATAGTGGGTCAGTTGTACAAAAATACACTATTATTCACTAATTTTGGAATAAAAATGTTCATACATACTCATTCTGTGTTAGGGAAACTATATTTACAAGATTTTATGGATATCACACTACCTCCACTGAAACACTTTCATTGAAGGCATATACCTCAGTACTTGTGGTTAAGTATTAATCAGTTTAATTTCATGAATATGATTTCAGTATATTATAATTTTTTTTAACTAGCATGATCCATTCCTTTAAAAACTACCAATAGTGGATACCATTGAATGAAATATTCACCTCAATTTTTTTTCAACACTACCATATCTGAATATCTTCAACGTCATGAAACATCAATTATGTTTAAAAGAAAACCCAACCTTTATAAACATAAAAACATTCCCAAATATCCAAACCGTTTAAATGAATACAACCTCTATAGAGAATACTAAATTTTTAAAGGAAACATCCTTCATAGAACAATCTCCGATTGTGCAGCCCATTTCATTCTTGGAAAAAAAATTCCATCATAAAGTACACAAACTTCATAGAATACTATGTATTTGAAAAACATCCATTCTTCACCAATCTCACATAAATATTAATAATTATTATCATTTAATAAATAACAATTCATTTTTCATTGCTCGATGTCTCATTGAATTCCAAATACAAAAATAACTAATCCTTCATGAAATTAGATATATTTAGTAATTTCCCTAATTATCTTCATGTAAAATAAACTGTGGGTGGCATTATATTTATAGTCACAAATATTCTTGAAGATCCCATTGATCCAAAATTTTTATCATGAACCTCTAAATACATGTTTGTGATGATCCTTCATTCACAATGATACAATGAATATTCACCCATTCATAAGTATTATCATTGTCATAAAGAATCACCATAAACTAATTGTGCACATACCGTTTTGTTTTGTTGAAAAAATATTGATAAATTCAATAAATCACTATCGCTAAAAAAACATAATGCTTTGAAGAAACTAATCCAACATTCCATGTCTACATGATAAAATAACAGTGTAGAAAAAATAGTAGAGGAATGAATTGGGTTCTTGTTATTTGGAATGTTTAATGATTTCCAAGATAATATTTATGAATAATCATAACACGTAATTATCCTCGTGTTACAGAAGAATTTCATCATTTTTCAGAATCATACTATCATCAAACCATTATATCATTAAAAATCACCATTATCCCCCATGGTATAAAATCCAATTATATTGTATCGGTTCTTGTATAGCATAAAATATACTCCCCCTTAAGTCTATCTATACCATAAACATGCATCACATCCCAATACTGATTAAAAAATTCTACACTAATGGGGAGAATGGATCAACCTTATCCACCTCATATACTAAGAGGTAGTTGAACACTGAGGTTCCATTGTAGTCTCTTGAACACATGTGCTTCCAATATCTTAGTCAGATTGAAATCAACATGTTTATCAGTTCCAACATACTTCATTTTAAAAACACGTTGTTCAAGATTTTTCCTTCGATGAAGGGATATCTGATCATAATATTTTTTGTAAGTGTTTTGATCCCTTTTCTCATAAAATAAATCATGACATGATTATTATAATGAATCACCATTAAATATTTCACCTCATAATAAATATCATTCAATTTTTTATTCATCAAGAATTGTGGAGCCAAGCCTTATAATAGAGATATATACTGCATCACCCATATTAAGAGAGGTAGTTTCTTGTTTCATGCTAAACCATCCCAAAAAATTGTATCCTATATATAAATCACCATCAATTATGGACAATAGAATCACCACATCTCCTACCTGGTCAGCATAAAAAATTTGATAATTTTATTATATCTTCTAGATGTTAATTATACGAAAAAATTGTGTGTTCCTTGAATGTACCAAATTATTTGTTTAACTAATTTCATATTCTATTTCATTGGATTAAATTGAAATTATAATTATAATCATGTTGAAATGATTATATATAATAATCTTGTATTCAGGAATAATAAGAATCCATTTATTTTCCTATACATAGTGGGATCCACAAATATCTGATTTTAACTCCTCTATTTTGAATAATCTTCAATAGGACTAATCATTGGATTAAAATATTGCATGTTGAATTTATTTAGTATCAATATCACATTTTTTGTAAGAAATAAATGTATAATAATTCCATTAAAACGTTTATCAATACCTCCACATTCAAATAAAATATTCTTTTTATAATAATACAATCAATAATACCATGGTCGGGGTGACTTATTTACAACATAGAGAGCCTTGATTTTGGGTTTGATGAAGTTTAGTTGTAATTTTTCCCGTTCTAATTATTTATCTGAAAAATATTCTTCTGGGATCCTCAATTAGTTTTCATGTTGTCTACAATTTAATATTCTAAATCTATCCCATTACCAATAATAATGATAGAAAATGAGATCACAAAAATTATTATTTTCTTCAAGTGTAGTACACATTCTTTCTACTATAAAGATAAAAAATGTGATATGAATATTTTATAGACAATAAATATGAAACATATTTTACAATGAAATGATATTCATGAAATTTACATAATAATACTGTTTAATAATAGTTGAAGTAATAATAATGTAATATTTTTCATCATTCATAATTTTTCTCCCTCTAAAGGGAATCAATTCTCAGCATCTTTATAGTGGCGATCTCATCAATAATGGATATTATTAAATTTACATATGGAGAAAATTAAATAATGGATTTTCAACATGAGATTGTCCACATTGAAAAACATTAAATATTCACCATGGATAATATTGATGAATTGTTGTTATCCAGAATACTAGAAATAAGCTCAAGACAAGATGGTACCTAAATAATATAGTTGTCCAGATTAGAAAATAATAAAATTAACAAAAAAGGATCCTCCATCCTATTTCTATTTGAATGCACATTTTTATTATTATTTAATTATGGTCACTTTTCATCTTGGCTATCAATTACTTACATCCCTCACAACCTCTCAGGTTCACCCCCTGATAACATATATCAAATTCAATTACCGCTTTATAAGAACATATTAAATACTCAAGGAATAAGGGAATCATATGTATCCTCCATACATTATCAATATGAACATCAATTTTGGGAAGATCTTGTCAAAAATGTTTTTCTATTTTCTAAGGTGTTCATTTTTTCACAATTGTTCTACCATGGATCTCATTACATTGTCTTTTGATTTTATTGAAGAATTTTTCTTCTCTCCAGCCTTCATAAACAATACATTCATTCTCCCATTAAGTACTTCTTATTTTTCTGGTAGTATGGTAACAAATCCTTTTGAAATGTGACCAATTTTCTTCCTTCTATTACACAAAATTGTTTTAATAAAATTGTTTACTTGTTAGAAATATATAATTCACATTTTATTCATCATGTGGAATATTTAGTTTTCATTTTTCAACATACTTATCATGTGAATCTTCAAAATTATTCATTATATTTAAATCATCTATACATATAACTAACATGACATTAGAAAGTTTTACAACTTGTTCTGATCTTCCTTATGGGTTATTCTGAGTGTAGACCCTCTTTTGGTTTCACTACCCTTCAACATCACAGATTTAGAATTTAGTTACTTATCATCTTCATTGATTGTGATCTTCTTAGGATAATCTTTTTTCAAAATATTATTTTTATATATTCGAAATGTATTATCTTCATACATGCAATGATTTTTTGTTTTTTGTTTCATTTATATATTGATAGAGTATTGAGTAAGGTTGTTCTAAACATTCGATGACTAACATTTGATACATCCAATCTATTATTAGACATCCCAAATATGTATTTCAAATAAATATTCTTCTAGGCCTATGGATTATTCATATCTTTTTCTAGATTTAACCTCATTCAAATACACTTCATTTGTTATTTTTCAAATTTATTATTATTACATAAATCCTATAGAGAATTTGAAAATATATTTCAGCCATAATATTTCCCAACAAATAGTCCTTTCCTTATATCTTATGTATAAGGTTGTGGGATTTTATTCATGACTGGTTGTTCTCTTTATGGGATTAAACTTCCATACTCTTTTTCATATATACCATAGTCATGGTGGTATGTTTCTTAGCACCTTTATTCATCCACACTAGTTTAGTTTTTTTCTTAAAACATTTACTCTCCATGATAATAATTTTATTATAAATAACAAAAATTCTTCTGAATGAAACATGCTCCTTCTCACCTGTTAGATATTGATCATCCAATATGCCAAGATATTTTTATCAGATGTTAATGGTGTTTCTGATTAAGAATCATTTAGTAAAAATTCATTAGCTACAACAACTATTTCTTTATTTATGTAATTATCAATATTTTTCCTCTCATTATTGTCCATTTATTCTTATAAATATAAAAAACCCAAATTTTGGATTAATTTTAAAATTTTAATCATAATAATTGTTTATTCAATACCCATATTTCATCTATCAACATCTTCTCCATTCATCTAAACATTATTTTGAATAAATGTGTCATGTTCCATGATTATCATGGGAATTTTCACCAATTGTAATCCCCTAAAATCACATATATTTTTCAATTTCTACTCATGTTCTTGATTCAATTTTTTAATTGTATTTTCAATCCCAATTATTATTGAACTTATTTGAGGCATTTTGAGGAACATATTTCATGTTTCTTATTTTTTTCATCAAACATTCTGACCTATATATAAAGATATAATAAATGAATAATGTTTTCATGAAATCTATTTTTTAATGAATCAGATTCTCCATCCAGTTCGGTGATTCCTTCCTGCATATATCGAAAGACACCACCAAAATGTGAGGATCATTATTAAAGAAAACAATACCAAATGTTTTTATATATATCAAAGTTAAAATCATCTGAGGATGTAGATTGATCATAATGACCATTTGTTCTAGGATACTTATTTTTAGAAAATATTTCATTAGTTATAAAACATACCTCTTTATCGCTTGAATAATTTATTTCACGTGAGGTATAAATTTTTTACTTCGCTTTGTAGGAATATGGGTCCACATGTTCATAACATTCCAAGCCTAGTATATCTTCATTATCACAAAGGAAAGGAGAACCAGATACTAAATCTTATTTTGATAATAGGGACTTATCAATTGTCACTTCTATTTATTTCATGTTCATCATAGTCTTGTTGGACGTATACATCTGATATAAGAAAAATAAATCATCAAAGAAATTGACTTCATTTATTTAACAGGAATGTAAATCAAGTATTCCAAAGGTAACCATGGTAATATAGAGAATAAAATATAGGTGAACCTTGGGATTGAAACCTTTTCTTTGATTCCATAGGATCATGAGAGGTGATGGGTAAATCAGGGTGTGAACACTTTATTTTTAAAAAACTGATCTTCTTCCAATGTTGTTTATAATTTGATTAAAATATCTCAAGGTATCGTAGAGAAATTAAAAATTCAAATACATAGAGACAAAAAAATATTTTAACATGGTTTAATCCTAAGATATAATAGCAGGAGCATACAAAAAATAATACCAGTTATATCAAAATCCACTAACCATCACTAGTTGTGGAATATAGTTATCCATACATAGTCATTATATATCAGGTGCACTTCCATAATTAAAATTTTGGAAAAAACACTACATCCCATAGAACACATAGATTGACTCCACTTACCTCAATACATTGGATTAATTATTAATCATTTGAATGAATTGAAATCCATTTCATTAGATTATTATTTTTATTTTTTCCCACGAATAGAATGTGATTCATCTTGCATCGATTTCTAGAGTTGATGCACTAAAAAGCACTATTCAATTACACTAGATGATCAACACTACTATTTTTTAATCTCTCAAACTTGGTTAAACCACCTTCACGTTCTAATGAAATACTGACATTGAAAAATACACTCCATTTCACAATTCTCTGAACCTTCATGAATCTCACATACATCATAGAATAAACTTCCTTTACAAACCCACTGCATTAGCAGAACAAATTTCCTTTATGAAGCTCACTTCCATCACTTAATGAAATTCTATCGTGAATATCATGACCTTCAAAGATACATAGTCTTAACGATAATCCCATTACTCAAAATAATTGTTATCAACTAAGTATTAAGTAGTCATTTCACAATTCTCATGATCTCATATAATTACATATTCACAAACCTCCCAGCCTTCATGAAATTAGTTCTATTAAGAAATTTATTCAATTATCATTGTGTAAAATAAAGTGGGGGTTTCCACCTATTTATATGCAAAGAAATTAAAGAATATCACATGACTCAATCATATTTTTCAAAAACTAGTGAATTGATTTTCATTTTGATCCTACATTCATTCTGATCATGTGAAATTTCCCCTATTCAGGAACATTCTAAAATTAATGAATAATCCCCATGAACTCATCTCTCAATCACGATGATATATAATAGTCATGAAAACTCACCATCTGTACATTTCACATTCACAAAACTTGTTTGAAATTACCTTTAGCTTCGTGAAGCTCAACCTTAAAAAACCAATTCATTGAGAAACTCATGCCTTTAATAAATTTTTGGAGGACTCAATTCCTTAAAACCACATTTCATAGAGCATTCCATTTTTACTTATTTTGAGCCCAAAATTTTTGATAACATTGGGAAAATTATTCCAACTTCAATAATTTAGTAACTTTATGCTGTAAGATCCCATTCCTAGAAAATTCCATTACCATCCCAGTGTGTATTGATAATAAACAGAAACTATATTTTGTTCCAAGCAATGAAATTACATTGTGGTATTATTCTCACCCATTTATACTTATGGTAATTTATTGATTATTAAATAAATAACCACATGAATAAAAAATTTTAATGTGAGAAAGAAATCATCCAACACTTTATGTCTTCATGAGCATATCTCAGTAGATACACACAAAACATGAGTCAATAATTATCTTATCAGTATGTGGAATTCTTAAAAATGTCGATGTTGTGCTCTATGAATCCTAATAACGCCAATTTATTATTATGCTATAGAATAATTACATGTTTATTCAAAATAATCAATCCAGGAAACTATTATAACCTTGAATTTATCCATTATCCACATTTGGAAAAAACACAAGAAACATGTATACATTCATATAGACCTCTAAATAGACTCCCTTTAAATGTACATCCCACAAAAATCTACATCACTACTAAAATAAGATTAAACCAATTATAATAAATGGGGAGAGGGGATGAATTATAACCTCCTCATACAATTGAAGGAGGTTGAACATTAAAGATAAACCAATGTTTCTTGAACATATGTTATACCAAATGCTTATTCATAATGTCACCCACTTGGTATGAAATACCAACATGCCCCATTTCAAACACAACTTTTCATATTTTTCCTTATATGAAGAGATATTTGATCCAAAAATGCTATGTATGTGGTTGATGAACCTGATTATTCATACAATAGATTAATCTATTGTTTTCATATGGAGTCCCTATCTATTATTTCAATTCATCAAAAAGTTCAATTCTATTGTTTCATCATTAAAATTAACTAAGTGCAACACTTTGAAATATATATATTCTATTTTATCCGTACATAGAGATGTTCTTTCTAATTTATTTCTTATCCATCAGACACAATTAGTTCCTTTTATGAAAGAAACACCACATGTAAAATTTTGACCCACCACAAATCCACCCCAATCATCATCAGAAGATGATGTAAATTAATTATATCTTCCTCATATAATTAATACAGAATAATTCTTTATACCATGAATATACCACATAATTCATTTAACTAATACCAAATTATCTTTCGTATTATTATTTTTATAGATCCCCCCAATGAATGTTGATAATATGATATTTGAATATGTTTTAGTCATGTATAATAAGATTCAAATGATTTTATTGTATATGATGTGAACTTTATTCTAATGTTTTCTCACAATAAAAATCGATTTCAAAAATTGTTCAATGTCATGTATGTTGAATTTCTTCAGCACCACTCTTTGATTTTTTTAAATTAAATAAATGTATAATACTTCTCTTTAACTATTGATCGATGACTCCCCTTATAGATTAACACATCATTTGATAATAGTGCATTCGAAAACTCAATTCTTGGAGTGCCTTAATCATACTATAGAGAACATTCTATTAGGTTATGATGATGTTTCCTTAATAATGGATTTCACTTATGATTCAATATCTGATTGATATTATTTTTGTGAGCTCGAAATATTATGAAATACTTCCACTATTTCAAAAACTCAATCAACTCTTTTCTTACTAGTCATGATAACTCATGAGGATAGAACACATATTCTTATATTAAAATATCATTCATATTTATTCCAGGATAATGATACATAATGTAATATGAATCTTTTATGGGAAATCAACCAGATATTCCTTTTCCAATGACACGATCATCAATGAAAATCTACAATAATAATGCCTCATAAAAATTAAAAGAATAATAGTGGTAGATTTATAGTCATTATCAATTTTTCTACACCTAATGGGAAACACTTATGGAAATCATCATAATGATAGATACCATCAATAATTGATTTCATGAAATTTATATAAGGAAAACACTCTAGAATGGATCTTTAAATTCAGACAATCCGTAATGTTCAAAATTCTCAACTTCACCTATAATAATCTTTTTGAAAACTTGTTCTCTATAAAACATAAAATGAGATCAATCCCAATGGTGCCTTATTTACCCTACTTGTCACAAATATAAAATATTGACCATATTAAAAATTGAACAACCATCGTATTTTTATTTTTATTCTAATGTCAACAACCATTAAAATATGGTGAAATAATCAGCTTGGCTATCATGATTTGGTAAACCTCATAGCCTTTGAAATTTTCCCCCTAAGAACATGCTTCAGATTAAAATAGATATATTATAAGAAAAAATAAAATATATAAATAATAAAGGAATATAGTATATACATATTTCATTATCAACATGATCAACACAATTTAGATAATTTCCTCAGCTATGCCTTATCATTTACTATGTTCTTCCTATTTTCACATCTAGATAGTTGTCCTGAATTTTTCAGTGGTTGCATGGTGCACTTCATATTCTATTGTAATTTCTGTTGATAAATTTTCATATTAATAGCCTTCATGGATGTTTAATGTGTTAATTAACATCTTCATATTCATGTAATAATGTTAATATATATTTTTAAATGTGAAAATATTTCTTACATATCTCATAAAGAACTAGATTATGACCTGAGTTTCCTTTTTTTCAAACTATAATACACATTTTATTCCACATGGGGAATGTTTTATTTTCTTTTTCTACTAGTATTATATAGTTGATCTTAAAATTTTGACATTACTTCCAAATCATATGAAAAAATAACTAGTATTTCATTAGGAACTATTATATAATGTTTGGATCATCCCATGGGTTCTTCTGAGTGTCATCCCGAATAATATTTTTTTTGGATACACAAACCTTAAACATTATTGATTTCAATTTTTTTCATCTCAGATACCATAAATGATTTCTTATTGGGATAATTTTTTTTCACAATATAATTGTTACTTATTCAATATTTATCTTTGTATTACATAGCTAGCTTTTATGGACTTCATTTTCTAGAAACATTGAATGACTTTTGATTTATGAATTTACTAACTTAGTGGAAACTTCTATTGTATACATCATAGATTTTTTCTTGCTTCACAAATATGTTTTTTCTATAAGGATTATTTAAGACATGTTAATTTTTATACATAATTTTTTTCTTGATGTACCTTGAAATATGATTCTGTTGTCTTTTTCGATTCAAAGGAATGTACTAGAAATCCAATTCAAATTTACGAAATCTTTCCGAGAACCAACATTGACCATAAAAAATTGATCCCCTTATATATTCTATATATATTTTTCAGATTTAATTCATGAATAGTTTTTCACATTTTAGTAAATCATGTTTTACGGTATAATTCACATCCACCATAGATAAGGTGGTTTTTTTCATGTCACATTTCATCAACCATACATGTTAAGTATTTTTGTTACGTAGTAAACTCTCTAGAAAAATAGGTTTATAATTATTAATGAAATTTAATTTGGATGGAACATATTTCATCTAAAGTTATTGATATAGGTCATCAAAATAATTCATAATCATCATAAAACATGTAAGAGGTATTTTTGAGTTATAATCCTTTACTGATCATTGAGTAGTTGCAACAACTATTTAATTATTTTATAAAGTCTCAATATATATCATTTCAATATATGTCAACTAATAATCCAAATCTATTTATTTCATTTTGTGGATTATTTTCTAACCTTTAATCATACTCATCTATTTCCTTGGCCTTCATCATTCTCACAACACATTAACCATACATCATAAATTCATTCAAAATCATAGAGTTACATTCTTTAATATTATTAGATATTTACTCTTATTGAAAACCCTTAACATCAGTGATATTTTTCAGTTTATATTCGTACACATATATCAATTATTCAAGATACATTTTGAATCCCTATTTCCCTTGGTCATGTTGTGTTATTTAGTGGAAATTATTTGATGTTATCTAATTATTTAATTAGTGCTTCCATAGTTCCTGGAGAATTTTAAGAATTCAATAATTTTTCATCACAGACCATTTATTAAAGCATCAGCTTCTCCTTCCTTCTATGTGATACAAATATAAATATATTTAATGAATCCAAAAACAAGGGAGGAAACATAATTGGAATTATCTTGTAGAAAATTTCTTAATATATCCACAAAAAATTCATGTGACGCTGTAGATTGAACATCATCACCACTTGTGAGTGGATAATTATTTTTAGGACAACTTAAAAAGTTACTATCACATACAACCAAGTCACTTGAATATTTTCATTTACACATAGTGGAAAAGTTTCCCATCCCATTGGTGGAAAATTGAGCCAAATACTATTTACCTTCCAATACACATATATCATCATTTTTATAAAGGAATGTAGAACTAGATACTACCATTTATTTAGATAAGAGGGACTTAATAAAATTTCTACTCCCTTATTTTTCATAATCACCATGGTATGGGTGGATTAAGATTTATTCTAAGAGATAACTGGATATTCATCAAAACATTACATCATAGTTTAATGATGAATGTTTTTGAAAACATAAATATTGAAAAAATACAAAAAATATTCCAACATAGAAGATCCTTGTAATAGATGAAACTTTAAAGAACCTAGACCATTCTAATAGGAGATGAGTGAATCATGATATCAACTTTTTATTTTGTTAAAATGGATCACGTTCACACATTGGTAGGACCATGTTAAACATGTTTTAAGGAATCATACTACAATTAAACATCCACATGCCGAGGGACAATAAATCATTTTTAAATGGTCCGATACTAAGGTCTATTTCTAGAGCATACACAGATAGTGAGTAGTGCATACACGAATATACTAATATTCAGTAGTTATGGAATAAATAAGATCATAAATAGTAACTATATATTAAAAACACTTCCATTACAAGATTTTAGTGATATTAAATTTCCTCTCTCAAAACACTTATATAGACTCCCCTTATATCATTTCTTTGGGTGAATTATTACGCATTTTTACTAGATGAAACATGATTATGTAGATTGAAATTTCGTCTTTGTCCCGGACTAGCATGATATTTTTCATGCATCAATGTCTTGTGTTGATGTGTTTTAATGAAATTTTAACTTACAACAGATGTTAAAAAATACCTCTCATGACGATCTATGGCTTTAAAAACCCTCATTTATATTTCAAATAAAATCCATTATTCAAGAAGTCACACACTTTAATCAAAATTCCAACAATCATGAAGCATACAACAATTGGAGAGTAAATTTCCTTCATGAAGCTCATTTCCTTCATGGAATAAATTTCTTTTGTTATGTTCAATTCCTTCATATAAAAATAATCATTCATGAATATCAATTCCTTTGTGGAATGCTATGTATTAATGAAAATCCAAGTATTCCAAAAACCTTGATAACATAAAATCATTGGAATCCACTATGATATAACTATAATTTTCATTATGTTACAGCAGACATAGAATTGTAGCCTCATGAAGATACCATCCATCACCAAATTAAATTTATTTATCCTTTTCTCCAATTTTCTTCATGTAAAATGAAGTTGTGGTGGTCCCATTTTAATAAGAACGGCCATTTGGGAAGATCCCACAACTCTATAATTTTTTTTATGATCATCTAAATATGTATTCTTGAATATCCTTCATTCACTAAGAACCAATGAATGTTCACCCATTCCTGACCATTCTCACAATCAAAATTATTAATAGTCATCTCATTATGAACTAACAATGCTTTATCATAGTTGTAAAGAATCTCCTTCTTTTCATCACACATTCACGAGGATTGTTTTCGATGATCCATGACTTTGTGAGGATGAACCATTGTAAAACACTTTCTTTCTTAAAATAATTCATTTACCATATTTTATAGTATTTAATCCAAAAAACCACTTATCAAAATTCATGATTATTCCTCCAAATATTGAGCCTAAAAATTAGAATAGAATAGTAAAGGGTATATCATTCAACACTGTAGTAATCATGTACAATAGGATCACTTACAATGAATTCACCCTGATCAACCATTTGGGGAATGAATATTAACTGAAACTAGACTCTATTTCCATTAATGAAAATCCTTATTTCTAAAAATTATATTTTTTTAAATTTTCTTGGGATAAAATAATATTGAATGTATTGTTTTGTTTCCATTACCTCATCTGAATTTAGGGGTGTTAGAAAATAGTTTTGGATCAATCTGAAGGTATTTGGAGAGGGTATTCCACTAGCCATTGGGTGATTCAACCTGTATAATTTCATCGACCATTTTTTCTTTTTATTAAATAGATATAAACTACAACATATATGGATTAACAATTTTAGAAGTGGAAATTACCCCCATCATGTTTGATTACCTTTCTATTACTACGATGTTTCCTGCATTGATGAAATGTTGAAAGTATTTCCATGTAGTTCGGTAGCCAAGCCCTTTAATGAATGAAATTGTATAATGATTCATTTGGTGAAACCATAAAATTAGATATTGATGTGACAATCCAAAATGAACATTGAAAATGATCATATCAATAGGTATTTTATCACTATTATCATAAAATTGAATGGTAATATATATGGATGATATATCTCTTTTTATATATTCCATATATTGGATGGTCCAAATCTTAATTATAATGATTTTATAATAGCTCTAAATCATGTCTCTTAGGTTTTCAATATTATCTAGTTTTTAAAATATATAGGGGTCTACTGCATCGCTGTATGACCACTCCCAAATCATTATTTGTGTCTGAGATTGTGAAATTTAATTTTAAGAGTGTGGTATCCACTCGATAATCCTAAAAAAGAAATTCATATTTCTAAAAATATATTTTTCTGATGAGGGATTAAACACATTTCTCCTTTCATTCTTCTGAAATATGAAGTCGGTGCATTATTGAGAGATTGGATGGGATAAACTCCCTAATTTTCAGAATGTCTTACATTTTTTCCAAAGATAGACATTTCTTAAGGTAGATTTTCTCCTAATTTTGGTGTTCTCGTGATATAGAAATTGTTGTTTATGGTCTTAATGAATTTGAATAGGTTGTGAGAGTGTCTAATAAGAGAGTTATAGATTTATCCATCCTTCCCCTTTATCATTGATAATCAAATAATTACACCACTAGTAGGCAGTCATGTAAGGGGACATGAAACATATGACCCCAGGAGGGATATGGGGGGACCACAATAAATCTATTGGGTTTCCTATAGAATTTTACCATAGGTATCATCATTATATACTTCCCCTATGGTGATTTGGCCAAATGATTGGTTAGGATCATGCCTATGATTTCATATCTATTAATGGCTTCAATATATTCATCCTTGGTCTCCTTCAACAGGTATCAGAAACTCGTACTCAGAAGTATATTAATCTTCTCATATGGGTTCAATAAATTATATCATGTTAACATAAACAAATAATAGTTTTTCATCTAATGAGAGTTCTATTTAGTGGGGTGATTTCAATGATTTGGATGTCAAAGGGATGATATATTCAAGAGTTAGATCCAACATTAGAGATGAAAATGAACCATTCACTTCTATCTATTCTTATGTTTGGTGGTCTAGTTGACCATTAGGAATCATAATGTATGGGTCCTCCCTTGGATAAGTGACCATTATCATTACTAAATGTTTTCATACCATGAATGAATAACCTCGGTCAAATATTTTTCTTGTAATTAGTTGTTGAAATTCTTTCTATATTTAAACCTAATGTTTTTCCAAGTCACCTTTCATTCTAACCATGAAATGGTTATGCATGTCATCTACACCTAATGGTTATCCAGCATTACTATCTAGTAATTGACCTTGATTTTATGGATTAATTTTGAGACAAATAAATCATAGATGTTGTAATCTAGTCTACTAGGTAAAGAAAAATAGTTAGGATGATTGGTGAGGCTAACCTCATTGGTCTTTGTCGACGATGGTAGCTTAAGAATGTTATTTTTTATTTATGCACGGAAATAACTGGTCAAATATTAAATTTGGATATAGTATGATTGATTCATCCATTCCAAAAATCATAATATTACTTGATCACTTATAGTTTCTAATAGATGTATATTTATTTTGTTTCATCCTATTATGAGGCATTTGGTGGATTAGGACCTATAGAAGTGTGTAAATAGTCATTGTTTCTTGTTTGAAGTTAAAAACATATGTTTATTCCATACTGAGAATCTTCCCCTCTAATAATAAAATGAGTCAATGAAATAGTTGGGGACTTCTTAATGGTTTCTTCATGATTTTGTTCCATTTCTAAAAACACATGGAATTATTATATATATTTTATTAGGATCAGAGACGTCTACAACTAATCTTGCAATTTTTTTGGAATAGAGAACCTGATTTTTTACCTGATAGATACTGATGATGAGTTAATAGGTAATTCGTTTTCATTTGTGTGTGATGTAATAAACCCTCACCATTTTTGGATTATTGTAGTATTTAATGTTGAAAATTTATATTTTTCATAGTATGGAGGTAAAATGTTAATGAAATAGAAGACAGAGGTCTTCCCATCCAACAACAGATATAACTGCAATATTTGTGTACCAAACAATGGTTGGCCCAATTAGAGTCTTTACGAAACACCCAATCATGGTCACCTCTTACTGATCTTGATGTCACATTATCAAACCTCATTGGGATATACATTGAATGAGATGTTGTTATTGGTATACAATTCTATCGATGATTGAAAAATAGCATCACTAAAATTGGAAAGAGGTAATGTGTTATCCACCCATTAAGAATATGGATTTTCATAGGATTAAAATTGAAAAAATCCCAGACATGGATTCTGTTTGAGTATCAAGGTTTTTTATGGCATTGAAAGATTAAAATAGATCCACTAATTGATCCACCTCTCATCTACATTAAGTGGGTGGGATTGGTTTAGGTGTCAATATTTTCTATTCTCGATGATTCTCTATCTATAAAATAATGAATGATCTCTTTAGTTAGAAATAGTTTGTCACCACGATAGACGGAAGTCGTAATCATTTTTGACTTCCTCATTTATGTATACATGGAGCCTATATCTTGAGTTGTTTTGACACACATATTCCTCTCTTAAAGGAGAATAGAATGTTGGAGGAATATTATTCATCACTTCATAATCATGAAACATAATGGATGTGTTTCCCCTAGGTAGATACTCATTAATTTGTTTTTGAGTTAGTATCCCATCATCATTTTGTTACAACAATTCCCCTGTAGAAGAATTTTAGGTTCTTATTAGCAGTGATTGGGATGTTTCCATACAATTCCCTTTATCATTTTTGTGTTTATCCATAGAGGTGGAAACTGAATATTTGGATATGCTGAGTATTTGAGCCATACTTTGTATAGCTTACATGAAACCTATGTGTAAGTACCTACATCCTCCTCTGATGGTATATTTTAAATGTTTCATCCCCCGCATGTGTGTTTTGATCCAAGTTATCAATTTTTTATGGTTATGAAATTCACAATGTGGTATTAAGAAATGGAAGTTTTCACATTACAATAGATATAAGAGGATGATTCAGCAATACCATCATTATGGTCATTTCTCAAATGCCTAGAAAAAATGGAACTATTTTTTTGTATCCCTATAAGGTTTTGATTTCCTTTTCTATAGGTTCCTCCTATTTTGGTATGTGAATAGTAATAATGGTGAGATTATGTTAATGATTCTAGAATTAACTCCAAATAGAATGGGTTCATCTTTTGTAATGCAGAATAAATGGGATAGTAACTGTTGATATTTACCTCCCAAGGTAGAGAAGACTAATAACCTATTTTGTGATGATGATGATGAAAATCCCCCAAATCATATAGGTGGGTGGTATCTGATTCCACAATTTAATTTTATTGATTATGTTGTTGAGGATAAAATAATTTTAGTTGAGTATTTTAGGGTTCATTGTATGTACAATGGGATATAAATATTCTCATTCTCATATTGTGGGGTTGATTTAGTACATTTAATGATTTTCCTATGACCAACATGGGGGATTACAAACTTTTTGACATTTATTGTGAAAAAAATTCCCTTAAACTTGTGTAGTGGGGAATTCATATAGCTACTTTTGACATCTCCTAGATCCTCTCATGGATTTGTGACCCGAGGAACTCAGGGAGTGGTAGCAATTACCTTGGCCTGAAGTGCAATGATTTATCTTGGGCAATTAATATAGAGTTTTCTATTTTGACCTTTTCAATAATGAATTGTTGTTATCTTGTTGGAGATATGTGAAATGTAAGGCCACGATTGGATTAATTATTTTCAAGATGTTTTTTGTTTGATTGAAAATTCAATATCCATTACTTAAAGATGTTCCTATTTCTTTGAGGGTCCTATTTTATACAAATACTTTCTATCATATTCCTCCATGTATGTAGTCTTGAAACCATTTTATTTTGGTAATTTCACTGTAGTGACCCTCTGCCTCATGAATTACCTAGTCCCTTGATTTTGTTGGAGGCTAGGAATATATAAGACTTCTTATTTGGGGAGCTATGATTTTCCATGGTCGTGATAATGTGAAATGATCCATAACATTCCCATCCTTGAATACCAATAAATTAAGAGTATGTGAAAATGATTTTTCATGGAGTTGTTATGTAATGGAGGCAAACAATCTATTGATTTCTTCTATTATTTTCGGTGTTTGGGTCACATCCATGGATAAGTTAGCCAAATTAAGATGGAAATATATTAATCTGATGGTATGAAAATTACCATCATTTCATAGATATGGGATGTTTATAGACATCAACCAGTAATATGGAGAAATTTTTTTTGTTGTAGATAAGGCATGAAATACTTATATATATCATATGGACTCTAATATTTAGAAATAAAAAATGGGTGATAATATTATAGGTAGGGTTTTTAAAACTGACTTTCTACATATGTTAATGTCATCATCCACCTCATCATACTTACATGCCTTTATTTGGTCCGAAAAAATATGTTTTTTCTCTTAATGGCATGATGACCATATTTGAGCATTGTAGAAATTTATGTGGAACTATATATATTTGACCACAATGTTTATAACACATGTCTATATGAATTCTTATGTGTTCTGAACACCAGTATATTTGGAGGTGGCTGGGAAAGGGGTTGATTTCATTTTTTGTTGGAGATATCACTATGTGGTTATTTATCATGTAATATATCAATAGTGGGGTTCTTCAAATCCATATCCTCACTATCTATATGAGGACTATCATGGTAATTATCATCTTATCCTTCATTTTAAGAGTCAAAAATCATTTTGGGTGTGGTTAATGTGTCTTGAACAACCTTAAGGACACATAAATTGAAAATTTATTGATATATAAAACCTTTTGTGTCATGTATGTAGTATCACAACCCTAATTTTGCAATTGTGAAGGGATAAAAACATACATTATGATGGTCACCTAAATATACTAATAACCCTATAGTGGCACTTGAATTTGATCTTGTTTCTTTGAAGATTATCGAATATTCCATGGATTCTCATCATTATTATAAGTAATAAGATCCCTAACTATGGCATGTAACTATCTTACATGGTCGGGGCCAAGTTATAATGGGGATATGTGCTGAAACATTTGATTTTAGAATATGTCTCAAGTATTTTTTTGATTGGGATATGTTCTCATCCCCATGAATGTGTATCACTCATAAAATATTTCCTAGTTGGAATAGAAATATGATCCCATTATGATTGTAATTTTCCCTTATTGAATATTCTTAATGGCCTATAAAATTGGAGATGGGATATGGGACACATCTTTTATGTACATGGTAGTATATTGGTGTAGGAGTTCAATATTGGAAACCAGGTTATTATACTACCTTCCATGATCAGCAAGAATATTCTAGAATGATTCACTAATAGTAATATTAAACTATCACATTTCATGTGACACAATCGCATGTTGTTATTTAGCTATAATGGTTGTTTGATACTTGATCCTGAGCCATTAAAATATTTATTTATCTTTTTTTGATATGAATATGAGATTATCTTGAGGGATCAAACACTCTAACATCCGGAGCCCCATCCTAGAAAAGGATATGAGGATGATCCAGACACATTGGAATATACTGATGTTGTTTTTTATTGGAATGTTCCCCAATCACAAGGAATGTGTCTTTCTCACATGGTGTGCCTCTACTAGAATGTGAATATGAGCCTAGTCTTCTGCCTCTTCCTTTACCAATTTATGATGAAAATGTTCACGGATGGGTGTAATAGTATGATATTGGTCAAGAGAAACCACATTTTCAAAATAATTAGAGTTTCGTGATGCCCATACAATAGGAAAATGGTTATATTCTTGAACCTATAGTATGTTTTAGTGCTATATTGTGCTGGTGGATTACTTCTTGTGTTTTTAAAATTTAATGGCATGTTATAATTTTTTTTGTAGTAATGTATGATTTAAAGTTTTCATTCTCGACTATATAATGGACAATATCCTTAATTGAAGTGGTATTAAGTTACCAATTTTTTCCTCATTGTTCTGATAGAATATTATGATGGGATTTATGTTTGGGTGTTGAAATATGCATGTCCACAATGATTGATGTAGGAATATCCCTTATAATTTTTTAATTGAGTTGGGATATGATCATGCTTGCTAGATACCCTCAGAATATGTTGGAAGTCATTAGGAGAGATAAGTGAGATTTGATCATGTTCATTATTATAGAAATCCTTCTATTCTCAATGTATATTCCTTGTTTCCAATTTAATAGTATCAAAGTTGGTAGTGTGTTTGGTGGTACCCTCAGCAGGCGAATGATGGGAATAAGTGGGATAAAACTAGTGAAGGTTGTTGACAAGATCTCTCCTCGTCATCCCCTTAACTAGATGGGAGATATATATTACTCCTCATTACACCTTCATTAGATAATACAGGTGATGATTATCACATTCTTGGATTATTCTCTAGATTTGGTCAGCAATCGTGAAAACTTCCACTACCTTCACTGATGGTTTCATTAACTGATGCAGACACATCAATGTTATAAATTTTAGTCCCTCACATGTAATATCAATGGTCCATATCCTATCATGATGATGATATTATTAATTAATTTATTTATACATCCTACATTAAAGATTTCAGGTGGGTGAGGCCATTCTAAGACCCATAAGAGATGCATTCATATCTGATTTCCAGAAATAGTCATTGAATGAAGACAATATCTCATGATAGGTTGTTGTTTTTAATAGAAATATCAACAATCATGATGAAAACAGGAAATATTTACAATGATATTTTCATCATCAAAGGCATGATATTTGCTCAATCAGATATGAATGTTTAACAATATTTTCCTTTCTTAATCTATGTCCTTCTATTCTGCTCTCGTGGACTTGTCAAAGCGATGATAGACCTATTTCATGAGAACCTAAGATATAGAGGACCATATATAATATAGATGTTATTTTTTATATGTATTAATATTATATTCAAGAAACATAGCATGGAAATTATTAAACAAATCATCATATTATTTGAATGATATGATTCAGGTTTTATATATTTTTTATCAATGGAAAAGAGACAATTGATGTGTACTAATTTCGACCCCATGATTGATTATGAGTGTTCAATTTATTTCATGATCTTTTATATTTGGTTAAAAAATATTTTTCTTAATTTATTGTCCCAATAGTTCCCACATCCATAACTGGGTACAAACATGTTTTCTAAAGGACTTTTTTTGGGTTTTAGATCCAATAGAACATACAAACCCACTTTGGTCGAGAGGAAGGGATAATGAGATCTTTACACCCTATTAAGTGGAATTTTTTTCTTGTTTTGAAACCACATCTAAATTTATCATATATTCATGGATAAATTATAATCCAGATGATTGATCTATTACACAAACAAAATGATCACGAGTTACATCATTTTATATCTGAAGGGTAATCCTTTAATGTGTCCATATATATGCATATGATATTATTTATCCTTCTCCCAATAATGGTTATGTTTTTATATATTGAAGTCAACTAACAAGTAAGTATAGGGATTTGTTTCATCAAATTAGGCAATTAATAGGTTAGTGACAGGATTGAACCTCTATGGTGTCTCGTATGTATCTTACTAATAAGAGGAATAAAACCCCATATCACTAATTAGAATTAAGATGTTTAACATCATCTGAAAATGACCCATATGTGTGATATTATGAATCTATTATAGAATTTAGCACCCATGATTCATCATACATATCCCTGTTATAGTATGAATAAGAGTCTCTATAGTTTTATCATTCCCCAGGGACCTGTACCAAGCTAGACTCCCTTTTATTGGGGGTAATCATATCATGCCATTAACTGGGATTAGACAACATGTGTTCCATGTCTTGTAAAGATTAATGAATGAAAATTAATTATAATTGAAACTCCCTAATCACATATTATCCACACATGTTATGTGAAACAAGGCATACAAATTTAGAAATCACAATAAATATATATGTCGTACTTATGTATTGGGATAGCCCAATGGGTATTTAATATGGATCTCAGATCCTAGTAAGGATACCTATGTATCGTGGGTATTAAAGGAATAATAGTTATCATTGTTATGTTGACTTTATAATTCACTAATGGATGAGGTACAAAGACATATGCATGGGATAGATTGATTCATAATAGACAAAATGTTGAAGGCAGGATAGGACTTACAATTAAATGGATTCCCATTTGATTATGGGCATCTGTAAGTAATCTAATGTATCCTTTTTATTAAAGTAGTCATTTATATTGTAGATCAGTTTAATCAATGATTACACACCAAGGTTTCCCTAATTAAAATGTAGTCATATTGTTCTAATGATTGGGGATTACACACTATGTCTATTCTTATATATGGATGAAGTAATATCATGACAGTGATCTGGGCTTAAACACTAAGTAATGAATTATATATTGAGGTAGTCATATCATTCCACTAATTGGGGATTACACAATGACTTCCCCCTAATGTTTCCATTATATAGGGTTATCATGTAGGGGGTGTCTTATTTACAAGAACTTATGGTCTTCATATAATTTATTGATTATCTACCACAATTTTCATTATTTTATTCCAAACAAGTATGATGATCTATAAGCTTGTCCAGGCTAAATTAAAAAACATTTATAAAGAAAATATCATTGTCCAGTTCATTTTTTTGGAGAGTGACACTTTACATAAATGGAATATCAAAATACCATCACATGATCAATAATTATATATATGAAGAGTTCTGTATGATCTTTCAGACATGTCATAGAGTTCACTTTATGATCTATAATTTCAGGTCTTGAGGGTGTCATAGGACCTGGATGAAAAGTCTAAGAGTCAATCACAAGATCCATGGATAACATGTTTGTATGAAGTTTCTTGATGTAATATTACAATTCTGGAGGACATCAAATGATCAGGATAAGCTATCCTAATGCCATCAAGGAGCATTTACAACATTCTTGATGGGTCTCATGTGATATATCTAGGAATACCAATTGAATTTGAGAGACCAAGATGATACATAGTTGTGTCGTCAAATAATATTGGTTACCTATCATAGTACATTGCATGATCCTGATAGTGAGCATGGAGGGACTCAAGACACTTTGGTGGAATGCATGTATGGGTTGTGTGAATTTATTGACATGTCTAGATAAAATTTATCGATCAAAATGGAATACTGAGGGACATCACATTACCTAGGCAACATGACCCCATGATGACACATGATAATGATTAGTTTTGTATAGCACATGAATATTAATAAATTTGTCGTCACATGAGTCACCCTTGTTTAAATCATTATTACATAATTTTTTTCATAAGTGCCTTGTATTTTCTAATGTCATATTTTTTTTGTGGTTTCGCATGATTCAGTAAATATGTGGGAACCTATGCTCATTACCTGTTTGAAATTCCACATAACATTCACTTGATATCAAGTGATCAAAGAATGTTCCTACGCATGTATCCTAATCCATTAGTTGTTTCTCCATATTTTACATAGTGAAAAAAAATTTCAATTGTAAGATCTCATAATTTTAGATTTACACTACATAGGTGATTGGGAATTGGTTCTTGGATACATCGATGTGTAGATGAATTTGTTTATGTTGAGGGAGTGTAATTTATGACCCATAACCCATATTATAATCCACATTATGTGGCATGAATCTTGTAGATATTGGTTATTAGGGTAGAATAGCATTATGATGTATGAATACTAGGAGATCCCACCAGCACCCCATTTATTGGGTTCTGTCTAATCAATGTTGTGTTTCAAAATAATTATGTCATTTCAAGGGGATTTTTCAAAGGTTATACAACATTTATAGGGGGTTTTAAGAGATATGGATTCATGTTTAAAGTTCTTTATGTGATCTAAGATGAATTTTCTTGGGTCTTTCATGAGAAAAATGTGATTTCTAGGGGGTACCGTGAGTTTAATATAACATGCAATGTCGTCTGGAGGGACTATGATGGCTTTCCTGGGGGGGCTAAATGACCATTGGTTGTCACCTAGGGCATATTAACTAATTTTTATTATTTCCAGTATGTAATAACTTGATATAACCATTCATCATTTCAACATTTGACTCATTACTTTTTCACTAAGGACAGGATTATTAGAACATTATATGATTGTTATATATTAAAATAATTATCCTCATATGTGATGCATCACATGGCCAATAAAGGTTGTTGTGATGACAAGTTAACATTAACATAGACACACTTCTTTTTTTATTTGGATTCAATAATGGGAACACTGACTTGAATAGATCTCCTTGAGAACCATTATATAATGAAGGTAAAATGTCAGTAGTCTCTTGCATTATCTGGTAGACATGTCCCCAAGACATACACAATTTGCTGAAAATTTCATGGGAATTTCACATGAATATATCTAATTGCAAACGAGCTCATCCTAACACATATTTTTACACTTTTATTTTGAAATGGTTTTGGATAATTTTCATGCAGAAAACATTTTACAAGTAACATGATATAGAGAAGTTCACTTGGCCGACAACACGTGATTTGTGAAGGTCATATATGCCTTTATATGAACTATGGGATTTTATATGGTTCTTAACAGGATCTAATGTAATTCAAATACTATGCATGACACATTTTCAATATTGTACGAAGGTCATGTGATAATTTATTCTTTATATGTTAACACATTCCGTGTGATTTGTCTACCTTTTAATTGATTTTCATTGCGGGTTAAAGAATAACTGTGTTTTCAGTATTTCATCCCTTGTATAGATAATGATTTGATTTATTATAAATCAAGAACACAAAAGGTTAGTTTGAGATAAATTTACAATCAATGTTGATATATAAAAAATGTTATTAGACCCCTCCTTGTTCCATATAATTTTATACATTTTATGTAAATTATAAAGAATTTTTGAAGTAGTTTTATTTTTGACTCCTAAAAAACATGAGGATATTTTTATTCATGGAATCTACTAATTTCCAATAAATGTAAGAAGAATGGTGCATAGACTGAGAGGGCGAGACATTAAGATGATTCTATTATTGTATTAAATCTATGTGAATATTGAAATTATGGATATGTCTAGCAATTGAAGTCATTGGCGTTCCAATAATATTTTAAATTCATTATATAATTTGATAAATTCA
Organism: Viscum album; assembly: GCA_963277665.1. Lineage (NCBI taxonomy): Eukaryota > Viridiplantae > Streptophyta > Magnoliopsida > Santalales > Viscaceae > Viscum > Viscum album. The sequence goes on from OY728125.1 coordinate 225,747,408, forward strand.
TAAAATCAATGGAGAGTTTTGTTTTATAAATTCGGGAGACCTTGATCGAGATATTCTTCTTCGAACTAAACATTCTTATTTTTTATTGATGTGTGTGGGTGATTCTTTTTATTTAATTTTTTCCTATAAACCCCTTAAATGGGATTATATTACGTAATTTTTAATGGGGTTTCTATGAAAATCATAATGAAATTATTATTTATCCCTTTTCATCTACAATCAATTTATCTAATAATTAATTGAAATAGAATTATTAAAAGCACTTTTTTAAGAAATCATGATATTATCCTACATTCTGTATTAATTCAATCATGTATTCTGAAAGGAAAGATATGATGTTTTTTTATAGAAAATGATAACAAGACCCCATTCCGTGAAATTTTTATTTTATTTTAAATAAGGGTGAGGATAAAATGGTTACACATATTGACTTTAATGATGTGCACACATATTGACAAAACAATATATAGGGGATATTATTTTGGCCATTTTTTCAATTTGTTTTCAATGAGTGAATATGAGTTGAGTTATTGAAGATTAAAAAGAATAGTATATTAAATAATGTTTTCATAAGAGAATGAAATTTTTTAGATATTTTTTATGAGAATTAGATTGTGTAGGTTATTTTTGCCAAATATTACCCATGTTAAGTACAAAACTAGCCTATTGTATTATAAATTAGATCATCCATTACCAATAGACCTATCAATAAACCATCTAACAATAACATTATATATAGTGATTTTTAAAAAAAATCCATTTTGGAGTTTTATGTTTATTTATGTTTTTACGATTCTAATGACCTTTATGAATTTAACTGATTCAAAAGGTTTCATCTTAGGTTACATATTGGGTATGAGTAGATGAATTTATTTTTTGGTATGATGTCATTTTTTTAATTTTGGAGGATTCATTTGATGAAATCTATCATGCGTTATCACTTAATTGTTAAATAACCAAAAAATAGTTTTACAATCGCATGGACAAGTTAAATGAATATTTCATGGAAATACAATATTAACTGGTCTTTAAGTATCATTAACTATAGGTAAAATTTCAATTCAAACAAGTAATGATGAAATAAAATAATATAAAATAAAAGGAAAAGTCATGATTAATAATTTTTAGTTTGTGGGATAACCTCAAAAGGAAAAAATTTCTACTCACATAGACTATCACCTAAATGATTTATCCCTCCATAGATTGAATCAAAGTTGCATCCAGGAAAGTGAGCTAGGAAAATAAGATTATAGATAGATGTTTTTTATTGGGATAGAGAAGAATTAAACATGTCCAGACATGTATTCTCACTAAAGTGAAAATTTTCAACCATTTTGCATTATATATCAACAGTTCTGTTCAAAAATGTTGGATCTCATTTTGGTCCTCTGAATGTGGATAAACATTATATCTTCTATTTTTGTAAGATTTTATCACTGAGGAAACATTATAAAATTCTATTGAATCATTATACTGAATTCTTCCCAATGATTACATGCATCCTAATAATCAATTTTAACACTATTGGGATTTGATAATGGAAATCAAATTCATATCACTAAGATTCTATCCAGTATAAATTACAAAAATTATTTGGATTCATCATATATGATGACTTTATTCTAATATATATCTCCAAATTCACAATATGGTCACTTTTTTCACATAAAATATTTATAATAATCCCATTATGTGGAAATAAAATAATGAACATGGTTTTCATTACACATTTTCAAATAATTTGTTCTGAATTAGTGATATATAACAATGAGTTACAAACATGATGTTAAAGGAAGTATAAATTTTATAATTCACTAATATATATTTTTATAATCATTTAACCACACAGAAGTAATTTTAAAAAATTTAATATTATCATCTTTCATTATATTAAAAAACTCCCCAAATTAACTTGTACAAATCGTGATAACAAAATATCTTACTATTATAAATATTGAATAACCTTTTCCAAACAATATTTCAGCATATATTTCACATCTAAAATAAAACAATAAAAATCAATATGAAAACAATAAAACCCAATTGAAAGTAGATCAAATTAAAAAATTTTGAAATTGAAAAAAAATTATTTTTTTGGAATTCATTCACACATATATTGAGTCTAAATTAGGCATAATGATGTGTTGGGTATACCAAAATGCATGGATGTTCATTTTTTTAAGTGGAAATGATGGAATTACTATATGAGAATTACTTATTAATCTGATTATCACTATTCATATATATATATATATTGGTATTTCATTTTTTATGAATTTTCATGCTAATTGAAATTTTAAAAAATAAATTCAACTCATGTTGTATGACTCTTCAGATGAATAACACACATATACACCATTGGGAACCTAGTAAAGTTCATAAAATTGGGAATCATCATAATTTAACTCAAACAATATCTAAATATATTTATATAAAATAAGTATAGAATGTTTTATGATGGGATATAGAACTATGGATTTTATTCCCCCTATATCGAAATATACATATTATGTCAATAATTTTTTATATGAAAATTTATTATTTTTCATTTAAATTGTTTTTAATATAATTTTTTTAATTAAATTGTTATTATAAAAATACTCACCAAATATATACAATTTATAAGGAATCCATAATAACAAAAACTAATACTAAAAATCTAAAGGATCCATAAAGTGATATTTTTTATACCTCACGTGAAATTTTTTATGGTGGAAAGTCACACCGATAAACCACACGTTCAAAAACAAATAGGCTCATGTATATAAAATTCCACTAAAGTCAAAATACAATGGATATAAAATTGTTGATATTTATTATTAATGTTATCAATTTATATTTTTACATAAATGGATCAAGAGATATTATTCTCCAATAATTAATTGTTTTTAACGATATTAATGTTTTTGATGAATAGAGAATAAAATGTTTCATTGATGCATTAAAAAAATTGTTTTTCTTTTTATTTCCATCAATCACTGAATGGAACTACCCAATATGATAATACATTACTCATTATATAGGACCCAATCCATTTCAACCACAAATTCTTATGGTGTAAATGTTTTTGGGTGTATATAGGTGGAGATAATTTACTAGTTCAAAGGTTTTTCAAATAACACAACATGATTTTATTGCAAGAACTCTATATTTTTATCCTTAAATTATTAGTAGCCATTATCCTATATTACTTGTGTTTGTAAAGGTCAAAATTTATTTTTCTTTTGGTTAAATTTTTTTTAAATTTAATCTTCCTTACTTCCCAAAAAACATTGTGCTCAATTTCATCTGCAAAATAGAATAACTTCACATAAACTGACCTTAATGATGAAATGAAAAAAAACATTTTGAGTGTAGTATCATATTCAAAAAGGTAACCCATTAGTTCCTTATGTTTTTAATTCCTATATGGATTGATTTTTTTTTCAGTGAAATACATATTTTATATATTATCTAACTGAACATTAAAATTAGAATGAGGTTTTGAGGAAGTGAATTTATTATCATATATCCCAAACATATACCTGAGTTTTTAGATGGGTTAGTTTCATAATAGGTTTTCATCATCAATGATAGTATCCCTAGTAATTATAAATAGATAAAAGATATTTTATTTGAGTAATTTTGTTATATTTTGATGAACACATGACATGGAAGAAATTGCCTCAGACCCTTTGAGGACATTTTAAAAGTTATGAGACTGTAAAGATGTATTATTGTGTTTTGGAATGGTCCGATGATATAAAATAATATCATATATTCTGAAATTTATAATGGGACAATATGAAATTAGATTCCATTAAAATATGGATCATATTCATTAAAAATAAACATGACACTGGATGAGTGTGTTCGAATCCCTAAGAGGGTATCCATGAATTGACATCATTAGTAGTCCATAAACCTAGATTTCATTATGGATGAGTGATGCATACGTGCCCCTACATGATAGAATTGTGAAATATCCAATTTTTCAATCCTTATATAACTTTTCCTAATAACCATATCTAGAAAATGATAGAGCTATAGATCATCAAACACAAAGGTTATTACATCATAAATGATTGTTTTACTTGCAATATTCACAAAGAATTATGAATCAAACCCAATAATATGTAGTTTTAAAAGTTAGAATGTAATTGGAAATCAGTCACATAATAGTAATTATCATTATGGAATGTATTAGACATTGAAATTTTTGGTTAATTTTACTATATTCTAGCATATAATGGTTATCAAGAAAAATATTTTCAACACCATCTATTTCCACGAATTTTATAAGGAATTCACAGAACCTAATCAAACCCCTAATAAATTTAGAATAGGAATACTTTGTTTGGGATATTACTTTTAATGTTGAATTATTTGTGAAAACATAGGTTGTTAACACATTGGGATATGACATAATGTTTTGTAAGGAAAAGTAAATTATTTTGAATACATTATTAGTTGGTGTGTTGTTGGTTTGATCATAATTGAATGTATTATTTTATGTGAGATTTTTAATGGGGTTTCTAAAAATCGTTTCCCTAAAAATTATCATTCTAGAAATTCACATCACTAATGTATTTTTTGTCATTAATTATTCAAAATTGGAGCTCTCATGATTGGTAGAGAGATATGATATTACTTGTAATTACCTATGTCTTTGTGAAAATGTGAAAGTTCATGTGAATTTGAAATTTCTCATTTACTAGATAGTCCATTTATTGAAACAATCATCAGATCAGAATTTCAGGAGTTGAAATACTCCATTATATTGTTATTATATGTGGTTGATGGTTTGAGGGGTCCCTGGGTGTTCATTATTGTTTCGGGTGTTCCTGACCTAGAAAAATGATGTTTTGGATGAACTATTAGAGGCACATTATTTGTTTTGAAACCATGTGTTCCCTATAAAAACCATATAGCCTGATCCAAAAGATATCGATGTGCTGAATAGTTTAGTCAATTTATTTGGAATGTACTTCAATTATATGGTAAACTATATTTTGTTTTGGTCCAAGCCAACCACATATTTGGTGCATGATATCCAAACAGTGCCGGATACACTAGGTGACAAGAAGAGGGCATATGATTGGATCACAGTTTTACAAAATTTGAGACCCTATCCTTATGCAGAGTTCCTTTTAAAAAAATAATTAAAATAATTAAATTTAAAAAATCTATTCTTATCCCAACATCCATTATCATGTGATGCGCCCCTCCACCTTGGATCGCTCAGTCGTGTGCTACACAAACCCTCTCATCTCATTCTTCATTATTCTCTTTCACTAGGATTAAATCAGGGTTTTCATTTTATTATTCAAGGAATAGGCTTAGAATCCCTCAACCTTTTTTGACAATTTTTCATGTCACAATTTCCTAAATCTATTTATCCATACACTAGGGTTATGGTTGAACTAAATTTTGGCATATTGATGATTTTAGGGTATGCACTACATCTCCTGGTATTCCTTTGTTCATGTTTTAACATCCATCATTGAATGTGAATATATTTAGTCCATTTCTATTTTTAGACAACACAAGAGGTAGGTTTTTCTTCTACTATGATATGTAGCCCACTTTTACTTATGATCATTTAGTTGCATTGAGTCCCTATTATTTCATGTAGTTTTTTTGGTCATCCTTTAGTCTGGTTAAAGTATTTAGTGTCAAATGTGATTATCCTCATATACATAGGTACGTATATATAGATATATATGTATTTTTTCCATGAATATATATTCACCCATAGATACATAAATATATATATATATTGTTGCTAGGTGTTCTTATGTATATATCTGAAAAATGTATACTGGTGTATATGGAAATAGATATATGCATATATATAAGAGTATATATAAGAATACCCTTTTACAAATTCATTGACATGTGAATATGTACATAGGGGCTTTTTATACATATGTATATCATAAGGTTCATGTGCTGTAAGGTGGTAAAGAGACACTTCTAGTAGTCAAAGATAAATGTGTCATGTGTTGAAGTGTTCATCATAGTTCTTCCCCAATTGAGGTAGGATCCCATACTTATTCCATTTCTAATGACTTTTTTAATTTTCCTTAAATCACATTCCATCTATTATTTCCATGTTGTAAATGTTTTAATCATGTTCCATCAAACTCTTATGTCTTTCCTTTCACTCTCACAATGTGCCATGTGATATATACATTATGATTTAACATGAAATGAACTCTATAAATTAATTGAAATGAATTATGGCAATATCATTTCATTTTTTTATAGTAAAACCCCATCGGTTAGGTTCACTATCGTATAAATTTTAAAGTGATGATTTATAATTTAGATTTTTTATGACCAACATGTCTATAGTAATATAAATTCTTGAACACATGAATTTAATCATTATTGGAATGTTTAAATTATTTATATATATTTTTCTTGAATGATTTTTTTCATGAGTGGCAAGGGTTTTAAGGGGATTTTCTACATAAGGACCCCTTGTTTCTGTTTTCATGGATTGTTTTTGAATTTTTAATGATTATTAATAACATGAGGTGTTACCTCTAATAATCTTGAAATGGGTTTTTTGAGATTTATATATTCATACAACCCGATGATTGACACTAATTCCCTAGGAGAGACCCCTTAGATGGAATCAACGGCATAATTTCGCAAAAACAATCATTGAGTGGGCCTCATGCCCCAACGCACGATAGAAAGTACGAAATCAAATGATAGCACTTGAAATTTCTCATCATTCATAGAGTGAGACATGGAACATTATCCTTCTATTACTATATATGGGATACTTATCATTAGTCTTTTAGGATCCCCTCACATGATACCTTGCATGTCTTCTCAGATAGTGAATGATTAGATCTTGGGATCTCTCTATATTTTGTAACTAATTTTTCAAATAAAAATAAAATGGAAAATGAACATTTAAAAAATAAGTAACGAATCATGGTATTAAAAATGTTTTGATTTTCCTATAAATCCATTAACTATATTGGAAATATTTATACTATGTTATTTTACCATACCCGTTTTCCAATTTTAGTTTACATTACTTCAATCAACCAGGATTAGGCTGAAGCTGGTAATTGGATGAGTGTAAAAGTGGAAACTAGTGAAATAATTTTAATAAATTATTTTTTATTGTCTTGCATTGAAATTTTATGACACACAACATAATTATATTACATGAAATTAATGTTCTAGACATCATAGATTCCTTATTAAAATGATTTTATATCACATTTTTGATGGGAGTCATTGGTATGGAAGTGGACTTTACGTGAGTATGTATTTTTAATGGGAAGGATCCAACATACAATGTTTTTATTTAAATTACTAAAATGGAGTTGAGTAAAATGATTGATTTGGTGCTCGAGATGCACATTTAGCTTGTCATTGGACAATTATTATTTTATATATTTTATGTAATATTTTATTTCATTCTTCTTAAACATTAACCATCATTATTTAAACATTTATTGTTGTTAATTTTCATTGGAAACTTCTTTATTTTATTTATATTACATTTATCTTCACCAATTTTTTATTTCTTAATACTTATTATAATACTAAAAGTTTTTCTATTATCTGCATTAATGAAATTTTACTCCGACCTGTATGGTATAGTATCCCCATCATACCATCATTAGGCCCTTATTTCTAGTCATATTCCTCTAGAATATGGAGAGGTAAAGTTGAGTCCTTGTGCTGACAAGTATGACTACCAATTTAGTAGTTAGTCAGTTCAGGACATTATATATGGTATAATAGGTTCATGTGTCTATATCATTCTATTGTTTGATGGTAGAAAGGAGACAAAGAATTTGTTGGTGTTTGGTAAATAGTTGTGTTTGGGAATAATCACCCCACCCACGGTGATAGTTCCAAGTTGCCAGATATGGGATTGCTGTTCATGTTGATAATATTACCATTGAAATGATTTCACCTTGAGTGAATGGATATGATTCCACTACATACTAATTTATGAGATTTATTGAATTTCCCATCTCCTAGTACGATATTGTGGAGAAATTACATGCCTTGTTGTGAAACATAGGTATGTTGGTTTCATTATAATTCTATTATGTATATTATTGACGTGCCTTTTCCTGCCTCTTTCTATCCATGCAAACAATTTTATGACATTTGGTTTTATTAACATGTTTAACTTCTTACAAATATTTTTTTTGACATATGACTATCTTATTTTTAAGTTTAGATTATTATTTTTTGTTTTTGAGGGGATAAACATTATGGTTGTGACTAAATGGTAGGAGAATTTTTAGTTTTTAATGTATAAGGGAACCGTAAGGATAAGAAAAGTATGACCCAAGAAACTGAGAAATTATAATTGTTCCATATATATTCAAAGTCTAATAAATAGTTAATTTAATATGATTGAAATTTACTTTTATTATAAATAATATAGATGTGGTTAAATGTGATCCAATTACTAATTAATTGAGTGTATGGGTTCTAAAAGAGTTTGAAAAGAATGACACATTTAATCAGTCCCTTGTAGATGAACTTTATTTGTTTAATGGATTTCATATAAATTTTGAAGAGGTTAAATTTTCTTTACACTGGATAACATTGTTGTAGTTAGATGAGAGATGCCCACAACATGTATAGTGTATGGTTTATTTTTAAATTGAGGGTGGAAACCCATAATGTTGAACCATATATTATCGGCCATATATTATAACGAGTAATATAATTGATTTTTTTTCTTTAATTATTTAATTTTCCTTCCTATGTCTCATAACTCTATTGATTGAGATTAATGACATATGTCTCCATTTTTTATAAATGCATTTCTGGAACCAAGTAGGCCAGTTGGGGCATGATGTTGATAAAATTAAACTGGTACAGGTGACTTGAAATGATAAATGTTTTTATTGTTTGGCTAGATTTGGTTTAACATATTATGACTTTACAAGACAATATAAACACACCATTTTAATATTACGCCTTAGTGTTTTATCCCTTGGGGGTATTGTATTCCTCAAAAGTTGATCCATTATATTGCTAGCTTTTATATGGTTTTATTCCTGACTAATAAATCGTTAAATGATAAAAGACAATAAAATCTGCTAAAAAAATTTATTTTGGGATCTTTTTTATAAATTATTAGTGTTTAAAATGGGATTATATGATATTATGGACAAATTATAATTGGATTTCCTTGAATAGTAATTCATAAGGATATAGTTTAAATTGGATTACATATTTTTCATTGTAATTATTGTTATTTTCACTTATACATAACTTGAATTATTTAAAGGGATGAAAGAGGTTTGGATTAAATGAATTAAATTGAATCCATAAGTGGTGTTTCATCCAAACACTTCTCTAAGAATAGTTTAAATACTTCCAACCACACTGAAATAGAAATAAATCATTTATGTAGGATACTTCATTCCTATGTCTGGTTCAATATGATATGCTATTAAACCTAGTGTCCATTAATAGGCATAGTCGTCCTTCTGTCAATTTGTTTTCTCCATTTAAGTGCTTTCCCATATTAGTTAGGATGCTCAGATACTTAAGACCCTTTCTTGTTTCTTACTAGCAGTTTTTCTTACATGGTACTATTAAGGTGCCATAGCCCCATGCAAGGCTCATAGTCTCTATAAATGGTACATTTTTTGGAAGGATGGTCACGTGTTACATAACCATTTGACTGCCTTTGATTATTCTAAAATGACTAGATCAAGTGAGATAGACATGTCAAGGGAATGATCGGCCACTTAGTAGGTAATTTAACCATACATTATTTCTATTTTAGTGATTGATGACTAGTGAGGTCATTAGATTATCCTTAAATCGTATGAGTAATGCAACTATTGGGTTAACCCTCAGTGTAGACTATCCCATACTAGAATGAATCTAGTTGGTAGGCCTATGGATAGTATCAATGATTTTTATTTCACTTATGTAATCTTTGGGTGGAATGCATGAATATACTCATAACCCATCATATTGTTTAATAGAATATCAAACCATTGGGTTCAGTATTGAATGTTTAATTTGTAGTATCTATATACTGAATGTTGGTCAGCTCCTAAGAATAATGAACCAGTCCTTCATAAATGTCATGTCTAATCACAATATTAATGATGATGTTTTATGGAGGACCAGTTGTTTGAAACACTAGTATGATTTTCTGTTTGGATTTTAAGCCTGATCCATTGACATGTGGGAATGTGACTTGGAGAAGTATCACTAGTCCATCCTATAATGAATCCAATCGGGCACTCTAGATTATTTGGTTATATCTACAACTTCTATTAAAAACTTATTAAACCATGACGACCACCTCTAGGACCCACATTAACTGTTCAAAAGAGCGTGTTTCATGGAATGAGGTCCCTAAAAATTATAAATCTGATGACACAGAAACTCTTAGTTTATGAGAATCACATCGACTCTAGTTTTAATTGTCCTTCCAAGTAGATTGAAAAATACCTAGATGACCATTTCAAAATGTGCAAAATCCCTCAATTTCTCTATGGCTAGAAATCATTCGTTCAATCACATGATTTTTTGAGATCATTAGGATGTTTTGGTTTGATGTACACACAAATTTTGAAGAAATAGTTAGTTATGGATTGAATTTTATGGTCGTTAGAATTTATTTAAGAATAAAATTTCTAGTAAATTCATAATTATTGAGTGATGGCTATGCATCCATGTAACTACACAAGTTCATTGGATGAAGTCAACTAGTTGTGGTTTGATTGTCCTTCTCCTTGTGTTGATGGTTAAGAAATGTTCAGATCCTTACCAAATATTTTTTTCTATGCATTTTGAATGTGTATTATATACTTTAGGATATCATTTGAATCCTTTTAGTGTACTCTTTGTTTAAGAATGACCATATCACCTATCATGGAATTATCCATGTATATTTAAAGCATGATGGTCTTACACCACGCTAATGTTTTTAAAATTTTATTGTACTTTTTTGGTGGTTTATATTAGAGTGTTCTTTGGATGTGTGGTTTTTGTATATAAATGGATATTTATGAGTGATATATTGTTTCCCATGATAGATGGCCTGGTACAGATTCAAGGAAAGATTATGATCTCTTGTGATGTGATCTATAGATGAATTTACACATTATGGTCAATCAATAATCTTATTTTTATGTGGATATTTTTCCTTTCTACCATTTTTTAAAAAAAATTGATTATGGGATACCTTAATTTATTTATTTGGTCATCATTTTAAAAAAACCATGGTTATTATGGACTTGTTTTCTTGCCAAAAGTTGTTGTTTAATGTCTAATAATTGTAGAGAGAAAGATCTAGATGACACCCTCATTTGGGTTGAGGCATGAATTTGTAAATGGTTAGGTGATAGCTTGATTAGATAAATCACCATATGTAATTTATTTTCTATATAGAATATTATTATTGTAAGTCAATGATTCATTGGGATAAGGTGTTGCAATTTTGTTTTTGATATTCCATCCATCTAAGACAAGATTATTGAAAATGGTTAGCTGGAGGTTTTAATACTTATTCTCCTTCTTTTTCATTACACATGTTAAGTAACAGACCATTTTGAAAACACCACCAAGTTAAAGAGGGTATGTTTGAAGGGTTAGTTATGGATTCAATTGGAATATGGGATGATTAGTTTCAATTAGGTCTACCAAGATTTGACCGTCCAATGGTGGGAGGTACCATGGATCATTAATGAACCCTACTGATATTCCGAACTATGGTGGGTAGAATAAATGGAAAAAATCTTGATTAGATTAAAAAATTATCATGTCTCAAGAAAAATATGTTTGAGGAGGAATTGATACAAGTTTTTAATCGATTTTTTATTACTTAGGTTTTATATGCCTATAAATAAACATGGAGGTGTCTTTGACATTTGGAAATTCAATGTGACCATCAGAACAAGGATTCAAGACACATGTAGGTTAGGTGATGTTATAATTTTTTCCAAAGGATTATCAGGGATAAGAGGTTCTAAGGAAGGTAGGTCATAATGAACCTTTTATTTGAAGCAATGTGAAATTTCAAGGGAATCAGAATTTGGTTACATACTAGATAGTCCATTTTTTAAATCGAGATTAATATCAGAATTACAGTACATGGAATGCTCTAACATGTTTCTTACACTTGTTTCGAGGAATTAAGTGTCTCTTATGTGTTTTTTTGAGTTATCGATGTGTTGTATCCTGAAATCATGACTTATTGGTGGAATTATTAGCGGTTCATGGTTTCATTGGTGTATCCATTCTAGATCCCCTTGTCTATTTCTTATGTAATATTTCTCCACTCCCAATCACCCAGTTTTGTTCGGTTGAACCCTAGAGTTAGGGTGGTCATAAGTAATTGTTTTTTCATTCATTGTTAGGGTGTATGGAGCGTCTCATGGGATACCTTGATGCGTATTTCAACATCGTACAATAATATTTATTCACATTGATAAATTTTAATTTTTCATCAATGCATGTGGTAGGTTTTTCATCAACTAGTTTTTCTATCCTAGTTTTAGATGGGGTATTGTAGGGGTTTTGAGTTTGTAGTATTGTTTTTAGTGTGTTTCAATCACCCTTGAGGATGGTTCCAGTCACTAGAGTCATAGCTGACTTACAGTGTATCAAAATGTATGAATATATATATATATATATATGAATGTTCCAATTACATATATTTTCACCCATGATAGAATGAATATATATATTAGGGCTTCGTGTTTTTTTATGTATAAGAGAAATACATATGTGTGTATTTGGGAATGGGTATATTCATATATAAGAATATATGTAAGTATAACCTTCTATATATTCATGGAAATATGAATATATACATAGAAGCTAGGTTTCTATTATCTAAATGTTAATGTGAATGTGCTCAGAGGCTTGAAATAAAAGATTCAATATTTCTCCAATGGAATGGACAAGTTTCAAATTGTTTTTCATTTTTCTCCCTCATTTGGGTCCCGATTAAATTATTATTCCCTTTAGTTAATGTATTTTTACTATTCCATAAATTATTTAGCATATATTATTTTCATATTGTTAAATTTATAAGTGTGTTCCACCTTGATATTATGTCATGCCTCAAAATATCATATTGTTTCATGTGATATAGTATTTATTCCATGTTATTAATTAAAAAATATAAATTAAATGATATGTATTATTGAAATAAAATGTCATGTTTTTATAATAAAATTACCCATTAGAGGTGTTATGTTTACTAAGTCATCAAGTGATGGTTTTTTTAGTTTTTCAATGATCAATAATCCTAAGGTAATATAAATTCTTGACCAAAATAAATGTTACATGATTGGAATGTTTTATATATACATGCATTTCCTAGGATCATCTATTCCTGAGATACGAATGTGATACAAGGTGTTCTTTCTTAATAACCCTTTGATGGGTTGCTCTGTCTTTTTTCATTAGTTAATATTTTGTAATTATACTGTACGAGAAATTAGTAATGTCTATGTTGGTATTATTGAGCATTTTCTATTCTTACCTGTAGACAGGTGACATAAGTTCCTTAGGGGAGTCCCATTTAATAAACATGAGGGAATTATTTGGTGAACCATTAATTGGATTAGCCTTGTGACCCAATGCGTGATATGATGTTAAAATCTGAGGATTGTACTTGAATTTCCTCAGAATACGTAGAGTGAGACATGGGAGTTCATCATTGCGTCACAATGTATGCACTATTATTCAGTGGCTATGTGATGTGACCCATGAGTGATACATGTAAAGACTTTTCATATTGTCAATGTATGGGCTCTATGTGTCTTGCTATATTTTTTATGTAATTTACAAATGAAATTAAAAATAAAAACGAATGTTTAGAAAATTAAAAATAAATATTAGTATTTTAAATTTAGCGAATATCCTGTAATCCAAATCATAATCATGGGGATAGTAAAACTGATTGTATTTTCCTTCCTCTCTTTAACATTTCAGTCCCCTTTAGTTCAGACACAATGAATTAGGCCAAAGTATGTAATTGAATGGGAATCCAAGTGGAACCTTGTATAATTAAATTAATATATTATTTATTCTGACCATATATTTAAATAATATGACACACTACCTTACTATATTAGATAAAATGGAATGGGAATGACACTATGGGTGTCAGAATACTATGATTTTATATCACAACATGATCAGGTTCCATTAGTATCGAGTTATAATTTACGACTGCAAGTATTTATATTATGAAGAAGCATGAATCCAATTTTTTGTTTTATATTAGAAGAATGGAGTTGGGGTAGAGGACCGAGCTGGTTCTTGATATGATCATAGAGATACTCATTGATCATTTATTCTTTTATACACTATTTTTATTATATCAATTAATATTTATAACACATTTAGAATCATTTTTCTTTTTTGATTAATGTTAAATTGAAATTCAAATCTTTTATATTTAGATGATATTATATTTATCTTCCACTCTTGTGTTTCCATTATAATTATTATGTAATTTTCAATTGTTATAATTATATACTTTATCATTGTGCTACTCTAACATTTAGGGTATAGTCTCCAAACCGTAGAACCATTAAACCTAGGATACTAGTCGACTTCCTCTAGTGGACATGATGATGTGATTTTGGCCTTGTGGTGACTAGTCTGACTACTAGTTTTGTATCTAATCAGGCTAAGATGTTATATTACATCACATTGGATATGAATTATACATATGTTTTAAATTAAAGGAGTGGTTCCTATTTTATGTAAACAAAATAAAGGGGTGGTGAAAAGGATTTCAAGCTCATAATGAACCATTTGTAGAAGACATCATGTTTGATGAAGGAAATCACATAATTCAATTTTTTATGAGAGGGATGGTGGCTATTGATAAACACATTAGTTAATCAACTTCAATCCCTCTTTTAGAGACCACATAGTCTGAAAAATATTTTCCGGTAAACTGATATGTTCTTTATCAAAGTTTAGAATGAGATTATTATCCCGATGTATATAAAATACATCATAAAATTTATATAAAAACTATTATATGTATCACGAATAATGTATTGAAAAATCAAATGAATTCTATGAAATTCCACACCTTGTCATAGAAGATCTGACCATGAAACATTATAATGTACTAGGGGCCCTACCCCTACCAAAGGGGACAGTGTTGGATGAAAAATTAAAAAATGGACACATAATATTTGTTTTTTCATTTTCATCTATGCAAACCATATTTTTATTTTAATATGTGTTTTTCTCAGGGAAACCATTGAGCTCACTCTTCAATACTCAATTATATATTAGTTAAATTATTGGAAAAGGTAAATAATCAATCTTTATTCATGTGTTTATGATCTTATTATCTATAAAAATTGTGAATACCCTACTTATACATTTGGAAATAAAGCAAAATTCCTCAATTATAATCAAAATGATTTATCGATTCTTATGAGACACTTTTATTGCACTTACCAACTCACACTTGGTATTCTGGTGGATAATTCTATATTTCAACAACATGGGTAGTACTACGTACTAAATCTATTATAGTGTTATTATGTAATTTGTGGGGTTGGAATAACTATTTGGAATAATTATTTATTTGAATCATATGGCTCTGAAAGATTTTGATAATCCTAGGAATATTAAATAAGGTACATCCAATTTCTTTTTTTTTGATCCCATCAAATACATTGATCGTAATTATATCATGTTTATAATATATATATAGAATAATATAAACATTGTTTGGGTTTTATAGTTACCTAACAATGCATATTTATGGTAAGTATAGAGGACATTAAATTCGATCTAATATTTTTTTCAAAATTTTAGACATCGATTTTAAATTGGAATAAAACTCAATACTATTTATAATTCTCTAGATTGAGTTAGTTCATTATAAAAGTTGTTACTACCACTATATTTTCCATTTCAATTACATGAAGAGATATAAATAATATGATTTTGAATTCTCGAGTGTTTTCATTATATATGGATCTGTTTATCCTGGGATCTATCTAAATAATATTATAGATTGGGATAATTAATTATCTATTCTTAAAAAATAATGTCCAATCCCATCTTGAATTAACCACCCTTTTATAATCCCATGATATTCTTGAACTTCACATTCAAAAATACAAAACCAAATCATCTTATGAGCCTCCCCATTACCATGGATTATAATTTTTTCATTATAAATATTTATATTTAGCCTCATCATCCTCATGATTAAGGATATGATCTTATTCCATACTCAGATGATTGTGTTTTTATTGAATGAATGTATAACCATGGATGATTTTAATATTCTCTATAGTTCCTTTGATTGGATTATTTTTATGGATAATAAATTAGATAGAATATATACATTTTAATATATATTTAATAAATTATCTTATTATCCCCTTAAAACCCTAACACCATTATTGATAAATTGAAAAATGATATATGTGTATTGGATTTACTCAATCCCTTAATAGAAATTTAATACATATAGAATTACGTTAACACTAAATCATTGATCACATGTGGTCTGTCAATCATTATACATTCAAAGTACAAAAATGATTCAAGGAAACCATCGATCTTTCAAATTAAAAGTCATGGCTCCCTAGAATGTGGGTCTCATATTAGCCTCAAGAATGACTTGTTTTTTAGTGATTATAGATTTATAAGATCTTTTGGTCATTGTGTTTCCAGGATAATAAAGGTATTGGTTGTATTTCATTGATAACAGTTATGTTCATCTTCAATATTTAGATGATTTCACTTAATGATTCATTGATTTTAGGATTTTATTTTAATATAATTTATTGAGGTAAAATAATATTTTATTGGATTGTTTGAGTAGGTGTGGTTTATATAATATTATCATAATATTTTCTAGTTTTAAGGGGTTGTTATTCATCCTTTATAAGTCAAAATTGGTTATTTTGGAATCATTGGATTATTTTTACTACTGTATTAACCACTAAATATGATGGGCATTACATATACTATTTAAATAGATTATTATGTCCTCCAAGATTCAACCATTACTGTTTGAAAGGAATAGACTATTCGGAATGGGATTCATTATAGTTGTTAATGAATAAAAATCATGTTTAATACACGAACCATCAGAATTCACTATTCACATTCATTTTCAATGTTGTTCATGTTATGGTAGTAGAATAGGTTATGTAATGGTTTGATTCAGTTGGTTTATACCAAGTGGATATCTATGTTATATGATATCTTTTAAAACTATTTATCATAATTTATCTACTCTATGTTCGTATTAGTCATGTTTGGATTAAAATGACTATGGGATAAAATATTTAATAAGGGATTAAGATTTGGTCCTACTGGAATTCTGGGTTAATGGATTGGTTGTTGCTAATCATTCCAATAGAATCCTAGATAGACATTTTTCATTGTATTTTTATGTTATTTTCATATGTATTCTAATGGATTTGTACATTGATATATTATAGTGGTCTACCAAGATTAATGTCCATCACTGAAAGAAATGATTTTTATTTTTCTATCTCATGGTCATGTTTACGGAAACCCATATTTTATTACAACTTCATTACTAATTTATTATATAAAAATAAAATCAATATAACCTGATAAGGCATTAATGTTTATTTTTATTTTGAAATTATTTTTATATAACATTAACATGAAACATGGATACAACAACATTTTCTAATTAGTCTATAACATGACTTAATATTACTTGGATCTTCTAAAACAAAATGGGATAACTAGGGGATATAGATAATAAGGCTGTGAGATAAAAATCTCAATAATGTAATAATATAAGATTAAAATAACATAAAGAATTACATGTGTTCTAAAAAACATGTCAACGTAAAATAAAAAGTGTTTGAATAATAGTCTATAATAGTTTGACATGTTATTACATGATAATAAAATGGAAAAATATGTATATTGAAAAAACATAAAAAATGAATTCATTATCAGTAGTCAAGGATATCTATGATGAAATCATAACATAGTGCACATAGGATAACCTCAAGTGTAGAATACAAGGTATCTCATGAGATATAATCAATAACTGATGCATTAGAGGGATATATCATCCATTCCCACCTTTCTCATTAATATCATGTACGTGCATAGGTTTTCCACATTAAATATATATCATAAAAATTAATTTGATCAATTTTAACCCAAATATTATGCAGTTATGGTGACATACATGTAAATTCACAATAAATTAATTCAAGGTAGAACTATGTGAATACCTTCAAGTGTAAATAGATATGAGTGTTCACTACAACAATGCTTTTCATGGAAAATCATAGAATAATTTCAGCACATTAACAAGTGTACATTATTGATTGGATATGGGATGAATAAATTATAAAAGAGTCTATCAATACTTTGGAATAATAATAAATGTATTTGGTATTTGTAAAAACATATCCAAACATAAAAATTAAAAATAAATTGGAATTTTCTAAAGGATTTTGTGGAAAAAGGAGGTGAATGAGTAGATCCCTTTCCATGATAGTATTCCTCTAAATGATTGGGTGAAGCTTCATAAGAGCATGGGGTACCATATGAGGGATCGAAATAGAGAAGGGAAGAATAAATTCATCCTTCTATTGTTTTTATGATATAGGGTGGTTTATATGATTATAATATTTTGAAAAAGAGATGAATATCATTAAATAATTTATTGTTATATGTTGTGGGCTATATTAGATAATGTAATAAAATAAAAAAACCATACCATGATTAGTTCCCATGTTCTCTAAAAACATATATTATTTTTTATTATCTTATATGTATTTTTACTAGAGACATTGAAATAATAAAATTGGTGGTGTTGATTTTATTCTTTATTATAAAAAGTTAATTTTAAAACATTATAATATAATATTTGTTTTCAACGATTCATTATGTATTTATAAAATAAATCATATTATATAAAATAAATTTATCTTAAATATGGTACATAATGTTGGTCAGGGAAACCCTTTATGGGACATATTAATTCCCATTGGTTCATTATGATGGGGTATTAATGAAATAAGTATTTTTAAACTATATAATATTAACTCAAAAAGTATACACCTTTAAAACAATTATGATGAATTTCACCATTTGATAATTTCGATCTAGGGTTTTGAAAAAAAAAAATTATTATTGATAACATTTTATCTAAATATGATGATTTACACATCTAAATCAATATCTCCATTCATATAAATACACATATTTCATTAAAGAACTATATTCTGGCACTTATAATGATTACATTTGAATTCATAAAAATAATTTATCAATTATTTTTAATTAATATCATAAGATAACTATATATTAAATATTTATCATTGATAAAAAAGTTATTTGATAAAAAATTGTCTCTTTAAAGAAACTATATATATCCCATAAATTCAATTTGAATTCTAACATATCAAAATCTAATGTTTACAAAAAATGTCAGTTAATAATTATAAATTAATAATATAATATTAATTTAATACATATTTTATTAAATGAATATAAATTCATACTATTATATTGTTGATACATATCCTTTTATTTAAGAAACAAATTCCCTAAGGGTATGGTGTGTGATGGTGTGATTTTGTTGGGGTGGTTCAATTATCATTGTTTAGGACATGATCTCGATGAAGATGAAGCCATATCTTAAACATTTTTTACAGTTCTCTAGTTATTGAACATCTACATGGGATTGTTAAAGAGAGAGTAAAATAACTTCCATATTTTTTATAGGAAAATATAAAGTGGCGTCAAAGGGTTTGATCATATTATTTGAGGAAATCCCATGCTTTTTCAGTTACAATTTTTATTATAATAAATAATAATATATTCAAACCATTTTAACATAATATAATGTATATATTATCAGTTTTCATAACTCGTAATGTTCGTTTAAAAGATATAACATATTTAAATCCCAAAAAACCAAATCAATTAAATGAATTTTCATCAAATAAACTAATTAATAAGGAATCTATTCATATAAAAAGGTAGCTTCTTCTTAAATGTTTAGTTCATTACAATATCCAACCATCATAAATTATTCCATACAAATTATCATTTCATATAATAAAATATATATGTGTAATTCTATTTCATCACCTCTTCTAGACCATATGTTTAAAATTAAACTTTTGATTCAATTTAAAACAATTATCATAATAGTGGTGTTGTTTCAAAGAAAAATTTATCTATATCTATGATCAGCATTGATTTCGCCTCATACGATAGTTTATTATTCAATATTAGAACCTATTGATTCAAAACATGTGAAGGATTTTTTATGTACTTCCTCAAAAGGGGTATATTGAAAACAAATGTACATGAAATAGGTTATTTTAGAGGAAAATTTGATAGGCCATCATTACGACTTGATAAATGATCTACGTGGGGATGATATATCTAGGCCAATTTTGTTGCTTCATCACAAACCTCATCAACTAATTTAATGAATATATTTTAAGGAACACATTATCTCTGACCCCAAACACCATGATCTATCTATGATTTTCCACCTGGGTTCTCTACGAAATTTATGTTAATTTCACTAGATATTTAATAGTTGGAGTATTCTATATCATTTCACGGATATTATCATGTCCCATCAGATTCTTATATCCAACATCATCCTAGATTTTGGAAGTCTAATAAATCATTCAATTTGGTGTTTAATATTATTCCATTTGAATTCTAGAGTGGGGATTTTTTAAATATGAATACTCCACTAGGAAACACATATTGTCGAAATATTATTTTAAATCCATTTAACATGATCTAATCATATCTTCTGAAGTTAATATAGTATATTTAAATTGACTAATAGTCTATCGGTGAAAAGTAGTGATGATACACTATTCAATGTCAGACACATTTAAAAGGATTCTCTAAAACCATGAGAGAAACAATAGATCTATATGTGATAAAATATGGAGTTGACCTCTATGAAGTCTCACACATATGTATTTTATATCTTGGAATGATGGTCATGATAAAAAATTATCCCTGATAGAAATAAAATTCACTGAGACAGTAAAGAAATTTACAACCACCCAAATAGTGTTATTTTATTTTTCATCCAAGGGTGTCATATGAAGAAATGCATGGTTACGGTTTATCATGTACATATTGTTATGTGAAAACATTCTTGTAAAGTTTTTTGTTTTGTCATTCCACCTTGATTGTTTTCATTCCATGCATTAATATAAAAACCCCACAATCTCCCTCTTCATATTATCAAACTAGAAGTTTAGAATCAAATATTTTTACATCTTAGTTATACCTGGATTAATATAGAAGGATGATACATGAACATAATTAAATTATTCTCTCTTATGTTCAAGTTTTGATGGGACACATATGAGGGATCCAAACATTATAACTCATTCTTTAGTAATTTTATACTCTAGAATATTCACTACCATATTTTGGAGAAATTCATCATCATTTTAGGCTTCCATGGTCATATCATGTTTTGTTGGTTGAGTAGTTATTTGATAATTTATAGACTATAATCCTTGTTCTATAACAAAATCCATCATTTACATGTTTAATAACACTATTCAACATTCAATGCTCATCAAGGATAGCATTTCATGATTCCTTCAACCTGGAGCATCTAGTTGATTTTTTCAATCCTAGTATTATAATAGATTGAATAATTTTAATCCCTGATCATCACTATCTCCTTTTGTTTTAGAATATTAAACCCCTATACTGTGAATATATAGAAATTTATTTCATAATG
This sequence comes from Viscum album, assembly GCA_963277665.1. Lineage (NCBI taxonomy): Eukaryota > Viridiplantae > Streptophyta > Magnoliopsida > Santalales > Viscaceae > Viscum > Viscum album. Next base: position 225,769,150 of record OY728125.1, read on the forward strand.
GGTATATTTATCAAACATTTCCCATAGAGATAACGTCCCCAAATTTTTAGTGTGATGATCATTGATGATAAAAATATATATTTTGATTGGTAGTTATGATAATGATATACAGTTCGAATGGGGAATACAGTATAACATTTTTATATTTATTGAGTAGACAAGCAAATCACATTCCTTAATCACCAAATTTTGTCATATATTATTCCCCATTTGTTGGTAATGCGAGCATAGGTGCAGTGATTATCCTATTATTAATCTATTTAAAGAATTATTCACATTTATATGTCTAGAATATGATGAGTACATATTGGGTAAGATTAATTACTATTCTGGAAAAAAACAAGTTGTTTCCTCCAAATCGATCAATGTGCCTAGAAAATCAGGGGAAACTAATAAATTCTATCACAAATGTAGGTCATGGGTATCCTTCAATTGAGACTATTTTTTTGAATCCGATGATATACCTTTGTTGGAGATAATATGCATAAATAAAGTTACTTTCAACAAAAAACCCATATTTACTATAAATTTTATATAAATATTCCTTATATAGTGTAATTAGTATTAGATTTAAATTTTCTTCATGTTCCTCCATGATTTGGGATTAGATATGAATATCACCAATAAATACTACTAAAAATTAATTGAAGTTATTTCTAAACTCTCTATTCAAAATGTCTATAAATATTTTTGGATTATTATTGTGTAAAAAATGGTTAACATGGAATTGTTATTGTGTGTACCTGGTATAGAAAAGTATTTTGGATATATTATATCTTCTCTATTACCTGATAATACCCCACCTGATGAACCACTATAGGAATATACTATGTTTCCTATATTTGACTCAACAAGTAAAAAATCATCGGAAGAAAATTATTTTTTATTATCATGATATTGTTGAGCACATGATAAAAAACATATAGGAACATTTACCAATCCTTCATCTTTAAAAATAGGATTTTTTTTGACCATGTTATGAAGAACTTATGTGTATAATGATTTTTTCTAGATTATAATATAATTTATTATTCATATCTTCATGATCAGAAAAATATATTAAAATTGGATTATATTAGATTATAAAATCCCAAGGTATGAACATAATTGGAAGTCAACATTATGTCAATGAGGATGACTATTGAATTATATGGGAAACATATCATTGAATTACATTAAAATAGTAATTTCATCAATGAAGATATTTTATTTAGACTCATTCATTTGATTTTAATAATCTTTCTTACAGGGAAATAATATCCATTTATGAGATGTTGACACAATCTAAGACTCAAGTACCTCCTTTCACATGTATATAGGTAGAGAGATATTTTCAATAGAGAGGATTCTTTCAATAACTAGATAATTAATGTTGGAACTATATAAGAAAGTACATAAAATGTCCATAATAGTATAAAAAATTATCAGAGGGAGAATCAAAATTATTTTTTATGAAATTCAATATAATATTTCCTATTGGGGACGAGTTGTATGCTTACAGACCACAAAATATACCCATTTATCATCTTCACCAAAAACTGACCTTCTATATTTTGAGGTGTTTTTTGAATAGTTATATTAAAATTTCAAGATATGAAAAAATTTGTTGAACAAGAATTAAATATAATGTGAACTTTAATTAAATAAATATCTAGTGTAATTTTAACCAGCTAATTATCAATACCCACCTATGTATTTGTGATGTTATGGACTCAAAAATACTCTATAGTTTATTATGGTTGTTTTCAAAACTATTCATATACAACCGTTGGATTTAAAAATTAATTCAAAGGGTTTATCTAATAATTTTACTTTATACATTGAATAAAAAATGAGTGTTTACTATATAATTCATTTACTCCATCACATTAATGTGATTATTTAGTACAAAATCACGAACTTAGATCCCTTCCTTCCGACACATAAATATTTTCCATTCCCCCTTTAGTAAATTATTTTTATTTTTTATAAAAACCAAACATCTGTTTACACATTAATTTATGATTTATAATATAAATTTACACATAATAATTCTTGATAAATGAGAATTCTTGTGACTTTGGGAATTGGTTACAAACAATAACATCATGAATATCTGACAAAACAAATCAATTGGAAATTTCCTTAACATGCTTCTAAATTTCCATGGATTTTAAAATAGTATAGTTTTCCATTGGGACCCCCTAAGTAATGGGTTATTTATAAATCTCATTAAAGGAATAAACATGGAATAAGGAATCACATTTTAGTCAATATGAAAATCACTATGGAATAAAAGGAGTGATAATAATAAACCTAAACTGTGAGACATGATATAACACGATAAACAAAAAATGTTATATAGTAAATATGGAAACAAATTAAATTACTAGGTTATAAACATAGGTCAAGCATAACAATAGTGAACTCAGGATGAAATAAGACCCATAAATGAATTAGGCTCATTCCCTATCCCAACATGATGTATCATGAGGGTAAACATATAATAATTAATTGGATAACTATATAATTCTGGTCCCACCCATCACATTCATTTCATTCTAATTCTTATGTGTGACACTTATATCATTAATCCTGGATTCATTCATCATCTATTATTCCAAGATCATAGATTTAGGTATAAATACATGCTTGTCCCATTTCAAAGAAGTATAACTGTATAACAGTGAGCACACATGAATGGAAATGGGTACGATATTAACTACACAATTGTTTTTTCATGTAAAATAATGTTGAAATTTTACCAGCATAACAATGATACCTAAAGATTCATAAAATGTGTATATGAGATCTAAATGGTTCTCTCATAATGTTTAAATAAAATGGATAGTGATAGGTAAATGGAAACACATAACCAAACAATAGGAACTGGAAATTAAAAATTATGATAATAATGATATAATGAGGATACTGAGAGGATCCCTTGCTAAATTTCAATAAGGTACCAGGCGTACTTAATGGTTCATATGAGAGAATAATTAGAGTGAAATGTGTGTCAAAACATTTCTAAATATTAAGGGTAGTCTGTTTAATGGGTTAAAACACCCCCCAACATTAGGAATTTAAAATAAAATGGAATAAAATGGTGAATATTCCAGAATAAATAGGAAAAAGATAAGGCATGTTACTAAATATTGACATGGTAATGAGTGTACGTAAATGTTCATCAGTGGGATTTTGGTGAATGATATGGGTATCTAATAATTTATAAACCAAATTTAATGTATGATTGATATGGATAAATATATCCCAATATTATAAAATAGAAATTAAGTGGCATTACTTAAATGTCGGGATTGAATTAAAAAGAAATAGATACCTTACTATCATTTGACATAGTAACGACATTAAAAATGGTCAATGTGAGGGAGAATAAATGATACCTATTTTAAATAACATGAACATTATTGTTAGGTAATGATTATAATTGAATTAAAATACAACCTATTGAATTTAAAAATACAAAATTAAAATATGGTTCTTGAATTGAATGTAGGAGAGGAAGGTCCCTTACCATGAGAGTTTAATTCCAGATTCTTGGATGTAGCTTCTTCCGAGAATGGAGGAACCCTGAGGATATTGTATAGAAGAAAGGAAATACTAAGGACATGCTCCATGTATTTTTAGTTGAGATAAATTAAAGTTTGGTGGGATTATATATTAAAGGTGTTAGAAATTTTTAATTATTACTCAGACATATGTTTTGGACACTATATAATAAAATAACCAAACCAAAAACTATCCAATGATATTTCCCATGTTCTCATTCAAATGGGTGTAATTTTCAATATTTTATAATGAGATGGTTCAAACATAATTAAAAATGTCATTTCAAATTTATAAGTTAGTCATACTCTTAAGGAAATTATTTTAAAACATATAAATAAATTAATTGTTTTGAGGACTCACAAAGTCATAATTGAAGTAATAATGTAAACAAAAAGTAAATTTACATCAAAGGAGATGAATTTTTTTTAGTTGTGGATGACACTATTAGTATTTATCAATTAATTTTTGTTCTTTATGATTTCATAATACCCTCTATATATTTATACTATATTTTATTTTTACCTAAATATCTGTCGGTCTTAGAAAATAATGAAAAACAATACCATATGAGAATATTGAAATTATGATTCTAAAAAATTATTAATTTTATCTAAATATTTTTTCAAATATTTTCATTTCATTATTAAAATTAATAATTGAAAATTAATGAGAAATGATTGGTTATTTTTGAAAATAGTAGTTTTCAAAGCATTTTTAAATATAAATTTGACTTAATAAAAATAATATGATCAGTTATATAAAATAGAAATTATTTAGCAATAATATTTTAATAAAATAATAATTATTTCCAAAATACATTAATCCTACAAAATAAATTCCTTATTTGAACGTGAATGTTACCCAAAACAATTTCTCTTTTATTATATCATTTTTTTATTAAACTAATTAATTAATAATTTATAAATTAAATACAAGAAAGAATAAATATATTGATAATTTTACTGAAATTTAAATTTAAATATTATAGTTATGTTGATTCTATTATTTGTTAAATTATGTTTACCCTTAATTAAACATTTTCCTTTTATAGTACTATTGAATATTTACTACATTTACAATCATATTTCAAAGAAAATATGTTAACATTATTACCGAATATTAATTATGAGGATTTGGAATATAGAATCTGTTTTATCAAAATCAATTCCTAGATGTGGATGAATTTAATTTTATATAAAACCTGTATGTACTATGGAAATATATTTTCCAGAAAATTAATTTTTAAGGAAAAAATGATTTTATTTTAATTACGTAAATATAAATAATTATATAAAAAATAAATTAATAAATATGTATATACAATATAAAAATTTAATTTAAATCATTATAAATTATGGGTTATGGTTATTAATTTAAATAGAAAAACAACTGGTATTTATAAATAGATTTTAGAAGAAAAAAATTAATTCTAAAAATTAACCTATAATAAAATATGATATAATGGTCAATTAAATGTAATTAAATGAATTAAATATAATTAAATAATATTTATATTACCATTAAATAAAACAACATAAATAATTGGACTTAAAAATTAATTAACTAATTGAAGGAAATTACAATTTCAGTTAGAACAATATTTTTCACTATTCACTAAAAATCAATATTTTTTAAAAAATCCAAAAAAAATCACCCAAAGATAATTTTAATATTTTTATATCAAAAATGGGTATATTTTACCAAATATCTTTTATAAATGTACTGAAAAATAAATATTTTATTCTTTTTTAGAAATAAAAAAATTATTTTACAAGAAAACACATTTTTGAGAACATAATGAAATAATCGAGATTTGATGGATTATTTTATAATAAGTTTTTAATATATTTAAGAAAAATATATATCATAATGTACTAAATCATACTAATATACTAAAATTTAATAGATTTTCTAAAAAAGTCATTTTTAATATTCATTTTTTGTTTTTAATTGGTGTAAAATATTACATATGATATCAAAATTGGAATCTATTTTAAAAACTCACAATGTTACAATTTTTACACTTTGATAAAATTAACACTCAAAATTTAAAATTGATATTGGATATAAATTTAAAGAAACATGAAATTATCATTATTTATGATCCATATCGTAAAAATATTTAATAAGTCATCCACTAGAAAATAGTAAATGGGATGTATGAAGGTAACCACATAACATAGATTCTGGGTAGGGGAACATTAACGTGAAGTCCAAAAATAGACAATAAAGAAGAAAAATAACTCCAAAAAGAATATATAGATTAATAAAGAACGTGATCAAGATAATCGAAATTACCAAAAAACCACAAATATGCAATTGATAAAATGATCATATGTTTATCGTAAATGATCATAATATGAATACAATTGTGATTCCTTATTTTTTTCATAGATTAAAGGAACTACATTTCCTCATGACAAGTAACATAAGAAAATATTCTCTCATTAAAAGTATCATTAACTTCAACCAAAATCTAACATTTGATCCAAATAATTAGAATTAAAGATTAAATTATAAAAAAAAGACACATAAGTAGAAATATAATTATATTTAAGGGATAACATATAAATTAAATATATTTCCTTATCATAAAAATTTATATGCATCATTATATTTTATCAACTATTTATTTTATGAAATATATTACTATAGGAATTTTTACATTAATAATTATACATAATGAGATTATGAATTTACTAATGCATATCCACCAGGAGTGTCACACAAGGTGTGAAAAAATTCCCATTGTAGAGCAACGGTTATCAGTAGAGTATAAATGAACACATTTTTATGGTTTTACCCATATGTTCATTTGTTCCAAAGTCATATCCATATATAGTATCCATAATGTGATGTAGTTTCTAGATATAAAATATACTCTAAACCTACCAAAAGGTAGGGATGTTTTCTAATACATAGTTTTATCCATTAGTTTTCTTTTGTTTTTTCTAATCATAACCCCAAAATAGCGAAACTCTTCCATTGATAACAACATTAGAAACCGATAACATTATTACACATTAATTTATGATTTATTACAGAAAAATAAAAAAAATCAAGCTAGATTATCAAGTAGTATAGTGGATTGGGGAATTAGGTATATAGAATAACATCTTCAACATAGGATATAATAAAATTATTGAAAACTTAAATTAATTGATTCTAAAATTACATTGAAATTAAAACTATATTGGATAACTTAGGGATAACCATGATAAATTTTTGAGCTATAAATCTCTTTAATGGAATAAACATATCAGAGGGTAACACATGTTAGACAAAATTCTTAATAATGTTGATTAAAAATAGTGAGCACAACAAATGATCAATGAGACATGATATATCATGATAATCATTAAGGTTACCTTGGAAGTGTTGAAATAACATAAATCATTTTACTATAAACATAGTTCAAGGCTAACTTCCAAGATATCTTTATAGAGGTATACTCATAAATGAAAAAGGTTACCTCTCTATCCCCAACATGATGGTTATGAGACTCGAAATTCACCAAATAATTGGATCTTTATAAAATTCTGGGAACACACATCACATTAATTTCATTATCATCCATATATTATCAAAATGTATCATACATCAGGGATTCAATAAACTATTATTTTGGAATTGAAAATTATAGTGAAAAAATCTCACTAACATAATAACTAAAAATATAAATTCATAAAATGTGCTTATTAGAGATAAAGGGATATATCATGTTTTTTACTTAAAATGTGAAGTAATATTCCCATCCAAATAACTATCACAACATTATAAATTTGAAATATAACATATAAGATAAAAATAAATTGTAATAATGAAGATAATGAGAGGATATGTTAAAAAATATTGAAATGGTAAAAGGTGTACATAATGGTTCATGGGAAAAATTATTTATTGTTAATGGTGTCTATCCTAATTTTTAAATCACACGTTAATTTTCTCAAATCTGAAAAAATACAAAAAAAACATTAGAAATTGAAAATATAAAGGTGTAAAATGAATAATATTCTTAAATAAAATTGAGAAAGAGTAGATCCCATACTAAATTTTAGCATGGTAACAGGTCCACATAATGGTTCGTTGGTGGGGTTAATGCAAGTAAAATGGGTATCTCAAAATTTGTTCATAAAATGGAAGTTAAGGGGGATATGAAATAATAATTCCAAAAATGTAAAAATGGAAATTAAGAGTTGTAACAGAAAATATGTCCTTGAATTAAAGTAGACACAACTATATTATGGTAATTCGGTAAAGTAATCAATTTGGTTATGGTAAAAATGAGAGACGATAAATGACCCTTCATTAAAATGAAATCCATTGGAATGTATGGTAATATCTATAAATGAATGAAAATAAAACCAATTTAAATTAAATGTCTAGTTTCAATGATGTTGTTAGGATTTAAATGAATAATGGAAGGTCCCTTACCTTAACAGTGTGATTTCAAATGACTGAATGGAGATTCTTGAGTTATTGGGGTAACCTTAAGAGGAATCTAGATTGTCAAGGGAAGTGTAAGGACCTTATTCATGTACTTTTTGGTGAATAGATATGGGATCTTGGGTGGGTTTATATAGGAAAAGTGTTGGTATTTCATTATCATTTCACCAACCAAGGTTTTGGACACTATATAATAAAATAAAAAACTCACAATCCATTCCAAGGATTTACCATGTTTTAGAGAAAATGGGAGTGGTGTTAATTATTTTATACGGATATGGGGAGAACATAATAAAATAATAACCTTTTTCATGTAGAAGTGATATATATTCTTAAATAAATCATTTTAAAACATGAAAATATATTAATTGTTTGGAGGATTCAAAAATAATATAATGTTGTAATGAAATACAAAACGCGCACAATATTAGTGGTTAAACATATATTTTATCGTTTATTCCAATTATAGTATTTTTAAATCATTTGTTATTATTATTAATTAATAATTCCAAAATTATATTTATATAATGTCTTATTTTTACATAAAAATTCGACACTCTCAGAATATTATGAAAAATTCATATTGGATAATTTCAAAATTATGATTCCAAAAATAATTTTTCATTTTAGAAAATATTTTTCTTAATTTATTAATTTACCCTTTCAAAATATCAACATTGATTGAATAATATTGGGTTTTATTATTACAGAATTTTTGGAACCCTAATAAAAATTACAATTGATTTCATAAATATTCTATATTAATTTATATTTAACAAAAATTATTTATGAGTAATATTTAAAAAAATATTATTTATTTATGAAATATATTAAATATCTAAATTTTATTCCATAAATTAATTTTAATATTACCCAAAACTATTTATATTTTATTATATCAAAATATAATATTTATCCAACTATTTATATGATCATTTATAAATTAAATACAATAAGGAAAATTGTGATAATAATGATAATAAAAATGAAATACAATTATTGGGGTAATTTTTTTCTATTCATTTTTAAATTATTTTAACACTTAATTAACATTTTACACTTTTACTATGGTAATAAATAAAATTTCATTTATAATTCCTATTTTTCAAAAATTAATTTCAAAATATTACCAAATATTAATTTCTATAATTACAAATATGGTTTAAATTTCACAAAAAAATCAATTAAAAAGGAGGAGGAATTTATTTTAATATAACACTCATAAGCATGATGGAAATTCATTTTCGGTGAAATTATTTTTTAGGAAAACAGTTTTTAATTAGATTTTATAACTAGTAATAATATTTATAAGAATTTCAATTCATTAATATTGACATATAATATAAAAGTTTTATTTATATAATTTATCATTAGGTTTTACTTTTGTTGATTATAATTGATATACATTATCAATTATAAAACTGTTTCAAAAAAACATCTTTTTTAAATTATAAATAAATTTACAATTAAATACAATTTGATAAATATTTTAATGTAAATATATTAATTTAATATAAATAAATAATTCTTATGTTTTTTTTGAAATAAAATTAAAAGAATAATTGTTCTTTTAAATTTATTAATTTTTCAAAATAAATGAAATTTTTACATTACAAAAGTATTTTCAATTATTCACTAGAATTCAATATTTTCATAAAAATCCATAAATTTCACACTATGTTTCTTTTGATATTATGATAAAAAGAATTTATTTTTTCTTATTCAATATATCTTATAAATTAACTGAGAAATAATTACAATATTGATTATAAATATAAAAGATCATTTTTCATCGAAACATATATTGGATAAAAATTACATTAAACAATTATTGATTCTTTAGTAATAAAATTTAAATAATCATTGTTTGTTTGGAATTTTGTAGTGTATCACATTTGTAATCAAAAATACTATTCTCTTTTAATAACATGGTGAGTTACATTCTCCTTCTCCCACATATGAAAAGTGTGGTGATTGGATATCTGTACCACAAGAAGGATTTCAATCAAACCACTACAATAAGATCAATTATCCAGTTGTTGTCTCTACACCAAAGACACCCTTTTTAATTTTAAGATATATATTTGAATATTTATGTCACATAAAACAATTTTATTACAATTTTCAATGCATAAAATAGAAATTACATTATTAGGATTCATATTTAACACATCATATGTGAAATCTACTATATATTCGATTGTATTGGCATCGATGAAGGAATATCCGTAATGTATTATTAATTTTTACTTATACTCAGCGATGGATTCAAAATACATTTGATTGCGTCTCTTAAAATTACACTCCATTAAAAATAATAGAGTGAAATTAAAACATTTTTCAAATATCATTTTCAGTAATTACATCCACTCCATTCATTAAATCCCCCCTCGAGAATCATATTTTTTATCAATGTTTTTCATTATACTATTTCTAAATCTATATTATAAGAATAGATCATGGAAATATTCTTGTAATGGAATGAATTTATAATAATATCATTTCAATAGAATTGATAAATTTACCTATGATTATGTGATTATTAGATGAACTTGATATCATAGGCTTATAACATATACGTGTTAAATGAAACATTTTCTTTCTTATGGGGATTTGGGTGTTCCACTATATTTAATTTTTAAATATAATATTATGGTTATTGAAATTTTATTTTTATCATGTTACCTAATTATTCTTCTATTAGGATGGAAAAGTAATTTTGGAATCTCATCCATTTCTCATCTCAGTGGTAGATAATTTGGTCTATCATAATCCTATACAATTTACTAGAAAAAATGAAAAATAAGGATGAGTAATTTCATAATTTGAAACACATAAATAAGAAAAAATAAAGAATAATGTGAATCTAATAAATGAAATATATAATTTCAACTATGAATTTATTTGTTTTAATCTATTTTATCCATTATATTGCCTAACATAGAATAATATGTGTATTATTTTATCCTTAATAATAGAATGTAAGGACATTTTCTATTTATAAAACTATATCCCCTTTGAAATTTTAAAATTGGTGTACAATATGGTATATTTTAATGCATCAACTGATGACCAAGTCCCCCTCAATGATCAATTTTTATGGTTATTACCCTATTTTAAAACTATCTTAAAGACACATTAACTTATATAATCATGATAGTGATGTATTTTCATGGAAACCATATAATATATTAATTAAAAATTGTATGTAATTTCTTTCAATGATAATTATTATTTATAGGTATTTAAATAGAGTTTTAGAAATTAAATCCACAAAAATAACTTATCATTTATTGGAAAAAAATATCATAAACCATATTTTTTAATTCTTAATTCATGATTTTTTACAACTATCTTCTAAAACAAAAATGTAATATCTATGGATTTTCTTGATAAATATTTGAGATATAAATCCAAAAATGGTAAAAAAAAATCATACCATAAGTTAAATCAGTAAATTTGAACCAAGATATACATTTGGGTATCATATATGCGGTGAGAATAATAATCACGAACTATGGTAAATGACATAAATTTAAAAATTAATAGAAACATTGTAATGTGAAAACAATATAAAATATTTTTTTGTAAACAAATATGATGTATAACGAACTATAAAAAACATATAGTTACTATTACTATCTTCCTTGGACCATACATGACATCTCATTAAATAAAAACTTTTTCCAATGAATTTAAGGAGTTATAATTTCAATCCCTCGAATTAATTTCATATCATCTCCAATAATAATTGTGACAATGATATCATACAACCTACAAACTACTTTTATAAATTTTAGAACCAGGATTAGGTAGTTATAGTTAAAGGCATGTAAATCCTTTTTCAAGGAATTATATTTAATCCTGTTCAATACAATTGACTATAAATATAGATTTTTGTTCACTAAAAAATGTTTTACAGAGAGATTTGAAGGATAATTTTGGTAAAATAATGAGTTTACATTAAGGTTTATTAATGGGGTGAGTGGGAGAGAACGGGGTATCTCACTACATTTGAATCATAAGAATGTGAAGCTGGCTATCAAAAATCATACACCTACATAAAAAATTTGAAATATAAATCACTAAAATAAAGTTATTACTTGAATAATAGGTATAATTATAGGCTCCATTACCTTGATTGGGAACTTCATAAAAATTTTGAAGAGCATCACAAGATATTTTGGGGCTCTTTGTAGTCTATATAGTGGGAAGGGAAGAGTAAATTCATGCTCTCAGTGTTTTTCATTGTGAGTAATTAATTATTGGGTGGTATAATATAACAAATTTGAGGATAAATCATTATAAATTTAAAAAAATTGATTCTTAAAAATATATTGTAATGTAATGAAAATTAAAAAATATTCCAATTTTTAACCCATGGTTTCTCCCTAAGATAAATAATCATTATTATTTTATTGGGATAACAACTAAATAAATTTAAATAATTCACTTGGTTATTTTAATGTGAGTCGTGTTCATAAAATATTTATTTTAAAAACCATAAAAATATATTATATGATATGGAGGTTTCGTTATGGATTTGTAACGGGGAAATATGAATTATTCCATGGATACCTATTATGTCAAATATTACACAATTTTTGTGTCATTTTTACGTCATAATGCCTCACATATATTTATAATATATTTATTTTTTAGAACAAAATATGATAGTCTCAATAAATAATAAAAGGATCATTTTTTAATATTGATAATAAGATTAAAAAAATTATTTTATCAAAATATTTCATATAATATTTTATTTTAAACTTTTAAATAAAATACATATTTATTAAATAATAATTTATTTTAAATTTTTTTTCCTGATCGTTATAATGATTATTTTTAAAAAAATTACATAATAATTAATATTTAATAAATATTATTTAATATTATTTTATTAATATATCATATATTTATTAAATTATGCAATTTATTAAAATAATTTTCTTAATTAGAACTATCTATTTCTAAAACATAATTCATTATATCAAGATCAAATTTTTATAAAACATATTATTTAATCTTTATAATTTAATTACAAATGATAAATATAATAATTTTATTATCAAAAATATATATATAATTTCATAATATTGGATATAGATAAATAAGCTTTTATTAGAGAGGTAAATTCCCCAAGGTAAATGTGTGAGATGGGGAGACTATCATGGATGGTTCAAAAAACCAATGTATAGGTCATTATCTCAATGATTTTGATCTTTTCCCATAAAAGGTTTCATATGTGATTTCATTGATGACCAATGGCTTGGGTTTGGTCAAGGGAATAACCTAATGGTTCTATATTTACTTAAATATTTGATAAAATGGATTCAGATTACCTAGTAAAACAGGTTAAAGACATGACTTCCATTTTCTATGTTAACATAATTTATCACAACCATTAACAAATAATACTCATATGAGCACTCCATAAAGAATATATTATGAGTTGTTTAAATTATCAACTATCTTTTAACTAATATAACTAATATAGTTAAGAAATAATTAATTTATATACATGTGTTTTCTTTTAAAAGTGGAATGATAAGTCATTAATTCATTCAAAAAATTTGTTACATCAAAACTTTTTATGTTCATTACCATGTTTGTCACGTTTTGTGATAATTGGGACAACCATTTTGATTTATTTATCAATTTTCAAATAAAAAAATATTTAAATTCCTAGTTAGTGAAAAAAGGTTTTCCAAATGATTTATTATGTCTTCAGAGTTTACATCCCATATGATATTATATGATCAGTATTGCTGTGTGAGGTTTACCATGTTTGGTTTTTTAGTGTTCTTGTAGATATACTCATCATAATAATTTGGGGTAGTATTTCTAAAACTCACATTAAAAATATAGTTAATGAATTTTTTACATTCTATCTCTAAACCATCATAAAATAGTCAGTCTTATTTGAGAATATAAAATAAATTTTTAGGTGCCCTATTTATTATCTCATATAATCATTCATATGATTCATAAAATGAAACACCTTATTCCTCAATAATCAATCGACAAGAAATTTAAATATAATACATTTTTGATGGGGCATGTATTTTATTTATGTAGTAAATTCATTTGTCAAAAAATTGGTCATATAAATATTCATATTTTTTCAACCAATTCGTAGATCGATCCATATTTTAAAAGTTAAAATTATAATCTTACTTGACTCTAAATTATGTGGTTGACATACAGTTTATACAATATCTTTGAATTCCAGGACATAAAGGTATTAAATTATTGACTCCACTGGATGAAAATAAGGATGTTGGTTTGAGATAGGTGGGTTGATGTCTTAGTGGGTATATATGAGGTAGGAATGTCTATCTCAGGATGGAATATTATTCTATAATGGTTTAAAGTAACAATTCATTTAATTGATTGAAATAAATAATGATGGTTGGGGTACATGAGTTTGAGTTCCAATTTTGTTTCCTTGCTAGATTTTTTTAAGGGATTCATGGAATATTCTCTACAGGACTATACTAATGATTACAATATAAAGTGAATAGATTGTTATAATCTATATTTATGATTCAACTATATATTATTGACACCACATCCCTAGGAATCTCCACCCTAACTAGTCAGTTTTAATGGTAATCAGAATACAAATACGTTATCCAAAAAATGAATAGGGAAAATATAAGGTAAATGGGGTGAGAATAAGGAAATGGGATACTAATAGAATGTGTGTCTATGTATACTCCCAATTTTTACTATGAATAGATCCAAAATTTTCTATATCCTTAATATACAAAGTATTATTTTTTAATCGATATGTTTTATAATTGATTGGTTTATTGAATCATCAGAAAATAATGAGAAACCTGTTGATAATATAATTCTACCGAGTCAATTTCGATATAAGGAACCCAATAATTGGATTAAATTAATATAGATTATTATAAAACTAATAAATTATATTCATTTAAATAATGGTAATGTTTTGATCCATCAATTATTCAACGGGTATATTTGATTATATTCATTTTAATATTATTTCAATTTCATTATCATGACTATGATCATTTTTTTGAAATTATCCCAAACTCATCATATAATTAATTAAAACCTACAAAACCTAATTCCAATCCCCTATACACATAAACAAATATTATCCAATGAAGACTATTTTAAAGTGTTATATTAACACATGAAAATTTAGATATAATATTTAATAAGGATGTGGAATAAATAAATAATAAAATTTATATATCAACTACAAAACAATTTTAAAATTTATATATTTATAAATAAATTCAAAATCAATAGATTTTTACACTCTTATATCATCCCATAAAATATTTTTCCCTCCACTGATGAAATGATTTAAATAGAAGAAGATTATAGAATAATATGGGATTAAATTGTTGAATAGAAAAAATTATAATTATAAATAGTTATCCATTATGAGAATAATTTCCCACATTCTTCTATGAATAAATTCAGAAATTGAATAAATGTAGTCAACTATTTTATGAAAAAAATTATTCATGGGTAATTAGTATTATTTATGAAATAAGAAAGGATCTAATCAACATTCACCAGAATTAAAATAGAATAAAAATAATAAGTTTAAAGAAAACATTGAAATGAAACATTAAATGAAGTATTTTCATTTTCATAACCACTAATCTCATAAATAATAAAATTTGAAGCCTTGGGATAAAACCATACTAGTTAAGGTCATACAATTCCATTACATTGTGAATATGTCTATAGAATTATTTAGGAATGAAATAATTTCCATACTGAGAACCTTTTTAGAGTCAGATTTCTTCTACCAAGAAGAAGCTACATGTTGTTCATCATGATGGATAAAATTTTATTTCTCATATAAGTTAAAAATTTCCCATGATTCAAAAATATGGAAAAATTTAATCTGATTAGAAACATATTATTATTATTATTGATATTAGTCCTCTCATATACGAATATTTCATATTTTTGGGTGAATATTCATTACATTATAAAAATACATGCTTCAAGACTTTTGTTTTTAGTGCCTTACATGGAAAAACAAACTTCACCCATGGTGAGTGATCTTCATAATATAACATAATGATCTTACTCTTCACTACAATTCAAAATAACACCCTACATGAAAACATTATTCATAACATGGGGAGAGGAGAATTATAAAATATGCGATAATAAGCATGGTAAGGGTAATCATGTAACATATTTAACAATACCATACAGAAATTGGTATGTAACTATGAGCATAAAACTGTAAAACCATACAATTTAAATCAAATATCATAAACTAGAATCATTACATAATTGCTTTCCATTAATAATAAATTAGTCAAAAACAAAATCACAAAAATTGTGTCAGGATATATAAATATTTTTACAATAAATAAGATTGGGGAATACACTTCAGCTCATATCATTGTGAAAAAGTGTAATTAAAAACAAGTTAAATCATTAATTAAAGTATTTGTTTCCTCTAATAATCATAGTGAAATGATACATGATCCTTTCATAACATTTATTACATGATATAATTTTCAAAAATATCATTGTGAACATGTAATACTGTTAATTACTAAGTTAATAAACCTCATGGGTGGGAGACTCTAGTATCCCCAATGGAATCCATTTATTTCTATAAAAATTTCACTGCGCATTAAAGCATTTTATATATCATGGTATAAATAAATCATTAGCCAATGCATAAAAAGGAGATATGGGTCCAACCATTTACATAATTAATCCCATATTTTTTGTTCAATATGATCATAAAAATTAATTATATACTAACCCATGAAATAAAATGTGTATCATAAACATTCCATCATATCATAACATTTGGAAAAGAGATAGGTTTCATAATAATTTCATTAGGGCATAAATTATGAAGAGAATTGGGGTTGATATGAATATTTCATGGTATAAACCACGTATGATATACAAGTTTCAAAAAAAACCTTTCGTCAAAAAAAAACCATTTAGATAAATAATTACAATAGAAGCTATGTTTAATATCCCAAATAAATATGATATTATATCAATGTATATCACGGTAGATGGAGAAGGATTTTGAAATGTAACATGGATTATTTTTAAAAGAAAAATATTCATTATTTGAAAATAATTTTTTATGAACATAAAAAATTATAAAAATTATTCCCCTAAAAAATATACAAGAATACATATAAATGAAGCATTTAAAACTATTTGAAACATTTATTTATAAAAAAAGCTTCTAAAATATGAATATCTATTTATAAAATATATAAAATTTTGAAATCATTTTCACTGAAAATAACTTTGAAAACATATATAGGATACTTTGGAACTCATTTAATAACATTTTTAAACATTAAATACTTAAAAAATAAATTTCATTAAAAACAATTAAAAATAAGACTATTTCAAAAGAAATTATCAGAACATTTTCAATCTTGAAATATTAATTTTATTATATAATAGATCTTTCATCAATTTTTTTTGGTCATGAAGGTGGGTAATTTTTTTCATGATTTGTACATATTGGTGATGATTCCATTTATATTTCAGAAGAAGTTAAAAATTACATTGATCAGAAAATGAAATGAAGATTTCATTTAAGATAAACATTTCAAAAGATGAATCTTTGGTAGAAATGTATTTTAACGATCATATGAGAATACTATATCATTTTTGAAAACATTTTATAAAATACATATTTGAATGAAAATATATTTCTAACGAAAGAGATAAATAATTTTATATTTTAATTAAATCATTTAATTAATTATCCTACGTAACAAAGTCTGAAAAAAGATGCCTTTACTAGATGATATATTTAATAAAAAAATAAGAATAAAAAAATAGAATTATTTATATATAGATAATAATAATTCATCAATGGAATCATAATCATAAACAATCTTGATAAACAATGAGATTATAGAAATAAAATCATACCACTTTGGTAACATTTAATCATCATATGCATGAAAGGATACAATTAAATAAATCATAAAATATCATTAAAATAATGACATTCTTTATGTAATCTTTTAATTTAGTATTATATATAACTAGTAAAATATTATAGTCATATAATAGAACATGTGTCTCAAAGAACGAAATTTGAGACAAAATAATGGTGGCGTTTTGGTTAATTTAAATCCATAAAAATATGAAATATAGAATAAAAATGGATCTTTAGATACAAAAAATTGCATTTAGAAGAGATATAAACTACATTGAAGGAATTTATATACAACACATAGAATAATGAGGTGGTAAATATAGCATGTGTCTCAAAAACCTTTATTGTGAGATGTAAATACCACACATTTTTTCTTAACTCTTGTCCTACATGTTCAAAAATCAACTATAATAAAACTATTTTCATTATAAATTTAATAATAAACAATAATTAAATGTATATTCTTATATATTATTTAATAAATCTATTAGATAACAAATTATTGAAAATTACACTTATTTGTACCTTTTAGTTAATAACCACTTTGTTTATTGTATAAGTTTTAATTTGTTATATTTTTTGGTAAACATCATCTTATCATGATTTCATAATCAATGTAATTTATTTCATTATATGAATATAATGTATATTTTTTATTTCACTATTTATAGTAATTCATTAAATTTAGATATATGAAATGAAATACACCGTTCTTGGAAACGGTAGTCTATACATGCGAATTAAATATATTTTCAATTTTATATACTGTTAATATTATAAATTATATGTAATCATTACATAATAGGTTTCACTTAATATATATAATATATCTTCTTTTAACTTATCCTTAATAAATTCTTGGTAATGTGTGAGGAAATCACATCAATTCGTGAGGTGGTAGTCCACTATATATTGATCAACATTAATAAATTCATAAAAAATGAATACATGATGGTATCTATTATATAAAAATTATAGAAGAATAATTATATCATTAAAATGATTATTATAAGAAACAAATTTTATGTATATAATTATTCTATACCATGAAATGTGTTAATGGAAAAATGATATACATATATTCATAAAGCAGTGGTTTGTTGTTCACATGATCCATGATTTCGAAACCCATTTGATATAAGTATGTGTGGTTGTAGTTAGTGCCCTTAATGTAAAAAAAATTAAATATATAAATGTTATTGGGGTAATTATATTAACTTATATATATATATAATATAATGGTATAGTCATTGATGAAAGTTACATCTTCTTCAGGTATGTACTTTTGGCTTGCACAAAAGGCTTTTAATGGTTTTTTTAATCCAATTGTAATGATTTAAGAATGATATTATATAAGGTAAAAACTTAATTGTTTATGTACATTCTAATAAAATTGGTTTTGATGTTGTGAAGAGTGGTGGTATGTGGTGTTTGTAAATACCAGAGGTGAATGGAAAACCGATTATTTTTTAAAAGAGATAAATACACCCATGTTTTTCATTTTAATGTGTATTGAATAAAAAACCAATATAATAAATATAAGCTATAAAGTCTAAATATCTCCTTAAAATAGGATTTCTACTAGTTTCTAGGTCATTATTCATTTAGGATAATTGTTTAGTCCCCTGGTAAACATGTTTTTCTCTTAATTTCTAAAATTAATTTAATTATATTCATAAATAGTTTTGGTAAAAAATTTATATTTATATTATTATAAATTATATATTATTCCTTTTGAAAATTTAGGGTAACTTTTAATAATTCATATCATATAACTGGACATAATAAATTTTAAATCCATCCTATAGACTTGTTGAGAATGTGTGTTTTTAACGATAAAATACTAAAATGTTTCTGAATATTATTTATAATCATTTAATATGAAACTTATTATAATGATCTAAATTGGATTATCAGATTTATTTTTAAACTAATTATATTGTTAAAATAATTAAAAATATAATTTAACTATATATATAAATTAAACATAAATGAAGTTCTCGATTAAAATTATTTCTTGTTTCTATTCATTATAAATAAAAAATTCTAAGAAGAATACCTAAAATAACAGAATAGAAAATTTCGGTATAAAAAATTAGAAAATTAATTTTATTTTCTCAAATAAATTTTCTATAATTTTTAATATTTACACTCACATTATTTTTTCCATGTATGATTTAACAATCCTTTTTGAATGATTATATTTTTCAAAAAACTATTCTCTTACATTTAAATTATTATTGTTTTATTTTCATTCAATAAATTACTAATAAAAAATGAAAAATATATCATCCATTAGTTTGTTAATACTATTAAATTACCTTATTATAAAATCTAGGAGAATGATCTCATATTGAATAATAATAATAACAACATATTATAGTTTGGTTAAACATGTTCTTACATGTAACATAAGATATTGAAGTTACCCAATAATATGTGTTACACATGACAAACATAGTTTTGAATCTACCCAAATAAAAACATACTGTTTCATATAGCACATTCTTTACTTGATGTTTTATAAAAATATATATTAACTTGGTTAAGTGTGCATGGAAATCTATCAATGAAATTAAGTTTATTAAAAAAATGTAAATTAATTAAAACATGGGTTATTAAATTCGACAACACATACAATTAATACTTTCATCTAAATCCATAACTCTAATGAATATATTGGGTTTAATTATACCTAATTATATTCTCATTTTCTCACATATCTTTATAAAACTAGTGGGATTTCCACACAAAAATCATCATGTCAGTAGTGTTATTTCATAGATCTTTCATTGCATGACCCATAATCTCAACCAATTTTACCTCATAAGAATGATATTTCTCCAATGGTATGACCTCTGAGTTTAGTAAATTTGAAGTGTTAGGTATGTATTTCCTTAAAATTGTAATATTTAAGTCCTCTAGATCCTGATATTGTTTTGTGGGAATCACCAAATCATAAGATATTATCCTTATATGGTGATTATTTTAATAGGACCGATATACCAAGGGTTTAGTTTTCCCAAACGTCATTCAAAAATAAATTCATTTAAAGACATTTCCACCAACATCTTATTCTATATCTGGTAAATTATCATCAACATAACATATTTTTCATTTTTTTCATGTCCTTACATGTTTCTAAATATTTTATACAATCTCTACCATTTTCTCATCTCGCTCAGGTACCAACAACTTTATTTCTACAATATCATTCATGTATGTTGGATTTATACACATTTGTCCACAATGGCCTTTATAAAGGGCCATCTGAATACTCCATTAAATGATATAGTGGTGTGAAAACTCAACTTATGGATGTTTTTTTAACAAAACCACAATTGAAATCCATATATTAATATCATTTAGTATCCATTAATCATACGTCCACATTTTGTTATGGCATTCATTCCCAATAATATAATAAGAATAAATAATACAAAAGGTATTATTTACCATACATTTCTGTTAAAATATCATTAATCATGGTAAATTCCAATCAGATAAAAACTGAAAAGGGTGGTGTCAATACCTCTGAACATATTATCAACCATAAACTCATAAAACCATGTTCATATCCATAATTTTTAATTTAATCATACCTAGTGACATATATGTGTCCATAATATAATTATCCCTTTTATAATCATATTATATATTCTATTAAATTAAAAAATAAATGGAATATTTGTTTCAATAGTGTAGTTATAGGATAGGAACATTGAATTTATTATTCTAGTTTCAATATAGAGTGATATAATGAAACGATATTTCAGTAAAGGATGAACCATAATATTTTTGTAAGGTTTATTGTTAAACAACTTATTAAATTCCAAACTATTATAGGAAGGATAAATGTAAGAAATTTTTCATGGTTCACTCCATCCATTATAATAGAATAATATTTCCCTTTTCCTCTTTTCATCATAGGAAATTTTCTATTGAAATACAAATTAGTCCATGGATTGTATCATTTATTTTCATAGTGATAAAATACATGAACATGAAATATTGATGTTTGGGTGGTGAATTTTGATTATATTTCACACCATTAAATTGATTGAATGGTCTCTTTAAATAAAATTTATATTATTTTTGTCAATGGATAGGTTTCCCACACATTAAACTCCTTCATTTTTCTATTCTGAGCATAGATATTTTATCCTTACAACATTATTAGATTGTATGAATTTGAATCTTTTTCTTCCCTCCATGTGACATTTCATTGGAATTTCTATTGAACCCCATTATACAATTAGTATCACCATAGAATGATGTTTTGCATAAGTTTTTACACTTTTAGTTCATATAGATCTATTTTCATATAATAAAAACTCACATTGGATAACACCCTTCAGTTTTTTGACTAGAGACACTAAAGATTATGTTTACCATTTTTTAGGATGATTTATAATACCAGAATAAGAGCCTAAAAAGATAATAAAATTTTATTCATAGGAACCAACATATTCACCATCTTTCTACTTATGATCTTGAAATGTTGTCTCACTTTTTCTATGTTGAATATGAGGATAGTATATATTGAAAAAATATATTTTAAACTCATCCTAATTTTTAGAGTTAATTATATATTGTTTCCTTATACTATTAAAAGGATATCACCATTTATCCTTCTATCCTTCTAGAATATTTATAACTATATTTCTTATTTCTTGATATAAACACTAGAGATTTCAAAAAATCATTTTAGTGTTGCTGACCCATTTTTAAAAAACTATTCGATCAAAGATTCAACTAAAGGAAGATTAACAATGTCACATGAAGGATGCAATAGAGGATTTCTACTACCCTTTAGCATTTTCATTTTTAAAATGAGTCCTTGATTTGGAATGTTGTGTGACAATATCAACGATATTGTACATTCCATTATATAGGAGAAAAAAATTTATCTCCCATTACATTCCACATCAACACAATTCCATTAGTTTACGACTATTTAAAATGGCTAGACTACATAGTGTGAGAAATGATATTCATATTGAGGAACTAAATAATCATGAACAATCACTTATATGTTGTTTAAAACATGAATCCTTCTTTGATTAATGGGACCTTATGTTTAATGTAGGTTATTCATAGTCATATTCTATATAATACTTCATGATTTTCCATAATGTATTTATGAAGTTCAACACATATCCCCCAGGAGTGTCAAACTAGGTGTCAAATAAGGGCCATTTTCATGAATTAGTTCTTAAAAGTGTCTACATCATTATGGTGTTTTTAGTTTCTTCACCCCCTGGTACGCCTATTCTAGTTCCTCCACTTTTTTTTGAATCTTGGTAATGATATAGTTTTTTTTCCAGAACCACTACATAAATATTTTACCAAAATTCATTGAAATTTTCCTATATATTAAATAATCAATAGATCTACCCATAGTGACATCCCCATACATATCCTTAAAAATATACCTTGGGATATCCCTAATGTTTTCTCATTATAGTTATGGTTGAATAAAAATTTTCATTGAAACTGAATATATAAACCAAGGCTACTCGTATATGGATATTACATATTTTTAGAAAAATATTCATTATACTATAGAAACACATTCATATGAAATATAATAGTTTAGAACCTATGGTATCATTTAAAAATAATCTTATAAATTTGATAAATATCTTCACCATCTCCACTAAAGACATTCCCCTTTATTAGTATACAAAAGCAGACAATATATAAAACAATTATTTGTTTCCTAGGGAAAGGAACATAAGAAAAGTTGAGATAAGTTTCTTGGTAAGGGTAAAAGAGGAAGTCAAGTAAGTATGACTTATGCATAAGGCTTTTAGAACATGATTATAGCTTTTGAAAAACATACAATTCTGATGAAAGATTAATATAATGAATTACAAAATAAATAAGGGTCCCTCATTAGATATGAATCATATAAAAAATGAACATGGGTCACGAGAGTATATAATAAGAAGAATGCATGGACCTGTGGCATACACATCAACATATAACATTTTGAACATGTGTAATTTGAAGCAGGTTCACTCACTAGGTAATGTTCATTAATTCCAGCACTCATATAATCTTGTGTACATGAAACCAAGCCCACACATAATATTGATAATGTGTATTCATGTTCATGCATAATAGTCTAAACATATAATTATGTTTATAAATAGGTAGATACACCTCTTAGTGGGGGACCCATCACCATCCCAAGTGGAATCTATGTCTTATTATACCATGTTCCATTCAAATTAAATCCACCTGTATCTCATGAAATATAAAAATCATTAACCAATTCATTTGAGGGTTACAATGTCCCAATTATCACATAAGATAACCAAAAATCATGTGTTCTATAAGGTAATAAAAATTCATTATATTGTAACCTATGAAATGAAATTTTTATCAAAATCATTTCAACTATACATAACATATGAAAAAATATAATGGTATCCTAATCATTTCATCATAGAATTACCCATTAAAAGGAGTGGGTTAGATAATATTATTACTATGATATAAACCATGGAAGAGAAATAGGTTTCATAAAAAACATTTCATCATATATATACACCATTTAGAGAAGTAATAAAAAATTCATCCTTTGTTAATATCCCCATTGAAGAATAAATTATATAAAAATATGTAATCACCAAAGGATAATGGTTTTGAAAGTTCACATTGAATTTGTTGTAAGGAACATAACCTTTATTTGAAAATTCATTTTTCATAAAGAATAAATAATTATAAAAATTCATATTCTTAAAAAATAAATCAAGAATAATTATAAAGGTTAATTTTAAAAATAATTTAAAAATAATCATGAGGAAAGTATAATTTCTAATTTAAAAACCCCTCTTTAAAATAAATTTTTTAAAAAATATTTTACTATGGAAATAAAATTGAAAACATTTAAATGAATCAATGAAATTCATTTAAAAAAATTTCAAAGATAAGAATTTTCTAAAACACATGTCCCCTAAATTAAAATAAAATATATATTTAATATTTTTATGATAACACTTTCATATTGAAATTATTCATTAAAATGGAACATAGAAGATTCAATTCATAGAGTGGTTATGGTAGTGTGGAATTCCTTAAAAGATTTTTTTTTTGTAAAAAGGTAGATTCATTTTATATTTTAGAAGCAATTATGAGGACCTTTAATAGAAAGAAACAAAGTGATTCCATTAAAAACCATTTTTGAGAAAGTTAAAAAATGTTTTTAAATTCCTTTTAATTATCATTAGATAATATTAGACACTTTTTTATGTCCTTTTATGAAAACATGGTTTTAAAAGAATGTACATTTCCATTTAAATATAGCAATAAACAAAAATTTAATATAATCAATTACATAATTATATTATGTTCTAATGTGTGGAAATTTGGTCTTATTTTACGAAGATATCATTAATGACATGAGGAGAATAAAATTCAAGAGAATTCC
Organism: Viscum album; assembly: GCA_963277665.1. Taxonomy (NCBI): domain Eukaryota; kingdom Viridiplantae; phylum Streptophyta; class Magnoliopsida; order Santalales; family Viscaceae; genus Viscum; species Viscum album. Next base: position 225,794,526 of record OY728125.1, read on the forward strand.
TGGTAGATGGGTCATAATAATTCATCAATGGAAGAATAATTACAAAAAATCAAATATCTGACAGTATTATATTAGTACAATATTACCACATTGTTAACATTGAATCCTAATCCCCATAAAAGAAAAAATACATTTTTATTAAAATATAATGAAAATGATGATATTCATGAAATAAAACTTCACAGCAGTTGTCTACACACCTCATAAAATCACATAGGAGCATAACAGAACATGTGTCCCAAAGTTGGAAAATTGTGAAAATATTTCCTTAACACTTTCGTAACATTGAAACCATAATCCCATAAAATTATGATCCTCAAATTTTTTTCTAAAATATAAATTTTATTAATCATAATCAGAAAATATATTTATGGGTCATATATTCTACACATCGAAGAAGGATGTGGTGAAAATAACATGTTTCACACTTAATTAAAAAAGCGATTCCTAAATCCCACACCTTATATAACAAATTAAATTATATTATTTCAAATAAGATTTATAATCAATATAAGTTAATTGTAAAGACTTTAAATAAAAATATCTATTAATATTATGTTATCTATTCTTTATTTATCCTTTTTTGTTACCCATTTTCTAACAGTTACATGTTAATGTTATGTTTTTGTAAATAACAGCTTGGTTTTTCATATATGTTTTAATTTGTTATAATACTGGTTCTAATAATTTGATAATTATTTAATCATATATATTGTTTATATCAAGATATGAATATCATATATATTTGGTAATATATTTAGATTAATTTACATAATACCTAGATATAAAATTAAATACATTGTTCATGGAAGTGGTAGGTCATACATACTCATGAGAGTTGTTTATAATAATATTTCCTCAATCAAATTTAAATTGAAAAATATAATTAAATATTACATTTTTATTATACATATAAATATAAAATATTTCAATTAAATAGATCCTTTATACATTCAATATAAAATTTGAATGAATCAAATCCCTCTACGAAGAGTTAATTCGTTGTACAGATGATCAAAATTATTGTATTACCATAAAAAGGAATAAATAAAGGTAATTATGATATAAAAACTAGATTAAAAATAATATATCTAATATCAAAAATTTTATATATACACATTATTTACAACATTATGACCAACCGTGAATTAATATTTATGAACAACATTATTTACAACATTATCATTGTTTTAATTAATATTTATGGCACACTTTTTCAAATGATCCCCAAATCTTGATTCCTATTCTATTAATTAATTTCATGAGTTATTCTATAATTGTACAATATAATGAATATTTGTGAAAATTTGGCTAAGTATGACTTAGCTTTGAAGATGATTCATTCCTTATATGAATCGTAATTAGACTATCTCACAATTGAGGATGCCACCAGAATGGAAATTTTGGCTTTGTATTGGAATCACCCAATATAATATATAACTCATCGCTAGAAAGAGGTTTTCAAATATTTAAAGAAAAAAACTATCATTATGGATGATCTATGGAAATTTGGATAAGTATTAGAATGAACTACTGCTAGACATGAATTATTGTTGGCATGAATCACCTCCAAATATTGTCTCACCATTAAATAGAGTAAGCACCACTACTTTTAATTATTTTGAATTAACTAATTTTAATTTATATTTTACAAAATTTAATGATCATGAAAATTTTAATGATTTTTTATTAACCACATGTAGAGAACATTAAAGAGAAATCCAAGGCATAGTAATAGGATTATATCCTCATGATTTTATTCAAATGTATATTCCTACGTGCTTCTATTAAATAAATTAACACACTCCCTCTGGCAGATAGACATATAAGTGAAATATTAAGACACACAACAAAGCGCTAGAGATGAACATTACTAGGTAAGAAGAACATTGATTTGAATTGATCCTTACATGAAGAAAATTTACCAGGGAATAAATATTGAGGAATTGAATCACATTGAGAAAACAAATACTTCCGATATAATTCCAAGATACAATTTAAGACTCCCTGTTCTACTACACATTTTGGTAACATGAATCGAGTTTCATTTCAAGCTATAATTATGGATTCATAAGATATCAATCATATCAAATAGAGAAACAAATTCTTTCTACATATTTTCTGTTGACTATTTTTTGTTTATAATATTTAATATATGATGAATATGTGTTTAATCTATTTTAAAGATGAACACTGACTCATGTTATGTAACAAAAATATACTATATTTCCTCTCACGCTCACTTTACACGTATTTACACATGTTATTATGGAAGAGGTCAATGTTTTTCTTGTATTTACAATATTACAACATTTATTGTTGAAGAGGTCTATGTGTGTCATTAATATAATTGATTTTGTACACAAAATTATATTTTTCGATTGTAGAATATTTTATAAAATATTCATAGTAGTAGGGGATTTCCAATACATAGGACTAATTTTCATTATGTGACTTAACCACTAGTATTTATTACTCTTTTGGTTTTTTCATAATCTTATTACATTACTTGTTTTTAGACACTAAAGAAAACAACTATTTTTAAAGATAGTCATAATTAGTTCTAATATATGGTTTTGATTGATTAAATTCATTTCAATAGATAAAACAGTATTCAAAATTATTTATACTGAGACCTAATCAATATTTGATAAATCTCTTAATACATCAGAACATATATTATTATTATATTTTTGTTAACAGAGTAATTTCTCTAAAATGAGGGAATTTTTTAAAACCTATTTTAGATGGAAGTTTACTTTGTGTATGGAATTCACACCACCATTGGATACTCACTACAAACAAAATTTTATATCAATGGATTTAAAAATCCTTAAATAGTGATTTTACTTGTATTTTAAATATCTTTTATTTAAATAATTTCAATGTTTAGTTAATTAAATGCGTAATAGACAAGATGGTTATACTAACATTATTCCTCCTTTTTCATATACTGCTTAAAATGATCTTGTATAAATATATAGTAATAGGATAGCATCACCTATAGGAATATGATAGACGACTATTCATGCCTCAAGAACCTCATAACGGTTGATGGTGGACATGTCACCTTTGGAGATATACTAATGGAATGTTCATTTTCCATGGGAAAATTGGTAACACTATCTCAATTTTAAATTCTATATTAATTTTCTTTTTATGGTTCAAAATCTAATTTTAACTAAATTTCACAATTTTTTGATAATTTTATTCTTTTGAAGATTCAAAATTATTATTGTAATGGTTTTAATTCTAAAAATTCTTTTTTCTGTTTACTAAGTTGACTATTAAGAATTAATATTCTATTAATCTAGAAACTTTGATTTTTGAAATTGTATCATATTTATGGTGAATTTCATAGAGAATAATCACTTTGGATTATGATACTAGTATAATATAACAAAGACCCCATTAAAATATTACTAAGAAATGGTCTTTCAGAGATCATCCTAAACACGAATTCCCAAAATAAAAGGTCGTTATCCCCAACCAAAAATAGAAACATCAAAATAATTATTTTATAAAATTTATAATTATGTTCCAACTTATCAACCTCTTTAATAGGTTCACATAGATATTTTAGGGAAATCTATAATTTCTAGTTTAAAGGGGAAGCACTATGTAAATGTACTTGTATATTAATTTTCTATGTATACAAGGGTATTCTTTAGGACACAAAATGGATGTTTGTTTTTATTTTAACAACTATGATATATTTGTATAAATCCATCATGGTTATTTAATTAGGACCATAATAAGTGACCATGGTTGGGAGGATGAAAATGAGCAATTTGATTCCTTTTTTAATATAATATTAATAACCATAAAATATAAAATTCTTGGACACCATAGTATAATGAAGTTGTAGAAATATGAAGTAGAATACACCTCATATAAACTGGACCATGTTTATTGAATATTACTTTCTTTCTTTCTTTTGGGAATATAATGTGAAAAAATCATGATATATAATTAATGAAGTTTTTATTCTATCTATATTGAAAAGAAATCAATATAAAATTTAGAACCATTAGAATCCTATGATTAATTACATTAGAATTTCTGGTTAGAAATTCGTTATTCATAAAAGTAAAAAAATCTGGAAAATATTTCCTCTAAAAGTGGTGATGGAATTTTCAATGGTCACACTACCTATATTAAATCATCTAGAATTTTTGACTAAATAGTCGACATTATTGAATATTTTTTACAAAAAAAGTATGAGGAGATATATCCATATGAACAAAAGACCAATTTATAATATCATGAGGATGATTTATCCAAACTAAAATTAAATGTTAATCATTATCGTTATGTTGTAAAACATGTAGAAACATAATTTAGTTATCATGATCACCAAGAACCTGAACCTGACCTTATAAAGGACTCTAATGAGAACAAATATTCATTTTTTAAAAATTTAAGTACTTTAAATAATATAATTTCAATGAAATTGTGGGATAGATAGACAGAGGTACATAAAAGTGATCTTTTTAGAGAAATTAGGATGAAAAAAAGAATTCTTATCACAACATGAAGCTAAGAACATAAATGATGAAATTAATGATTAATTACAGGTAAGGGATACGGAGGAAGAATTAAATCAATTGGAATGAAATATTTGATTCTAAATTGTTGGTAGAACTAAATAGACCATGAATATGTGAACAAAATGGGTGTTTAGAAATCAGTTAAATTAACAAGAACAATAATAAGGATTTTTTCTAGACGACTTTACCTGTGGTATAGTTCAGAATATTTGATAGGCATTGAATAGAAATTTTCACCAGTAACATGACATGAATACAATAGAATAATACATATATATGTTGTAGATATAGATTTCAAACGATATAAAATAGATGTCAAAATGTGTATATAGTTGAATATTTTTTTAAACAACCCCCTAGATTCCAAAACAATCATTTTCTAGATCATGTTCTAATGTTAACAAAAAATATATATAGGGTTTGAAACATGATCCTAGAGCAGGGTATGATAGTCTTTACTCATTTCATATTTAAAAAGGTTTTTTAAAAGTTATAGTTGATCCTCCACTATTTATAAAAATAATGTCAAAAAAATTAGTTGCTAAAATTTATATAGACAATATTATTTTTGATTTTCTAAAAATTCATTATGTTGTAATTTTCTTACATGCTGCAAATTTACATTGGAATGAGGTTAATGGTTAGTTTAAAAATCCTTTTTAGTTTTCATATTATTTAGAATAAAAAAAATATTTTAAATCAGATATAATATACTAAATACATGATACATTTTTTCAGGTGAATATATAGAAGATTTGTGATACTCATATGGGTACCTCACGTAAGTTGGATCTTGATGATATTTGGAAATTACTAAATCGATCCAGTTATAGAGTTATTACAAGAAGTATTCTCTACTGAACCACTACCTGTCTTATCATTATCTTTAGTGTTTTTATGTATTCTTATTTTCAATAAAATCCAAAAGAGTCACCCATAGTTTCTATAAAATTATTTTTATATACATGAAGTATACTACCAATTTTGGATTGTTATTTCAAAGAGGACAAACATTTGATCTTGTTAGTTATTCAGATACTGATTTTGCTGATTTGATGATAGATAGAAAAAGAACCTTTAGATAACATCACATTTTGGGAATGTATCTACCTTCTTCACGTGGAATGAAACAAAATTGTTGCACTTTCTACATCTACTGCTGAATAGATAGCAACAAATAGTTTTTCTGTGCTAATTTTTTGGATGAAACACACATTAATATGCTAAGGATATCTATTCCAAAATTTTCATATTAATTGTGATGAAAAATTTTCTATAAACCATTATAAAAACTATTTATTTCAATCTTTAATAGACCATATAGATGTTAGAAATCATATTATGGGAGATAATTTCTAAAAGGGTGACATAACACTTCAATAAATTGATATTTAACATATTCTTGATGATATATCAATTAATCCTATGAATTTTGAGAGATTAAACTACATAAAACATTAATTAGATATGATTAATTTTGATTGAGGTTAATTTTATGGGATCACCATTTAGTTTCAACAACCAATTAGTTTTATCAACGAGTGTGTTTTATGTAATTTTGTATTTTACACACCATTGAGTTGTACCCCCCATTGAGTATTTCCCACTATTGACTTTAACCCACCATTTAGTTTAAATCATCAATTATTTTTAATCACTGGTGGAATTATTCACCATCTTAATTACCCACCATTTTAATTATGCAGTGTTGTTTTTATTTTCTTTTGGTAACTATTTTCATTTTTCAATTTTTCATTTTTTGTTTTTAAGCTCCCATATATAAATTATTTTTATATATATTAATAATATATTTATATTATATTTTATTCCATTCTATAGTTATTTACATTTTAATTCTATTAATCCTTAAATGATAAAAATGAGGTATTTTTCTAAATCCAATTCTAACTACTCTTGAAAAATTTCTATTAATCTGTGTGGTGACACTTTCTCTCCTGGTAGTCGATTTTCCATTTTCACTTACACTAACTGACTAAATTGTTCTCCATTGTTAGAAAGAAGATATATTGTGAATCATATTCAGATGATTTATGACCTTAAATAAAGAAAAAAGGTGTGTCGAACTGCATATATATGACCATGATAGTGGATTTGAATCCTATAAATTGAGTTTTGGTATCCAAAAAATGTCCGGAAGACTGGTTATTTTCATACAATTCTTTATTAGTAAATGTTCTATAAGGCCATGGATTGGTGAATGCGATTCTTCTAATGAGATACATTTCATTCAATGTTTGTTATATCATTTTTTTCATTTTAATGTGATATATTCATAGAATCATGAATATTCTAAATGAACTATAATTATTTCATGTATGAATATCTTTTCATCAAATAAGTTGTATAAATGTCTGAGAGTTTCTCCTAAAGGAGTTGGAAAGACTATCATGCAATTATTCCAGATTCCAATGAATATTTTCCCAATAAATATGCATTTTATGATTTAGTTGGGGATGAGACATTTTATATACTATTTTCCTTGAAATATGATGGTAAATGTAGGTTTCGTTTCATTTTATTCAGCATTTTATTTGACTGAGGTGGGGTTACATTTCCATTATGATGTATCATGATGTTTATTTTATGTGTCTTATATGAATAGGGGAGATGATCAACTTGTGTAAATTCCTAATTATTCACATGATGTATATTTCAAATCCTTCCTCTATGTAACAACCCAAGATTCCATGCTATGTTTCGTTTGAATAATGACATACCTGGCATTGTATACAACTTTGAGATTCTAACACACTCTGACCAATCAAACTATCCATAATGAATAGTAATACCCTCTTTTTAATATTTTATAAATTTTATCTTTCAAAATGGACTTCATTTATGAGTTTGGAATATGGAAATTAGATTACTGTGATTTTTTTGGTAATTTTCAGAAAACATTCAATTTTTGATTAATAGTAAAAAACACTGAGTTATTTTTTAAAACTGACAATTCATTTAAATTTATTTTTTTATTTAAATTTATATTAGGTCAAAATAGATAAAATTATATATATACGTTCAATGTAATTAATTGGATTAAATTTATTATAAGTTTCAATATATAAATATTTTATTGAACTTTTTATCATCTTTTACCCACCTCTTAAGAGTTTTTGCAAATATGCATAAAACATAATTTTACCACTTCTATGAATTGAATTTTAAAAACCCAAGTGACATGGTTGGTTTCAGTAAGTAAAATGTTGATCGATATGATAAAATAATTTGGTGAATAGTAACGTTTGACTCTTATTTACCACGATTAAAAGTAAATAGAGTAATTAAAGAGAAAAATGATATTATTTTTACCAAAAACATGTCCTAATTCTATTGGATGATTGTATTTTGACCAAAACAAAACTTTACGAATAAAATTTGATCCTTCGGGTCTGCTTTGATTAGATTAGGACATTTAATATTATTTTATTTAGAGAATAATTAAAAGAGTTTAAATCAATGTTTAATAACTAAAAAAATTTCAATATAGGGTTATACACATGATAAAGTCGACTATAAATATTAATTATAAAGATAAAATTATTTCCTGCATAATGGTATTTTATTTTTAATTTTTATTCACTATATAATTTAATTTATTTATGACACAATGATGATGCAGTAATTACTTTATTAATGAATGATTAAAATAATTGATATTATAAATATCTAAATTATTCAAATTCTGTACTTTTAGTGAATTAATATAGTTTTCTATGTTAATATGTCATGTTAGTGTTGATTAAATAATTTTTTTTTGAATTAATAATGATGTTATGAATTTAACAAAAAAAATAACAAATGGTGTCAAAATTGACATAAAGGTGTTTTTAAAACAAATATTATATTATTAATTTATATTCTATTCCTAAAAATATAAAGATTGTCCAAAGGGCTTATATAATTTTATATATGTCATTAAAGTATCATTTTAGGTTCCCTTGGAGGTTTATAGTATGATTATTAACCAAATAATATAAAATACAAAGAGACTTGGTAAATGTCAAACTAATTAAATAAGAATTAGATCTAAATGATAAGGATAATATAGTTAACCTACCATGTCTAAAATCTATTGGTTGAGTGGTTTTAGACTCATACCCACCTTATCTACAAGATAAATCTTTTTTGATCCATTAAATATCGAAAATGATTTTATTATAAAATAATATTTCAATATTTTCTTAAGGTGCCCCTCACCCATCTTATAAAAGGGAACATCCCATTATCTCCAATTCACAACATGAAAGAAATTAGGATCAACCAAACCCGGCCCACATATCCTACCCACTGTACTCCCTTCATCCTAGTGTACTTCCTTTAGTCAGAAAGGCATCCTAAGGATCCCATTTTATCAAATCTAAAGGAAGAACCCGAAGAAGAGGTAAATATTTCATCTCCCCTTTAAAGTTCTTTTCTTATTCAACTTTCTATTTCTTGTTGTTTCCATTATAAAATAATAACTAAAGTATCTTATATATACTGTGATGTTATTTTATAAATTGTACAGCCCTGTTCATTATTTTATCCATCCTATAAATCACAAAGTCACCATACGTGCATACGTAAGGATTACCGTCCCCACGTTGTGGTGTAGTTTGTTATTAAAACACTTCATCATTTGGAAGGATATAATAATCAGTATAAATGATGTAAATAATAAAAATAAAATGATTATTATTCTTTATTTATTATATACCTTCCAATTATATACTATATTAATATCAATAGAATGATATTGTCACTCCTGCGTACATACGTATTATTGTCTCCAGGAACACTATGAGATTCATTCCCCATCGTATCCATTCAAGACTAATTTTCATTTTATGATTAAAAATAATGTTTATTGACTTAATATAATTCTTAATATGAATAAGATACATCCTATCCAAATTAATCATTACTTTCTTAAAAAAGTATATAATGGAAAAAAGAATCAGTTAACACCTGAAATGATGATACTACTGAAATATCATTTACAAGTAAATATTATAAGAACATATATGATATCATATTAATTTATATGGTTATTGTATAATTTAATAACAATTATTTCACCATTATACAGGAGTTTAAACTCCCCTTGACTAAGGAATAGTACATGGTAAGGGTTAATTCTATAACCTCTTCATTATTATAGGTTGTTTATACATAATTATCTACTGAGACTTCTTTATCATCCACATTTGTATTTCATTAAAATTTATTTCAAATAATTTTTACTATATTATAGATTATGGGTTACTGTCATTTATTCCCTTATTTGACCTTATATTTTTTTGGAATGAATCATTCTATCATTTTCCAAATAATGTAATTTATGACTTTTAGACAAAATGAAGTTAAGAATGCCTTGTTTTGATCTTCTACAAAGAGTTCAGTTATTCTATGCAGTTATTATAACTTTGAAGATTCCCGGACAAGATTATATGAGTATTTTCAAAATAAATGTTTTCTTTTATAATTATGTGACTTTAAATGATTTCAATAAAAGAAATAAATATTTCTCTCAAATTATATTGATTTCATTTATGACAACAGCCTTTGATGGATTTTACATTTTTTAGAAGATGATTCATTATGATACAAATCTTCTATGTTGTATTGGAGGATTTGAGATATGTTTGACTGTGGATGTGTTATTTCTATAGCATTCATGGTTTATGGTTAATGTATTAACATTTCCTATGCTTGTTTTAATAAAAATATATATGTTATGTTTAAACATTTTCATATGATGAATGAATTGGACTTAGTAAGTGACATGTGGAGCCCGATATAGCTAATCAATACATCGGTATGTCTTAGGAGACAATCTAGATTCTTGACACTAGTTTTGACAAAATCTTATTTTTAGCCTTGGCACAAGGCCCTGACTATGCGGTTATGAATTCTTGCGTTATGAATTCCATCCTAATGAAAGTGGATATTGATATTGAATGTGATTATTAGACTAGTAGAATATCTGTGTGAATAAGTAAATGGAATTATTTGATTTTAACTTTTATATATTATGTTGAAGTTTCTGTTTAAATGGTTTTTTAGTCTTATACATATCTTTAAATGTTTGTGCTTACTTATGTATGTTTCCTCTATATTGTTATCATTACTGAGCATCTGATCTCACCTCTTTCTATGTTCTATTTTTTTCTAGGATGTGAGGAAGTATTTTATTACTGACATGCAAGGATATCTTGAGGGATATGAGTGAGGTCTATGGAGACAATTTTGTTTTAGTTTTTCATTTTATAATGTAATGCAATTCAGACGATTGTATCTTGTATTTCCCAGGCAACTCAACTGATCGGCCATTCAGGACATGATTTCCATGTATCATGTCAATGTTATGTAATAATGCACCAACTCTTAGTAACTGGGGTTGGGGCGTTACAGTTGGTATCAATGGTAGGATTACCACAAACGTTGGAAGATATATTTAGAAAAACTCTTATTATAGAACATTACCCAAAGATAGACTTGGAGGATTAGTATTTAAGTACTTTCTAGAATTTTGGTATAGACGATATTTTATGAGTTTTCCATGCAATACATCCATGTCTAGATACGAGCAGGTAGAGGCGGCTCTGGAATAGAAATACCTAGGGGTAAAACCTGAAAACACCGCATTGAGATAGACTCGAATAGGAACTGGTGCATGACAGCGGTCCTTACTGAACTCTTGGTTACGAAACTCCCATGGGATATGCTTTGGATAATTCTAATTTTCTTTAAAACAATTATGAAGGGTGTATGAGTATATACATCATTAAAGAAAACATTTTTATGATTATGGATTATATCCATAAACTGTTCAATTTATGTTAATTTTTTTTCATGTTTGGAATTATGTATTGTGATTCCTAAACTAATGTAGTGTATGCCATTGTTTATAAATGGTGCCTAGTGGAAGGAATGGAAACCATATCAATGCACATAATCAATGTAGTGATTTCCCTCCTACAAAAGATAATTATAGTGGAGTTTGTGATGCAACTGGGGCTGATTATCTTATAACCATACTGGGAAAACTCACGTAGGTTATGAATAATAACCATACATGTAAAGAACACCCAGATCTACAATGCGGAGGATCATTTCTATACCGCTTCTTGAGAAAAAAAAAACGAAAATATATTGGGAATAAAAATAAATTGGTATCTGAGGAATGGATAATTTCTTTTGAGAAAATATTTCATGCTTTGGGTAGTATTGAAAGGAAAAAGTTTTCATGGATGTTTATCACCTCATGGGAAATGAAGATCAATGGTGGTTATTAATCCAAAACACAATGAAATATGAAGAAGTATCAAACATGGAATGGAGAGAATTTAATGATATTTTCGTAGAAAAATACATTCCTTGTGGCCATCGAGAAGATATGGAAAGGAAATTTTGGAGTATGAGTCAAAAACAGGTTGATAATGTCTCAAAGTATTAGGATAACATTACAAGGTTATCATGGCATGCATCAGATTATATATACAACCCAAGAAGTAAAATTGATCATTTCATTGATGGGATAAAATCATTTCTTCATTGAGAATTAGTCTCACAATCCTTCTCATCTTACAAAGGCATTATCTCATGTGCCATCAGGAAAAAAATTGAATTCTCTATGTCATACAAATTCAATGAAAATCAAGAGAAGAAGAGATCTACTAAACACTCTAGAAATGGATATAAGGGGAAGACATGAAATTTTGAATATACATAATATAGTAAATGTTTGAACGAACACCCTGGTACCTTCCTAAAGGGAATGGGAGTCTATAACAATTATGGTGAAAAAGGAAACCAAGCATGTAATTGTAAGTGGAAAAAAGGCTGTCAATGTTGAATGTTAAAATTATAGAGAATGTGGGAATAATGGAAATGAATGTCCTAATAACCAAGGAAACTTATCTCAGAAAAGGATAGGGGGTCATGGGTAAGCTTGTGTTATCACTACTGCTGAGTATGAAGCTCTGAAAGACGCAGTGGAAGGTAATTTATTGATTTCTTCAAGTTTATCAAATGATTTATTTGATTCTAGATCATCACATTGTTTCATATCTTCCTAGTTTTCTAGGAAAATTAGATATTTCCAATTTGATTTAACAATGGAGTTGTTAGTCAAAACACTTAAGGGAAGTATCATTGGAACAATGTTTTATGAATTAGTTCCCATTAAGGTATATAAATGATATTTATCAACTGATCACATCATCATAACCATGATTGAATTTCATATAATTCTTGGTATGGATTGGATTTGGGACTATGATGTGAAAAATTATTTTAAGAAGAAGGAAATTACAATTTTCAATGATGATAAAGAGTACCTTATCTTTAGAGCCGAAACATCACCATCTGATTCTTATCGAGATCCACCCCCAGTAGCTCAAATAAATTCAATTATTAGGGAGTGAGAGAATGAAAAACCTAGGGGTGAGGAAAGTAATGAAATAGAGTAAGTACCTATTGTGCCATAATATGTAATGATTTACCTTGATGTCCTCCAGAAAGAGAAATTGTGTTTTCACTTGATTTAATTCTTTTTAAAAGGCCCATATCAAATACCCCTTAAAGAATATCTACTTTTTAATTATTGTACCTAAAGAAAAAACTAATGAAATTAAGTAATAAGGGATTTATTCTCCCAAGTGTTTCTCCATGGGGAGCCACTGTACATTTTGTTAAGAATAAATATAGATCTACGAGCTATTGAATTGAATATAGGGTAATCAACACTATAACAATAAAGAACAAGTATTCCATACCTCATATTGATAATTTATTCGTCCAACATCATAGAGCTCAATATTTTTGGAAGATTGTACTTCGATCTAGATATCATCATTTCTGTGTGAGGAAGGAAGAAATTCTGAAGACAGCATTTCGAACCATGTACGGGTATTACATGTTTACAATAATACCTTTTGAGAAAACTATTGCACCCTCTGTTTTCATGTATCTAATGAACATAGTTTTCTAGGAATATTTTGATGACTTTGTAGTGGTATTTATTAATGATATCTTAGTATACACTAAAATCTACAAAGATTATGAAAATAACTTGCACATTATCTTGAATACTCTTAGAAGAAATAAATTATACATAATTATTTTCAAGGTTGGATTTTGGCTTCAAGAGATTTATTTTATTGGAAATATTATCTCTAAGGATAAAATATCTATTGATCCTTCAATGACAAGAGCAATCCAAGAATGACCAGCACTGACAAGTATAACTGAGGTACATAGTTTTATTGGATTAGCAGGTTATTATTGGCGTTTCATCCAGAATGTAGCCTGATTGGATAACCCATTTACTATGAACACACGTAAAGGGGTTAAATGTTTTTCAGAAAAAGAGTGTGAATAATGTTTTGAAGAATTAAAGAGAATATTAGTCGATGCTCATATCTTGAATATACCACTAGGGAATGATGGGTTTGTTATTTATAGAGATGAATAAATTAAAGGACATGGTTTTGTCCTTATGTAGAATTATTGGGTTATTGCCTATGTATCACGACAGCTAAAAATTCATGAGAAAAACTATTCTATTCATGACCTTGTGTTAGCAGCTATAATATTTTCAGTGAAGATATATAGACAGTGTCTATATGTTGAAAAATTTGAGATATATACTGATCAAAATAGTTTGATGTATATTTTATCATATAATGAACTCATCCTGAGGAAAAGGATATGGCTTGAACTAATCAAGGATTATGATTGCACAATACACTACCACACGGGGAATGAAAATAAGGTGGAAGTTACTTTGAGAAGAAATGGTCATGGATTTTTGAATAAGATGATAGTTGAAATGGATCATATTTTCATGGATCTAGTGAAAATGGATATGGGAATAATCATGAAAAACTGAAACATCAATACTATCTAAAATGGTTTCCAAACCATCTTCGACAGAACGGATAAAAATCTCTCAGACTGGTGATGATGAATTTCAAAATAAGATTAAACTTGAGAACGATGGGAGATTGATCGACATCGTATATAAAGAATGAATTTTCAAATTTGGGAAGAGTCTTTGTGTTAATAACATACATGATCGGAAAAAAGAATTGGTGGATGATGCTCATATCACTAAATTTTCTATACACCTTGGGAGCAACAAGATGTATAGATATTTTAAGGAACATTTTTGGTGGGGCTATAATAAGAGGGAGATCGATGATTTTGTGAAAAGATGTATGGTTTTTCAACAAGTGAAATCTAGAAGGCAATATCCTAGAGGATTCTTGCAACCTCTTCCAATACCTGAGTGGAAAAGGGAAAATATTACGATGGAATTTTTCATGGTAATACCAAAGACTCCTTGAAGGAATGATGCAATATGGGATGTTATTGATCATCTTACCATGTATGTACATTTTCTTTCTATAATAGAAAATCTACCACTTCAACGTTTAGCATGATTTTATATTAATGATGTTGTAAAACTTCGTGAAGTAACCCTATCGATTGATTCTAATCATGATCCCCATTTTACATCACGATTCTAGAATAGTCTTCAAAAATCCATGGATACTGAACATTGTTTGAGCACTGCCTACCACCCTCAAACTGAAGGACAATCAAAACAGACTATTAAAACCATAGAAGATATGTTGAGATGTTTCTCACATGACTTTCAAGGTATGTGGGATCAATATTTATCCCTGGTAAAATTTGCCTATAACAGTAGCTCTCATTCAAGTATTCAGATGGAACAATTTAAAGCATTATATGAAAAGAGATTTCACACACTAACCTGTTGGGATGATCTTGGTGAAAGAAAACTCGTACTCCCAAAAACATGTTAATGAAACAATGGAAAAGGTGAAGGTAATCCAAACCCACATCAAAGCAGCTCAATGTAGGTAGGAGAGCTATGCTAATATCCGAAGGAATTATTCAAATTTCAGGTAGGAGATCATGTTTTCATGAATGTATCCCTATGAAAAGAAATTGCACGATTCGTTATGAAGGGTAAATTGAGTCCCAGTAACATCGTACCTTTCGAAATCCTATAACAAATTGGGGATATAGCTTACTGTTTGGAAATGCTACCATGTCTTATAGAGGTCATGATGTGTTCCACGTATATCTATTGAGAAAATACATGCCTGAACCAATGCCTGAACTCATATATGTGGAATTTGAACTGGAATCCAATCTATCTTATTGCGACAAGCCTCTCAGGATTCTTGATTCAAGAGATAATGTGTTGAGAAACCGGACAACTCGTCCGGTAAATGTTCAATAGAGAAACCATAATATGAAAGAGGCAATGTGGGTTACTGAAGAACATATGATAAAGAACCACCTAATTAATTTTATGCAGTAGTATTCATGAAATTTCTAGAATGAAATTATTAGAATGAGGGGAGATTTTAATACCCCAAGCACCCACGATACATTTCCCTTTGAATAATGAAATTGTTTTCATTGTACGCAACATTGAGATTCTAACCCACTATGACCAATCAAACTAGCTGTTATGAATAGAAATACCCACATTTTGAAATGTTATTAATTTTACCTTTCAAAATGTACTTCATTTGTGTATTTCAAATATCGAAATTAGTTTAGGGTGAATTTTTTGTATTTTTCTGAAAATATTCAATTTTTTATGAATATTGAAAACACAGAGTTATTGTTTAAGACAAAAATTTTATTTAAATAATATTCATTATATTTAAATTTATTTATGGTCAAAATATATACATAATACCTATATAATTTCAATATAATTCATTAGAGTCATTTTATAATAATTTTAGATCTATAAAAATTTAATAATCTTTTTACCATCTTTTACCAACCTCCTATGAGCTTTTACAAATTTGCATGAAACATAATTTTACAGCTTCTGTGAATTGAATTTCAAAACTCTGAGAGACACAGTTGATATAAGTAATTAAAATTTGGTTCAATATGATAAAAATAATTTTTTGGTGAAAAGTAACTTTTGAATTTTATTTACCACCGTTAAAAGTAAATAGGGTAATTAAAGTTAAAATGATATTATTATTACCCTAAAAATGTCCTAATTCTACTGAATGAGTGAATGCTTACCAAAAACAACCTTAGAAATAAAATATGACCCCTCATGTCCACTATGATTAGATAAGGACATTTTTTTAAAGAAGTGTTAAAATAGTTTAAATCAAAGTGTAATAACAAATCTATTTTTAATAAATGGTTATACATAAGATAAATTCGACTATAAATATTATTTAAAAAGATAAAAATATTTCCTACATAATTTTATTCTATTTATAATTTTTAGAAATTATATAATTTAATTAATTTATGATGCAATGATGATGCAGTAATTACCTTATTAATGAAAGATTAAAATAATTGATATTATAAATATCAAAATTAATTGAATTTGAGACTTTTAATGAATTAAACTAATTTTATTTGTTAATATGACATTTTAGGGTTTATAAAATAAAAAATTTCGAATTAATAATGTTTTTATTAATTTAACAAAAAGAAAATACCAAATAGTGTCAAAATTGACATAAAAGAGTTTTTAATACAAATATTATATTATTAATTGATATTCTATTCCTAAAAATATAAGGTTCATCCAAAGGGCTTAAATAATATTATTTATGTCCTTATTTAACCACTTTAGGTTCTTTTAATCGTTTATAGTATGTTTATTGACCATATAGTATAAAAATAAAAAGAGACATGGTAAATGTCAAACTAATTAACTAAGAGATAAATCTAAAAGATAACGATAATATAGGGACCCAAACCTACCTAAAACATATTGGTTGAGTATTGTTCGACCCATATCCACCTTTGCCTCGAAATAAATCGATTTTCATCAATTATAAACCGAAAATGAGTTTATTATAAAATAATATATGAATCTTTTCCTAAAGTTCCCCTCACCCCTCTTAGAATAGGGAACATCCCCTTCTCTCAATTTCACATCATCAAAGCAATTTGGATTGGCTAAACCCTACCCAAATATATTCTCAACTGTACCACCACCATCCTTGAGGCCTTCCTTTAGTTATAAAGCCAACTTATGGAGCCCTTTTGATCAAATCAAAAGGAAGAACCCAATGAAGTGGTAAAATTTTTATCACCTCTTTCAAGTTCATTTTTCTTCCACTTCCTCTTTCATTGTTTTTTCCATACTAAAATAATAACTCCAGTATCCTATATTTTTTTTTTTGTTATTATAAAATTTTTACCAAAATATTCATTATTCTATCCATCATATAAATGACAATGTCACCATACATGCGTACGTAGAAATTATTGTCTCCACTTCCTGGTGTAGTTTGTTATTCAAACACTTCATAATTTGTATGGATATAATAATGAGTAAAAATGATGTAAATAATAAATAAAACCTGATAAGTGCTCTGAATATATTATAAAACATCCAATTATATATGATTTTAATATCATAATAATGATATTGTTTCTCGTGCGTACATAAGGATTACCGCCTCCAAGAACATGATGAGATTCATTCCCCATCATATCCATTCAAGAATAATTTTAATTTGATGAGTAAAAATAATGCTTCAATACATAAAAACAATATGAATATGAATAACATACACCCTATCCATAACAAACATTAAATATGTAAAAATGCATATAAAGGAAAACTAATCAGTTATCACTTGAAACGATGATACATTAGAAATATCATTAACAATAAAATATTAGAGGATGATAAATGATATAATATTAATATATATAGTTATTTTACAATTTAATAAAAATATGCTCACCATTATACAGGAGGTTATCCAACCCTCAACCAATGAAAAGTACAGGGTAAGGGTCAATTTTGTAATCTCTTCATTTTTCGAGGTTGCTTATAAGTAGTTAGCTACTCAAACCTCATTATCATCCAAATCCGTATTTATTTAAAACAAATTTCAAATAATTTTTACTATTTTATAGGAAATGAGTTAAAGTCATTTATACCCTTATTTTTCCTTATATGTTTTTGAAAAATTCATTCCATCTTTTTTCAAACTATTTCCATTATGACCTTTTCGACAAAATTATGGTAAAAATGTCTTTTTTAGCTTATAAAGAGGGTGTTGTTATTCTCCATTATTATTACACCATTGAAGCTTCTATTACATGCTTACAAAAATATTTTAAAAATAATGCTTTCTTTTATAATTATAATACTTTTAATGATTTCAAAAAAATAATGAGATATTTCTCTCAAATAGTTTTAAATTCATAAATGTCAACATCGTATGATGGATTTTAAACTTGTTTGAAGTTGATTCTTTATGATAGAAATGTTAAATATTATATAGAATTTTTTTTGATATGTGTGATTGTGGATGTGTTATTTCTATACAATTCATGGTTTTATATTTAAGTATTAACATTTTGTATTCATGTTATTATACAAATGATAAGGTTATGTTTAAACCTTTTCATATGAGGAATGAATTGGACTTAGTATGTGACTGGTGAAGCCCGTTATAGCTTCTCGATGCATCAGTAGGTCTCATGAGACAATATAGTGTGTTGGCATAAGGACTTTAAAAATTATTATTTGTAGTCTTGTCACTATGCCTTGACGATGTGGTTATGAAGTTTGGAATTATCCATTCCATTAGTATGGAAGTGGCTATTGATATTTCATGTGATTATTTGACGAGAAGAATATCGATGTGAATAAGTAAATGGAATTATTTGATTTTAACATTTCCATATTATGATGAGGGTAAAGTTTAAAAGGATTTGGTTTTATTATTATACATTTCCTTAAATGTTTATGATTATTTATGTATGTTTCCGCTATATTATTATCTTTATTGAGCATTAGAGCTCACCCCTTTCTATGTTTTATTTTTCCCAGGATGTGAATAGTATATTATGACTGACATGAATGGATAGTATGAGGGATATGAGTGTGGAATTTGGAGACAATGTTGTTGTAGTTTTTCATTTTATAATCTAATGTAAAACTTATGAATGTATCTATTATTTCAAAGTATTCTAAACTGATCAATTGTTTGTGACATGATTTCCTTGTATCATGTAAATGTAATGTAATAATGCACCATCTCTGGGTAACTGGGGTCAGAGTGTTACACTCTAGATCCAATTCCATTATATATCCAATATTTCTTTCGGATATTCATGGAGCTAATGTTCTTGATGAAGGAAGTGAAAAATCAATAATGGACATTGTAGTTTCTTACATCATAAAGATAATTTTTAAAAAATATGAATATTATGGGAAATCCTTTGAAGAAATAATGGGTTGATGATAGTGAAAGTGTATAAGATGATTTAAATTTGATTGACCATTCATCTAGGACAAAGAATATTTTGAACCCTATGGTGGAGCCAAATTATGTTTTTTAGTAATCTGATAAGGATAATATTGAATCTGGAGATAATAAAAAGTAATTTTTTATGGGCGAAGGTAGAGACTCAAATTTACATCCGGATTCCCCTACTATATAATTTGGTGGTCCAAGTCTACCAAGATATTTTCCTTTGAAAGAGAAAATATTAATATAATAATGCGATATGGAATATATATATATATATATATATGTGGTGAGGAAGAATTCAACATTTTTTAAATATCTATTCAAGATAATAAAAATTATGACAATAATGATGAAGATGTTGATTAGGATGAATAAGGAAGAGGATAAGGAGGAGGAGGAAAATATATGGAATATGAATTAAATGAAAATATAAATGGATTTTGAGATTGGAATGATATTGATTGATGCTCTGATGGTCTGAGTGACCTTGATTTAGATAACGATTTTGAGTTACCTCATACTCTTATCTGTTATCTACATTTATATTTTTCTAGATCCAAAGAAAGTTTGAGAGTTTTTAAGGATGTTTTTATATTGAATTGAGATGATAATAAAGTGTATGTAGATGTGGAGGAATCCCCATATCTAGAAAGTCATTGATTTGAGCATAATATTCAAGGATACCA
Source organism: Viscum album (assembly GCA_963277665.1). NCBI lineage: Eukaryota > Viridiplantae > Streptophyta > Magnoliopsida > Santalales > Viscaceae > Viscum > Viscum album. The sequence continues at coordinate 225,815,070 of OY728125.1, forward strand.
TATTGTTCCTGCAGTTTATGTACGAAATGTTGATAAGAAGAATATTATTGAATAGTCAGGTGCTATGAAGATAGAAGTTGAGCCTTCTATTGAGAAAATAGATGTTCATGAATGATTTAATTTAAATATTTATGATACAAATTTATTGTTATTTAAATATATATATAGCCTATAGATGTTAGGACAAATGGTATGTCCTATTTCTGTTGGGTAGATCCAATGTTTGATGAATGCGGTATGTTTTATGAAAGTCAACCAGAAAATTGTGGACTAGATCATTGAGATCCAATAGATCCTAATGGATAATAATTATATTTTATTGATTTTTATATCATTTATTTTAGTTTTCTTATGATTATAACCTTGGTCTAAGCCTGATGCACCCATTCCTACCCATGGTATTCTATAGTGCCGATTAATCTTGTCACTAGAGGTGAATGTAATTCCTTGAGAGAAAAAATTATTCAGGATCATGGTGTATTGTTAAAATATAAACATCATTTTATTAAAAATCTCATATACAAAGATGAATTAAATATTTTGGGTATTTTTATTCAGTATATATAGACTAAGACATTGCATCACATTTGGGAAGTGAATGTGGAGTAAAAAATACTAGAAAACTAGAAGGAAGATATGGGATACATAGTGGATGATATGGGGACTTATTTTGTGGATTCCATGAAAGAATTATTGAAAATTATATAAAATCATACTTCCCTAGATCCTTCATCTAGTGATCCTCCTTCTACTATTGATGTTGAGTTGATTAGGACAGTTGTAATAGAAGAGTGTCATGGTGTGTTTGGTGATGTCCCAACCATCCCCTAGGAATGTTAAAGGAATCATGAGAGTATTAGTGACCATGTGCATATGATGGCCATGGATTATGTGATATATTTCAAGTCTAGTAGAGAAACCATCCCCAGGATAAAATTTATTATATATTAAGGATATATTCTAAGCATGAGTTGAATACTCATTTCATTTATCTGGGTGAAAATCTCAGAATACCTTTGGATAATCGATCATTTAAAGTAAAATAAATGATTTATAGGTGTTGACTCTTGTTTTAAAGATTTTTATGGAAGAGAAAAATGGTATAATTAGTTATATGTAACGTGGTGGTAACATAATTATGGATTTCATAAATCTGACGACATAATTTCTTCATGTTTTAGGAAAAGAAATTTCATCTCAAGATGCTATTCATGTTACAACTCAGCTGACCCCTCTAGGATCTGATCTAGATTAATTCAGTCTTGGTTTCATGAGAGACACAAATGGTTTTTTTTCTTCCATTTACCATAATTTTTCTCTCTCTCTTAGAGAAGTAGTTCAACACTTAATTCAATTCATATTTAAATAGCCTCATTCAATGAATGAGGTTCCTCCATAAATTCCTATATCAATTCATTAAGTCACCATAGTTTATTATGTTGAGCCTTATGGTTTGGAAAAAGGGAATATAAAAGAATCATTGGTTCCTTCATCCCAAGCTAAGAGGAATTTTTGTTTGAAATTTTTACATTGATAAGGATCTTTTTATATAATTTTTTTATATCTATTTTGGAAATCCGTAAAAGTAAAATATGTAGGTATTTTAATATTTTCTCTTTTATTTGCTATTTTATTCTTAATTTTTCATAATCACAAGTGGATAAGGCATTATAGATTCAATTTTATTTTCCAGTTATGTTTCATTGATTCTTTTCTTTTTGAATATCTCAATATATGTTTCCTATTTTTTTTTGATATCCCGACTTTAACAAACTTTATATCTTCTTTGGTTTTTATACAATGTTTTAAAAAATACCATGATTTTTTATCATCAAAATGGATAGATTGTTGTATCCATAGTATTAATGATCAAAAAATCGTGGTTCTTATGATATTATGAATTTTTATGTGTTATGGTAGATTTTAAAAAAATAGGGAAGATTTAAGATGGTTTGTAATTCCCTTACCCCGGTTACCTAGATCTGCTGCATTATTTTAATACATTCTAAAGATTACAAGGAATCAAGTCCTGAAAGACTGATCAGTTTAGCTGTCATGGAAATTACATTACATACCTGAATGTTACATAATACATTCAAATATAAAACAGAACAAAAATGATCCTTTTATAATGACATTATACACCTATATTAAACCTACATATCAATCATAATAGACTTCTTGTAATGATGGGAAATCATAAGAAAGGGGTGACCTCAAATGCTCAGTAATGGTAAATAATTAAGTAGAATCTATAAAATTTGAATGAAAAATGTGTAAAAAACAATAGCCCTTTAAAAATAAACTTATACATAATATGGAAAAAATAAATCAAACATTACCATATAAATATGGACATGGATATTCTACTAGTCAAATAATCACATGTAATTGTTAATTTCGTAACAATAGAATTCATAATTTCAGACAGCATAACAACATAGTAAGGACTCATGCCAAGAATACAAGTAAATTTTTTTTTCATATACTTGTTCCAAGACACTAATTTGTCTAATGAAACCTACCAATGCATTAAGAAGCTATAGGAGGATCCACCTATCACTTACTAAGTCCAATGCATTCCTCATATGAAAATTTTGAAACAAAACATATAAATTCGTATTAAAACTAGCATAAGAAATTTCAATACTTTAATCATAAACCATGAATGGTAAAAAAACAACAAATACATAGTAAAACATATAATAAGTCATTAAATACAATATAGAACATTGTATTATAATAAATAATCCTCAATCATGAATAATATCTAGTAAATGATTTTGAAATAATTGAAAATAATAAGTAAAAATCTTTGAGAGAAATGCCCCTTTTTCATGAAATAATTTAAGAGTCAAATAATTTATAAAGGAAGGCATTTAAAATAATTTTTTGAATAAAAGTTTCCCATACCACTTTTAAACTTTTGAAGGGAATTAATTTTTTAAAAAATTTATTTCGATATAATTAAATACATAAAACCATTTTGAAAACATGGAAATTTATGACAATGATTTAGAAGATTAAATATTTAAACCATATAAAATGATGTTTTAGTTTAATAGACCCTTAAAAATATTCCTTCAGAAAAATATTTTATGAAACATGGATACAGATAATAAATATGTCCTAGTAAAAAGATATATATAAACAATCTCGGATAATGATGAGATTGATGAATTAACCCTTACCTTGTACTTTCCTAAGGTTGAAGGTACATTTAACATCCTATATAATGACCATATAATGTTATTAAATTGTACCATAACCATTTTCATATTTATGATATAATAAATTATTCCTTTCTGACTTTATACTACATATTTATAAATAATTTCATGGTTAAAATAACATTTCAGGTAAAATAATTGATATCGTTATCTTACATGTTTTAACTTGCGATTAATGATCTTATCACCTATATCATGATTTAATTTCTTCCAAATTATAAAACATTATTTATTTATCATATATATTCAGAATATAAATATGTATAATATATAGAAACATGAAATGGAGAACACTTTTTATGTAGACTATAGGTCGTACGTACACGTAAATGTTGTTTCGATTTTCATATCGTATTGAACAGATGTAAGTGAATGAGATCTTTGTAAATTAATATATATGTATATAATGTAGAATTATTATTTCATATATTAAATACTTATTAATAATATATATTTTTATAATCATCGATGAATGGTGAACATGGAAATAAATCTTATATCGTCGTGGAGACGGTAATCCATACGTATGCACGTCCGACGATATCATTATATTGATGGTGAAATAGTTTGAAATTTGATGGTATATTATATATACGGAATCATTAAGATTTTATATTTATTTTTTCTGTAAATTATACTAGTTATTATACTCATCAAAAAATGAAGTCTTGAATAACAAACTACACCATGACGTGGATACGGTAGGTTGTACTAATGCACATATGGCGACATTGTCATTAATAGGATTGGTAAGATAATGAATTTGGTTGTTACATTTTTATAATAACATCAAATTATTTATAAGGTAATGTAGTTATTATTTCGGTATGGAAACAAAAAATTAAGAGGAAGTGGAAGAAGAAAGGAACTATAAAAAAGGTGATGAAATAATTACATCTTCTTCAGCATCTTCTTTATGATTTGATCAAAAAAGATTCATAGGTTGGTTTTCAGATCAAATAATGCATTCTAGTTTTAATTAAGGGTAGTTGGGAAAAAAATTTAGTAGGTTTTGGCCAATCCAAATGGATTTGAATATGTGATTTTGTAAGAAGGGGAAGCACCCTTTTATAAGAGAGGTGAGGGACACTTTATGAAATGTTTGAAGTATTATTTTATTATATAATAATTTTCGGTTTCTAATGGTTAAAAATGGATTTATTTAGAGGAAAAGTGGGTATGTTTCTAAATAATCTTAACCAATAGGTTTTAGACAAGTTTAGGTCACCATATTAACCTTATTCTTTAGATTTAAATCATAGTTAAATAGATTAACTTTTATAATGCCTTCTTCTATTTTTATATTACGTAGTTAATAAACATACTATTAAATTATAAGAGGCCATCAAGTGGTTCATTAATGAAATATCTATCAATATATATGTTCTTTGGAAGATTCTTAGATCTTTAGGAATTTTAAATCATTTAATAATATAGTATTTTATTTCAAGACTCATATATGTCAATTTCAACACTATTTTGTATTTGGTTGTTTTGAAATAAAAAAACGTAATTAATTCAAAATAAATATATTAAATAAACACTAAAATGTCATATTAACCTTGAGAATTGGTTGAAAGAAGAAATGTTTCATTTTCCTTTTATTTTGTTATTTATAATATCAATTATTTTAATCTTTCATTAATAATGTAATTAATGAATCCTCATTTTGTCATAAATAAATTTAATTATATAATATCTTAAAATTATAAATATAACACCATGATTTACGAAATATTTCTAACTTTCTAATGAATATTTATAGTCGAGTATCTTTTATTTATAAATCTATTTTCAAAACTGTACGGTTGTTATCTTTTGAATTTAACACTTTTAACTCTTATTTAAATAAATTAATAATAAATGTCCTTTTCAAATTTAAGTGGATAAAAAAGGATCATATTTGATTCCAAGGTCTATTTTAGTCGAGAAATAGTTATCTTCTAGAATTAGTACATGTTTTGGGGTAATTATAATATCATTTTTAAATTTAATTATCGTATTTACTTTTAACTGTGGTAAATACATTTCAATGGTAACTATTCACCAAGAATTATTTTCATCATATTGAAACATATTTTACTTATAGATATAATTTTTCTCTAATATTTTTGAAATTTAATTCATAGAACTGATAAAATTATGTTTTTTCTAAATTTGAAAATGCGCCTAGATGGTTGGGTAAAGGTGTTAAATGGTTCAATACAATTTTGTATATCTAATCATATTATAAAATGACTATAATGAATTAAATAAAATATATAAAGGTATTATGTAACTCTTTTGACATAAAACAAATTAAAATAAAACAAATAATTATTAAGTATAAATTCGGTTTTAAACAATAATTTAGTGGTTTTCACTATTCATCATAAATTGAATGTTTTCAAAAAAATAACACAAAACCACATTGAGATAATTTTGATATTATAGATTAAAAAATGAATTCTATTTTACCAAATTAAAATCATAGATGATTCTTTATTAAATTGAAAATTAATTCTCATTGTCAAATCGAGAAAGTGAGTTTTTTGAGAAGTAAAAACAATCAAAAGATTGATATGTGTTTATGTCCAATTTAAATGAAAAAATACATCTAATGACCAAAAATTGATTAAACTATAAAAATATATTCTTATAATAGTTGAAAAGAATTCAAATATATACATTATCATTAAAAATAATATAGATAAAAATAGTTTTTTAATTAATAATTATAATATTTTACTATTCATCAAAATATGAATGTTATTAGAGTATCATAAAAAATTTGTCGAAACTAAATTTTAATGTCCCTATTCTATGGAAGATGTTTATTTTTCCAAACTGACTATATAACAGTGTCTAATATTTTATTTAAAAAGGGTTCTCCATTAAAAGGCGATAAAATTGCATTTTTTTAAAAATACTTCCTATATCAGAAAAATTTAATTGGTTTTTATATTATATCTATGAAACAAATAATATGGATGCTAAATTTATATGGAGTATATAAAATTCAATATGAAGATAATATTATTCATAGAATCTTTTTTCTGGCTAGTTTTGTAAGTTGTGGTGCGCTTGAACTATTCAATAAAATAATGATAAATAACAGTTACACAAACCTCAGATAAATGACTTGTTTTATCAGATACATAGGGCCAGTTATTTCATTAAGTTTGACCTTTGGTTGGGATATCACCTATAAAAGGCGAGGATGGAATTATTCAAAAAAATCTAATAGATGTAAGGAACATGAGGAGAATTTTAATACTATAATGATGAATTACTGAAGGAAAAAACATTATGAAATTTTTAGTAAATGTGAATTTTGGATCGGGGAAGTGTCATTCTTGGGGAATGTTATCAATAGAAAAGGATAATTTGAGGACCCTTCCAAGAAAATTGAAATCGAATAGTCGAATAGGCCAAAATCGGAAACAGTGATATTTATCCCCCTTTATCAAGAAAGCTATTTTTTATGATTATTGAAGAACATATCATGATTGTCAAACTAATGAAAAATATCAAACGGAATTGGGTGGTGTTTTTATGGACTCAATAATGTAAGGAAAGCGTTATGGATCTCAAAAGGAGGCTTATCCTCGAACCAGTACACACACTTTTGAAATATGGATCACTCATTGTGGAGTAAAGTGATGATTCAAAGATGTTATTATGATTTATGATGATTAAAAATGTATATGTGATAGCCTATGCCTCAAGGATTCTGAAAATCAAAGAAAAATAATATCCCACGTTGGATATGGAGTAAGCGGGTGTGATCATTGTGGTGAAAATCTAGCAAAATAGTCTCTATGGGGGGAAGTGTGAGATATATATATTGATCACAGGAGTCTGAAATATATATTCATGTAGAAAGAGATTAAAATGTTCCATCAAATATAGTTATATTTCATCTGGTATTATGTCTTCTCAATCCAGTACCATCATAGATTGGAAAATAATGTGACATATGCCCTAAGTAGAACACATCCTACACCCTTATAAATAATGAGAATTGAAAAGGATCCAGTTTTATTAGATTTTTATGATGATAGAAATGGGAATAATTAAGGTAAGAACATAATCAATCCTTTCTCAAAAGAATGACCAACCTTCCCTAATAGATAAAATAAGGGATTCTTAAAAAAACATGTAAGGGTTCAAAAAATGGTAGAATCAATCAGAAATGGGAAATCCTCTAAGTTTAATATTGATGTGTAAGGAGTCCCAGGAGTTACGTCAAGATTATGTGCACTATCCAATACATAGATAATGAATGATCTTTTGAATGAAGAACATAGCCCAAACTTTTCTATTCACCCAGGAAGCAGGAAGACACTTCGAGATCTCAGAGATAAATTTGGTGGACCAATATAATGAAAGGTATTTTTCAGTATAAATCAATGCACACGGTATGTAATCAAGTGATGTCTAAAAGGAAAAGGTATAATGGGGTGATTCAACCACAACCCATACCAACATTGAAGTGGGAAAACATCACAATGGACATTATCAATTGATGTCCAAGGACATCTACCGGAACCAATGATATATGGTCCATTGAGGATCATCATACAAAGATAACTAACCTTATCAATTTTCAAGAGGACTTCTCATTAAATAAACTTTATTTGATATATATCAATGTGGTTGTAAGGATTTATGGATTAACACGAGGTATTGTATCTAATAGAGATCTAAAAATAACGTGTAGGTTTTAGTAAAGTCTCCTGCATTCATTAAGCCCTGAATGAAAATTTTTTATTTCCTATCATCCTAAAATGTATGGAAAATTAGTGCAGGAAATTCCTATAATTGATGAAATATTGAGATCTTATTCTATAAACATCAATGTAGGATGGGCCCAACATCTTCCTCTAGTCGAATTACCTTATAAAAAATGTTTCCACACTAGTATCTGAATGGAACAACATGAATACCTTTACTTGAAAAATTGTATATTTATGGAATTTTGGGATTATGTTGGTGATTGTAATCACATAAGACATGAAATGTTTAATGAAATTGTAGAAAATGTGAAAACCATTCAGTAGCACATCCAGGAATCCCATAGTTGATAGAAGAATTATGTAGAAAATCATCAATGAGACCTTTAGTTCAATGTTTTAGACATGTAATTCCACTACATATCACCATGAAATAGGGTCACAATGATTGGGAGGATAGAATTGATAAGTCCCAGGTACATTATCCCCTTCGAGATTCTTGATCTTGTTTCAGATGTGTCCTATCATCTGGCTCATCACCCACAATGTATAAAGGACCTGATGTCTTTCATGTATCCCTCTTAAGGAAGTGAAAAATAGATACTTCACATGTAATGTATTTAGAGGTGGAGTAGTTGGAGAATGATACTTCCAATGAGGAGAATCATGTGAAGATCAAGGATTGTAGAGATGAATTTCTACGTAACAAGATAATTTATCTGGTTAGATTATTATGGCCGAACCATAAGTACTAAGTTGAAACATGGTAACTGGAGGAGGAAATGAAAGAAAATTACCCGCACAAGTTAATGGTTGAGAATGAAAAACAAAATTTCCCTGGAAAAACGTCATAAGGGGGGAAAATATACTGATCAAATGTTTTATCAATGGAATTAAGTTCTTATAATTAAGCCTTATAGTATAATCATATAATATTACATATATATCAATATATAACCTTTATAAATAAATAATGAATAAAATATATGGTATATCTAGATTTTAAGGAACATGTACCGATGAAATAGTAAAATGACCATTGAAATAGTAATGTGACCATTATGAATAGTAAACCATGCAATGTAATAATAATCTCACCAATGAAAGCATTAAAAAGATTTATCCATATTATAAGTGTAAATATAGTATAATTATATCAAATATATGTAAATTGATATTTTATGAATTGTTAAGAAAGTGTTGGTATTTTTGTTGGTTTAGTATATATAATTACAATTTTATAATTAATAAAATATATTTAAAAAATATATTTTCATAAAATGTATTCATAAACAATTTTTTATGAATTATAATAATAAGATAATTTTGTGAGACCCTATGTAATTTTACAATGTGTTAGAAAAGCAGTTTTAATTTTAATATTTTTATTTTTCATGTACATTTTGATTTTAATTATAAATTAAATTTAAAATATTTATAAAATTATTTTCATAAAATAGAGTTCATTATGGAATTCTAGAAATTGAAAAATTGTTGGGGGAAATTTTTGGGGTTTTTCTAAATTAGTTGATTTTTTTTGTAATGTAAAATATGATAATTTATGATAAATGATAAATAAATGAATTTCAGCACAATTATTGAGTCATGATTGATTTAAATACCTGTTGCATCAAAAACACATACAATAATTACAAATTTTGTACTCAAAAATTAAGACTATTCACAGTCTTGACGCAAAATATTATTGTAATGATTAAAATAATGGGAAACACCTCATCTACTCCACTATAAATACCACCACTCTTTTCCAATTTTCATCACTATTCTCAAGCCATTTTTCTTGACTATATTATACTCATGTCTCTCTCTAATCCCCTATAACATATCAAGAATCCCATGGTCTCTTTAAAAGTTAAAATACTCATCCCTAAAGAGGTTCTCAAGGATCTTATATTTAAGTGGGAAATACCTCTTTTCATTTATTTTATTTTCTTTCATGTTTCATTATTTATTTTTCTTTCCTCACCACATTTAATAAACATTTTATGATCACTCTAGTACCGAACATGTACTTGAATGTAGTTATAATAAATGAATAAATCAATATCATCTCTCTTTTAACCATACTTTTATAATTGAAATGAAAACATGGTCCTATATGGGTTAATTTATCACAATCATGGATAAATAGATCTCAATTTCTATTACATTCATCAATTCTAGTCATGAAACCATTTTGATGGTTGAAGTAGACTATAATAAATGTAATATGTCTACTTATGGTTCTTGAAATATTTTTTAATCATTACATTAATTTATAAATAAAAATGTGTTCACTATGATAAAAAAATGTCAATTAACCCAAAAAGATATCAATAACATTTTATATAATGATTAATATTTATTCCTAATAAAAATGAATTTTAAAGCCATTAAATATACTAGATGTTTACTAATAACATATAACTCCTATTACAGTCAACCATTCTAATCTTACATGTTAATCCTCAAAATTATATAAGTAAACCAATCATGAAAGCCACGAAAAATAAATGCTTCCATTCCATGAAATTGAACTTATTTACCAATAAAAAAGGTAATGAACAAACATAATAAGGATATAATAAAACAGTTATATGATGAAGTGGTTTTTAACATACTATTTAATGAATGTAATTTGATTATCCATTACATTAAAATCATGTGAAGCACAGATTTGGACTTTAGGTAAGGGATTCTACCAAAAACTCAATTATTCCTTTTCGGTGCTCTATTGTAATTTCTACTCAAATGGAGATAAGATTTATTTTTATGTAAATCTTATAATTTTTTTGAAAATTATAAAAACTCATTAATCAAGTTCCATTAATAATTCTTTTATGTTATTTATGTTTTATTAAGTGGTTCCCTCCCCAATAATTCTTGATAATTAAACCAAATTATGGGAACTTACAAAAAATTACCCATTTTCATGTACACATTATAATATGTTTTAAGCTCTCATTGTTTCTACAAATGAATTATTTCTATTATGAAAACGATATTTTTCACTTCTATTTTTATATAAAAGATTATTCAATTGCATATATAAAATGTTGTTTAGTATTTTCCTTAATACCGAACTAAAATATTTTAATGGTAAAACAACATAAATCTATTTTTACATGTTATCACATCTGTTTGACCTCACATACCATTATATGTGCATATCATCCATTTTGAATGTCCATTTATGTTCTTATTCCATTCATTCATGGAGACTTGTAGGATGCACCCATTAATTGTGTTTTATGACATGATTATGATACCTATTTCATTACATGGGTACATTATCATTATGTATGACTGATTATGTATGATTATATATTTTGAAAAAATAATCATGAAAATGTTATGAGGGGTGTGACCCGATATAACTTTAATTCCTTGTGTACTGTTTTGTCTCATGAGACATTATGTGCAATGGTCTTGGCAGTTCTCCTTAACTCGGGATATCATATGAAGCTATCTTGGTGGTTAACCTTGACATGAGAACTTCTATCTGCAATCTTCCTAGACTCATGAAAATTTAATCTTTTATATTGTTGACACATTACTATGTATCCATGTTTTTATGATCCCATGTTTGTATTTCATGATTCTATATGTTTCATGCTTTTTTAAATCATTATGTCATGCCTTCTAACCCATGTGCTAAATATTTATTCTTATATATTTTCCCTTACTGGGATTTTAAGATAATCCATGTGTTCAGGCTGTAACCAAGTTTTTCTATGAAGATTTATGATAATAATATAAATAATGAGAACTTTAGGATGATAAAATAAAGAAATATTTTATTTCGTTCAATGTTTTTAGTTTTATGTACCTAGTATTATATGATAGTAGTCTTTACAATCCATGGATTGTAACATGATGCGTAAAATCATGAAATGATATGTTTAAAATAATGAGGTAAACTTTTTTCTAATTAGAAAATGGGAAAAATTTGTTTTTATATTATTAATTCAGGGTTTTGGGTTTGTAATTTCCACACAAAATGGATTGTCAAGTTAGAAAATGTGAGTATATAGGTTATATTTTTATAATTTTGGGAGATGAAAACATGGAGTCTTTAGAAGATTCTATCACACTATTTCGGATGAAAATCATGTTGTAGTGATTGATGGTTAATAATGGATTTTTGATTTTTTTTTATAACCATCCAAAACATGATTCAGTTTTCAAGAATGGACATTAATAGATTTTAGTAGCTGTTTTTGAAACACCCAAAAATTCTATAATTCTGGATGTTTCCTAAGACTACTTTCCAAATATTGGAGATTTTTTTGGAAATGGTTTACGAATGCTTAAACACTCACATTTTTTGAGGGGATGCGAGGTTAGGCCCATCAAAAATATTTAGGAGGAAGTATTTTAAACATCAATAATCTCTAAAATATTGATGATATATTTTTGGATCAATTATTAAATAAAAAATATGAAACTGGTCTCCCTTATGTTAACAATAAATTATTACCATGTATTGGATCCCGAATCATATATATGCATCTACGGTTATTCATTAATGGATAGATCTATATGCATATATGGTTCTCCATCGATGGTATAATTATTTAAATGGATTATAGATTTTTATGTCATTCAATATTATGATTCATGGTTTAATACATACATGGAGAAACCTAGAATTTATCCTTTTCTAGGGAGACATTAGTTATTTTAAGGTCAGGATGTGCACCATGATATGGTTTTTTAATGTATCCTTGTATAATTAATCCAAAACCACATAGTTTTGTTCCACTTAACAGGACACATCATACCATTTAATTTCTTGTGTCGAGGATGAAACCCTCCTGTTAAATGTCATGTGGTAAGGACATTGTGGAGAAAGGTGAATATGAATGGACTTCATTGGGACTTATTCCAAAGCAACCCTAGGAACCTATAAATGCAGTGGCCTCCCATGCTAGTTATTATTGTACAAGTAATTTATCCAAAATAGTGTAAGGGTTGATTTTGGGTTCTGGATTTAATCCTCAAGGAGGCTTCAGATGTATCCCATTTCTATGGAAATAAATGCCCAAATATTTGTTCTAGGATGAGGACACATGCTGATAGTGGTCCTCTAATTCTTTTTCTCATAGGGAATGTCCACATTTGGGATATTTCTGACATGGTTCATTGAATTATTCTGAATTTGAGGACTTAACGAGTGGATATATTATTAGAATCTTGAAAAATGGATATTTATATATTTGGATGTCACATACACATAGGAGGATTACCAATTTTTTTATGTTGTGGTAGATTAAATTGAATAATATTATCAATTTATTTATGACAGGAGATATTTCCCTTTGAGATGGAATCATGGTTTTTAGGACCACTCCCTTTTGGACCGCTTATGGATGCTAAGGAGAATATTTGGAACCTTCCCATCATGATGGATATGTGTAGGAAAATTCTTTCTAAATGGAATTAACAACCAAATTGGTGTCACCATTGGTGTATCTGTGTCTGGGATCATTCAGGTTTAAAGGCCTTAGTGGAGTTATTTTCCGGGTTACTCTGAGATGATTGATCCATGGTATGAAAATTAAATCCATATGTGTCATTAATGAGGTCTCATAGAAGGATCATGTAGGTTAGGCCGGGGGGAGATCAAAAGGTCTGACATACCTAGGTCCTGGAAGTGCTCACAATGTCTCTAACATGGTAAGACCAAGGAATACTGAATATGTATCACACTAGTTAAGGCCTAGATGGATTGATAGAGTATTGAACGATTGAAGGATGGAGAGTACTGAATATTTTATCACAATAGGTAAGGCCTAGGTAGGCCAAAACGGGGTCTCGAACATGGTACGTCTTGGAAAGACCAAAAGTGATTCATGAACTGGAGAGATTTGTGTGAGAAGGAATAAATTGCCTGTTGGAAAACCCAGGAAACAATAATTGGGACTTCAATTTATCTAAGATTGAAGGGTCTCATAAGGTGTACTTGTAAGATTATAATGCAGGTACCATGTTTTGAATGATACTTTCATTATAATACTTTTCAGATGGTAGATGTGGTTTCTTTTGTACCTATTTGAGTTTCAAAAATTTGTGGAACATTTTGACCACTATTCTCCATTAATTTCTTCTTATATCAGTTTTTGGAGAGCCAATTTTGTGATGTTGTGGGTTTGGGAGAATAAATTAGATAATCTAAGCTTCGTGGAATCTTTTTTACTCCATTCCACTGAAATGAGGACCCCTTGGGTCATATTTGTACGAAATCCTTCGAAAATGGGTGAAATAGGTTGTCCTTACAAGTCAATAATGAAAGTGTTGCATATAGGTTCCACAAGCATGTGGGACTACTTATACAGGGTCGTGCAAGCCAAGCTAGTATGATCCTCTTGGTTTGGAGTCTTGGTGTGAGCATATTGACTTGTGTGAGTTCCATGTTTCATCATACTTCCCATCAAATCATTATTTTTTAGTTATTATTTATTAAATATTTTATTCCCTAAGAGACAACAAAGAGATTCATAAAAATAATCCTATATGAAATGGTCCCAATCAGAAGTAGACGGTCATATACTATGGTAAATGGATGAAAATAAACTGATGTCCACAAAAGTGTTCCGCGTAGGTCATATACATAGGAAACCTTCATAATTTTCTTATCAAGGTTTGAAATGTATAAAAATTTAATCTAAAAATAGATTTTACTATCAAATGCTTCTTAACTCCCCCTTAGAAGTTCTTGTTTACCAATCATGTGATCCATTCACACTCCCTTTTGGAGGATCCTCTCAGTAAGATACTCAGTATACATACTTTATAAATATACCATTATGAAGTAACATGGGTGTGTGATATATTCAAGGTCAAATGTTAAAGTTACCAATGTGTGGTCACTTGGGTGAGTGACATTAATGAGTTACACAGCTTGTAATAATTTCATTATTAAATTTTCAAAATCAATATTTTACCCTTAATGAAAATATGGATTTATCCATATAGGTTTTGAATGGCAACTCATATTTCATCCCACTAATATGTTGTCTTCCCAAAATCAGACATTCTCAAGACCATTGAGCCATGTCACAATGACATCGGTGACTCCACCCCCAGACCAAATGAAACACTTGAAGAATTATGAATTTTATTATCTGAATACATATTACATACCATTTTTAATCATGGAATTATATGAACTGTTGTCATCCCAAAGAATTATATAAATTTTATGAAATCATTATTTGTTCAATTCAATACATTCCCTAGTGAAAATGTTTTCTCCATGTGCGATATTATCAAGGAATGAATAGTTGATGCTACATTAATCATGCACCACAGCCTATGTGTGATGGAACAAAATACTCACACCAATGAAAAAAACATCACTACTAGGATTAAATTTTATTTTCATCCAAGACTGACCATTCATGTCACAAACCTGATATGGCTTCCATCACAATGGCCACCAGACCCGGCCTAAGGCAAGGACCAAAGCGGGTTCCCGGTCACCATTGGTAGTCACAAGAGACTTGGTATCATAATATGATGTTCTGGAATGATTTACCTGAGTTTATAAACATTAAACAACAAAAAAATTGGATATGACGAATCCGGATTTTTCAAAACAAACCATCTTTTAAAAAAATAACCAGAATTGAATTACCTCGTTTAAAACAACACTCAAGTACTATAGAAAATATGAAACACACAATGGAAATCCCCAATAACCTCCTCATGGAAAGGGAACCTCACTCAATCCATCTTCATGAAACTACACCAAGAAGATCAGCTAGTATCCCAAACCGCTAGCACTAAATGTTTTACCCAAACATGTGACAAAAGAGACCATGTATTCTTACACCCAAGGAGTAATTAGGTTGTGAGAAAAATCTCAGTATGATATCACCACTATGATATTCCTTGTGATAAACATTTTAAGACAAAAATAATTGTATATTTTGTAAATACAAAATTCTTGTTGCTATTTCTAAAGGATGAATCATTAAATATAAACAATTCTCAAGTGGGAAAATTTAAAGAATCAGTAAATTTAAAATAAATTAACAAGATAATAAATTTTCCATCCAATCATACTGTATTCCAATGGTATAAAAAAATAATCTAATGAGCAAAGGAAATGGGAAATAACCCCTGGGCGCTAGCATGTTGTGGGTCCCTGTTACCTCGTATCTCAGAGAAAGTAACCATCACAAATATATGTTCTCGTTCATGGGACACAAGGAGGCAACATAACCATAACCTAGTGGCCCCCATTATTATGATCAGAGTTTATTCATAGTTGTATGTTTCACACTTTTTATGTGAAATTGAGGCCAGCCCCGATTAGATCACTAGCATACTAGTACACGTCCACCCACCTAGATACATGATATTCCCTCTTCTTCTCAAAAATGTTCAACAAAACCACGAAATATAATTTTCACATGAAAATTGCACTACCACATAAAACATTAACCAAGAATCCCCCATGTATATCACACAAGTTACACAATCCACTTTAACATTCAAATGCATTTAGAAATAATAATAACACAAAAATAGCCCCCAACGCTTTCCAAATCACATTAACTCTTCGAAAAATCATTTAAACAATTTTTACAAAATAATTACAAGATAGTTCAAATTACATAACATCCCACACACATTTCACATAACAACTTATTCAACATCAAAATTAATATTATCATCAATGCCACATGAATCAGTCCACAAACATGTTTCGCAACAACATCAAAATTTAATAAATCAATTAACTAATTTATAAAACATTCAATAAAAATATCAAATAATAAATCACCTCTTTACATTTCAAAACTCATCTTATTTGAATACAATAACCAAAATATTACATGAACACCATTTTATAACATTTTTTAACTCACTAAATCATTTTAAATTTTCATAAAATAGTCCCAAGAGGTATAAACATGTTTACCAAAAAAACCCATTTCAAAATAATATTTCATGGACAAAATCATACCAAGACCCTAGGAAAGTAGAACTGAAATACCTTTAAACATTTATGAAACCACTCTATAGTTCAATTACCTTAATTCAAATAATTCCACAAAATATTCAATAGAAAAACACAAATTTTCATAAACACTTTCAATGATTAAAACTATGTTTTGGCACATAACACCCATTCGAACCGCTTATTAGGCTCACATGACACTAAAAATGACCTAATGGGAATTGGAAGCCCCTTTAAGTAACTTATAATTCCCTTTATCCTCCTCAAATCATTTTTTTCATTTTCTAAAAAAGGACACTTTTTGGCTAAGTGAGAACCTTACAAAAAACCGAATAACAATTTCAAACATCACACACATAAACAGAATTCACCACAAACCTGATACCAAAAAGCCACATTCAAAATTTAAAGTTCTAATTAAAAAATTTGAATCAAGGGAAAAGTGCGCTGCCCGAGAAACCAAGCATCAAGGAAGACCTTACCGCATCATTACTCGTCGACCTAGCATCACAGTGCAGTCATCGACGTCACGTCACCATAGTCATCGACTTCTTTGTCTTCACCGCCTGCCTCATCTGAATTCCACCACCTACACCAAACTCTGATCCAAAACCTCCATCGGCATCGCTAATCAAACACAAAAATAGAACATCAAAACCTGTCAATAGCATTAATTCCTCATCCCCTAACACCATACCATAAACCATCCAAAAAAGAAACTACATAGAACGAACGAAGATCAAGCCTCCTAGAATGTCGATGACCACTCGAATATAACCTCCCAGAGCTTGCATGATAGCCACCTCGCCAGACCTACCCCAGGAGTAACGGTAGTACCTGAAGCAAGAGCAGAGTAGGAGAAGCATGGAGCCTTCACAGGGAGTCATGTTCTTCGTTGACACCGCCCAACCAAAATGAAACCTTGTCAATGCCTAAACACTGGATGGGCAACCTGGAACCCCCCCCCCCACTGCAATGCACAATGCAGCCCAAAACACCTTAGAAATTAAATCGCCTGACCAACCAAGAAAAAACCAGTGGATCTAGAGCCCAGAGATGAGTACGAGCGGGAAGGACGTCCATAGCCAGTCGCGGCATGGCAAGCACCATCAGATTCACCATAAAACAATAACGACGAGCCTTCAGTAGAAAAATAGAGACTACAACCCCATTGATAAAACACCCCAACAAAAACCAGATTGCAACCCAAAACCCTCATTGAGAAAGGAAGGGAAAAAATAAAAACGGGGTTGATTCCCTAAAACATACAAGGTATTGAAACCCTAATAAGAATAACAGGGGAATGAAACCCTTGGAAGAAGAATAAGAAGAAGACAGAAGTTGGAATGGCACTCCAGAAAGAAAACCGGGGGATGGAACCCTATGAATAATGAAGTAGATAGCTTCAGGGAGCTCGATGGAAAAGAATAGGGGCATGGACTCTCAAATTCTGGTGTGAATATTCAACTGCACCATCGCCACACCACAAAGATGATAAATCCAACATAAAACCACAATATTATGCAAAAAAAATACAAAAACAAAACCCAGGTTATAACCCTAACAACTTGACATTATGATCTTTATGAATAAGGGAAGAAACCCTAAGAAACAGGAGCAAGAAGGATGTAAATCCACTAACTTGACAGACTTGATGAAATATCCCAACATAAACCAGTAGCTGAATTTACAAACATCCAAAAATTCAAGAGATGATATAAAAATGATGAGGAGGTAATGTAGGAAATATAATGGGGGTAAATTAGTGAGAAATAAAGGAGTTATGAAGGAAACAAATTACCTCTTCATATCTTGATAATTTAAGAAATCCCAAAATGATTTAACCAAATTTACAATAGAAATGAGCCCCAAATTAGTAGAAGATAATCTTGGGTAGAGATAAGTGATGTTGGATTCGAGTGCATGGTAGAAACACCAGCAAAATAGTAACAAATGAATATGTTATTGAAAAAAATTGTTTTTAAAAGTAGAAATTCACTTACGGGTTAACCCAATTCCTTAAATGAAAACCCAAATCCACAATGATTATAGATTCTAAAAGGGCCTGAATTAATATGGTGGTGTTAATATGATAGGGGAGGCCATTTTGGATGTACAATGGGTAAAAAATATTGAAAAATGAATGTGTTATAAAAGAAACAAAATTGGTTTTTGAATCTGGAAATGGTCACACGGTTTGGACCAAAAAATGATAACTCACGCATTCCGCCAAAGATACATGAGAAACCCCCAAAACAATGAAATAATGGAAATTAAAAGGAAATTTTATATAAAATATGTAATGGATATTTCAACTCTCCCTACCATAAAACTTTTTACCCTCATAAATCCATAGGAACGCCAAAAATAAAAAACCAAACCCAACTGAAAAGGTGAAATAGATACACTTACCAAGAATCACCCCTAGTGGACTAAACACCTCCAATGATAAATTACATAATTAATACTCGAAAAAAAAACATAAAACACATTTATGAAACAATCAAGCACATTTAGACTTCATCTCAAAAGAAAACTCCTCAAAAACAATCAGAACAAGACTCAAGCAATTTACCCAAACTTACAGCAACATCAAGCATGGTTACACATACCATTCATTAACCAAAATATTGGGAAATATATATTACCAATGATTATAAAAGGAATATTTAGGGTTTTAGATAGATCTGAACAAAACTACTAATGGCATCCCGCCTTTTTATTGCATAACATTCATTAAATTTTATAAATATATTATCATTAAACACTATTTTCTTAGAAATAAAGAACATAATACATTAAAAAAACACAAAAAATTCTCCTAAACAACATGTTAGATTCATCATAGGTTCATACTAAATACAATTACTAAATCTCATAACCAGGAGACAAAAATCAATGGAAAGGGTGAGTGGAAGGTCCAGTAAGTGTAAACAAAGGAATCAGTTTACATGTGATAAAAATAAGAAATTCATAAAAATATATAAAGACCTATGAAATGGAGAAGAGGAATATCATAATAAAAAAAATTATTCATAAATTGAATATTTTTCTACAAAAAATTATTTATACATTATTGAACACATCACCAAGGTTCATCCCCAATGTGTCATAAAAATTTACCAATGTTTTTCACCATGATATCCTGAAACATGTAATATATAGAGATAAAATTCTATAACCAATGCATTGGTGTGCTATCAAGGAACACCCTAAATATTTATTTAAATTATTTTCACCCACATAGATAATAATCAAGAATTTCATAAATAACCAAAATAGAAAAAATTAAATGGATTTCATTTCAAATTCGTGACGTTTAAAAAGTACTTAAAAATAATTTCATTATGTCATTTATAACACATGGAAAGGATGTGAGGGTTTTATGTATGTCAATTTCAGAATAAAATATATCATTTTATATATTTTATAAGACCCGTATTAAATAAATAGTTTGTGGGTATTCAGATAAATAAAACAAGAAAATTTCATGAGAGAAAGAGAGAGAATTTTTGAGATGAAATATCTGCAGCATAACAGCTATATTACTTGGTTTAAGAAAATAATAAAAATTGAGGGGACAAGGGTCTTACATAAATCAATAAATCATTTTTTTGATGAGGTACATAATAAAAAGAAATTAGATCATGTTGAGGACTTTGGAATGACATACCATTAGAAATGGAAACATGAAATGAAAGAGAAGATGTGATTAATTTTAGGAACATTTGAAAACCCAACATCATCGATTAAAATTCAGAAAAATACTTTTATGAGCGTCTAAGGGGTATCTCATCAATTGAAAGTGTAATTTTAATTAATAAGGATATATAATATCATACCCTCACTTAATAATATTGAAACTACAATATATAACATAATGAAAATTGTGACTAAAAGAGGAAGGTGAAAGGTTCCCATACCTTGATAAGTGACTTCGAAAGCTCGATTGATGGGACCTTGGGGGCTTGAGTGAACCTTGGTGGAAACATTTGGAGGTAAAGATTCAATATCATCATTGATGAGTATTTATTAATGAAATGAATGATGGAATAACATGGTATTTATAGTAGAAGTGAGGGAATATTTAATTAATTTCAAGAGACGCCTCATATATAGTATTTGAAAAAACATGGGATTGTCCATGGTGTTTTCCCTTGGTATTGGACACATGGGACACCTCATAAAATTTCATACTATTCAAATGCCGGAAACTTTTATTACATCATTATTACATCATTAATGATGTCATTAATCACATCAAAACTAAAAACTGTATTTTCACAATTCATTGAAAAACAAAACATTTTATAAAAATCTCATAAATTCAACCTAATCTAAAAACCATGCTATAAATTTAAAAATTAACTCCATTTTTGGAAATTATTTTTCTAAATATTTTTAATTTAATTTTTAATGAAAATAATTATTTATAAAAAAACTCTAAAAATATAACATGTTATTTAACACCATGATTAGCTAATCAAGCTCACATAAAATTATTATATAACCATAAGAAAATAAAGTAACAGTTTATGATTACATTTTATGAAAATAAATTTTGATTTTAAATTACTAATTAATTATAATATTGTAAATAAAATATTTAAGAAATAAAAAAATATCAACACTTATACTATGGTCATTTGTTTTTCTTTTATGATTTCTACATTGTATTTATACATTCATGGGGTGAAGTTTCTATTTTTTGGAAGATTTACTATTCATTAAAATTCATATGTGTACTGTTACTATTCATGCATTACTATTCACTAAAATTTAATTTGGTCTAATTAGACTCTAAATTTATTTCTAATCACTATTATAGAAGTCCATTTTTTGAAAATCATTTCCCATTATTAATTTTTTAAAGTATACATGAATATTTTAAAATAACTTTTTTCCAAAATTCATCTTTAATATTCATCGTATATTTATCTGAACATTTTAATGTAAAAATATTTACCATAATAAGATATAAAAATTTTACTTATACCTAGGGATTACAAAAAGTATCTAAAGCCTCATTTCTTGAACCCTTCTAACACCTACATAGGACCTAAGTGTAAGGTCTTCTATGGTGATATAATCTTGGGGTGGCTCGGACATCTAAGCTCGACTGGTGAATTCTATCAGCTTGAGCTTCTCCCTTAGGTGATTCTGTTGAAGCTTCATATGTTGAAGCATAGCTTGGGCTTGGTCCAGAGAATACACTAGAGATACTACCTCTATCCTAAGCTCGAACAGATGGTCTTCATACAACTTGAGTCTTCAAGATGAGGTGATCGACTCTTCTTTCTATATTTATTTTGCAAAATCTATTGTATTTATAAACAATAATTGTAACGTTAAGAGTTCAGTTTTCAATGGTCATATTGAAAAATAGTCATATAATAGTCAATCCCCAACAGTATCATTTAATTATACTCACTTCATTAATTAAAGTATATTGTTTTTTTAGTATAAAATAACAAAAAAAGTTAGGAAATAAATATTATTAAAAAATTTGGGTCATTATATTCATCCCCCTTATAAAATTTCGACCCTAAAATTCTTACTCAGACCCTATGAAGAGAAAATATGTGGGTACTTCTACCTCATAGACTCCTCTAGATCCCACATAGCTTTGTCACATTTGTGGTTCCTACAAAGCACCTTAACAAGGTGGGTAGTCTTATTTCATAGATCCTTGTCTTTACGATCCAAGATCTTAATATTCTTCTCATCATAATAGAGGTCAAGTTATATTTCTAAAACCTATGGATTTACTAAATATAAAAGGTCAGTTATGTACTTACTCAAGAGAGATACGTGGAAAACATCATAAACATGTGCTATATTTTTAGGGAGTTCATGCCGATAGGCCACTGCCCCTATGCGATCAAAGATTTCACAAGGGCTAATGTACATTGAGATGGGCTTACCTTTCTTCCAAAACCTCATGACTCTCTTCCAAGGTGAAATTATATGAAATACCTTGTCACCAACATCAAACTCAATGTCCATTCAACTATTTTCGACATAGCACTTTTACTGAATCTAAGAATCCTTAATGAGTTTCTAGATAGAGTGAACTTTTACTATCATCTCTTGCACAAGATAAATCCGAGGATGCTTTCTATCACCAGCTTCCCCCCAACATGTAGGAGTTCAACATTGCTTCCCATATAGAGTGTCATAGGGTTCCATTTGAATGCTCTAGTGGAAGCTATTATTGTAAGAGAAGTCAAATAAATGAAGATGTTGATCCCCTCCACCATTAAATTCCATTGTGAATGTTATCATTTTTCCTTAAAGTGTTTGAATAGTAATTTATGATTGGAAATAAGTTTGGGGTTATAGGTCATACTGAAATTCAATTTAGTTCTCAGAGCATGTTGAAGACTTCTCCAGAAGTGTTATGTGATCCTTATTCCACAATCAGATATGATAGAAAGTGGAAATCCATACAACCTTACCACTTCCTTTACATAAATCCTAAAATGTTGATCAACAGAAAAATCTTCCCAAATCGAGATAAAATGGGCAGTCTTGGTGAGATGGTCCACAATAACACATATCACATTGTTTCCTTTGGACGTTTTCAGAAGACCAATGATGAAGTCTATAGTGATATTGTCCCACATCCATGTTGGAATGGGTAGTTGATGCATTACCCATCTAGGATGTTATTTCTCTTCCACCTCTTACTGACATACTAAGAACCTTGAAGTGTAGTAAGAAATATCGCTTTTAATATTATCCCACCAATAATGATCATGATGATCCCTATACATCATCGTGCTTCCAGGATGTAGAGAAAAACTAGATCTATGAGATTTATCCATCTTCTCCTATTTATTTCTTGAATAGATAGAATAAAAAGTCTGGTATGAAATTTCAGTACACCTTCTTGATCAATATTTTACTTAGGAGACTTGTCATCCTTCAGGACCTCAATCTTCTTCTATAACAAACTATCTTCTTTATGATCTTTCGTGATCATCTCTAGTGACGGTTGACAAATAATTTTTTATAGTAATAATGATTTCCATTCCATTATAATTCACTTGTAAAGCTTTCATAGGTTATTGAGAAAAGGATCTCTTTTAATCCACATCACGGTTAGAGCAACTCGGTCTTTCCCACTTAATTCATTAGAGACTTTGTTTTCTCTTCCAGAATAACAATGAATTGAAATATAATAGCCTTTGAGAAGTTTCAAAAATCTTCTCTTCTGCATGTTCAATTAATTTTCTATGAAACTATACATCAAACATTCATGGTCATTATATATATCACATTTCTCCCAATAATGATAGTGCCTCAATATCTTTAGAGCCATAATTTTGGTAGCTAGCTTTAGATCATGCATAAAATAGTTATTCTCATGATTCGTCAAATGTTGAGAAGTATAAGAAAATATTTCTTCATTTTTTGTGAGGACACAGAAAATACCTTTCAGATATGCATCACTAAAAATAACGAATCCTACTCCACATGAGGGAAAAGTTAACACAGTTGCAGAAACGAAACTCTTAATTAGCTCGTGGAAATTGTCCTCACACTCTTCTGTCTAGATGAAATTCACCCCATTTAGAGTTAACATGTTTAATGGATTAGAATGGCGTAAATGTTTTTTCAAAAACCTCTTTTAATATCCTATTATACAATGGAAATTAAAAATCTCAGTTTTTATTGTAGTTTCAATCCACTACTCTATATATTTTTTCTTTGATGGGTCAAATGTGATTCCTTCATTGGTTACAATGTTCCCCATGAAAGAAAATTATTGTAACCAAAATTAACATTTGATGAACTTCCCATAAATCTTATCCTATCTTAGAGTTTTTGGAATAACCCATATATAATACACATGCTCCTCATGACTTTTTGAATATATCAGAATATAGTTATTAAAAACAACCATAAAGTTATCATGGTTGTCCTTAATGACTCTATTAATAAAATCCATAAAAATAATAGGTTTATTAGTCTGTTCAAAGGTCATAACAACAAACTCATAATGTGTATATCTTGATCCAAAAGAATTTTTTGTAATATATTTTTTCTTCACCCTCAATTGATGATAACCAGATCGAAGATCATTCATAGAGAAGAATTGAGCCCCATGAAGTTGGTCAAACAAGTCATAAATTCTTGGAAAAGGGAATTTTTTTCTTCACTGTGATCTCGTTCAATTCGTGATAATCAATTCATAACTGCATCGATACATCTTTCTTCTTCACAAATAGAATTGATGCTCCTCAAGGAGACACACCCGGTCAGATAAACCCATTCTTCAAAAGATCTTGGAGAATTTTCTTTAATTCCTCTATCTCCGCATTTTCCATCCTATATGGGGTATTTGATATCAGATGAGATCCAAGAATAATTTCAAAGGAGAACACTTCTTCTATTTATAGGTGAGGTCCAGGTAACTACTCAATAAATACATCATCATATAAGATTATTATGGGGACATTGTCTATCTCTAAACTCATATTGCCTTCGTCTTCTTCACTGATCAACATCATAAAGAAGGATATAAGAGGTTATTCTAGAAAATGATCAGGTAGAGATATATCTCCTTGGATTATAATGTAGGTTTTTAATTCAAGACTACAGATATTTCCTTACTTCTAATTTTGACCTTAGAATTTTACTTTGAGATCAAGTCCATCCCTAGTATAATATTTAATTTTATTATGTGAAATACTGCTAGATTTTTGGTAATATTGTTCTCACAAAAGTAAATACTAGAATTTCTAAACACCGATGATTATTGGATATTATAACCAGGATTCTTGACTAATAACTCTTCTTTTAGGAAAACGGGGGTTGATTCCAAATTCATAGAAAACAAAAAGGAAATAAAGGAATGTGTAGAACCAAAATCAAAAAATTAATTTCTATCTTTGAGAGACCAAAATAAGTACCTTCCACCACATCATTTGGCACTTTATCTTCCTATATAGTAATTGAAAAGGCACGACCATGTTCCCTTGGTTGTTGTTAATGATGGTTGTGATTCCCCTCCATTTCCCTCAGATTGGGATAGTGATTGGAATAGTACCCAATATTTCCACACTTATATAATTGTACATCAGATGAGGCATGAACGATATTCCCCTTGTCATTAGTGTTGGGATATTGACTCTTCACCTCACTACTACAATTTTGTGCAATATAGAGAACTCTTCCACACTTCTAGAACATCCTTCTCCCGAACCAAAAGTTACTCGAATGCTTATTCACACATTTATTACATCTGGGACATTTTACGTGCTTGCCTCATCCTCCCTGGTTTTAGATCATCCCTAATCTTGGCTCTATCAATCTCTTCTTGTCATTGGATTTATAAGACCAATGCGTCTCACTAAACTGTAGATCAACATTCATCGCACTCCGCATGATATCCTCATAGTTTTCATAGTCTCAGTTGTCTAGATTCTCTAACATATTAGGTCTTAGTACACCAAAGAATCTATCAACCATCCCATTAGGATCCATAACAATGCTTGAGGAAAAATGTGAATGTATAGTGAAGTTTGTCTCATAGCATCCCACAAATTCATTTTCCTTCTACTGCAACTCGAGAAACTCCTTCTCCATTCTTATTCTCGTGGAATTAGGGAAATACATAATGAATAATATCCCTCTAAACTCTTCCCACTGCATAGCTTCAACCTCCACTCTTAGCATGGTGTTTTTATCAGTTCGATCCACTGGTCAACTTCTCCCTCTAAACAATAGAAAGCCAGGGTGACCCTCTCTTGCTCTGAATGGTAAAGCAGAGAAAATATCTTCTCTATAGATTTATTTCATTGTTCAAAAATCTATGGTTCAGTCCATCAATTAATGGTTGGAGGTCATTGACATATAAAGGATTCAATAGAATTTTGTTCCCATCGTGGTGAAATCAGTCTCTCATCTTGATACAAGATATTTCCAAGAACTAGAGTATGTGGTTTCATCATATACATGAAATTTTCCATCTTGAAATCCATCAGAGGGTCATCATTGCATGGTGCATTGTGGTCACCATTTTCTTGGTTCCTCCTATTTCCCCCCATTTTATAATAGAATAAAACCTTATTGAGAAACTTATTTTAATTACAAATATTTTAACTATAATCGATTTTATGACTTAAAACATCATGCTTCAAAAATTATATTTCCCTATAAATCCTTTATAATGATACATAAAACGATTATGAATAACCAAACATATCACCTGGGGGTGTCAAACCAAGAGAGTAGTAAGGCCCGTTATTTTGTATAAGGATATCCTGAGTCCATCCCAAAACCCCTTGTCATATTTTTCACTCCTAGGTACGTTTGTGCCAGATCCACATCCACTTGTTTGTATCCAGACATGGATTTATTTTTTTAGACACCACTTAATTAATATTTCAACAAAATACCAGGAAGTTATCATATATTCAAAATCATCTATAGGGTTCTTCTTAATGTTTTAAATAGCCTAATTTACATAAATAACTAAAGTATCCTCTGATACAAACTATGATATCCTACCTATTTATTACATAACTTTTCATTACATTTTACATGTAGAGGATCAATAAAGTATAGTGTTCATGAAATCAGGAACATAATACATGAAAACAAGATAAAAAATTATTCTAAACCACTTGTGATGATTCATAATAGGTTCATCCTAATAACAATTACTACATCTTATAACCTAGAGGCACACATCAAAGGAAAGGGTGATCAGAACTCCCTGTAACGATATTCTATGGAACCAGTTTTCTTGTGATATCTATAAGAACCTGATAAATAAACATAAATACAATATTAATTGAAGAAGAGGAATATTATAAAAAAAGAACATGATTCATAACATGAATATTTGGATACAACATTTCATTTTGACATTCTTGAATATATCACCAAGGTTCAACCCCATGGTGTCATAAAACATTACCATCGTTATTCACCAATGAATCAGGAAAATTGTCATATCTAGAGATTAAATTTATTTCCCAATGTATTATAGTGATATCAAGGAACTCCCTTAAAATTTCATTACTTTAATTTGATCCTCAAAGATAATAATCAAACATTTCATAAATAACCAAAATAGAATAAATGAAATGGGTTTCATTTCAAAATTGTGATGTTTTGAATGTGCTAGAAAATAAGATCATTATGTCATTTATAACCCTTTGAAACGGAGTGAGGGTTATTGTTTGTCCATTACATAATCAATTTTATCAATTTTTATACTTATAAAGACCCATATACAGTAAATTGTGTGGGGGTAGTCACATAAATAAAACAAGAGAATTTTATGAGATAAAGAGAGAGAATTTTTTAGAAGAAATTTCTTTATCATAATGGCTATATAAAAAGGTTCTAGAAAATAATAAAAAGATAGTGGAAAAGGGTCTCCCATCAATAAATGGATAATTATTCAGAAGAGGTACAAAATTCAATTAAATAAGATCATGGTGTGGACATTTGAATGACATTCCACTAGATAAATAAACTTGAAAGGAATGAGAAAATATAATTTCTTTTATGATAATTCAGCAGCCGAACATCGTCTCTTATAATTAAGAAAAATATGTTGGTTAGAGTGGTAAGGGTATCTCATAAATTGGACAGGAAATAGACAGTAATATGGATATATAATAACAAACCCCACAAAATAAGAATGAAACGAGAAGACATAGCATAAAAATTCGTGACTAAAAGAGGATTGTGAAAGGTTTCCTTACCTTGAAGAGAGACTTTGAAAGCTTGAAGGATGGGACCGTAAGGTATTGAGAGAAACCTTGGGAGGACTACATGGGTGGTAAAGAGACTAGAGCACCATTGAGGAGGATTATGGAATGAACAGAATTAGGGAATGGCTTGGTATTTATAGCGAAAGGAAAGGAATACATAATAAATTTCCAAGGGACATCTCATCAGTGGTGTTTGGAAAACCATGGTCTTGGACATGGTATTTTCCCATGGTATTGGCCTCTCGGGACACCTCATAACATATCTTTCTATTATCAAGTAGACCGGACTTATTACATTGCTATTACATCATTAATATTCCCATTAATCACACTAAAACACAACTGTGTATTTTTACACTTCAATGAAAAAAAAACATTTTATAATAATCTCATAAATTCACCCAAACCTAATATAGATGATCGGAATTCAAAAATAAAATCCATTTTATGAAAATAATTTTCTAATTATTTTAAATTTATTTTCTAAATAAAATAATGATTTATTCAAAAAAACTATAAAACTATTACTTGTTTTGTAACACCTTGAAAAAGTTATCAAGGTCCAATAAAGTTGTCATATAACCATTAGAAAATAAAGTACCAATTTATGATTACATTTTATATAAATACATTCCATTTTAATTATTAAATTAATTATAAAATTAAATATAAAATACTTCTGACAAAAAAAAGCCAACATTATACTATGAATATTTCATCACTTTTATGATGTCTACATTGTATTTATACAGTCATGGATGAAGTTCCTATATTTTGGATGATTTACTTTTCATTACTATTCATTACAATTCATAAAGGTACTATTACTATTCATACATTAATATTCACTAAAAATTATGTTGTTCTTATTAGACAATAAATTTCATGCTGACCGCAATTGTAGAAGACCTATTTTTTTAAAAAATATCATAATATTAATTATTTAAAGTTAACATGAATATTTTAAAATACACGTTTTCTAAAATTAATCAATAATATTCATCCTATATGTATCCGGACATATGTAAATCACAAAAATTTTACCATATTAAGAAATAAAAATTTTATTCTTTACCAAGGGATTAAAAAAAGGTTATAAGGCCTCATTACATAGCCCTTTATAACACCTGCATAGGACCTATGTGTAAGGTGTTGAATGGTGATAGAATCATTGGGTGTCTTAGAAAACATTTCCATAGTGGTAATTTCTATCGGCATGAACTTCTCCCTTAGGCGATTGCGGTCAAGATTTACATGTTGAAGCACAGCTTAGGCAAGCTCCAGAGCAAATCCCAGAGACGCAACCTCGTTCCCAAGGTCTGATATATGGTCTTCGTACAGCCTGAGTCTACTAGAAAATTCCATCGACTATTCTTTCTCAATTAATAAACCAATATCACTAGTATTTATAAACAATAATTGTAATGTTAAGAGATTATTTTCCAATAGTCATATAGACCAATGAACATATTACAGTCTAAACCAAAATGGTCTCATTTAATTATACTCACATCATAAATTAAAGGATATAGTTTTGTTGAGTATAAAATAACACCCAAATTTAGAAAATATATATTATTAAAATGTTAGGGTCATTAGAGAACCTAATATATAAGGACCCTGCCTTAAATATACTTAATATTGAGTTACATCAAGAATACACGTTGAGGATCTTTTCAGGTTTAGAGTTTTAGAGAATTAGATCATAAAATGTGCATTACATTCCACATTTAAACAAAGTGGTTACATAAAAGATAGTACTCATTTTCCCATCAACAGAAACATATTTAAAATAAGACATGGATTCTTTCTTGACACTTCCTTGACACTATCATCATATCATATACCTTTCCTTTGAACTGTGAAAAATATTTCAAAAATCAGGTATGAGCATGAAAAGCTCAGTAAGGGATATAAAAATTTGTGAAGGAAACATGAGTACATCTATACGTAAGAATCAATGAAATCATACTTTACTCATAAAACATAAAAACTTTTACATACCTAATCAAATCATGAATAAAACATAGAAATCATAAGACATAATGGTAACTTGAGGAATTCATAACATTCTTACGTTGGGAGTAACCCTCTTGGTTACGTTTGGAATACCCATTACAGTATATTCCCAAAATCTCATCGGAGTAACCTAAACCTTCATCTCCTTTGCATTACCCAATGCATTGGAGAGCTATATCGGGATCACCGTCCCTTAGTTTATCAAAGAACCACCCGTCTTCATAACAATTCCCAAGAACCATAACATATTCGTATCACATAAAACTTGAATAAAGGAAACATAACATTTCCACATTTCAATCACAAGATATCAATACAACACATTGATATAATAATAACATTATGAAAACCATTTTCAATATCAAAAGAAAAGAAAAGTAAGCCATGGTATTTATTTTTCATTTAAAAAAATGTATGGCTTGTAGAAGAAGTCAAAACTGAAATAATTGTCACGGTGGCGGAGAAGTCATTGTCGCCGCATACGTACGAAAAAAACATTCCCTTCTGTCATTTAGTAAAACACTTCGTATAAAAAGATTTTTTTTAAATGTAAAATTAAAAGGGTTTTATACACTGTATAATAGAAAGTTGTGTATAAACCAAAATATGCCTCAATGAAATGAGATTGAGACGGATTCCCTAACCTCGGGTTTGACTTGAGTTGATCATTCTTTAATGTGATGAATAATAAACTTGAGTTAATTTATACTTGATTAAGAACCTTTTTCTAGTTCATTATTCCTTTTATATCAGTTATTACCATGTTATGAACATTATGTAATCATTTATGTTAGTAACGGTCATTTTGTCGTTATTTGGTACTTGAGTCAAAAGTGAACTTCTTATTTTTACAAGTTGTTCACGTAGTCAAATATACATTATCTAAAGAATGATATTCATTATGTAGATGCCATATATATCATATATATCCAGTATATACATGTAATTACAATATTACATATTTATTTAGAAGTACGAAATGAAATGCACCGTTCATGGAGATGGTAAGCCGTACGTACGCATGAACGCTACTTCCATTTCTATTTCATATTTAATGGAATTAAAACATAATGATACATAATAGTATTATAATTCCAGTATGGTATCATATATAATATCATGAAATCTATCCTTTATACGTACCACATATGGTAATAACGAATCAAATCACTTTGAGGGGGCGGTAGTCCGCACTTCCTAAAATGAAGATATCACGTTTACCCATAATGGAAACCATAAAAGTATGCCATAAATTGAAAATACTGAGGATTAAGGAAAACATAAACATATTATATATCATATATAAATATAGTTACATATTAATGGCCACCCATGAAGGTGTTAGAAGAATATTGAACAATCATCGTTTCGTGAGGCAGAAATTCACCTTCCACAGAAATAATATGTCCTTTAACCATTAGATGTAGGTTTGGGAAAGTTTAGCTCTAATCTTTATTATAAAAAAATCCTATTATATTGATGATACTGGAGTTGTTACAAAAGAAATGAATAAAAAGATTTTAGGGGGTTGGAGAAGCAAAATAAAACAAAAGAACACAAGAGAAGACACTACCTTTAAATCAGGTAACTCTTTTTGATTTGAGCTCAAAGGCTTCCTAGGGAAGCCTTATTCCCAAAGTGAGGCCTCTAGGAGTAATAGATTGATGTGGAGAGACAAAATGGTCATGGGTTGGCTGACCCAAAGGCTTGAGAGGTGCAGGTAAGGTGGTAGGGGTGGGGGCCTTTTATAAGAGGAGAGGAGGGGCACTCTTGGAAAGAAAGGAAATGATACTTTATTTTAGAATGTGTTTCGTATTTAAAAGGTCCCACATTGATATGATTAGAGGATAAGGCGATAATGGTTCAAAATATACCCATACAATAGGTTTTGGACAAGTGTAGTTCTTAGATATTACATTATCTTTTCTTTTTATTAAAATCATTAAATAATGCGGTAATCACTGCATCATCATGATGTCATAATTAATTTAATTTATTTAATTTATAAAAATTATAATAAAATACTATAATGTAGAAAATATTTTTATCTTTCCAATGAATATTTATATTAAAAAATCTGACTTGTATAACCCCATGTAAAAATTGTTTTAGTAAAACAATACATGTTTGCGTCATTTTTACTTTTAATTTAAATAAAAGGAATTAATGTCATTATCTTACCCAAGTGGCTCCATAGGGTCCCAAAAATCGACCCATGGGTTGTCTTGGTCGCCCATGAAACAACAAATAAGGGAAGGACGTGTGTCAAGTTCATTTCATATTATTAAAACATTATATTTACCTTAAACTACACTAATTACCTCTAATCGCGATTAAAAACTTAAAAGTTACTATTCACCAAAAAATTATTTTAATCCCATTGAACCACATTTTTATTCCTAATAAAAACCATGTATGTCGGATTTTTGAAATTCAAAACACAAAGGTGGTTAAATTTCATTAAAATGAAAAATCAGTTTTTTAAGTACCACTTAGTGGTTTCACTATTCATCAAAAATCGAAGTTTTTCAGAAAAATACCTAAACATCACCCTAAGCTATAATTGATATTCCGAATTCATAAATGATATCTATTTTAAAAAATTAAAAACATATATTTTACAATTATTAATTTTATAATTAATTTCCACCGCCAGAATAAATAGCGTGTTTTTATGAAACAATATATATCCAATGATTGACACTATTTAAGTCCAATTTTATTGTGAAATTATTTCTAATGACCTCTATTGGATTAAATGGTAAAAATATATTCTAATTTCACTTTAAAACAAATTCAAAAGATAATCTAATCATATAAATAAATTAGATTAAAAAGTCGTTTTGAATTAAAATACAACACTTTTCACTATTCATTAAAAAAATGAACATTATCAGAAAAATACCAGAAATTTTTCCAAAGTAAATTTCAATATCCCAATCTCAAAGAATACGTTTATTTTGAAAATTATTGCTTACAAAATTATCAAAAGATATATTTAAAAATTGTTCTCCATCAAAAGGCGGTAAAACAATCTTTTGAAAATATCAGAGTATTTTATGCTTTAGGTTGGATTTATTCTCATTTTAAGCCTCTAAAACACTATCCAATTCATAAATAGACATAGATAATTATATCTATTATTCATTACATACATGGGATGTTACATACTTCCTCTCTTTAGAAAATTGTGTCCCTGTAATTTATTTACTTATCGAATTAGTGGGGGTATTTATCCCTCATAGCATTTTCAGATTCCCATGTTTCCTCTTCAACCATATGGTTTTTCCACAAAACCATTACCTGGTGAATTACCTTATTTTGCAACACTTTCTCCCTTCGGTCAAGAAACTGGACTGGTTGTTCTTCATAATAGAGATTATCTTTTAACTGTACTACCTCTGGGCTCAAAACATCAGATGGATTTGGCATATACTTTCTCACCATCGAAACATGAAAAACATTCTGTACCTGAGAAAAACTCAGAGGTAAATCCACTCGGTATGCAACTGATCCAACTCTCTCCAGAATTTCATATGGTCCAATGAACCATGGACTTTGCTTTACTTTCTTACCAAATCGCATCACCCTTTTCCATGGTGAAACTTTGAGAAAAACATGATCACCTACCTCGAAAGATAGATCCTTCCTTTGGTTATCCGAATAACTCTTCTGCCTGCTCTGAGCTGTTGTCATGTGTTTGTAAATCAATTGAACTTTTTCTGCCATATCTTCTACCAATTCTGGTCCCATCAGCTTCATTTTTCCCACTTCATCATAGAAGGCTGGAGTTCGACACCGCTTCCCATATAACGCCTCGAACTGTGCCATCTGTATACTGGAATGAAAACTGTTATTATATGAAAATTCCACCAAAGAAATATGTTGGTCCCAACTTCCCTGATAATCCATTGAACAAGCACGTTGCATATCCTCTAAAGTCTGAATTGTTCATTCTGACTGCCCATCTGATTGAGGATGAAAAGCTGTACTAAAATTTAATTCAGTACCAAACGACATCTGACGGCCTTTCCAAATGTTAGAAGTAAACCTGGGATTATGGTTATTTACAATAGAGAGAGGAAATCCATGTAACCTGACTATCTCTTTATGATACAAACGAGAAAGTTTATATGGGGAAAAAGTATCTCGTATAGAATGGAAATGAGCAGATTTAGTCAAGTGATCAACAATAACCTAGATTGCATTATTACCCCGAGGTTTCTTCGGCAATTCCACAACGAAGTACATGGATATATTCTCCCATTTCTACTCTGGCACTGTTGAAGGAAGAAGCATCCCTTTCAGTAAATGCCACTCTTCTTTTACCTGTTGACAAGTCAAAAACTTCACAGTAAAATAAGCAATATCCATTTTCATTCTGTCCCACCAGTAATACTCCTGAAGATCTCTATACAACTTAGTACTTCCTGGATGAACTGAAAACGAAGAACTATGAGCTTCATATAACAACTCTCTCTTCAATTGTGAATCACAATCCACACACAATCTCTTCCCAAATCTTAAAACAAAATCATTATCAAGGTTGAATTCAGGAGACTTATCCTTCTGAATGAGCTCTACCTTTTTCTGCAACTCACTGTCTTGCTTCTGTGCTTTCTTGATTCTATCTAATAGAGAAGATTTCACTGATACCTGAAACAAAATATAAGGACATCCTACACCAACAACTTCTATTCCAAATTTCATCAAATCCTTAAACAAAGGTTCACTTTCAAAACGCAACATTGTTAATGAAGCATTACTTTTTCTACTCAAAGCAACATGCACTTTTCTCTCTTTTCCCGGATGGTAATGAATTGTACAATCATAATTCTTGATTAATTATAGCCATCTACTCTATCTAATTTTCAATTCTTTCTAAGTGAATATATACATTAAAATTTGGTGATCGGTATATATTTCACACTTTACTCCATAAAAATGATGCCTCCAAATTTTTAAAGCGAAAACGACAGAAGCTAATTCTTATCATGTGTAGGGTAATTTACCTCATGATTTTTCAACTGACGTGAAGCCTAGGCAATTACCTGATCATTCTGCATTAGGACGCAACCAATTCCTTTCAATGAATCATTACTGTAGATAAAAAACTCATCATTCCGGGAAGGTAGTGCCAAAACTGGAGAATTCACCAATCATCTTTTCAATTCCTGAAAACAATCATCACATTATTTTGTCTAGATAAACTTAACACCCTTCCGAGTTAGCTTAGTCATTGGACTAGATAACCATGTAAACATTTCAACAAACCTTTGGTATTAACCTGCCAAACCAAGAAAACTATGGATCTTAGTTACATTTGTGGGTCTTGGCCATTCTTCAACAACTTTTGTTTTAGCAGGATCAACAGTTATGCCATGTTTTGAAACAATGTGACCAAGGAAAGAAATTTGTTGTAACCAAAACTCACACTTGCTAAATTTTCCATACATTTTCTTTTATTTTAAGGTTTGCAAGATAACCCTTAAATGACTTTCATGCTCCTATTTAATTTTATAAAACACCAAAATATCATCAATAACACAACCACCATTTATCACCTGATTCAACTGATCCATCACTGCAGTAAACTGCTCAATTCTGATTCTTAACATCTCAGTATGCTGATTTGGAAGTTCATTTCCCTCAGTATACCTTCCCAAAAAATATTCTATATTTCCTCTATGAAATCACATTCTTAATACTGAAATACCATAGTTAAGAAACATGGTAATCTCCAAATGCTATATAATTTTCAATTTTACCATAAAAATTTTCAGATAATAATTTAATTAGAATTCTAACTCCTAATGTTATCTACACCGACCTCTGATACCAACTATAAGGACCTAGCCTTAAACATACTTAATCTTTAGTTACATCAAGAATACACGTTGAGGATCTTTTCATGTTTAGATTTTTAGAAAATTAGATCATAAAACATGCATTACATTCCACATTTAAACAAAGTGGTTACATAAAAGATAGTACTCATTTTTTCCATCAACGGAAACATATTTAAAATAAGACATGGATACTTTCATGACACTTCCTTGACACTATCATCATATCATGTAATTTTCCTTTTACTTGTGAAAAACATTTCAAAAACATGGGATGAGCATAAAAATATCAATAAGGGATATAAAAATATGGAAAAGAAACATGAGAACATGTATATGTAGGAATAAATGAAATCATACTTACTCATAAAACATAATCACTTTAACATACCTCATCAAATCATGAATAAAACATAGAAATCATAAGACATAATGGTAACTTGAGGCATTCTTAACATTCTTACGTAAAGTGTAACCCTCTTGTATACGTTTGGAATACCCATCAGAGTATATTTCCTAAATCTATTTGGATAAACCTTAACATTTAACTCCTTCATGATACCCAATGCATTGGAGAGCTATATCAGGCTCACCCGCCCATAGTTTACCAAAGATCCACCCGTCTTCATAACAATTCCCAAGAACCATAACATAATCGTATCACATAAAACATGCATAAAGGAAACATTACATTTCCACATTTCAATCACAAGATATAAATACAACACATTGATATAATAAAAACATTATGAAAACAATTTCGAATACCAAAAACAAATAAAAGTAAAACATGGTATTTATTTTTCATTTAAAAAAGGTATGGCTTATAGAGGAATCCGAAACTAAAATAATGGTCACGGCGGTGGAGAAGTCATTGTTACTGCATACGGACGACAAAAACAATCACTTTTGTAATTTAGTAAAACGCTTCATATAAAAAAGATTCATTTTGGATAAATGTAAAAGTAAAAGGGGGTTTATACACCGTATAAAAGAAAGTTTTGTATAAAACAAAATATGCCTCAATGAAGGAGATTGAGACGAATTCCCTCACCTCGGGTCCTACTTGACTCGATCATTCTTTAATGTCATGAATAATAAACTTGAGTTAATTTCTACTTGCTTAAAAACCTTTTCCAAGTTAATTACTCCATTTAAATCACTTATTACCATGTTATGAACATTATGTATTCATTTATGTTAATAACCGTCATTTTGTCGATATTTGGTACTTGAGTCAAAAGTGAACTTCTTATATTTACAAGTTGTTCACATAGTCAAATATACAATATATCAAGAATTATATTCATGATATAGATTCCATATATATCATATATATCCATTATATAGATGTATTTATAATATTACATAATCATTTAGAAGTATGAAATGAAATGCACCATTCATTGAGATGGTAAGTCGTACGTACGCATGAACGCTACTTCCATTTCTATTTCATATTTAATGGAATTAAAACATAATGATACATAATAGTATTATAATTCTCGTATGGTATCATATATAATATCATTAAATCTATCCTTTATACGCACCATATATGGTATTAATGAATTAAATCACATTGAGGGGGCGGTAGTCCACACTTTCTAAAATGAAGATTTTGCATTTATCCATAATGGAAACCATAAAGGTATGCCATAAATGAAAAATACAGAAACTTAAGGAAAACATAAACATATTATATATCATATATAAATATAGTGACATCTTAATATCCACCCTTGAAGGTGTTAGAAGAATATTGAACAATCATTGTTTCGTGAGGCAGAAATTCACCATCCACAGAAACATTATGTTCTTTAACCATTAGATGTAGGTGTGTGTAAGTGTAGCTCGAATACTTCTTATAACAACATAATAGTATATTTAAGATACTGGATTTTTTACAAAAGAAATGTATAAAAATAGTTTAGGGGGTTGGAGAAAGAAAATAAAACAAAACAACACAAGAGAAGACACTACCTTTAAATCGGGTAACTGTATTTGATTTGAGATCAAAGGCTTCCTTGAGAAGACTTCTACCCAAAGTGAGTCCTCTAGGAGTAATATAGGGATGTGAAGAGACAAAGTAGGTAGGGTTTGTCTGATCCAAAGGCTTTAGAGGTGTAGGTAAGGTGTTAAGGGTGGGGGCCTTTTATAAGAGGAGAGGAGGGGCACTCATGGAATGTAAGGGAATGTTACTTTATTTTAGAATGAGTTTCTGATTTAAAAGGTCCCACATTGATATAATTCGATGATAAGGTAATAAGGGTTTGAAATATACCCATCCAATTGGTTTTTGAAAAGTGTAGTTCTTAGATGTTACATTATTGTTTTATTTTATTTAAACCGTTAAATAATGAGGTAATCACTGCATCATCATGATGTCATAATTAACTTAATTTATTTAATGTATAAAAAGTATAAAAAAATATTATAATGTATAAATTGTTTTTATCTTTCCAATTAAAATTTATAGTCAAAAATATGACTTGTATAGCCCCATGTAAAATATTTTTTAGTAAAGTAATACATGTTTGGGTCATTTTTACTTTTAGTTTAAATAAAAGGAATTAATGTCATTATCTTACCCAAGTGGCTTAATGGGGTCCCTAAAATCGACCCATGGGTTGTCTTGGTCGGCAATGAAACAACCAATAAGGGTAGGACATGTGTCAGGTTCATTTCATATTATTAAAACATTATTTTTACCTTGAACTACACTAATTACCTCTAATCGCGATTAAAAACATAAAAGTTATTATTCACCAAAAAATTATTTTAATCCCATTGAACCAAATTTTACTTCCTAATGACAACCATGTATGTTGGATTTTTGAAATTCAAATCACAGAGGTGGTAAAATTGCATTTAAATGAAAAATCGGGTTTTTAAGTTCCACTTAGTGGTTTCGCTATTCATCAAAAATTGAAGTTTTTCCGAAAAATACCAAAACATCACCCTAAGCAATATTTGATATTTCGAATTCAAAAATTATTTCTATTTTAAAAAATTCAAAACATATAAGTTACAATAAATAATTTTATAATTAATTCCCGCTGTCAGAACAAATAGCGTGTTTTTATGAAACAATATATATCAAAAGATTGACACTAGTTTAAGTCCAATTTGAAAGTGAAATTAATTCCAACGACCAATATTGAATTAAATGGTAAAAATATATTATAATTTCACTTTAAAACC
The DNA here is from genome assembly GCA_963277665.1 of Viscum album. Lineage (NCBI taxonomy): Eukaryota > Viridiplantae > Streptophyta > Magnoliopsida > Santalales > Viscaceae > Viscum > Viscum album. Next base: position 225,854,790 of record OY728125.1, read on the forward strand.
AACTCAAAAGATAATATAATCATATAAATAAATTAGTTTAAAAAGAGGTTTTTAATTAATATACAACACTTTTCACTATTCATTAAAAAAATGAACATTATCAGAAAAATACCCGAAATTTATCCAAAGTAAATTTCAATATCCAAATCATAAAGAATAAGTTTATTTTGACAAATATAGCTTATAAAATTGTCAAAAGATATATTTAAAAATGGTTTTCCATCAAAAGGTGGTAAAACAATCTTTTGAAAATATTAGAGTATTCCATGCTTTAGGTCGGATTTATTCTCATTTTAAGCCTCTAAAACACTATCTAATTAGTAAATAGACATAGATAACTATATATATTATTCATTACTTAGTTGGGATGTTACATAATAACAATCCAAGACCAAGGACCAATTTGAGTTACTAGAATGGGGACACATAAATGTGCTCCCCACCATAAGAGATAACTCGAATTATTCTTCCTAAGACATGATCGGGACAATAATTGTGGGAGGCCCAAAAAACCACTATGGTACTAGGTTTGAACTCCCATTCGGCCTTTCCAAAAGTACATAGATAAAATTCATTGTGGGTCGCCCCATCTTATGAACCAACCATCTTAACTGACCTGAATGGGACCTCACGGAAAGATCCACAATCATAAAGAATTGGGACGGTCGCACATTAAGTCTGCACCGTTTGGGAAAACATGCACTAGCTCTGGGGATCATTCTATCTACTTGGATTCATATCACATGGTCACTAATAAATGTGAAAACATTGTGGGCTCATCTTATCTAAAATGATTTTCAAACCTTTCTCCTATAAATCCCAAAGGCGAATGGAATTAATTTGGCAAATGACATCGAAAAGATATAACACCCCAAGATTTTAAGAAAAATATTATTTTAATTTCATTGATAAATTTGGTTATACACTACAAAAAAATAGCTTGTCATATACGCAACACCATATTATCTAATATTATAAGCGAACACTATTCCTGGCTTGTGTTGCATGCAAGAGCAACCTTCCTCAATAGCGTGTGTTGTACGGAATACTGAGTTTAATTAAATAAGGTTATATTGTTACAATATTTTTATGAACTAGCCGTTATGAAATTTACTATATAAATTTTTACTTTTATGATGTTATAATTCATCTTACCAATTTTATAGAACATGGTATGAGAAAAAAATAATTTTTTCAGGCAAAAAAAATATTTTTCATAAAATGCAGTTTTGACGCCTTTTGATGGCGCACCCACATTAAATTTCGCTATTGACATGTTTATAAGTTCAATTTGAAAAGAATAAAATTCTTCTTTTGAATCATGATATAAAAATTTACATTGGATTAATTTTTGATATTTTTCTGATAAGTTTCTTATTTGGATGAATAGTAAAAATTCGCTAAATTTTAATTTAGAACAACTTTTTTCATCATGATAATTTATATGGTTAAATTATAATATTTATTGGTTTTAAAGTATATATAGAATTTATTTTTACCATTTAATACAAAGTAAGTCATTAGCATTAATTTTTATTTTAATTAAAAAGTAAAAACATTTCAAACTTTTGCAACGTTTTAACTTTAAAAACCCATTTTCTCAACAACAGGATTAATTTTAAACTAAATACTGCATATTTTGTGTTTTGAATTTGGGAAAATGGATTCCATATTTGGAATATATAGGTCCTGATTTTTTTAATAATATAATTTTTATTTTTAGGCATCATTAATAGTAACTACGGTAAATTTTATTTACCATAGTTAAAGGTAAATCGCGTAATTAAGGGTAAATATAATTTTATAAAATTACCCTAACAATTGTATTAATATAATTTTATGATTATATTCTTCCCAAAATCATTCATTGGTAGAAATGGAATCTAATTGAACCCACTTGTCTTTTATTAAGACCTTTTATTTATTTTATTTAAAGGTAAGTGAAATCTGTCTCACTCAAACTTTAATAATTAAATTATTTTAAATATAAGGTCATACAAAATATAAATTCGATTATAAATACTCATTTTAAATCTAAATTTTTTTTTCTTTATAATGGTAATTTACTTGTAATTTTTAATAAATATTTAATTACCTTAATAGCTTATACATTAATGATGTAGAAATTATTTATTTAGTGAATAATCAATAATATAGTTTTTATTAAAATAACATTACCTATCGAAGGGACCAGAAACATGACCAAACAGTATTGGTCGTGTATATATATACACAAATAATCAAAGGATCGATTATTGGACCATTTAGAGCCTTATAAAACCGATTAGGACATTTATATTATTTTATTTAAAATGAGGTCTAAGATGTCACCTTCATAATTTAATAAATATATGAATTTTAATGTTGTGATTTTAAGATGATAAATTATAGTAAAAATATTATTACGAATGGTATTATATTCATCTTAATCATAGGATATTAGTTTTAATTTTAATGAAAGAAAGAAGTATATTAAATAATTATAGAAAAATGTTGTAGTAATTATTTTATTAATAGATATAGAAAATATATGTTTTTAAAAATATTAAATTAAATAATATGTGAACAAATTAATGCGCTCCATGATTTTTTTTATGAATATTAAATGTTAGGAATCTATTATATATTTTGGTTCGAAAATATCTTCTGTTTGATTTTTACTTAAATTCAATTAATGAATAGTGTCAAAATTGACACTATTGATATTTTATAAAAATAACATATTATTAAATTATTTAAAAATCAAAAAAGTATTTAAAAAATAAAAATTCAAATTTATATGGTATAAAAGGTTATAATTTATCCAATAATGGTAAATTAAAAACATTTAAGTATGTATTTATAACAATTTAGAATTTAGAATTTTATTACCACAAATAAAAATAAATATATTAAATATTTTTAAATCAAGTTGATAAGGTTTAAAATAAACATAAAACCTATAATAATTTTCTTGGTTGAATAGATTATAACCCTATCTCATCTAAGCTTATAAGTGAGTAATTTTTGGAGGTTTTTATGTGGGTTTTCATTTTATTAGTAATTAATGTTTTTAAGGTTTCCAAAAGTGCCCCTCTCATCTCCTATATAAGGGAACCTCTATCCCTCTTATCTTCACTCAATTTTGAGCCTTCAAGATCATCCATACCCATAAAATTTCTCTTCTCAACCTCTATAGTAATATTATAGAGGTTCTCGTCTTCTCAAAAGGACAACTCTTGTGACTTAAGAGGAAGCTTAAACGAGGTGCGTCGAAGAAGAGGTAATCTATTATACCGATTCTTTCAAGTTTCATTATTCTTCAACATCTTCTTCTTTAGTTGTTTAATTATAAAGTAATAACATCAGTTTCACCAATATACTGATATGTTATTATAAATATTAAACAACCGCATTTTACCTTCTATCCATCCAATGGAAAACGAAATCCCCGCACGTGCATATGTACGGAATACCGTGTCCACGTCGTGGTGTAATCTGTTTTTTTTTTCACCACCACCTTACTAGGATGGGTATAATGGTGTAAAGAATAACTATATATGGTTATTATTGAATCATTCTGATTATTAGATATTATATCATCCACTCTAATTCCATTCAATAAATATGGGAATGATATCATCGCTCCAGCGTACGTACGGTTTAACGTCTCCACGATGCGATGAGATTCATTCTCCATGTTAAAAATTCAATAATGATTATAAATTATATATAATGAATAATATTTTTATATATATAAACATAATTCTAATGGATTTATGTGTATATATATCATTTACTTACTTCGATTCAAGTTAATAAGGAAAGGAAAACAGCATTCATGCGTACTTACGGCCTACTGTCTCCATGAACGTTGTGTTTCTCATTTCATTTATATATCTAATATATATATATATACACTAAATATAAATGATATATAAATTGTGTTTTACATTCTGGAAGTAATTTAATCATGATATATGTAATAATAATATCAACATCAATAAGTCCAAACACTTATGATAAATGAAACGATTTTATCCAAAACGCTACTTTAACATTGAATTGGAAAAATAACGGGTAATATAAAGTCATAAGTGAAGCATATATGATGTCATAAATATCATTATGGTTCTGTTACAAGTTAATAATAATTTTAAACCCACTATACAAGAGTTTTTGATACATATTGATGAAATTGGACCTGAGGTAAGGGATAATTTTTCAAATCTCATTTTTATCTGAGATTGCTTATATGCAAGTATTTACCGAGGTTATATTTTTCATCAATGACCATAAATATGTTTTTTATTCTTCCATGTATGTTTAAAGTCATGTTTTCTCCTCTTTTACTTTTATACTGTGTTATGGAAGGAATCTTTCGTTTGTTTACCATACGACGAACTTATTTGACTTTTCCGAAAAAATTACGAGGAGAATGTTTATTTAAATTATTCGGCGTGAATGTATTTTTACAGTTTCATTATTCCTTATTTACATGAGGCTTAATACACAATATTTCATTATTATTTTCAAAAAAAATCATTTATTTTGAAATCACACAACATTTTGAGAAAACAAAATGATTTCCAAGAAGAATGGATATTTTCCTCAGGAATTCCTTTCACGTGTTTTGTCAAAATTATTTTCCATCTAAGATAACATTATTTTGTATGATTATGTTTCAAGTACAATGTCTCTATTATTTACATGGTTTCACATTTCATATAATGTAATGATATCCATTTGTTTTATATGGATTATGTTATGATGGGATGATGTTTATGAGACCCATTTTATTCTCTGGGTTATGATGAATGATTTAAGATTATTTGTGGAACACATAAGAATAATTTCAATATGAGATGGGTGGGACCTATATCTCCCTCAAATTAATTGGGTAAAGATTTATATCTCTTGATATTGACATGGCTAGAATGGAAAGTTAATCTGGTATAGTGATACAAGACTAGAACGAGGAGTGAACTCGATTCAGTAAGGGACATTGTCCACTAAAACTGTCTTGGCAGCAATGCCTTGGCTACTATGGAAATAATATCATGTGATTAATGGTTTTCCACAATTAAATGTTTTATTCCCATTCTGTTTTATCATTATTAATGTTCCTTTATGAACTATGCCTTATGTACATCCAAGATTTATTTCTCATGAATTTGATGTTTAAACATTATGTTCATGTTTTTTTAATTTAAAATGTAGATGATTTGTTTTATTTTCTCCATGCTTACCCGTACGGAGCATTTGATCTCACCCTTTATATTTCTTTTTTTCCCCAGGATTTAAAGAAAGGCTTTTGGTAAGAAAAGAAAAGGGGAATATCTTTATAGGAGATATTGATGATCTCTCCCCATGATTAGAAGATTATGTTCCAAGTTTCCAAAGATACTAAACTATTACGATCCTTGATTATTGGGTCTTGATATGTATTAATTATTCCACCAAAGTAATGTAATTTCCATGTATGTCATGCTTGGGTCTCTATAGTTTTTATCATAGGAATGGTCTAGATAACCTTCGGAAACTAGGATGTGAAAACTTTAGTAAGATCCCTAAAAGATATTTCTAAGGTATGTCTAGGGATGTCACTAATGTTACATATATGTATAGGTTATAGTCCTATAATTACAGTAATGATCGTATAATATAACCTAAGATGTTAGATATTTAAGGTACACCCCCTTGATTATGATTTTTTCCTCTCACACTATTCTTTTTGGGTTTTAGAAAATGGATGGAAATAGGAAGATTCACAATAATGGAGGATATGATGTATAACAGAATAATATTATTCATGATCAACAAAATGAAATTGGATCTAGAAGTCCACATATATTTATTAAGAATTATCAGAAATCTCATAATATGATCAATAATCTCAAATTTGGTAAGTTTCCCTACTCATATAATATGAGAAAGATGGAGTTTCATGATGTTCATGGTGGAAATAATGTCCAATTTCCCTCATGTATATCATGAGGGAAGAGGCATCAGGAAGTATATTTCAAATGAGAAGAATGATTCTTTTGGTGTGTAAAAGAAGGACAGAAAGCTAGTAATTTAAAATGAAGAGGTTCTATTTACACCATGGAAAAGGATAATAGTATTTCAAAGACACCAGCAACGGTTAAATGTTTTAAATGTGGAACATACATGCATTATGCAAACCAATGCCCTAAGGGAAAATCTCATGAAGAGAATCAGCATGGTCGTTTGTGTAGTATTTATGATGAAGATGATGATGATGAGACTAAAAATGGTATAAGAGATGAATTATGTGTTGAAGAATACAATGATGAATCTCAGTCAATGGTTTGAGAAGGTAGTGGAATTATTGCATGTTTATCAAGAGTAATGTTGTATATGTAATTTCAAAGTACTCTAGAATAAAGAAACATCTAAGGATTGTTACACTATTTTTTTAGTTATGTTTTTTGAAAATATATGTTGAATAGTACTAGAAACCATGAAATGTTATTTAGATATTATTGGAAAGCGGATGATATGTGCATAATGAAGGGATAAGGAGATAATGAAATGTTTGATAATATTAATGAGCTCATGACTGATATAAGGACAACGTTATATCATGGTTTGAGTATATAGAAATTTTGGAATTTTGGTATGTGGGAAAAGATAAATTTTGATAGCATTCGTGCTTTTATTAAGGTTCAATGGGTATTCATTATTCAATAGGATACTATATTAAGGTATTCACATGTTTGGAATGTGATCAACAAAATATGACTCATGATATATGGGGGATAAATTATGGAATTCATGTGCTTGTTATGTGACCTTTTAGGTAATAATTTTCATTATAATATGAGGTTTGATAGATGTATTTTGGATAATGTTATAGATTGTAATAGATTATGTTGGACACTAGATACTATCATTTTAGGATAGAACTTTTTTTGATATTATTTCTAGAATGTTATAATAGTTATGTTTTAGAAAAAGAACAACCCGTAGGACGAGCGACAACCTGTCACGTCAGAAAATGATGTGGGAATCAAGCCCAAATCCAATGTGTGATAGGTCTTTATAGCATACCACGGGCCTACATGAAGTCCCTGGTTAGTATAAATTAGTTTAATTTATTATTTGGTATGATATATGAAGTATAAGTCCTTTTTAGGAATTATATACGATTAATGTCACTATAGATGGACTTATTTATGTTTAATAACTTTTGATATCCTTTTTTAGAAAGATGGAATGACCTATCATTCAATCACATTATATTCTAACACATCAAAAACAACAAATTCAACTTCATTTATTTAAGAGATGATGTGTAAATTGTTCAAGGAATGACCAACGGTGAGATTGTACCAAAATCAAGAAAGTATTTCTTCTAATTCTAATTTTTTCAAGTTTAGTGAAATGATCATGAAAACTAAAAATGTTGTCCTATTGCCCTCATATCTGATGAATTATATAATACCTTAGATCATTACAAATTTGTGGCATTGTGATTGTTGGCTTTTTCATAGCCATGTTCTCTACCATTCGCAATCAGAACATGATGGTTAGATTTCTCTTCAAGATCCATATTTTCAACGATGTTCTCCTATGTGAAAATACATTGATTAGTAAATTTGGGTAACCATTACATTTTATAATTTACTTTTTAATGTTATGTTTTGGGATTCCTTTTTACTATGTGGGTTTCTATTAAAGAATCCTTCAAGTAGTAAACCATTTATAACACCGATGAATTTCGAGGGTGAAATTCCTTTTAAGGGGGGTAGAATGTACCACCTCAAGATTTTATGAAACATATTCTTTTAATTTCATTGAAGTATTATGTTGAACGCTACACCAAAATTTTCTTGTGTTATATTCCACACCATATTATCTTATATTATACGCAAACACTTTTCTTGGCCTGTGTTGCACGCAAGAGAAACCTTCCTCAATAGTGTGTGTTGTACGCAATAATGAGTATCACAAAATAATGATATATTATTATAATATTATTATGAACTGGAATTTATGAATAGTAGTAAAAAAAAATTTAATTTTATGACATTATAAATTATCTTACCCATTTTATAGAACATGGTATGAGAATAAAATAAATGTTTTGGGTAAAAAGAGTATTTTTAAAAAAAATGTAGTTTTGTCACCCACTAATGGTGAACCCACATTAAATTTAGTTTTTTATATGTTTATAAGTTCAATTTAAAAAAATAAATTTCTTCTTTCTAATCAGGATATAAAAATTTACATTGGATAAATTTTTTATATTTTTCTGATAAGTTTTTCAAATAGTAAAAATATGCTATATTTTAATTAAAATCAACTTTTTTCATTGAGATAATTTATATGGTTAAATTATAATATTTAGTGGTTTTAAAGTATAATGTAATATATTTTTTCCATTTAATATAATTAAAGTCATTAGCATTAATTTTATAATTAATTCATAAGTAAATACATTTCTATCTTTTGCAATGTTTTAACTTTTAAAACCCTTTTTCTCAATAGTGGGATTAATTTTAAATAAAATACTACGAAATTTGTGTTTTGAAATTGGAAAAATGAATTCCATATTTTGAATCAGTAGGTCCAAATTAATTTAATAAGCTACTTTTTATTTTTAGCCTTATGAATAGTAACTACGTTAAATTTTATTTACCATAGTTAAAGGTAAATAAGGTAATTAAGGGTAAATATAATATTATAAAATTACCCTAACACTTTTTTTCATATAATTGGAGTATTATATTTTGAACTAAATAATAATTGGGTCTAAATGGAATCTAATGGAATGAACTTGTATTTGATTAAGACCTTTTATTTATTTTATTTATAAGAAAGTGAAATATGTCTCACTCAAACTTTAATAATTATATTATTTTTAATATAAGGTTATATAGAATATAAATTCGATTATAAATACTAATTTGAAAGCTAAAATGTTTTTATATATCATGGTAATTTATTTATAATTTTTAATAAATTTTTAATTACCATAATATCTTATTCATTAATGATTTACAAATTATTTATTTATTGAAAAATCAATAATATAGTTTTTATTAAATTATCAATACCTATCAAAAGTACTGAAAACTTGACCAAAAATTATTTTTCGAGTATATCTATACTCTAAACAACCAAGGGTTGATTTGTGGTCTATTTGGAGACTTATAAAACTGATTAGGACATTTAAATTATTTTATTTTAAATGATGTCAAAGTTGTCAACTTCAAAATTTAATAAATATAAAATTTTAAATGTTATGATTTTAAGAAGATAAATTTGAGTAAAAATATTATTATGAAATTTATTTTATTTATATTCATCATAGGATTTTAGTTTTAGTATTTATAAAAAAATAAGTATATTAAATAATTATACAAAAATGTTGTAGTAATTATTTTATTAATAGATATATCAAATAAATGGTTTTAAAAATATTAAAGTAAATAATATACAGAAAAATTAATGTTCCCCATGATTTAATTTGATGGATATGAAATGTCATTAATATATTATATATTTTGGTTTGAACATATCTTCTGTGTGGGTTTTAATTAAATTCAAATAATGAGTAGTGTCAAAATTGACAATATTGATATTTTATTAAAACAACAAATTATTAGATTATTTAAAAATCCCAAAAATATGTAAAAACTACAAATTTAAATCTATATGGTAAGAACGGTTATAAAGTGTCCAATTATGCAAAATTTATGACATTTAAATATGTATTTATAATAATTTAGTATTTAAAATTTATTACCATAAAAAAAACTAACTTGATTAAATAATGATAAATCTAGATGATAATGTTTTAAATAAAAATAAAACATATCTAAATTTTCTTGTTTGATGATATTCCAACCATATCTCATCTAATATTATAATTGAGTCATTTTTGAAGATTTTTAATGGGGTTTCATTTATTATTAATTAATATGTTTTAGGTTTCCAAAAGATCCCCTCTCCTCTCCTATATATGGGTACCTCCTTCCATCTCCTCTTCACTCAATTTTGAGCTTTCAAGATCTGCCAAACCCTCCAAATTCCACTTCTCAACATCTATACTTATATTATAGAGGTTTTGGTCTTCTCAAAATACCAACTCTAATGCCTTAAGAGGATGCATAAAAGAGTTGTGTCGAAGAAGAGGTAATCTCTTCTACCGATTCATTCAAGTTTCTTTATTCTTAAACTTCTTCCTCATTAGTGGTTTCATTATAAAGTAAAAAAATAAGTATCAATATTATACTGATATGTTATCATAAATATGAAACAACCTAATTTCACCTTCTATCCATCCTACGGAAAACGAAATCACCACCTATGCGTAGTTACATAATACCGTCTCCACGCCGTGGTGTAATTAGTTTTTCCACCACCACCTTACTTGGATTGGTATAATGGTGTAAAGAATAACTATATATTGTTATTATAAAATCATAATTATTATAATATATTATATCATCCACTCCAATTCCATTCAATAATTATGGGAATGATATCATCGCTCGTGCGTACGTACAGATTACCGTCTCCATGATGCGATTAGATTCATTTCCATGATACCCATTCAAAAATGATTATAAAACATATAATGAATAATAATGGTATATATAAAATAATAATTATTCTTCATATATTTATATATATATATATGTCATCTACTTAATTCGATTCAAGTCAATATGGAATGGAAAACATCATTCATGCGTACGTACGGCCTACCGTCTCCATGAACGGTGTGTTTTTCATTTAATTTTTCAATATATTATATATATATATATACTAAATATATACGATATATAAATCCTGTTTTACCTTTTTGAAGTAATTAAATCATGATATAATTAATAATAATATCAATAACAACAAGTCCATAAACGTACGATAAATGAAACGTTTTTACCAAAAATGCTTCTTTAACATTGAATTGACAAAAAAACAGGTAATATAAAGTTATAAGTGAATAAAATATGATATCATAAATATTATTATGATTATGTTAAAAGTTAATAATTCTATTTAACCCACTATATTGGAGTTTTATACACGTATGGAAGAAATTAGACTTAAGGTAAGGGATAATTTTGCAAATCTCATTTTTAACTGAGATTACTTCTATGTAAGTATTTTCTAGGGTTATATTTTTCATCCATGTCCATAAAAATGTTTTATATTATTACATGTATGTTTAATGTTATTTTTACCCCTCTTTGACTATTAAATTGTGTTATGGAAGGAATCTTTCTTTAGTTTACCATACGAGGAACTTTTTTGACTTTTCTGGCGAATGTATGAGAATGTTTTTTAATTAACTTGGCGTGAATAGATTTTTAAATTTTCATAATGCCTTATTTCCTTGAGGCTTACTATACAATATTTCGTGATTATTTTCAACAAAATTCATTTCTTTTAAAATCTCATGGAATTTTGATAAATAAAAATTATTTTGAAGAAGAAAGGATATTTTTCCTCAAGAATTCATTTCAAGTGTTTTGTCAATACTATTTTATATTTAAGATGACATTATTTTGTATGATTATGTTTCAAGTATAATGTTTCTATTATTTACATGGTTTCAAATTTATAATGAAGAAATGATATTCATTTGTTTTATATGGATTATGTTTTTATGGAATGTTGTTTATGAAACTCATTTCATTGTTTGGGTTATGATGAATGATTTATGATTGTTTGTGGAAAACATAAGAATTATTTCAATATGAGATGGGTGTGACCTATATCTCCCTCCTATTAATTGGGTAAATATTTATATCTCATGATATAGACATGCCTAGAAAGGCAAGTTAATCTAGTTCAGGGATACATGACTGGAACGAGGAGGGAACTCAATTCAGTAAGGGACATTATCCACAAAAATGGTCTTGGTAGCAATGCCTTGGCTACTATGGAAATCATTTCATGTTCATAATGGTTTCCCACAATTACATGTTTTATTCCCATGATATTTTATCACGATTAATGTTTCTTTATGATCTATGCCTTTTGTACTGCCAATATTTATTTCTCATGATTTTGATGTATGAACATTATGTTCATGTTTTTCGAAGTTCAAATGTAGATGATTTGTTTTATTTTCCCCATGCATACCCTTACTAAGAATTTGAGCTCACCCATTATTTGTTTTCTTTTCCAGTGGATTTAAAGTAATATTTTAGGTATGAAAACAAAAGAGGAAAATCATTAGGGGAGATGTTGTATATCTTTCATCATGATTAGAAGATTATGTTCCGAGTTTCCAAAGACACTATACTATTACGATACTTGAGTGTTAGTTCTTGTTATGTAATAATTATTCCACCAAATTAATGTAATTTCCATGTATATCAAGCTTGGTTATCTACAAATGAGGTCCTCCGACCTCTTTCCAGGGAACGAGATCAAAAAAATGAACATGATGAAAAAAAGGGTTTAAAATATTACCAGCTTTAATAATGTGGATAGGACTTCATAGAAGGGTTTGAACTACCCTAGGATTTCCCTGATGACACACTAGTATTCATCTGGGGCCTATGGCTGGAGCTCAAATTATTAAAGCATATTCGACCTCATAGTTAGGATTTGGAAACCCCTAAATGGAACTTCTTCTTTCGGTTTTGAAAGCAACTACACCAAAACCATCGATGTGTTTTCCATGACATAACACAATCCAAACATATTTTACCAAATCCTGAAATTTCACCAAAACAAGTTATTCGAAGATGCACACAAATATCCCCTTGTTTCTTCTGGTGATAAACAATACAATTAAATGAATAATATGAACATGTTATTCTAAAATAATAGATTTTTATTTTTTTCCAAGGGAGACATACTGCCAAAATCATTGAGACTCTCAGAGTATTGAAAGACCATCACATTTAAAGTCAAGTCATCGCACGATATCACAGTTTGTCACAAAACTTGTCCATTTTGTCTGATAGAAACAATACTTGGAAAGGGACCTTATTCCATGTCCCTGAACAACACACAATTCTAGGAAGTGGCCACAATTTCCTCTCATGACAATATTTCCCACATAGGTTGATTAATGTAAACTCTAGATTCAATGAGACTATGAATGACCCAAAGGCCCTCTTAGACACCATCCACACTAGGAACCCCCGACTACATCCACCTTTGATGAATTAGGTAGCTTATGAAACTAAGGTCTCTTTCAATCTTTCATAATCACTCTCCTTCTACATGAGGATCCACCAAACCAAGAATGGAAAAGGTATATAATAAATCTATATAGTTGCATTAAAATATTCATTATATTGATCATATGGAGGATCTTTCAACAATGAAGAAAATCAAGTTACACTTTAGTTGTTCACTAACCCTTAATGGGGTTGTACCTTATATGACAAGGGAACCCATGGACCAAACCAACCTGGTCCATTAGTCATGACATACCAAAACCAGATCCATCATATGAGGGGAACCACCATAACGGCTTCCTGGAACATTTCTCTGGAGAGACCACTAATCTTCCCATCAACCTAGAATAGAGACTAAACACAAACCCAAAGCACTATTCAAACAAGAGGAGTTACTGGACTCAAAACCACCCACAACATCAAAATTTTCCAAAACACATAATACACACCATCCCAAACCAGTCATCAATACATAATGTTTTCCTTTAATATCATTTCTTTCAAAATAAACGGTTTAGTGGTTAGTGTATCCACCAATGTTAACCCATGGTCCTTACCCATGCATGTGGTTTCTCATAGAAATACCAAAGATTAAAACAAAAAAAATCATTCCACTTTTCAAAACCAATATAGTCAAGAAATACATCGTTTTTTACAAAACCGCTAACGACGAAATCAAAATCCAAATTTACAGCTTAGAAAGAACTTTATAAAGGGACAACCATTAAAATAAGAACTCACATTAAAGTTATTAAAATCAATTTAAAAACATCTCATCTCATTAAAACACATTTCAATACTTTATAAATATCTATTGGGAAAATGTTTTCATTACCAACTATTATATAGTTATTGCATTCAACAGAGGTGTAAACACACCGGTTCTATTTCAAAACAATTCTGAAAATTCAGATCCACCATTTAACAAATTATAACATTCCCCCTTTATTTGGAAAACCTTTCCACAAAATCATTAATCTTCATAAAACCATGTCATATTTCATTTAAAACCAAATTTCCAATATTTCAAAACTAAATAACACATGAAACTATCTTGGGAACCTAGTTTTGTTGGTTGACACAGACATATGGTTGGTGTCCATACGCCAATCACTTCACCTTCATAGATATTGTTCTAGGAAATATACCTGCCTCCATGTGGCTTGATAGGCCCTGTGAGCTCACTAAGACCCTTAAACCAAATCTCTTTCATTTCCCCTAATCATCACCAAACCAAGAAGATCAAAGTATTAAGATAAATCTCTAACTCCCATGGTGACTTGAATCCCATCATGAGCTGTGCTGGAAGGGCATACTACCCAAAACCATAAAGTCACATTCTGAAAATACTAACACCAGTTTATCCTGACTACTCCCCAAATAACAAGACCTAAATAGTTAACCCGAACCTCCTTTGATACCATTTTGTCACGAACCGAATCTTTCAACCATCAAAATGGGCTCCAAACCCATTCCATGACAAGGCCGAAAGAGTGTTCCCGATTCCCACTAGATGGCACAAGTTCCCAAGTATCCTAAAATAATGTTTTATAAGTATTTACCCAAGTTTATAAACACAAAACATCAATCAAATAATATATTAGGGATTAGGATTTTTCAAAACAAACCATCATTCAAAAAAACCAAAATTTAATAACACCATTTAAACCAACTCTCACGGACTATAAAAAATATGAAACCCAAAAATGGACAGCACTATGAACCCACTCATGTAAAGGGCACGTCCCACAAGACATTATCATGATAATGTACCAAGAAGAACAGCTAGAATCCCGAACCGCAGGAACAAAAAGTGTTACCCAAACCTCCGACAAAAGTTACCAAGTCTAAATACACCAAAAGGTGTAAATAGGGATGGAGAAAAAGACTAGTAGGATACCACCACTAAGAGATTACATGAGATAAACATTTTAAGACAATAAGAATTGCATGTTTTGTAAATAAGAGAAGCATATTACAATTTTTAAAGGATGCAACGTTAAATTAAAAAAGTATTCAAGTGGGATAATTTAAATAATCCAAAAATATCATATAAATTACCAAAATACTTAATTTTCCATCAAATAATACCATATTCCTATGTTAACCACAAATAATCTAAGGAGAACCAGCAATGAGAAATAACCCCTAGGCACTAGCTCGATCTGCGTCCCAAGTACCTCATGTCTGAGGGAAAGTAACCATCACAAATATTAGTTATCATGAACAATCCACTAGTATGGAACATACCCATAACCTAGTGGTCCACCATCAATATTTTCATAGTTTAGTTATAGTTTTATGCGTCAATATTTCTCGGTGATACTGAGGCCAAACCCCATGGAATCACTAGTATAATAGTATATTCCCACCCACCAAGATACCTGGGTTTCCCCCTTGTGCTCAAACAAGTTCATCACGCCATGAAATATAATTTGAACTTGGAATCACTACTTCAACATAATACATTCACCAAACATCCCCCCATGTATATCACACAATTGACACAATCCTATTTCTCTTTCAAATGTATTTTTAAATAATACCCACACCAAATATCCCACAACACATTCCAAATCTCTTTAACACTTAGACAAATACCTTAATCAAATTTCACAAAACCATTAAATGATAGATTAAATTACATAACAGCCTACACAAATATCACATAACACCCTCTTCAGCTTAAATATTCATTTTAATGTCACACGAAACAGTCCACAAACATGTTTCGCACCCTCATCAGATTTTAATAAAACATTTCATCTATTTATGAAACAACCTAATTTTTTTTGACATATTAAATCACTATTTACATTCTACAAAACATATTATGTGAATACAATCACCAAAAAATTACATGTACACCATTTTCACAATTTTTTAACTCACTAAATCATTTTCAATATTCATAAAACAAACACTATAGGTATAACCATGTTTTTCCTAAGAAAAACATTTAAAATCCTGATTTGAAGGAAACTAACATACTAAGACAATTACAATGAATGATTTTCTTCCCCATAAACATTTATTAATCCACTCTATAGTTCCATAACATTACTCAAAATTATGCCTCAAGAGATGCAAAAGAAAAACAGACATTTTCATAAACACCTTCAAGGAGTAAAAAAAGGGTTTACACATAACACCCATTAAAAGACCCTTTTTAGGCCCACGTGACAATAAAACATTACCAAACCAGAATTGGTAGCTCCATTAAACAAATAAGAAATCCCTTTAACAGTTTATAAAACTGCCACAAGAGAAAACATATGAGTTACATTTGAAAAATACACACTTCAAAAAAAATTATGTCATTAGTGATAAATGATTTTCTATTTCAATAAAAAGTTGTTTTCAAATCACACAAAAAATAATAGAAACATGCTAAATTATTTATCCACGAAATCTAACTCATCATCATATGATTACACAAGGAACGACCTACTGAAATTGTTGAAACCCTTAAATCATGGTGTCAAACATTAACCGCACCCTCTCTGCACCATAATAAAGATACATCCAACCTATATCCAGAATATTAAACAATAAATACACAAAAAAACCCTAGGATATATCCCAAATTTCAGGAAATTAAGATATTCAAGAATAATGGATGAAACACTTAGCAAATGAGAGCAACAAGGATGAAATCCCACTTACATGGGGGAATTTAAGAAATCTAGAAAAATGAAATATAATCTTAATTTTTTAAAAACAATATTCAAGTGACATTATAAAAAGAAAGAGTATGTCATGTAGGAATTATAATGGGGGGAAATTGTGAAAAATGAAAGATTTATGAAGGAAGCAAATTACCTCTTCAAATCCGGATAATTTGATAGATCATGAATAGGTTTTCCCTAATCTGCATTGGAAATGTGATCAAAAGTTGTTTAAACCAATATGGGATCATGCCTAAAGATTTTGTCTTCTATTACTAGGTAGAATCATAAAAAACATGTAAAAATGAATAAGTTATTAAATACAAAAATGTTTTTAAATGTGGAAATGGTCTTCCAGATGGCTCATTTATTTAAATGAAAGCCCAAATCCACCTAGATTATGGATTCCTAAAGGGTAAAAATTAATATGGTGGTGTTAATAGGTCAGGGGGGACATTTTGGAAATTTTATGGGTGTAAAATATTGAAAAATTAATGAGTTATCAACAAAACAAAATTGGTTTTTAAATCTGAAAATGGGCTCACGGTTTGGCACAAATCATGAAAATTCACCCATTCAATGAAAAGATGCCTGAGAAACCAACAAAATAGTGAAAAAATGGAAATTAAATTAAAATAATATTTAAAAATTTTCATGTATGTGAGAAATCAAAAGTTATATGGATGAACTGGTAATCTTTTTTAAAGGGGGAGTAATGCCTGAAGGGATGATGGCTTATTGGAGGAGGTAAACCAGCACAAAATTTAATAATGATCTATAATGTGCCAATATCTATAATGCAGTTTGGGTGGTGGGAATAAATATTTTTTAAAACCCATAAATCATCCCTAAAATTTTGAGTCGATTAATCACTTATAAAATAAATGTTTCATCTGACACATAGAGAAGTCAGCTTTATCTTGTTATATCTTTATCAGATGCTTGTGGAAACCATTCTTGGGGAGATGTATGATGAGATTATTTCCCTGAATGTTACATGGGATGATACGTGAAGGAAACATATTGTCACCCATGAGTAGCTGAAGAGTAATAAAAATAACAAAAAATGGGACCCACCGCTATAGGATGTTATTTTCTGTAGTATAGAAGTGTTCTTCGTAAATTCAATCCCATCTCAAATTAATCCTAGTATAAATAATAGGGTTATAGGATTCAGTCTAAGGATTCTATGTGGATAATATTGGAGTACATTGTTGATTTTTTATTGAGTCCCTTCCAATACTCAGTCCATTCTTCTATTGGTGGGGTGAGGTTGAGGTAATTCTTTATAGTGTTTAAATTATTAAAATGAAACTATTGGGAACAAATCCTCCAAGGTAACATTATGTGGTTTTTTTTGGTTCATTATGTTTGTTGAAAAAATCTACTTTCCAAAGTCAGTTGTGGATTTCTAGAGTTATTTATGACAATATATTTTGAAAAACAATCAAGGCAATAGAATAGATTCTCGTGAGTCAACAAAAACCTTTTTTATTCAATGTTGCGACATTTTGCAGTGCCTTCTAAATATTTGTGTATAAGATTTAGGGATTGGAGATTGGAGTTGTTGGAATATGAAGTTTTATCCAAGATTATATGTGTAAGGGAATATGCATAGGATTATGTGCTCATGGTTTTTTAGGTAAATAAAAATGATCCTACCCCCCCCCCCCAAATCCATAATTTGAACCCTCATATAAATCCATGGCTCTTAATCACAAAATAGGTGCGTGAAAAAAAATGTTGTAAGAAAATAGTTTCATGAAAAACTTGTGGCACTTGAAGAGTGTTATATTAAAATAATAGTTGTTTTATTAATTTCTATAATTATTCTTACAAGACACAAAAATGTTACATGATATATTGATTCCTAACAATTATGTCGTAAATGAGTATTCATCACTTGGATGGAAGTTGATATCAATGATACGATAAACTTTCTGTAAGACATATTGATTCAAGAAATCACTAGAGAAACTTATAAGGATGTTTTGAGCACACTTTATTAGATTGAGTAGTGCTATTTTAAATTTTTAATGGTTATAAACTTGGAGGGATAGTGAGATCCCTCAAAACATTAGGAAAAATAATTCACTTTTAGTAGATTTGGAACATAGGATCATTTTTGGTTATATGTCACTTGAACATATTCTAGTGAATGTGAATAAAGTAAAATAATAATTTCTCATTAATTATTTAATTTATTTCATACATTCCTATAGGAATGTGAAAGAAGATAATTTTGTTTCATAATGAAATAAGACACCGGGGGGAATTTAATTTAATTTTTCATGCCCTGATTCACCTCAATCCCTCATAGTGTATTTAACCTATTTGGGATAACAAAAACCAAAAATGGAAATATTACAATATTTTGGAAATTATATGTTGTTGTTTATTGTATATATACACCAATAAGTCCCCATATCATATATTAGGTCTATTTTAAGTGCCTCGGTAGTGGATCGAAGCACACATAATCTCTTATGATTTGTTTAGTTGATTTTATTTTTATGGAGTGTGGTTTTCCCCCTTTCATTGAGTATATTTATGTTGTTCAAACTTCATAATCAAAAATGGGGAATCCCTAATGAATATTTACATTCTCATAGTTTTCTACACTTTTCAATATTGTGATCCGCCTACAGGGCTATTCATTTACAATACCTAATCGAATGATGGTATGAGTTCATACATGGACACATTCATAGATTTTGAAATAGTATCACATATTAACAATGATTCCATATGTATAGACATTCAACCATACTGAATCTCTCTTTAATGAAATTTTCCACAAAAAAACTTATCACCCTGAAAATAAAAATTCATAAGAATCCAATATTGGCCAAAAATCTTGTATTCTAATTGATTTTAATGTTTAACAAATGTCTATAAAACTAACCAATTCAAATTCATCAATCATGATGGAATCCCATTTTTCCTGTTCATAGATTTCATCCTATAACAAGGTTCATTGTCAATATATTCCAATCATTTTGATGAAATGAAACCATTTGTTCATGGAAAATTTGGTAGGATAGATTATCTCAAGGGTGTTGAATCCGAAGATCCAAAGACTTCAATTTAATATCAATTTTGATCCATGGAGAAGGCTAGGGACTCTTAGACCATATCATATATGCATAGGTAGTCTATTCATCTATACTATTAGGATACCTGAGCTAATGATAACTTGTAAACTAATAGAGAATATAAAGATGAAAGGTATTTTGGGTGAAAGGTTTCTAGGTCTTCATTCCAACCAAATTCATTAAAATTATACTACGTTTGGCTATCATAAATCCATATAGAATGTTTGTAACCCTATGCATGGGAGATTTATTGGTACTTCACTAGGATAGCATACCATAATCTATTCTCGAAGTTATCCGGCCACCCTGCGATATTCAAATCGAACGAAAATTCATGGAGATGTGGTAATATTTTCCGGAGCTAGACATGATAAAAATTTCCATTTATTATTAAATCTCAACCACAATGTGGGTGACTAATATGATGGTCCATGAAACTTATGAGTGAATATCTAGACAATATGAGGAAGAAATGATTAATGTATTCAGTTTTAGTGTTATATATCACTCCTTTACATTCTCATTTTACTAAGATGTCCGTCATAATTAGTTTTTAGTGGACATATCATGAAGTTGGTAAAATAAGAATTTTTAACAAGGGTAGTGCTTGAGTCAAGAAAATATGGGCCCAAGAGAATCCTCAATTGAGTGGGGGATAATTCTCTTTAATCCCTACTGAAATCCTCAAGTCATATGATGATAGTGGAGGATATGGTTGGAAGGTATTCATGACTGCCACCTCTAAAATCCCCAACCGAGGGGAACGACACTAGCCTTAATATTTCACAATAGTAATCATTTTCTCTTTCATTAGCACTCATTACTCACTCGATGTAGCCATTTCTCTATAATTTCCTTTTAAAATATATTATTAAATCTCATCCCTTAATATTTCTTATATTTTTCCTTCTAGGATAGAGTGGGAAATTATGGAAGAGGAAAAAATTTAAGTGGTTGAATCCTTAAATTTGATAGGTGATTTTCTACAAGATGAATCTGTTTCCTTTCACATTACTACAGTGGGAAAGGAGGGTTCTATAACGTTAGATACACTCCATAAGGTGTCATTTTATAGTCACTTACCTTCCTCCTCATTATATTTTAGTTCCATCTCTTACACCATATGGCCCTTTAGTAACACTCAACATGTATTTCCACCAATCAAGAAGGGGATTACATTCATGGGTGGTCTGATGAATGTTTTTGTGCTTCTCTTGACTCCTCAAGGAATTAAGACATCCATGGACTATAGGTGGTGGATTGAATCAATTTAAGATACAATTTGAGTTTATATCCACACCACTTAGATACCCTTACTACCGAGGATGTTTTGAGATATAAGGCTTTAAGTAACGATCAAATAGTACTAGTATATAGGTTGAAAAATATTATCATTCCCTCATATTTTGATGAGTTTTGAGAATTTTCACGGGAATAGTGTGGATTTGTGTTTTCACATGCCTGTGATTAAAATAAAACCAACCTCTTTGAATTTTATAAATCAAGATAGAGTTTTACTTCTGTATATTTTTTTCATAGAAACCATTTACAATGAAAATCATGTCTAATGAATCTATTCCCACTGTACTCCTATAGCTAGGTGAGTAACGACTGAGGGCCTCAAAGTGGGATATTCCACTAAGACGTCCATTTTATTATATATGAAAACATAGATGCATTCGTTACTTCCTTGCAGTTCCCTTCTAAATACATTGAGAATATGGGTTTCAAAGAGGCATCATTTCTTTCCAATTATTCAACAATGATTGAGTGTTTTTAATTACTCTTATTGTTTGACTACATTTACATTCTGTTAATCCCCAATAATAATGAGGGGTGTCACCAATTGTCTAATTCAATAAATATCCTATAGTGAGACAAATAGGGGATCTTACTAACTTATTCATCCATCAATATAATGTGAAGATGATACTATTTCATTGTAAGTGGTGTTGCCTTCCTCATTGAATTAATTAATCCTAGATTACATCTATCCATAAAGAAGTTTTGAATCAAAATTAGAGACATATGACCCATTTCAAAAAACATATTTTATTTTCTGGTGATATATATAGAATATAACATTGGAGTCACATCCCAATGATATTCCATTTAAACATCAACAAATTAAATCTATTTTTTCATTTTAGGGTTTTTAGGGTTTGATTACCTCATGATCCACCATGACATTGATTCAATCATTCAGTAACTGGATAATTAGAAAAAAAACACTACAGGATGAATTGAAATTATCAGGAAACTCGTAGTATACTAGGGATACTATATCCCAAGAATATATCAGCCATGAGAAGGAGTTAGAGAAGTATAAAAAATGACGTTATGTGAAATATCGACAAATAGTAATCCTTTAAGATGAACTGAAGGCTATAATGAAAGTTATTTTCCACTTATATCCATACAAAGGTAGGTCATCAACATCCAACATAAAATATGATTCCATGGAGATGGATTATATACAATACACTAATGCGGATGTCCCCACACAACTAGATGGTTTCAAAGAATTTTTGATAATGATCCTTCCATTGACTTAGAAATCAATTCATATATATATAAACATTAGTAAAACATTACAGATAGAATATAAACCATGTAAGCTCCTTCTATTTAAAAAATGAATGAAAATATTTTCCCCTTTATGACATGTTAAATATTTTTATCCCCACCACAATAATAATACAACACATAATTATTTTTTTGGATTAAATGGAATTGAGTTAGTGTGAAAAAATTACAATTATAAGGATATGAAAATTATAATTTTTTGAATAATCCTTTTAACATATAGATTATAGTTTGACTATTTCTATTGAAAAATAAAAAATTCTAAAAAATTTAAATCTTGTGTGTAATCTCTAATTTTTTTCTAAAGTCGTAGATGAAAAAAAAGGTAGAGAGAGAAAATTATATATTTAAGGCCACCATTTGCTAGTTTTCAACCTATTAATCATTATTCCTACATATATTCAATTCTAATTTCTTTTTCTAATATCCGAGGAGTGTGAATTTAGTGAGATAAGAATTTATAATTACTCAGGGTTTTCTTTATTTGGTATTCGACCTTATGAATACAATTTATTTTTTAGGGATGATTAGAATCTTGAGGCTTAACTAATGTGACCTATGTTATATACTGAACAAATTTGACCATGAATTTTAAGATGATGACCCAAGGATGGTTTCAATTCAATAATGTCCCAAAATTCATTTTATAAATAAATATAAAATTAAGACTACCAAATTTCTTATTTTAATTTCTCAAATAAGAAATGAGACATGAAATTAATGAATTATAACATATAACATTTGGAATTAATTTTCTTACATGATGTAAGCTTTAGGGATTATAGAGGGAGAATATTTCTCTCATAGGAATGAACGTTCTTATGGTTGACTGCACTTTTTTAAAACTCATGAAATTAAAAACTGGGGTGATTCAATTCAGTATCAAAATAATAGTATTCTTATGTATCAGATATTATATTATCAAGGACTGTTTAGTTTTTCATGGTATGAAATTTTCATGTCCATCATGGGATGTTCATCACTGGAAGGTGTCTGAGAATCAAGGCATAGTTTTTTTAGCATAGTCTATGAATGGTAAATTCATCATACATGCTTTTGTAAATGAGGTTTCACTATGTTCAGATCATATTCTTGCATAGGTGGGGTACAATTAAAAATTTATAATCATCTTCTCAGATTTGGGTCATCATCATTAACTGTGGAAACCAAATGTTTTTGTTGTTCTGGAATATGGGTCTAGAAATTAGAATCTAGGAATCACTAGAATTCTTGTTTGAATGAGCCTCAAATTATATGATGCTCTTTTTGGTTATACGGTGGACGACCAATAATGGTACAAAATGATCCTTCCAAAATATGTTAAAAGCTTCATATATTTTAATGTCACTTGTCCGGGATATGGATCATGTAGTATAATTTCATATGATGATGAAGTGGACCATTAATTAAAAAAACTCACATTAATTTATTTGGGGGATATAATTAAATTTCATTTAGATTTCACCAAAATAATTGAATTTTTTCATTATATGATTGTTTTAATAATAATGTAATAAAATTTAAGGCATGAATGGGAAATGTTTTTTCAATAATTTTTGAGTATTCATATTTTATGAATAATATGGGACTAGTATGACATGAATGACCATTGACTATGTTCAAAAAGATGTTTATCGAATAATAATGTTTGGGACATATGATGATAGAATAGGTCTCTACCAAGGGAGATCATATCCCTTGTTTACATGTCCTTTGTGTGTGTGAATAATTAAAAGAAAAATACATGGTATCATTGAATAGTAAAATAATGAAATCCTATAATTCCATGGCCTTAATTTTTCTATATTATACAAATCAATATTAAGGAATAATATGAATATTCAAAATGATGGTTTACATTGGAATATGAAATTCAATTTTTGATGGCCAATTGAACGATATTAGTGAATTGGATTTCCAATGAAAAAATGTCTAGTTTGGAGGATGAAAGTGAATGAATATTAATGGATAATTTCATATCAAAATCATTCAAGAATTTGGGAAAATGTTTCCCCTTGTTGGACTGACCCTTATGAAGGAATGGTGAACTTTTTTTGAATATAATCTCATGGGTTTGGTGAGGAACAATATTAAACCCACCTATGTTGATCCGGAAGGTAACTAGGAGAGTGGGGGAAATTTCTAATATGGATGATAGACTAAGGTGTAGGATCTAGCAATCTCTTCATATATCATCCAATCATGATTGAATCCACACATTGTTACTGAAATTATCTAATGAAATTTCTTTCAACCATTCTATTTAATGTCATGTGATTATAGCCTTTTGAGTAACTTATACTATATTTCTTTCATAAAAATTGTAACCATGATGTCAACTGATTTGACTTCTTCAAGATGGGAATGATTTACCAAAACAAAAAATCCCATGTGATCTAAGTGCGGTGTGAGAAATAATAAGTGTCAATATATTATTTCATCATATATATGTGCTTAATGTGGGTGACATAGGTATTTTTATCATGTTTTTATTGGGACAAGATTTAGTATCTTTTTTCCTTATATATATATACTAATAGAGTTCAAATTAGGCCATATGTTCTTCTAGTATTTGAAAAATAAGTTATAGTGACATAAAAAATGTATTTGATCATCGTGTGGTAAGTATAGAAGTTACCAAAAAAGAATGATAAGGAATTAATTCCAATGAATGTTGAAAAAAATTCCTAAAAAACATATCTTTATTGGAATCCTTTCTTTGTGACACAGGTCATCCACGGGTAGTAACATATGAAATCGTATTCTTATTACACAAGATAATACTACATTTTAGCATCATGTACTGAAGATGTTGTCTTATTTTTTAATATAATATGACTAGGATGACATTTTTTCATATAGTTTTTATTTATATATATTAGAAAATCCATCATAGAAACGATGAGTGAAATAACCCTTACCAGTCCAAGGATGATTCGACATACTTCTGGTGTGAATGTAGAAATTATAAAATGTGGTCTTTGGGAATCATGGATCAGGAGAAGTGGTATAGGAAAATAACACAAACAGAGACCATAGACCAATGATTGAAGATAACGTTCAATGAATAATGTTATTCAGGTTTATAGAGAGAGAATACATATCTTCTAAGAATGACCTTTCATCTAGTTGATATTAAAGCATTTTTGGAATGATCATGAAATGATAGATTGGGGGAGATCAATTCTTGGTAAAAAAACACGTCTCTAGGAATATGAAATCCAATATTTGATTTCTGAATAAATCTTATGAATATCAAAAAATTTTGAGGATAATAAGTTTTATTTTTTAGGTGGGATATTTCAATGAATAAAGGTTGAATTTGGACTAGCCTTTACGATGGATTGTAATGTCCCCTACATATATTTTAGTTCATACGTGGGATATGGATTTTTTTTTCTGTGTTCATATCCTAAATAGGGGGCCATGAGTTAGGTCTCCTATGTAGATCTATATTTTTCTTCATGGGAGGGGCACTATTTTTCTTTTCTCTGTGGATTTTCCATTGTAATTAGGAGTAAACATTACTACATATATGATTTCAGGAGAGAATCCAGCCGCATATAGTTTTTGTAAGTCTGCCTATGCATATAGGACACGTACATAGGGAGGGGGATATTTTTCACTATTGATAGACTCAGGATAGAGGATGTAGGATTCATTTTTTTAATTGTAATATCATGAAATAATTCACATATTGTTCTTGTATATGGGTTTTGTGTGATTCCATCACCATAGATCATGATCCATATAAGAAAAAATAAAATTGTTTTATATTTTCACAACAGGAAATGATGATGTAAATCTTGTAGCTTCACATCATGTGGTGAGGGAATTTTCAAACAGTTACAAAATATGCCACTAAAATTATAGGTTAGACCCACATATTATACTAAGAGTCCTTTTTTAGGTCATATGACTTGAAAATATGGGTTACCTATAATTTTCTTCTATATATGACCATGATACTATGATTTTTAGCCTTTTATGGCAAGGATTATGGTGTCACATAGTTTATTGTATATTTTTGAGGATGATAGTGTCTTAATAAAATGATGAAGTTCATTAGAATTATTTTATTCGAAGGGGATTTTATTATCTTTCTATCCACCCAGACAATTAAATAATAACCATTGTAGTGGAACATGGTTTTAGTATAAGTTAACTCCCAAATTGTATATAGTTTTGGAGTTTACATATTTATTATCATTAGAGACTTTAGGAATACTAATGGATCTCCTTTATGTAATGAGTAGAGGTTGTAATTTTCATTAAAATCCTATGCTCTTT
Organism: Viscum album; assembly: GCA_963277665.1. NCBI lineage: Eukaryota > Viridiplantae > Streptophyta > Magnoliopsida > Santalales > Viscaceae > Viscum > Viscum album. The sequence continues at coordinate 225,881,586 of OY728125.1, forward strand.
GATTTTTGTTATAGTCCATGTTTTTTAAGGTTTGAAATGTTTCACATCATTCTTCTAAAATTCATCCATCCATTTTTAGGATTTATCATCTATGGATAATTGATCGCATATGGAATCATTGGAAAACAAAAATTGGCTTCAATGGGAATGATGGATGTTGTCTTGTATATATTTGAATATGTTGTAACCCTATTAGAAGAGTTTTTGGTGGTCCGATAGGACTAGAGGGCATGATATCGATTTTCCAGACAATAATTTTTATTATTATCTACTATTTTCAAGTGTGTTTTTGATAGGGTATTACTAAAGTCCTCTATCAATCAATTGACCAATTTAATATAGAAATAAAAAATGTTTGATTTTATAGTATTATTCTTATACATCTTATTCTACTGAATAGAAAAAGGGTTAGTTTTATTGTCCATCCTTATTGTATAAGGAGTACAAGATTTCATAATGATGTCTGATTTCAAAAATATAACAACGCTTTTGATCCTCAATTCATTATGGGAAATTTATTCTATCAATTTTAAAATATTATGTAAGTGTTTTGATGTATTTAAAAATCATGTACAAAGTTATAGAATACGTCCCCATAACATTCATTACCCATATGGAAATTGGCCCGGATTATTTGGTTGTGTCTGTCAACACTATGGAATGATTGAAAATTATCAAATGGAATTCATAGGTATTTCACTTCTTGGAACATTTTATGGAGTTACACATCATTGAATTCTAGATGTATTCAAGATAATAGATTATATTTAAATTATTAAAAGATATTTTTTGGGGACCACTGTCTATCTTATGTAATTATTTCATTATAGTAGTTTCATCCTCCCCATCAATTCATCTGATAAGGAATCCTTAAAATACTCATATAAATAGGTAATTATATTGTATTGAGAGGTCATAAAGAGTGAATCTTGTTGCAAATCATTAGGTTGTCTCTAAAAAAGGGTTATATGAAAAGATTAGTCCATATTGAAGTTATTCTATATTTGGTATCATCCATCCAGTTTAAGGATTGTCTGTTATCATGTGGAATTAACCTCCATGTTTGCAGAAAAATAGATACAAACACATTTTGTGAACATTCAATGAATAAAAATACGGTTGATCATTTCCACATGATATAGATATTCCAAACCAATGGATTCATTCTTCAATTCATCATCATTGTAATTTAGTGATCATGGGATGTGAGTCAACTTTGTATCTAAGGGGAATTATTCCATTAATCCCTAGTCATTATCCTGTAAGAGGATTATCTAATCCTTTCTAAGAGCATACTCCAAGTTTACCTTTTAATTTCTAACCTGAAATCACTTTTCAAGATTATATGGTCGACATGAATTTTATGTTCCAGTGAATGTCCTATAATGATATTTGTACATTTTGACTCATTTTCTGTAAAACATCATTAAAATTGCAAGGATAAAAGAATATTTCCTTTGTTAGAGAGATTATAACAACTCTCATTTCAACAAGGTTGTGTATAGGTCATTCCTTTCTCTTCCATGTTGGGCTTCTAGATGTTCCATTAAAATATATCTCCCATATCTAGTGGGTTTTCTATAATAATGAAGATATATGTATCAAGAAATTCATTTTTGAACTATTTATTTTCTTATAAATAGTTTTTCTTCAAGGAAATATGAAAATTTATAAACTTTTACTACTTTCTATGAACCAGAAAAATGTAATGTCGTTATAGGATGACATCCCACCCTAGAAAAGTTTTATTCAATATACGATAGTTGAGGATATTTTTTAATGGGTTATTTTGAGACACCACATAGTCCATTTACTGATATCATTTATGACTTAACATCTGAACCATGAATACTACTAACACAAATCACTTCTCAATCTCTAAATAATTAGCTTCAGTTTCAGACATTGATTAACTAATATAATTAAGGATATTTTAATTCTTTCTTTCATTATTTTATCTGGTGAAAGTAACCTGTGATCATCATGATTCAATCAAATATACAATTATTAGTCTTCCCCAAAAAAGTATCATTAAAATCAGTGTACTTAATAGATATTCCGTGAGGATTTAAAATGAATCCATACATTCGTTGGTCCACTAATATGTGACCTACCCACTTTATCAAACTAGTGAAGGGAAAATACTTGACAGTGATGTTTTCTATAATAGACTAAATGTAATAATGGTGTCCTTATAATCCTCTCAAATATACAAGTTTCTAATTTGGTGATATACATATGATATTTTTTTTCTCTGAATCGACTTCAATGTCGAAATGGTGTATCATGATGTTGATAAATTTCCGCTTCTTAAACATGAAGACACATTTCAAGGGGTCTATCATCAAGATAGTCTATTGTATTTCATTGATGGTCTCATGATCAACTAGATGGTCAAAACATTGTTTAAATTTAACTAACAGATCATTAATGAAGAAATCATAAAACCATTCGAATATGTGTATGAAGATGAGATTCGTGGAACTTTGATGTGTATAGCCACTATTCTACTAGAAAAATTGAATTTCCCAACAACAAAATAGTCCTAGAGGAACCTTGAAGACCTTGTATTAATAAAATTCATTTTATATTAAGAATTTATTATACCCTAATTAGTTATAAAATATTGACAAAAATATCAATCAGGTCAATACATAAATAAAGAGTTATATAATTGAAACTCAAAATTCATATTTCTGAAAATTCTAGTCTAGATCTTTGAAGTTAAGTAATTTATTGATTTTTTAATAATATTATTTAATGGGATGATGTTGGATTTTAGTATTCCACACTGATCCTTCCAAATGAAATTGGAAGTACAATTATTTCTATATAATGCTCTATTTTAGTGGTGTGAGTTAGATGTATCCTTCTAGATGCATGTTTAGATTCCTTGTGGTTTTCGAGAAAGACCATGTGGTGCCTGGCTACCTCAAAATTGAGGCATTGTATTTCAATGAAATTATATGAAATCATGACTTGATGAAACATTATAATGTAGGTATACACCTCTTGTTCCATGGATGAAAATAACAAACCTACTAAAGTGGGTCACAGGTTCTCATTTTTACCATGATTTATTTTCTTGTGTTCTTCAATAGTGTTATATACACCATCAAGGAATGGTAGACAAGAATCAATATGGTACTCCCCCTTATTTTTGTCCTCTTCTTAACATATGTTAATTGTAAGGGGGTAAGGTGATGAAGGAACATTCATAGAGTTTTATTAGGATTAAACATTTTGACATATGAAGGATGAAGTGGCTTCCTATCATCCAATTGACGTTACATGGTTTTTGTGAAGATTCAGAGAGGACGGGGAGGTGGATAAAGGAGTATCAACAATCTATCATGGTGAAAAGACATCAACATCTAGATTAACGGATGAGGACGGGATATATAATTTTCCAAGGGATGTAATGAGGGGATTATTATCAGTTATTTTACCTGTATATTTATAGTTAGTGGCCTTTTGTATGCACATAGGATCTATTTACATGGAATCTATAAATCCATTTATCAAATATGAACCCTAATAATGTATACTTCCATTTATATAATTAGTTTAAATCACATATTCTATAATGTTAAATTTTAAGGGATTGGCTAGGTTTAATTCCAAACTATTTAGGGCCTTGACCTAATAAATTCCATCAATAATAAGTTGATTCCATTCTTTTTGATAGAATTTTCATCAATGGATTTTGATTCAATTTTGTAATTATTGTATTTGTCCCCATGAAACTTACTAATTTTACCATTAATTAAATAGTGTATGTTTTTTTGGTATGATGTGGGGACTTTATCATTTTTATCCAATAAAGGTATTCTCAGTATAATGATAAATGTTTTATATTTATGAACAACCATGGATTTTGTTTTGGATGTGAGTTCCATAAACATGAACTTTATGATGATCCTACAAAAATGATTTTCTTTATTTTTATAATAAAAATTTATATTCAATATGTTTCTGGATAAGTGGGACTCTATATTACCCGTTCAACAATGCTTTCTAACAATAGTGGGGATGAATATAGTGTCAATATAATGGTATTATCATTAGTTATCAATTTCATTTATTCTTCCATACAAATACAATGGTCTAATGTGTCATTGTATATTGGTGTTTTATTCTCCAAGAATGAGATAGTGATGTGGAATTCAATGGGATTGATCACTATATAATAAATTTCATCATTTGTAGTACTATATTCAAACTCTTGAGGATTTAAAAAATTATCTATGTGTGTGTCCAGGAGGTCCTTTTATAGACATAGTGCATCTATGATTGAAATTATGGACAGAATTTAGGCAAATTTCATTATAATTTCATTCATCAGGGAAAAAGGTATATCTTTTCAAGTGTACAGCTACACTTCTTCTGTTTTATTAGGAAATAAAGCATTTAATTTATTTATATTTTCTCTTGGGACATGATTTAAAGGTTGTATCATCCTTATTTGGTTAGATTTACTAGGTTTACACGCATTCCATGGATAATTTAATAAATGACCTTACACTAATTAATCATATAGAAGTATTAGACTATGTAAAAAATATAATAATTGGGACACATTACATTCACCTACTAGGCCCACTATATGTCTCTTGCATGATTTTTCAAAAAATAGGAAATACAAGCATTGATGTGTCTAGAGTGTTTGTTTTTACTACGATTAAGAATTCCCCAATATCTCTAGCCTCTATGGAATCCTACATATAATTAATAATAGGATCCTTGGATCTTGGATTAATATCCATATTCATCAATAGAGAGTGGATTCATTATGTTAATGACATTTATGTAACTAAAGTTCAATTCTTCCTTTAATGAGAATTATCTCATGTGTGTCAATTTTTGTGGTACTATTTGTTGTGGTAGTGTATATGATTTTGGGATTAAAAGAATTTCATATAAGAGAGTTAGAGTGAAAATTGGGGTTGGTATTATTTCATTATAGTTTTTTATTTTCCCTTTAATCTTTCAATGTTTTTTAGAGAAACAGACATTAGAGGACTACGATATCGAAAGGGACATTTTTTCCATAGGCGAAGAGCATGGGGACATACATGGCTATTTCAACTATATCCATAGAAGGGAATTTTTTTTTAATTTTGTTAATAATAAACCACTCCTTAAACTTTTGTGTATTCATGCAATAATAATTTTATAATTCAACTTCTTCCTAAAGATTGGGAGCAGAAACACATATTACATGCATTAGGGTTTCCCCAGATTAACTAGCTCGGAGTCCAAAATTTTATCATGTATTTTTTGGAAACTAAAAATTCATATATTATGTGACCCATTTTTAGGTGAATGGGAATTAATTTTTTATATTCATTTTATTTTATTGATTGGGTCACTTGTGTATTGTCTACATGATCATGATGTTATCCAACACATCGATGAATTATCCAGACACATAGTCATCTCAGAATGAATAATAATTATTCATTAGATTTTCAAGAGGGTTTATACTCTATTATCTATGCTTGTACTAGTTATTTTTTTGTTTCATCTAAGGATTATGAGGAGGTTCCTCGTGATATGGAATAAGAAATGGAGTTGCAGAATGTGTGGGTATTATCGTATGCATGTCAACCACAACCTCTACTTTCCTTACTCACTTTCCTTGAGTTGATGGAATTAATGGGGACTAGTAGTTGGTTTCAAATAGGGAAACATATAATATTTGACAAACTATAGTGATATCTGGAAACCCTCTTATGTATCTCACATGGATATGAAGTGTGTGCAACACATCATAATGATTCATTGAATAAATGGATGAACTCTTCATGGGGAAACTATAGGTATTTGGAGCTTGTTATCCATGTCAAATATGAAATAAAATTTTATACCCATTCATTATACCAATATGTATAGATTGTGAGGGTGGTGACTATCATATTTTCTAGCTTTGAGATAAATTGGAATGGAAATTTCTAATGGATATCTTCCAATCCAATGATTGACATAATTGGAAAATTGGTCTTCCACTTAAAAGTTAACCCATACCATGTTTACATTAATAAAATAAATTTAAATTCTTTTTATTGCACATGTTTTCCCACAATGGAATAACATATATACACCAAATGAATCAAATTAATCTATGTATCCCCCACACCATTAAAAAATGAAATTTTGGATTCCTAAAATTTGGCTGGGGAGTGTTCAGATCAACCAATGTTTGGTCTGACAACATTGCCAATTATACATATAAATACAGTCCTTCAAATTAATTCAATGAAGATGTTAATGACTAACTGAAATTTATTATACCATGATACAAATTTGGTTCAATTGGATCTGGACCTGGGACTGAAATATGTGGGGACCTTTCAAGTGTCTTTGTTTGAACCCATAGTTGGTAGTCTGTAGGGTCTATTCTGCGAGGGTGTGTCTGACCCCACCCAAGTTTTATACCAAATGGGAGAAAATAATAATACATTTCTATGATGGGTTCCTACATGATTATTTGTAGGTTCACCAAATTTAGTAATAATATGGATCTATTTAAATTGTTTTAATGAACCCTCTTTGTTGTGGTGTATGAGATAAACATGGGAGTTGACTATAAAATTATAAGGCATAACATGTAGGTATGCTTCCATGAATTAATTATAAATTATTTCCACTCAATTAAATTAACACATTCCCTCAATAATAAATTATTTTATTATCTTGTGAGGAGTTGAACCACATCGAGGGTGGATTGTGTGATCTCTTTCCCTTACCGTTTTATTTTCCAGATTATCATTGAGGAGTTAGTCATAGATAACTTGATAGAAACCCTCATAACCAAATTATGGTGATATATTAGAGTACACAATATTCCTGAAATAATTTTTTTGTAGAAAATATTAAATATTTGAACTTCCTCCAAATTTCTCACTGTAATGGTCTTGTGTTCTATATCCTCAGTAAGGGTGTTATTAATTAGGTTCACTGATGAATAACACATTGTAATTATTTATTCAATATCATAGATATATTTATTTTTTCATATTCCCTTATAAAGTCTTTTTGCTATCCTATATAGGTCAAAATGGAACAATATAACTAATTTTGATGTATAATAAATCCAAATTCAATTGTTTCATGGTTGTTCTATGTGAGGATATCATGACAAGAGATATGACGATCTATGACGATCCACATTCCGGAGTTACCCGTATTTGGGGGAAGATTTTATTCAACTATGTAGGATGTGGTTAAGGTAAAAGGAATCATGATCCTATGGTATGTGAATTTCTTTTTCCCTTCAATGGCCCTTAAATCATTTTTCAACAAATTCAAACATTTTTTTAGAAAATCCCTCACCCCATATGCGTGGGATTTTCTGGGATTGTAGTAGATATTATAACAATGTCTAATTTCTTGATTTTATGGAGACATGTTTGAACATGGGATGTGTTAATTGAATTTTTTTAACTTGGTCCACCTTCCTCTAATGATATTTTTGATGGTTAATGATTTACCTTCTTTTCGAGGGAGATTTTCTAAATGTATTTGGATTATTGAAAAACGTTTTTTTATAAGAATATTTCTCTTATGGCGTGACATTATCGAGAGTTGGTTAGGGATGGTTATAGGTGATCATCCCATATTTTTTTTAATAGAGTATATTACATAAACCCAACACGAGGATATAATATTTAATTATGTATCAATTAGACATATTTTCTAATTGGGGATTGTGGAGAAAGACAATTCCCTTTTTCCCCATACTTTGACATGACCAAGAATATGGAGATTTCGTGATCAGCTGACTAAATATTTTTAAAACATCAAGATGTGGTTGTTGAAGGGATCTTTCCTATTATCCCAATAATGGTTGCCTTTTTGATAGGAGAACCACCATGTAGACTTGTCCATGTAATCCTTATAATAATTAGTGTGGAGTAGATATTATTTCTACGAGAATTCAAATTGTATTAAATGATGAAGTGTGTTTCCTACATGTAGGTGAATTTCCTGAACATAATAATATAAAAATGTATATGAAATGTTCTATGGGGGAGTGGATAAATCCCAAAAATGATTGGTAATTTTCCTTTCCCAACTATCTCCTCTTGTTCAACTTATTTTCTTCATTATTATTTAGGGACTCACCCACCTGGTACAACCAAACGGAAAGTATCCCTATAGATTATTTATAAATATAAATATCATTGGGGATTTCCTCTATCAAATAATAATTCAGACAATACAAGAGTGGTTGGTAGAATTATAACTTCATTAGTATATCTTCTACTTTAGTAATTATTTCACTCTATACTGAAAAAGAAATCAATAATGGATGGACTCATTCTACCAATTTCATAGAGGTATGAGGGATTTATCATAAATAAATCATCTTTTTGAGGAACTTATTTCAGATGTTAAGTGTTACCTTATGGACAAACATCATTGTGACTCCCATCATACTAAGGAACACCACCATGGATTTATTTTTGACTATAAGGATAATTAATACTTCTTATACCATAAGGAGTACCTTTAGTTATGAATATTGTAAGGGGAATACATCATTGCTATTTTATCATACTACTTATCACATTTGGTAGGGCATAAATTCTTATGTATTTTGGTGAGATTGATGACCCATGCATATAGAGGTCCTATGAAGGTTTTTCTCGCATGGAATATTTACCATTGAGAAAATACTGACATGGTTCTAGGACTTAAAAGGAATATGAGTTAATTTTATTGGAGGATTCCTATTTTTTTGAAATGTGGCGAGTTCATATACTGAAATGGAGTCTCGTTAGAGTGATCCTTGGGTGGTATGACCCACTGAAATGGATACATGTTTTCTTGGGCCAACTCATTTAGATGCCCCATAATGGAATGTGATAGGATGATTTAGAGATTGATTCACCTCTGTGACATTCATCTAATCATGTGGACATCATGATCAACCCCACAAAATAATCCCATGAGATTCATGCTCAGTTAGAGAAACAATAAGAAGCTGATGATTTAAGAAACACACAATATCATTCATCTATTTACAGATGAGTACATGACTAGTAGATAGTGAATGTTCCTTGACTCACCATTCTTCTCTCTTATTATGGTAACTCGGAGGAGGTTAATAGAAGGTTTGTGAGCATTTCAAAAAATACGGGGGTATTAAAAAATTTGGCTTACCCATTCGTAGTTCTACAGAGAAGATGATGCCAAAAACTCACCCTCATCAAATGTAAAGGAATGTTCCCCACCCCTTTTGAATCAGTAGGTAACATGTCTCGAAAGAAACATGGGGAGGATGTTTCCCTAACCATCATTTATAAAACCAATAGGTCCATTTCATTATATCCATGTTTGGTTTCCTCATTAAAGAATAGATTCACATTGTACACAACATTAGTATCCAACAAATTCTATATGAAAGGTGAGGGACAAATCTTATCAAAATAATGGAAAACAGAATGGTTGACATGATGTCGTGTCTTTCTCTATGACCATGCAGGTAAAGAGGCATCAATGGAGTTGTTGACATGGTATATCAATGAATTATGATTCAAGGGAAGATATGTACTACCATTGGAGGAATAAAATATAATTAAAATTAGATTCCTAAAGATAAGGCCTAAGAAAGATCAAAATGACTCATGCATTTTGGGCTTGGGTGATCTCAGTAGGTCTCACATTGGTTAAGTTATGTGTAGACGAAAGGGATCTCACATAGGGTAATGCCTAGTCAAAATCAATGGGGTCTCGCATAGGATATGGTATGGGAGAAAATGAATGGGGTTTCACATAGATTAAGTCCTAGATAGAATTTATATTCTTATGATTGAATTTTTCTAGTGGAGGATACATCATGTGAAAAAACACATTGGAAAAATCTCATGGTAGAGACCATTATTATAAATCCAAGGTTCTGATATGGTCTCCCAATAAGGGACTCATATAGGTCCCTTGTTTTCTAAGAGACCATTTATATAGTACTTCCTAGTGTGGGGAGTTATTCCCTATTCAGTTGATTGAACATTCATGCATTGGATGAAACATAATACCACTACACCTATTTAATTCCCTCTTCTCTCTTGATTTAAATAACTACCTTAGTGGATAGAGATCCTGGTATAAGGAATTTGGTGATCAGATATTATATGATTCTTTAAAATCTATAATTATGAAAAATGTGGATTCCTAAGGTACAATTTATAATTTACCTCAAGACCTTGTTTGTACGAGGTTGACCATGAAGTTCCATCATGATAGTTTCATGTGAGGGTGTCATGTGAAGGTTGAAATTGTCATTCTATATTTCATAGGCCAAGAAAATTTAAGACTCTAGGCATGAATGATGGGTTTTCACTAGATGACTTGGGTGATTTTCCTTTTTCTTCTTATTTCACTTCACCTCTTTATTAATTGAGTTATTTTCACAGAAATATTATCATCCACAAGTGAAAAAGAAGAGTTTCCTCATATACCAATTATTTATCATATTAAATGAATTCAAAACTAGTAATTATTGATCCTTAAATGTTATACAGCTTAAATATGGTTACAAAAAAAATTTGGCATCATTTTCATGATTTAAAACCCTATCATCTAACATTTACCCCTCAGCATATCTATTTTTACCTATATAATGGAAATAAATTTTTAACGCTTTTACTCTTCATAATGGTATCATTTTTTTGGTGAAAATACCAGATAATATAACATATCATGATTCCTAATTATGAATCCATTTTATCATATTTAATTTAGATTAGTGGAAGAATACAATTGAACATTATACCATTAGACATTATGAAAACATGAGTTTCCAAATAGAAAATTCTCAAAACTATACAGGTTTATAATATCTAAATTCAAAATTTATTTGATTAAGATGAAAGTAAAAAATATTAATATTAATATAATTTAAATAATTATACTTTAAACTATTCCAAATTATAATTTGTCCTTGTAAATTATATAACATAAATATGTTTTCATTAAAAATACTTTTGTGTCACCATACATGGAAAAATAATTAACATCCATAAAATACAAGAAATAAAACGTAATCTAATTTTTTATGTTATTATTTGAAAAGTTGATTTTCATTTTGAAAACTAAAATTCTAAAATTGTTATGAAAAATATCTTTAAAAAATGTGTGTAGTGCACAACTAAACTATTTTGTGAAAAAATACAGGTTTTCATAATTAAATTTTTTTCATTTAGAAAATTAATATTTTATTTCTAATCAAAATATAACCATAACATTCATATATTATTTATTAGTATTAATAAAAAAGAATTTAAACTCAAGGTAATAATAATATTACTATATTATTAACCAATTTTTCTTGTGGTTTTGTTTTTATCAATCTATCGATGAGGCAGAATTTTTTAAAATATATATTCCATAAATTCTAAGGGTGTTACTTTCTCAAATATGAGCAGTGGTAAATTTCATATATTCTATGAAATATATCATTATTTTTCCTAAATCTTAGTGTATTACATTATAAAAACATTAAATAAATTTTATCTTCGTAATTTAAACATGATCAAGTTAATAATTTTTTGACATTAGGAAATACTACTGTTGAAAAATCCACATTATAAAATTTCCAATAAAACATCATCCTGATAAGAGATAAAGGTAAATACATTGATTATTTGGAATAACACAAAACAAGGCATCCATGTAGAATAACATTAGACTCTATGAACAATATTTTTAGAAAAATCTATCCACTATAAAACATTATTATCTAAACCTGAAAAGTAACACCATTGAATCAACAATAATATTTATTCATCAAAAGTTTAGGTATAGGAAAGTAAATTCTTACTTGAAAAATACATATTCAAGTTGTAGGGATTAATCCCTTATCTGGAATGTTTTATGTTATCATTCCATGAGATATTAACAGCTGAGATGGGTTGTCATCAAGAATAAATATAGTCCATTTTCGAAAACTATATTAATATAATTCCTAAAAAATTATTTGTGTAATAAACCATAATTTTAAGAAAATATAATAAAATATAAACCCTAATGATTTCTAATAACATTATTCATAATACTATAATAGTAATGGAAGTCAAATATAATGAAATTTATTCATTAAAATATTTACTAATCAAATGGTTTAGATTTCTAAAAATATAATCCAAAACATTTTTAATATCTATAAACAGTCATAAAATAAATAATAAAAAAAATTACTTGTAGATTTATTTTTTTGAATAAATATACACTTTACAAACTAGGAATCACTAACATTAACTAAGGACAAACATGGATATCTTAAATTTAAATCCATCATATTGGTTTGTATAGAAAATGTTAATTATCGAATCAATATCCTCTAAGAGTGTCAAATACTTTTAGTAGTAAGGAATATTTTCCTGTACCAGATAATGATCTAGTCTTTTATGGTGTAATATTATCATAATAATTACCCCTACGTATATCTATTCGATAACCGCATCCACTTTTAGTATACGGAATGGGATACTTTTTCGAAAAAAACCACGAAATCACTAACATAAAAAAAATATAGTATTTGCATCTATAACTATACTCAAATTCAATCATAGGGTTATGTTACCCAATATATGTATTCTTAAATCTTGTTCACAAGTATTATACTAAATTTCATATGATAACAAGTGAAATGACCCTGACTCTAGTAACTTTGAGCTGATATCCTCTTAATGAAATTAGTATATGATTCAAGGAATTTCATCCTTAATGACTGAATAGTTTAGTACTCTTGATAAACATGATATAATCATGATTCCCAAAGTACAATTAAATATAAACAATATAACATATTTATTTTAGAATATCAATATTCCCTCTTGTATTTCCTTCCATATAATTTATAATACACTTCTTGTATTCCTAGGAATGGAAAAAAATAATGGTGATATTAGATTCTCTATTACAGTTATGAAAAGTTGATCATATCATGAGTAGATGAATAATAATCAATATATAATTATAAATATGGAATGGTAAATATATAAATTCACATTCCATTCAATTAATCACAAAACATTCATATTTAGACAACAAATATTCAATATAGAATGGTAAATAACTAAACAGACATTACATTAAAATAAACATATTATCATGAATAGATATGTAATAATAAATATGGGAAGGTTAATAAACCTTCCCAAATTCTATTTATATAATATGGATATCATGACTAGATATCAAAGAGTAAATATGAAATGGTAAATATCTGAAACCAAATTCCACAAAGTCAGTAAAATATAAAGAAATACATATATATATAATATCATCGAAAAAACCTCATTAATAAAAATACCTAACATTATAATTAATGAAAGTCTTAACTATCCGGTTTCATTGTATTAGGCATCCCGATATATCTACTATCTAGTCCATTGACTATATAGTTCAAAACTACAATTAGAAACTCATTGAATATTGGATTACTTATTTACCTCATGAGGATACTAATGTGACCAGGTGATATATAACTATTGTCCACACATATCACATTATTTCCCATGTATTCCTCATATATTGAATAATATATTCAATTCATGATCAATGCATAATATCATAAAATATTCTTATTTACTAAAGAATATACATTTATCAATATTTCCTTATACAAAACTGTAACAGTCAATGTAAAACCCAATATGTATAAGTGTTATATGATTAAATAAATAAACATATCCAGGATAATAATAAATATATTCAAGGTAAAATTAATTTCCACTGATCACAATATCGAAGATATTTCATGGAAAATATAATGTTAATAAATACTAACCAAGGAAGTGAATGTCATTACATTCCTTCAAAAATTGATTTGAAAACATCCATTTAAACAATATGGGTTATCAATATTAAAAGTTCTTTATGTAGTATAAATAATATAAACGTATTCATTCATTGAAAATAAAAATTCCATAAAATTTTAATTAAGAACATTCTTCAGAGAGATATACTATTCAACTTGAAATGAAGCATTTAATACAAATTTTTAAAAAAAAATAAAATTTATTTTATATTAAAATATTATATCAATATAAAGAAATATTCATAAAAAATATATTTTTCATGATAGGTGGATGATTCGTTTATGTTTTATATTTTTAAATTATGACTTCTATCAGTTTTATTGTAACCGAAACACATTCATTATTTGGTTAAATTCATAGATATTCATTTAAAACATCTTAAAATATGATAAATGGCTTATTGTTTGTTTAATAAATCAGTTTCAAAATGTTAAATAATTTTTTAAAACTTTTTTAAAAAACAATGCTTTTGATGAAATAGAATTTTTGACAGAAGGAATAAATGAAGTACAGTTTAATTAAATACATTCTCTCGTAGCGCAAGATGGGGTATTGTGGAAGAAACTTGCACTACTCGATGGTTGATTAGAGAAGTTTGGATTTTGCCTAATCACTCATATCAGGTGCACTGTTTTCTGCCTTGAAACACCCAACTTTTCCATATCCAGTTATACATGGACCTACTTTCCAAAGGTAGACATTATCTGGGTGGTTTGACCAGCAATGCTTAAGAACTCACATTGGTCAAGAGGATGGGAATTCGGTCTCATCACACACTTTTGGGGGGAATTACTTCCTAATCCAGGACTCTTTTATAGTTTTAAGAAGTATTCAATTGTTCTGAATTATTGGTTTATACCCAAGCATAGTATCCACAGATTACTCCTGGTTGGGAATGGTCAGCTGGATGTAGGGGTTCAGAATCATTTATGAATGAGGTTTACCATCCCTCATTGGATTAATGACCCTGAGAAGTCAGGACTCATTGAGACAACACTAGGGTTGGTGAGGTGAACCATCTTGAAGATAGTCTAATCAACCAGTTGTTGGGATTAAACCTCATGGAGGCTTCCAACTTACCCTGCCTAGGAGATAGGGATCAAATTCCACAAAGTTCAAATAGGATTATCGGAGAGCCGACGTGAATTTGGACCCATGGGTCCAATGGTGATCGGGCTTGAAACTCTTGGGGGATTCTTACATATCTCTTTGGTGGGGAATCAAAGTCCACATAGTTCAAATGTGGTTTCGAGAACCGAAGTGAAGATGGACCGAGGGTCTGATGGGAAGTGGGCATGAACCTCATGGAGGCTTCCTACATACCGTTCTATTACATGGATCAAAGTCCCCATAGTTCACATTAGCTTGGGGATTATGCTCTGAGGCATCCCCGGAGAGGATTTCATGGTTGATTCTTACTCAAAGCCCATGTGAGTCATGCTCGGTGTGAGAAACAAGAGGCAGTAGGGACCAGACGATCACATCGCAAAAGGTGCATCCGTGAGAAGTACGATGGGGATTACCCATGGAGCATCCCAAAAAGGTTGGTGCTTACTCTGAGATGGATGCCCATGGAGAGAAAGCGCATTGGGAGAGGTACATTGACCCAAAGAATAATGGAGCATCACCCTTATCCACTACTTCCATCTTTGGCCATGGCTATGGGGATGTATGGAGGTGCATTGGGGCTTTTTTCTGATTTGTAGTCTGCCATGCCTCGGGGAGGGGAGAAGTTCCCCAGTCCTATCAAGTGGAGGGGAAAAAAGGTGACCCCTGGGCTCAGACTTCACATTACTGTGGGAATGTGATCCTAGGAATACTTTGGGAATTAGCCTCAGGGTCGGGGAAACCCCTTCATGCCTACTTTCCATGGGTATGTGAAATCAGAACGACGGGCTGATGTGGTTGAAGGTTACATCACACGGGTCTGGTGGCTCTGGAGAAGGCCTCGACTCGAAGCCATTGAATGGGACAATTAAGTGGTTGTAGAGGATCAGGCTGAAATTGAATTATTTTATCTGGCTAGGGGGATGGGAAATATAAAGGATTTGGTGGGCCACACTATTGTATGAGTGGTGGAGCCCTTCACCTAGGAAGTTACTACGTGGTTGGAGAGGTTTTCCACGAACCAGGGTGGTCCGCAGACTGATGGGTATTCTTCTAACCAGGGTTGTCTGTGAACTGGTGGGCATCCCATGAACAAAGGTGGTTCATGGCTTCAGGTTCATCCTGCATACTCGGTTGGTACGCGGAGTGGTCCATGCGAGAGGTGGTGGCCAAGGGCGACGATGGTCGGAGGTTCGTCGGTCGGGGATTTGCCCACATAGGAGGGTGCAACGCTGAGCGACAGATCGGAAAAGGGGCATAAACTCCATTGTCTTCAGGGAGTGCTTCCGTGGAGGGGCATGGTTCACGGTCTTCATTTATTTTTTATTTTATGTTTTTTGTTCACCAAGTTGTTATGAATTTTCGGTTCCTTATTAATTCTCTCCCATCTTCATACATGTTCTTGTTTGCGAACTAGAACTTTGTTGATTGCAAAATCCTAAGCTCCTTCCTTCAAAATCCTTCCACCCAAATCTGATCGATCTCAAATTTCCATCCCCCTCCATCTCCTTTTATAGAGTGGGGAAATGTATGTATCTGTGGCCATGTGACACCTTTTGCAGAGGTCCATGATCGGAAACCCAGTTTACGGATGACATAGACAATGCGCAACTCGCATGAAGCATTAAACATATCTCCCTCGCGAACCAAACAAGCTAGGGGAGTGCTACGCAGCCACACATGGTTTTGCCTCTATTCTGCAAATGATAGTGGATGTCGTCCAGGCTGGTCAATGTGGTCCACAACTGGGATGGTTCATGATGGTGGATAGGCTCAACGCCTGTCTTACTTCACGCCCACGGAGGATCACCACCTTTGTTCTATGAACAACAGCGGTCCGTGGAGGAGGGTTCTTTGTGGAACCAGCTGCCTTCTGTTATCATTGGACCGGTTTGCAAACTAGTTTGGCTGGTTCCATCCTTTGAGTCCTCTCCCCACCATCCCCCAATTCGTTTTGGGCGAAACTGGGTATAATCTCCCTTAAATTAAAGTGGATTCTCATTCTCCTTTTCAAATTTTAAAGATCCTACAATTCTACCCATCCAAATGGGGTACAATTAGAACGAATAGGAGGCCATTCTGATGTACAGTGGTCTTGAAACATGGATAGTTTGTGGTTGGGGAGTGGAACTGGTAGGTGACCACCCCAATAAATACAGGTGTCCCTTCCATTGTCTATTACCATAATCTTTGCAAAACTAGAGCTCTCTTTCTTTTTTTTTTGTCTGTGTATTCTTGTTCTTTTATGAAACGCCTCATCCACGAACCATTCCTCATTCTTGGTCACCTTCATCCGCAGACCAATCTCCTACCACAATGTAACACTTTACAATAATTAAAAAGTAACTCACACTGGGCCGCGTAGGAACTTTCTACATAGTTTTGAATGTTCGCGGACTAAAATATTCCAGACATTGAAAATTTCTTAATTCTACTGAATCTAATTAGTTAAATACGGGATTAAGATTCCATAGAGCAACCTGGTTCTTAGTTTTCTGGCCAATGCTATGTGGGCTAGAGTAGCGTGGACCTCTTCTGCATAGTGTTGGTTCGTGGGATACAGTCATCACAAACCACAATTTGAGGCATGATTACAGACCTCTTCATGAATGATTCCTGACACCTTTTCCATATTCCTGGTATTTTTGTCCAGATATTATTATTTCGTACTAACCATTTTCCTAGGTTTTATAATGCAGGGATAAAATATGGTTCTGCCTTGCCCTTCACCCAGGACTATAGCCAAGCATCTCTCGATTGGTTCAGGGAAGCGTCTAGATATGATTCATAGAGCAGAGAGCGTCAAAGAGGACCCTAGTCTGTCCATTATTCCTGACGATGGTGTCTGGTGGGACTTTCTCTCTCCTAAGCTCTTGAGTTATCTACTATCAAATCGACTTCTTCTTTACGGCTTCTTTCTTCAAGACGACGTACCTATTCCCCTCCTTTATCAGGTCTTATGTATCCTTACATGGAAACAACACCAAAGTGAATTATGGTGAACCTTACCTCATTGGGGGAGATATCCTCTGATTTTGATCCGAAGGATACTTTCATTTTGAGAGGCTCTGTTTGGAACCAAAGTGATTAGTACACTAAATAATTCTCTAAAGAACATGTCTTCTGGAATTACCACTCTATTATCAACCTTTCTCAAGTGGATCCTGACGTGGTTGTGGATTCCTAGGTGGGATCTTCGGTCTTGTGGGATTTTCTCAAATGACTGGTCTTAGGCCTTTTGGGTCCATCATTATTTTCGGGAATCTCCCGAGTCACTGGAAGCAGTCAATATGTACTTCGTAGTGTGGGCCTACCAGTTCGTTGTTTACCCACCATCTTTGATCCTACCTAACATACTCAGTCACTGGTGTTCATGAACTAATACTTTCCACCAAGCCCATGGTGAAAAGGGCATTAGTTTGTGGGACATATTCCAATTGGGAGGGATTCTTATCATCGGTTATATGTATGATGAGTTTCTGCCCACTCTTGACGCATGGGATGACGTTTAACAAGTGCCTTCGTTAGCAAGGGATCTGCTGGTTATGGCGGAGTGATCACTGGGTCAGGCCTTGCGTGCCCTCTCTCTTATTACCTATATCACCTAGATAGGGTTATTCCTGAACACCACTGGTCTTGTGCTGAAGATCAACCACCCCATGACTCATCCTTCTCAATAGTCACGAACCATCAGAGGTTCCTACTGGGCAATTCTGGAAGCGGGCGACTACCTTTCATGGGGTTAAGAAGTGTACCCCGGCGTGCCACCTATGCTCGGGCTAGTAGGTCAGTTTGCTCTATTTTTTTGGGTTGCTATTTACTTATCGAGATATCAACCTTGGCGTCAGGGATTGCACGTTGAGGATTGTAGTTGAGTTGGCAGAGGGCCTCCCGGTGAATTTGGCCATCCCCACATTGGCTCGTCTTTATTAACAACTGAGCCACATGCAGTACAGTGGGTCACCATACAATCTGAGTGGGCCATTTCAATTATTATATGATTGGATAACAAATCATTCCAGCTATTATGATTATTTTCATAACACATTCATCCTGCAACTTACCTTTCGGCCCACCCTGCTCGATATCGTTGGGGTTTTCTTGATGTCCCTCTGTTCTAATGAATTCATTGAGCTTCTAAGTGACTTCTCTCAGTTTTCATTCGCTCCCTACCCCAACCCTTTTGGAATCATAGTTGATAACTGTAGGGGGATCCTGAAGGATCGTTCTTTTGGAATTTCACTACAGGATGGGTTTCTATCCGAACGGATTGACAGGGTTTCTCTGTGCGAGTTGTATGCCCCCTATCATTTTTTCCACCAGTTTGGGTGTATGAAACTCAAAGATTCCCTCCCCCTCCTCAAGATCATTGACAATACCTGGCCACTCCCCATCAATGGTGGTTGATGCTGATGTGGGAGGGATCTAACACAAGTATTCCCTTGCATAGCATGGGAGCGACTACTAGCCTATCCTTAGAGTACACATGAATGTGTGTAAAACATTATCCTGATGGGATCCTGGGGAATGTTTTTTGGTAGGTTCACATATCAGGATTCATTTTGGCTATTGTGCCTGCCGCACCATCATCATTGGCTCTGAGGGAGGACTGACTGATGGCTCGTCGGTCAAAGTGACTTAGGGTATTTCCCTCTCCAAGCCTCTTTGTGGCCGATGTTCAGACGAATCAGTCCTTCTTGGACATAGATGAGGATGACCCTGTGGCTCTGGGTCCCAGTGAGACAATTCCTCATGTTTTTTTAGCCAATACCGGATTTAACAACTTGATTCCCATGCCCGAACCAGGTTTAGAATTTTCAGACCTTCCAGCTTCAGATCCATCTTCTAGCGTGAACAAATCTACACTGATTGTAATGCCAGACATTGTTCCCATGCTATCTAGCAAGGATACAAACGATCCTCATGTCATAACAGACCACCGAGCAGTTCGCAGGTGGGCATGGCCACGAATTTGCGAGATTGTTGCCGAAACCCCTCTGGATGAGATGACAACTAAAATTGATGATCTCCGACAACTCTTCTTGGGTTTAGGGTCAGGTGGCTTTGACTATTGGCAGTTTCATTTTCTCGCATCCCATGTTGTCATGGACCATGATGAAGATTCCAATAATTAACGCAAACATGCTCACCTCCCAGCCTCTCATTGTGGGGCCCAAGCCCTGGAGGAAGACATGATAAAGCTCCATCAGTCGATAGTACAGGAGGCGAGCTCTCAAGATCAGGTCGTCGTCCTATCTTCCGAGTTTCATGAATGTGAAGTGTGGGCAACAATGCTGAGGGATCAATTTTCGACTATGACTTGTCTCCATGAAGACACTAGAAAAGGAATCAATGATCTCAAAAAAATAGTGGATCATACACGTTCAGTGGCTGAGGTTGAGGGCAGGGAGAAGGCCGTGCTGGAGCAGACTCACAAAAACCACTGCCGCACGATCACCGATCTAGTGGAGAGTGCGAGCCAAGCACCTTTGTGATTGTCAGAGCCATTCCTGCACACTCGTCATTTCATCCCCCCCTTTTTAATCTATGATGGAGTGGCCCCAACTTTAGGACATCCTCCCATTTTGTTCAAATGGAATACAATCTATGTAAATCTTTTGTTGCTGTAAAATTTGATTATTACTAGAATAATTGTTGTGTAAATAACAACTCACTGAATCAGAATTAATCATTACTCAGGAAAACATACTCTAATGTTTTATTGGACCATGGGATCTAGCGAGCATAGTCTTATTGTTACTAGGGTTTTGTAGAAAAACCCCGCAAACTTTTTGTATTTGCTTTTAATGCCCTAATTTTTCCTGGGCCTACTTTGTGTGGACCCAGTGGGTATGAACTGTCTTTTTCTTAGGTCTCCCTCTTCAGGTTTTCAGCCTAATAGTCTTTGATCCACTTTTTGTTAGTTGTTTAAAGTCCTTCCAACAAGACAATCATTACTGATGTTTTAGGACAAGCATCTTTTTACAGATATGGTGGGGCGAGGGACCTAATGAGATTTGGTTGATTAGAATATGTCTCGATATCCTCCAGACGTGTGTGGGGGGGAAAGCGTGTTCGGATTTGAATGACATGCAGGGAATGTCTCAAGGCATGGAAGTCGTATTGTCGTGCAGAGGTAGGAATAACATCACCTAAGGAAATCTTACCTTTGGTAGACGGGCCAGGGGTGATCAATATGCAGAGCCACTAAGGGCATGGAATGAATAGTCATGAAAAGGTGCCATTAAGTAAATGACTCTCCATTTTTGATGGCCTGAGGACTTCAGGGAAGTCTGGCTTATAAAAACCACCATGGGTGGCTTTGGGAACAACGAAATCCACCATGGGTGGCTTGGAAAGGTTGTGTGACATCTGAAAGGGTTTGAGAATATCTGTATTAATCAAGAGTGTGGACTCAAGGTCCTTGTCCTTCGCATTTTTCAAGAATAAAGGTGGGTTGGAGCTTGGTGCAGTTTAAAGTCATGCATCTAGGATATTATCTAAAATCGAATGGATGCTCCTGGTTCTCAGTAATCTCTTCAGAGTCATTCAAACATATTCAAGAAGGGTGGTGAAAGAGGCTAGTAAACTATATCTCAGAGTGTTTCTGAATCCCAGGATAGATATTGGAGCTCAAAGGCCAAGATGTGCACAAAGAAAAGCATTGCCCAAGGAAATCTGGGATTTGGTGGACAAGCCAGGGGCGATCCCTTTGCATATCTACTTAGAGAATAGGATGCATAGTCAGGAAATGGTGTCCTTAGGTCAATCATTTCATTCTCATGATAGCGAGGAAACTTCAGGTTAGATGTGATTCGGGAACACCAAGGGTGGCTTATGAGAGTTCAGCTTTTTCAGAGTACAGAGTATGGTTTATGAGGTGAAGGTGCCTGGATACAGGAAAAAAACTAGGCTAAATTTCTCAAGAATGGGTGAAGTCATTCTTTCTCACGCTAGTGTGATATGGTGGTTTGTTCATGTCTAACTCATGAACCAAGGGATAGAGAAAATCTTATGTTCCTTACTAAACCCATGACAGGTTTGATCGTGCAGTATAACATCACGCGATAAGGATGGATTCCGTGCAGTTTCACATCATGTGGTAAAGACGTTGAGCATTATTAAAGGATGTTGTGCAGTTATAACGTCGTGCAGCGAGGACATAGATCATTTTTAAACTAGTGAAAATTCTTTTAGTTAGAGGTATTTCCTTGAATGTTTAATGATTGGTCTTTGAAGCATTATGCCAAGCAGCCAAGATGTTCCATGTAGTTTAAAGTCTTGTGTTAAGGATGTAGTTGCAATGACCGCTCCTGATCAGAATGTAACTAGTCTTGAACACCTCGGCATGCCCAAGATGTGGGGAGGGGTTGATTGGTGTATATCGTGGTTTCATGGTATCTTGGATCAGGAGAAATGATTTGAGGGCTCTGAGGCCGGTAATCGTATGAAGCT
Organism: Viscum album; assembly: GCA_963277665.1. Lineage (NCBI taxonomy): Eukaryota > Viridiplantae > Streptophyta > Magnoliopsida > Santalales > Viscaceae > Viscum > Viscum album. The sequence continues at coordinate 225,903,974 of OY728125.1, forward strand.
AGAAAGAGTACCACCCAGGAAAAACTTGTCGTTGGTGGATGGGATAGGGGCTATCAATATGCAGAGCCGTTGAGGGCATGGTATGAATAGACAGGAAAAGGTGTCCACGAGACAATAACATTCCACTTCCGATGGCTGTGAATTGTTATGAGGATCTGCGATTGTCCGTGCCACAACGTCTATCATTTGGTAAGAAAATATCTGGACATGTCAGGAATCATCGTCCCAGGTTGATGTGAATGCTTAGAGTGCTTCTTGCACTGATATATATTGCATTTAGGGTTGTACCTTCACTCCATGAAGTTTAACGTCGTGTAGTAAGGATGAAGTACTCCTAGTTTAGCGGTCATAGATTTCAGACCATTAGGTGACTATTGTTGCAGTCACTTAAAGGATAACTGAGTTACCATGCTCTGATATACTCTTAACAGGGTGGGGGATAAAGGTTGTAAACGACGACTCTGAGGATTCCAAGATCATGAGATGTGCTGTAGGGGATCTGATACGGGTAAGCGTATGGAGCTAGGAAGAGTACCGCTCAGGGAAATCTTTCCTTTGGTAGACGGGCCAGAGGCTATCAATATGTAGAGCCGCTGAGGGCATGGTATGCATAGTCATTCAAATGTGTCCCCGGGTCCATGATGTTCCACTTCCGATGGCCTTGAATGATTATGAAAATAAATGATTGCTCACAGTATAGAGTTCAGCAGGCAGGATAATGGTGTTTGAGCATACATGAAACATCTTCACTGCAATTGGCTGTTGAGTCCAAGTAGCCATGCCCTGGTTTGATGTTCGTTGATGCAATTCTTCATGGGAACCACAAGCAGATACATAGTATAACCCGGTAGGGATACCCTTGCAATGTTTAGATGTGAAAATGGGGAAGAACATGTAAACCACTGAACCATAAATTTCTGGATCGGAAGATATGATATGGGGCCTCTGAGGCGGGTAAGCGTACAGAGCTAGGAAGAGTATATCCTGAGGAAATATTTCCTTTGGAAGACGGGCCAGGGGATATCAATATGCAGTGCCACTGATGTCATGGTATGCATAGTAATTCAAAGGTTACCATGGGTTGATAAATTTCCACTTACGATGGCCGTGAAAGGTTTTAAAGATCAATAATTATATGGACAGTGGAGTCTGATGTATGAAGGGGATGCATCCAAATGCGCAAGGAGGATTTCAATCTCATTTTTCCATATATCGTGGGTGGGTCATGAAAATGTTGGTGTATTTTTAATGTTGTGCGGTGAGGACGAAGTCCATGCAGTTTTAACATCGTGCCGTGAGGATGAAGTATGTGATGTTTTAACGTCGTGCAGTGAGGATGAAGAATATAACCTATGCAGATATGGTCCGTACATGGGGGAAGGGGGAATTTTTGGATTTCATTTCGGGACAGATGGGCCAGGGTGGGGGACCCTGGCATCACTACGTATCCTGCGAGGGAAGAAATCAATCCTCACGTAGTTATTTGAAATCCATGCAGTTTAACTTCATGTGGTGAGGACGATGAATACGCCTCGTGCAGGTTTGGTCCATACATGGGGGGAGAGGAATTTTTTAATGGTTGGGCCTAGGTGGGGAACCCTGGTGTCCCTAAGTATCCTACGAGGGTTGGAATCAAGCCTCATGTAGTTCTCTGAATGACAGTACACCCAGTGTGGGTCTGGTCTGTACACGAGGGGGGGTATTTATTTTTATTATTATGTTTGTAGTTTAACGTCGTTCAGTAAGGATGAGGAATACACCCCATGCAGGGTTCGTCTGTATATGGTGGGATAGGGAATTTTTTATTCACATTCTGGGGTGGCTGGGTCAGGATGGGAAATCCTGGTGTCTCTACGTATCCCATGATGGCATGAATTGGGCCGTACATAGTTCTCTGAAAGAAGTACACCCCATGCTAGGCTAGTCCACACCGAGGGGAAAGGGAAATTTTTTAATTTTATACCATTTGGTAGTTTCTGTTCCATGATAGGGGACCCCAACCTCACAACATATCATGTGAGGGAAAGAATCAAGCCGTTCATAGTTTTCCTTGGAGTACACCTCGTGCAGGTATGGTCCATTCACGGGGAAAATATGAATTTTTAAAACTTCTTATCCGTGTAGTTTAACATCATGTGGTAAGGACAAGGGATACACCTCATACAGGTCTGGCCCATATACAGGGGGAAGGTCTTTTTTAAATCATCTTATCTGAGGGGTGGCCGGGCTAGGATGGGGAACCCTGGCATCGCTACGTATCCCGCGAGGGTAGGAATCATGTTGTACATAGTTCTCTGAAATCTATTCCATTTAACGTTGTGAGGTGAGGACCGAATACTCTTAGTTTAGAGTCAAAGAGTTTGGACCATTGAGTGCTTGGAAGTTTAATGTCCAGCATCTCAAACAAAAACTACTTTTAGTAATTCTGGTGAAGATGGAATACTCTTAGTTTAGGGTTTTAGTGTTTGGACCATTGGGTGCTTGGAAGTTTAACATCCTAAATCTCAAGCGATAAGTTATTTTGATTCTATGCGATATATTTCTTTAGAAATCTCATATTTGTTGGATCGGTGGTGAATTTCCCATCCATGGAGAGCATGGCATATGCTCTGTTGGAGTAGACCTTGTGTATAACATATCATCCCTCCAACATGGGATCCATCTTTGGAGGTTTCATTCTGGGTATCATTGGGGTCCATAGGACCACCTCTAATTATACTTTCAGGAAAGACCAAAGATGTACCTTTTTATTGAAGGATTGTGATATCTGATTCTGTTATACTTCTAGATAGTGCAAAGTGTGCAGCTGCTTCTCATCTAGCTATTCCAATTCACCTAGCCACTTTTATGATTTCCCATCATTCGATAATTGATCACAAATAAAAACACGGAGTGAGGGGAATTAGAGCTCAATGGGTAGGACTGCTTTTATTTCATATACTAATGAGTACGGAGTAACCCGAGTAGTGGTGCAGATTGTGGTTTGATAAGTCCACAATGCATGAAGCAGTTTATCTGTCCATGACTTCTTGTCCATGTCCACCATTTTCAAGAGAGTGTTGGTCTTGGTCTTGTTGAAAGCCTCTATATGTCCATTGACCGTTGTGTGGTAGAGGGATGAGTGGTTAGTCTTGATACCAAATTCTTGGTATAGTTTCACCAATTCAACAGAGCAGAAGTTGGTACCGTTATCCATCAGTATCGTATGAGGGACACCAAATCAGGTGATGATATTGGTTTTCACAAAGTTGACAATGTTTCATTCCTCGACATCCTTAAGGGGTACAACTTCTGCCCATTTGGAAAATAAGTCAATTTTCATGAGGATATTCTTCAGTTATTTGGCTGTGGCAGGAGGATATGGTCACATGACATCGATTCCTGATATGGAAATTGGCCAGGAGTACCTGGCCTGATGAAGTAACTCTGGGGGTTTGTTTATAAAGTTTGAATGAATTTGGCATGAGTGTCATTTTGCAGTAATGCTCTTGCAATCTTCTGCCACTGTGGGCCAATTATACCCATGCCATCATACATGATGGGAAATCATGGACCCTGACTGATGTGCTCTACATACTCTGGCATGCACTTAGTCATGACGATAGTAGTTTCTTCTCCATCAATGCATCTGAGGAGGATTCCATCAGGGCCTCATTTGTAGAGGACCTCTTACTGACCCGTTCCAACATATAGGACAAAGTTGATTGCCTTTATTCATATTTTCTCCCATTCATCCCTATCTGATGGATGTTCTACCCTATGAAGTTAGTTTGCAATGGGGGTCATCCGACCAGTGGCAGGATAATATGGCTCAGGGACAAAACTAACATCATGGATTTCCTCCTTCATGGTGTGGAAAAACGGAAAGAACATTCGATGGTGAGAAATGTTGATGATTGTTTCATCCCGGTCTGGGTCGGCTAGGCCTCTAGAAACATTAGGTAATGCATCAGCCTTGTCATTTTGAGAACGAGTAATATAGGTCAATGTTGGTTCTATGGAGAATTCTACCATTAACCCTTAGACATGGTCAAACAGGGGAATCAACTCCTTTTTAATAGAGTAGTCACCATTGACTTTCTTGATGACCAGTTCCAAGTCACCTTTTACCTTAAGGTGTTCTACCTGTGCCTGTAGTGCGATCTCCAGGACTGAAATGAGAGATTGATACTCTGCCTCATTGTTCATACTTCCTTCTAACCAGAGGAAGGAATATGTCAAGACTGCCTTTTTCAGGGACTTGAGTATTATCCCCAAACCCACCTTGTTAAATTTGGGATCTTCCACCATTTTCCCGATTCGGCTTCGGGATGCACTGTAAAAGTACATTTCCCATGTTGGGAACTCCTCTTGAACCGAGAAGATGTCTCCATCAAGTAGCTCGTTGTATGGTGCGGTAGTCCGTATCTAGGGGTGATCTGCTAGAAAATCTGCTAATGACTAGCCTTTGATGGCCTTCTGAGGCACAAACCAGATGTCAAACTGTTGCTGGATGACTTCCCATTGGGATAGGTGCCCGTTCAGCATCGTGCGGCCGAGAATGTACATGATCAGGTTATTACGCGAGACCAAGTGGACATCATGATGATGCATATAATGTCGCAACTTTTGAACTACGAAGACCAAGGCCAAACAAATCTTCATGATGTTTGAGTATCGAGTATCACCATCAATAATGGTTTGACTAAGGTAATAGAGACTCTTTTCACTACCGATGTCATTCTTCTACGTGAGGAAGGCCGCCAGCGACAGCTCTAGGGCCATCATATATAGGATGAGAGGTCTTCGTTCAACTAGGGTCATGAGCTCCAACGGGATTAAGAGGTACCTCAATAGGCTGTCGAATGCCTCTTGGAAGTCATCTGTCCATTGGTACGTGACTCCCTTATTCATCAACTTGGCAAAGGGAAAACAATTGCCTTCCAGGTTGGGTATGAACCACCTGGTATTACCCAAGTGTCCCTGGAATCCCCTCAACTTGGTGAGATTGCGGGGAGGTGGAAGGTCAAGGATATCCTTTGTCTTTTCAGGTTCGAATTCGATGTCGTGATGCCGTATGATGATGCCAATGAATTTCCCTGAGGTTGCCACGAAGGCTCATTTCAAGGGGTTTATCTTCAGGCTATGCTATCGGAGTTTGTTGAAGATGGTCTCAATATCTGACAGTTGATCTAAGCTTTGTCTTGACATAACCACCATGTAATCTACATAACATTCGACGAATCACCCGAGGAATGGTTTAAAGATAAGATCCATGGCGCGTTGATATGTGGCGTCAGCATTCTTGAGACCAAAGGGCGTGACCCTATAATATAATACTCCATACGGGGCCCTGAAGGTAGTGGATTATTCATCTTCTCAGGACATCCTGATTTCATTATACCCAGAATAGTCATCCATGTAGGATAGATCCTGATACCCAGCTGGTGAATCAATTAATAACATAGTTATCGGGACTGGGAAGTCATCTTATGGTAAATGTCGATTGAGATCTATGAAATCAATGCAGTCATGGATTTGTCCATTCTTTTTCATGAAGTAGACAATGTTGGCCTACGAGATGGGGTACTGGACCTCCAGAATGAAGCCTGTAATGATGAGCTTATCGACTTCAGCCTCTATTTTGGCATCATGTGATGGGTGTGTCCTTTTAGCAGCCTGTTTATAGACCCGACGGTCTTTTGGAAAACCTAATTAGTGTGTCACCACTTCTGGATCCCCTCCCAGCATTTCCTTGTAATTCCAGGAAAAGACATCCTGTTGTTTCCTTAAGAATGCATTATATACCTTATACTCCTCAGGAGACATGGCTCCACTAACAAGAGTGGACCTCACATCTTCTTATGTAACATGATTTACATCCATGAGATCATCCACAGTGGTTTAGATTCCTTCCTCAAATGCGATAGGTGCATCTCTGAGATCTTCCTCCTCTTCTTCTTCCACATTCTCATCATCTTGATCTAACGGGAGGAGGGTTTCCAGCCTGGGCTCTTTGGAGTCTAGTGGCAAGGAATTGTGGGCGTCCTCTCTCATGTATTCACCCGCAAATTGAGGTTTGTCAGACCTTCCATGGTTTTCATGCTTGACCATTGTGGATAAAGTTATGAGGATAGCTGAGTTCATGTCCGAACATGATCCCCTGCTCTCAACATGGTTGATGGGGAGTACATAGTCTCCACCAAGCTGTCTGAGGGGGTCGTCTGGAACCATTTCTAGACCATTTGTATTGGGGATCCATTCAACACCAACATCCAAAGTCTTCTTCGTATTTTTCTCATAAAATCCTGTGTTAATCTAGTGTGACATAGAGAGATCAAATGGGGCCTTGTCGATGTGAAATGTCCCACTTTTCTAATTGATGTAGTACTTAATACACTGGTAGTAGTATAAAGGAATGACCATGTGCTTATGGAACCATAGCCTCCCAAGCAGGGCATTGAATTCCATGTTCTTCTGGACCAATAGGAATTACGAATAAGACACAAGGTTTCCAAAATGGTTCTTTAGCTTAATTTTCCAGTTGGGTTATGTTCACTCTTTTCGTAACATAACAAAGTTGTGGTTGAGGGTACCAGGTCATTCTCACTGTATCCCATCTTATGGAGTGTCCGTAGGGGAAGGATTTTAACTTCAGAGCTATTGTCGATAATGAATTTTGGGATCTCCACATCATTTAGTGTGCCGAACACATATAGTGGTTTGATGTTTCCTCCTATAATGGCATCTTGGTCCTGATCGGTGAAGAAAATCACCGCATTTCATTCAGGCAGGCCAGTCTCTGTTCGATAAATCTTGGTGGAAACTACCTCAGCTTGAAACTCCTGGGGGCTGAGTAAGGCTTTTATAAGCGCCTGCCTAAAGTAGGATGACAGACTTAGGTCATCCCGTATTAACAGTTTAGCTAGTAATGACACTTACTGCTTAATGATATCGTATTTCTGTTCCAGTGGCCGACACATCTCCATTGTTGGGAGAGTTTTAACGGGAATGTTGGGAGTTTGAATATGTGTTGAGGAGGGACTGACTACGGGGTCAGATGCCGATGATGCCCCCTGGTTCGGGGGACTCGGCCTGGCCGGCCAGTTTGTGCGCACTAGGTGGCTAGACCCTTGTTCCTCCTCTGATGGCCACCACAGAATGACGGTGGTAGAGTGACCTCTTGTGGATGTGGAGGGATATTCTTTCTCTTGTTGAGTCCGTTGAAGGGAACTCCCACAAGTTTCTGCGATATTGACGATTTGGGTTGAGATCCAACAGTAGGGTTGGTTTCGGCCTCGACCGCACCTCCGCTAGTTTCCCCAACCTATGAAATTCTTTGTCCTGGCACCTCATGTTGGGAAATCAGGTTCATAACCATACAATTCTCTAGGGAATTATTCCATAATATGGATGAAGTTGATAGAACCAAATATTGTCTATTCATCCTCTGACAGGTCAACCTGATCGGTTTCCCATGATGGTGTCGTCTGGTGGGTCGGTGCACGTGGCGTCAAATTTGAGGGCATGAAATCTGACAACATCGAGTCTCACCTTGGCCTCTTCGTGGAATGCTCCTCTTGAGCTTTTCTCCTCCCTTTTAGATTATTCCGGGATGACCTTCTCGTGGATGGTTTTGAGGGTTATATTGTCATCTGTGTGGCATTAGGGGCTGTTTGCGGCAACACCGGCTGCTTTACATGAGCTAAGAGTATGCCCTGGGCTCGATTGATAGCCTTCCAAGTCATCCAGTTTTCGAATATTTGCCCCTTCTTTCTGGTGACTTCCTGCCACCCCTTCACTCAATCGGAGTCAGTGGTAGAAATATATGTCACTTGGAATGGGGGTGGTCCCAGCTCGACCTTCTAGGAGTCTACCATCCTTTTCAGGATGTCTTTGTAGATGAAGCATTTCTGATTATTGTGCCCCAACATTCGATTGTCGGGAAAGTAGTTTGTCCTGTCATCGCGGCAGACTTCATTGGGTTTCCTCGGCTTGAGGAGGCGGATAAAGTTGCAATTCATAGTGGCGAGGATGTAGCCGCAGACTTGGTCCTCTCAGAACGAGTATACTTTATGTCTTCATTCCTCAAACTGGCTCTGCTTCGACCCTTTCTAATCGTACCGCCTAGTCGGAGGTGGCCGCTGATATATAGGGGGCCCTTGATGATTTGATATAGGTTTGAGTGGTGGAGCAGGAACATGTTCTGGCTTGGGCATGATAGATGATGCTTCAACTCTAACTGTTCACTTTGGAGGAGCCTGTGAGGCTATTCGTGACCTCAAATTGGTCTGCTACAGGGAGTACTCAATTAACTGGGAAATATCCAATAGATGGCAGAATCTAGTGGTGAACTCCACCTATATGAGCAGTGTTCACAGCTCATCTTGAAGATTTTTTATTCATATGGTGAGAAACTCATCTTGAGGCAATGTCAGGTCCCGAGAGTAGGTCAGACCTTTCCACCTGGTGATGAAATATGAGACCCTCTTGTTCTCCCTCTTCTTGCAGTTCATGAGGTCGCTGACTGTTGTTTTTTGCAACGATGAGATGAAGTGGAATAGGAACTACTACCGAAGGTCTTCCCAGCTTTGTATTGACTGGACTGGAAGACTCGTATACCAGATGAAGAAGGATCCTTACAAGTTTCATACAAAGCATATGAGTTTCACTACTCCTTGGTGTTTTGGAGTTCCCATCATTGGGTCAAAATAAGACACGTAGTGCGTCGAGTGCTGTTCCGGATCACCTGATTCATTAAAGATAGTGAATACAGTGCTCCCAAAATTGGGTCGTGGAGGCGGGTTGCTCACCCAATCTGGGTAGGGCATCCGCTATGGCTGTATTGGAGCACGTCGGCCTTCCATTTCTTCCAATTGAGCTATTAGTTCCTCGATGTTGTTGGTGAGACCTTGGTTTACATCATGTTGGGACAGGTCCTTGGTAGGTGAAGCCCCATGGATTTCATGAGGATCTAGCTCAGTTGGCTCATGGGCTGCATGTGCCATTTGTGAAAAATTTAGACGGTTCATACATACTCAATCTGGTTGCATCATGAGTGGAGGAAAGTCTTGGTATTCATCTGGATCTCCATTTAGGTAGTTGGATGGACAAGGCGCCTCATTGGGCTGGGAAATCCTTGGACTTTGAGGGGCACTTATTGGGAGAGCCTGATGTGGCTCCTCTTGGTACGTGCTATTAATAAGATGGTTCCTCTAGATTTGATCGGTGTTGAGCCACCTCAATTCTTTCATTTCCTCTTCCTGTTGAGAAAATCTATCTTCGAGCGTATGTGTCTCATTTTTATTGAGAGAAGGAGGCGAGTTGATGGTAAATGACCCTTTATTCTTATCCTTTTTGTAATTTCGCAATGTATGCGAAGGAGGGTTAGCTGAAGGGGGGACATTTTAAAGAGAACCTCTGATTCCTGGTGTGCACACCTAGTGGTTCGTTGTGAGTCACAGCCTGAATGGCACCATCATCTCCTGATCCATCCGGATTTGAATCATCTCTGGTTTCACTCGTGGGGTTTGCCTCTATGGCGTTGATGGATGCATATCACAGGGCAGAGAAGATGTCATTTTCCAAATAGGAAGAGGGTCTCCCGCATCTTTTACTGTCCTTCCCTCTTCTATCCTGGGATTGCTTTCGGGCTCCTTGACGAAGGGTGATGCAGAGAGTTATTTGATATGTCCTTACGGTACGCCTCCCTCTCGGAGGGGATGATGATTTAAATGACGGGATGGGACAGAAGCCCCTTCTTGTGACTATCCTCCCTAGATGAGAGAATACTTATTTTCATGGGGGAGGTTGTTGTTGAGGAGGTAAAAATTCCCCATCCTTGAGGGATGGGGTTGGCTCCATTCCTTGGATGTTGAGTCTCTTCCCGTTTTTGTTAGTATTACAGGGGAATTTGGTGTTAAAAATTACCCCAAACCTACATGTTGGGGTTCACCCTGGATTGCAGTAGTGGCTGCTACTATTGCAACCTTCTTGATCATGCATACCCTCATTTAGGGGTGAACTGGGTTTGGTGTTGAGTTCTTCTGTGAATCAATCCCTTCTGGGGAGACAGGCATTGACTACTGATTGGCCTCTCTCAGGCGAGAGGCCTATTGTATGCTCTCGGGGTCCTGATTCAAGAGTTCTTCAATTTCTTGTTCTCGTTGGGCCAGATGCTTCTAGGACCCACTCAAGGCTTGACTATGTTGGGCTTATTGCCTTTCGCGAATAGGGACCACACTTGATTTCCATCAGAACGTGGTGACGTTGCAAGACACCTTTCCTAATGGGTTCTTCAAGGCGGGGAGCGGAGTGAAATGTAGAGCTCCATGATCCCCTCATCCCCTGATATGGATTCCATTGGAGCGTCACCAATATGGTGACACAACTGGTACAACGGAAAGAGGCAGGCTATCTTCATGTTTCCTTTGTGCCACTCCGGTCACTATTGTCGCGCAAATGGATGAGATTTTAGGTCGACGCGACGCAGGAGGTCTTATATTGTCTTGATGGGGTCTACATACCCGTTGTAGGGCTGGAAGCTTGATTTCATCCAGCATAGGTTTGTCCATATATTGTAGCGGATGCCATGCATGAATTATTCCAACAACTCTTTCGGTATGTTGAATTGAGAGGTGTCCGTGGGCCAAAACACAACTGGTATATCATCCCTAGCCAGTCGTTTTCGCAAGTGCAACATGTCATCGTACTCTTCCGCAAGTGATCCCTCATCCTGGTCGGCCCAACTGAGATGCTCAATATTATTGTGGTTTGATGAAGTGGGACTGGTAGGTATCAAATTATCATGTGGGTGATTCCGGGGCGGTTCCGAAGTTGAACGTGGCCCCAGAACATCTCCCGATTGAAGAAGGATGGCGTTAGCGATTGACTAGGAATCAATCATGCTCGACCCCATTCTTCTGAGTGCCTCAGCATACAAGGGTTTTTATGTGCTTGATTCGGTAGAGGGAAGACCTTCCTGTCGATATGATATATCATTGCTGGGAGGACCTTAACAATGGCGTGCATAATGGTGAGGACTACCAATACTTCTTGACTCCTCATTGCATAGAGGACTTTTGCAATGCTTATCATGGGGAGGACCTCCAAGGTGTGTTACAGCAAGGGGAGGACCTTCTGGCTGTGTAGCATTTTTACGGGGAGGGCCTTCACCACAACTGCCATCATGGTGAGGATGACGAGCATGGTTTGAGGTTCGATGTGCATCCAGGGGAGGACCTTCAAGACACAATTTGATAAGGGGAGGACCTTCTTTTTTCTTGGGGACACTATGGGGAGGACCTTTACATGGCGGATGTTGTAACAGCCCGAAATTTTATGAAAAATCTTCTTTTTAATTTTATTAATGTCTTGTGTTGTACGCTACACCAAAAGGAGCTTGCACAACACACATCCTTGACTTTCCTTGCATTGCACGCAATCGCAACCTTCCTCGATAGCGTGTGTAGTATGCAATACTGAGTTTCACGAAACAACGATATGCTATTAAAATATTATTTAAAACTAGCAGTTATGAATAGTAATAACCACTTTTTGAAATTTTGTAAATCTTATTTTTCAAAATGGACTTCATTTTTGGATTCAGAATATCGAAATTAGCTTAGGGTGAAATTTTGGTAATTTTCGGATAACTTTCATATTTTTGATGAATAGTGAAAATTACTAAATTTTAGTTAAAAACAACTTTTTCAATTGAAATAATTAATAGTGATAAATTATTAATTTTAGTGGTTTTAAAGTATATTTAGAATATATTTTTACAATTTAATACAATGTTGGTCATTGGATGTAATTTCACATTTAAACCAGACATAAACAAGTGTCAATCTTTTGATAGATATTGTTTCTTAAAAACACGCTATTTGTTTTAACAGCGGGATTTAATTATAAAATTAATTAATGCAACTTCTATGTTATGAATTTGGTAAAATAGATTTCATTTTTGAATTTGGAATATAAAATATAGCTTAGGATGATATTTTGGCATTGTTCTGAAAAACATCAATTTTTGATGAATAGTGAAACTACTAAGTGGTAGGTTAAAAACTGAATTTTGCATAAAACTTAATTTTACCGCTTCTGTGAATGTAATTTCGAAAATCCGACAGACACGGTTGATATCAGTAAGTAAAATGTAGTCCAATGAGATAAAAATAATTTTTTGGTGAATAGTAACTTTTTACTTTTTTTACCGCGGTTAATAGTAAATAGGGTAACTAAGGGTAAATATGATATTACTATTACCCTAACACATGTCCTAATTCTATTGGATAAGTGTAATTCGACCAAAAACAACCTTATAAATAAAATATGACCATTTAGGCCCACTTGGATTAGATTAGGACATTTATTATTATTTAATTCAAAGAAGAGTTAAAAGAGACAAAATCAAAGTTTATTTACTAAAACATTTTTAATATAGGGTTATACATAATATAAATTCGATTGCAAATATTCATTAGAAAGCTAAAAAGATTTCCTACATAATGATATTTTATTTATAATTTTTAGACTTTATATAAATTAATTTATTTATGACACAACGATGATGCAGTAATTACCCTTTTTAAGGAAATATTAACATAATTGATGTTATAAATGCTCAAATGAATGTAATTTGAGACTTTTTATGAATTCCACTAATTTTCTAGGTTACTATGATATAGTAATGTTGATTTAATTAACTTGTTTCGAACATTTAATTCTGTTATGACTCTCACAAAAATCATATATCAAATAGTGTCAAAATTGACACAAAATAGTTTTTAAATCAAATATTATATTATTAATTGTTATTTTATTCCTAAAAATCTAAGGTTCGGCCAAATGACTTAGATAAGGATATATATATTAATAATAAACAATTTGGGGTTCGTTTGGCATGTTATAGTAAGTGTATTAACCATATAGTGAAAGAAAACAAAAAGACATGGTAAAAGTTAAACTATTTAACTTAGAGTTAAATCTAATTGATAAGGTTAAAATAATATCCTAAACTTGTCTAAATTCTATTGGTTGATAGGATTTCGACCCATCCCCACTTTAGCTTCGAAATAAGACCCTTTGGAACCATTATAAACCGATTTTGACTTTAATATAAAATAATATTTTGAGATATTCCTAAGGTGCCCCTCTCCTCCCCTATAAAAGGACACCTCCTCCCCCTCCTCCTCACACCAATTCGAGCACTCAAGCTCGGCCAAACCCTGCCAAAATCTCTTCTCCACTTCCCTAGCAACATTCTAGAGGTTTGGGTCTTCCTCAAAGACCAATTCTAGTGCCCTAAGAGGAGGTCTCAAAGAGGCGCTTCAATGAAGAGGTAATTACCGTTACCAATTCTTTCCTCTTTATTTCTTCTTCCACTTCTTCTTCGTAGGTTGTTTCATTATGAAGTAATAACATCAGTATCACTCATATACTTATATGTTATTATAATTATGAAACAACCCTAATTCACTTTCTATCCATCCTACGGAAAAATGAAATCACCGCGCGTGCGTACGTACGGAATACCGTCTCCACGCCGTGGTGTAATCTATTTTCCACCATCAACCTACAAGGATGGGTATAATGGTGTAAAGAATAACTATACATAGTTATTACAAAATCATATTGATTCTGATATATTGTATAATCCACTCCAATTCAATTCAATATTTATAGAAATGATATCATCGCTCGTGCGTACGTACGGACTACCGTCTCCACGACGCGATGAGATTCATTCTCCATGTTAACCATTTAAGAATGATTATAATGTATATATAAGAAATAATAATGAAATATATGACATTATAAAGCTACTGGATTTATGTATATATATACATATGTATGTCATCTACTTACTTCCATTTCAAGACAATAGGGAAAGAAAAACAGCGTTCATGCGTACGTACAGACTACCGTCTCCATGAACGGTGTTTTTCATTTTATTTATCTATCTATTATATATATATATATACTGAATATATATGATATATAAATCCTATTTTATATTCTGGAAGTAAGTAAATCATGATATAAGTAATAATGATGTCAAGAACAACAAGTCAAAACACCTACGATAAATGAAACGATTTTACCCAAAACGCTTCTTTAACATGGAATTTACAAAAGAACGGGTAATATAATGTCATAAGTGAACCATATATGATATCATAACAATGAATATGATTCTGTAAAAAGTCAATGACATTATTTAAATCATTATACAGGAGGTTCGGACACATACGAAGCAAATTGGACCTAAGGTAAGGGAAATATCACAATCTCACTTTTATCCGAGATTGTTTTTACTTTGGTAATTACTGGGGTGTATTTTATTATCCACATCCATTTTCCCTCAATGTGTAATATTATTTCCATCATTCTACAATAGTTTATATCCAATTTTACCCTTCGGTAAGTTTTTTGTAAAAGATATGAAAGGAATCTTTTGTCGTTTTTCGTACGAGGTACTTTTTGACTTTTTCGACAAAAGTACGAAGAATGTTTTTTTAACTTAAACGGCACGAACGGATTTTTACGGTTTTATAAAGGCTTATTTTCATGAAGCTTCCTCCAAAAGATTTCATGACTATTTTTAATAAAATCTCTTTCTTTTAAAATTGCATGATGTTTTGTGAAAAGAAATTGATTTTGAAGAAGAAAGGATATTTTCCATCAAGAATTCATTTCAAGTGTTTTATCAAAATTATTTTCCATCTAAGATAATAAAGGGTTCTGTTTCTATGCATATTTTTACATTGATTTGACTATGTTGTGATGTAATTATGTTTATGAATTCCTTTATCTTATATGAATGGTTTTATGATGTCATGTTGTTTAAAAATCCCATTTTTATTACATGGGTTATGAAATGATGTATGATTTATGATTTTGTGGCACACATAAGAAAGGATTCATTAAGAGATGGGTGGGACCTATATCTCCCTCCAATGCATTGGGTAAAGATTTCATATCTCATGAGATAGACATGGCTGGAATGGTAGGTTATACCAGTTCAGTGAAACAGGACTGAAACGAGAGTGACTCAATTCAGAAAGGGACTTTGTCCACTAAGATAGTCTTGGCATTGAGTCTTGACTAACAAGAAATGATTCTCTATGATTATGTGTGTATGCCACAAAGTTTCATGTTTTAAGTTATGATTATTGGGATTACATTTCACTTCTATGATTTATCCCATGTTATGATATTATGAGCTTTTTTGCAGGTTAAGATTTCCAAAAGATATGTTCTTATATATATGATGTGATTGATATTTCTTTTGTTTACCCTTACTGAGCATTTGAGCTCACCCTTTTATGTTTTCTTTTCCCCAGGATATAAAGAAAGGTTTTAGGGAAAAAAAAGATGACCTTTATGGGAGATATTGAAGAACTTTCACCACGATTAGAAGATTACGTTCCGAGTTTCCAAAGACACTAAACTATTACGATCCTTTAGTGTGTGTTTTTGTTATGTACTAAGTATTCCGCAAATGTAATGTAATGTCAATGTACGATAAGCTTCGGGTCTCTACAGTTGGTATCAGAGGAAAGGTTTAGTCAACCTTTGGAAACTAGGATGCGAGAACATTAGTGAGATCCCTAGAGATATTTCTAAGGTATGTCTAGGGATGTCCCTAAGGTTAAGTATACGTATAGGTTATAGTACTAGAACTACGCTAACGATCATAGAATTAAACCTAAGATGTTAGATATTGAAGGTACTCCCCCTTTATTATGTTGTTTTCCCTAGCATGATTTTTGCCTCTCACACTATTTTTTTTTGGGTTTTAGAATATGGCTGGAAACAAGATGATTCACAATAATGGAGGATATGATGGACAATGGAATGATATTCTTTATGAGCAACCAAATGAAATGGGATTTGGAAGTCCAAACATCATTATTATGCCGAATCAGCAATCTCATAATATGATCAATAAAGTAAAATTTGGTAAGTTTCCTGACTCGGCTAATAAGAGAAAGATGGAGTTTCAAGATGATCATAGAGGAAAGAAAGTTCAATTTCCCCTATGTAAATCATGTGGGAAAAGGCATCAAGGAGAATGTTTCAAGGGAACTGGAAGATGCTTTGGGTGTGGAAAAGAAGGACACAAAGCAAGTAAGTGCAAAGGAAAAGGGTCGGTTAACACCATGGATGAGGATAATGGTATTGCTACGACATCAAAAATGGTTAAGTGTTTTAAATGTGGAATGTATGGGCATTATGCAAACAAATGCCCTAAGGGAAAGACTCATGAAGAGAATCAGTATGGTCATATGGGAAGTATTTATGTGGATGATGATGAAGAGACTACAAATGATATGTGAGATGAAAGAATTTTTGAAGCTCGGTCAATGGTTTGAGAATGTAGTGGAATGATTACATGTTTATCATGTGTAATTTTGGAATAAAGAGACATCTATGGATTGTTACACTGTTGTCTTTCCTTGTTTTTTTGAAAGTGTATGATTAATGTTACCAGTATCCATGAAAGATTATTCAGATATTTTTGGAATGTAGATGATATGCGCATAATGAAGGGATAAGGAGAAAATTAAATGTTTGATAGTATTCATGAGCTCATGATTGATATAAGGACTAAGTGATATCATGGTTTGAGTATATAGAATTTTGAGGATTTTGGTATCTGGAAAGTGTTAACTTTTAACTGCATTCATGTTTTCACTAAGGTATTCAAGAGAATACATGATTAAGGACTTTGAATGTTTGGAATGTGACCAACAAAACATATCTTATGATATATGGGGATCAACGATGATATTAAATCTCTGGTAATCGTTTTCACTATGTTATGAGAATGGACTGTAGTATTAGGGATAAGCCTAAAGATTGGAATGGATTATGTTGGACATAAGTTAGTATTGTTTAAGGATAGAAGTTTTTTCGATATTATTGATGGGATGTTATAGTAATGTAGTTTTAGAAAAAGGACAACCTGCAGGACGGGCGACAGCCCATCGCTTCGGACAAGGCTGTAGGAATCGAACCCACAACCGAAGTGCGACTGGCCTTTATCGCCTACCACTGACCTACAGGAAGTCCCTGTTTAGTGGAAACTAGTGTTATTATATTAAGCAGTATGATATATGAAGTATAAGCCCATTTTAGGAACCATATATGATTCATCCCACTATAGATCGAATTATGTATATAAATTTTGCTAACCTTTTGAGACAGATGGAATGACCCGTCATTCTATCACATGATCTGCTAACACTTCACGAATAACAAATTCAACTTAATTTATTTAAGAGATGAAGTGGAAATTGTTAAAGGCACGAACAACAGTGAGATTGTACCAATATAAAGAAAGTATTTATTCTAATTCAAATTCTTTAACTTTAGGGAAATGATCTTGGAAACCAAAAATGTTGTTCTAATTCTCTTATACCTGATGAATCAGATGGTACCTTAGATCGTCACAAATTTATGGATTTGTGATTGTTGGCTTTTCCATAGCCATGTTCTCTACCACTCTCCATCAGAACATGATGGTTAGATTTTTCTTCCATATCCATATTTTCACCTATGTGGAAACCCAGTGATTAGTTTATTTGGGTAATCGTTACATTTCATACTTTAGTTTTTAAAGACAAGTTTTGGTATTCCTTTTTACGATGTGGGTTTCTATTAAAGAAACTTTTGAATAGTAAACCATTTATAACCCCGACGAATTTCGAGGGCGAAATTCATTTTAAGGGGGGTAGAATGTAACAGCCCGAAATTTTATGAAAAATCTTCTTTTTAATTTTATTAATGTCTTGTGTTGTACGCTACACCAAAAGGAGCTTGCACAACACGCATCCTTGACTTTCCTTGCATTGCACGCAATCACAACCTTCCTCGATAGCGTGTGTAGTATGCAATACTGAGTTTCACAAAACAACGATATGCTATTAAAATATTATTTAAAACTAGCAGTTATGAATAGTAATAACCACTTTTTGAAATTTTGTAAATCTTATTTTTTAAAATGGACTTCATTTTTGGATTCGGAATATCGAAATTAGCTTAGGGTGAAATTTTGGTAATTTTCGGATAACTTTCATATTTTGATGAATAGTGAAAATTACTAAATTTTAGTTAAAAACAACTTTTTCAATTGAAATAATTAATAGTGATAAATTATTAATTTTAGTGGTTTTAAAGTATATTTAGAATATATTTTTACAATTTAATACAATGTTGGTCATTGGATGTAATTTCACATTTAAACCAGACATAAACAAGTGTCAATCTTTTGATAGATATTGTTTCTTAAAAACACGCTATTTGTTTTAACAGCGGGATTTAATTATAAAATTAATTAATGCAACTTCTATGTTATGAATTTGGTAAAATAGATTTCATTTTTGAATTTGGAATATAAAATATAGCTTAGGATGATATTTTGGCATTGTTCTGAAAAACATCAATTTTTGATGAATAGTGAAACTACTAAGTGGTAGTTTAAAAACTGAATTTTGCATAAAACTTAATTTTACCGCTTCTGTGAATGGAATTTCGAAACTCCGACAGACACGGTTGATATCAGTAAGTAAAATGTAGTCCAATGAGATAAAAATAATTTTTTGGTGAATAGTAACTTTTTACTTTTTTTACCGCGGTTAATAGTAAATAGGGTAACTAAGGGTAAATATGATATTACTATTACCCAAACACATGTCCTAATTCTATTGGATAAGTGTAAGTCGACCAAAAACAACCTTATGAATAAAATATGACCATTTAGGCCCACTTGGATTAGATTAGGACATTTATTATTATTTAATTCAAAGAAGAGTTAAAAGAGACAAAATCAAAGTTTATTTACTAAAACATTTTTATTATAGGGTTATACATAATATAAATTCGATTGCAAATATTCATTAGAAAGCTAAAATGATTTCCTACATAATGATATTTTATTTATAATTTTTAGACTTTATATAAATTAATTTATTTATGACACAACGATGATGCAGTAATTACCCTTTTTAAGGAAATATTAACATAATTGATGTTATAAATGCTCAAATGAATGTAATTTGAGACTTTTTATGAATTACACTAATTTTCTAGGTTACTATGATATATTAATGTTGATTTAATTAACTTGGTTCGAACATTTAATTCTGTTATGACTCTCACAAAAATCATATATCAAATAGTGTCAAAATTGACACAAAATAGTTTTTAAATCATATATTATATTATTAATTGTTATTTTATTCCTAAAAATCTAAGGTTCGGCCAAATGACTTAGATAAGGATATATATATTAATAATAAACAATTTGGGGTTCGTTTGGCATGTTATAGTAAGTGTATTAACCATATAGTGAAAGAAAAAAAAAGACATGGTAAAAGTTAAACTATTTAACTTAGAGTTAAATCTAATTGATAAGGTTAAAATAATATCCTAAACTTGTCTAAATTCTATTGGTTGATAGGATTTCGACCCATCCCCACTTTAGCTTCGAAATAAGACCCTTTGGAACCATTATAAACCGATTTTGACTTTAATATAAAATAATATTTTGAGATATTCCTAAGGTGCCCCTCTCCTCCCCTATAAAAGGACACCTCCTCCCCCTCCTCCTCACACCAATTTGAGCACTCAAGCTCGGCCAAACCCTGCCAAAATCTCTTCTCCACTTCCCTAGAAACATCCTAGAGGTTCTGGTCTTCCTCAAAGACCAATTCTAGTGCCCTAAGAGGAGGTCTCAAAGAGGCGCTTCAAAGAAGAGGTAATTACCGTTACCAATTCTTTCCTCTTTATTTCTTCTTCCACTTCTTCTTCGTAGGTTGTTTCATTATGAAGTAATAACATCAGTATAACTCATATACTGATATGTTATTATAATTATGAAACAACCCTAATTCACTTTCTATCCATCCTACGGAAAAATGAAATCACCGCGCGTGCGTACGTACGGAATACCGTCTCCACGCCGTGGTGTAATCTATTTTCCACCATCAACTTACAAGGATGGGTATAATGGTGTAAAGAATAACTATACATAGTTATTACAACATCATATTGATTCTGATATATTGTATAATCCACTCCAATTCAATTCAATATTTATAGAAATGATATCATCGCTCGTGCGTACGTACGGACTACCGTCTCCACGACGCGAAGAGATTCATTCTCCATGTTAACCATTTAAGAATGATTATAATGTATATATAAGAAATAATAATGAAATATATGACATTATAAAGCTACTAGATTTATGTATATATATACATTTGTATGTCATCTACTTACTTCCATTTCATGACAATAAGGAAAGAAAAACAGCGTCCATGCGTACGTACGGACTACCGTCTCCATGAACGGTGTTTTTCATTTTATTTATCTATCTATTATATATATATATATATACTGAATATATATGATATATAAATCATATTTTATATTCTGGAAGTATGTAAATCATGATATAAGTAATAATGATGTCAAGAACAACAAGTCAAAACACCTACGATAAATGAAACGATTTTACCCAAAACGCTTCTTTAACATGGAATTTACAAAAGAACGGGTAATATAATGTCATAAGTGAACCATATATGATATCATAACAATGAATATGATTCTTTAAAAAGTCAATGACATTATTTAAATCATTATACAGGAGGTTCGGACACATACGAAGCAAATTGGACCTAAGGTAAGGGAAATATCACAATCTCACTTTTATCCGAGATTGTTTTTACTTTGGTAATTACTGGGGTGTATTTTATTATCCACATCTATTTTCCCTCAATGTGTAATATTATTTCCATCATTCTACAATAGTTTATATCCAATTTTACACTTCGGTAAGTTTTTTGTAAAAGATATGAAAGGAATCTTTTGTCATTTTTCGTACGAGGTACTTTTTGACTTTTTCGACAAAAGTACGAAGAATGTTTTTTTAAATTAAACGGCACGAACGGATTTTTACGGTTTTATAAAGCCTTATTTTCATGAAGCTTCCTCCAAAAGATTTCATGACTATTTTTAATAAAATCTCTTTCTTTTAAAATTGAATGATGTTTTGTGAAAAGAAATTGATTTTGAAGAAGAAAGGATATTTTCCATCAAGAATTCATTTCAAGTGTTTTATCAAAATTATTTTCCATCTAAGATAATAAAGGGTTCTGTTTCTATCCATATTTTTACATTGATTTGACTATGTTGTGATGGAATTATGTTTATGAATTCCTTTATCTTATATGAATGGTTTTATGATGTCATGTTGTTTAAAAATCCCATTTTTATTACATGGGTTATGAAATGATGTATGATTTATGATTTTGTGGCACACATAAGAAAGGATTCATTAAGAGATGGGTGGGACCTATATCTCCCTCCAATGCATTGGGTAAAGATTTCATATCTCATGAGATAGACATGGCTGGAATGGTAGGTTATACCGGTTCAGTGAAACAGGACTGAAACGAGAGTGACTCGATTCAGAAAGGGACTTTGTCCACTAAGATAGTCTTGGCATTGAGTCTTGACTAACAAGAAATGATTCTCTATGATTATGTGTGTATGCCACAAAGTATCATGTTTTAAGTTATGATTATTGGGATTACATTTCACTTCTATGATTTATCCCATGTTATGATATTATGAGCTTTTTTGCAGGTTAAGATTTCCAAAAGCTATGTTCTTATATATATGATGTGATTGATATTTCTTTTGTTTACCCTTACTGAGCATTTGAGCTCACCCTTTTATTTTTTCTTTTCCCCAGGATATAAAGAAAGGTTTTATGAAAAAAAAAGATGACCTTTATGGGAGATATTGAAGAACTTTCACCACGATTAGAAGATTACGTTCCGAGTTTCCAAAGACACTAAACTATTACGATCCTTTAGTGTGTGTTTTTGTTATGTACTAAGTATTCCGCAAATGTAATGTAATGTCAATGTACGATAAGCTTCGGGTCTCTACAGATGTGGTGGCAACAACTACCATCACAGCTACTGCAATGGTGAGGACAACAATTATAGCTTCCGTAGGGAGAATATTTGCGGGATTCACCCTGGGGAGGGCCTTCGGAATGTAACACAATTTGGGGAGGTCCTTATAGTTGCTTGATGTCTCTATGGGGCGGACCTCCTTTATTAGGGTGCTAAGGAATACCACTGTGATCTGAGGCCCGGCTGCACGAAGTGTCATTGAAACGTAACCCCTGAGGAGGACTTTCAGGGAAAGCCACGACAAGGGGAGGGCCTTCTTGTCATGATGAGACGTCACTGTAGGGAGGTCATCCACAGTTGCGACCATGATAGAGAGGAATAATATAATATTATGTGGTCCCACTGCATGAAGAGTGTTTGCATCGTATACCCCGGGGAGGACCTTAAGGGTGCACTGCAGCAAGTGGAGGGCCTTCTTTTTGCTCGATCTTCTGGTCACGTAGAGCGTTTCCGTGACTCGCATCAAAAGAGGAGCTCTCGTGATTGATCGTTACATGCCTATGGGGGAGTCCCCCACAGGTGCTCTACGGAAGACCTTCAAAGGTGCAAGTATCAGCTTGCTGGAAAGGCCTTCCCAACTGCTACTGCCACTCCCATAATATAGTAATGGGTGGGTAGGGTTCTGAGCCATCAATATGCGCTTAGAAGTATTGAGAACCCCAGTATCAAGTAGAGCAGAGTCAATAACCCACTCTTTATTTTCCGGCTGCCTTTGGTGCATTCAGGGCACTTTCTTACAGGCAGCATGGACCATATACTATTGACAATTGGCTTCACATTTGGCTCCCTGTCTAATTTGTTCCCGTGATACTGTCGGGGTACGCCATCAGATATCTTGACTTTTAGCATGGATATATGCCTGCTCTGGAGAATCCACCATGATGGATAGTTGTCCCCCAGTTGAAACAAGTTAAGCTACTTGATTCAGTTTCCCTTGTGTTGCTCAATATAGTTGGCGACCCTTTGGGGTGAAATCAGGGATGCAGACCTTCTCCGAGGCTACTATCTCATCTCTTAGATGAGTCGCCTCAATTGGGGAGATGGGCTCACGGGACCGAGTGCTTGTTGTTGCTGCTGATGCAATCACACTCTAGTAAGTCTACAAGATATTATATGGGATCGATACATGTTCCTCCATCACTGCAAGGATATGCAGAGAGATATCATTGGATGGAACAGGTATGAAGGCCAATTATGTTATTGGAGTAGGAATATCCTACTCCAGTCCTCCGGTGGTCATTTGGTACTGAAAATTCTCCAGTGTCGGGGCAGGTGAACGAATCTTCCACTAGGCTAGGATATGCCGTTTTATCTCTCTTTTTGCTTCCACATCAGGATTGTGAACTTTCCTTGCATCTACTGGGACCTGGCCTTCCATATTTTGGTTTTCCACCGTATCGAGTCGGGGGTATTTGTTGGTAGGGAGATGTTCCCTCATTTTAATTTCTTCCATAACTGGTTGGAGGGCATTATTGATCGCCACCACATCGATATTGTAGGGATCAAGAGGATCTGACAGGAGCTGTTCTTACAGGTGTTGGGTCACCACCACGTTGGGTTGGTGGGCATCACAAACCTAGGCAGGGAGAGGTGCTTGCCAGGTAGGTGTCGTCATGTGTGAGCAACGAGCTTGAAGGCGCTCGGTGCAGATGCTCGCCTGCTTGTATGATGCCTCCATGTCTGTATGGTGGGATTTGGAGGAGAAAATATGTGTATGTTCCTGTTCATAATGCGTCTCCGTGACTGGGCAGTGGAGCTCCTTTTCAAGGAAAAGGGGTATGACCTACCCCGGGTTGTACGTTTTGCTCCCTCGTCGGGCGGTCTGAGGGGCCAGAGCTCGGGGAGCATGGGCCTGGATCCTCAAGGAGACATCCTCCTTATCATGAGGATGTTGAGTTGAGGTGTGACCATGATGACATCTTCTAGCGGGGGCCTTAGAGTGGAACCGCTATTCAGCGGGGATGAAGTCCTCAGTGTCGACCTCATCCGCCTCCCGAAGATAAGGGAGGTACACATTGTCTTGTTCTGGGGATAGACTCCTGAGAGGTCTGAGATGGCAACAGGAGCTGTCTGGATCTGACATTGTGGCCACTGCTGGGCAGGAAACCGGTGAGTCCTAGCAGATTGGAGGGCGTGCATGGATGTCTCCACTGTCAGGATAGTACCGTTCACGTGGTACTCTCAGATCAATGCATATGAGACACAGTGTTGAAGACACAGGGTAGGTAATGGGGTCTTCCATTGGTGAGGAAGTCTAGTCACTGCATATTTGGAATCACGCGCCTGTTTTTTCCTTCGTGAAACAATTGGATCGAAGGGAGTTCTGAGTGCTACCTATAAAATATTTTACAAATACAAATAGAAAACCCATCAAAGTAGCATCTCATGACCCCATGCATAACTAATGAGCTTTCTTGGCCCTCAATGAGAGTATAGAGGGGGAACAGTGTGGGATTATGTTAAATATGTCATGTTGGTTAACGATTCACATCGGGTTCACCATTTTTTGTCTCACGAAGCATGACGGGGTTGTAGTGAAGAAATGTGTGCTAACCAATGGTTGATTAGGGAATTCTGGGTTCTGCTCAATCACTCATATCAGGTGCACCATTTTCCACCTCCAAACACCCAATGGTTCAATATCCAGTAATACGTGGACCTACTTTCCAAAGTCAGTAATTTGCTGGGTGGTTTGACCTGTGATGCTTAAGAACTCACATTAGTCGAGAGGATAGGATGTCGAGCTCATCACACCTTTTTGGGATGAATTATTTCCTTTTCCAAGACTCTCTCATAGTTTTAAGACGTATTCATATGATCATGAATCTTTGGTTTATACCCATGAATAGTATCCATGGATTACTCCTAGTTGTCAATGTTCAGCTGGACGTAGTGGTTCGGAATCATTTATGCCTGAGTTTTACAATCCCTCATTGGATTAATGACCCCCAGGAGTATGGACTCATTGGGACAGAACTAGAGCTTGTGCGGTGAACGGTCGCGAAGATAGTCAGATAGACCGGTTGTTGTTCTGGATCCTCAGGGAGGCTTCCTACGTACCCTACCTAGGAGACATGGATCAAAGTCCACATAGTTCGAATAGGAGTGTCGGAGAGCCGACATGAATGTGGACCCAGGGGTCCGATGGTGATCAGGATTGAACCTCTTGGGGGCTTCCTACGTATCCTTGTGGTGGAGAATCAAAGTCCACGTTGTTTGAATGTTGTGTTAGAGAACCGACATGAAGATGGACCGAGGTTTTGATGGGTAGTGGGATTGAATCTCATGGAGGATTCCTACGTACAATGCTTTGACATGGATAAATGTCATCGTAGTTCGCATTATCTTGGGGTTTATTCTCTGAGGAAGCCCAAGAGAGGATTCCTTGGTCGATGCCTACTCTAGTCCCATGTGAGTCATGCTCGGTGTGAGAAACAAGAGGCTGCGGGGACCAGATGATCACATCGTGAAAGGTGCGTCCTTGAGAAGTACGATGGGGCTTACGCGTGGAGCAGCCGAAAAATTTCGGGGCATAGTCCGATATGGATGCCCAGGGTGACAAAGCACAGCGGGAGAGGGAAATGGACCCAAAGAAGAACAGAGCAGCACCCTTCTCCACTACACCCTTCCTTGGAAACGGCTGTGGGGTAGTACGGAGGAGCATGGGGGATTCCTTCTGATGGGTAGTCTACCATGCCCCGAGGAGGGGAGAAGTGCCCCAGTCCTAACAAGTGGAGGGGAAAAAAAGGGACCCCCGGGCCCAGACATAGCTTTACCATCGGAATGTGAACCCATGAATGCTTTGGGAATCCGCCCCAGGGTCGTGGAACACCTTTTCCCTTGCTAACCATGGGTATGTGAACTCAAAATGGCGCTCTGATGTGCCTAAAGGTTACATCACACGGGTCCGGTGACTCTGGTGGAGGCCTCATCTCGAGGGAGATGAATGGGCAAATGAAGGTGTTGCAGAGGATCAGGCCGGAATGAAAGGATATTTTCGAGATCGTGGGATGGGAACTCCGAAGGATTTGGAGAGCCACACATGTGTAGGACTGGTGCCACACTTCACGTAGGAAGGTGCTACGTGGCTGGGGAGTCCGTCCGCGAACCAGGGTGGTCCGCAGACTGATTGGAATTCTGCGAACCAGGGTGGTCCGCGGACTGCTGGGAATCCCACGAACCAGGGTGGTCCGTGGTTTCATGTTTAGCGCGCGTACTAGGATGGTACATGGAGGGGTCCATTCAGGAAGCGGCGGCCAAGGGCGATGCTTGTCGGAGGTTCGTCGGTCGGGACTTCACCCGTGTAGGAGGGTGCTACACGGTGCGATGGATCAAAAAAGGGTCATAAATTCCCTGGTCTTCGGGGAGTGCGTCCGCGGAGGGAGCATGGTTTGCGCTATTTTTTTATTATTAGTTTGTGGTTCACCAAGTTTTTATTCGTTTTCGGTTCCTTATTAGTTCACTTCCAACTTCATACCTGTTCTGGTTCACAAACTGGAACTTCGCTGTTTGCGAAATCCTAATCTCCTTATTTCAAAATCCTTCTAACTGAATCTGATTGATCTCCAATTCCCTTCCCCCTAAATATCCTTTATAGAGTGGGTAAAGGGCTATATCTATGGTCATGTGTCACCTTTTATAGAGGACCATGACTGGAATCCCGGTTTACGGATGACTTGGTCAATCCAGAACATGCAGGGGGAATTGAACGCATCTCCCCAGTGAACCAAACTAGCTAGGGGAGTGCTTCGTTGTCGCTCAGGGTTCCACCGCCATTCCGTGAATGACAGTGGATGCGGTCCAGGCCGATCGACACGGTCCACGGCTGGGGTAGTTCGTGATGGTGGACCGGCTCGGCGCTTATCCTACTTCCTTCCTATGGAGGATCCCCGCCTTTTTTCTGTGAATGACAGCAGTCTGCGAAGGGGGGTGCTTCACAGAATCGGCCTAGTACCGTTATAATTAGATCGGTCTACAGACCGGTTAGACATGTTCCATCCTTTGTGTCTTCTCCTCACCATTTTCCAATTCAGTTGGGGGAAAATTGGGTAAAATCTCCCTTGTATTAAAGGGGATTCTAATTCTCCTTTGAAAATTTTTCATGACCCTATATACATCCAATGTAAAAATGAGTGATAAAATGGTAAAATTACCTGAGAACAT
This sequence comes from Viscum album, assembly GCA_963277665.1. Classification (NCBI taxonomy): domain Eukaryota; kingdom Viridiplantae; phylum Streptophyta; class Magnoliopsida; order Santalales; family Viscaceae; genus Viscum; species Viscum album. The sequence goes on from OY728125.1 coordinate 225,931,117, forward strand.
CCTAAATAAACATTGTATTAGAAAATATTATTTTTTATTAGATATTGGTCACATAAGTTTCTTCAATGTAAATTCATGAATAAATAATCTAGATAAAAATGATATTGTGAAATTAACCCATAAAGGGTTAATAATAGTGATATGTTAATTAAAAATTTAATATATTATGTTTGTCATGTTTAAACACCCCGAAAAAAGAGTATATACATTATAATATATTCAATAATCAGTGCAGCCATATTTATAGAATATTAAAGACGATGATGTAGTAATATAACCCAATGAATGAATTATTTAATGAAATTCAATCCCACTTGGTTAATTTTATATAAAATGCAATTGGATGAAATAATTATAATTATAACTTAAAAACTGAATTAGTAATTAATCAAGATATTTTAGGACAATGTGGAATTATATATCCTATATAAATTAAATTAGGTTCATAACTTATCAATATGCCTCAATGAAGGAAAATTAAAATTCTATCTCTTACCTCACACATAATTTTGGTTGAATTTTATTGAACATAAATTATGATTATTATCATAATATAATGGATATATACCAAAATAATATTTATATTTATTATATTGTATATTATGCTCTTATAAATTTATATAAACATTTTATTAATGATATTTGATTATTATCACTATTTTGTTGTTAGTATCCTTGTTTTCCCGTAACTATTTTTTCATGAATGATATGGTTATTATTTATACTATATTGATCATTTTTTAGTATAATGATATTAATTACATTTATCAATTTTTTAAATTCATTTTATATAGTAAAAACTATAAATTGAAACTGGATAACTGATCAGAAGACTCATGGAGATGGAAGGTCGTGTGTACAACGAGTGACTTCACTATTTAAATAACGCGTGAGTGGGAATTTAAGTAGGTGATATATTATTTTTAAATATAATATATAAAAATATTTATATCAAATTTATTCATTAAAATTATTATTATTACATTCGATCTAAATCTTATGTTAAAAATTAATCAAATCACTTTAGAAGTGGGTAGTCCACCATACGGATGACAGACATTATATTAGTTTTATCAGAAGATAAGTAAAGAAGTTTTATGTGGTATTATAATTCAATAATTATAATAATATATTAAATATCATATAAATGTGTTAAAACAATATTTATATATATATATCCTTGAATGATGGAGATAGAAAATGAAATACATTAGGTTATGAGGTGGTAATCCACAATACACACTATTAGAGGTGTCATTTTAAAATTTATAGGATAGTAGATGGATATTGATAATTCCCATAATATCATAAATATTTTTATATTTAATATTATTATTCGAATATTGAATATTTTTTAAATTACATTTGAAATAGGTGGAGGAAGAGAAAAGAATGATACATCTTTTTCAGAAAGCCTCATCATGTTTGAACCAAAGGACATCCTAGGATGTATTTCAGATAGAAAATAGGTATATAGGATATTGGTATGGGAGTATATAAGTTATTTGAGTAGCATTTCAATTATAGAAATTGATCTTTGACTGTGAAAATTTTAGGATAGGGGGTGTCCAATCAGTAGTGCGGGAAACGGTACACATGAAAATTTTGAAATGATTGAGTTACACACTTAAATTTATAATTAGAAAATCCCCCAAAATGGTTATTTATATAATATTATAGGTGATATGGTATAAGAATTTCCCTTAAATAGTTTTTCATCATTTTTATGTCATTTTAGCACATACATGTTTATTTTATTACCCTAGTAAATCAATTGTTTTTCAAATATACCATTATTATATTAAAATATTTTATTACATAAAATGGTATAAATTTCATTCCACAGTATTAGATAATATTATTTATTATGATTTAAATATTAGATATATTTTTAATAATTAAATTAAAAAAATTGTAAGAAAGTAATTTAATATTACACCATGACAAATTAAGAAAAAGTGGGTTTCCAAAGAGAAAATTCTCTCATGTTTGTAATGTTTTGACAGAAAAATTAGTTACTAGATTCATTAAAACGTCCTAAAATAAATAAAACAAATTTAATTTTACTAAAGTAACTTTAAACAAATTAGATTTTTTATCCTTTATTTTATTAAAAATAGTGTTTGGATTTTATATAAAATTATATTGTTTCACTATTTGTAAAAAAATAAAATTTCTTATAAAATTCAAAAAATTCAAACTAAGAAAATTTTGATATTATTATTTAAACAAATATGATGTTATTTTGAAATAATTTTTATATAAGTTGTAAAAATTAATTATAATTTATATGAACCAATCTTGACTAAATATTTTTTTAGGAAAATGTATTTTGGTGTAAAATATATTTTTTAAAATGATTATTATTATATTTATAATAAACTAATAAGCATAATTTCAATAACATATTTTTTATTTTTACATCCATCTAATTTAATGGATATATTATAATTTTATACTATATTACATACCATTTGGACTGATGTTTTCATGTTAAGAAGCTTACGAAAGGATAAAGTTTCTTTAAAAATTAATATATCATAAAATCCTACAATGATACACTCTCCTATACTCTAGTTGTTGTGGGACATATATGATATTGAACTCAAAATTAATATTCTAAAATCATGTAATTTTAAATATAGGATTGAAACTTTCTTTCCACATTGGTCCACATGTTTGGACCCTAATTAATATACCCAAATCAATCCCTAGGTATCTAGTCAAGAAAAATGAATAATACCCTTCCAAAAAACATCATTTCCAACTCCAACTACACAAATCACCCAAACATTATAGTTTCTATACATAATTTCTATAAAATAATCATTGTAATGAAAATATATTACAATTTTTTTCTCATATTGTAACATTCCAAAATTTTGAGATCAACGTTCGATGATGAACTTGATACTCAACATCGATCTTAAAATGAAATACTTAATATTATTATTTATATTTTACAATTATAAAAATGATATTTAAATTGGGGTAATGATCATGACTAAAATAATTAGTGAAATTTTTTTACAAATATTTTTATAAGGAATTATTTTGTTACCAATTAATTTTAAATGAAAAAACCCTTTTTAAAATCAAAGGAAATGCTTTTCTACAAAACTATTTATAGTTCATAAGTTTTTTTATACCAATAAAAAAATAATTTGTATTTATATATTTCATTTACTATATTTATAAATATAATATTCAATATAACGTTTAACATTCGTCCTAGGTATTTTCAATATATTATTAAAAAATAAATCCATTTTTTTGGATATACAAGTGTATTTCACTAATGGTAGTTTTGTATCTTTTTGATGGTGTGACATTTATAATACTAAAATTTTAGACCTTAAAAAAATATTTTTTAAAAAAATAATTTTCAGTTAAAAAATGGGTATATAAAAAATTAATTTTGTTTATTTTTTGTGTTTTTCTATGATTTTTCATGTCTTCATGAATACTAAAAATATTGGATATTAATTGAAAACAATGTTTTTTTATAAATAAATAATATTTTTATACTATTTTTATTATTTTTTATAAATAATAATTTAATTTTTTCATATTATATTCCCTATTTGGTCACTAGACTGAATTTCACATTTTTTTAATATTAAAATAATTAAAATTTTAAAAAAAATTTACATTAAAAACACTATTTCTCAATACATCTATTAGATTGAATGTAATTGAATATTATCAACCAGTATTTATTTAATATTAATATTACTTTTTCCATAATTGGAATCATATTTTTTATATTTATTAAATAATTTTTTAAGTTTAGGCGAATATGAATAGTAAATATATTAATTTTGATACCACGTTTAATGATAAATCAGGTAATTAAGGCTAAAAATAACAATTTAAATAATACCAAATAACACTAACACAGGGAAAATTTTGATTTGATTAATAAATCTCATTCACAAAAATTTAAATAATGTTTAATTGTAAATTTATAAATTTTATGATGATATTATAAAGTTTATGATATTTTATTCAATGACGTGTCATTCTCATCATACTCTAGTATTTAACATGTAAAAGATTTTTACTAGGGTTATATAGGGAATATGTTCGACTATAAAAAATATATTTAAAGATAAAATTCTTATATTTATCATGGTATATTATATTGTTATTATTATGGAATCCATAATTACATTAAAGGATTTCACAATAACAATGCTATAATTATTTCCTTAATGGAAATTTCAAAAAAATGATCACAAAAATATTAAAATTAATTTATTCTAGAAATATTTAATTATATAAAAGGATTTTCAAGATAACATTCATATGTATGTGTTTTTTTAAAAGTTGTTTACTGATGATGTCTTCATTTAATGATATATTTAAAAAGTTAGGAAATGAATAGTGTAAGAATTGACATTAAATCTATTTTAAAATAAATAATATTTTATTAAATTGTATAAAATTAATAAAACTATAAAAATATTCAAAAGTGTTTATATAAGGGATATGTGTTTTCCCTAGAATGACATAGGTTTATTTTTTTATTTTATATTATCTTTTTTAACCCTTAAAAAATATTTTATCATGATAAGAGTAAAATGGGTCAAATAATGGTTATATGAAAAAGGATGTGAATAAAAAATATTTAACACATTAATAATTATTATTAGAATATATGTTTTATACCCATAATCTTAATATATTCTAAATAAGTTTTTTGATCCATTTTTATTGGAAATTAAATTTATAGTAATTTGATTTATTTTAAATTCAAATAGTGACCCTCCCCTCTCTTAAAAATGGAAGCGATTATTCCCATTAAAATAAAAATGAGGCTTTTTTTGGAATTGGAATATATATATATTCCGTGAATCCCTCACCATATTATAAAGTGACTATTTTATAAAAAACACCACTTTTAGTGATATTTTGGATTTTGAAACGAAGGATTTCTAATTAATAGGTTTGATTATTATTTAAGAATTTCTATTTTGATTCATCATCCACCTCCGTAAAAAATTACTAAAAAAATATTATATAATATCTATTGTATCATTAATATACTTATATATTATTATGTTCCTATAATCTCTTCAATTTATATTCACCTCCATCAAATGGGAATGGATGATATCATTTGTCTGTAAGATAGAGTACTACCTGATGAAAAAATATAATTAATTTTATATCACCATCTATAAACAGTTATTATCAATCTAATAAATAATTATCATATTTTTATTATTTTCTAATTATAAATAATGTATGTGACATTTTGGACTCAAGGTAAGGGACTTCATCACAATTTTCTTTCGTTGATTCATATTATGATGTTATAAACATATATACTTTTTAAGGTGAATATAAATTTTCATTTAAATTTTATTTCACGAATTTATCTATTTACTATAGATTTATTCATTGCATAAATTTTACCCTTTCATTTATCATATGATTTGACTGATTACAATTTTTTAAGGGAATTCTTAACACAATTTTCATTCAGGGTTTAAACATATACTTCTTCATTATGTTATGCTAATATTATTTATGAAATTACTTTTAAATGTATAATATTTTATTTAAAAGTGTTTTATGTTTATTTATAGTGGATATGATTAAATAATAAATTTTCTTAATTATCATTCCAAGAATATGATATTTGTTAGGAATAATTAACCTCAAACATCATTTTATTGTTTTAATTATTTAATAAGATAATTCATTATGATTAATGTCAAACATTTAAAAGTGGTTTTTGTGAATTAATTTATATGGAAATGAATGATGTAAAATGGGAAAATTTGAATTTCTTTATAAAATTTTCAGAAAATGATCTATTTTTGTTTTAATTTTAGGGACATTTTAAAATTAACATCCATTAATGTTAATCTTTCAACTATTTTTACAAAATCATAATTGAATATTTTAATGGAATAATCAAAATTTATATATTTCATATTTTATTACTATTTTAATGATTCTTTTTTGAGTTTTATTTATTTTTCAAATGAATTTCATTAATTTAGGAGTTCCTAACATTGTAAAAGTTAAATTTTATTTAAAAATACCAAATTTTTTTTTACATTTATGCAATATTTATATGTTATTAATATTTCATGGTTCCTCTCAATTGTTTTTCATGATGCTTGGATTCATGATTAAATGAGGGTGGGTGATCTTGTTATATCTCTCAAATATATTTGGAAATGGGATGGATTTAACCAATTAAGATTTTCTAAATAGATTATATATATAATGTTGTGGTGGTTATTCCAAATGTTACTATGATGGTTACTCCTTGTTTTGGTGATAGAGCTACATTATTATTATGGTTAATATGGAAAATGATATCCCACATTACCTACTAGAACCTTTATATGATTATAATTTTTTTCATAAAAATAATTCATTTTAAAATGATAATATAACTATATTTTAGAAATTGTGATCATTTTTTGAGGTAAAAGGTTTGTTTCTTAAACAATGTTAAATGGGTTTCCTATTGGATAATGTTTTAATTTATTTTATGTACCTTACGGAGATTTTTATACTCATCCAATGTTTCCAAAAAATATAGGTCTCAAATAATAGTAAGGAAACATTAATAATTCATTATGAACAAATTGAAGATGTTTCATAGGAGGAAATAAATATTATTAATGGATTCCCATTTGTGAAGAAATGGATACTAAGTATAAATGTCCACTTTTAAATTATGGGTTTACTGTGTAAGAATTTATCCTAATTATCAAGAACTATAATCTGGGAAGATGCTCGAATGTTATTTATAGATCAAAAAATAGTAGAATATGTACTCGTTATGTCTAGTTACTTATTGTTAGTATAAGATGATTTTTTAGATAATATTATAGGTTAAGAAGTCATATGAGTGTAATTTAAAGATCCTCTGTTACCCCAATAATTGTCATCATATGGAATATTTTTTAGGTTTATGGTTATTATGTTTTTTTGTAGAAAATCCTAAATCAAGTGAGATGTATTGGGGTTGATGGATTACAATATTGTAAAGTTTTTATTGAATTATATTTACCCAGTATGTTATTATTCCATTAATTATTCATTTCATGTTTAGTTTATATTCTTTTAAATAGATTATGTATCAACATCCATGATGGAATGAAATAAATATTTCACATCCTTCTTATCCCTCAGATGATTTTATCATCACTATTATTGAAAAATATCATTCAAATTATTTTGAAAAATTCGTAACTACTCAAATAACCTACAATAAAAAAATTTAGTTATCTAACACCTACTCATTTATAAAAACATGTGTGCATCAGAATATATTTTTCATTGTATTTTGAAAACTTAAAAATATTAAATATATGGAAATACAAGATTTCGAATTAATGTATACTTTTTGAAAGTAGGAAAACATTCCTAATGAAAATGGTAATATCAATAATATCATGAAATTAATATTTAAGTTTTGTAATATTTTCTTATCCACAATTTATGAAACATGATTGGTTTGAAAGTTATGAGTCATGATTTTATAATTTATATATTTAATTTTCAGGTGTAATTTCCCTACCCTAGTGCCCACTCTCCAGAACCCCGATCTGGGTCATCACATGACATAAAGTGCCCTTCCCTGTATGTTAAAGGCTTTCTACTAGTAATGTGGGTCTATAGAGAAACATAAGGAATATTATTCCTGGTTATTAGAGTAATACCATAATAGAAATTATATCAACTGATATAGTAAGTAGAATAGAAAAATAAATGGTCGAAATTAAATAATTACATCAAGTATCCAAGTAATACCTGCGAAAACAATATGATCAATACACTATATGTTAGGAAATAATGAAAACATAAAGCAAAACCAAATATTCCAAAAGTCCCCAAACATGGAACTGAGTCCCATCCCAGTCTTGAACTCCCATGATCCAATACAACATTCCATGAACACCTAAACACTAGGTCCCTGTTGTGAACATGTATCTAAAATAATGAAGAATCTCTTCATGGACCATAGTTCCATGTTATAATGAAGAGGTTTTGAGTACAACTAAGTAGGACACCGAAAAACATTGTCTAATGTAATAACTGGTCAATATAATAGTGCATGCAAGTAAACATGTACAATGAATAAATATTGAAACAATGAACATTATATACCTTTAAAACCTGTTAATTATGGATTTTATCAAATTTTCAATTTGTTTGGAATTCAAATCAAGTACAATACAACATATAATGGTCAATTACAATGTATAAGGGAATAAGTCATTTTCCCAATAGCACAATGGAAAAATATTTCATAATGAATTTCATCACCCTTAGAGCCTCACTCTAGATACTCTCATGAAATATTATTATTAGGGGTATAGATCCTTAGTCAACTTCCCTAATCCATGCATTATAGTGGTAGAGTTTAGAGCCTTAGTCTAATCTGACCTGTGTGCGTAGATCCTAAAGTCCATTACCCCACAACTACCAATCCATGTGAAAATGCTTCTTTGAACTACTTATAAAATATATATTTTCAAAATTTGTTCTAAAAACACATACCATTAATATATCACATTTCATTATACACATAAATCATTTTTAATCATTAAACAATTAACACATATATTATTTAAATTTAATAACCCATTAACCCAAATGAATTATACCAACACTCCCACAATCCTTGTTTTCAATTGAACCTAATCAAATTTAATCATATTTACAAAAAAAATCACATTTACCAACATAATCTATAACTATTAATTAGATTTATCATTTTTCATAACACCCCCATATTATATTTTATGAAATATTCACATTCATCATTTAGTGAATTTTGTAGAAATGATAACATGCCAACATAATCATCATAGATGTAATCATAGTAACCCATAAATAAATTGCATGACTCTAGTCCCTATAAACAGTGAAATCCAAATCATGATTTATAAACAATTCATAAATATCTTCGGAAAACATCTTGACACTAGAATATAAAACATGGGTCTTCCCCTTTAAAAACTAAAACATTCCCTAATGCTTTCATTTCCATTTATACCATCAAAAATAGAAATAAAACCATTTTCACAAAAAGGGACCCATGACCTAATTTCAATTATTATTTTAAAATCTTAATAAAACTCTTTTTTGAATCAATTTCTTATTGACACATACTTTTAAAACATTACTCACTTTCTATCATCAAATTATTTCAATAAATTGAAAATCGATTGAAAGCCCCCAAAACACACTAATAAAATCATTATAATACCTCACATGAATGTAAAAAATATAACCTCCAAAATTTTCTTTTAATAGATTAAACCAAACCAATTATACATAATTTGTTTTACTACCCATTAATTTTTATAATTCTATAATCTCAAGGTTTACCTATTAATTCAACCTTTACATGGTTTCAACGTATATGATGGGTAGCCCAAGAATCAAACTCACCTCATTATGTGACATAATGTCTTCTTCAAAGGGTTTCACAACTCAATATAAGTCCCAAATAATATAACCTAATCAATAACATTAAATAAAAATCAATTACTTGCATTAGATCAACCACATACTAAGATATAGTAACAAGACATTGGAAAAATCATTTTGAGCACATACTTCATGATGAGAGACAACTGATTTCTTGATCCTAGTCATTTGGTCAAATTCAAACAACCACTAAAGACCCATCTAATAATATTCTAAAATAGTAATGGTTTTAGGGATTAAAAAGAAGAGGATATATTTTATAAACTGAAATCAATAAAAAAAGGTAAATGTAGAGTGTTATACTAACAACGATCTTTGATTTACGCCCAAACACACTCCAAACAATCAATAAGAAATGTTTAATCGTCCATTGAAGACTAAAAGAGTTTTCTTTCCAACTAATAAAACATAAGAGTTATATAAATGAAAACTAGATTATAACCCTTAATGATTGAGATGGAAAAATAGTAATTTTACCATTTTTAAGGGTTGTATTGTTCGGATGTACGGCTATCCAAACAATGCACTGACCATGAAACTCTATATATCTAAGAGGGGTCAAGAAATAATGCTTATTGGTAGAACAGAAATATTTTGGGAATCTGTGTGATAACTATGTGCCAACTATTTTCAAAAGGATCCCCAGGCGTTATTATAACTTTGGTTAGGCACACAGTTTAGACTAACCATGCGCCATATGTGTTCTTCACACTGTTTGGCCAGTTTTCTCCTCCATTAATGTCCCCAAATTCCCATGATACCCCCTATGCTCTTCATGCACCTGAGAAAAAACTCTTTATAAAAAAACTAATATTTTCCCAAAATTTATAAAATGAATTACATTTATGAATGATTATGATCTTACAACTAACCCACCTTATTACAGATCATCCTCATGTTGTAATTCCAAACCATACTAAGCCTCCAAGATGAATAGTCGAGCCCCAGGGACCACCTATCAACATCCATTTTTCCTTCCTTCTCTAGAACAATGAAATTAATTCATAATAATTAGACTAACGACATATTAACCCCGATAACATTTTCACCACTGTGAGACACTATTACATACATAATTCTCCTAAATGACAAAAAAACCACAACATCCTTATCACCAAAACAAATACACAAGAATGATCTCATAAACAACCCTGAACCAATGAATACTAGGATACTAAAATGGCACTACATTACCCAATGATAACTAAAAAGAACACCCTCAGACTGATCATATCCACATTTCATAGGGTTGATCACTTGTCACCATGTTACCAAATTATTGTGAGGTTCTAATAGAGACCCAAGCCCATTTTCATCCAAAGGGACATATGGGTTCCAAATATGTCTCCTGAACAATGTTGGTCCAAAAATGAATGCCCACGACCCTCATTCCACATCCAAAAATTTTGAACACAACACTTGCATAAACAATACCTCTCAACCGGTTGAAACCCTAGCTGACGTCTATCACCCGTATAGAAATATTGTTATGATGTCCATCCAAGATCATCTATCCTATAATATTGGTCGCATCCTCAACTAATAACTACAGCTATGGGTCTCCCCGCCATATACCCTTAATCACCCCCAACATCTTTCAGTGTCTTGTACTTATAACATAAAAATGACAACAATTACTTCTTCCAAACTACACCACATGACCTATGTGCTCCCCAAATCACTATTCCTATACTTCCAAGTGGAATCCAGCTGATACTAGTTTCTATTGTTTCCTTAAAAACCACTATGAATAGACATGCACACTCCATACCATTAGAATACAAGAAAATAACGAACTATCTCAAATCCATCTTCATTTATAGTTTACACATGCAACAAGACCATTAAACTATAGGTTTCCAACATAACAGACACCTTTTTCACTTAAGTCAAATCTCCATCATCTGACATGCCTAACACAGTAATTCAATTACTCTGCTTGAAGCATTACTATTAGGGTATCATCTATTATTCATTACACTATCATGTTTCATAACAAACATCATTATTAATACCCTAAACACACGAAAAATTCTTACAATAACAAAATAGATCTTGGACCTTTATCAAAACACAGTTTCATTCTTGAAACCCACTTGGATTCACTATTATCGTGCCACAATATTGCATGAACCAAAAAAATTCACACTAGATGGAATTCACAGGTCACTAACCCACACATGTTTAAGTCCATTTTTCACTTTCTATGAGGTTCTAAAAATCAGTCTCTGTAGACATCATCCACAGAGAGTGCATAAGACTCTAATTGGTGATTCTCAAAGGTCACTCAGAACAACACCATGTAAAAAACCAATTCTTGGCTTGATCAGCCACCACAACCAAGTCCCACCTGTCCTTGTTAGAGGAACCCATAATTATTCCTCATGGGTTTCCCTTTTGAACCTATTTTCCACCGCATCTGCTCCATAGTTTTCCTTACACCTCCACGGCTAAAATTACACTCCCCACATCATGATTGAAAATGTCAGTACATTACTCAGATGATTTAAACCACCACATTCCACACATCGATAGCTGTATGTGGCTCAAATCATTGACATGGCTCTCCGTTTTTCAAATAACTAGAAAACATACATCAACGACTCCCCTTTATTGGATTTATAGATCAACACCGAAGTCGTTAATTAATATTTTAACCCTCCCAAGGACATATCTCATAACCTGTCATTTGTCTACCCACCACCACAAGATACCACATATTCCACCTGAGAGGGTAACCTCAATGATTTCCCATATCCAATAAAAAAACATTCACGTTGACATGCGCATCGCCAGATCCCTTCAGTTCACCAAGGACAATTTTAGGGTATTGGAATTGAATGTCACTAGCTATAACAATTCTAGAAAGCCATTAAAGAACAAAAACAAAACTCTCAATCCCATATTAGAATTCCTACCATGCGAACACATTAACTAACTATATTTATCGAGATTCCCTATACATCATGTTTTATGTCAAATAAAACAAAGAAACATGAATAGGATTTGCAACCCAAAACTCTCTACAACTTTATGACCCTCTATTAAGTGGTCATGTTCCAAGATTCTATTTGTATCTTTATCTATTATCCCACTCAGGCCATTCCAAAACGATCCTAGTGATTTAAATAGAACCAGATCAACCACCTCACTTATTCATAAAACATATACGTGACGTATAACCCACGTGTACCACTGTGACCATAAATAAATATGATATGAATTTATAAATATCCTCCAATTTATCATCCCCATTGGAATCACGACTTTCTAATGGAATCCCACATCCGATCCTTCACAATCCCACAAGGACTTGAACACTCCTGCAACCATGCATTGAATCTGACTCTATATCACACAAGTCATAAATCACCAAAGAAAGCACCAATATCCACTAACTCATCTGATCATACATATTGTTGTTTTATCCACATTGGACTCAAGGAATTCTAAAAATTCTTATAAAACAAACAGACCAATTTTTAAATCAAGCCCAACCATGTCACCACCACTACCTAAGGTTTCATTTCCATAACAAAAGTTTTAATCCATGGGTTTTTCAATCATATATTTTTATCCCAAGATCAACATCGGTTCCATCATCAAATACCATATACGCCATAAGGAATGTCCCATAACGACCTTAACTCTTCCAAAAACAAATCTTACAACCAAACACAAGAACTATGATAACTTATGAGAAAGAAACAGAGGCACAACCAAACACCATTACCAAACATGAAGGAACCAATTCTTCATCGATTTCACCTTTAGAAAAACTTCTCACACTTTGTATCTTAATGAACCTTCAACACTGAGAGAAATTTCTTAGAGGCTACAATTAATTTTCTAAAAACTGTCAACCCACAACCACCACTCAAGTCACATTTCCAAAACCGTTGACATTCATTCTTTTAAATTTTAGACAAATACATAGAGAGAAACACTAATTTTTTCTAATGCAAGAGTCCCAAACATACTTTTGTTTCGTACACACCTAGAAGCACTCACAACCTGGCCAGACCCTCTCACAAGTCACTGTTTTAGATCAAATGGTATCAACTACCTAACTGGATTCACATCATGAAATTTCCATGGAATCTATCCCTATGAAATATACATCAAACCTCATGAATCATGTAGTTCATGGAAGGCCCTATTTGACACGTTCAAAAACTCATTGCATCAAACATAAAAAAATGCAATTTATGCTATGTTTCAACCCAATCAAGTTCTCATATTCCATAAACAAAGGACTCATAACTAAGGCACCCTCATGACCCAAACCACCCACACATAGGGTAAACAACAAAAATAAGATATCACCCTCCCTAATGAACCTAAATGTTCCATCTTTTTTTTGTAACAATTTTCAATTAAACCATACCATTTGATAGAAAATTATTTCCAATTTCAAAACACAATATTTTCCAGACCCTATGGATTTACACTTTTAAAAACGATTTTATTATTCCAAAATTTCTGAAAAATATTTAATCATATTCACAGTTGAAAACATTTTCAATTTAAAAAAAGCACAAGGAAAAACCCAACAGTTAAAATCCAAAAGTATCTATGCATTCTACATGAATGTTAATCCCAATGAATTATCAATCATAGGAATCATATAGATTTCCTATATATGATATTTCTCTATAATGATGAATAAACCCCAACACCATCTATTTCCATAACATTACATGTGATAAAACAACATAGATTGATAAAATCACATCCATGTTCACCAATCTTAGTGGGAATAACAATCAACCATAAAAAATAGAATCATAATTCCCACCCCTTGAATGTTGGATTTTCCTTCATATGTGGGTATACATGCAACTATACATTATCTCATTAATAGGTCCCAATAAGATCATAGTATTATTACTACCATTACCAAATATTATTAAAATATAAATTCTCAAATTCCTCTTTGTAATATCCCAGACCCGGTGGCCACTATCTGGTGCCCCGATTTGGGTCGTCTTATGTCCTCCAGAATTCATCCCAACATGCCAACGGTCATCGACTAGCAATGAAGTAATGTTGGAAAATGTTTGGGAGAAACAACATATCATCAGTGTAATGATATAGATGATTCTATATCAATAGATATAGTAACCAGAGAAAACAAATAAATATAAAACGTGCAATAATTCGTAAAATTAAACATGTATCAATTTCTATAACAAAAATATGAATACATTTCATTTCAGGAATTCATGAAAACATAAACTAATCCAAAATATACCAAAACACCCCAATCAAATACTTGATCCCCAAATCTGTCCACACCTCCCATAATCCAACCCTTCATCCCATGCACACCAGAACACCATGTCCTTATTATGAACCTATATTATAAATTATGTACTATATTCTTTGGTAGCAATGTTTCGTGCTGGCCTAAGAAATATGTGAGTACAACTCAATAGGACATCTCAAATGATTTCGAAAGAAATGAACTGTCTGTAAAATAATGTATTATTATAGACATGTAAAATTAATAAACATAAAATTTTGGAACATGTCTATGACTAAACAATTATTAATTAACCATTTAATATTCTATTCCATTGTTTATCCATTCAAATCATGTAAAATATGAACTATGATGATAAATTACTATACATATTAGAATAATCCATGTTCCCTAGTTCACATGGAAAAATATGCCCTAAAAATTTTACTGACACTTACTTTGGGGCCTCGGGCTAGGAAGACACTTCAGGTGAAACTGTTAGGGGAATAACACCTCAATCCTCTTACCTAAACTATGAATTATATGGGTGGGGTTTAGATCCTTATTCTAACCTGAACTATGAGCGTAGATCCTCAAATTCAACAACCAAAAATGTCTATGTCATTTGAACATGATTTTATGGTCTGATCACCACATAAAATAGTTAAAAAACAGTTTTCAAACAATACTCATAATAGTCACATTTCATATTTCATTCAACACATAGATAATTTTCATTTATTAAACCATTTATAAATTTATCATTTACGTTTCATAACCCATTTCCAAAATTTAATTGTTCCAACACTCCCTTATTCCATGTTATCAATTTTACAAAGTTTACATTAATGTCATTTACAAACCATATCAAATTTAGTAACACAAACAATAACTAAAAATATTATGTCTATTTTTTCCTGACACCACCATATTCTATGTTGTAACCTATGAACATTAATAATTTAGTTCATTTTTAACCGTGTTAACATGACAACATAATAATCATGGGTCCTATCTCACTAATCCATAGATCAAATCTATGAGTATGATCCCAATGGAACATTAAAACCACATTATGATATACGCAATTCAAAATACTCATTTTAAATCATCTGGAATTGACCCTTTCAATCATGGTATTTAAAATTTAAAATCTAAAATATTCCCCAATGTTTTATTTTCCATTTAAACTATCCAAAATAACCATTAAATAATTTTCACAATAGGGACCCATTAATGCTTTTCAAAATTCAAATGAAATATCTTAAGAAAACACATTTTTCATTCTCTTTGTGGTCAACATCACATTTTATGACATTAATCCCTTTCAAAAATCAGATTCCATCAAATAATGGATAATCGGGTCAAAGACCCCAAAATACACATCTTAAACCATATAAAAAACTACTAGTCCTTTAAAAAAGACACATTTTAGTCATTTAAAATAACCCATTTACCCTACCCACAAATCCAGTTCCACGTTTACTACCCATTCTCTCTAATAATTCACATACCTCGGGGTTTACTAATTTAGTCACCATTTACACTGGTTTGGCATATCGAATGGGTATGCCTAGGTTCAGTATCACTTCACCAATGCAGCCATTGGGGTCCATCAATGGTTTAATGCCACAATATAAGACCCATATAACATTCCATGAACAAGAAAAATAAATTAAAACAAAGATGTACATTAGAACAAACAGACGTAGAAATATTGCAACAATACTGTGGGATAAAGATTTTAGAACAACTTCCTCATGGTCGGGGACAACCACTCTCTTAAATCTAGACATTTATTTGAACCACAAAAAAATCCCCATTAAAGAATATATTTTAAAAGTGAAGGTTTTAGGGATTTATAATAAGTATTGATATTCAACAATCCGTAATCCATAAAATAGAGCAAAGTTGAGTTTTAGACTCGCCCTTATCTTCTATTCCAAACCAAACACACAGATAAATGCTATGAATTAAAGGAGAATTATCCAAGGAATGTCTAGGAGGGTTTGGTTCATCACATAAGATGATGGGGGATGAAGGTTTTTTTAAAATAAGGATAAAACCACAAAAGAATATGTGGAAAAAGGTGGAATTTTACACATCTAAGGGCTACACAATTTAGTAGCACAGTTTTCAAAACCATGAACCACCAATGTATCTCCCCCTATCCAAGAGTGGAAAAGCAACATAGTTTCCTAGTATCAACTATTTGATATGTAAAACTATGTTTTAATCGTGAACTATACTCTATATGAATAGGTCCCCATGCCATATGTTTTCATGTGCCATGTGAACTATTTTCACTTACTATGTGATAATCATGTGTTGCACATAGTTTGGCCCCTTTTACCCACTTGTCATGCCCCAAACCCCCCAGGAATCCTAAAAAATCCTTATACACCCGAAAACACCAATTTATAAAACATATTATTTATTTACAATATTTAAACAAGGACATACATTAATGAAATTTCGGATCATATAAAAGGAATGTATTATTAGGAAATAATTAGGAAATACATATTTAATTTATTATGAATAAAGTTTAATGAAAAATGTGCCTAAATATAAGGTATTCTTTAGTTATGGTATATTTAATGATAATGAAAATTTTAAAAATATTAATAATATTTTTATGAGGATAGAAATTTTAAATCCTTTTTTGAGTTTGTGTTATATATAACCAATAATATTTTCTGATGAAAATTTTATTTTATGAATAATTATCTTTTATTGTTTTTATATAATTTTATATTATTGAATATTAATTATAGTTTATATGGTCATTTATTTTTATGTGATCATGGGTTGTTAAAATTTTAATGACATATGTTTTATCGGAGAGATAATATTGAGATTGAATATTGATTTGATGATTTGTAGATTAGTGTTATTTCAGAATATTTTTCCTATTTTGGGAATCTAATTTGATGAATATAATTAGAGTATTATGTATTTTTATGGACTAAATTATGAACTGAATTTTAGATGAAAATATTATTTTAGTGGTTCTATATGGTGATTTGTAAAAACATGTACCATATCATGGAGATTACATGATTTGGGTATATACATTATCGGGTGAGACTTTTAGATTCATTGAAGTTATATTCAGATAAGTGTTAAAATTTATCTTGGAAGACTATAAGATAAAATTAAAATGAATTTTGGTATAGAATCCTAGAGTTTACTATTTTTTGGAATTCTTTTGTTTTATATATTTTTTATTATCTTTGAATAACATTGGGTGTCACTATTGGATGTTTTATGTTGAAGTAGTTTTTCATCATATTAAATATTATTATTATTTTGTCGAATTTTCTTATCTTATCCTAACAATTATTTTAGTTAATTACTAAATACCAGAAGAATATATTTTTCCCTTTTTTTGTTCTAGTGATCATTATATTTTTCATCTAATTTTCAGACCTTAAAAATTTCATTCGATTTCTCAACATTTGGAGAAAAATATGAGATTGTTCTGCAAATTGATTAAAGGATGACACTAAAATTTTCAATAAATTATATTTACCTATGTTATTTTTCTGGGATTATAATTTATTAATTTACTCTTGAAATAGATCATGATACAAAAATTTTATAATTTTAATTTTATTAATAAGAAATAAATTTCCATTTAATGCATCATAAAGTCATGGTTTATTGATGGTTATCATTATGATGAACAAGTTCTCTATCACTCTTCATAATAACATCATATTTAGTTACTTTCATTCATTCATATAGAATGATAAAGCAGGTGAAATAGGAACCCCCAAGGTACTCTCTACAGGATCCCTTGAGGTTCTTTTATAGTGAATAATATAAACCACATCGGACCATATGTCTGATGTGGGATGGAGACTCCAACACTCCCCCGCAATCTAGGTGATCCTATAATGGACACATAAAGAAAGGCACAATATAATAAATAATATAAAACACATTGGAACATAAGTCAGACATGTGATGCAGAATCCAACAATTTCAATGGTTTTTTACATGGAACGATAGTATGTGTTATCTCAACTGACCTTCATACTTCCCTTTTATTATATTAAATTGGAATTTTTATTAATCCATTTTCTGATATGGGATATCATTAAAGAAATTTTTAATAGTTTATCCATGGATTCCAATAATGAATTCAAATTGAGATTCAAAATTTATTAAAATAGGTAAAATGTAATATCCCATAATTTAAAGAAGTAAACACTATTTTAGATAGCATATATGATTCCTCACATTATGCCTAAATGAAAATGTAAATATTATTATTTAATGGTTAGCATTATAAAATATCTATTACAATAGAAGGAATGAACAAGACATATTATGTTATGGAAATTTATTATACACATGGATATATAATGAAATTTTTATTGACTAGTTATTTAAAAATGAAAATAAAATCCTTTACAAATTAATAGGAAAATACTTTTCTGAAAAATATATTTAATTATGCACATGTTTGGATCATACCAATAAAAATTTTAATTTTTTAGATTATATTAAATAAATATAAATGTAATGTAACACCTTGACCCCAGTTACCTAGAGTCAGTGAATTATTACATATCATTGGAATGATCACAAAAAGATAATGTCTTGAAATATCTATTAGTTTAGTAGACTTGGAATTAATAGATACATTCATAAAGTTTACATTACATCATAAAATGGAAAACTAAAAATCCATTGTTTCCATAGAAAACAATGAGATCCCATATACTATCCCTATAGTTCATTTATAATACACTTCTTCTCATCCTAGAAAAAATAAAACATAGAAATGGGTGAGCTCATATGCTCAGTAAAGATGAAAATATAGCGGAAACATTTATAAATAAGCCTAAACATTGAAGGAAATGTATAAATCAAAAACAAAATCCTTTTCAACATAAACACCATCATAACATGGAAAATATAAATCAATATAATGACATTTACTTATTCACATGGATATTATACTTGTAGAATAGTCTCATGCAATATCAATATCCACATTCATAATGAGGAAATGCATACTACTAGACTTTCATAAACACATAGTCAAGGCATTGTGCCAATACTACAAAAATGATTTTGTGAAGGCCTTGTGCCAAGACACTAGTTTGTCTTGGGAGACCTATCGATGCATCGATGAGCTATAGGGGGATCCACTATCACTTACTATGTCCAATTCATTCCTTATAAGAAAAGGTTTAAACATAACATAAACATTCATATTAAAACTGGCATACGAAATGTAAATACTTTACCCATAAACAATGAATGCTAAAAAAATAACACATCCACAGTCAAACATATTACAAAATCTTCAAATAAATATGGAATATTTGTATCATAATAAATCAACTTCAATCTTTTTTAAAATCAATTAAAGGATTTTTACATAGATAAATATTATTTGTAAAACTCATTGAGAGAAATATCCCTTTTTCAAGAAAAAAATTTAAATGTCACACAATTTAGACAGAATGAAATTTAAAGACATTTATAAATCAATGTTTCCCATACAACATTGAATCTTTTTAAATTAATTAACATTTTACAACAATCAATAACATTTAAATAAATCCTTAAAACCATTTTGAAAACATGGACATTAGTGAGACTGGTTTAGAAGAATAAATCATTAAAAAATATAAAATGATGTTTTATTAAAAAGTCCATTAAAAATAATCCATTTGAAAACAATTTTATGAAACATTAACATGGATAATAAATATGTCCTAGTAGATACTTACATAAAAACAATCTCAGATAATGAGGAGACTGTGAAATTAGCCCTTATATTAAGCTTTCCTTTGGTTGAGGGTACGTTTAACCTCTTGTATAATGACCACAATATGATTTTAAATTACACTAGAAGAATATTCATATTTATTATATCATACATGATTCTTTTATGACTTTATACTAACCATTTAATAATTTTTTCCATGTTAAATTAACATTTTGGGTAATAGTCTCTTTCTTTATCAAATGTGTTTTAACTTGATATTATAAATCGTATCCTTTAGATAATGATTTAAATGATTCCATAATATATACCTTGATTTATATATCATATATTTTTAAAATATAAATATTTATAACATATGTATATATGAAATGGAAGTCACTGCTTATGGAGATGGTAGACCAAAAGTACGCATAAATGTTGATTCTGTTTTCATATCGTATTGAACAGAAGTAAGTGAATATGATATATTTAAGTACATACATACATACATACATACATATATATATATATATCTCCATTAGAATCATTATTTCATATATTACATACTTATTAATAATATATATATATTTATAATCATCATTGAATGATGAACATGGAAATGAATCTCATTACGTCATGGAGACGGCAATCCTTACATATGCATGAGTGATAATATCATTATTTTGTTATAAAATCGTATGTAAATAGATGTTATATCATATATAAAGATTCTTTATAATGTTATATTTAATTTTTTACATCAATTATACAACATTATTATACCCATTCATATAATAATGTATTGAATAACCATTACACCACAACCCGGAGACTGTTAGTCGTACATACACACATATGGTGACATGTCATTCAAAAGATGGATAGAATAATGAATATGGTTGTAACATATTTATAATAACATAAAATTATATAGATTATACTATAGTAGTTATTTTAGAATGGAAACAACAAATAAAGAGGATGCGGATGAAGAAAGGAACTTGAAAGAGAGGATTAAATATTTACCTCTTCTTCGAGTTCTTCCTTTTGATTTAATCAAACGGGAAACATAGGTTGGTTTTATGACTAAATGAAGGCTTATAAGATGAAGGGAGGATTGTTGATAGGGTATTTGGGTAGTGTTTGGCCGTGCCAAATGGCTTTGGATGTGTGAAATTAAGATAATGGGAAGTGCCCATTTATAAGAGAGGTGAGGGGCACCTTTGCAAAAAATAGAAATATTATTTTATAATGAAATCATTTTCGGATTGTAATGGCTAAAAAATGAATTACGTAAAGTCTATGTTGGGTATGGGTCAAAAAACACTCATCTAATAGGTTTTAGATAGGTTTGGTTCACTATATTAACCTTATCTTTTTGATTTAACACTTAGTTAAATTGTTTGACATTTACCGTATCTCTTGGTATTTTTATATTATATTGTTAATTAACATACTATATACTTACAAACAAACCTCAAGTGGTTAATTAATGATACCCATATCATTATATAAGTCCTTTGGCTGAACCTCAGATTTTTAAAAATAGAATATCAATTAATAATATAAAATTAGTTTTAAAAACTCTTTTATGTCATTTTTGTCACTATTTGGTATTTTTTTCCTAAATTCATAAATACAATATTACATCGAACCAAATTCTTTTAATTAACCATAATATGTAATATTAACCTATAAAATTAGTGTAATTCATAAAAAGTATCAAATTTCATTTATTTGGGTATTTATAATCTTAATTATTTTAATATTTCATTAATAAGGTAATTACTGCATCATCATTGGGTCATAAATATATTAAGTTATTTAATGAATAAGTATTAAAAATAAATTAAGATTATTAAATAAATCATATTATCTTAGTAATTAATATTTATAGTCGAATTTATCTTATTTGTAACCCTATATTAAAAATGGTTTATTTATTAACCATTTAATTTAACACTTTTAACTCTACTTTGAAATAAATAATATTAAATATACTAGTCTAATCCATGTAGACCAAAAGAGTAATATATTATTTATAAGTTTGTTTAGAGTCTAATTACACTTATCCAATAGTATTAGGACATGTATTATGGTAATAATATTATTATTTTTACAATTAATTACCCTATTTACTTTAAACTATGGTAAATAAAAGTAAAAAAGTTACTATTCAGAAAAAAAATTATTTTAATCATATTGAACCACATTTTACTTACTTATATCAACCATGTCTCTCGTATTTTTTTAATTCAACTCAGCGAAGCGGAAAAATTATGTTTTATGTACATTTGCAAATACTCATAAGAGGTGGGTTAAAGAAGTTAAAAAGTTTAATAAACTTTTTATATATCTATAATTATTATAAAGTGACTCCAGTGAATTAAATTGAAAATATATCGGTATTATGTATCTATTTTGACCAAATATAAATTTAAATAAAATAAATAATTATTGAAATTAATATTTGGTTTTAAAAAATAACTCAGTGTTTTTAACTATTTATCAAAAATTGAATGTTTTCAGAAAAATATCAAAAATTTAACTTAATATAATTTTGATATTCCGAATTCAAAAATGAAGAATATTTTACAAAATTCAATACATTTAAGTTTAATTTATTAATTTAAAATTAATTCCCGTTGTCATAACCAAAAATGATATTTTTAAGAAATAATAACTATCAACATATTGACACTTGTTTATATATAAAATCTAAATGTCAAATTACATACAATGAAATTAATTGGATTAAATGTTTAAAATATAATCTAAATATATATACAAACCATTAAAATTTATAATTCAGCACTATAAATTATTTTGATTAAAAAAGTTGTTTTCAGTTAAAATTTATTATTTTTCACAATTCAGCCAAATTTGAAAGTTATCAGAAAAACAACAAAAATTTGTTGAAACTAAATTATTATGTACCAATCATAATAAAGATGTTTATTTTTTCAAATTGAATTTATAAAGGTTTAATATATTTTATTTAAAAAGGGTTCTCTATCAAAAGGTGGTAAAATAGATTTTTTTTTGAAAAACACTTTTTTTCTGAAAAATTGAATTTGTTCATATATTATGTATAAAAACTCATAATATTGATTATAAAATTATGAGGATTATATAATGTTCAAAATTTTGTTAATAATTTTCATAATAGATTTTTAATGACATGTTTGGTAAGTCATGATGCTCTTGAACTCAGTGTTGTGGGTAGTGGAAGTTATTGAATTACTTTATAGAAATACTGTAACATAAAATAATTGGGAGTTAAATTCTTTCCTCCTTCAATAAAATGTGACCTTGAAATATGAAAAATTTCTTTAAAAATAATAGGCTGAAAATAGAAAATACCATTGTGGGAAAAACACATCGGAAATTGTGTAAAAAAAATTAGTCTTGATTAGAGGAAAATGGGACTAAAAAATCCACAACCAAATTATGATCTTGATTTGGAGAAAGTTGGTGGATATTAGAGGCACATAATTGAATAAATAATGTATACATTTTATGGAGTGATTGAGTTCATCAGTCACAAACAAATATTGAATTGAGGGCCTCAAATCCATCAATCAATTATGATTTAAAATATAATCGGTTCAACAAAACATAAGGTGTTAGGATAACCGATTTTTAGTTTTATGATCCCTTACCTAATGTTTACGAATTAATTAATTCATAGAATAATAGAATAAAAAACATATACTTTATATGTAGAGTTCCATCCTTTAACTAATTTCTGCCACAATCTCATCTTTAACTCTAAAATATAATAGAACATAAAAAAATATTCAATTTATCATATTTATATAGGGTTCCAAAAAACATAATTTATAATTCATCTACTAGACCTTCTAATAAAACTACATTATTCAATCAAGGAAATCACGTGGGCAGTGGTAGGTGATACACCCTAATCGTGCTTCGGTTGCAGGTTCAAGTCTAGCGGCCTTGTCAGACGCGATGATTTGCCGCCTGACCTCCGAGTTGTCATTTTTGTGGAAATCCAAAAAAAATCTCAAACTAGAATTATCCATAATACTTCTGTCCAAACTTATAGTTAAAAATTTATAAGGATGTTATACACAATGAAGATCCTTTTTTCCATGTAATAACATCTGAAAACCTTCATCATGTATTCTTTTTTAAACAGAACAACATCCTAAATTACCATAAAACATTATTGATTACAGTCATGCTCCCTTATCACCTATAGAATACTAGTTATACTCCATTTATCGAAAAATGTTGTAAACTCCATCAATTATTAAATATACAAATCAT
This sequence comes from Viscum album, assembly GCA_963277665.1. Lineage (NCBI taxonomy): Eukaryota > Viridiplantae > Streptophyta > Magnoliopsida > Santalales > Viscaceae > Viscum > Viscum album. The sequence goes on from OY728125.1 coordinate 225,955,854, forward strand.
TAATCAGTTTCAAGTTAGAAAATAATATCCAATATAATTTATTCAAATCAATCATGTTTTATTCCAATATCACTACCTGAGTATCAAAACCATATTGTGGTTTATCTTTCTCTCAAGTATATATTTTCCAAAAATTTAACCTTTTATTGAATCACATTTCTTGGTTCCACACAATATCAAGTCCTTTATAAAATAATACTGCAGTATAATCCTTATAGTATTAATAATTATTATAACATGTACATCATTAATAAACTACTCAAATGTCACCATACTTTAATAACAACATAAGAAATATAATAATTCATCTTCATCTTCAGTATTATCATAACTTTATTATTATCCAAGAGCTTCATATGGGGTATACTCTAATGATTTGGACATTGATTCGTGTAATGTTCCAACTCCTTGTAGATGAAACATTGTATATTTCAAACTTTTTTCTTACCCTGGCAATCGCGTACTTCGTTTCCTTTTTCTCCACACTTATCACAAACTCTCATTCCATTCAAAAATTTACCAAGGTGACTCTTTCCACACATATCACATATAGGGAAATACATCTTTTCCCTCTTCCCTTTATCAATATTTCTCTCTTCCATCCTTTTCTTCTCTTGCTTCCCTTCAAATTCGTAGGACTCAGAGAATCCATTACTTATATTATTAACACATGATACTATTTATTCAAATGTTGAGAAGATATGGGAGACTATTTACTTTCATAAATGTTGGATTAATACCATGACAGATATGATCCTCTTTACTCATTGGATCATACATATCATTGGAGTTCACATTCCTTATACTGGTCGACATTTCTATACAATTTCATACAGTAGGGTAGTTTATGAATTGCAATGAATAATTACAATCTATTAAAATACCTAACGTAAATTGAAAAGTTTATGGATGTAATCCATAATCATAAAAAATATTTTCATGGAGGAGGTATATACTCATACATCCTGCATAATTATTTGTAAAGAAAATTTGAATTATCCTAAGCATATCCCTCGGAAGTGTCATAACCAAGTCTGCAACAAGTCCCATTGTCGTGCACCAGTTCCCATTCGAGTCTATCTCAAAGTGTTATTTTGTCATTTTACCCCTAGGTACATCTATTCTAGACCCGGCTCTATATGCTCGTATCCATACATGGAATTATCTTCTTAGAATACTCAGAAAATCTCTACAGTAATGAAATTCTATGAAGTTCTTCTATAATAAACCTCAAAGTCTATCTTAGGGCTATGTGCTCTAATCTGAATTTATCAAAATCTTGTTTCCATGGTTTGTACAAAACTTCCTCTGATACCAACTATAACACCCCGACCCCAGTTACCCAGAGTCGGTGCATTATTACGTATCATTGGAATGATCACAAAAGATCAAGTCCCAAAAGTTCAATTAGTTAATTATCATTGAAAGTATTATATGAAATCATATAGTTTAAAGTACATTATAAAATGGAAAACAACAACAACATTGTTTCCATATGAAACACTAATATCCCATATACTATCCCTATAGGTCAATCATAATACACTTCATCGAATCCTTGGAAAAATAAAACATAGAAAGGGGTGAGTTCATATGCTCTGTAAGGATGACAATATAGCTGAAGCATTCCTAAATAAGCATAAACATATAAGGAAATGTATAAAACCAAAACAAATGCGTTGTCAACATAAACTTCATCATAATATGGCATATAAAAATCAAAATAATTCTATTTACTTAATCACATGGATATTCTACTAGTTGAATAATCACATGCAATATCAATATCCACATTCATAATGATTAAATGCATAATTCCAAACATTCATACCACATAGTTAATGTCATGTGCAAAGACTGCATATAATATTTTTCCAAGGCCTTCTTCCAAAACACTAGTTTGTCTCACGAGACCTAACGATGCATCAAGGAGCTATAGTGGGCTCCAATGGTAACTTACTATTTTCAATGTATTACTCTTGTGAAGAAGATTAAACATAACATAAACATTCATATTAAAATTGGCATACTTAATGTCAATACATTACCCATAAACCATTAATGGTATAAAAATAACACATAAACAGTCAAAAGTATCACCAATCCTTCAATACAATATGGGAGATTTGAATCATAATAATTCAACTTCAAACAAATTTAAAATCCATTAAATTATTTTGACATAGATGAAAATGATTTGCAAAACTCTTTGAGAGAAATATCCCTTTTCCATGAAAACATTTAAAAGTCACAAAATTTAGAAAGGAATACATTTAAAGTCATTTATGAATCAATGTGTTACATACTAATTTGAAGCTTTTCAATTTAATTAACATTTTAAAACAATCATTCCCATTAAAATAAATCCATAAATCCATTTTGAAAACATGGACATTAATGAAAATGATTTAGAAGAATAAATCATTAAAACATTTAAAATGATTTTTTATTAAAAAAATTATTAAAAATAATCCCTTTGATAACTATTTTATGAATCATTTATAAGGATAATAAATATTTCCAAGAAGATAAATATATAAAAAAATCCCAGAATAATAAAATGATTGTGAAATTAACTATTACCTTAAACTTTACTTTGGACGAGGGTATGTTTAACCTTCTTTAAAATTACCACAGTATGTTATTAAATTATATCAGAACCATATTCATATTTAGTATATCATACATGATTTATTTATGACTTTATACTACCCATTTAATAATGATGTCCATGTTAAAGTTACATTTTAGGAAATAATCACTTTCTTTATCATTTGTGTTTTAACTTATTATTCTTGATTGTATCATTTAGATCTTGATTTAATTTATTCCAAAATATAAATCATTATTTATATATTTTATATATTTAGAGTATAAATATTTATAATAGATTATATATGAAATGGAAGGCACCTTTTATGGACACGGTAGGCTGTACGTATGCATAAACGTTGTTTCTATTTTCACATCGTATTGAACGGAAGTAAGTTAATAAGATATATGTAAGTACATAAAAAAATAAATACATACATACATAGATACATATATATATATATATCCAGTAGCATTATTATGTCATATATTACATACTTATTAATAATATATATTTTTATAATCATCACTGAATGGTGAACATGGAATTGAATCTCATCGCGTCGTGGAGACAGTAATCCGTACGTATGCACAGGTGATAATATCATTATTTTGTTTTAAAATAATTTGTAAATAGATGTTATAACATATATATAGAATAATTAACATGTTATATTTATTTTTTCCATCAATTATACAACATTAGTATACCCATTAAAATAACAATGTATTAAATAACAATTAAACCATGACGTGGATAGAGTAAGTTGTATGTATTCACTTATGGTGACTTATTATTCAAACGATGGTTAGAATAATTAAAATGGTTGTACCATATATATAATAACATCACAGTATATTGGACATACAGGAGTTATTATTTTAGAATGGAAACAATAGATAAAGAGGATGTGGAAGAAGAGAAAAACATGAAAGAGGTGATGAAATATTTACCTCTTCTTCAGGTTATTTCTTTTTATTTGATCAAAAGTGCTCCATAAGATGTAATTATGACTAAGTGAAGGCCTTTAGGATTAAGGGGGGACAATTTTAAGGGTATTTGGGCAGGTTTTGGCTGAGCCAAACGGCATTGGATATGTGATTGTGAGAAAAGGGTATGTTCCCTTCTATAAGAGAGGTGAGGGGCACCTTAGGAATTGTTAGAAATATTATTTTATAATAAAATCATTTTCAGTTTATAATTGCTCAAAAATTGTTCATTTAAAGTATAAGGTGAGTATGGTTATAAAACTACTTAACCAATAGGTTTTATATAGGTTTGTGTCACTATATTAACCTTATCTTTTAGATTTAACTCTTAGTTAAATAGTTTTACATTTTCCATGTCTCTTTGTATTTTTATGTTATATGGTTAATAAACATTCTATATAATTCGAAAATTATCCCAAGTGGTTAATTAATGATACACCTATCTTTATATAGGTTTTTTGGATGATCCATACATTTTTAAAAATTGAATATAAATTAATAATATAATATTTGTTTTAAAAACACTATTATGTCAATTTTGACACTAGTTTGTATTTTGTTTTTTAAAAATTCATAACAGCCTTATTACATAGAAATAAAATCATTTAATTAACCATTATATGTCGCATTAAGCTAGATAATTATTGGAAGTCATAAAAAGTCTCAAATTACAGTTATTTGGGTACTTATAATCTCAATTATTTTAATATATAATTAATAAGGTAATTACTGCATCATCATTGTGTCATAAATAAATTAAGTTTTTTAATGTCTAAAAATTATAAATAAAATAACATTATATAGGAAATATTTTTATCTTTCTAATTAATATTAACAGCTGAATTTATCTAATGTGTAAACCTATATTAATAATGGTTTTGTTATTAAACATTGAATTTAACAGTTTTAACACTTCTATGAATTAAACAATAATAAATCCCGTAATCTAATCCATGTGGACATAAAATATCATATTTTATTCCTAATGCTGTTTTTGGTAATATTAATCTTATCCAATATTATTAGGACTTCTGTTTGGGTAAAAATAATATTATTTTTACCTTTAATTTCCCTATTTACCTTTAACCATGTTAAATAAAAGTAAAAAGTTGCAATTCACAAAAAAATATTTTCAACTTATTGAACCAAATTTTTCTTATTGATATCAACCATGTCTAGAAGAATTTTTAAACTTAACCCGCAGATGAGGTAAAATTATGTTTTATGTAAAATTCCACATACTTCTAAGAGGTGGGTAAAAGACGATAAAATGTTGAATAAAATATTTATATATCTAAAACTATTATAAACTGACACCAATGAATTAAATTGAAGTTATATAGGTATTAAGTATCTATTTTGACCTAAAATAAATTTAAATAAAATAATTAATTATTAAAATAAAAATTTTGTTTTAAACTACAACTCAGTGTGTTTTTCCCTATTCATCAAAAATTGAATGTTTTCAAAAATATACCAAAACTTCACCCTATGCTAATATCGATATTCCAAATTCCAAAATGAAGAATATTTTACCAAATTAAATACATATAAGCTGGATTTATTAATTTAAAATTAATTCTCATTCTCAAAACCAAAAAGCGTATTTTTAAGAAATAATAACTATCAAATGATTTACACTTGTTTTTGTCCAATTTCATAGTGAAATTACATAAAATTACCAAAATTGGATTATATGGTAAAATTATAATCTAATTATACATAAAAATCAATAAAATGTATAATTCAACAATATAAATTATTTTGATTAAAAAAGTTGATTTAAGTAAAAATATAGTATTCTTCAATAGTCACCCAAATATGAATGTTATTAAAAAGACACCAAACATTTATTGAAAATAAAATATTATGTCCTAATTCAAAATAATAAGTTTGTTTTGTCATAATGAATAAATAAAAGTTTCAAATGATGGATTCAAAAAAGTTTCTCCATTAAAAGGCGTTAAAATTGCAGTTTTTGAAAAATACCTCTTTTATCTGAAAAAATTAATTTCAACATATATTATGTCTAAGAAACTCATAATATGGATTCTAAAATTATAAGGATTACATGAAGATCACAATTTAGATAATACTATTCATAATCACTTTTGAATGGCTAGTTTGGTAAGTCGTGCTGCTCTTTAACTCAATGTTGCGTGTAGTACAATTTATTTAATTACTTTAAAGAAATAACAGACTATGGAATATTTGGCTGTCACATTTTATATATTAAATATCATGTATAAAATTTACTATATATGTTTTCTAGACCTGATATAAGAATAATTCAATTTTACTAATAAATATCTGTATTTATCTAAAGGCATTATTTCAGGATTTTGAATTAACACGTGTTTTAAAAATAAATTTTTTGACTTTTTTAAATTATATTTGAAAAAATATACATAATTTTTGAAATCATAATATCCTATTCTACTAAGTTGATTTTTTTTTATTTTAATGAGATGTTTCATGTTTAGATGAACAATGAAAAATATTGTATTTTAATAGAAGATAGATTTTTCTCCGAAATGATTTATTATGATAAATTATATATTTAAATTATTATATATTAAAAATACAAAGAATTTATATTAGAAAATACTATATAGTACATCGCAATTAATTTAAGAATTAAATTGTTTAAAAAAATATTTAAAACATGTGAATTTTTTACTCTCAAAACCTGCTTTCTCATTCCATCTAGAAGATTAATTATAATTTAATTTGAGACAATTTTGTGTATTGAATTATTAAAAATATATTTTAATTCAGAAAAATATGGTATGAATTTATTAGATTTACCATTTTAATTTTTTTCAATTATGAATAGTATCATTATCAATTTTTTAAAATGGTTAATGGTAAATTAAGTAATTTAGTGTAAAAAAATAATAATGTTATAAAATAATGCTAACACATTCCCCAATTTTATATTATGATTATTTATCGAAACTATATATTTTAGGAATTGTTACATGACCATTTATGGCCTTTTGGATGACATTATAACATCTATAATATTTTATTCAATGAGAGTCAAACTTGTCATACTTATGTTTTTAACAAGAGAAATATATTAAATATGGGGTAATATATGGTATATGATCGACTATTATTAGTTTTTTAGAGTGATAATTTTATTATATTCAAATTGGTAAAAAAATCATTTTTAACTGAATGGATAATTTCCTTAATGGATGGATGATGATGATGCATGAATTATTTAGCTAGAGGAAATTTCAAATAAATGTTATTAAAAATATTATAGAAATAAAATTATATAATTAATTTGATCCACGAATAGTATAGAAAAATTTGGTAAGTTATTTATGTGTTAATGGAGATTTTTCTCTTATATCATTTTTTATGATTGTTTTTAAAAGTTAGGTAATGAATAGAGTCAAATTATACATTAATGTTATTTTTTAAAAAATATATTATTTTATTAAAGGATATAAAACACATAAAAATCTAAATTTATAAATATTTATTAGGATAAGGTAAAAAATTTCTTCATTGAAAAATTTATTATATTTTGGAATATTATATAAACTATTTTAATCTGTAAAAATTAAAAATAATTGATGTCACGGTAAAAGTTAAAGGGTTAAAAAAGGGTTATAGCCAAAAGATAATGATTACAAATAGTAAAAGATTATATTATTTTGATTAGGTGATATTATTTAAATAATTAGTAATCATATATTCTTATTTAATTTTTTTTTGAAACTTTTGTACAAGAAAATTAATTTATATTAATTTAATATGTTGAGTTATTTCAAGCGTTCCCCACCCCACTCCAATAAAAGGGAACCAATTATTCTTCTTTCAATACAACTCAATGTCATTGTTTTGAAAACTATCTTCCCAAAAGCCTTATTATATTCCATCCCTAGATTCTACATCTATTAATTTGTATAGAACTTAACCTTTCATAGTCTTAAACTATTATAAAACAAAATAATTCTAAAGAAGAGTTATCATTTTTAATTAAGCATGTTTATTTTGTTTCTTCTTTCACCTACTTAAAATATTCATCATCCATGATGATATAATAAATTTTGTACCTTCCATTTATATATATATATATATATATATATATATTTATGGTAATATTATCACTTATATTCATCTCCACTTTTTTTAAATGGGAATTTATGGAATTTTTTGTGTGTACGATGAACTACCACCTCACGAACTGATATAATTAATTTTCTGTCATCATATCTCAAGACATAATGTAATGATGAAATTAATTTTTATGTATGATATTAATAAAAATATTTCCATTATTATAATATAATATATGATTTTATTTTGTACTTTTACTAACCTAGGAAAACGATAACGTCGTTCGTGTGTAGTTGTGAATTATCACCTCAATGAAGGGATGTGATTTAGTTATCATCATCACATCACATGAATGATATATATAATTATATTTAAATTATTAAAAAGTTATTAATTATTTTATAATATTTATGAATAAATAAAATGATAATTACCTTGTTTCCAATATGGCCACAATAAATCAAAATATTACTCATGCATTTGTACATCATACCATCTCCATTATTGTAACATAGTTAATTTTTCATAAGAATATGTAATGGATGGAATTGATCGAATAATTCTTATATAAAATTTATAATTATTTCTCGATTATTATTCAATAGTTCATTAACTAATTATCACCATCACTATAGACATCATACTAAAGTCATTTTAGACTCATGTTCCAAATATTATCAAAGCGTCTGACATGAACACAAATAAATATATAATTGTTGTACAATTTTAAAAATTCGATAAATGTAATAATAATATTTAAAAAGGTTGTAATGAATTTCCATAATAAACATAATTTTATTTTTCAGGAATATAATGAATATTTGTTATGTTTTGGACTCATCGTAAAGGATTTAATCTCCATTTTGTTTTCATTGAGGACTATTAATATGTTATGCACATATATTATTTTTCTGACCTACATAAAACATTCGATTGATATGTTGCATCATGAATTTAATTATTCTCATGATATTTATTTTATATAAATATTTTAATTTTTATGTTCAATACAATTCGGCTAATTAGAACATATTAGGTGATTTTTTAACCCATTTTCCATTCATTTGGTTATACTTCTACTTCATGATTATAATGTGCTAATTTTATGTGTTAAATGACTTTTGACAATATTATATTATATGTAAAAATATTTATTATAATATAATGTGGATACATATAATAAATTAATTTTATTATTGATCACTCCAATGATATAGTATTTATATGGGTCACATTAACAAATACATTATTTCAAAACATTTAATAGGTTATTCTAATAAATCATTCTCATTCATGTACATTTTTGAAACATTTATTTTATTTATTTTATTTTATTGACGTGATTCTTATAAAATGTGAAATTGTGAATTTATATAAATTTTTTTCAAAAGGCGTTTTTTAGGTTTTATGTATGAAACACTGGAAAATGATATTTTAAAGATACTCATTGAGATATTTTTACAAAATCCTAATGGAAATTTTGATGTACATAAATGTAATTAATGTATTTTCATGATTTTATGTAGATTATCCTTTTTAATGACTCATTTAAAATTTTAAAATATAATTTTAAAATAATTTATTTTCATTTATGAGTGAGTGGCTTTGTAATATTGATAAGTGATTTCAAAAACAAAATGTAATTTTTATTTTATGAATGATATATAATTTTTATTCTTATATTTTTCTTTTGGAGAATTTTTTATGAGGATGTGAGGTTGCATGATAAACTAGAAGTGTGACACCCCATTATATCTCTAAAATTTATTGGGTAATGGGGGAAAGTGCAACAAGTATGATACTCTTGAAAAATTATCGGAATAATCTTGTGGTGGTTTATTAAAATCCAACTATGATGGTTATTACCTATGTTAACGATAGATATATTTTATTAGTATGATTTATTTGGAAAATTAATTCCTTTATTACCTATATATATTTGATATTTTTCCTTAACAATTTTCAAAAAAATAATTAATTTTTAAAAAGTATTATAATGTAATTTCTGTAATGTTGATTATGTTTTTTATGTAAAAGGTATTTTTATTAGAAAATTATTTATGGTTTTTCATTGGGATAATGGATTTAATCATTTTTTATATACCTTATTGATATTTTTAAGCTCATACCTTGTTTATAATGTTTTTCATATGTCCTAAATGCTGGTAAGGATAATGATTATGTAATCTTGAAGGTATTTAAAATATATCCTTGAAATAAATCATTTCTTTTAAAAGGGTTTCCTTGGTAAAAAAATTACAACTTTACACTTGTATTTTATGGAATTAATTTTCAAGATAATTTCTTAATTCACTAAACTATAACTGAAATGTTCCTCAAATATAAATTCTAGTTAAAAAACTATTGAATATTTAATATTTAAGGATGGATAATTAAACATTTAATCACCTCTATATCCATTTCATAACTCCCCAATCTTACAATATAGGGGGGACACATCTTGTTAATAGCATGAATTTTTAGGGGGTACCAACCCTAAGGATTGTTAACATACACCATGTCATATACTAAAAGAAACTACACCATTATTACCGATAAGAGGTCACATAATAGGTGGTCAGAAATCATATATAAATATGTATTAGGTAGATGAAACAACATCATAATGGGATGTTTCATATATATCTGAAATCCAAAATAATATTACTAGTGTAGGAATCCTAGAGGGTCTCATGTGCCTAAAATTAACAAACACCCAATCCTATGCGAACAATGTCAATAATTCAACCTATATAAAAATAATCTCACACAAAAACTATTTGTACCACGCCACATTGGAATTAAAAGATAATATATGGGATTTACCATCCTCATGTATATAAACTATAATTCCAACTAAAACCACATTAACATATTTAAACCACATTATAATGTATTTAAACACAGTATCCTTCTATAGTTAAATAACTGATCATGTTCGAACTGACTATGGTACCCTGAGTATAACAGTAAAAAATATTACCTCATTTAATATAATATTCAATATTGATCAAAATTATGCACACCACATAATATTGAAGGGATATTATCATTTGAATCTATATACACATACATATTATTTTATAATGGATCTTCAATATATCCACCAATGTTCTTCATTATAGTTCCTTTATTTTTTTCATACCTATAAACACCCATTAAAACATTGAAAATGAAAACAATTTAATGTAAAATATCATTTTTTAAGTAAGGGAAATAATATGAGATAACTATCAATGAACATATGTGTGAGGTTGGGAATGAATAAATCATCAAAACATATAAATTTCATACCCAGTAACCAAGTTCTTAGTAATCATGTTTCATTGCATAAGTATTTTCCATAAAAATATGAATTTTTTGAGAGTACCAAATCATTAATAATAAATATTTATTCCTGAAATCATAACATAATACAATATATTTTTCACAACAATACATATATAAGAATATTAACATGTATAAATAGTAATTGGTTTATTAATTAATCTATTTGCATGATATTTAGTACCTATGTAGTAATATGGATGTTAATAGAATTTCTGACTAAAACTGATGGACTTGAAACTAGGTCTACAAATAATGATATGAATATTAAATTAGTGTCACACATATAATATTTATCCTATGATTTTTCAATCGTTAACCAATGCATTTTAGGGTTATAAAGACAATCCCATAACATAATTCATTCATAAATTTTCCAACATATCATGATATCATTTAGCATTTCTTTAATGTATAACACATGATAAGTGAACAGGGTTTCACCAAAATACCATCATCATAATCTAAAACCACTTTGAGAATTAACAAATATGGTATCATTATATCTTTTCCCTAGTAGATAATTAGGAAACATCAATGAATGTTTTCATGTTTGATTATAAATTTTAAAATATCACATGAAAATTTTATAAGGAATATATCCTTTTTATTTGAAAATATCATATTTAAAATCAAAAAAGTTATATAATCATTAGGAAAAACATTTTCTTAAAAAACATCTTAGAAAATTGTATAAGATTATTAAAATAAATGATTGGTTATGGATGTGGGATAAGACCCTAATGTGGTATATGAGAAAATAATGATTACCTTTACACTTAATAAAACATCATACATTGTAAAACAAAAAAATTATTATTTTTATTCCTTTTATAGAATGTAAAATATGTGAAAAAATTAATTTAGTTGTTCTCTTTATATTATAAAAATATTTTTTGAAAAAATTGAAATTATAATATGGCATGGAAAAAATGATAATCATATAGAGAGGATATAAGGTCAATTATTATATGGAACCATTTATAATACATTTTTTGATCCATTGAGAGAAAATTTACACTATTACATGAAAACTACATGAATAAAAATAGAAAGATAAATTAGATATTTTTAAAGTATATTAACAATATAATATCCTTAAATAGAAATTTAGAACAGTGAATCATGTACTAATATGTGACTGTAATTTAATACACCAACATAATCTTAACTTCTTAATCATAATTATTTATAATAAATTTCTCTAAATATCTTATTAAATATCATGATAGAAGAATTTTCATTATATATCATGTATACGGGTATGTAAAAAAACCTTATAAATTATTATAGGTGCATGAAATAATTTATTTACCTATTTAGAAAATATGAAAAGTTAAACACTTTCCACATGTATTGCCCTGAATTTTACGAGTTCAAAGAAATTATATAATAAATATTTATTTATAGTAAAAAAATTATAGAATTGTATTCATATATAAAATAATATGTCTAATTCTGTTTTAATTTCATATTATCCTTTTAAAAAAATCACTAAATTGAACATTTAAGTGAAAACATATTAATATTAGCTATATTTTTTTGATGTTACCCATAAATTCAACATTATAACTATTTCATCATATTTATATTCGTAATTATCCCATATGTGTCATATTCATTAATAGTATAATATTTTATAACCATTTATATAAATAGGTTATAAAAAATTAATTTCATCGTCGTGTAGGGACATTATTCTATACGTATGAAGATGGTATCGATACCAAGGCCTTTCATTCATAATTATATAATCTTTTTAAATGACCATTAAATAAATTAAAACTACAAATACCCAGGGACTATAATAGTGTACATAAATTGTAAACGTGGAACACAATATTCATAATTTAAAAGTAGTCTTCAATGTATCCCATAATGATATTCCCATTAAGTACTCATCTTTGACATACCCTACTAATATACATTCATCATAACATGGGGATAGAAACCAAACCAAGGGTGATCTCATATTCTCAATAATTGTAAAAAGATAAATACATAAATATATCCTGAGAATAAGTGTATGTGAAAATTAGAAGAGAATATGGAAAGCATACCATGAAGATAAAACAATAGAATCGAGAGTTTTTGAAAATATATTTTCATATCATGTTAAATGAATCATAAGGAAATAAATGAACATGATCCATGAAAACTAAAAATTGGAATAGATCATTTAATTGTTTCATATACACAATCATTAAAAATAATTTCCATAGTAGTCAAGGATTATATCCTATAACCTCATAGTATTAATGGTTCACTTCCACAATAACTGTAGTTGACAATGTTCTTTACTAAACTGTCTTCTCTCACCAATCCATTCATATTTTCTCTTGATAAATAAATCATTTACCAATAAATTGTTTAAAGATATATTATACACCTATTTCATAAGTATAATCAAATATATGTCTTCAAATGATCATAAAAAATACATTTTATCATAATACATGAAATGAACTTGGCATCATAATCGTGTCAATATATAACAACCATTTTAAATGAGAAAGAAATCATAACAATATTGAAATTTCACAAAAATATTATCCCTCTAAATAACTTGTTGTAATAAATATTTTTTCAAGGAATAACCTTGAAGGAGAAAAACAATTCATACAAATTATCCATCATAAACCATCTAGATAATTAATAATTATGGTATCCTTGGTTCAATTTTCCATTAAATCATAGGTAACATCAATAAATTCCATTAAATATGAGAATCTATTTTGATAGATAATTCATTTAGATGGTTTCACGGTAAAGATATATTTTACATTTTAAAAAAATAATATTTTTGGAAATAATTTTCATTGATGATTAATATTCAATCTTATAAAGGACGTAATATAAATCATGTAAAAAAAGTTTTGATTAAAATATCATTACTCATTGAAAAAATAGTTTTTAATACATCTATTATTTTATAATTGCATTTTATTTTGACATCATTTATTTATAATATAAAATTTGACATCATATTTTGGAAAACAAATTCATAAAAAAAAAAGATAATTGAATTTTTTTTAGGGATTCTAGAAATAATAGAGGTTTCATAATAGTGGTAAATACTGTACATGATGTTCATATTAAAAAAAGGAGTCATTTCAAATTTTCAGTAAAATCCCAAGAGGAAGGGTTTAGAAAATGATATGAGGATTCAATTGATTTTTTTAAATATTAAAACATGTTAATAGAATAATTAATTAAAAATTTTCTTATTTTTGAAGACTTTTTTGAAATAAATTTTTAGAAAATAAGGTTTTGGAAGAAAATGTTGTTTCGACTGAATGGATAATGAACATCGATTATTCATTAAACATTTTATATTAAAATATATAGTACATAGTGAGAATAAAATAATAGGAACACATATATTAATTGAAATAATTAAAGTATAATAAAATTCAAGAGGCTCTTGAAATATGGATCAAATGATGTCATTATTTAAATCATATTCTTAAATAATCTTGACAAATGATGAGATAGTAACATAAAATATTATACACTTTGGTAACATTGAATAATAAGAACCATGGAGGAATAAAATAAAATTAGACATAAAATCTCATAATGATAAATACAATCCTGAAATTAAATATCAAAATTTATATATATAGACCTTGTAAAATAATAAGTTCACATAACATAAAATATGTCTCATATAAGTCAAATTGATAAAAAAGAACTTAGAACATTGGTCACAAATCAACTGTAAATCCCTCGAAATATGTATCCTAAAATTCATGTATATATCAAAAAAGATTTCATGAGAATTATCATAAAATTAATTCATTGGATGTATATACACCACATTAATGAAACATGTGTTGAATATGGCAAGTCTCTCGTAGGAAAATACAAGTGAGACATAATCCACTACATAATGTATCATCTTACTATGTAAGAGTTTGACCATCCTCTATAATAAATAAATTTTATTATAAATATATTACATATAAAATCTTATATGTAATATAAAATATAATTTCTTCTCTTTAATTGTTATTAATATTTTATTATAAATTTCATGTTAAAATCACATTTCGAGTAATAAGAAATTTGTTTTTATTTATGTTTTCACTAATTATTTTTTTTATTAATTTGTTCAAGGTTTTAATATAAGAATAGTAAAAATAATAAAGTTACTTTCATATATATACACCTATAATTTTTTCATGAATAAAAAAGTTAGTTGGTTTTGATAAATGATCTGGGTTATGATTACTGAGACACCAGGTTCTACACATATTTGAGTGATGCTTCCATTATTAAATGATCATTATGGAAATTTATTAAGTAATATTTTATTTTTCATAATTATAATAATATAATAATTACCATATTATTTAATTAAATATACTTATGCATATCATCCATAGGGTGTGGTGATGAAAAGTTGGTCACATCACTCTGTGAGGGCGGTAAACCACACAATCACAGACGAAATTATCATCATTTAGTGAGTTTAAATGTAGCATGAAAAATGAAATATAATTCTCCATTGTTGGGGATTATCTTAGCTATTTTCCCACACATGTTTTTGATCAAAACAATAGTGGAGGGGAGCATGTTTCCTTTTAAAATTGGGGAATAGGAAATGCATGAAATATTATAAAGTCTCAATTACACACAAGTTTGTATCATTCCAAAATCCATCAAAATCGTTCATACTTTAAAATTATAGTATATAAGGTCGTAATAGTTCAATAATTGATTTTTTACATATTTGTAGGTAATTTTATCCTTTATCTTTTTACATTAACCATCAAATAAATCTATTTTTACCTTAATAAAAGTTATTAATTTTTATATCTTTTAAGATTTATATTGCTAAAAAATTATGATTACAATATTTGATAATATAAATTTTTTTGTTTCAAAATATGGAATCAAATTTTCCAAATTCAACTCATATAAGTGGTAGAATCCAATTTGAAATTATACTTTGAGATGAAATGGAAAAATTTGTTTCTAAAGAAAAAATGTTTTAAGTATTGAAGGTTTTAATATCAAAATTCAATTTTAAAATTATTTTAATGAAATTAATAAGTTCTATTTAAACATTATAGAAATATTCATATGAAAAAATTTAAAATATAACGTAACAATGTAATTTTTTTTAAATGATAAGGCAATTTAATAAAATGATAATTTTCAATAATAATTAAAAAATAAAATTTTCAGATAAATACTATAAACTCGCCCAAATCTAGTTTTCATATTATAATCTAAAAAATTAAAATAATTTTTTAAAATAGTTTTTAAAAATGTTTTTAAAAAATAACATTAAATTTTATGTGCAATGTGTGGCCAAATGTTTATTTTTAAAAATGATGTATTTTTAAAAAAATTATTTTTATATTCATTTTTTATATAATAAATTGATAACCATAAATTTTATTATATAGTTAGTAAAATTCATATCATCCAATTTAATTTTTTTTTTGATATGTATATTCTATATTACTGTTAATTTTTTCTTTGGGATGTATGTTCTGCAAGGTACCGGGGAGATTAAATTAAAAGAAATAAATTATCTGTTGTGTTTAAGTTATATGTTTGATGTTATATTTACTATAAAATAAAATTTTCTGATTTTAAAATATCATGGTTTTATAGATTCAAACGAAACCATGTCGTTTCAAAAAAAATACAAATCACAATTCATGCTTCTGAATTCAAATAGGGATCCACTTTAGATAAAACAAAGAAATTTATTTTCTATAGAATGAATTACTAAAGCACCATCCTAAAAAATGGTATTATCATTCACCCAATTGGGGACCCACATTTAGAGATTATATGGAATGAATTAATAAATTAGTGATCCGAGAGACTCTAAACTGATATAAGAATCCATAAATAATCATTTCTAGAACTTCATAAGAGATAGTAAACAATAACCATGATTATTTTTGAAGAACTCAAGAAAAAAAACATTATTCGGGTAAAAACGTTATTCAAATAATGATTTAGATTAAATCCACTTGTATAAAATAAAAAACAAAGATAGATCCTTAACATCCCTAATATATGGTTTTTCTATGTGGGTACGTTTATATCTATAAGAACTATGAAGAATGATAAGAAACACTTTTATACATTTAGAATTTAAAATTTAAAACTCAATGATCTATCAAAATAAATAACTAACAAGAAAGGAATCATCAAAATATCTTTGAAGAGTCTCCTTGGTTAAGCTAATAAACCACCATATGAGAAATGAATAAAAATAGATGTTGTCTAGTTCAATAAATGAAAATAATGATCAATTAATATGCATCACAATGTTTGTCCACATAGTTTGAATAATATTTCACCCAATGTGTAAACCCATATGGGCCATCTAATGAGATATATGGTATGGTTACATGGTTTTACATAGTTTTTTAAACCATGCATGAACCCACTATCTGAAAGCACATAGTTTCATGGATAGAACACAAGGTTATTACTAAATATGCATCATAATATATTCCCGCCTTGAGAAGTTAATCACATGTTATACTATTTACATGGATGAATGACACGGATTTCCCTAATATTACACCAACAATGGCCACGCCATAAAACTACTAAAATTCTAAAAAAGTCATCCTAATAAAAAAATATCAATCTCCAATGATGGAGTATAGAAACAATTAATTTACTTATCTGTAAGCAGGTTTTCAGATGCTACAATTTTCTTGTAAAAAAATTCAACAATACAAGACTAAACTATTATATAAACATAATAAACATAACATTTGGAGTTCTCAAATAGGAATCAATGATTCATAGGAAGAGAAGAAAAAATAATACTACCAGCAACATAAAAAAGTAGGTATAATAAATGTGAAAATTAATTATTATTATTAAAAAATATACTATTATATTTATTAAATATTATAAATAAATATTTTCCAAGAAACCCAATAATAAAATTGGTAAGTTTTATAAAGACCAAATTTTATTTTAAATCATTAAAATAATCACAAATTAATTAGAATAATAAATATTATGTATTTATTTCTTAAATCATTTTCAAATGTCTATAATTAATCACATTAAGTAATTTTTAAAAAATAAATCAAAATTCAGATTTTCTCTTTAAAATAAAATTATCCTCCTCAAATAAAAATTTTAACAACATAAAAAAAAGTTTTTTCATGTTTTTATTGGGTGAGTATGGGATATTGATTTAATCCACTAAACCACTATAGATTAATAACAATAATTTTCAATGTATAAGAAACTGAATTAATGATATTATTCATCTGTTCCATGTATGGGATGTGTATTTTAATTTATTTGGGTTCTTTTTTAAATAAACATCAAAATAATAAATTTAAAAAAAAATCTATGAACAAAAATTATATTTTTAATTAATACATTTTGTCACTAAAATTGAATAATTTATAGTTTTTTTGAAGAACACATTAAAAAACAAGAACAATGTGTTATTTTTTATAAGACGACTTGGGGTTATTATATTTTATAGTTTACAAAAAAAATAAAATTAAAAATTAAATCATGGTAGGAATTTAATGTGTTTAACGTTATTATTGTTTGAAGTATTTTCTATCATGTTTCCCTTAAAATTGTTTTAAATACTTTTAAACTATATATAAGTATATAATAATTTTGATACATGATATTGAACATAATTTTATTCATTGTATGTGGATAGATTTTTTGAATGAATACAAGTTAAAAATGTGGTTCCTGAAATTTCAATTTAGGTAAATTTCATTAGTATGATATTAAGAGAGTTCTTTTCTTATATACCCATTTAATTAAAAATAATTATAGTATCTGTAATAAAACTTTTGGTAAGTCAATTGATCAAAATAAAATTCAATATTACATGCCTAAATATAATTTTGTTATATTATATATATTTCATTTTTTATTTCATAACATGATGTTAAAATTTGAAATGATTATTTAAAAACATGTATATGATAAACATAATTTGTTCGAAGTGTATATTTGGATTTTTATTTCATAAATAATTGTGATATTTTTTCACATAAATGGAAAAATTAAACAATCCAATGAATATAAAATTTCCATGAAGATTGTTATATATAATTTTAAAGGTTCTTGATAAATAATTTTCTATGAACCTTATTTAATTAATTGAATGTTAAAAATGAATATTATTTTTCCTTGTTATTTTAGTGTTACTATCAAATATTGTGGTATAATTTGGAATATATTTCAAGATAAATATTTTGATCTTATTGTTATTTTTTGCGTTTTAAAAATTGATAAAAATCATCTTCTGTGGAAGTGTGATATAAATAATCTTATACTATGTTATGAATTTTACATTATTATTTTGATTTTGTTATTTTTGTTTCAATAATTTTATTTTATGGATTATTTTAATTTTTTATTAATGTAAAATAAAAAAATCTGACCAATGTTCAGAAGGATTGTATATCAGTTATAATAATTTAATAATGAAATAATATGATGATATATGGTACATTATGTTTTTATGAAGAAGGGTCCAGATAATTCTTTGAATGTGAAAATTTAAAATAATTCCATATTATTGAATATAAAACACCTAAATAGAATTTTATGGGACTTCTATCATGACTGCCCCAATGAGGCTTGTTCTGCGACTACCTCATGCCCGCCTCTATTAGGATAGGGGCGGGAACCAATGTTGGGTAGGAATATCACAAACAATGAAAGTCATATCCTAATGTAACTAAAATCACACAAACATCATCAAAATCATTCAATTTTGAAACTTAAAACAACTGATAACGCTGAATGAATACATCTAAAATCACCCAATATGTGTATGATAAAATGTTCTGGGAAGAAAAATTTACAAATACAAGACCACCAAAAAACTAGAAAAAAGTACAACATGTAATGTGGTGGAGGACTGAAATCAATGAAACCACATAAACACACAATGTTCTATCATTTAAAAAATATATTCTAGGTCCTAGTCCCTTAAGGAATCCATCAAAAGGTCGTAGTCTACAAAAGGTGCGAGATGTGTAGGAAAATCCCATGCAGAGGTAAGTATAACAATACTTAGAAGGACACCCCAAAATCACTAAGCATATAACATCAATATTAACAGTCACATTATTATGGGTATATATATAGAGAACATGTAATAATAATATGGACATATACTCAACATAGACACACATTCTCAAGGTAATGTCAAAAAAACAATGATAGCCTTGTATTTTTCTCTAATGTTTCACATAGCACTCGTCTGGGAAAACACACTCCATGGGTCAAAAGGTGCCAATGGATTCCATCTGAGATGTCATTCTCATTGGGTATATCCATAATAAGTATACACTTTTGGTTTTAGGAGATCAATACATATAAATTGGATCTATCTATGAGGAATGTGGAATACCCACAACCAAATCTATATTAACTAGATTAAGTAGGTAATACATCTTAGTGTAATGTTGGTCATGATGATACTAAGAACCCAGCTGGGGAAATGAAAGGGGATCTCACTTCAAGCCTTATGAATGGATTCCAGAACTCTATCAATGATAAAATTTCCTTATACGGGATCACCATCGTATGCACTGGGCATGATTCCATGACATCACTAAATAAATTGATCAACGGAACATACCCTAACGATACATTTTCAAGCATTATTGGAAGGAGTACTTAGTGAGTACTAGTGGTATATAGCTGGTCCCTTGACAAATGGGTTTTATCTATGTATCTTGGAAAATTACCATATTATTTTTCATTCCCAATTACATCGCATGTATGATCCCCTTTACTCTTGACCTTGTCCAATTACATGGTTTTTCCCATGTAGACTTATCCTAGACATGTCTTTGTATTTCTAGTCGTGTCCATGTTTAGCCAGATTTTTCTGTGTTCTGAGTACATATTGTTTCCCATCTTGTTTACTCCCACCAATGTCTTTGAGCCCTCAGAGGTACAGACAACATCACCCTGGTTTAGGTCACATGTCTTTTCACATATTCCATATTTTGTGTAATAATTATCATCTCCATAGAAAGCCCAGTGTTTCAGAGGGTGCCCACATGGTTTGTCAATCTGAAAAATGTGTCATGTACTACTGGATTTTATAAAACCCAAGGATGTTCCTCCCCATATATCCACAACACTTTCACCTCTAATTATTTCTTTAATCTTTCCACCAGGAAGGTATCTGGTCAAATCGGACCACTTCATTGCAACTCATTGAAAATCAACCACCAATATTCTAGGGAAAAATACCATTATTTCTTCCCATCACCATTTCCTATCTCCACTCAATATGGGGGTTTCAAATATAAATTCAATCTGCTTCATCCATCGTCACATCTTAAACATTTCTTTAATCCAAGACAAAATATATAATATCAATCAATTACACCATGAAATAGGTGTGAAAATTTTTATTTTCTGGTATTTTTTAGACCACCATCCAAAATGACGACTATGATTCCATGAACAAAATTGGTATAAATCCAAGAAACATCATATTTTTTTGAACCTAATCCTTATTTAGGTGGGCCTCAAATTTTGGTTTTTATAATTACAAAAAAAAGATCCATTATAAAAAAAATTCATCAAATAATCTTATATAATAAACATCTGGATATTATGAAATCTCAAATCTATTAATTAGTCTATTGAATTATGTTAATCATTAAAAAATACAAATACATATAAATTCTAAAAAATAATATCATACTAAGTCATGGTGGATCAATCACTAATGATGGATGAATCTATGTCAATGTTGTTGGAAATATCCTTGAGTTTTTTTCACACACCTATCGATGATCCATGATCCGGTCATCATTCTCCAGTGGAAGCTCCTCCAATGCTCTCTCTAAAATTCCCAGGGTTATCCATATAGTCCTAGAAATTTTTATCAACTGCATATTTATATAAAAACCACTAGTTTGTGGTCATTAATTTAATAAAATAATTTATTTATTTAATATACTTAAATGTCATCCCATGACCATTCCCAACCCGAACATCTGATACGATCAAGGGTTATATCACAGCCAGGGTAAAATATATTCTTTGAACTCAATAACAGCTTCATATTTTTTATTTAAGCCTATGTTTATATGATATTCCTCTTTTTAAGGTAACAATTTCTATGTGTTATATTTAATATATTTTATATAATTCAGAAATAAATTTCTGTCACACCTAGGCTCAATATATCATTCTATCTCAGTGCATAGTTCCTAACATAATCCATTTAATATTCAAAATAATTAAATGAAAAAATTAGACTCATTCAAGTCTTTCCATGATGGGGATTTACATCAAATAGATAAAAAAATTCTTTCAGAAAGAAATGTATGTACAAATCTCATATCTAGGTCTCCCGCTCCAAGGTGGTCTAGTGAAGACTCATTTGTTTCCACCAGACACGCACTAGGGGAGTCGATCTCTTAATAACTATCCTCTCCTACAAATCATCAATAATTACCTGGTACAGAGAAAGTGTATTTTCATTTTTCATATCCGTTTAGCCCTACTCAATATCATGGGTTTGGTAATGAATGTACCTCCTCAACATTATTAAGTAGAAAATATTTTCTATGCAGTGTCATATCGGTGGAATAGATAAAAAATTTTCTCCCTATCCCGCTATATACATTATATGGAAAGGGATAAGGAATTTCAAATACAGCTTTCTTAATTAAAAAAACCCCGCAATCCCCATCAAGGAGAGACCCTCAAAAAATCATCTATCTCACCTAAATCCAAAAACTAATTTCTTTGGTATTCACAAGAATTATGAATGCTCAATGAATACCTCATCTACTCATGGATGATATTTACTATCTCTATAGTGGATCTCACCAACTTAGGTCACATAAGTGCTAAGTCTCTTGGGTTGCTCCTACATAGTGGGTACCAATAGGGTCACCTATAATGGTCCTAAAATGGTGTCATATCAATGTAGGTATGGTATATTTTTATGTAAAAAAACTCCACCAAGGACCAAAGTCCAAAATTTATGCTTGTAGCACGTCCTCCAAGACAATAATGGTATGCTCAATGTGGCCATCAGTCTTGTGGTGGAAATCATTGCTCAAATGATACTATGTCCCAATGGCGAGTTGTAATCCATTCTATAACCAATATATGAATTTAACATCATGGTATGAAATGATCACCAAGGGAACTCCATTGAGTCAGATTATCTCTTACACATAAGGGAATCCCAGTATCCCTTCTAAACTATTCTCTCTAATAGTAAGGATATAGAAAAACATGGTGATATGGTCTATGATCACCAATATGAAATTGTATCCCCTATATGTACACTGTAACCCTTTCAGTAATTACATGTATATTTAGTCACAAATTCACTCTATAATTTCAAGGAGATGATCTAAACACTCTAGAACCTAATGCTTAGCCTTTATATGCTGATAAGTAAGGAATCTAGAGATAGAATCTAAAACTCCCTTCTTCATCACTGTCCACCTGATCTCCCATCGAAGGTCCAGTTTTATCTTCTCAACGCCTAGATGTACCACTATGGGGGATGTGTTAAACTACCTCACAACCCCTTCTCTTAGTGAAACTTAAACCATCATCCATCCTTTAAAATGAAAAAATTACTCTCTACCTTCATAAAATTTATCAAGAACATGTCCCATGGATATCTGATCATGTAGCTTCCCATAGAAATTATCCACTAATTTTCCATCCCTATATCATTTTAAAAGATAAGGCATACCAATAATAAACTAGATGTAATCTGTTATGTCCCCATCTATAAAGGATAACTTAATAGAACATAATTACTATGTCACGACTCTAAGAAACTATGAATAAGACCACCTACTAAAGGAATCTTCTAAAATGTTTCCCTTCCCATGAGTTTGGAAATATCTATGTCAAATTCATGTAGGAACATTATCAATCACTTATATATCAGGTTAACATCCTTCTTAGATAAGATATAATTGTGATTCCAATGGTCAGAATATATTGTAAATATATATCCCATTAGGTAGTTTTGTGAAATCTTTAGTGAAACAAATAACATTTCTAACTCAAGGTCATGGGTCATGTAGTTCTTCTCATGTTCTCTTAACTCACATGAACCATTGGAAATCACAACCTTTGTATGATTCAAACACATCCCAGACCCATCCTTAAAGCGTCACAGAATACAATGTACTCTACAACCACCTCTAGAAATCTCTAGATGGAGGTGCTATTAAATATCTACCCCAACTCCAAAAAATCATGTAGGAACCTCAACGTCCACTCAAAATGATTCCCATTCTGGTAAAATATGATAAAGTTGATGATATCTTAGATAAATATGGCACAATTCTTTGAAAGTAGCATACCAACCAAAGGAAGCTCTACACGTCTATCACATTCTTTGGTCGATCCCAAGCTAACACTGATGTGACCTACACTGGGTCCACTACCACACCATTTTCTGAGATAACATGTCCCATAATGTTAACCTCATAAATTCAAAAATAGAATTTCAATAACTCAATGTAACTCGAATTATCTCAGAGTATATCCAGAACCATCCTCATGTGCCTCACCTGATTCTCCTTGGTTGTTGAGTACAGTAGAATATCATGGTAGAAACCCACCACAAATTCATCCATGAATTATAGAACTATCCAGTTCAAGAGTCCCCTAAACACTGATGGGATATTCATTATGTTTTAGGGAATCACCAATTACTCATAGTCACTATATTTACATCATGAAGTAAAAATTTTTATATCCTTATCTTGTGCTCGTAGTTAGTTATAGCCTGATTATATTCCATCCTTTAAGAACCATCATGTGCTAATCAAATTATATCAATCATTTGTAGAGGATTATTTTTTTATAGTTACCCAATTCGAGAGACATATTATATACTATTGTAGATACTGAGGGCATCCTAGTGTGTAGATAAATGCATTTGACTATATCTCGATTGAAAGGTTTTCCTAGAACATCCTATAGAAATAGGTCCTCATACTCCATCACCAATGTAGGAAACTAATGTCTCATAGCATCTATTGCACCAGCGGTCACACAATCCAACTAATTAGAAATTAGATGCACTCTAATGTGCATGATCCTTTCTTTCTCCACCTGGTTTTTCTTTTCACCCATAAAGGAAAAAACTCATACAAACAATATGGACACACATAATCATCTACCTAATATAGGGTATATGGTTACGATATAAGGATAATGATTTTATGCCTAATATGACGTTGTAATGCCTCATCACGTCTATAAATAGATCTCATATAAAGATCTCACCTCTAATAATAATATCAAACTTTCAGAATAAGTTTGTGGTCAATGATTCACCTCAAGTATCAGTCTCTATGTGAAAGGTATAGGTAAATACTCAACTATAATCTCTATTTATCGAACTGTATTTGATTATATAAAGTAATAACTCACACCTATGTCTATAAGTACTGCAGCTAAGGTTGAAGATACAAATATCATACCGTCTATCATCCTTTGAGCATATGGGTCATAATCCTATACTACATGAATCTTCCCTCACCCTTGTCCCCCAGATCCTTAAACCAATATCATACCAGCTGTTGGGGGTGGTGGAAACAACTCACAATGTTCAAACCCTCTAACTACTCTCATATATACTCTTCTGAGTCTTTTTCCCTTTATAAATAGCATCTCCTAATGATGCCTCATCCTTGGTGGAAAATAAACTTTATCCCTATCAACTGCAAGTTGGGTCATAAAATCTTGAGAAATATGACACCAAACATTAGAATAGTATGAATCCATATCCCATGGATAACTATATTAATCATGTGATTCCTCAAGATCAGAAATTCTATCCAAAGACCACTTCTTGGAACATATCCCATTTTCAGGTCCTTGTGTTTTCAGTCAGATCCCAACTATTAAATTTTTAGCTCCAGTGTTCCCACTACAAGAACCATCTATTTTTTTCTTCTCATTTAGGAATATCTTAACCACAATGGAATTCCCAATATCCCCTGGAATATGTTGTAATTTTAAGTGGTATCTTGTTGGCTCAGATGTCTCTTCATAGTCCTCTCTCTAAGGTATGAGCCCAAAATAACTAAACAATCACCATATCTATTGAGTATCGAGAGAGGTTGGTGAACCTCGATGATTACAAATCCACAGTTCTATTGTCCTTTTAATTTTGAAGTATCCCTTGAACATTCAAAACCCGTAACTTAGATAGAAAATTATCCTCTCTGAAAAGGTTCTAAAAATCTTACCAAGAAGGATTTTCCTCATCATTAGACTGGGCCACTATCCCCACTGTCACCTTATGGATCCATAAAGAATTCAAGATTCTAGGACCACCATCTAGTCTGTTGGTGTCTGGGAAAAAAGGAAGAATTATGTCACATAATCAAGCCATTACTCAGCCACCTGTGGGTAAAGATTTCCTCATAACCTAAGGGGTATCATATTCAAAAATTCATAAATAGTTCTTAACATGCTTACCTCATCTGTTGGTACTACCAGAACCATATACCAATTGGTAGGTGGTGGTAAAACTACATCCCCACCTAGATGTAACACATCCTAAACATATCAATATATTGAAGACTCGCCAATGAGGGGATCAAACTCATTAACTTGTCACTAAACACTAGATGTTAAATGTCCGAGAGGCATCCAAAAACAGACAATATGTCCTATGGTGAAAGAGTATATATGTAGAGATGACTCAAGAAGGAAAAGAAAACCATATCCCATGGAAATATGATGCATGAACTAATATTTTCCCTAATACTAGTGAATACTTGTATAGATTCAAGAAATAGATTTTCATAGTCTTGGTGTATAGATATTTTAGGCACCAAATGTAAACTAGATTACCTGGACTCTGATCCAAACTCGAAACACATAACACTCTTTCCACAAACCAATCACATAGACTCTGGTCCTAATTTTGTTGAAACTACTCTGATACCACACTTTCACAAATAGTCCCAATGATTCCCATTCTAGGGCTACCCCAATAAGTCTTATAATAGGATAGGGTTTGAATACCATTTTAGAGTTGGAATATCACACACTTGGGAGACCATAACCAAATATATTCTTATGCATGAAAACATCTTCAAGCCCAACCAATAATTATATGTAAAATAATTGATAACCATCCTTGCATAAACCTAAAATCCAACCATTAGAGTATGAAAACATGTAATGAAAATAAAATTGTTAAATTTTTATCCCACCATAATGAAACTAAAAATAAGACTAACCTGTAAAGTGGTCAAGGACTATTGTCAAGGTAAACAAATGAACACATCTTGTTCTTTCTAGTATTATAATATCCCTATGTCTTTGACCATCTAGGAGTCCTTCAAAAAATCATTTGTATAATAAATTGAACAATAATTAAAATACCCTAGAGGTGTGAAAATAACAATACCCATTATGAAACCCTATAATCACTAAGAATGTAACATAAAGAATAAAAATCATGTAATCTTATGTATATTTATATAGCACATATAACAAGAATATCATGATATTGTCAACATGGACACACAGTCATATAGTGAAGTGAAAACTGTAATTCCATCCTTGAATTATAGCTCTATGGTTCCTCATAAAACTCATATAGGTGAACATACACCATAAGTAAAATAACACTAATGGCATCCATCCGATACGTCATTCTCATTGGGTAACTCCATATGAAGTACACGATGGTAGTATAAATAGATTGAAACACTGAATGGGAATCACTCCCAAATTAATGGGGGTATACCAACAACCCAATTTGGATAAATATGCTATATAGAGTATTAATACTCATGTAGTGTAGGTTAAAATGATACCAAGAAATCCACCTAGATAAATAATAGAGGATCGAAATTTGATCCTAAGGAAAATTCCACAACTGTATCCTAGAGAGAATTTTCTCAAGGTGGATCACCATATGATGCATTGGATGTGTTTTAATACCACCCATAGGGGAAAGGACAAAGGGAACATATCCTAATGATACTTCTATAAGATAAATAGGACAGGGGATCCAATCCATCATTGAATCCATACAAAACACCAACTAATATAACATCACATTTCCCATTGGAACTAGATTCTAACATTGTTTCATAATCAATGACCATGATTGTGTTTCTGTCTTGTTACACATCATGTCTGATCTCGTATACTCTTGATAGTGTTCAAGTACATGGATCTACCTATGTACACCAGGACTAGCCATTTTTGTGTACAGTTGTTCTTCTCCATGATCAGTTATCCATGTCTGTGTTTTGATTAAATGGTATGTCTGAGCCTATCTACTCCCAGATATTTACATGGAACCTCTAACGCACATGTTGTTCCACCCCCATAAAGGCCACATGACTTTTAAAATCAGTCACATTCCATGTGATGTTTATCTTCTTTACGGATTCCAAAGTGTGGAACCTGGGGACCCACTTGTTGTGTAAATCCTAAACACATGTCATGTTCTACAAGATTTCATATAACACTTTTTTCTTCCCCCACATATTCCCATGTTTTTTACAATATATTCTATAGTTGATCGCACTAGTTTGAAATGACTTGGTCAGACCCGACATCATCATCGCCACTCTCCAGAATCCTGCCACCAAACAAATGTGGGAAAAAATGTTGTTGGCCCTCATAACTATAACACACGCCTCTCAATATGGGGGACTCTAATATATTATCAATATATTTCCTCCATCGTCATAACCCAATAATGTGATAGATATAAAACTAAATCTATGATTTATATATATTATAGAAAGAAATTGGTGTCAAATGAATCGTTATCCATTATTTTTCAAACATATAACTAAAAAAATGTATAAAATTATCATTTAAATAACGGTGGTATAAATAAAAAAACCAAAAGTGGAATGAACCACATCTATTTTTGGGTTGGGCTCGATTCATTTCCATTAGAACAAAAAATGAAGATCCATAATTAATAAAAAACAATCTCTTAGTAACCACCACAGAATAAACTGTCACCTGAAATATGATCAAAACATAAATCAATATATTTGTTGACTAATTTATTTTCATTATAGGATATGAAAAAATAGTGGCAAATCCAATTAACAAAAATGGATTTCCTTAAGGTTGATTGATCTATGATGATGAACACATCTATATTAATGTCATTGGTGATATCATTAATTTCTATCACACATCGATTAGTGATCCATGATCTGGTCATCAGTATCCAGTTTATGCTCCTCCAACACCCTGTCCCATATTCCTAGGGTTATAAGGTTATCCCTGTAATTTTTATTAAAGGTGTATTTATATAGAAAAAAAATTAGGTTACAGAATTTAAATTAATTTTTTTATTCAATTATTTTTTTATATATCCACCCACCACCATGCTCAACCCGCACATCATACGCACTCAACTGTAATATGGCTTCTTGTGTATAACCCAAGATTTTAACTCAACAGTGTCTTCAAATATACAATTTATGCCTATATTTAGAATATATTCCTTATTCTCAGCAAAATTATGCATGAATGATATTTAATATATTTAAAAAAAATTCTAGTCACCCAAAGGGTTGAAATCTCACTTCATCCCCACACCTATGTCTAAAAATAATAAATTTAATATTCTAAATATACAAATGAAAAAATAAGAGTCATTACACCTTCAATTACTTAATTAAAATAAAAAACTATCATTAATTAAAATAACAATAAAAATTATAAGATTCACATTATCTATGATAAAACAATTAATTTTCTTTATTAACATTCTTAGAACCATAGTTGTGTATTTCTATGTGAGATACAGTAGTTAAAGAATTTGTTTTATCTTGAATCAAAGTTTGAGTTGTATTTGATTTCATCTTATGAATAGAAATAAATTTACTAATAGTCATTAGATAATAATATATTATTATGATACTATTATTTTATTCCATTATTGTAATAATATTTGAAAAAGATAAATATATTTAAATAAATAAATTTGTCCAGAATGATTCATTGATGAGTTATAATGTAATAAGAGTTTGATAGCAGATTTGGTTATTTTATAACTCTAATTTCAATGATTATTTTTATAATGTAATCCCATATTTTATTTGATTTCATATTCTTGATTCTATGTTGTAAATTGTTTTGATGTTTTATTGAATCAATTGGTCCATGTTGAGGAAACAATGTGGTCTATCATGACTTATGTTGTGTCCTATTATGTAATTGGTTCGTGAGTGTGGTGTATCATAATTCATGAGAATAATATACATTCATATTAAATTTTTTAACATGATTATCGTTTTCTCAAAATATATCACATTGTAGAAAATTTTTGTTTACTGTATTCATAGATTAAATAAATAAACAACATATTTTAAATCCTTTAGAACATCTACCACAAATTTGTTTCCCACTTAACACCCTTTTGAAAACATTATACACAATAAACTTCATCATAACCTAGTAAAAGGAATCATAACAATGTGTGGGATCTTATTATTAATGTGGGTTAACATAAGGGATATCCATTTAATATCATATGTGTGAAAAGGTTGAACATGTGGTAATTTGAACATAATCACTATACATGGACCTAAAAATATGTAATTATAAAATATAAATTATATATCATAAATCATGAGTCATGGAATAAGGAATTTTGAATAAATTCATAGTGGGATGTAGGATAGTGGAAACAGAAGTAAATAATCATGACATGTGAAAACATAACACATGAATTTGATTTTGGAATATAAATATGAAGAGAAAATTGTCACTTAAGAAAATTTTCATACAAATGATTATCATCTTAAACAATATAGACTCATAACAAGTTTGTTTTAATCCCCAATCACTAGCATGCTAGCTCAAATTATATACAACATCTTCCAATACATTCGATGGATTTAGAGGAAAAAAACTCATCACTTAGTATAATGATATACTTATCTATTTGGGTTTTCATCCCATTATGATACACCTCATGATATGAAAAAATAACCAATACATATTAGGTATATAACAGATCTACTAATCACATAGTGAAACACTATACATATGTGTGAAATATGACATTGGAATCATTTAAAATTTTATCATAGAATAATTAACCATTTCCATAAAAATTGGATTTATGAAAACATGCATAAGACAATATCAAAAATATCACAAACAATTAAGGAATATTGAATCGTTATGTGATGGACCTTTAATACATAAAAAAATTAACCAATATTGGCATAGATAAAAACAACTTTTATAAGAGCATTAAAAAATTATTTTAAAAAATATATGTATTCTTCAACATTAATAAAAATTATTTAAAGATAAAATTATTTTTAAAAATTGTGAGAAACTATGAAATCCTAGAAATGGTTATTTTTGATAAAAAATTAGACAAATGGAGGACAATGAGATCATTCTAAAGGTTTAAAAAATATTTATTAAATTTTATCATTTTTAATGAAATGCATGTTAATTAAAAATGAATCATGTTGAATAAAATTAAAATCATTCCTTGAAAAATTTATAAGAAAATTCTAATATAATTGAATTTTTCCTTAAAAATACTAAATGTATATACAAGGACATCCATAAAATAATATAATTAATATGTTCATAATAGAGAATGATTCTTGAAAAAATTTAAGAGATTGGTTCAATCCCATTTAAGAGAATTATATTTATTGAATAGTAAAACAGAGGGAGGTTAAATTGAAATAATACATGTAAAGAAAAGTAATGAAATTTTTTTTGAAAAATATATGGTGTTTATAAGGAAATAACATATTATTTTCCAAAAAAAATATTTTAAATTAAAATCAATCTCATCTAAAAATTTATATTGGTAAAGTAATCATTTCTTCTTTAGTAATTTTTAAATCAAAATCATGTGAAAGATAAAAATAGGATAGATTTATAAATCCATTGAATTATAAGAGTCATACAATAAAAATATATTCTCGGGGTAATATATACACCACATAAATGAAAACAAGTGTTGAATCAATTTCATGTCCCAAAGAATGTAAAATTGGGATGAGAACCCCTTAACTTTAACATCGACTTCAAAAAAATTGATTTAACCTCATTTTTAATAAAATTATAAATATTAATAAATAATTTTATTAAATTATTAATATCTATTAAATTTATTTACATTCATTATATTCATTAATTACACATATATTAGTTAGTTATTGATTATTTTTATCTTTATTTTTTCTCATTTTGATTGTTTCATACAAGTTTCACTGTGGAAATTTCAATCCACATTCTATGATACCAATTTTATCATTAAAATATTATTAAAAGTAGATGAATAAATATTTTTCAATTATTAATAGTGTGAAAATTTGATATTATGAATGATATGGATTTGATTCATAAGAATTAAATCAATAATAAGAAATTTTCTGTTAATTTATAAATAACGAAAGGTTAACTTCTATTGATATTTTATTTTTGTGTCCCCCACCATAAACCATTGCAAAAACCTAAATTAAAATATAATATCTTATATTACCTATATTAATAAAATGTTAGTCACTAATTTTAGAAATATTGAGGATATTATTATGTCATTTTTGTGGGTAGCAAATCCTTCCCACAAAAATATGTTATAGTAATTAATAAGTAAGAGTACAAAATTTCACAATAGTAATATAGTTTCCTAAAAAATAAAATTATGAAAATATAACGTCATTTAAAAGTATGATAATATTTATAAATTGATAAAATCATAATTGAACAGAAAAATAATGTGATGAAATAGGTTCTAACTTAATGAATTCGCCCATTACGATATATCTTCCATCATAATGATGTATTTTAGCCCTCTTATTGGAAGAAGAGGCCACCGAAAACATGAATTAATTAAGATATGAAAATATATTTTATAATTACATGTGATTTGATTTAAATTATTGGATGGAATGGGTTAAGAGAGGGGTCCTTATAGAGGATTTTTAAGAGGTATTCCACAAATTCTCATTCCCTAAAGAGTATGGTTTTGATATTATCTTGAATTATAGATAAATATTTCAAAATATTTTTTATTAATTTTGAAACATATCATAAAAAATTAGACATTATTTTATAGATTTTTCCAATCCATATAACATATTTAGACTCATTTTCATTATTTTTGATTTACTGTGATAACTCAATTTTTACCAAGTTCACTTCTTTTCATGCCCAAACACAAAATTGACCTAAACTACATAATTTCATTTGGATGAATAAAAAATTGTATCTTTTTAATGTATATAAATTTATAAATACGGTCATTATTACATTATGTGTTAATATAATGAAATTATACATTTAATTATTTCAATATAAAAATGTATTTTAAATCATTTTGTGTTTTTAATTTTGTTTCATGTTTATTAAAAATTAATTTAATGTCAATATACACTATAATATGATTAATAGTTACTTAATATTATTCATTTAAATGTGGTTGGTTATATTTATAAAGATAAAAATTTTAAAAGGAAGAAAATCGGTTCATTAAAATTATATAATTTTAATATTAATTAATTTTAACCTTATCCGAGTTGAATTATTTATTCATCCTATTTGAATGTAATAATATAAAAAAAATATTTTAAATTCAGATATAATGTAATATATATACATAAATTAATTAGTTTATAATAATAATATCAGGAAACTCAAAAAACATATTAAAAAAATATTTTAATATTGCCTTTCTATATCATTTTAAAAAATTCATGAATTATATGGTTAGTATTTTTAAATAAAAATTCTAAACCATTTATATAATTGGTGTATAAATATATTAAAAATGAACGTTTCTTTTGTGACTACATTTCCAATGACCATATATGTTAGGACCTGACCCAAGTTTCCCAGATCTTGTGGCTTATTTTATTACATTGGCATATAAACAAGGATGGTGTATCCTAAATGAATGAATAATTTAGTATCTAAGAAAAAAATATACATACATATTTTCAACATTAAATAATTAAAGAAAAAAACATAACAATTTGATTTGAATCACACATATATTCATAGAATATCCTTGCAAGTCATTCATAATATACTTCATTACAACCTATGGTAAAAAAAATCTGAAAGGGGTGAGCTCAGATGCACAGTAATGGTGAATAATACAGTTGTAACTCTTGAGATTTTATGAGAAATATTTTGTTATATTCATCATTAAAGGAATATTTCACTACACACAACACTATCTTGGCTTTATTTACATGCAATATCTACCTTCCTATATAGCTTGCATTGTATGCAATACCGAGTTTCACTAAACAACGATATGCTATTAAAATATTATTAAAACTAGCAATTATGAATAGTAATACTCACTTTTTCAAATTTTAGAAATTTTTACTTTCAAAATGGACTTCATTTTTGGATTTGGAATATCGAAATTAGCCAAGGGTGAATTTTTGGTATTTTTCTGAAAACTTTCAATTTTTGATGAATAGTGAAAACACTGGGTTACTATTTAAAAACCGACTTTTTATTTAAATAATTATTTATTTTATTTCGTTTTATTTTAGGTCAAAATTGATACATAATACCTATATATGTTCAATGTAATTCATTGTAGTAATTTTATAATAATTTGAGATATATAAAAATTTTATTAAACTTTTCACCATCTTTTACCCACCACCTTGGAGAGTTTGAAAATTTACATAAAACTTAATTTTACCACTTCTAGGAGTGGAATTTCAAAAATCTTAGAGACACGGTTAATGTCAAGGAGTAAAATTATGTTCAATAAGATAAAAATAATTTTTGGTGAATAGTTACTTTTTACTTTTATTTACCACAGTTAAAAGTAAATAGGGTAATTAAGGGTAAAAATGGAATTATTATTACCCTAACATATGTTGTAATTCTATTGGATAAGTTTAATTCGACCAAAAACAACCTTAGAAATAACATGTGACCATTTAGGTCCACTTGGATTAGATTAGGACATTTAATATTATTTTATTTAAAGAAGAGTTAAAATAGTTAAAATCAAAGTTTAATAAATAAAACATTTTTAATATAGGGTTATAAATAAGATAAATTCGACTATAAATATTATTTAGTAATATAAAATTATTTCCTATGTAATGGAATTTTATTTATAATTTTTAGACTTTAAATAAGTTAATTTATTTATGACAAAATGATAATTCATTAATTACCATATTAATGAAATATTAACATAATTGATATCATAAATAACCAAATAAATATAGTTTTAGACTTTTCATGAATTATACTAATTATATATTTTAATATGACATATTATAATTGATTTAATTACCTTTTTTCGAACTAATCATGTTGTTATGATTTTCACAAAAATCAATTACCAAATATTTCCAAAATTGAGATAAAATAGTTTTTAAAACAAATATTGTATTATTAATTGTTATTTTTTTCATAAAAATCTAAGGATCAGAATAATGACATAGATAAGGTTATATATTTTAAAAATTAACCACATGGGGTTCGTTTGGCTTTTTATAGTATGTTTATTAACCATAGAGTGTAAGAAAATAAGAAGACATGGTAAAAGTTAAATTATTTAACTTAGAGTTAAATCTAAATGATAAGGATAAAATAGTGAACAAAAATTTTCTAAAATCTATTATTTGAGAGTATTTAGACCCACCCCCACCTCAGCTTCAAAATAAATCAATTTTGAGCTATTAAAAACCGAATATGACATTATAATAAAATAATATTTAAGTTTATCCTAAGGTTCCCCTCTTCTCCCTTATAAAAGGGCACCTCCCCCCTCTCCTCCTCAGACCACTGTGGGCCTTCAAGCTCAGAAAACCCCTACCAATTTCTCTTCCCACTTCCATAGAAACATCTTGGAGGTCCTGGTATTCTTCTAAGACCATCTTCAGTTCCCTATGATGTGGTTAAGAGGAGGCACTTCAAAGAAAAGGTAATGTCTGTTACCGATTCTTTCAACTTTATTTCTTCTCCTACTAATTATTCATTAGTTGTTTGATTATTAAGAAATAACATCAGGGTCACTCATATACTGATATGTTTTTGTAAATATAAAACAACCTTATTTCCCCTTCTCTACATCCTGCGGAAAATGAAATCATCGCGCGTGCGTTCGTACGGAATACCGTCTCCATGCCGTGGTGTAATCTGGATTCCACTACCACCATACTTGGATGGGTATAATGGTATAAATAATAACTATATATGATTATTGTAAAGTGATGTTGATTCTGAAATAGTATACATACACTTCAATACAATTCCACGGTTATGGGGATTATATCATCACTCGTGCATACGTACGGCCTACCGTCTCCAGGATGTGATGTGACTCATTCTACATGATCTTCAATGCATAATGATTATATAAATGAATTGAATGAATTAATATGATATATATTACACTAATACCATTCTGGAAATGCAGTATTTATAACCTAAAAATAAGAATACGAATTTATTTGACAAAACCCGCATTAGAACAGAAAGCAATAATCACCCAAATAACAAGTAGCAATGAAATATTATACATACGAAGCTCAGAATATAACCATATATGCTATCATAATAATGAGTACGATTCTGGAAGAAGTCATTAGCATTATATAAATCATTATACAAGAGGTTTAGACATGTCCGAAGCAAATCAGACCTAAGGTAAGGGAAAATATCACAATCTCATTCTTATTCGAGATTGTTTAAACTTCAGAATTTACTGGAGAATATTTATCATCCATATCCATGTTTCCTCAATATTTAATATTATTTATATCATCCTATAATTATTTAAATCCAAATATACCATTCGGTGAGTTTTTAGTAAATGATATGAAAGGAATCTTTTGTCATTTTTAATACGAGGTACTTTTTTGACTTTTCCGGCCAAAGTATGAGAAGAATGTTTTTTTGACTTATATGGAATGAATGGATTTTTAGAACATTATTTCCAAGAAGCTTCCTATAAAAGATTTTATGTTTATTTTTAATCAACTTGTTTTAGTTTAAAATTTTATTACATGTTAAGAAAGGAAAAAAAATTTGAAGTGGAAAGGATATTTTCCTCAAGAATGAGGTTCAAGTGTTTTATCAAAATTATTTCCCATCTAAGATAATATAGTGTTCTGTTTCTATCTCTACATTTACATTGATTTGATTATGTTATAATGGAATTATTTTTATTATGTCCTTTTATATTATATGGATTATGTTATGATGGCTTGATGTTTAAGAATCCCATTTTTATTACATGGTTTATGCTATGATGTATGATTTATGATATTGTGGCACACATAATAATAGTATCATTATGAGATGGGTGGGACCTATATCTCCTTCCAATGCATTAGGTAAATATTTATATCTCATGAGATATACTTGGCTGGAACGGCAAGTTAATCTGGTTCAGTGATATAGGACTGAAACGAGGAGTGAACTCGGTTCATAAATAGACTTTGTCCGCTAAGATAGTCTTGGAAATGAGTCCTAACTACTAATAAATTATTCTCTATGATTATGTTTATATGATAAAAAGTTTCATGCTATGATTATTGGCATTACATTTGACTCCTATGATTTATCCCATGTTATGAAATTATGATCTCTTTTGCAGGTTAAGATTTCCAAAATGTTATGTTCTTATGAATATGATGTGATTGATATTTCTTTTCTCTACCCTTACTGAGCTTTTGAGCTCACCCGTTTGTATTTTTTCTTTTCCTCAGGTCAGGAAGAAGGGTATTAAGTAGGATATTCCCAAAAGGGATCCTAGATTTTATGAAATAAATGGGAGACAATTTATATGCTTTATGAACCAGTTGTTTATGTTTCCTAGTTTCTAAAGACACTATACCTATATGGTTCTATTGTGGTTTTGTTATATGTAGTAATAATAATGCTTCAATTATGATGTAATAACAATCTATGTAAAGAATGGGTCGTTATAGTTGGTATCAGAGGAAAGCGATATTCATCCTTTAGAAACTAGGATGTGAATGCTTTTGTAAGAACCCTAAGGATATATCTAAGAATAGTACACAATATTAGTGTTTTAGAAATGGCCATGAACAACCTATTATAAGACCTTAAGTGTGAAATTTTATTCTTGATTATGTGGTTTCCCTATTATAATTAGTGTTTCTCACACTATTCTTCTTGGTTTTAGTCAATAGATGGAACCTGACAGAACCATGTTAATGCGGAATGCGAAGGAAAATGCAACGATTGTCCCCCCTGAGCAACCAAACATTATAGGAGATGGAATTCAGAACATTTTAGCCATGCTTACAAAACATTCTCAAGCTATAAATCATGCAGGACTTCTAAACGATCAATGGAATGAGAAACATTCTGTTAAATCCTTCATGAGGTAGTGTCAACCCTCATTTAGTGGGTTTGCTTATCCATTAGTGGCGGAACAGTGGATCAGTTCCACTGAAAAGATATTTTCAGTTCTACATTGTTCTGTATAAGATAAATTCAACTAGGCAGTATATCATTTGGAAGGTGAAGTTGATCAATGGTGGAATCTTATTAAGAATACGAGGTGAAGGGATGAAATTAAGTCCATGGAGTGGGATGAGTTCAAGAACTTATTTTTCAATAAGTAATTTCCTCATTTTCTTCAAACAAATATAGAGAAAATGTTTCTTGAACTAAAGCAAAAGGATTATGAATTTGTTGGTACATACCAAGCAAATTTTACAAGACTTGCAAGGTACGCCTCAGAGATTATTATCCAACCTGAGAGTAATATCGATCGATTCATTAGTGGCTTAAAACCATGTCTTTGAAGTGCATTAGCGATAAGGGACTTCAATAGCTATGATGAAATTGTTTGATGTGCTCTCAAGGTTGAGATGGAGATTGGAGTAACCCATCAATCAGATGCATATGATAAGAAGATGAAAATGGAATTCAAAGGGAAATCTAAAGACCTCACTGAAAAAAAGGTGACTTTTCCATTATGCTCAATGTGTGGAAAGAAACATGAAGGGAGTTTTCTTAAATGGACAAGTAAATGTTTCAAATGTGGAAAAGAATTACATCGGTCATTTGAATGCCACAATGATGGGAAGAAGATGTCTAGTGACGCGAACAAAGAAAAGGCTATACAGAATGCACCTCCGACACTTCAATTTTACAAGTGAATGGAAATTGGAAATTATTATAATCAATGCCCTAATCCAACAGTTGTTGATGATGATTGACATCAACAAACTCTTAAGGCTAAAGGAAAAGGAAAGTCACCAGTAATTTATATTAGTGATGTGGAGTACGATAACGAAGTGGTGAAAGGTACACTTATCATCCACTATAAATTTGAAAATTTTTTATTTGATTCTGGATCCACCCACTCTTTTATTTTTGAAAAATTTTCTAAGGTTATCTCCATATAACCACAACTGTTAGATATTGAGTCAGATGTGACAACCCCTATGTGAACAATAGTCACATCATAATTTTATAATTCTTCTCCCATTGAAGTTTCTGTGAAAGTGCTTCCTACAAATCTTGTGATCCTTCCTATAGTGGAATTTGATGTGATTCTTGGAATGGATTGTATTTCTTTATATGGATCACATATCAATTTCCAAAGAAGGGATGACACATTTAATATTCCAGATCAATCTATGATCGTCTATCGATGCAAGGATGAACATAACCCTCCGGTGGAAATTTCTTCCATCTTATGGGTCTTGATTCCACAAAATGAATGTTATTTATCTCAAATGGTTGGAGAGAAACTCATGAATAATATTATTCCCATTATACGGTAGTTTGATGATGTCTTTCCAGAGGAATTCCCGGGTCTTCCACCAAATCGTGAATTTGAGTTTTCAATAGAACAAATACCGGGTGTTATGCATATTTCAAAGACACCTTATAGAATGGCCCCAATTGAGTTGTAGGAATTGAAGAAGCAACTCCAATAAAATCTTGATAAGGGATTCATATGCCCTAGTGTATCACCTTGGGGAGACCCTCTTCTGTTTTTTATGAAGAAAGATGGATCAATGAGACTCTTCATTGATTATCAAGAACTTATCAAGATCACTATCAAGAAAAAATATCCACTCCCATGCATTGATGACTTATTTGACCAACTACGCAGATCTCAATACATTTGCATGATTAATCTTCGTTCAGGTTATCTTTAATTAAGTGTAAAAAGAGAGGATATATGAAAGATGGATTTCCGTACAAGGTATGGGCACTATGAATTTATAGTGATGCCATTTGGTCTTACTAATTCCCCTGATATCTTCAAAGATCTGATGCATAGAGTCTTTAGAGACTATCTTGATCCATTTTTGGTAGTCTTTATAGACGATATTCTTGTCTATTCAACGAGCAAGGAAGAACATGAAGATCACTTGATAATTTTATTGAAGACCCTGAGAAAGGAGAAGCTTTATTTCAAATTTACCAAGTGTGAATTTTGTCTTCAAAAAGTCTCATTTTTGGGTCACATAATCTCAAAAGAGGGGAGATCTATGGATCTAGAAAAAACAGAGGTTATCGGAAGATGGTCGAGACCAACAAAATTAACTGAGATCTGAGATTTTCTTGTTTTGGATGGATATTATCGATGTTTTATGAATTTGTTTTTCAAAATTATCTAATCCAATCACCAGGTAGACTCGAAAAGGAGTTATGTTCTTTTGGACTAAGGAGTCTGAAGCAAATTTCAAGGAGTTAAAAATAAGGTTATCCGGTGCACCTGTGCTCACACTTCCATTTAGTGGAGAAAGGTTTGTGATCTATAGTGATGCATCCAAGAAGGGATTGGGGTTTGTTCTTATGAAAAATGATATGGTGATAGCTTATGCCTCCCTACAGTTGAAAAATCATGAGAAAAATTAACCAACTCATGATTTAGAGTTAGCTTCAGTAATCATTGCATTAATGATTTGGAGGAATTATCTTTATGGTGAAAGGTGTGATATTTATACTGATCATAAAATTTTAAAGTATAATTTCACATAAGAGGATCTGAATATGCACCAAAGAATATGGTTGGAGCTGATTAAGGATTACGACTGATAAATTAATTATCAACCTGGGAAAGCAAACAAGGTGGTAGAAGAATTAAGTTGACAAGGCCATGCTCACTTATCCATGATGAGGATCACAAAAGATCCAATATTTATAGATTTACAAAGGATTTATCTTGGAATTAAAATAGAAGGGGATAAATATTATCTTTCTCAAATGAATGTTCAACCATCTATACAATGAAGATTTAAGAGGAACAAAATGAAGATGTAGAGTAATAAAAGGAAGGTGAGAAATGTTCCTGAATTCAACCTTGATTGTGATGGGATAATAAGGTTCAAGAATCGGGTTTGTGTTCTTCCCAACACAGAATTAAAGAAGGAGCTGCTAGATGGGGCTCAAAGTTCTTCATTCTCTATTCAACCTGGAAGGATGAAGATGTATAGAGACCTAAAAGAGTACTTCGAGTGGGATGGCATGAAAAGAGATATTGTTGAATATGTTTCTCGATGCTTGGTTTGTCC
The DNA here is from genome assembly GCA_963277665.1 of Viscum album. Lineage (NCBI taxonomy): Eukaryota > Viridiplantae > Streptophyta > Magnoliopsida > Santalales > Viscaceae > Viscum > Viscum album. The sequence continues at coordinate 225,997,364 of OY728125.1, forward strand.
GCAAGTTAAAGCTGAGAGACAGAAGTCTAACGGGATGATACAACCATTACCCATACCCGAATGTAAATGGGAAAACATCAATGTGGATTTTGTCACCGGACTTCCTGAAACATCCAAAGGCAATAATGCTATTTGGGTCATATTTGATCATCTTACAAATTTGGCACACTTCATTTATATTAGATTGGATTTCTATATTGATCAGATTTCCAGGATATATGTAAAGGAAGTGGTAAGATTGCATGGAGTACCACTTTTCATTATATCGGATCAGGATCTGAGGTTTACCTCAAAGTTTTTGCAAAGTCTTCATCGTACTCTGGATATAGATTTTAGTTTCATCACTACTTATCAACCTCATACAGACGTTCAGTCTGAGAGAACAATTCAAACTCTTGAAGAATTGTTAAGATCGTTCTCTATGGATTTAAACGGTGGTTGGGATCAGCACCTTCCTTTGGTTGAATTTTATTATAATAATATCTTTCACTCCAGTATTCAGATGGCTCCTTATGAAGCTCTCTATGGAAGGAAATGAAGGACTCCAACTTGCTGGGATGAAGCTGGGGAAAGAAATCTATTAGGACCTGTTTTTGTTGATGAGATGGAAGAAAAGGTCAGATCTATTCAACAACACATAAGAGCATCTCAGAGTCGAAAAAAATTTATGTCGATAACCGAAGAAAAGACAAGGAGTTTGAAGTGGGTGATAATTTGTTCTTACGAATATCTCCTTGGAAGAGAGTAATGAGATTTGGAAAGAAGATCAAGTTGATCCCTAGTTATATTGGTCCATTTGAAATACTGGATCGTGTTGGGAAGGTAGCTTACCGATTGACACTTCCACCGAATCTCTCTCAAGTTCACGATGTTTTCCATGTATCTCTACTAAGAAAGTACATACCAGATCCTTCACATGTACTCAGCTCAGAAGTTGTACCGGTGGAGCAAGATCTTTCTTATAAAGAACAATCGAAAGAGACTCTGGATCATAGTGAAAGTGTCATATGGAACTAGACCACTAGCTTGGTGAACGTTTTATGGAGGAACCACCAATTAGAATAAGCTCCATGGGAGCTTGAGGATATTATGAGGGAGAGGTATCCACAACTGTTTGTAAAAATGTGACGAATTTCGAGGGAAAATTCAATTTAAGGGGGGGGGGGTAGAATGTAACACCCAAGTTTTTTATGAGAAATATTTTGTAATATACATCATCAAAGGAATCTTTCACTACACACAACACTTGCTTGGCTTTCTTTACGCGCAATCGCGACCATCCTTGATAGCTTGCGTTGTACGCAAAACTATGTTTCACTAAACAACGATATGCTATTAAAAAATTATAAAAAATAGCCATTATGATTAGCAATACCCACTTTTTGAAATTTTAGGAAATTTTATCTTCCTAAATGGACTTCATTTTTGGATTCAGAATATCGAAATTAGCCTAGGGTGAATTTTTGGTATTTTTCTAAAAACATTCAATATTTGATGAATAGTGAAAACACTGGGTTACTATCTAAAAACACAATTTTTATTTAAATATTTATTTTAGGTCAAAATTGATACATAATACCTATATAAGTTCAATGTAATTCATTGGAGTCATTTTATAATAATTTTAGATATATAAAAATTTTATTGAACTTTTTATCGTCTTTGTCCCACCTCCTAGGACAGTTAGAAAATTTACATAATACATAATTTTACCACTTTTGTGAGTGGAATTTTGAGACTCTGAGATCCACGGTTAATATCAAGGTGAAAAATGTGGTTCAATAAGATAAAAATAATTTATGGTGAATAGTGACCTTTTACTTTTATTTACCATGGATAAAAGTAAATAGGAAAATTAAGGGTAAAAATGGTTTTATTAGTACCCTAACACATGTCCTAATTCTATTAGATAAGTTTAATATGACCAAAAAAACCCTTAGGAATACAATATGACCATTTAGGTCCACTTGGATTAGATTAGGATATTTAATATTATTTTATTTAAAGAAGAGTTAAAATAGATAAAATCAATGTTTAATAACTAAAACATTTTTAATATTGTGTTATAAATAAGATAAATTAGACTATAAATATTCATTAGAAATCTATGAAGATTTCATAAATAAAGGTATTTTATTTATAATTTTTAGACTTTAAATAATTTAATTTATTTATGACACAATGATGATGCAGTAATTACCTTATTAAGGAAATATTAACATAATTGATATTATAAATACCCAAATAAATGTAATTTGAGACTTTTCATGAATTTTAATAATTTTATAGGTTAATATGACATATTATTATTGATTTAATTAAAAAAATTTTTCTAATAATGCAGTTATGATTTTCACAAAAATCAATTACAAAATAGTGTCAAAATTGACATAAAATAGTTTTTAAAACAAATACTATATTATTAATTGTTATTTTATTCTTAAAAATCTATGGTTCTTCAAATTTACTTAGATAAGGTTATATATATTAATAAATAACCACTTGGGGGTTGTTTGTCTTGTTATAGTCTATTTATTAACTATATAGTGTAAGAAAACAAGAAGATACGGTAAAAGTTAAATTATTTTTCTTAGAGTTAAATCTAAATGATAAGGTTAAAATAGTAACCTAAACTTTTGAAAAATATATTTTTTGAGAGGATTTAGACCAATAACCACCTTATTTTTTAAATAAATTAATTTAGAGCTATTAAAAACCGAATATCACTTTATAAAAAAATAATATTTTATGTTTTTCCAAAGGTGCCCCTCTTCTCCCTTATAAATGGGAACATCCACCCTCTCCTCCTCACACCACATTGGGGCTTCATGCTCGGACAACCACTGCCAATTTCTCTTATCCGCATTCCTATAAACATCCTAGAGATCCTTGTCTTCTTCTATGACCATATTTATTGCCCTCTGTGGAGGTTAAGAAGAGGCGCTTCAAAGAAAAGGTAATACCTGTTACCAATTCTTTCAACTTTATTTCTTCTTCTACTTATTCTTCTTTAGTTGTTTCATTATGAAGTAATAACATAAATATCACTCATATAATGATATGTTATTATAAATATGAAACAACCCTATCTCACATTCTATCTATCCTACGGAAAATGAAATCACCGCGCATGCGTACGTACGAAATACCCTCTCCACATCGTGGTGTAATCTGTTTTCCACCACCACCTTACTTGGATGGGTATAATGGTGTAAAGAATAACTATATATGATTATTTTAAATTGATATTGATTCTGAAATAGTATACATACACTTCAATACAATTCCACGATCATGGGAATGATATCATCGCTCGTGCGTACGTACGGCCTACCGTCTCCACGATGTGATGCAACTCATTATACATGATATTCAATGCATAATGATTATATAAATGAATTGAATGAATGAATATGATATATATAACACTAATACCATTCTGTAAATGAGGCATTTATAAACTAAAAACAATAATAAGAATATATTGGACAAAACACGCATAAGAACAAAAAGCAATAAACACCTGAATAACAAGTAACAATGAAATATTTCTAATACGAAGCTAAGAACATGACCATATATGATATCATAACAATGCGTAGGATTCTGGAAAAAGTCAATGACTTTATTTAAATCATTATACATGAGGTTCAGACATGTAGGAAGCAAATCGGACCTAAGTTAAGGGAAAATCATGCAATCTCATTTTTATCCGAGATTGTTTATACTTCATATTTTACTGGGGAATATTTATAATCCACATCCATGTTTCCTCAATATTTAATCTCATTTCTATCCTCCTGCATTTTCTTAAATGCAACACTACCCTTCGGTGAGTTTTTAGTAAAATATATGAATGGAATTTTTTGTCGTTTTTAATACGATGTACTTTTTTGACTTTTTCGGCCAAAGTATGATAAGAATGTTTTTTTGAATTATATGGAATTAATGGATTTTTAGAAGATTATTTCCATGGATCTTCCTATACATGTTTTCAAGTTTTTTTTAATCAACATATTTTAGTTTAAAATTGTATGACATGTTAAGAATGGAAAAAATGTTTTTGAAGTAGAAATGATATTTTTCTCAAGAATGAAGTTCAAGTGTTTTATCAAAATTATTTTCCATTTAAGATAATATAGGGTTCTGTTTCTATCCATATTTTTACATTGATTTGATTATTTTATGATGGAGTTATTTTTATGATTTCCTCTTATCTTATATGGATTATGTTATGATGTCATGATGTTTAAGAATCCCATTTTTGTTACATCAGTATTGCTATTATGTATGATTTATTATCTTGTGGCACACATAAGAATAGTATCATTATGAGATGGGTGGGACCTATATCTTCCTCCAATTAATTCTGTAAAGATTTATATTTCATGAGATAGACATGGATAGAATAGCAGGTAAATCTAGTTCAGTGATACAGGACTGGAATGAGGAGTGAACACTGTTCAGAAATGGACTTTGTCCACTAAAATAGTCTTGGAAATGAGTCTTGACTAATAAGAAATGATTCTCTATGAGTATGTGTGTATGCAAGAATGTTTCATGTTATGATTATTGGGATTACATTTAACTACTATGATTTATCAAATGTTATGAAATTATGATCTTTTTTGCCGATTATGATTTCCAAAAATGTTATGTTCTTAGGAATATGATGTGATTGTTATTTCTTTTGTTTACTTATACTGAGCATTTGAGCTCACCATTTTGTTTGTTTTCTTTTCCACATGCCAGGAAGAAGGGTATTAAGTGGGATATACTAGAATGGGATTCTAGATATGATGAAATAATTGGGAGAAAATGTAGATGCTTTATGAACCAGTTGTTTATGTATCCCAGTTTCTAAAGACGCTATACCTATACGGACCTATTGTGGTTCTGTTATATGTTGTAATAAGAATGCTTCAATTATCAAGTAATAACAATGTATGTAAAGTATGGGTCGTTATAATAGTGGAGTAAAATATAAACCAAAACACTAGGAATGATGATTTACTAAAGATGCATTCCCTTAAAAATATACTTGATCATAATATGGCAGGAAGAAAAACTCATGAAATAATTCCATAAAGAATAACCATGGATATTATACTAGTCAAATAACCACATGGAATATCAATATATAGTTTCATAATGGGGTAATTCATAATTTTATATATTCTAAAATATACCCCCATGGCATCATCCACGACATCTGAAAATTATTAAGGCATTGGCTAGAACTATATCTGAAAATGGGCAAGGCCTCAGCTGAGTCAAAATTGTTTTTTATAATGACACATACCAATGCATAGATGGGATAGATAATTCCCCACCCATCAGATAATATTTAAAATTCATTTATGATATTAATGGAGATAAACATAAAAAATATATACATTCAAATTGAAACTATCATATTAACTCTAAAAAACATTCCCCAAACATAAACACCAACCCTTCAGAGTAACATGGTGAATAGTTTAAGGATATCAAATCCATATTAAAACAAATCATAAACTGTTAAATACAATATTTTAGGAGATTTCATAAAATATTAGTTCAAATTTCACATAATATTCAACAAGATTGTTAAAATAGACAAAATTACTCATATAAAATAATTGAGTAATTATTTAGATAAATATTCATTTACATTGAAAAGAAGAGCTATTTTTGAGATTTATTTATTAAACTAGAAGTGAAATGATATATTTTTCTCATAATAAAATGATTAATTTTATATGAATAATTGTTTCTAAAAAAACACTATAGAGTTCCCTTGAAAATAGGTAAAAATTTGAGAAATTCAGTTGAATAGTGATTATATTTTAGGAAACGTTTTAAGGATCAATTTAAAACATGTATCTCTTTATAAAATAATGAATTATTATAGTTGGAACACATATATTTAACAATAAAACATAATTTACGATGAGTAAATAAGAATACATATTAATTTAATTTGGATTAATAGAGACAAAGAGTAACACAAAAGAAAATGGAGGTTCGGGAAGAAAATCCTCAACTTCTGTCTGAATATGTTGTACTCTTGAAGTTAAGGTCCTGGAATATGAAATGAGAACTATTAATAACTTAATTATAAACCTATTGGACATTTATTTTATTTATAATAAATTTATTATGTAAATATACGCTTTTTTCAGGGGTTAATAGATTCAATATCATCATTTGTGAGTTACTATTTCATTATGTTTCATGATCGGTTCTCTTGTATAAGAGGATGATAGTTCATGGGAAATGGAAATTGAATTCCAAAATTGATGTTATGTGTTATTAATGATTATTCATATGGTTAAATTATAATATACATATTTTGGTTATTTTTTGAGAGAATGAATCAATAGATAACATTTTAATGATAAACACTTGTATTAATTTCAAGGTTTTTCGATCACAACTAACTCCTTTTGTGTTATAATATCATACCATGTGTACAAAATGATTCCAGAACATTATGTATAATATATTATAAATATTATGATTTGGTTTAATGATATATGTTTTTTCATGACCATAATTGAATATTGTAAAAGAAATTAGAAACTTGTCATCCATGAATAAGATAAATTAACACATCTCATATGGAGATTCCATTTCTCAAATAATAGGAGTGGGAAAGAGGAATGATAATGAAATATTCCATTATCATAATAAAAATATATTATATATAAGTTAACGTAATTATCATTTCATTTGGATGATAGGAGGTGAAGAGATATAATCAAAAGAACCGAACTTGTAAAAGAAAATAAAGAAAAATGAAGAGAGGTTTACCACTTCAGTACTCCAGCATGAGAACCTCCTTAAGGCATTTAGTTTTGGTCTTTTGGTGAGAGAATAAGTTCTGGGATGTGGTAAAGGGGATTGGGAAGAGTATTTGGTAAATATAGTTAAGTCTCAAATCATGAGTGAGGTGAGAGGAAGAGGGGTGAGGGGAGGTTTTTATAGTGGAGGAGAGGAGTTGTTTCACATTATTTTATTCATTATTTTATTTTTTTCTCAAAATCTATGAATAGCCATGATTCATGTGACCCAAAATATTAATATGTACAAGTGATTTTAAAATAAGTGTTTTTATATCATCCTTGATTCCAGGAATAGTTTTTTCAGCTGAAAATATATTTATACCGTAAATTACTATATTTTACAATAATCCAAAAATTCACGTATTTCAGAAAAATTCAAAACAAATAAACCTAACCATTTTAGATTTGTAGAATTAAAATATGGACTCTATTTTAAACAAATAGTTTTCTAAATATGTGAATTTTAATTTTTCAATAAAATCATCATTTACATGAAAAATACAATTTATAAAATGAAAACTAATTTTATAATACCGTGAAAAATTAACTATGGTATTATTAAATTATTGTAATTTTTCAAAAAAATAAAATTTTTATTGGAGAATACATTTTAGGAAATTGGATTACATTTTAAATTAATTTATTAATTTAAAATTGTAATGAAATATTTATTAATAACAAAAATACCAACACTTAATAACTAATTTCTAAAATATTCCATTTCATTTATAATTTGTCAAGATTTTATTTAAATTTTGTGGGAGATGTTACTATTCATAAGAATCATATTACTATTAATAAGGATATATTACTGATCAAATGTTTCAATTTACTATTCAAAAAAAATGTAAGTCAATCTTATCAGATACGAAAGAATATACTAAATGCAACTGTGTATATATGTTTTTTAAACTAAAATCATAGTGGTGGAAAATTTATGTTTACTGGCTAGGTTTTGTCATAGTGGTGTTTTGAAGAGACTCAATATTTCAGACACCCAATATTATATTTATTTTTAAAACCATGGGGTGTTACATTCTCACCACTTAAAAAACTTTCATTTTTGAAATTCTATAATGTTACCTCATATTTTTTTTTGTTCTCCATCATAAGATCCTCAGGAACCCACATTGCCAATTCAATTTTATGTTTTTTAAAAAGTACCTTTTCCATCCATGTATTTCAATTCTTTAACACCTAATCTTTAGTGTCCAGAATCCGGATTGACTATTCACATTTAGATAAGACGGGTTCAAACTCTATACCCTCAAATGTCGGGACATGCTTTGGGTATGGCATGTACTTTCTCAATAATGAGACCTGGAACACATTGTCTACATTAGAAAGGATAGTAGGCATTTCCAAAAATAATCCATCACTCTAATTCCTTCTATAATTTCAAAAGGGCCTATGTACCAGGGGCTGAGTTTCCCTTTTTTCTAAAACATATAACACCCTTCTAGTAAGATACATTCAAGGAAAAGTGATCTGTATTTTCAAATTCCAATTCCTTACTCTTATTATCATCATAGATTTTTTTCCAAATTTGGTCTGCTTTGATATATGTTTTAATAGTCTTTACCTTCATGGTGGCTTCCTACACAAGATCTAGGCTCACAAGCATCCCTTCACTAACATTATCCCAACATATTGGTGTAAGATATCTCTTTCATTACAATGCTTAATATGGTTCCATTTGAATTCTATAATGGAAACTTTTATTTTCTTAAAACTACACCAAAGGTAAATATTGATCCCACATACCTTTAAAATCAAGAAATAATGATATCAATATGTCCTGTAATGTTTTGATCTGCATTTATGATTTCCCCTCAATTTGAGGGTAATATGCAGTACAAGAACTAAGCTCGGTATCCAAAGCATTCTGAAGAATTTTCTAGATTATTATGTAAATTTTTTATCATGATAAGAAAATATTGAGATATTTTCTCCATGAAGTCTCACAACTAAATTTATATAGATGTTTTCAAACCTCTCTAGTCACAAAACATCTCTAATAGTGAGAAAATGTGCAGAAATCGCAAGTCGATCAACAATAACCCATATTTAATTATTCTTTTTGGGAGTTTTTGGTAATCGAGTGAAACATTCCTTTGTGATATCATCCCATTTCCAAATTGGAATAGGTAGGGATTGCATGAATCCTATGGATTGTGGTATTTTGACTTCCACTTGTTGATGGACTAAACATCTTGATACATAATCAGCAATTTCCCACTTCATGTTGTCCCACCAGAAATGTTCCTCAAATATCTATACATTTTATTGATACCATGGTTTAGAGAGAAATTTGATCTATGGGCATCATCCAATAACTCCCTTTTCAGCTCGGATATAGAGGGAACATATAGACTCTTCCCAAATTATGGAATTTCTTCCTAACATGAATTCATCCAACATCCCTCCATTTATTCCATTAATTTTTTCTTGTAGATTCTCATCCTCAAAATGAGAAGTTTTAACCCTCTCTAATAAATATGGTTTGTCAACAAATTAGAAAGGTAATGATGTTTCACCTTCATTGATAATTCCTATATCCATACTCACTACATCCATGTATATAATATCATTTTCAATCCTTAATTTGTTTTGGAATCCATGATCCATTCTACATAATGCATCAGCTACCTTATTTGGGTTTTATGGGTGGTGGTGCATGGAATAATTATAATCCGTGAGTAGTTTGATCCATCTCCATTTCCTCATGTTGAGTTATTCCTATGACATTATTTATTTCATACTTTTTTGATCTGAATATATCTCACATCTTTTTCAATATATATAGTGTCTCTATATTTTTAGAGAAAATATCGCTGCAACTAACCTGAGATAATGAGTATGATAGTTTTGTTATTGGATTTTTAACTTCCATGATGCATATGAAATAACTCTATTGTTCCTCATAAGGACACATCCAAGTAATTTATGAGTAGGTTTGGTTATTCTGGAAAAATTCTGAATGAAACACCAATAATAACCTTTTAAACCATTAAAAATATGTACCTTGGTTATGTTCGTTAGTTCAGGTTATTTTTGAACAGCCATTTTCATCATAGGATTAATGGATATTCCATCATTAGAGAAAATATTGACAATAACAGAAACCAATTGAATTCAAAATTCACAATTTCCTAACATCTCATATAATTCATTTCTTCTAAGAGTCTTTAGAATAATGCACCTATGATTTTCATAATCTTCATTTCTTTTGGAGTATACCAAGATACCATTAATAAATACCGCAAAAAATTCATCATGAAATTATTTGAAAACCATATTCATTATATCCATAAAAAAACTAGGGTGCATTAGTTAGTTCAAAATTCATCACTATAAAATCATAATATCCAAGATTGGTTCAAATTTTTTTCATTGGAATAACATCCTTCCTCACACATAATTGATGGTATCCAAATCGAAAGTAAACCACTGAAAAATATTTGGATCCATGAATTTGATCAAATAAATCAATAATATGAGGTAGGGGATACTTGTTCATTATTATTATATAATTGATCTACCTATAGTAAATGCACAACCTCATCGATCTATCTTTCTTCTTAACAAAAATAACTAGGGATCCCATAGAGAAACACTAGGGTGAATAAATTCTTGATCACTCGATTTCTCTAGTTACAACTTTAGTTATACTAACTGTATAGTTTCTACTCTATTAGAAGTATTTGATATATATCAGGAATGATGAATTAGATTAATAAAGAAACCAACATCATGCTTTTGAGGATGTCCAGGTAAATCCTCTAAAAAACATAAATATGTTCCTACACAATAGGTACATCCCCAATTTGAACATTCTATTCCTCACATTTAGATATTGCATTCTTTCCCTCACCAATTATTGAATTCAACAGAGTTACTAGGGGTTGATCTATATGATAATTAGATGGTAAGTTCTATGATCTAAAGATAAGGGATTCTACATCATTCTCAAAAATTATAACCTCCTTCATCTTGCAATATATTTTTGCGTCATAATTTGAATGAAAATAAATATGGAGGATTATATCAAAGTTAATCATGGGCATGATGATAAAATCATCAGATAAAGAACATTCATATTCCATAATGGATGCTTCCTAATAAATCTTTTTTCCCATGATACTTCCCTAATGAGTTTTGACAGATAACACCTTTATTAAAAGAAATTGGAAATATCTCATTTTGTTGGAAAACTAGGAAGATATAAAAGAATGAAATGATATTGAATCAAATAAAGAATGGGATATGTTTGAGGGAACAATTATAGTACCTACCACCACATCATTATAAACTTCATCTTCAACAGTTGTGATCGCAAAAGCCTGGTCATTCTCCCTTGTCCTTTTAAGAGGCACGTTTCCTTGACACAATTGACGATAATTAGAGTAGTTTCCCATATCATTATAATAATAGAAATTTACATTGATAGATTATTTCTTCTCCATGAAATCACCAGCATGATGGCCTTTCTGTCCACACTTCTGGCACATAGATTTTCCATTTAAGTAGGCATCTGGTTGTTTCCATCCACAAGTATTGCATATTGTAAAATTCACCTTTTTATTCTGCCATTAATCCATTATATCCTCCAACACCCTCTTCTACTCATGTTTCCCCATAAAATTATATGACTTATATAATTCTTTATATGTGTTGATAGAATGTGAGATAATATCTTCGTATAATGATAAACATTGGGATACTAGTGCCTATTAGTGGAATGGTTTTAAACCATCAAAGAATCGATTAAAAATTATCCTTTGATTATTTATATAGTCTCTATAATTAATTTCTATCCTTGTAAAGTTGGAGTCATACATGGTAATGTTTTCATCCTGTTTTTGTCTATTTCTCAATAATTACCTCTGAATATTCACTCATTTTTCTTTAGGGAAATATGTTTGTAGGAAAATTTCGTTGAAATCCCTCCATTAAATTTATTCTATTTCATCATCATCATTTCTATTTTGAATTAATGATTACCAATGATCTGCATCTCCTGATAGAAGCTAAATTACCATGAAAACCTTCTCCCTTTTGTTATATCCCAATATAAAAAATATCTTCTCTAAAGATCTTATCCACTACTTCGCTACGAATGGGTTTTTAGTCACATTGAATGGTGGAGGTTATTGTCACATAAAATTGTCTAACATTTCTACTCCATGTTGTGGTTTTGGATTATCCATATGGGTATTCTTATTATTCATATGATGAGTCAGTTTTCCAAGTATAGTTATAAGTTTCTCATCACTAGTCATAGATTCATATCAAACATAATTATCTTTACTATGAGGTAAATCCCTACAAAGAATATGCACATTTATGTGGTTTCCAATCCATCCACTATGATCCCTCTATAAATAATGGGACACTGTCTATTAGGTTATGAATCATAATGTATAATCTAAACATAGAAAAATACCTAATATAAATTTAAATATTATCCATATCTAATAACTTAACTATAAACATTGTTTCTTCGATAACAAATTAATATATATATCCTTTATAATTTTATGTAAATAAAATTTTAATTATCCTAAGAATATCCCCCAGGAGTGTCAAAATATCTACATAGTAAGACCCCTTGTTTTGTACCAGGATACCCCGGTTCAAGCCTGAAACTCCTTATTGGAGGCCTTACACCTAGTTACATCTGTTATATAACCACATCAACTTGTAGTATCTAGACATAGATTTATTTTCTAGGAATATCTACTTAATATATTCCCTATCCTGATTACCAGATATTCTGTTATGTTTATCCTCAAATAATATATTAGGGTTTTGTTCCCTAATCATCATTTTATAAATCAAGTTTCCATGTTTTCTACAAAAACTCCTCAAATTATAATTGTTGGTACACAACCCAAGCTTCTAAGAGGCATTTCCTTATTCTATTAAATTGGAATATAAATAATGAATTTTTATTCCAAAATAATGAATATTTTAGTAAATTTGGAATACAAGATACATTCATAAGTTTGGCATTACATCTTGAAATTAAACACAACATAACATCTTATTTTGAATCACACATAAAATCCTACATTATCCTTACTTGTCATTCATAATATACTTCTTCATAACCAGTTAAAAATAAAATATGTCAAAGGGGTTACCTTATATGCTCAGTATGGGTAAATAATATATTGGAAGAAAATATGAACATAAACACTAGGCATGATGAATAACTAAAGATGCATGCCTTTAAAAAATACTTTAGTATAATATGGCACGAGTAAAACCTGATCATATAATGCCATAAAGAATAACCTTGGATATTATAATTGTCAAATAATCACATCGAATATCAATCTCTAGTTTTATAATGATGGAATGCATAATTCTCTATATTATGAAATTTAAAATAATGGGCTCGGTCAAGACATCTGAAAATGATTAAGGACTCGGCGAAAACCATAAGTGAAAATGGGTAAGGCCCCAGGAAAGTCCATATATGTTTTGTCCCGTGAGACCTACTGTTACATAGAGGGGAAATAGTGGTCCCCACCAATCACAAATTATGTCTAGTACATTCCTCATATAAAGGGTGTTACACTTAAATAATATATAAATTCATATTGAAACTAAAATATGAAATTTAATTAACTTTCCCCAAACATAAACGCTTGCAATTTGGAGTGACCTGAACTGTCATTAAAGACGGTCAAAGTTCAAAATTTATAACCCGAATAACTACTGTATATATGGAATGTTGGGATGATGTAACGCCCCAACCCTAGTTACAGTGAGTTGGTTCATTATAACATAACATTGTTATGATACAAAGAAATCATGCCCCGAAAGACTGATCAGTTTAGTAGCCTTGGAAGTACTATATACATATACAAGTAATATATTACATCATGAAATAAATACAACAATAATGTCTTGTCCCCTTTGAACACACTTATCCCTTATCCTATCCATGCAGTTAAACCATAAAATAGTTCTTGACATCCTAGGAAAAATAAAACATAAAAATGGATGAGCTCAGATGCTCAGTTAGGATAAAAATATAGTGAAAACATTCATAAATAAGCCTAAACAAAATAAGACAATGTATTAGAGTATAAAACAAGACCTTTAAACATAAACTTCATCCTAATATTGAAAATATAATTTAATAATATTTTTTACTTATTCACATGGATATTATACTACTTGAATAATCACATGCAATATCAATTGCCAAATTCATAAGGATAGAATACATAATTCCCGACATCATAACCACATATTCAAGGTTTTATTATAAGACAACAAATAAAATATTTTCAAGGCCTTGTGCCAAGACACTATTTTTTCTCATTAGAACTACCGATGCATCAAGGAGCTATAGCAGGCTCAACCCGTCACTTACTAAGTCCAATGCATTCCTCATATGAAAAGGTTTAAAGATAACATAAACATTCTTATTAGACCTAGCATACGAAATGTCAATACATTATCCATAAACCATGAATGGTATCAAATAACACATCCACATTCAAATATATCACAAAACCATCCATACAATATGGAAGATATTTATCATAATAAATAAACTTTAAACAAATTTAAAATCCATCAAAGGATGTTGGCATAGATGAAATGAAAATTATTTGAAAGAAATACCTCTTTATATTTTGGAACCATTTAAAAGAAAATTTTAATATTATAAATATTCTAATAAGCTTGTATGGAAACCTATGACGATATTATGACGGCAGAAAATAGCCGCACCCGCCATATAAGTTAAAAAAAGACATTCTTACCTTAATTTGGTCGAAAAATTCATAAAGTACCTTTTTTGGAAAATGACAGACAGATTCATTTAAAAAACATATTATAAAAAGACAAAAAATGTTATAAATGACTTTAACCTGTCATCTAGTAAGTAGTAAAAATGTTTTTAAATAAATTTTTATAAAAACACGGATGTGGATAATAAAGAGGGCCCAGTAGATACTTATGTAAAAACAATCTCAGATAATAAAAGATTGTAAATTTAACCCTTACCTTGTACATTTCCTTGTTCAATGTTATGTTAACCTCATGTATAATAGTAAAATACTTTTTATTTAATTATACAAGAACCATATACATAAATATGATATCATATATGATCTTTTCGTATTTCTTTGTTAATATTATTTTAGTATTATCATCATTTCGGGAGTTAACTGATTCATTTTCCTTCATGTGTTTTATCACATAAGAAATTTTTTATTTATAGGATGTATTTTATTAATATATAGAATGATATTAAGTTCTTAAACAATAGTTTTAATTATTAAATGAATATTATCCATGATTAGTTATGATGGGGAAATGAATCTCATTGTGTTCATGGAGATGGTAATCCATACGTACGCACGAGCGACAATGTCATTATTTTGATACTTAAATATATGGTGTATCATATATACAGAATAATTAACATGTTATATTTATTATTTAAATCTATTATATATCATTATTATACCCATTCAAAATAATTTATTGAATAACAACTACACTATGATGTTCAGATGGTAAACCGTATGTACACACGTATGGTGACTTTGTCATTCATATGATGGATAGAATAATGGATATGGTTGTACCATTTTGATAATAACATCACATTATATAGAAGATACTGGAGTTATTATTTTATAATGGAAAAAAACAATGAAATAGGAAGTGGAAGAAGAAAAGAACTTGAAAGAGGTGATTAAATATTTACCACTTCATTGGGTTTTTCCTTTTGATTTGATCAAAATAGCTCCATAGGTGGTCATTTTTGTCACAGGAAGGCCTCTAGGATGAAGGGAGGATATTTGGGAGGATATTTTGCATGGGGTATCTGAGCCAAAAGGTTTTGGAGGTCTGAATTTGAGAGAAGGGGAAGTTCCCTTTTATAAGAGGGGTGAGGGGCACCTTAGAAAAAGATTGAAAGATTGATTTGTAATAAAACTATATTTAGTTTATAATGGCTCAAAAATGATTTATTTCTAGGATAAGGTGGTTATGGGTATAAATTCACTCAACCAATAGGTTTTAGACTGGTTTATTTAATCATATTAACCTTATTTTTTAGATATAACTCTTAGTGAAATAGTTTGACATTTATCATGTCTCATTGTATTTTTATATTATATGGTCAATAAAGATACTATAATAATCCAAAATAACCCAAAGAGGTTAATAATTAATATATATAACCATATCTAAGTTATTTGGCAATATATTGGATTTTTAGAAATATTATATCAATTAATAATATAATATTTGTTTTAAAAACTCATTTTTGTCAATTTTGACAGTATTTGGAATTTTGTTTTTGTTAAAGTCATAAAATCTTGATTAGTTCGAAATGAATTGATTGGGTCAACCCTAACATGTAATATTGACAAATAAAATTATTTTAATTCAACAAAAGTCTCAAATTACATTTATTTGGATATTTATAATATCAATTATTTAAATAATTCATTTATAAGGTAATTACTACATCATTGTTGTGTCAGAAATAAATTTAATTATTGAACATCTAAAAATTATAAATAAAATACCATTATGTAGGGAATATTATTAACTAACTAATTAATATTTATAGTCTAATTTATATTATGTATAATGCTATATTAAAAAATTTGTTGTTATGAACACTTGAATTTTACAGTTTTAACTCTTCTTTGAATTGGATAATAATAAATGGACTAATCTTATCTAAGTGGACCCAAAGGATGATATTTTATTCCTAAGGTTGTTTTAGGTCGAATTAAACTTATCCAATAGAATTAGGACACATTTTAGGGAAATAATAATATCATTTTTACCTTTAATTACCATATTTACATTTAACTGTGGTAAATAAAAGTTTAATGTTACTATTCAAAAAAATTATTTTCATCTTACCGAAAAACATTTTACATACTGATATAAATAGTTTATCTCGGATTTTTGAAATTAAATTCACATAAGTGGTAAAATTATGTTTTATGAAAATTTGCAAATGCTCCTAGGAGGTTGGTAAAAAATAGTAAAAAGTTCTATTAAATTTTTATATATTTAAGCTTATTATAAAACGACTCTAATGAACTACTTTTAACACATATATGTATTATGTATAAATTTTTACATAAAATATAAAACTAGAATAACTAATTTTTTAAATAAACAGGCAGTTTTAACCAATAACGTAGTGTTTTACACTATTCATCAATAATTGATTGTTTTCATTAAATACAAAAAATTCACCCTAACCTCATTTCGATATTCCAAATTCAAAAATGAATACCATTTTGAAAAATAAAATTTATTTAATTTAAAAAATTTGGTATTATTAATCATAACGACTAGTCTGATTGGTCACAGTGTGTTAGAATCTCAAAGTTGCGTACAATTCAAAAAATTGGATTATTCATTGGGAAACATACCATGGAAGATAGGGTTGTTACATTCTTCCCCCTTCAAATAATTTCTTCCTCAAAATTTCTAGAATACTACCGCACATAAAAATTCAGGTGGTTCTTCATTATATGTTCCATGGGTTCCCACATTGCCTCTTCCATCAAATGGTTTCTCCATAGAACTTTTACCAGATGAGTCATCCAGTTTCTCAACACTTGTTCTCTGGTATCGTAAACCTTGATAGGCTCTTCACAATAAGAAAAATTGGGTTCTAGTTCAATTTCCTCATAGGTGAGTACACGCATTGGTTCAGACATGTATTTTCTCAACATTGATACATTGAACACATCATGAACTATGGAGAGACTTTTCAGTATTTCCAAATCATAATTTATAACCACAATTTGTGGTAAAATTTTGTAATTCCTGATGTACATGGGACTCAATTTACAATTCTTCCAGAAATGTATAATACCTTTCCATGGAGATACCTTCAAGAAAACATGGTCTCCTACTTGAAATTTAAAATCCTTCCTATGGTTATCAAAAGAGATCTTTTTTCTACTTTGAGATGCTTTGATGTGGGTTTGGATAACCTTTACCTTTTCCATGGTTTCCTCAATATGATCTAGACCTACAAGTTTTTTCACCAATATCATCACAACAAGTTGGTTTGCGATATCTCTTTCCATATAATGCTTCATATGGTGCCATCTGAATACTTGAATGGAACCTGTTATTATATGAAAATTCGACCAATGGTAAATATTGATCCCTCTTTCCTAGAATGTCAAGTGAGCAAGATCTCAACATTTCTTCTATGTTTTGAATATTCCATTCTGATTTTCCATCAGTTTGAGGATGGTAGGAAGTGCTCAAATGAAGTTAAGTATCCAAGGACTTCTAAATACTTTTCGATAATCTTGATCTAAAATGGGGATCGCGATCAGAAACAATCGATAAGGGTACTCCATAAAGTCTTACAACTTCATTAATATATAATATTGCTAGACGTTCAAGTGGTAAATATTCTCTTATAGTAAGAAAATGTGCTGACTTGGTAAGTCTATCAAAAATTATCTTGATTTCATCATTCCTTCTAGGATTCTTTGGTTTCCCAATGACAAATTCCATCATAATATCATCCGATTTCAACTCACGTATGGTAAGAGGTTTCATGACTCCTCTAGGATGTTGTCTTCCTGCTTTTTCTTGATGACAAACCATACATCATGACACATATTAAGCAATATCCCTCTTCATGTTGTCCCACCAAAAATGTTCCATTAAATCTCTATACATCTTGGTATTACCAGAGTGTATTGAGAAATTGAAGCAATGGGCATCCTCAAACAACTCCGTTTTTAGATCATGTATATTTGGAAAATGAATCCTCGTTCCAAATTGAAAACTCCAATCATTAAATATGATGTCACTCAATATCCCATCATTCACATCATTAATCTTCTTTTGAAACTCCTCATCATCAGTTTGAGAACTCATTATACTTTCTAGTAAATATGGTTTGGAAAACATTTGAAAATGATGGATGTTTCACCTTCCTTGTTTATTCCCATATCCATCTTTACAAGATCCATAAAAATAGGGTCTCTTTCAACTCTCATCTTGTTCAAAACACCATGATCCTTTCTACTCAAAGCATCGTCCCCCTTATTTCCCTTCCCTGGTAGGTAGTTTATAGTGAAATCATAAACTTTGAGTAGTTAAAGCCGTTGACTATTCCTCATGTTGAGTTCTTTCTATGATAAAATATACTTAAAACTATTTTTATTAGTATAAATCTCACATTTTTTTACCATAGAGTTAGATTCTTTAAATAATTAAAGCAATGATTACAGCTGTTAACTCAATATCATGAGTAAGATTGTTTTTTTCATGAATTTATATCTGTCGTGATGCATAGGAAATAACCCTATCATTATGCATAAGGACACAACGATGTCCATTTTTGAAGCATCTCTATATATAACAAACACATCATTCCCCGATGATAAAGTCAAGATAGGAGCATTGACTAATCTTCTCTTTAGTTCATCGAAACATTCTTCACACTCTTTCTTCCAAAAAAAATATAACACCCTTATGTGTGATCTTGGTTAATGGGTTTGCCAATCAGGAAAAATTCAGGATGAACCGTTGATAATAACATGCTAATCCAATTAAACTGTGTACCGTAGTTATACTTGTTGGTGCTGTCCATTCATGGACATCCTTGGTATTTGAAGGAACAACATAGATTATATCCTTAAAGACTATATGGCCAAGAAATGAAATCTCCTGAATCTAGAATTCAAAGTTTATAAACATACCATATAATTCATTTCTTCTAAGAAACTTTAGGATAATGTGCAAGTGATTTTCATGATCTTTGTTCATTTTGAAGTATACCATGATATAATCAATAAAACAACTACAATGTCTTCATGATATTCCATGAAAATACTTTTCATTAGATCCATGAAAATAGAGGGTGCATTAGTCATCCCAAAAGGCATTACTTTAAACACATAATACCTGTACCTAGTTCGAAATGTTGTCTTTAGAATATCTTCCTTCTTCACAAACAGCTAATGATATCCAGATCGAAGGTAAATATTTGAAAAATATTCAGATCCATTAAGATGGTCAAACAAATCACCAATCAGAGGTAGGGGATACTTTTTCTTTATTATTATTGCATTTATCTCACTGTATTCAATGCACAACCTCATAGATCCATCTTTCATCATAACAAAAACAACAGGGGATCCCCATGGAGAAACAATAGGGTGAATAAATCCCTTATTACTCAATTCCTCTAGTTAATTCCTTAGTTCCACTAATTCCATAGTGGCCATTATATAAGGGGTCTTCGATATGGGACTTGAACCATGAATTAAATCAATAGAAAACTCAATTTCACATTATAGAGTATGTCCAAGTAACTCCAACAGAAACACATCAACATATTCTTGCATGGTAGGTATGTCCTCTATTCGAATATTATTTTCCTCACCCATAATTTTTTCATTCTATTCCTCCCAAATAATTAAATTTAGTTGATCTAGTGGGGGTGGATCTATATAATAATCAAATGGTGGAATTTCTACTCTAAAGATAAGGTAGTCCTTATCATTATCGACAATTGTAACCTCCTTATTCATACAATAAATTTTTCCATTATTGTATGAAAGTCAATATATAATGAGGATTATATCAAATTCAATCATAGTTATGACGATGAGATCAGCAAATAAATAACGTTTATAAGCCTTCATGGGAACTGATTCAAAAAACATAGTTCCCATGATACTTCCCTTATAAGTTTTGAGTGACAACACTCTTGTTAAAAAAATTTACAAATATCTAATTTTTAGAGAAAAATGGGAAGATATGAAACAATGTGATGAGACACAATCAAATAAATCATTGGCTAAACTTGAGGAAACCATTAAATTACCTATCACAACATATTTTAGAGCTTTAACCTCAGCAGTAGTGATCTCATAATCTTGGCCTTTTCTAAGAAAAGTTTACGTAATTCTTAGAAAAGTCATTTGTATAATGACCCATTTCATTTCAACTGTATAATTCATCATTGATAGCCTCTTTCTTTTCTATTTAATGATGATCTTGGTGGCCTTTTTCACCACACTTGTAACAGACTCCCATTCCCTTCAGGAAAGTAGCAGTGGGTTCTTTCCCACATTTACTAGAGGATGGATATTCAACATTTTCCTTTCTTCCCCTTATTTCCATTTATAGAGTTTTCAACAAATCTCTTCTTCTCCTTCTATTCTTTAATGTCACACGACTTAGAGTATTCCTTTTATATCTTGATAGCCCAACATACAATATATTTGTACAATGTGAAGGATTGTGAGACTAATACTCGATGAAGAAATGGTTTTAACCCATCAAAGAATCAATAAATATTACTCATTGGGTTAAATATATAACCTGTAGCATTTCTTGCTAACCTTGTAAAGTTAACTTCATATGTTTCATCATTATTATCATTCTTTTTCCATAGACTCATAAATTACCTTTCTATATTCACTCGATTTTAAAGAGGAATGTATTTTTCTAATAAAAGTTATGTAAACTCCCTCTATTCAATACTTGATATTTATTTATCCTCCTTTGTGTTTTGAATCAATGGCCACCATTCATTTGCATCACCTGTGAGGCGATAAACTTCCATGACAACTTTTTCCCTTTCACTACTCTCCAATACATGAAATATTTTCTCAAAGAAAATTATCCATTTCTCATAGAAAAATGGATTTATAGACCCCTGGAATGTTGGTGGTTGTTGCTTCATGAAGCATTCTAACATTGATTCTCTGTGTTTTGGATCAGGGGGCTCCATATGGGTAAATTTATTTTTCATAACCTGAGTGAGTTGTCTCAATATGGTGATAAGCTAATCAGCCCTAATTGCATAACCAAATCCACTATAATTATCTTTATTAAGGGAGAAATCTTTACATGGATTACGTTTGTTGATACGGTTTCCATTCCTTCCATTATGTTTTATTTCTAAATAATGGCATTCACTAGATTAGTTTATGAATTTCAATACATAATTCCAAACTAGTAAAACACTTAAAATAAATTGAACAGTTTATGGATATAATCCATAATCATAAAAATGATTTCATTGAAGAGTTATATTCTCTTAAATACAGCATAATGGTTTTTAATAAAAATGAGAATTATCCTAAGAATATACCCCAAGAGTGTCGTAACCAAGAGTGCAGAAAGGCATGTTGTCGTGCACCAGTTCTCATTCGAGTCTAGATCAAAGCAATGCTTTCGTGTTTTACCCCTAGATACATCTGTGCCAGAGATGACTCTAACTTCTCATATCCATACAGAGATGTATTTCTTGGAAAACTCAAAAAACCTCTACATTACCAAAATTCAAGGAAGTTATTCTATATTAACCCTTAGAGTCTATCTTAGGGTAACGTTCTCTAATTAGAGATAATCTAAATTTTGTTTCCAGGGTTTGTATTAAAATTCCTCTGATACCCACTATAACTACCTAACGCTAGTTTCTCAGAATCAGTGCATTATTACATATCAATGGAAAGATACAAAGAAATAATGTTCCAAAAGGTCGATCAGTTTAGTTGTCTTTGAAGTACTAGATACATACATTTGTTTTATATTACATCATGAATTATAAACAACAACATCATGTTGTCCCTTTTGAACACACTTATCCCTTATCATATCCCTGCATGTCAAAAATAATATAATTCGTCACATCATGGGAATAATAAAACATAGAAAGGGGAGAGATGAGATGCTCATTAAGGATAAAAATATGGCAGAAACATTCATAAATAGGCACCAACATTTAAGGCAATGTACAAGACTATAACACAAGCCCTTCAAACGTAAAATTCACTATAATAATGAAAATATAAAAAAATAATTCCATTTACTTATTCACATGGATATTCTACTAGTCGAATAATCACAAGAAATATCAATAGCCAAATTCATGATGATGGAATGTACAATGCCAGACTTCATAACCACATATTCATGGCCATGTTCCAAGACTAATGTAAAGACTAGGATTTTTCCATGTCATTACACTACCACAAAAATAGTTTTTCACAGCCCCCCCCCCCATTATCAGCGCTAATTAAAAAGCGCTGATAATGGGACCCCCTTTATCAGCACTTGTTTAGTAGCACTGATAAAAGGGGGGCCTTTATCAGCGCTTTTTTTAAAAGCGTTGATAAAGGGTCAGCTTCAAAAAAAATTTAAAAATATATTAATATATAAATATATAAATATAGTTATATTGATATATAAATATATAAATATAGTTATATTGATATATAATTACAATACATAATTTTTAAATATATTTTAGATAAGTATAAATGTACATTTACACTTATTATACTTAATAAATAAGATATTTAGTGAACGTGGATTCTTAAAAAATTAAAAAAAATATTTTTAATTAATAATTTTCTAATAATTATGGAGTAATAGTCATTTAATTACAATTTTTAGACTAAAAAATTTAAAAAAAGATCAAAAATATGTTGAAAACGCAACTCAAACTTCAAACGGTCCTAACATTTGCTCTGGGTGTCTGTTTGAGCTCTACCACATATCAAATCGAATCTTGCAATGAGATCTACGTCACTATGACCTAGAAGGACCCTGGTCAAGGGATTTTCGAGTCCAAAAAAGGCCTAGAAGGCCTCCAAAACTAAATTTTTAGTCGGGGTACCCTAATTTTTTAACATTTTGTGGATTTTCACCCGCGTTTAATGGGGTATTATTGGATTTTTTTGGTGGGGTCTAAATTTATTCAACGTTATTACAAACATATTGATATTATTTCTTTGAAATTTCATCCTTTTTTATAATGAACTACTATTTATAATCAAAAATATAACAATATATTCATATTTTTTATATATTCACACCTAAAAATTTAATTATAAATATAAATAATAAAATATATTTACATATAAAATATATTAGCATTACTTAAATAATAACTAACATACATTTTATTTAAAATACAAATATATGAATATTTATATACCTATATATTAATCTAACTATATATATATATTAATCTAACTATATATATATATTAATCTAACTATATATATATTAATATAATAACTATATATATATATTAATATAACTGCATATATATATATATATATTAGTATTACTATAAATATTTATATTCATATCACTATAAATATATATATTAATATCACTATATTTATATTAATATAACTACATATATATATATTCATATAACTATATATAGTTAATATAACTATATATATATTAATATAAATATATATTACTATACGAATAAATATAACTATATATATATATAGATATATATTAATATCACTATATATATATTAATATTACTATATATATATTAATATAACTATATATATATTATAATATTACAATATATATATTATAATATAAATATATATATATATTATAATATAACTATATATATACATTAACATAAATATATATTACTATACGAATAAATATAACTATATATATATATCATGAATTAGAAGACAAATCAAAATAGAGTAGTGGTAAAGGCTTAGGCGCGCAGGGGGGAGGTCTCGAGTTCAATCTAGGGGGTGGTAGGGGCGCGCGCACATGGGGGAATATAGAATCAAGCGCTGTTAAAGGGTGAAGGTGGTGCATGTTGTGCTGTACAGGGGCAGAAAAGCGTTGTAAAAGGGGGGGGCTCAAGCACTATAAAAGCCCCCCCCCCACCCGATTGGCTGTATTTTTTTAATTTTTTTTAATTTTTTTAATTTTTTTAACTTTTATCAGTGCTTTTTTAAAAGCGCTGATAAAATGGTCCTTTATCAGCGCTAAAACGAAAGTGTTGATAAAGGAAGCGCTGATATATGACCCCTTTATCAGCGCTAAAAAAGAGCTGATAAAGGGGTACTTTTATCAGCGCTTTTTAGAGCACTGATAAAAGACCCCCTTTATCACCGCTTTTTTTAGCCCTGATAAAGGGGTCCTATATCAGTGCTTTTCGGAGCACTGATAAAGGGGACCCCCCCCCCCTTATCTTCGCCATCATTATCAGCGCTTTTTCTAGCACTGATAAAGGACATTTTTAGCACTGATAAAGGCCGTATTTGTAGTAGTGTTATTTTTATTATATGGGAATATTAAGTGTCCGCAAAAATTGATGTTGTGTGATTCTGAGGCCTGGTGAGCCCAGAATGAATTTACAAACATTATTTCAGGTATGTTCAGCAAACATGTGAGCATGTTTTTATAAATTCTGAACCTTTTATTGGAATAGAAATCTGAGGGTACAATTGAACTCGCAGCACTGATATTCGCTTAAGGAGACCTTCACCTCAACAGTAATTGGTCAAGGGTGTAAGTTAGTTTTAGTGTTTTTTTAAATAAAAATAAAATTAATTTTATTTTAATTTAAACCACCCATTTGAATGCTAGATGGTGGGACCACCTGAGCAAGAAAACCACCAATTTAAATCCATGGTGGAGGGAACCACCTAAATCCCACATAAAGGGGGAAAACCTCTCATCTCCCCCAATTAATTAAATGATCCAACTATAATTAATTGAATGTGTAAACTTTAATTAATTGTTAGAGTTATTAATTTAATTTATGTTGGCTCCTCACATTATTTTTTGGGAAATCGTTGGAAAGGGAGGGGAGTTGTAGGGGAGAGATTCTGGATGAACATTCTCTCCAACGAAGAACACCTCCGAAAGATGATCATTCTCCAATGAAGAATTACCTCTAGAATAGAAGAATGAGGATGATGATTGAGACCAGATCAGAAGTATCTAGCGGAACTAATGAACATCAACTTCACCAAGGAATTCATCTTATACCTCTTAACTCCTCCAACAAAAAAAAGTTAGGGTTTTTTGTTGACTTATACCCCCTTTCCCCATTCTTGTCGACCCCCCTTGATTCCAGAATAATATGTGGCTTGCTACCACTCTAACACAGAGGGTGCGGCCAAAATGAACTCGGCCCACCACTCTACAATTGTTGTGGTTTTTATTGCGTTCTTCAAGAGTAAGGAAGATGGAGATAGGTGTCGGCGACTGGCACCGGTGTGACTTGGGAGTTGCGGTCAGCACTCCGTTCAACAACGAATAAGGTCGCAACATGGCATGCTGTTGGAGATGTGGCGTGGCCCGTCGGTTGCATGGGAGCAAGGCCGGTGGGCGGCGGCAGATGGCCACATGAAGGTAGTGGCGGTGCACGAATATGCCACAAGCACGTGGGAGCCGCGGCCTTAGGCCATGGTGGTGAAGGATCACGGCCGGCAGAACTAGCCAGTAGTGTTGGTGCGGCGTGTGACCGTGTCCTGGTTAATGGCTAGTCGTCTGGCCAGCCAAGGTCCCGCATGTGAGTTGTCGGCGCCACGTGGTGTTGGCCGGTCAGCTGCCCAGTCTGAATGGCCCAACCGTTCGGGGTACCTAGGGGTGCCTCCCCCTTGGATGGTGGCTAAGGCAGACCCCATCACATGATCAACCAGCCACGGGCCAACGCGGGCCAGCGGGCTGACCATGAGGCCTCCCAGCGCAGGCCTCACCGCGGGGCCGCACCAATGGTCACGACGTGATGTCCCACTGTGGCCACACCATGAGATCGCACCATGGGCCGCTGCCCAGGCCACCCAGCGGGCTACGCCAATGGGTCTCTCCCTTTGTAGGCTGCCCCCCACGTAGACTTAGCCCGCCAAGGCCTAGGCCATCCGGGGCAGACCTGAATTGGGAAGGGTTGACCTGAACTGGTTCAGGTGAGACCAGATCTGGGCCCATATGGGACCAGTTATGCCATCGTGGACATAACTTGTGAATCTATAATTCCTTTGACAAAACATCTGTGGAACCATAAACCTTTTAAAGTGAGGGTCCTTTTGATATACCCCACATGAGTTTTGGATAATGTGGGGGTACGATCGGGTTGGTTCGAGCACGAATCAAACTGGGCCCTTGGGACTAAAAGGCCAATAACATATAGACCGGGCATACGATTTTTTCATTGTATGTTGAGTAGAGACCCCTATTACATGTTGGTCCAATAGGATACATCTTCATGGGACTACATGGTAGTTGTGGTATCGACCTGTGGCTTGAGGAGGGACCTCCCTAAATCAAGATAGCTTAGTGCCGGAACCCTGTAGCTGGTTGTAACATAAGGAAAGGATCCAATAAGGGTCTGCACTTTGGGATCCTATGTGGGTGTATGCTTTGGGATCTTATGTGGGTCTTTGTTCGATAGCCTCACTTGGATCCACACTAGGAATCCACTTGGGACTACTCCCGCATCTTACGTGAGTTTGTTGTACTACGATTCTACGTGGGTCTGATGATTTAGGATCCTATGTGGATCTGATGATTTAGGATCCTATGTGGGTCTACCTTTTAATAGAGTAATATGATTCAGTAGTTACATCTAATCATCTTTACTACCATAATTATGTTATACCTGGAGTGAGCTGAGTCAATACCTTTTTGTTAAAATTCTATGTGGCGTACCTTTGCGGTACTTACCTACATGAAGATATCTTTCTAGTAATCTTCTGTGTGGCATACCATTGTTGTACATACCTTCGTGGTGATACCTTTTTGGAATTCTTCTGTGTGGAATACCTCTGTAGTACATTCCTTCATGGAGGATACCTTTGTTGTATCCTATCCTTCATGGTAGAGTTGAGCTTTGGTATTTTGAGTTGATCCTTCTGTTTTTACTCATGATTGAGATTAGTATAATTGATATCTTAGGTATATGTATATTCATATACCTAAGAAAGTTTTTCATTTGTTTCCATGCATTTTGGTTTATCCTTTGTGGATTTTGTGAGTCCTTTGAATGTCTCGGGGTCCCTAATGAGTATCATTAAACTCACCCTTGCAAGGGTTATTCCCAGACCTTGTTGTGTTTGATTCATGTGACGAACAATGCAGAATGAGGGAGAGGGTATCGGGAATAGTGGTATCTTGGAGGTGGAACTTAGATGAAGAGTAACGTAGATACAACCATTCGAGAGTTGTACCAACCCTTCAAGTAGGTTCCTTGGCGGTTGTTCAGAGGAGTTGTTTTGTTTACTTGTGATTTCCAGTTTTCTGGTACTTTCCAATTGGGCTTGTATTCTAGACCCTTTTACTTACTGTACACACTCTTTTCACTATAATGTTTAATTGTATTCATATATTGTTTTTTTCTAAGACTAGTGTTTTTTAAGGATATTAAGGCAATGTCTTCCATGTTTTAGGGAATATGCCTTTCAGTGCAAGTCGCCAGCCCCTGTCCTAGGGAAGGCTGGTTTGGGGTAGTCATGGAACAAACCTTAGGTGACGGGTCATGACAAATTGGTATCAGTGGAGTCGGTTCTACCATAGAACTTTGGACTCTAATATTTTTACAGAAATAGTGTTATGTTTTATGAGTGTAGTCTTCAGTTTTGGGAGTCCATTGTTGGTACGATGGGTGATGTATCCATACACCTGGACCCTGACTTCTAATTTCTAACTCAGTGCATTAAAACACTGATTGCATATGTTTTTTGTAAAGTTTTCATTGTGAACACTTTGAGTCAGCTCGCCAGGTATAACTTATTGACCGTGGCACACCAGTTTATTTTCAGGATTCCACCACACAGACAGCCAGATTGGTTTCTAGGTATAGTACGATATGATAGATCACTGAGCGACAAGGCCTCGGTGCAAGGTCCTCTTTCATTAGGGGCACTGGTGGAGGCAATATCTGTACCATTACCCGTTGGGCCACCGATACCACCATCCCCAGTACTGTAGGGTGAATGAAACCTAAGTGATATTCACGTGTTCCAGTACCAGAGGCCACCCAGGTTCAGGGGAGAGATGGACCCATAGGTAGCTAAGTATTGGATAGAGGTCATGGTGAGAGTCTTCTTACTGGTAGAGACACTAGCTGATATCTTGGTTATCCTTACCGCTAGTCTTCTACAGGAAGAAGTAGTTAGATGGTGGGGCTTGCTGCTCTAGGTTAATGATGAGATGGCACTTCTCTAGTCCGATATTGAGATCCTGTTTTGGGAAGAGTTTGTCCCAGTGACCCTTCACACAGTGCACATACATTAGCTTTTTCATCTGTAGCAGGACAGCAAGACTATGGCTCATTACTCATCGAGGTTAACCGACCTCTCATAATACTCCATTGATATGGTGTGGGACCCATTCTTCAGGGCCCACACCTTCGAGAAGGGACTCATGGGGGAGATCATGGCTTCGTTGATTTCTCTCAGCACACTGACGCTGGAAGGGGTGTTAGAGTGATCCCTCTTAGTAGAGATTTTTCTTGTTGAGAATTCTCCAGCAGCGAGACACACCACCATGCATCACGTAGCAGAGTCTTCTATAGCTGGCAGTAGACAGATGCCACAAAGGTCAAAGAGGACTAGACATATAGGTAGATGACTGCAGGATTCATGATCGGTTGTGCGGGGAACTGTAGATAGATCCATTCATGCGAGGACCGGGCAGTGTTTCACATGTAGTGGGTAGGGTAACATGGCTCGTGACTGCCTGACCCACCGTACGGATGATCAGCAGAGAGTTGAAGGTCTTCTCAGGCAGAGACAGTGGTTCAAATGAGGAGGTCTGTAGGGAGTAGGCAGATTTGGAAGAGGAGTTGGCCATGTAGTTGGTGGTGGGAAAATAATCGAGATGTTACTGTCACCACCACTAGGTGGTCCCCCTGAACACAAGGAGCAGGTGGATAGGGGCGAGATTAGCCCTAGGAAATTAAGGCCTATGACCATAGTGCTCTAGATATGATACAAGGTATGATCTTTTTTTACTCTAACTTAGATTTAGAACTTATAGACGAAGGTGCTAGTTATTCTTTTATTTCCACTACTCTCGTTCGGAGCTCTGAGATTCTGACGGATCCATTGGCTCGATCCTTATGGCTAGAGTCTCTTATGGGATTAGATTCCATGATTACACACTGGTGCTAGCAGTTTGACCTTACTCTAGGAGGTGAGAGCTTAAGCTGAGATCTCTTAGTAGTAGCGTCGAGGCCTTACGAAATCATTTTAGGTATGGACTAGTTATCTACAGTACATGCTCTGAGTAGCTATATTTGGTGTAATATGTGGTGTGTCCTCTTTGATGGGACTAGGTTTACCTTCACTAGTGAAAATGGATCCTCTACAGCACAAGACAGGCTTACCTGGAGGAGAGTGCAGTCGATCACTCATCAGTTTCCTTGCCTTACCCTAAGAGCGGTTTATGTGGAGAGTCCTATTTATCATGTAGTGGTGGACCAATACACGAATGTCTTCCCTAATGATATTCCAGGTCTACCTCCTCACAGATTTGTGGACTTCTACATTGACTAGTACCACGGGACGGCATTGATATCTACATTAGTGTATCTGATGGCTCCCATAGAGCTTTGTGAGCTATGGGTAATGCTAGAGGACTTACAGGGGAAGGGATTTATCCGGCCCAGCGTTTCTCCTTGGGTAGCCCCAATTTTGTTCACCAAGAAGGCGGATGGGACTTTGAGACTTTATGTTGACTATCAGCGCCGGAATTAGGTGATCGTGAAGAAAAAATACCCACTCCTGCGGATTGATGACCTATATGATCAGCTGAAGGGAGCACGGTGGTTGTCAAAGATAGACCTTAGATCAGGCTATCACCAGATCAGATTATGAAAAATGGATGTGGAGAAGACATTTTTTAGATGTCGGTATGGCCACTATGAGTTCTTGGTTATGTCATTTGGTGTGACCAACATTCCAGGATTGTTCATGGGACTCATGAACTAGATATTTCATCCATATCTTAATTTCTTTTTAGTAGTCTTCATTGATGACATAGTGATATACACGGCTACCGAGGAGGAACATTCCATTCATTTGTAGATAGTTCTGAATGCACTCTGAGAGCACCAACTTTATTGTAATCTCTCGAAGTTATAGTTCTTGATCTGAGAGGTTCACATTATGGGACATGTCATCTCAGAGGATGGAATTGTGTAAGATCCAATGAATATTGTAGAAGTAATTTCTTGGGATCCACCCAGGAGAGTGACGGAGGTACAGAGTTTTCTGGATTTTTACAGATACTACCAAATATTTGTGCCAGATTGATCTAGAGTTGAAACACCATTATCATCATTTACGAAGAAGGGAAAACTCATCATGTGGTCGGAGAGATGCCCACATAGTTTTAAGAGATACGATAGAAGCTAAATAGTGACCCATCTTGAGGATTCTGGAGGAGGTCATTAGGAACATAGTCTAATGCGAAGCCTCAAAGACTAGGATCGGATGTGTCCAGATGAAGGAGAAAGCAGTTATCACTTATGGTTCTCGATAGCTAATAAACCATGAGTAGAAATATGATACCAATTAACTAGAGATAGCAGTAGTTATCTTTGCGCTGAAGATGTAGACGACGGACAGTGCTGACTGAGGACGAGGGTACCAGGACTGGGGAAAGCTCAGAGGTGGACCTTTTATGAGGCCTACTTCAGAGAAGATCATTCGAGATCTGTACCTAACCTTCAGGTAGGTTCCTTGGTGGGTGTTCAAAGGAGTTGTTCAGTGTACTTGTAATTTCCAGTTTTCTTGGACTTTCCAGTTGGGCTTGTATTCTGGCCCCATTTAATTACTATACACACTCTTTTCACTATAAAGTTTAATTGGGTTCGTATCTTTATGTGATCTTGGTTGAGTTTGTTTTTAGGATACAAAGTCAATGCCTTTCCAGTTTTAGGGAATATGTGTTTTGGTGATAGTTTCCAACCCCTGGCCTATGGAAGGCGGGCTTAGGGTAGTCACGACATAGGCCCTGAGGCAAGGGTCGGGACAAATACAAACAATATTTTTTCAAGGCCTGTTTAGTTTGTCTCATGAGACCTATCTATGAATCGAGGAGCTATAGCGAGCTCCACCCGTCACTTACTAAGTCCAATGCATTCCTCATATGAAAAGGTTTAAACATAACATAAACATTCATTTTAAACTAGTATATGAAATGTCAATACATTATCTATAAACCATGAATGGTATAAAATAAAACATCCATAGTCAAACATATCAAAAAACCTTCAATACAATATGGATGACTTGTATAATATTAAATCAACTTCAAACAAGTTTAAAATCCATCAAAGGATATTGACATAAATGAAATGAATGGTATTTGAAATAAATACCTATGTCTATTTTGAAACCATTTAAATGAAAAAATTAATCACATAAATTTTCTTATAAGCCAATAAGGAAAGCTTCAATGATGTTATAATGGTGGAAAATAGCCGCACCCACTGTATAAGTCAAAAAAAGACATTCTTACCTTCATTTTGCTGAAAAGGTCATAAAGTACCATATTTGGAAAATGACGGAATGATTCCTTTAAAAAAATATTATAAAAAGTAAAATAAGGGTATAAATGACTTTAACCAATAGTATATAAAATTAAAAAAGTTGAAATACATTTTTAAGAAAACACGGATGTGGATGACAAGGAAGACCGAGTAGATACTTACGTAAAAACAACCTTGGATAATAAAGAGATTGTTAATTTAACCCTCACCTTGTACTTTTCCTTTTCGAGGAAACATTAACCTCATGTAAAATAGTTAAATAATTTTTATTAAATTATACAATAACCATATACTTAAATATGATATCATATATGATCATCTAATATTGCTTTGTTAATAATATTTTAGTATTATTGTCGTTTCGGGTTTTATCTGATTCATTTTCCTTTATGTGTTTTGTTACATAAGTCGTGTTTGTTATGGATAGTATTTTTTTAATTAATATCCATAATGATATTAAGTTTTTAAACATTATTTTTAATCATAAAAGTAAAATTATTCCTGAATAGTTATGATGGAGAAATGAATCTCATCGCGTTTGTGGAGATGGTAATCTGTACGTACACATGAGTGACAATATCAATATATTGATATGTAAATTGAGGGCATATCAATATAGATAGTGATTAACATTTTATATTTATTATTTACATAAATTATACATCATTATTATACCCATCCAAAATAATTTATTGAATTGTAACTATACCATGACATGGAGACGGTAAGCTGTAAGTACCCAGGTATGGTGACTTTGTCATTCATATGATGGATAGAACAATGTATATTAGTGTACCATTTTTATAATGACTTCACAGTATATAAAATATACTAGATTTATTATTTTATAATGGAAACAACAAATAATGTGGAAGTGTAAAAAATAAAAGAATTTGCAAGGAGTGATGAAATATTTACTTCTTCTTCAGGTTCTTCCTTTTGGTTTGATCAAAAGGGCTCCTTAGGATGGATTTCGGATCAAAGTATGGACTATGGGATGAAGGGAGGATAGTTTGTAGGATATTTGCGTAGGGTTTGGCTGAGCTAAAATGCTTTGGTGGTGTGAATTTGATGGAAGGGAAAGTGTCCTTTTATAAGAGGGGTGAGGGGAACCTTAGGAAAAGATTTAAATATAATTTTATAATAAAATAATTTTCTGTTTCTAATGGCTCCTAAATAATTTATTTCTAGGATAAGATGGTTTTGGGTCTAAATCCACTCTACATATAGGTTTTGGACAGGTTTAGGTCATCCAATTATACTTCTCTTTTGGATTTAACTCTTAGTAAAATTGTTTTACATTTACCATGTATCATTGTATTTTAGTTTTATATGGTTAATAAACATACTATAACAAGCCAAGAGAACACCAAGTGGTTCATTATTAATATATATGACCTTATCTAAGTCATTTGGAGGACCCATAGATTTTTTGTAATAATATATGTAACACCTGAGACTTTTATTTTATATAAATCATCAAAGAAATCTTTTTCTACACACAACACTTTCTAGACACGCTTTACATGAAATCGCGACCTTCCTCGATAGCTTGCGTCGTACGCAATTACGGGTTTCACTAAACAACGATATACTATTAAAATATTAATAAAACTAGCCATTATGAATAGTAATAACCACTTTTTGAAATTTTATAATTTTTTTTAAGATGGACTTCATTTTTGGATTTGGAATATCGAAATTATCCTAGGGTGAAATTTTGGTATTTTTCTGAAAACATTCAATTTTTGATGAATAGTGAAACCATTGAGTGGTAGTTAAAAAAACTGAATTTTTCATAAAACATAATTTTACCGATTCTGTGAGTGGAATTTCAAAAATCCGAGAGACACGGTTGATGTCAGTAAGTAAAATGTGGTTCAATGAGATGAAAATAATTTTTTGTGAATAGTAACTTTTTACTTTTATTTACCACGGTTAAAAGTAAATAGGGTAAAAATGATATTATTATTACCCTAAAACATGTCCTAATTCTATTGGATAAGTGTAATTTGACCAAAAACAAACTTAGGAATAAAATATGACAATTTAGGCCCACTTGTATTAGATTAGGACATATATTATTAATTTATTTAAAGAATGGTTAAGATAGTTAAAATTAAAGTTTAATAACTAAATAATTTTTAATATAGGGTTATACATAAGACAAATTCTACTATAAATATTCATTAGAAATATAAAAGGATTTCCTACATAATGATATTTTATTTGTAATTTTTAGACTTTATATAATTTAATTTATTTATGACACAAAGATGATGCAGTAATTATCTAATTAATGAAATATTGACATAATTGATGTTATAAATACCCAAATAAATATAATTTGAGATTTTTTATGAATGAAACTAATTTTATAGGTTAATATGACATGTTAGTATTGATTTAATTAACGTTTTTCGAAATAATAATTCTGTTATGATTTTCACAAAAATCAATTACTAAATAGTGTCAGAATTGACATAAAATAGTTTTTAAAACAAATATTATATTAGTAATTGTTATTTTATTTCTAAAAATCTATGGATCTTCAAAATGACTTATATAAGGTTATATATGTTAATAATAAACAACTTGGGGTTCATTTGGCTGCTTATAGTAAGTTTATTAACCTTATAGTATAAGAACACAAGAAGACACGGTAAAAGTAAATTTATTTAACTTCATGTTAAATCTAAGTGATAAGGTTAAAATAGGAACCTAGACTTGTCTAAATTCTACTGGATGAGAGTATTTTGACACATCCCCACCTTAGCTTCAAAATAAATTAATTTGGAGCTATTTAAAACCGATCTTGACTTTATAATAAAATAATAGTTTTAGTTATTCCAAAGGTGCCCCTCTCCTCCCTTATAAAAGAGCACCTCCTCCCTCTCCTCCTCACACCAATTTGAGCCTTCAAGCTCGGAAAAACCCTACCAATTTCTCCTCTCCACTTCCCTAGAAACATCCTAGAGGTCCTGGTCTTCTTCAGAGATCAAATTTAGTTCCCTAAAAGGAGGTCTCAAAGAAGCACTTCAAAGAACAGGTAATGTCCATTACCGATTCTTTCATCTTTATTTCTTCTTCCAATTCTTCTTATTTAGTTGTTTCATTATGAAGTAATAACATCAGTATCAATCATATAATGATATGTTATTATAAGTATGAAACAACTCTATTTCACCATCTATTCATCCTATGGAAAATGAAATCTCCGCGCGTGCGTACGTACGGAATATCGTCTCCACGCCGTGGTGTAATCTATTTTCCACAACCACCTCACCTTACTTGGATGGGTATAATGGTGTAAATAATGACTATATATGATTATTGTAAAGTGATATTGATTCTGAAATAGTATAAATACACTCCAATACAATTCCACAATCATAGGAATGATATCATCACTCGTGCGTACGTACGGAATACGGTCTCCACGATGTGATGCGATTCGTTCTACATGATCTTCATTGAATAATGATTATATAAATGAATTGAATGAATTAATATGATATATATTACACTAATACCATTCTGGAAATGAGGAATCTATAACCTAAAGAGAAGACTAATAATTTATTCGACCAAACACGCATAAGAACAAAAAGTAATAAACACCCGAATAACAAGTAGTAATGAAATATTACTAATAAGAAGCTAAGAATATAACCATATATGATATAATAACAATAAGTATGATTCTGGAATAAGTCAATAACATTATTTAAATCATTATACAGGAGGTTCGGAAACTTACTAAGCAAATCGGACCAAAGGTAATGGAAATATCACAATATCATTTTTATCCGAGATTGTTTATACCTTGAAATTTACTGGGGGGGGGGTATTTTATCATCCACATCCATGTTTCCTCAATATGTAATATTATTTCCATCCACCTAAAATTTTGTAAATCCAATTTTACCCTTCGGTGAGTTTTTAGTAAAATATATGAAAGGAATCTTTTGTCGTTTATCGTACGAGGTACTTTTTGACTTTTCCGACAAAAGTACGAGAAGAATGTTTTTTTAACTTATACGGCATGAATGGATTTTTAAGACATTATTTCCAAGAAGATTCCTTTAAATGTTTTCATGTTTATTTATAATCAACTTCTTTTAGTTTATAATTGTATGACATGTTTTGAAAGGAAAAGTTTTTTTGAAGTAGAAATGATATTTTCTTCAAGAATGGAGTTCACATGTTTTATCAAAATTATTTTCCATCTAAGATAATATAGGGTTCTGTTTCTATCCCTGTTATTACATTAATTTTATTATGTTGTGATGGAATTATTTTTATGAATTCCTTTATCTTATATGAATTGTTTTATGATGTCAGGATGTTTAAGAATCCCATTTTTATTTAATGGGTTATACAATGATGTATCATTTATGATTTTGTGGAACACATAAGAATGGTATCATTATAAGATGGGTGGGACCTATATCTCCCTCCAATGCATTGGGTAATGATTTTATATCTCATGAGATAGACATGGCTGGAACGGCAGGTTAAACCGGTTCAGTGGAACAGGACTGAAACGAGGAGTGAACTCAGTTTAGAAATGGACTTTGTCCACTAAGATAGTCTTGGCAACGAGTCTTGACTAACAAGAAATTATTCTCTATGATTATGTGTGATTGCCACAAAGATTCATGTTTTAGGTTATGATTATTGGGATTACATTTCACTACTATGATTTATCCAATGTTATGACATTATGATTTTTTTGCAGGTTAAGATTTCCAAAAGTTATGTTCTTATGTATATGATGTGATTGATATTTGTATTGTTTAACCTTACTGATCATTTGAGCTCACCCTTTTGTATGTTTTCTTTCCCCAGGCCAGGAAGAAGGTTATTAAGTAAGATATGTCAAAAGGGACTATAGATTTGATGAAATAAATGAGAGACAATGTAGATGCTTTATGAACCAGTTGTTTATGTTTCCCAGTTTCTAAGGACATTATACCTATACGGTCCTTTCCTTGTTTTGTTATATGTTGTAATAAGTGTGCTTCAATTCTAAAGTAATAACAATGTATGTAAAGTATGGGTCATTATAGTTGGTATCAAAGGAAAGGTATAGTCAACCTTTGGAAACTAGGATGTGAAAGCCTTAGTAAGAATCCTAAGCATAATTCTAAGCATAGAACACAATCCTAGTGTTTTAGAAATGACCATGAATAACATAGGATAAGACCTTTAGTGTGAAATTTTATTCTTGATTATGTGGTTTTCCTATTATAATTAGTGTTTCTCACACTATGTTTATTGGTTTTAGTCAATGGCTTGAACCCGAAGGAACCGTGTTAATGCGGAATGTGACGGGCAATGCAATGATTGTCCCCCTGAGCAACCAAACATTATGGGAGATAGAATGAAAAATTTTATATCCATGCTCACACAACTTTATCAAGATATGAATCATGTATGACTTCCAAACGAGAAAATGAAGGAGAAACATTCTGTTGAATCCTTCATGAGGCAGCATCCACCTTCATTCAGCGGGTCTACTGATCCATTAGTTGCTGAACAATGGATTAATACAACTGAAAAGATATTTTCAGTTCTTCAATGTTCTGAACATGATAAAGTCATCCTAGTAGTGTATCGTTTGGAAGGAGATGCTGATCAATGGTGCAATCTTATTAAGAATACGAGGCAAAGGGATGAAATTGAGTCCATGGAATGGGACGAGTTTAAGAACTTATTTTTCAATAAGTACTTCCCTCTTATTCCTCGAAACAATATGGAGAAAGAGTTTCTTGAACTGAAGCAAAAGGATGATGAATTTGTTGGTACATATGAAGCCTATTTTACAAGACTTGCAAGGTACGCTTCTGGTATTATTATCCAACCTAAGAGTAAGATCGATCGATTCTTTAGAGGCTTAAAACCAAGTCTTCAAAGGGAGTTAGCCATAAGGGACTTCAATAGCTACGAGGAAATCGTTCGATGTGCTCTTAATGTCGAGATAGAGATTGGAGTAACCCATAAATCATATGGGTTTGATAAGAAGAGGAAAATGGAATTCAAAAGAAAATCCAAAGAGCACACTAAAAACAAGATGAGCTTTCCCTTATGCTCAATGTGTGGAAAGAAACATGGAGGGAGTTGTCTTAAAGGGACAAGTAAATGTTTCAAATGTGGAAAAGAAGGTCATCAAGAATTTTAATGCCGCAATGATGGGAAGAAGATGTCTAATGATGCAAACAAAGGAAGGGATACACAGAATTAACCTAATATACTTAAATGTTTCAAGTGAAAGGAGATGGGGCATTATGGCAATCAATTCCCAAATCCAAGGGTTGATGATGATGGTCGACGTCAACAAACTCTTGAGGATAAAGACAAAGGAAAGTCACATGCAATTTCTATCAGCGATGTGGAGTATGATAACGATGTGGTGAAAGGTGCACTTACCATCCACTCTAAAGTAGAAAATGTTTTATTTGATTCTGGATCCACCCACTCCTTTATTTCTGAAGAATTTTCTAAGGATATCACCATATTACCTCAACAGTTAGACGTTGAGTTAGTTGTGACAACCCCTAATGGCACATCAGTCGCATCAAAAGTTTATAATTCTTCTCCGATTGAAGTTTGTGGGAAAGTGATTCCTACAAATCTTGTGATCCTTCCTATAGTGGAATTTGATGTGATTGTTGGCATGGATTGGCTTCCTTTATATGGAGCTCATATCAATTTCCAAAGTAGGGAAGTCACATTTCATATTCCAGATCAATCTATGATCGTCTATCGATGCAAGGATGAACATAACCTTCCAGTGGAAATTTCTTTCATCTTATGGGTCTTGATTCAACTAAATGAAGGTTATTTATCTCAAATTGTTGCTGAGAAACTCACGATTAAGAATATTCCCATTGTACGGGAGTTTGATGATGTCTTTCCAGAGGAATTACTGGGTCTTCCACCTAATCGTGAAGTTGAGTTTTCAATAGAACTCGTACAGGCTGCTTTGCCTATTTCAAATACACCTTATAGAATTGCCCCAATTGAGTTGCAGGAATTGAAGAAGTAACTCCAAGAGAATCTTGATAAGGGGTTCATACTCCCTAGTGCATCACCTTGGGGATCACCTGTTCTGTTTTTTAAGAATAAAGATGGATCAATGAGACTCTACATTGATTATTGAGAACATAACAAGATCACTATCAAGAACAAATATCCTCTCCTGCGCATTGATGACCTATTTGACCAACTACGCGGAGCTCAACACTTTTCCAAGATTTATCTTCGTTCAGGGTATCATCAATTAAGGTTCAAAAGGGAGGATATAGAAATACGGATTTCTGTACAAGGTATGGACACTATGAATTTATATTGATGCCATTTGTTCTTACTAATGCCCCTGCTATCTTCATGGATATGATTAATAGAGTCTTTAGATACTATCTTGATCAGTTTGTGGTAGTCTTTATAGACGATATTCTTGTCTATTCAAAGAGCAAGGAAGAACATGAAGATCACTTGAGAATCATATTGAAGACCTTGAGAAAGGAGAAGCTTTATGCCAAATTTACCAAGTGTGAATTTTGGCTTCAAAAAGTTTCATTTTTGGGTCACATAATCTCAAAAGAGGGGATATCTATGGATCCAGCAAAAATAGAGGTTATCGAAAGATGGTCGAGGCCAACAACAGTAACCAAGATCCGAAGTTTTCTTGGGTTGGCTGGATATTATCGACGTTTTGTGAAATATTTTTCACGATTATCTAATACACTCACCAAGTTGACTCGGAAAGGAGTTAAGATTGTTTGGATGGAGGAATGTGAAGTGAATTTCATGGAGTTGAAAAGAAGGTTATCCAGTGCACCTATACTCACACTTCCTTGTAGTGGAGAAAGGTTTGTGATCTACAGTGATGCATCCAAGAAGGGACTAGGATGTGTTCTCATGATAAATGATATGGTGATAGCTTATGCCTCACGAAATCAAAAAATAACAGAGAAAAATTACCCAACTCATGATTTGGAGTTAGTTGCGGTAATCTTTGCATTAAATATTTGGAGGCATTATCTTTATGGAGAAAGGTGTGACATTTATACTGATCATAAAATTATAATGTATATTTTCATACAAAAGGAGCTGAATATGCGACAAAGAAGATGGTTAGAGCTAATTAAGGATTACGACTACTCAATCCATTACCACCCTGGGAAAGCAAACAAGGTGGCAGATTCATTATGTTGACAAGACCATGCCAGTTTATATATGATGAGGATCACAAAAAATACAATATTTATGGATTTACAAAGGATGGATCTTGGAATTATAATGAAAGGGGAAAATCGTATCTTTCTCAATTGAATGTCAAACCATCAATACATGTGAAGATTAAAGAGGCACAGAAAGAAGATGTAGTGTTAAAAAAGAAGGTGAGAAATGTTCTTGAATTCAACCTTGATTGTGATGGGATAATAATGTTCAGGAATCGTGTTTGTGTTCCTCCCATCCCTGAATTAAAGAAGGAGCTGCTGGATGAGGCTCATAGTTCTTCATTCTCTATTCATCCGGGAAGCACGAAGATGTATAGGGACCTGAAAGAGTACTTCTGGTGGGATGGCATGAAAAGAGATGTTGCTGAATATGTCTCTCGATGCTTGGTTTGTCAGCAAGTTAAAGTTGAGAGACAGAAGCCTAAGGGGATGTTACAACCATTACCCATACCCGAATGGAAATGGGAAAACATCACTATGGACTCTGTGATAGGACTTCCTAAAACATCCACAGGCAATAATGCTATCTGGGACATAGTTGATCGTCTTACAAAGTCTGCGCACATCATTACTATTAGAGAGGAATTCTATCTGGATCAGCTTGCCAGGATATATGTAAAGGAAGTGTTAAGATTACATGGAGTACCACTTTCTATTATATCTAATCGGGATCCGAGGTTTAACTCAAAGTTCTAGCGAAGTCTTCAGCATATTCTGGATACAGAGTTGAGTTTCAGCACTGCTAATCATTCTCAGACAGACAGACAGTCTGAGAGAACAATTCAAACTCTAGAAGATATGTTGAGAGCTTGCTCTATGGATTTCAAAGGTGGTTTGGATTAACACCTACCTTTGGTGGGATTTTCTTATAATAATAGCTTTCACTCCAATATTCAGATGGATCCTTATGAAGCTCTCTATGGAAAGAAATGCAGGACTCCAACTTTCTGGGATGATGTTGGGGAAATAAAGCTATTAGGACCCGATCTCATTGATGAAATGGTAGAGAAGGTCAGATCTATTCAACAACACATAAGAATAGCTAAAATTAGATAGAAAATTTATGCCGATAACCGAAGAAAAGACCTAGAGTTTGAAGTGGGTGATAATGTGTTCTTACGAATATCTCCCTGGAAGAGGGTCATGAGATTTGGAAAGAAGGGGAAGTTGAGCCCTAGATATGTCGGTCCTTTCGAAATATTGGATCGTTTTGGGAAGGTAGCTTACCGATTGGTGCTTCCACCGAATCTCTCTCAAGTACACTATGTGTTCCATGTATCTCTCCTGAGAAAGTACATACCTGATCCTTCACATGTACTCAGCTCAGAAGTTGTACCGTTGGAGCAAGATCTTTCTTATGAAGAACAGCCGATAGATATTCTAGATCTTAGAGAAAAAGTCCTATGAAACAAGACCACTCTC
This sequence comes from Viscum album, assembly GCA_963277665.1. NCBI lineage: Eukaryota > Viridiplantae > Streptophyta > Magnoliopsida > Santalales > Viscaceae > Viscum > Viscum album. The sequence continues at coordinate 226,039,192 of OY728125.1, forward strand.
TTGGTGAAAGATTTATGGAGGAACCACCAATTAGAAGAAGCTATATGGGAGCTTGAGGATACGATGAGGGAGAGGTATCCCCATCTGTTTGTTACAAAGTGACGAATTTCAAGGGCGAAATTCATTTTAAGGGGGGTAGAATGTAACACCCGAGACTTTTATGTTATATAAATCATCAAAGGAATCTTTTTCTACACACAACATTTGCTTGACTTTCTTTACATGAAATCGCGACCTTCCTCGATAGCTTGCATCGTACGCAATATCGAGTTTCAATAAACAATGATATACTATTAAAATATTATTAAAACTAGCCGTTATGAATAGTAATAACCACTTTTTGAAATTTTATAAATTTTATTTTTCAAAATGGACTTCATTTTTGGATTCGGAATATCGAAATTATCATAGGGTGAAATTTTTGTATTTTTCTGAAAACTTTCAATTTTTGATGAATAGTGAAACCACTAAGTGGTAGTTAAAAAAACTGAATTTTTTCATAGAACTTAATTATACCGCTTCTGTGAGTGGAATTTCAAAAGTCCGAGAGACACGGTTGATGTCAGTAAGTAAAATGTGGTTCAATGAGGTGAAAATAATTTTTGGTGAATAGTAACTTTTTACTTTTATTTACCACAGTTAAAAGTAAATAGGGTAATTAAGGGTAAAAATGATATTATTATTACCCTAAAACATGTCCTAATTCTATTGGATAAGTGTAATTCGACCAAAAAAACATAGGAATAAAATATGACCATTTAGGCCCACTTGGATTAGATTAGGACATATATTATTAATTTATTTAAAGAAGGGTTAAAATAGTTAAAATAAATGTTTAATAACTAAATCATTTTTAATATAGGGTTATGCATAAGATAAATTCGAATATAAATATTCATTAGAAAGATAAAAATATTTCCTACATAATGAAATTTTATTTTTAATTTTTAGACTTTAAATAATTTAATTTTTTTATGACACAAAAATGATGCAGTAATTATCTTATTAATGAAATATTTACATAATTGATGTTATAAATACCCAAATAAATATAATTTGAGACGTTTTATGAATTAAACTAATTTTATAGGTTAATATGACATGTTAGTATTGATTAAATTAAATTTTTTTGAAATAATCATTCTGTAATGATTTTCACAAAAATCAATTACTAAATCGTGTCAAAATTGACATAAAATAGTTTTTAAGACAAATATTATATTAGTATTTGTTATTTTATTCCTAAAAATCTATGGTTTGGCCAAATTACATAGATAAGGTTATATATATTAATAATAAACAACTTGGGGTTTGTTTGGCTGCTTATAGTAAGTTTATTAACCTTATAGTATAAGAACACAAGAAGACACGGTAAAAGTAAAATTATTTAACTTAATGTTAAATCTAAATGATAAGGTAAAAATAGGAACCTAAACTTGTCTAAATTCTATTGTATGAGAGGCTTTAGACCCATCCCCACCTTATATTCGAAATAAATCAATTTGGAGCTATTTAAAACCGAACATCACTTTATAATAAAATAATAGTTTTAGTTATTCCAAAGGTGCCCCTCTCCTCCCATATAAAATGACACCTCCTCCCTCTCATACTCACACCAATTTGAGCCTTCACGCTCGGCCAAACCCTATCACTTTCTCCACTACACTTCCCTAGAAACATCCTAGAGGTCCTGGTCTTCTTCAAAGATCAATTGTATTTCCCTAAAAGAAGGTCTCAAAGAAGCACTTCAAAGAAGAGGTAATGTCTGTTACCGATTCTTTCATCTTTATTTCTTCTTCCACTTCTTCTTATTTAGTTTTTTCATTATGAAGTAATAACATCAGTATCAATCATATACTTATATGTTATTTTAAGTATGAAACAGCCCTATTTAACCATCTATCCATCCTACGGAAAATGAAATTTCCGCGCGTGCGTACGTACGGAGTACCGTCTCCACGCCGTGGTGTAATCTATTTTCCACCACCACCTTACTTAGATGGGTATAATGGTGTAAATAATGAATATATATGATTATTTGAAAGTGATATTGATTCTGAAATAGTATACATACACTCCAATACAATTCCACGATCATAGGAACAATATCATCACTCGTGCGTACGTACGGAATACCGTCTCCACGATGTGATGCGATTTTTTCTACATGATCTTCACTGAATAATGATTATATAAATGAATTGAATGAATTAGTATGATATATATTACACTAATACCATTCTGGAAATTAGGTATCTATAACCTAAAGAGAAGAATAAGAATTTATTCGACCAAACAGGCATAAGAACCAAAAGTAATAAACACCCGAATAACAAGTAGTAATGAAATATTACTAATAAGAAGCTAATAATATGACCATATATGATATCATAAAAACAAGTATGATTCTGTAATAAGTCAATAAAATTATTTAAATAATTATACAGGAGGTTCGGAAACTTACGAAGCAAATCGGACCTATGGTAAGGGAAATATCACAATCTCATTTTTATCCGAGATTGTTTATACTTTGAAATTTACTTGGGTGTATTTTATCATCCACATCCATTTTTCCTCAACATGTAATATTAGTTCCATCCACCTAAAATTTTTTATATCCAATTTTACCCTTCGGTGAGTTTTTAGTAAAAGATATGAAAGGAATATTTTTTCATTTATCGTACGAGGTACTTTTTGACTTTTCCGACAAAAGTACGAGAAGAATGTTTTTTTAACTTATACGACATGAATGGATTTTTAAAACATTATTTACAAGAAGCTTCCTTTAAAAGTTTTCAAGTTTATATTTAATAAACTTCTTTTAGTTTATAATTTTATGACATGTTTCGAAAGGAGAAGTGTTTTTGAAGTAGAAAGGATATTTTCCTCAAAAATGGAGTTCAAGTGTTTTATCAAAATTATTTTCCATCTAAGATAATATAGGGATCTGTTTCTATCCCTATTATTACATTGATTTGATTATGTTGTGATGTAATAATTTTTATGAATTCCTTTATGTTATATGAATTTTTTTATGATGTCATGATGTTTAAGAATCCCATTTTTATTACATGGGTTATGCAATGATGTATGATTTATGATTTTGTGGCACACATAAGAATGGTATCATTATGAGATGGGTGGGACCTATATCTCCCTCCAATTCATTGGGTAAAGATTTTATATCTCATGAGATAGACATGGCTAGAACGGCAGGTTAAACTGGTTCAGTGAAACAGGACTGAAATGAGTAGTGAACTCAGTTCAGAAATGGACTTTGTCCACTAAGATTGTCTTGGCAATGAGTCTTGACTAACAAGAAATGATTCTGTATAATTATGTGTGAATGCCAAAAAGTTTAATGTTTTACGTTATGATAATTGGTATTACATTTCACTACTATGATTTATCCCATGTTATGAAATTATGATTTCTTTTGCAGGTTAATATTTCCAAAAGTTATGTTCTTATGTATATGATGTGATTGATATTTTTTTTGTTTACCCTTGCTGAGAATTTGAGCTCACCCTTTTGTATTTTTTCATTCCCCAGGTCAAGAAGAAGGTTATTAAGTAATATATGTCAAAAGCGACTATAGATATGATGAAATAAATGGGAGACAATGTAGACGCTTTATGGACCAGTTGTTTATGTTTCCCAGTTTCTAAAGACATTATACCTCTACGGTCCTTTCCTGGTTTTGTTATATGTTGTTATAAGTGTGCTTAAATTCCAATGTAGTAACAATGTATGTAAAGTATGGGTCGTTATAATGTATCAATTTATAATATAATATTTATTATATAAACAATATTATTTCAATTTTGACACTATTTGGTATTTTTTTGTTAAAGTCATAAATTCATGATTACTTTGAAAACAATTCATTGAATCAATTCTAAAATGTAATATTAATCTAAAAAATTAGTATAATTCATCAAAAGTCTCAAATTACATTTATTTGGATATTTATAATATCAATTATTTCAATTTATCATTTATAAGGTAATTGTTGTATCATTATTGTTTCATAAAGAAATTTAATTATTTAATATCTTAAAGTTATAAATAAAATACAATTATGTGGGAATTTTTTTAATTATAATTAATATTTATAGTCTAATTTATCTTATGCATAACTCTATATTAAAAATGTTTTAATTATGAAAACTTTAATTTAACACTTTTAACACTTCTTTGAATTAAATTATAATAAATGTCCTAATCTAATCCAAGTGGACGTAAAGGATAACATTTTATTCCTAAGTTTTATTTTTTTCAAATTAAACTTACCCAATAGAATTAAACATGTTTTAGGTTAATAATAATATCATTTTTACCTTTAATTACACTATATACTTTTAACCGTGGTAAATAAAAGTTAAAAGCTACTATTCACCAAACATTACTTCCATCTTAACGAACCACATTTTACTTACTGATATCATCTGTATCTCTCGGGTTTTTGAAATTCAACTCAGAGAAGTGGTAAAATTATGTTTAATGCAAATTTTCAACTTCTCCTAGGAGGTGGGTAAAAATGGTAAAAAGTTCAACAAAATTGTTTTTATAACGAAACATATTATAAAATGACTCCAATGAATTAATTTGAACCTATATAGGTATTATATATCTATTTATAACTAATTGAAATTTAATTAAAATATCTAATTATTTAAATAAAAAGTCATTTATAACCAATAATGCAGTGTTCTTCACTATTCATCAAAAAATGAATGTTTTAATAAAAATACCAGAAAAACACCCTAAGCTAATTTCGATATTAAAAATTTAAAAATGAAGTCCATTTTGAAATATAAAATTGAAAAAATTAAAAAAGTGGGTATTACTATTCATAACGATTAGATTGATTGGTCATAGTGTGTTATATTCATATTGTTGCGTACAATGAATGTTATTGCATTATTCAATGGGAAACGTATCGTGGAAGCTTGAGGTGTTAAATTCGAAACTACAGGGAAGGTGATTATGACCAAAATTATTCTACAAATTCTTAAAAGAGCCCACTGTTATCACCAGTGGGGTAAATTTTCTATTCTTTTAATTTTTTTCTGAATATTCTTTATTAATCAGTAATGTGATAGAACATTACAAATCAAGTATCTAAACTAAATAAAAGAATGAAAAAGTTGAAAACAAAGAGAAACTGAGATATAGAATGCTGAAAAATGAGAAATCATGAGAAACACTCGGGGGGAAAATCTCAACTCTACTTGTTTTGAAAACATTTCTTCTCATGATAGTGACTACAACCAGAACCACTAAAGAGTATTGATTTATTTTTGTTGACATGAGATAAATCACACAAGATGGTCAATTTTTGAGTTCTTTACTCCTAGATTAATCAACTCGAGAATTCTGGTTTGAAAATGATTACAGAACAAACTCACCATAAATTCTATAGAATTTTTTTCAGATCAAATGTTTAAATAAGTTATTCCACAATCAAAATCACCGTATGATTATGGAATTCTGAGTTGAAGTTCTATTGGTATATAGAAATTGAACACAACTAGATCTGATATCACCGATTAATTCAAATCACGTTCAAATTGATAGTTACAATGTATAAGAAAGAAAACCAGTTGATTCGATTTTTGACACCAAACTGGAAGATTTATCCTAACATTGTATCTATTAAGAAAAATATAATAATTCAATTATAGAGGTAGAGAACTAAAAGAAAACAAAGGACGGAATGTCTCTCTACTAGCTGGAATAGCTACTGCTCCTGGTCCTCAGATCTCCAAGGAATAGTTCTCTGAGAAATGATAAAGGATTCTCCCCAATGTTCTCATCTCTGGATGGAAGTCGATGAACCAAAATGTCTCGAATGAATGTCTCAAGAAATTATTCAACTTATCCACAATTAAATCTTGTTCTCATCTACTACATGTCACCATATGTTACCACTGACATTGAGTGTCCTTCACGTGTGCACCGCACATGTGCATTTTTTTCATGCAATGCACATCGTTCTATCTTCACCCATGTAACTAACTCCTAGTGAGTTAGTTAAGTGAATATGGACATATACCCATCTCTTGAATGAACTGAGAGTGGAACACCACTATTGCAGTGAAATGTGAAATGGTGAAATAGGTAATAGAGTGGAGGAATGGTGACTGTGAGTCCGTGTGAAAGGACCTGCAACGCCAAAACTCGTGGCACATCAAGGATGTTGAAACGGTGAGTCTGTGAGAAAGATTATGGTGCCAAGAGGATAGAAACAACAGTGTCACTGTGAGTAGAAGATATGGTGAGATGGTGAAGGAAAATTGATGGATAAGGTTGCAGCAACATCAAAAACCTGCAAAATAAACAGAGACAAATAGATTAGAAGATGAATAAAAATAGAACGAAATACTGAAAGAAAACTAAATATTAATTAAAAATTAAAAATTTAAGTACATCATAAACTTTAATAAAATTAGAAAAACATTTAAAAACCTAAATTATAATATTATTAACTTTAATTTATATAAAATAAATTGTTTCTAAACTAAAACAAACTTAAAAAGAAATTAAATTATTAATAGTTAATATAAAATTTAAAAATTTAAATAACAAAGTTAAATTACTGTTACTATAGAAAAATAAATTAATTAAAGTTGACAATTTAAAATCATCGTATTGAACAATTGAATTGAGTTAAGACATAAATTTATAATGTTATACTAAATTTAGTTTGTTTCAAAACATACATTTGTAAATAATGAATTATTAAAAGTCTTCTAATAATTATATTAAATTAAATTGATTAATTTTTAATACATGCAATGTTAAATTAAAAGTAAATAATTTCTGTGCAAAAGAAAAATAATTAGTTAAATAATAAACATTAAATCATTAAATATGCAGACAATATACCACACTAAAAAAGTTATTTGAATATAAAATTAAATTAATAAATAAATTATCTATTTTATTTCTTAAAATACATGATTAATCAAAAAAATTTATTAAATATTATATTTTTTATAAAAATAAAGAAGTGTTGATATTTAATATAAAGTACAAGAAATCATGTTAAAACATTTATAAATAATGAAAAAGTTATTGCACAACATGTGTTTTTAAGGCCACATCAAATTCCCCTACACATAAATATTGTTTGTCCTCATACAATCCCATGTTTTATTATCATTGAGAAATAGAAAAATGTTTTAATTAAATTGCTCAAAATGTAACATGTCCATATCCTTCAACAGAGGACTTCAAGAATGTCATTTGGATTTATAAAATGAATTTTTCAAATCTAGTCTTCCAAAGAACAAATACTCATAGGGTAATCAAGATAACTATGAATCCTTGAGAAATGAAGATGTCATGCCTCATATGCGATACTACTTAGTGACTAACTACAATACAGGATTTTGCCCAAAGTATCAAGGTGATAAGAGGTATATTATCAATAGAATTAATAACTTAACCAAAAGAACTTTTCATTTTTACACATCACAAACATTCCAAAAATAAATATTTATTTGTGAATCACCTTATTGATAAAACCTAAATGACTCTAATATAAACCAATTTTCCATTTCTTCATCTGGCGTTCATCATTCCCCTCACCATTATGAACTCATTTTTGACCCTAGAAACATTATTTCAATTTTCCTAAGGCAATAATCATCTGTTGAGAAGTATGCAATGCACTTATTCAAGTTGAATAGAGGTCTTATAGTAAACAGAAACACACCCAGCATCCTGGGTCTCAGTGATTCACCATGGGATCCCAAATGCCCAAATTACTTGAGTTTCCAATGATTTATATAAAAATAATTTTAATTATCTCACTAAACGATTTACTTTAATAAATAAAAAAAATTGTCCCCAAGGATCAAAATCAAACATCAAATTCCAAGGGTTATGACTATAACTCTACTAACAGGTTACCCATATTAATCTAAAAAAAAGTTCTTAAACCAAATTTCCATAAAACCACAAATAAAGACAACTCACCAATAATCCAACCTCAATAATTTTACACTCCAAACAAATCTTAACTACCAGAAAGATTCTTGTACTAAGGACAGTCTTATTTGAGAAACCGTGTACAGCCTAAAATTGAACAAGAATCTTGAAACAATTCAAAAAATTTTTTAAAAATAATTATGTTGTAGTAGGAATTTATGGGCATTCCATAAAGTAATGTTTAGCACAGTCAATAATTGACCCCTCTCCCACACTTAAAACCCATATTTTTACCAAAGTTAACTTCTAAAGTGGATATGAACAATTAAGGAATTAAGGTTCAAAATAGATTTTCAATTAAGTATATTTATGACATGTATAAAGGGTCTCTTTGAAGTTTAAAAATATTTTTCGCGTCATGGAATAACATAACAATAGGTTCATTAGCAAGAACACACATTAGTATTCAGTCCAGTGAATAATATTCAATACAACTCAGAAATTATCATATAACTTGTGGGTGTACAGTTAATAAGGTGAATTCATTATAAAATATTGAGTTAAATAATGTGTTTAATATAGTAGAAAAAAGAATTCTAGAACACCCCAACCTAAAACAGATTCAACAAAATATTTCAGCATGAATGTACCCCCCACACATAGTCTTAAGTAATATGAGAATATTAATAATAATGAAAGTCAGTTTTTGAAACAAGGAGGATCAAGCATAATTTCCAAAGGTAGCAACATAAAGAATAGATTTTTCATGCAAGAAAAACAACAATTTTTTTAATGAATTAAAGAGTAGAGAAATGAATCAAAATTTAACTGTCAGATACTTCCCTAACTAGTTTTTTCATTAATCCATCATCATGGGAATTCCACTCCTTAAATGACAACACAACAACTTCTTTTTAACTTTCAAATAGAAAAAATTGACCAAGAGAAAGTAGTAACATGGAATTCCCAAAAATAGATCCCAGAAGTAGCACATTATTAATGGTAAATATTAAACAATGTAAAGACAAAAGAACCATGGGTTTCCTCCCATGTCATGCTATGATTTAAAGTCTTTAGCCAGACTTTATTCATGATCAGTTTTCAAGAACTGTGAAGGTATCCAAACACTTTGGTTGTACCTCAAAATAATTTTTCACTCTCTACCCATTAACTCAAATGGGATTGTTTTCACCACCTACAATTTCAACAGCTCCATTCTTCATAACACTTATGATAGTAAAAGTTCCAGATAACTTAGACTTCAGCATTATAAGAAAGAGTTTAAGTCAACAGTTATAGAGGAGGACCTTCTGTCCAGGTTTGAATTATTTGGTTAGTAAGATAGAATCCAGAAATATTTTAGTCCTCTCTTTATAAATCCTTGAATTATCATAACACTCTCTGTCTTAATCTCATCGAGATCTCGTAGCTCAAGTAATCACCTCTCTCCATTACTCTTAAAATAAATTTTATGTGCCTTAACTTCCCAATAAGACATGCGTTTCAACTCCAGAGGTAAATGAAAACATTTACCAAACAACATCCTGTAAGGAAACATACCTATTGGGGTCTTGAAAATAGTTCTATATACCCAAAAAGCATCATCCAATTTAAGAGACCAGTCATTCCTCGAAGTTGACACAGTTTTCACAAGTATCTATTTAAGTTCTCTATTTGAGATTTCCACTTATCCACTAGACTGTGGATGATAAAGAGTATCATTTTTATGAACGCAACCATATTTCTTCATCAAATAGTTAAATTTATAGTTCATAAATGGTGTTCCATTATCTTTAATAAAGGCTTTGGGAACTCCAAATCATGTAAAGGTGTTCTTTTTAACAAATTTAATCACATAATTGGATTTATTGTTGGGATTTCCAACTGCCTCATCCCATTTGGACACGTAATCAATAGCAACATGAATGTACTCATTCCCATGAGAAGATGGAGATGGATCCATGAAATCTAAACCCCAGACATCAAAAATCTGACTTTCAAAATTCCTTTTTAGGGTAACTCTTGCTTCTTACCCAAATTTCCTAGCCTTTGACATCTATCACAGCCAACCAATAAGATTCTATCATACTTAAAAAGAGTAGGTCAATATAGACCAGATTGAAGGACTTTTTGAGAAGTTCTTTCACTACCATGGTGACCTCCATAAGATGAGGAGTGACAACTCTAAGACAGAAAATAACTCTTCCCCAGGTACACATCCCCAAAGAATACCATCAACACGTCTCATAAATAGAAAAGGATCATCCAAAAGGTGTTATTTAAGCATAGAAATAAATTTCAGTCATTGGTTATATGAATTTTTTTTGGAAAGACACCTCCTGCCAAGAAGTTGTAAAAAACTGAAAACTAAATAGATTACCGGATTAACATAGTTAGTAGTTTTCATCAGGAAAGAAAGAGTTTATCCCCTTAGGATCCTCAGATTGAATAAGTGGAATCCTATAAAGGTGGTCTGCAACTATATTTTCATCTCCCTACTTATCCCTAATTTCTAAGTCAAACTCTTTTAGAAACATAATCCATCTAATCAGCCTAGGTTTAGTTTTATTCTTAGAAAGTAAGTTATTTAAAGAAAAATGATCAGTGAAAATGATGATTTTTGAACCTAATAAATACTATCTAAACTTCTTAAGAGAAAAAACAAAATCTATCAATTCTTTTTCAGTAGTGGTGTAATTATTTTGGGCCTCATCGATTAGTCTCCTTGCATAATAAACAATATATTGTTTTCTATCTCTCCTCTCCCCAAGTACCCAACCTACATCCATGTCACTAGCATCACACATAAGTTCAAAAGGTAACTTTAATTCAGGTGTAGTGATAATAGGAGATTTTGTGAGTTTCTCTTTAAGTAGATTAAATTATTTCAACCAATTTTCATCAAAATTGAAAAGTGAATCCCTTACCAACAAAGAACTCAAAGGATTAGTTATTTTAGAAAATTCATTTATGAATCTCTAGTATAAATTGGCATTCCCTAGAAAACTTTCAATAACATATACATTTTCAAGAGGTGGTAGTTTTTGAATGACATCAATCTTAGTTGTATCAACATCCAAAAATCTCTTTAAAACGTTATGACCAAGTAATACACCTTTTGTGACCATGAATTGAAACTTATCCCAATTAAGAATAAGATTGGTTTCAATGTATCTTTCTAAGAATAAATCATGATTTCAAAGACACGTATCAAAAGTACTACCCACAATGGAGAAATCATCCATGAAAACCTAAATGATTCTTTCAAAAATATCTAAAATGATAGTCATCATACACCTTTGAATGGTGGCAGGAGCACCACAAAACCCAAAGGGTATCTGCCTGTAGGAAAATGTACCAAAGGGGAATTTTAAAGTGGTCTTTTCCTAACCCTCTAGAGTAATAGGAATTTGTTTGAAACCAAAATACCCATCCATGAAAAAGAAAAATTCATTTCCATTAATCCTCTCAATAATTTGATCCAAAAAGGGCATTGGAAAATGGTCCTTCTTAGTGGCTGCATTAAGCTTCCTATAATCTATATAGACTCTCCCTTTTGTAGTTTTCATAACTTGGATTTCTTCATTTTTTTTCAATACTGTGAAACCTCCCTTCACGGGGACAACCTAGACAGGGTTAACCCAAGCACTACCAGAAATGGGATAAATCATTCCAGTGCCCAGGAGTTTGATCACTTCCTCTATCATAACTTCATTCATGTTTGGATTCAATCTTCTTTGACACTCTACCCTAGGAATATGGTCATGCTTCATAGTTATTTTTCATAAAAAAAGAGGGACTAATACCCTTTGTGTCAGCTTTGGTCCATCCTATACAAGATTTAATCTTTTTCAACACACCCAACAATCTTTCCTCATGGTTTTCAATATTTTCCACAGAAATTATGACAGGGAACATGGAATTATCCCCGAGAAATGAATATTTCAAATGAATAAGAATTGGTTTTAGTTCAATAGTGGGTGGTTCTACACTAGAAGGGATAATATTAGGTCTGCGAGGTCCAAGGTCTTCAACATACATCTTGTAAGGGGTATTGAATGATGAAATATTCTCAATTTCTGGTTCATATTTCAAAGTAACTATTCTGCTATCCAAAGTGGGAAGCATACTGTCCAATGTTTATAGATCAGAATTCAACAAATTTATCAAATAATAATAACCAAGTTGTCTTCTAAGTCCTCAGTCAACATTATCAAAGTTTACATAAAGGTGAGTGTTAACATAAACACCCATAAACTCAATCAAAAATCTCTTATGTTCAGAAATAGTGGAATTTTCTACATCATAAACTAGGCATTTATCCAGCTCTAATTTTTTTTTCTAGATTTGGTGTTTGACCATAATTTATAATTTCTAAGACAGATTAAACAAAATTTTCGGATTCTAAATTATTTATATCAATATAGAATATTTTTTATATTTTTTAATGTTTACAGTTGAATTATCATCTTCTCAAGACTCTACCATTAAACAGTTTTCAAAAAAAAGTTGGTCCTTTAATATTTTTAAACACATTGGACCCTTATTTTTGTTCTCCAATTTTGAAAATTAATTGACCATTTGAAACATCAACAGCATCACCACATGTGGCCAAGAAGGTCCTATCCATAATGATGGGAACCTCTTGATCACACTCCTTGTATAAGACTAGAAAGTCTGCAGGTAGAAACAACTTACCAACCCCAATTATAATGTCATCTATCTTACCCACAAAATGAGTAAAAGATCTATCTGCTAACTATAGAATGGTTGGGGTGGGTTGATGGTCACCCAACCTCAACTATCAAAACAATGTGTAGGGGAATAGATTTATAATATCACCTAAATAACACAAACAATTGATCTGATCCGAATTTCATAGGGTTTATGGTATGAAAAATATACCTGGGTCTTCCAGTTTAGGTGGGATTTTCTTTTGAAGCACAACACTGCATTCATCAGTGAGGTTGTAAGTAGAAAATTCTTCCAGGGTCTTTTTTTAGACAACATTCTAAATATATTTCAAGTAAGATAGGATTTGTATTAATCCTTGAATGAAAGGAATGTTTACATGAAGTTTGGAAATAGACAAACTAATTGAAGAAGTTTAGCCCTGGTGTTACTTTGAGGTTTCATCTTTTCAGGGAAAGTGATTGATGGGGATAAGTATTTAGGTATGGTAGGCATATCGCTCACCACTTTCTTAGATTTTTCATTTCCTTTATTCATTTTATTTTTAGATGAATTTTCAAATTTTTATTCACAGAATAAATTCATATTTTGATCACTATCATGATTTTTCTGTGAATTTCCAGCATGTGAACAGAGTATATTTTTATTTTGAGAATTTTCAAGGTCTTTTTCAGTAATAGTTTGGCTATTTAGCCTACTTTTAGTTAAAATAGTCATGTAATTCTCTACAGGGTTAAGCTCAGTGGTACTAGGGAGTCTACCTTATTCCCTAGATGAAAAATATCAAGACTTTTTTCCATATTTTGTTTAGAAGTTCCATATTCTACCATCAGTTTTAATTTAATCTGACCCATATTGATTTTGATGTTTGGATAGCAGGGTCATGTTTCATTCCTATTGAAAGTTAGTTTTTTTCAAGAATAGAACTATATTAGATGAAATTTGATTATCATTGTTTCTTTGTGTATTATAAGACTCACCACTTTCTTAATTTTGAAAATCTGGTCCTGGTTGATTATAAAAATTAGGTGTAGTGGATTGTTTAATTAGGCCTCAATCATTCCAGGATAAATTTGGATGGTTCCTATTGAAATGGTTGTAATTTTATGAAAATTGATCTTCATTAGGAGGAATTGTAGGTCCATAATAAACAATGTTTGAGTTCTCTTGTTTTTTGGGATGGAATATCAATGTTAGAAAAAAAACGTTTTTTATTATTACCAATCATACCACACTGGACACGATGTTCCCTTAAAGAATATTTTATGTTTTGATTGCCAAGTTGATTAATAGTTTACTTAGAGTTCTTGTTCATTATGGATAGATGTTGGTTGCTTATTTCAGCTAGTTGAATTTGAGTTTCATTCATTGATCCAGTGTTTGGGTTAACATTTCTATTGACTCTTTTTTTCCTGAATTTTTATGTTTTGAAGTCAGTGTAAGATTATTAAAAAAATTTCTATGTTCTTCATCAGTATTATCATTCTAATTACCCCTTGTAGCCTGATCAACTATATTTAGTCCCGAGGATGAAATCCATTCAAATAAAGTATCCATGAGAATGTGGGATGGGAGTTGATGATGGGGACACTACCTAAGAAGATCCCAAAATGGATCCCAAGATTCATGAAAAGATTCTCCATCATCTTGATAAGAACTTGTTATCTTAGTTCTAAGTTCACGTTTAAGTCTTTAGGGAAAAAATTTCATGATAAATGAGTTATACAGTTGATCACAATTTTCGAAAATGTTCTCATCTAGTCTCGAAAACCAATTACAAGCATTCCCTTTAAGAGAAAAGGGTATTATTCTCATTCCAATTTCATTAGTTGCGTGTCCTATAATAGGTTATTGTTGCATTGTATTATAAAAGTATCTAATGAAGGAACGATAGTCCTTATTAGAGAGTCCATTAAAATCCGCAACAATGAGATATCTGACAGTTTTAGCTCATTATTTTGGGATCTATGAGGTAACCTAATAAAAGATGGATTTCTTGAATCTTGAGGAAGTTAGAATTCCATAATCCTAGGCCATCCATTTATATCTAGGAGTTCTGATTAATTATTTTTAATGTTGTTATGAGGAACTCTATTATCTATGTTTTCCAATTCAATTTTGTTTTTCTTTCTTCTATGAGAAGTTAATTGTTTTCCTATTCCTAAGTTCAGTGGATCCAGATTAACAGTAGAGTGTCTTGTGCTCATGAAAACATCAATATACAGTAATCAATAGTAAAGAAAATAGTAACAATTCTACAATAAATGAAGTATATTTTTTAAAGTTTTCAATTGTTTTTACAATTTATTTCGAGATTTTTTATCTGATTTTTTATTTTTTTTATATAAGAATTGATTGTTATTTCCCCATAAACGGTGAAAAAAAACATTAACTAAACCTTCATTAATGTTGGTCAAATTTTAAAATTTATAATCCTACTAACTACTGTATATGTGTCAAGAAGGGTCGAACCCACATGAAAGGTGATTATGACCAAAATTCTTCTAAAAATTGTTAAAAGACCCCACTGTCGTCAGCAGTGGTGTAAATTTTCAATTTTTTCAGTTTTTTACTAATATAATTTATTAATAAATAATGTGACAAAGAATTGAAAATATTTTGTCTAAACTAAATCAATAAATGAAACAGTTGAAACACAGAGAAATTGATATATAAAATGTCGATAAGTGAGAAATCAAGAGAAACACTGAGGGAAAAAACTCAATTTTAGTAGTCTGAAAACATTTCTTCTCACGATAGTGACTATGAATAGTACCACTATAGAGGAGTGAATTATTTAACTCTCCAGGAGATAAATCACACAAGATGATCGATTTTAGAGTTCAATACTCTTAGATTAATCAACATGATCATTCTGCTTTGAAAAATATTATAGAACAAACTCACTGTAAATTCAGTAGTGTTTATTTCAATTATATTGTTTAAAGAAATGATTCCACAATCAAACTCACCGTATGATTTTGGAATTATGAATTTAAGTGCTATTGGTATGTTGCAATTTAATGTAACCATAGTTGATATTGCCGATCAATTCTGATCACATACGAATTGATAGTAAGAACGTATTAGAAAGATAACCAGTAGATTCAATTTTTAACCCCAAACTGGAGGTTCTCACCTAACATTGTCTCTATAATGAAAAATAAAATAATTCACTTATAAAGAAATATAATTTAATGAAAATATAGGATGAAACTCCCTCTCATAGCTTGAATATTTGTTGCTCCTTGACCTTGGATCTCTGAGGAATGTTTCTCTGATAAGTGCTCCATGATTCATTGTAATGTTCTCTTCTCTGGACGTATTTCGATGTACAAAAATTTCCCAAATGAATGTATCACAAAATTATTCTACTTATCCACCATTAAATCATGTTTTCATATACTATATGTCATCGCACGTTTCCAACTACTTTAAGTGTACTTCACGTGTGCACCACACAGGTGCATTTTGTTCATGCAATGCACATTGTGCTATCTTCGCCAATATACAAAACTAGAAATACAATGTTTATCAATAGTTTCAAAATATTGGTATAGGCATCCAACCCATTGTTATACTATATACCAATTTTTTTCAAAACCGTGGGTTAGTAAGTCATTGCAAAAGGCCATAACCAACAGTTTTTCTCTAATTGTTGGTATATGGAAATGTAACCATTAGTATGCTAATGGTGTAATATAAACAATTTGTATATATTTCTACCAATAGTTTTTAAACTTTTGGGATATATAGTTTACTTGTATTTTACCAACTATTTATAAATTGTTTGTATATAGTATTACCAATGGTTCTAAAACTGTTGGTAAAAATATTCTAGAAATACACATTACAAACGATTTTGAAGTGTTGGTATAGTGTATTACCAACAGTTTATTCAAACTATTGGTAAAACTATTCTTGATTCACATTACCAATGGTTTAAAACCATTGGAATGATTTATTTCCAGAAACAGCACAGTAACCATCACAACACCCACCCATCCCCTCTATTGCATACACCTGCAAACACACCTAGAAACAACACTTAAAATAGAACAAAAATACACCTTCAATAGCACATAAACAATAGTAGACTCATCCGACCATAACATGTACAACAACATAGTTTTCCACATTTTAATCATCACATGACAACCACTCTTCCAACTAACCCATTTCAATTTCATTGGTGCTGACATCTCATAATGTTGAATGGACAATAACATTTCAGAGAACCCATGATAGTTAGAGTTACATACACCATTAACAGAATTAACACATATTCATGAGGTAAATATAACAAGAATAATCAGACAACAATTATACCCATACAACATGTATACCCATACAACAAGTATAACCATACAACATTAACACATAATTCATAAGTTAATTAAATTCATATATAATTGAATTCGGAATTTAGGGTCTTGGGGGTAGTTCAGGGGTTTGGCTGGCTATCTAAGTGGGGTAGGGGGTGTCTGGGGTGATGGTGGGTGTCTAGGGGGTGGGGGCTATCTAGGGGGTGGGGAATATCCATGGGGGTGTCCAGGGGGTGGGATGGTGTCTAGGGGGTTGGGGGGCTTTCCAGGGGGTGGGGGTGTCTAGGGGGTGTGGGTGTCCAAAGGTTTGTGTGGTGTCCAGGGAGGTGGTCAGTCTAGGGGGTGGGTGTGGGGCTATCAAAGGGATGTTAGGTGGTGTCCAGGTGGTGAGGGTAGCTGTCCACGGGATGGGGGTTTCCAGGGGTGGGGGTATCCAAGTGGTGGGGTGGTGTCTAGGAGGGGTGGGGGTCGTCCAGGGGGTTGGGGGTGTTCAGGGGGATGGAGGTGTCTAGAGGGTGAGGGTTTCCAGGGGTGGGGTGGTGTCCAGGGGATGGGGTCGGTCCTGGGGGTTGGTGGGGTTGTCTAAGGGGGTTCTGGTGGTGTCCAAGGAGTAGGTGTGGCTTTCCATGGGGATGGGGGTGTCCAGGGTGTGGGGGTGTTCAGGTGGGGGTGGTGAATAAGGGGTTGGGTCCGTCTAGGGGTTTGGAGCCTCTCTAGGGGTTAGGGGGATGTCAAGGGGGTAGAGGGTTATCCATGGGGGTGGGGGTGTCCATGGGGTGGGGGTGGATTTCCATGGGGGTGTGTGGTTACAGGGGGTGGGGGTGTCTAGGGGTGGGGTGGTGTCTAGGAGGGGTGGGGCTGTAATGGTTTTAATGGAATGAATTTTAGGGATTTTAAGATCATTGGTATTTTTAAAATGGTTTTGGAATTTTTTTTATTTCAATAGTATAGGTTTCTTTATTAAAAATTAATATTTTTGGTGTGTATGGTGGGGAGGGAGATTTGGTTATTAGGAAAATGATTATATTTTTACTGTGGGAAAAATACTATATTGTTTTTGAAATGGATCCTTAAAAGGGATTTTTATAAACCATTAGAGTGTTTTAAATATAAATAAGCATCTATTTTGTTATTTTGAAATGGTTTTATGAAGAATTATTTATGATGTATCTTTCTGGGATTTCTGATTTTTTGTCCCCTGTTTTAGGACATCAAATTATTTTACTAAAGGTTTTGTTTTTGATAATTCTTTAGAATGTTAAACTATAAATGAAACAAAAATCCCATAAGGGGATATCTCAGGTATTCATTTCTGTGTCTTGGTCTCTAATCAAACTCTTGTGGATGTGGAATAACCATGTTCTACTCAGATCATTTATTAGGCATGGGAGTTTCTAAAACACCATCCACTATTTGTTATTTGTGATCAACGATCCCATAAGTCAACCAAGTGGAATATATGATTAATGGGATGTTCGAGTTTTTAAAAACACTATAATCCATGGGGGTGGGGGATATTTAGAGGGTGGGGGCTATCCAGGGGGTGGGGCGGTCCATAGTGGTGGCAGGGTTGTCCAGGGGGTAGGGGTGTCCAGACTTGGGAGTGGTTTTCCATGAGGTGGGGCTGTCCAGGGGGTAGGGAGTCTATATGGGGTGGGTGGGGTTGTCCATGGGGGTACGGGGAGTCCAGGAGGTGAGGGGCTATCCATGGGGGTGGCAGGAATGTCCTAGGGGTAGTGGGTGTCCAGGGTGTGGGTTGGCTATCCACGGGGGAGGGGGGTGTTTAGGGAGGTGGGAAGGCTCTCCACGGGGGTGGGGCTATCCATGGTGGGTGTCCAGGGGGTGAGCGGTCTATCCACAGGGTGGTGGGGCTGTCGAGGGTGGAAAGAGGTCTTTAGGGGGTGGGCGAGCAGTCCACGAGGGTGGGTGGTCTGTCTACAGGGGTGGGGGCTATATAGGGGGTATGGGGGGATCAGGGGTTGGGTGGGCTCTCCACAAGGGTGGAGGGGCTGTCCTGGAGATATAGGGTGTCTATGGGGTGAGGGGTCTATCCACGGGGTGGGGGGATATCCACGGGGTTGGGGGGCTGTCCAAGGGGTACGAGGTGTCCATGGGTGGGCAGGACAGTCCAGAAGGTACAGGGTATCTGAGGGGGGTGGTGGGATGTCCTCGTGGTGGGAGGACTATCCACGGTGTGGGAGCTTTTCAAGGGGGTATGAGATATCTAGGATGGTGGGTGGAGCTGTCCAGGGGTACGAGGTGTCCAGGGGTGGGTCGGCTATCCACGGGTGTGGTGGGGCTGTCTAGGGGGGTCGAGGTTGTCCAAGGGTGTGGGTGGCCTATCCATGGGGGGGGGGATTTCCATGGGGGGGAGGGGCTTTCCATGGGGTGGGCAGGATGTCCACATGGTTGGAGGGGCTGTGTAGGGGGTCAGGAGTCCAGGGGGAAGGGGGTGTCCAAGCGGGGTGGGCAGGATGTACGTGGGGGTGGGGGGGGTGTACACAAGGGAGGGGCTATCCAGGGGGTGGGAGGGGCTATCCAGGGGGCACGGGGTGTTTAGAGGGGTGGGTGGGGCTGTACATGGGGGTATGGGGTGTCTGAGGGGTGGGAGTGTAGTCCACGGGGGTGGGTGGGCTGTCCATGGGGGTGGGGGGGGGGGTTGTCCATGGGGAACCGTGTGTACAGGGGGGTGGTTGGGGTTGTCCCTGATGGTGGTGGGGCTTTCCAGGGGGTAGGGTGTGACCAAGGGGTGGCTGGGCTATCCAGGATTGTGGGATCTGTCCACAGGGGGGAGGGGATGTCCAGGGGGTGGGCGGGTTGTCCACGAGGTTGGGGGGCTGTCCATTGGAGTGGGGGTAGGTCCATGGGGGAACAAGGTGTCCAGGGGGTAAGTGGGCCTGTCCAGGGTGGTATGGGGGGGTCCAGGGGTGGGTGGGATATCCACATGGGTGGGCGGGCTGTTCACGGGGGGTGGGTGTTGTCCAGGGGGTGGGTAGGGTTGTCCAGGGGTTACGAGGTGTCTAGGGGTGGGAAGGCATTCCACAGTGGTGGTGGGGATGTCCAGGGGGTAGATGATGTCCAGGTGGGTGGGCGGGCTATCCAAGGGGGTGGGGGCCAGTCCAGAGGGGGAGGGGCCATCTAGGGGGTGGGCGGGCTATCCATGGGGGTGGTGGGGCTGTCCAGAGAGTCGATGGTGTATAGGGGGTGGGGGTGTCCAAGGTTGGTGGGTGGGCCGTCCATGGGGGGGCTATCTAGGAGGGCTATCTAGGGGGTGGGCGGGCTGTCCAGAGGGGTGGGCGGGGCTTTCCAGGGGGAATAGGGTGTCTAGGTGGTGTGGAGGGCTATCCAGGGGGTACGGGGTGTTAAGGGGGGTGGGCGGGCAGTCCACAGGGGTGGGGGCTATCTTGGGGAGGGGTGAATGAGTCCCAACAAATCATTAAGTCAGGTATTATTATATATAGATAAAAAAATAAATATAATGTGACCTACCTAATAACACATATATTCAGGCACAACAAATCAATAAATCTTAACAACCAATAATATCAATCAAAAATTTAACGGATCAATCTGTCCCTCATCACCATCACTATAATCAGCATCATCATGAGCCATATCCTCATCCACATCATCATCCCCATCATAGTCCCCACCCTCCTCAACTCCTTCCTCTTTTCCCTTGTAATCATCCTGGGCCTCCTCATCACCCTCCTCCTATACCTCACCCACTTCCTCACCCTCCTCCTCTACCTCGACCTCCTCCTCCCCCTTATCCTCCCCCGGATCGTCCTCTTGCTCGCTATCATCTAAACCTCCACTATAAATACAACTTGGTGCACCATATATAGAAGGAATCGACATCATATACTCATTACAAGCTGTGTTGTCCTCTAGTGGATGTGTTTGATGTAAAACTTCCATCAGTGTCATAAATGTAGTGTTTTCCCTAGTAAACTATTCTGCCACCTCTATGGACCTTTTATCAGCCAGTTCTACATGTGCCTTTACCTTCTAGAACTCTATGTCACTATATCTTGAACCTGAGGAGGGCCAATACATCGTTGGAACTATACTCTTCCCCAGTCGGCAGTGTAATCTACCAGTGTGCTCATCTCCTAACACCCGATGTAAGTGATCATTTGTGCCTAAATTGTCAGGTTCCTGGGATTCATGGGCCTCTAAAGAAGCTTGTTACAAATATAAATAGATTAAGTTACAAAATATAAATTGAAATTTTAAATCTGCAAAGTAAAACATACAATCTGCTACTAAGTTGGTTCATTAGCCTCACTTCCATCATTCATCCATCCACTCGACAAAAATAGTTTTTATTGAGGAACAGTGTAAATACCAATAAATTTCAAGAAATTTTTTTTCGTAAATTCTTTTTGATTATATGAGTACGCATTTTCTGACGGCAGCTGATTCCGAGCCCCAGTGTGCCCGAAATCAATTTCTGATGTTTAGCTCGGGTACGTTTAGTGAACAAACGAGAAGGTTTTTTCTATCTTTTAAATCAGTGCTCGGAATTTAAATATGAGGGAACCGATGAAACCACAATGTCAGTAATTTCATAAGAGGACCTTCACCAATGATGTGTTTTCTCAGGAGCAGTTGTAAACAATTGTGGATTAATAAATAATTGAATAAAAATTGTGGAACATTTTTTATTCTTTATCTAAGTGGTTATATCCAATATTGGGCAGTTGGGGTGGGACCCACATGCCCCTAACTACCCATGTGAGGATATTGGTGAGGTGGGGCCCACACGAACACCACACCTTCACATTCCTTAAAACTTCTCTATACCCCCACTTAAATTTTTTAACTCATTTTAACTTGTGAAAAATATCGCCTTCCTCTTCTCTCCCTCCCTCTTTAAACTTGCCATCAAATCACTTAATTAATTAGACAACTCATGGTTTAATTAAATAAGTGAATTGTATTTTTGAATTTTGTAATTTGAAATTCATGTCATGGATTAATAAAATAAGGAGAGTCCTTATTTATTTTTCATGGTGGGCTTGTTGTGTTGAGAGAAAGGGAAGAGATCACTTGAGACTTGAAGAACTTCATCTCATTTGTTGAACAACACCAAAACTCAAAAGAAGAACATTGACTCGGTGACCCCGGATTCTTCTTATTTTTCCTCCTCCATGACAAGGAAGGAATCAATGATGCGGGAATTCTCCAACGACATCACGCTTTGTTTTCTTCTCTCCATGATAAAAAGAGGAGACATTGCTTCCTTCTCATACGCTCTCCGTCGACGTCTATGAAACCTCACCACGTGACGTCATCAACAGTGACATCAACGTTCATCATTGTTTACTAAGGTAGGGGTTATGTTCAATTTTAAGGAATTAAAATTGTTCATTGTTTGTCATTGATGTATATCGTTTACCTTGGCCAAATGTTATCAACGTAATAGGAGGAGATCAGACCGCACAAACACGGTCGATCCTCCTCCCCTTTTTATTGATCTTCGTTGATGATTGTGGCGAAGGTGGCACAGTGTCGTTGCACTGCACGGGAACAAAGAGGACCACGGCTGGAGCAGGCCATTGGGGCAGTGCACGGCACCGTTGCGCCGTGCCAGTGAGGCCGAAGGAGCCTGCGGCCAGGAGCAGGCCGTAGTGGAGGGGCGCGGATCCGTCGCGCCGCGCCGAAGCATTATGGGGCTCGAGGCCGAGGCGGGCCGTAATAGAGGGGCGTGGCACCGTTGTGTTGTTTCGGTCGAACAAGATCCGCGACGGTCTCCAGAAGGGGAGGTCGGGCTCAGCTTGCCGCTGGTGCTCTAAGAGGTGAGACCCTCGTGGGTCCCGCGACAGCTCACAACCGGCCGACCTTAATGGTCGGTCATTCCCCGAAATAGGGGGGTGAGTAACCCCCCCCCCCATTTGACCTACCTAGGGTGGACCCCACTAGTGGGCCACCATTTCTGAATCGAAGGGGGTCGCGCCCCCTTCGCACCCCGCTCGGCCGACAGGCGAGCCGCGGTCGGCTTCCGAGCCGGGCCGCAGGCCGCACCGGGCCGGGCAGCCCTCGTCGGGCTGGGCCGGGCCACCAGCGCCGGGCCAGGCTGCCAGCGCCAAGCCAGGCCACCAGCACCGGGAAAGACCGCGCCAGCCGGGCCGGGTGGACCTAGGGGGTATTGGGCTGGGTCGGACCGGGCCCAGACCCCCAATTTTCGGACTAGGTTCATTCAAACGCCCATATCTAGGGCTAAAGAGTTCTGATCGACACACCGTTAGTTGCGTAGGGATACTTGGATCGAGATGGTCATTTTGGTATATTACACTTGAGATTTCGGGGAAGTTTGTGTATCGCCGGGTTGGTTCAATCTCGAAATCAACTGGGCCCTTGGAGCGGAAACGCTTATAACTTAATGACCGGACATCTGAATGACATGTCATCAATCATGTTGAATTCCTATTAGTGAGACAGTTCTTTTGGATTACTCCACATGAAGTTCGGACATAGTTGGAGTACGGTCTGGTTGGTTTTAACTTAGAAAACAATAGGGACCCTGGGACGGAAAAGCCAATAACTCTCAGACCGGGCATCCTATTGACGCAACGTCTATCATGTTGAGTTCCTATTGAAAAGATGAAATGTAGTGATATATCAACTATAGAATTTGTGACAGTTGATGTATCGACCCCTTGGCTTGTGGATCGGACTCTCCTAGAATCCAACATGCTGTGTGCGGGAACCCTAGAGCCGGATGCCACTGCAACAACGATGGTGACTGTACTTGGATCCTACGTGGGTTTGGCAGTGAAGACGACTATACCTGGATCCTCCATGGGTTTGACAGTGGTGATGACTGTACATGGATCCTTTGTGGTTTTGGCAGTGATGGTTATTGTACTTGGATCCTACGTGGGTTTGGTAGTGATGACTTCTGTACTTGGATCCTATGTGGGTTTAGTAGACGAGATGATTCAAAGGCTACATTTAATCATCTTCACCCCTCTTCCTGAGTGGTATACCTGTGTGAGATGAGTCTTGACTTTCAATCATTATCTTCGATATGATTGTCTTGCATTCCTGTATGGACTGATTTTCACTTTCCTCTATGGGCTGAGTTGTACTTTCATTTGTCGACTGGGTGGAACTTTGGCTCGGGAGTTGGAGCCAAATTGGTATTGATGACTTAGGTATATGTATGGGCATATACCTAAGTAGTGTTGGTTGTTACTTTGTGTCTGTCTTATTAATTTGTGGGTTCTGGGAGTCCTTCGGGAGTCTCGGGGTCCCTACTGAGTATCATATACTCACCCCTGCATGGACTATGCCTGCACTACATTGTGATTGATGCAGATAACGGACAACGCTGATCATGGTTGAGACTTGTGAAAAGGGATGGTATCCAGAGGTGGACTATTAGGTAGGACGTACATGGTGCGAAAGGAATGATTTGAGGAACAGTGGAGACCATCTGTACCCAACAATCAGGTGGGATTTCCAGAGGATGCCATGGTGGTTGTTGCATTAAATTTTCAATTGTTCTATTTTCTTTTCTCAGTTGTACTATACTTTCAGTTGGGTTTGTATACTGGCCCATTTACTTTCCAGTACTTAATTTTGTACTCAGTTTAATTAGTGTTTACTTCATCTTACATACTATGTTTTGTTTGTTTTCTTATATAAAGGCAATACCTTCCCTTTTATTGAGATTCACGCCTTTTGTGCTCGTCACCAGCCCCTGGTCTATGAAAGGTGGGCTTGGGGTAGTCACGACATGGGCCCTGAGGACAGGTTGTGACACACACATCCTTCTATATTAAATTTATTCCTCTACAATGACATTTAATGTGGGATACCATAATAAAAAATAAGATTCCAATAATTAATTTCAAAACTGAAAATATATAACAACTTTAGAAATTGAATAAATTATAGAGGAAGCAATAGAAAGTGCAATTTGTAAAGAAAAATTATAAACTATCATACTTGATGCCTCTCATGATTTGGCGTCGTAGTGCATCCCAATGTGTGGATGTATTTTCTAGGATTATTGTTTTTTTATTTCATGTGGATAAATCCTAAATAGAATTCAAGAATTAGTATTAACAAAAAACATGAAAATTTTCATTTAAATAACTTCAATGTGATTAATACATTAAATTGTCTAGTCATTCAATGAGTAATCATCTCTCGATATAGTTCTAATAGAAATTCATCCATGATAGAGACCGCCTGTTACTTTCTTCCCACTATAGTACACCAGGAAATGTTCAACTCTTGCGTAGAGGCTCTCCGAAGCTTGCTTCAATCATTTAGACAGGCTGGCCATATAGCCTGACCATCGGGAAAATTAAATCGTAGCTGAAAACAAAATAATAATTCTTATAAATACACAATATAATATATTTCATTAAATACTAAATATATTTTTACCCATATATCTGCACAAGATTTATCCTTGATTTCATTTGGCATTTGCCTCCATTATAGTGGGATAAAAAGAATGATGTCAGACTATTTGGGAAGTGTCCCTGAAAAACTCCGACGTTGCTGCCCTCATTTTTCAATCATTTTACTATCACAATTGTATTCCACCATCAACTACGTGTGGTGGTTCCACATTGTACGCATGTGTGTACGCCCTTGCCACCACATATTGTCAGTATATGTATCTATTATGAAAGAAAAACACCTATTTTTTCAACACATGTTATAATGAAAATAAATAATTGTGTAAAAATTTGTTTGGGTTGTATAAGTATAACAGTGGTAGTCTGATCAATGCGCGCTGCTGGATCTATGAAAACAGAAGGAACACCCTATACGGATGGAGTGTGTCCCAATGTATGCTCTGCAGGGATGGACTCTAGTGGAGTAGGAGTTAAAGAAGATGGAATATAAAATACTAGAGAGAAATAAGTATAATGAAAAGAAGATGATAGGGATGGATGGCCGAATGTTGGATTGGGAGTGGGAATCATCATCATATATGGTATAGACAGTTGAGGAGGCTCATATGTAATGGGTGGTGAATAAATGGGAGGCCTAAATATCCTGTGTGTCCCTAATGACACACCAGGATGAGAATGTGGAATTGATGGTATGTTAGTGGGAGGGGAAAGGTCTACTCGGGTATTCCGACTAGATCGTCTTGCTCTCTTAGCACCCCCCCTATGAACACCCTATGTACTGGGACCACTACTCGGATGCTCATGAAATAATTTTCACCAAATAGATGGATCCTGTAAAAATGTTTAATAAAATTATTCACATGAAATTATATATTATTTAAATATAAATATTTGAAATAAAATACTCATTGCAGGCACTAGCGGTAGAATTCCCAACACATTCATGCGACGATTGCTGTCCATAATATTTTTTTCACCTCTCGTCAATTGGTTTCATTTCCTGTATTTGAAAACAAATATGGAAATGAATATAAAATGATAACTAATGTGTAACCCAAAAAAAATGAGATGGAATATGGGGAATCATGGATAATTTATCTATCCATGGTTTTAGGTGAGCATGAACAGATATATAAAGAAATTAATAAATCGTACCAGATATAATAAAGAAATTTAATTTTTTGTTTGATATTTATTTAGTAAGTGTCATAAGTCTATTAAAATAATGGAAAATTGATTCTACAAGACTCATAAGGGCTAAAGAAGTTGTTAACATTAATGAAAAATTTTATTTCTTTAGCCGAGGTAGATGATACTGGATTGAGTACATGTTTTGAGATGAATAGAAACCACCATGTTCATTACCTAGTGAGATGTTAAAGAGAGGTTTTAGAGTTATATAAATTTTACACAAATCATAGTTGAATCATTGAAATGTTTACCAAATTATAAATGTTGGATTTCTAGGTTTGAATATAGATCAATTCCAAATTATAAAATGGAATTAAAGTGAAATTACAACCAATAAACATTAAAAATTCACATAATAGAGAAGTTGGATACAACATATTTGTAATCAATATTAAATAAATTTTAATATTACCAACCTTAAAAGCCCAAGTCGAGGTAACCCAAAGTAATTGAGAACATGAATGGATGATTTTATATATTTCCCACCATAACTTCAAGTTCATAGTCAACTCTAAAAATTGAGCTATTGGAGTCCCCAAAAGTAATTAATGGATCATTTTCAACGGAAGTAGGGAATGTGTCAATTCCATCATCACCATTATAAAAAATATGTCTTTTAATTACTTTAATAATGACACCAAATTTAGGTCTGAGATGCTCTTTGACATAAATAACTTGTTTAGCCAGTGATGCCAATATATATGGTTCATCAGTAACAAGAGTGTGAGTCATATCAATTACTCGAAATCCACAAACACCAATAAATGTTGCCTTCCTCATCATCGAATCAATCCACTGGCATTTCATCATCGCGACTCTTCCTTGAGAATAATAATCAAATATTATTATTTTTTCAATGACTCTATAATAACCTAAATTTTCAAATCACGTTCTACTATCTGATGCACTTTCATAACAATGTGTTTTACCAGTAACCATAACACCATGATGTTTTTTTCTCATTTTTTTCTCATTCATTGATAATAAATTTTTACCCATTGATAACAATTAATTTCCAGTCACGAACCACAATATTAGGAGCAAAAGCCAAATATCTTATTTCCTCAGAGACAGAGTCAGCAGGAAAACTCAATACCTGAAATATAAATGGAAATAAACTTAGTTAATTATTGTTTTAAAAATTTTAAATAGTAATATTATTACATTCAATATTTATAATTATATATATAATAGTTATACATATTCAATTTACAAACAATATGTAGTCATCGAACAATTCACAGTTGAACAAAACTGTGCGATGTGGCATCTCCTGCTCTTCAAGGCTGAGTGCCATCAATGTATATGATCGTGGAATTACTTCTATTTGAGGAGGTGATGGAAAACAGGGTTCAATTTTCTCATACCATTCTTCTTTATTTCTCATTGGTCTATTCATTCTTGTACTATGATCAGACAAATACCTAGAGCATAAATCCATACATTCTTGATATAGGTAACCGTTCATGATAGAAACTTTTGGATGATTCTTATTATAGACATAAGACATTAATCTGTACATATTACTTTCTGTTGGATACATCTAATGGAAAGAAAAATGTCTTATGAGATGTATTTTAGTTGGACTATGGTTAGTCAGATGGGGAAGACATGTGAAAAATGATGGAGGAAATATTTTCTCTAACTCACACAAAATTAATGGGGCATATGACAAATTTTTTTGTAAGAACGACTTCGAAAACATCATGCCAAAAATATGTCTAGAAAAATGGAAAAAATTGAATAACAATAACACATACATTATTGGACAAAAGATGAAGAATTTCTATTGGAATCAACTCCTGTACAATGATTTGATAATCATGAGTCTTCAAGGATTTTATCTTTAACTCTCTTTTATTTCCCTGTTTATATATGTTACTTGAATAAACATCAAGAACCTTAATAGTCTCTAGTTCTTAATGAAATTTATTTTTTCTGTAGGATTCATCACATAAGAATCGCATGGAACTTTCCATTTATTTTCACTGATATGCATAGGAATCAATTTTGGTGTGATGCCCCAATCCACCAACTCATTCTGAGACTATAAATCATCTTTTGTATTTCCATTAACATTTAGAAGATTGAAAGAAAAGTTTCACTTTTATTTTTTTTCAATGAGAATTATGTCTAATAAATGACCTAACAAATTGGTTGACTAGTAAGGAAAATCAAAGAAGATACTTCTCTTCTTCCCTTTGTAATAGGTTTCAGTGGAAAAATTATTTCTCTTTATAAATTTCATTTGACCCTTCCTGAAAAAAAACTAAAATCATTCAATTAATTGAGAAAAATTGTTCCAAACATATGTTGTAGTGGATAATCGGTCTCTATGTTATTTTCAAATCTTCGAGGATTATTTCTATATGGATGGCCCATTGGCAAGAATCATTGATGTCCCATAAAACTAAAACTACAATGATGTTTCAGTCCTTTGGATCATGTATTATTTATACAAACGGGACATGATAGTTTTCCCTTTGTGCTCCATCCTGACATCATTTCATAAGTAAGAAAATCCTTGATCATCCACACAATAACAGTACGCATATGAATTGTCTCTTTTGAACATGCATCGTATGTGCGCACACCAACATCCAAACGAAGATTCAAATCATTTATTAAAGGTTCCATGTACATGCCTATATAATTTCTAGGATCAGAACAGCTAGATATGAGTATACTCATAAATGTTAAAGTTTTTACATACACAACCATGAGGGTATATTATAAATGTGTATAAAAACCATCCATGTGATATGAAACGTAAGCATCTTCCCAAACACATTAAAAACGTCACATGAAAGACCCAACCTCACATTACGCCCGTCAACTGCAAAATTAGGATATCGAGAATCAAATCTCTTCCATGAAAATCCATCTTTAGGGTGAACCAAATTAGGATTATTCTTCTTTCTCTTACTATATTTCCATCACATTTTTATTGATATTTCATCATACGCAAAAAAGATTATGGACTCTATGGATAAATGGAAAGTTCCACATTACTTTCTGTGGCACATGGGATGGTGTTCCCCCAAATAATGGCTTCCAGTGGGATGTTCCATAT
The DNA here is from genome assembly GCA_963277665.1 of Viscum album. Lineage (NCBI taxonomy): Eukaryota > Viridiplantae > Streptophyta > Magnoliopsida > Santalales > Viscaceae > Viscum > Viscum album. The sequence continues at coordinate 226,068,795 of OY728125.1, forward strand.
TTTATATATTCATTTTTTTGCAACCTCCTTCCAGAATAAACTGCAATCTTTCAGGCAAGCAAGAATTTTGTTTCATGAAAATCAATGTTACTCAACTAACTTCAATGCCATATAGTGGATTGACGGAATATCTGCATCATCTGGAAGTAATTCCTTCAAGAAGTAATGAATGTAATCGAGGAATGTATTATAAATCACATACATAGTTTTCTCATGAAAAAATTGGAATAAAAATTCGAGGTTTTTCATTTTACTACATTGTCGATATACACTATTTGTGGCACCATCATTCAATTTTTTCACCCTGACAACATCAAAAATTTCATTAGACGCATCATGTATGATCATATTGAAATATTATTTTGTCAGAAACCTTTCTTTTTCATGATGAAGAATAAATGGAAACCAGTCATATCAGAAATTATCTAATCCTGTCCTCTCATTTGGATCATCAACAATTTGAGATTTCATTTTCTCTCCATTGTGATCCCACACATAGTAGTTTTTTAGAAAATCATATTTAGTTATGTGGTAACTAACTTTGCCACAAGTCAACCAATGTCTTCTTGCACAATTGTAATAGGGGTATTATATGTGAAAACTATTTAATGCATTTTGAAAAAAAACATATAAAATAATCAAATTTATTTTGGAAATTGCTTTAGATCTGATCGGTTTCACAAACCCAACATCTATCCATTCTGTAAAAAATTGTTATAATTCATTTCATCAAAATCAATTCAATAAGATTGAAGTTTCATAAAAAATATATTTTAGTAAATGAGAATTGTTCACTTTATTTGAAACTATAACTAACACACATCTATGTATGAGAATCATAACATAAAAAACCAAAAACTATTAAATTTATAACAAAATATCTTTGAAGAACTATACATGAGTGTACAAGATCTTATACACTTTTGGAGGATAATAATTAATGAGTTGAGTAAATTTGAGATTGAAATAATTTAATATTTTCGTAGATTATTTGAGTGATCACAAACACTGCCCAAGGGGGTGGGGTGTCTATGGTGGTGGGGGTGTCCCTGGGGTGGGGGCACGTCCTGGGTGGTGGGTGCTATCCACGGGGGGTCGGGGGTGTCTGGGGGGTGGCGGGATGTCCACTAGGGGGTTAGGGTATCCACAAGGGTGGTGGGGATGTCCAATGTTGTTGGGGGTGTCCAGGGGTGGGGAATATCTAGGGGTTATGGGTGTCCCGGGGTTGGATGTGTCTCGGGGGATGGGTGTGTCTAGGGTGGTGGGGGTGTCCGGGTAGTCCATGGGGTTGGGGGACTGTCCAGGGGGTAGGGGTGTCCATGGAGTGGGAGGGTTGTCCACAAGGGTGGAGGGGCTTTGCAGGGGGTACGTGGTGTCCAGGGGTGGGCAAGTTGTCCACATGGGTGGTGGGGCTATCCAGGGGGTAGGGGGTTTCCAGGGAGTGGGATGTCCAAGGTAGTGAGGGGGTGTCCAATTGGGTCAGGGTGTCTAGGGGGTGGGGGCTGTATAAGGGGGTGGGGGTGTTCACTAGGGGTGGGGGTGTAGGGGGGTTGTCTAGGGGGTTGGGGGTGTCCACAGAGTTGGAGGGGCTGTCTAGGGGGGTGGTGGTGTGCGGGGGATGGGGGATTGTGGGTGTATGGGGGTGGGGTGTCAAGGGGGTGGGCGGGCTGCCCACAGGGATGGGGCTGTCCAGGGGGTACTGGCTATCCATGGGGGTGGGGGGATGTCCATAGTTGTGTGACTGAGAGCTATGAGATTTAATTGGGTTTTCATTCATGTTATGGAAGAAAAATGATGGGTGTTAAGGATTAGAGTAGTATTTTTCGTGAAAATTCAATTTGGTAGGTTTGGTGACTTGATAACTTGATGGTATCAAGCATGCAATAGGGAAATGGTGGGGCATTGGATTTTGGTGGAAGGAATACAGGTTACTGAATATCTATAGGTGGTTATTAGGAATAATATGATGTATTGTAATGAGTTTATAATGATTTTCATCATCATGGAATGATGAGTATGGGTGTTTTCCTATATGAAGTTAAATGGAATCCTCAAAAAAAATTTCATCATGAAAAGAATTAAATTTAGGATTTGATTAGAAGGTGAAGTCAATATAGAATCACTATTCATTTAATACTTGGAGAGGTAGGCTTGTGAATATGGGACATGCATATGGTAGTATGTCTCTGGTCTAGGTTGATATATATGGAGATTTCCTCCCCTATTCTCTATATGAAATGATTCTCAAAGGATCCCACCACCTCCCCCACCACACCTGCACAGCCCCCCCCCCCCCCCACACCCACCCCCAGCCGACTCCCCTCTACAGCCCCCTCCCCCCCGACCTGCACACCACCACCAGCACAACCCACCCCCACTGCACACCCTCCCTCCCCCACCTACACACTGAACATCCCCCCACCTATACCCCCACCTTCCCCCTCCCCCACCCACTGCACATCACCCCCCCCCCCTCCTGAAACCCCCACCACTTGCACCCGCCACCCTCCCCCCACGCCCACCTACATAGACAACCCCCTAACCTGCACACTCCCCTCCCCCACCCACTTGCACCCCCCCCCCCACACCAACACCCCCCTTGCACAGCCCCCACCCACCCCACCTCACGCCCAACATACTCCCACCACTACACACCCCCACATACACATCCCCCTTCACCCACTACACATCCCCCCCCCATCTGCACAACCCCCCCCCCACCCCCACCCACTACACCCCCACCAGACACCCCCTTCACAACCCACTCCCCCTCGAATAACCTACCCCCACCCGAACACCCCTCCCCGTACCAGCACAACCCCCTCCCCACACCTAAGCTTCACCTGCACATCCCCCCCACTGGTGGGAGAACCCCTACAACACTAATATTGTATAACATTCCTATATAAATTACTGATGGTAGTGGTTATAGAACTGAAATATATATTCTATGATTACGATGAAGTATTTGGAACATGCTAATTTCACATTCAGCAGAAACTGAAAACCCTATATGATGAGTGATTACATCAGATGAGGAAATGAAATAAACCTGGTTTATAAAAACATGTACACATAAGATGTAAATCCAACTCACTAATTTTAAGTAGAAACAACAAGGATGTATCGTTAGAAGAGGAGTGGTCACCCGCTGGGAAGAGAGTGCCACTTGGGTTGGCAAAAAAGCAGTCGATCGAATATGGGAAGGGTAGTGGGGGCTTGGGTTATTTGGGGAAAACCTTTTCCAATGGTTTTAAAAAAACCATTGGGAAATATTGGAAATCCATATAACCCAACAATTTTCATAAACCATTCGGAAAGACTACACTAAATCAATATTTTCTAACATTTTTACAAAATTATTATTAAAAACACTCTATCCCAACGGTTTAAGAAAACCGTTGGGAAAATGGAGTTGGTATAACTATGAATTCAAATAGTTGTAACTAAATTCCAATGTGTTAGTTTAGTGAATATGGACATATACCCATATCTGGAATGAATTGAGAGTGAAACACCGCTATTGCAGGGATCTGTGAAATGGTGAAATAGGTCAAGGAGTGACGGAACGGTGCCTGTGAGTCCATGTGCAAGGACCGATGACTCCAAAAGAGGTGGGACAATAAGGATGTCGAAATAGTGAGTCCGTGAGAAAGAGAACAGCTCCAAGAGGATAGACACATTGGTGTAACTGTGAGAAGAATAGATGGTGAGAATGTGAAAGAAAAATGGTGGTAAATGTTATGGTGACTCTGTAAACCTGTAAAATAAACAGAGCAAAATAAATTAGAACATAAATAAAAATTGAAAAAAATAATGAAATAAAACTAATTATTAATTAAAACAAATGAAAATTTAAGTACATAATAAAATTTAATAAACATATATAATCATTTAAAAACATAAATTATAATTTTATTAAATTTAAATTATAAAACATAAATTGTTACTAAACGAAAACTAAATTAAAAAAGAATTAATTAATTAATAGTTAATATAAAAATTAAATATTTAAATAAAAATGTTAAGTTAATGCTACTATAAAATACTAAAATTTTTATATTATATAATTAATTATCATCTTATTGAATAATTTAATTGATTTACCAAATAAAATTATAATGTTAGAATAAATTTAATTTGATTGAAAACATAAATTTGTAATTAATGAATTATTAAAAGTAATCTACTAATTATGTTCAATTTAATTAATTAATTTTGAATACATGAAATGTTATATTAAAACTAAATAATTTATGAGAAAAATAAAACTAATAATTAATTATTAAAATTTAAATCATTAAATATGCCGAAAAAAATATGACACTAAAAACATTATTTGAATATAAAAATAAATTAACAAATAAAGTAACAATTTTATAGAATAAAATACATGATTAATCATAAATATTTAGTAAATGTTAAATTTATTTATAAAAAAAAGTTTTAATATTTAATATAATGTGAAAAAAAACCCAGTAAAATCATTAAAAATTAATGAAAAATATGGTGAAAAACATGTGTTTTTAGGGCCACATCATAGAGTAAGATGGTGAATGGTTTCAAGATAAATCATCAATAAGTGTTCTAATAATAAACCATTCAATATACTATTGTATATGATATCATAATATATTAGTCCCAATTACACTTAAGATTCAACCAGAGTGTTGAAATAGTCAAAATTATTCTTATCAAATCATTAAGTAATTATTAAGATAAATACTCTTTTACTTTGAAAGGAAGAGTTCTTATGAACAATATTTGTATAAAATAAGAATTAATATAATATATAATAAAATGATAAATTTTATAAAAATAATGGTTTCAAAAATAGATTATTGAGTTCCCTCTAAAATAAGAAAGAATTCGAGAAAGTCCCTTGAATCAGACTTCTATTTCGGGAATAATTTTTTGAAATATCTATCTAAAATATGAATCTATCCATAAAGGAAAGAATTATTATGGTTGGTACATATATCTAAAACATTCAAAAAAAATCTTATCATTACATAACATTATATAAAAATTTAATTGTGATTAATAGAGAGAAAGAGTAACCTGAATGAAAATGGAGGTTCATGTAGAAAATCACTACCTTATGTCTGAATGTGCTTCGCTCTTGAACTTATGGTCTTGGAATATTAAACTATACTTAATAATAACTTAATTAAGAACCTTTTGGAAATTTATTTTATTTATCAAAACATTATTATGTTCATTTATGTTTATTTTTATGGGCTAACATATTCAATGTCATCGTTTTAGTGTGCCTGTTTCATTAGTTTTCATGATAGGTTCTCCTGTATAAGAGTATGAAAGTTCATGAAGAATGGAAATTGAAATCCCCAATTGAAGTTATGGTTTATTAATTATCATATATACTATAAATTTATCATAAAAACCTTATGATTATTTTGGTAGAGTATGAATCAATAGTAAATTTTTTAATGATAAACGCTTTGATTAATTTAGAGGGTTTTCGATCACCATGAACTCATTTTATTTTATAATTTAATACCTTGTGTAAAAAAGATTCAAGAACATTAAGTAGGATATATTACATAAATTATGATTTTTTTGATTAATAAAAATGGTTTCATGACCATAATTTAAGATAGTAATGGATATTGAAAAACTGTCATCCTTGAATGTGATAAATTAACTCATCTCGGATGGTGTTTCCATTTTTAATGTAAGAGGAGGGGGAAAGAGTGATAATGATGAAATATTACAATAGAATAATAAAATTAAATTACATTTAATTTTCTATAATTATTATAGTAGTTGAATTATTGTAGGATAGGATAGGTAAACAAAAGTATGGAACTTATAAAATAAATTTAATGAAAAAAGAACATAGATTTACCTCTTGATTACTCCTCCTTGAGACCCTCCTTAAGAACATTGGTTTTTTCATTTTTCTGATTCCATCAGGACTCAGACATGGGGTTGGGGATTGGGAAAATTATATTTAAGAACATAGTCAATTCTTGTAGCTTGATGGGTGTGAGAGGAAGAGTGGGTTAGGGGTGGTTTTTATATTGGAGGAGAGGAGTTATTTCCCATTATTTTAATTATTGTTATATTATTTTGGCTCAAGGCTATATATTTTCTTGATTAATGTGACTCAAAACCAGAATAATTGTATGTGAGTTCTAACTAAGTGTTTTTACATCATTAATGATGCAGGGAATAGTGAATTTATCATATAATGTACTTATACCGTAAATTACTGTATTTTACTATTCACCAAAAATTCATGTATTTTAGGATAATACCCAAAAATAAAACTAACCATTTTCCAATGTGTTGAATTCAAATATGGACTCCTTTTTAAATAAATTGTTATTTAAATATATTAATGTTAATTTTTTAAAAAAATCATCATTTTGTTTAAAAATACTGTTTTTAAAACTAAAATTGATTTTATAATACCCTGCAAATTTGAAAAACGTATTATTAATTTTTATTTTAAATAATTTTATTAATTTAACATTATAAATAATTATTTATTAATCATAGAAATATCACACTTAATTATTAATTTCTAAATTTCTTCATTTTATTTCTAAGGTGTCTAAAATTTATTTATAATTTTATTGGATAGGTTACTATTCATAAGTATCATATTACTATTTAAAAGTGTATATTACTATTCATAAGGGTTAATTAACTATTCAAAAAAAATGTAAGTTGATCCTATCAGATTCTAAATATATTAATGAATGCAATAGTGTATATCAGTAGTTTGATATTCAAATCACAATGGTGGAAAATTTATATATAATGGTTTAGTAATAAAAAAGTGTTCGTTATAAGAGACTCAGTGTCTCCTACATTGAATATTAAATTTATTTATAAAACCTTGGGATGTTACATTCACCCCTTTCAAAAATGTCTTTCTCGAATTTTTAGAATGTCACCCCATAAAAATATTTGGGTAGTTATTCATCAAAATTTACTCTGGCTCCCATGTTGCCTCTTCAATTGTATGATTTTTTCAATGTACCTTTACTAGCCGAGTCATCTGATTCCTCATCTCCAGTTATTTTGTCTCCAGAATCTGGATACGCTCTTCATAAAATGATAAATCAGGCTCCAACTCTATACCCTCATAAGTGAGGACATGCATTGGTTATGACATGTACATTCTCAATAATGATACATGGAACACATTGTGTGCCTTATAAAGGCAAGGAGGCATTTCCAAATGATAATCCACAACCCCAATTCTCTCTAGAATTTCAAAAGGGCCTATGAAATGAGGGCTCAGTTTCCATTTCATTCCAAAATTATAACACCCTTCCATGGAGATACATTCATGAAAACAAGATATCCTTCTTGAAATTACAAATCCTTCTTTGATTATCAGTATAGAACTTTTTCCAACATTAAGCTACTTTGATATGGGTTTGAATTGTCTTTACATTCATGGTAGTTTACTCAACAAGATCTGGATTCCCAATATTCCTATCACCAACATCATCCCAACAAGTTAGTATATGACATGTCTTTACATATAATTATTCTTATGGTTCCATTTAAATTCTTGAATGGAAACTGGTATTGTAGGAAAAATCCACCAAAGATAAATATTGATCCCACATACCTTGAAAATCATGTGATCATGATCTGAACATGTCTTCAAATTTTCAGACAATCCTTTCTGATTGCTCGTTATTTTGTGGGTGATAAGAATTACCAAAATGAAACCTAGTATCCCAATATTTCTAAATCAATCTTCTTAATTTTGATGTAAATTTTGGATCATGATCATAAACACTTGAGAGAGTATCTCCATTAAGTCTCACAACTTCATAGATATAGATTCGTGCATGGTGCTCCAGGGGAAAATCCTCCCTTATATTAGGTAAATGTGCATATTTCCTAATGCGATCAATAATGACCCATATTCAATCATCTGTTCTTGGAGTTTTGGGTAATCTAGTGAAAACAATCATGGTGATGTTGTCCCATTTCCAAGTATGAATAGGTAGAGGTTTCATAAATCCACTAGGATGTTTTCATTCAACCTTCACTTGTTGACAGACTAATCATCTTGATACATAATTAACAATTTTCCTCTTCATGTTTTCCCACCAAAAATGTTTTTTCAAATATTTTTACATTTTAGTGCTACCATAGTGTATAGAAAAATTATAGCTATGGGAATAATCAAATAAATCCCTTTTCAGCATGGTTATTTATGGAACACATTACCTCTCCCAAAATTTTAAAATTCCATCCACACAAAAAATCATAAAACTTCCCATCATTTACTCATTTTTTTAAGATTCACATCCTAAAACTAATATTTTTTAATTCTTTATAATGTAGATGTTTGGGAAACCAATGGAAAAGGTAATGATGCTTTACCCTCATTGATAATTACTGTATCCATCCTCACTACGTCCATATACATATGATCCTATCCAATCCTCAATTGTTTAAGACTACATGATCATTTATGAATAATGCACCAACTACCTTATTTTTGTTTCCTAAGTGGTAGTGTATAGAGAAAAAATAATCCTTTAGTAGTATGATCTATCTCCATTGCATCACGTAGAGTTATTTCTCGGAGAAGGTATGTTTAATAATCTGGTTAACTGTATATATCTCACATCATTTACCACAGAGAGAGTGTTCCTATATTTTTAGAGATAATATCACATAATCTAAATCATGATCATGAGTAGGATGGTTTTGTTCATGAATTTTTATCTACCCTTATTAATGGGTAATAACTCTATCATACTTCATACGAACACAACAAAGTCCTGTAATTAGTGTATTAGTATAGATCACAAAGCCAACATTCCCTGAAGGGAGATTTTGGATCGAATAATTCACTAATATGCTCTTTAATTCTTTAAAACATTCCTCACATTCACTTGACTATATGATCTTAAACACATTATGAGTAAGCTTGGTTAACGGGTTTGATAATCAAGAAAAGTTCAGAATGAAACACAGATTATAAAATGAAAATATAAAAAAATTATGTACCTCAGTTATGTTCATTGGTGTATGCCATTCCTAAACATCCATTTTCTTATAGGATAAATGTATATTCCATCCATAGAGACAATATGTACAAGAAAAGAAAATTATTAAATCTGAAATTCCTCCTTGCTAATCTTTCCATATAATTTTCTTTTTCTGAGAGTCTTCAGATTAATTTTCAAGTTATTTTCATTATCTTTATATATTGTTCAGTAAACATTGATATCATTAAAAAATACAACATTAGAGTCATCAAGATATTCCTTGAAAACCCAATATATTTGATCTATTAAAATATAGGGTGAATTAGTTAGTCCAAAAGGAATTATTTTAAACTTTTAATTCCAATCCCTAGTTTGAAATACTGTCATGGGAATATCTTCCATCCTCACACACAACTGATGATATCCAGATCAAAGTTTCATCTTATAAAAATATTGGGCTCCATGAATTTGATAAAATAAATCATTAATGTGTGGTAGGGGATACTTTTTTTTGCATTGATCCCTGTATTATCAATGTACAACCTCATAGATCATCTTTATTCTTACTAAAAAGAACAGGGGATCCCCACGGAGAAAAAATAGGGTCAATAAATCCTTTATCAATCAATTTAAAAAAAATTCTTCAGTTCAACTATGTATACAGTGGCCATTCTATAAAGAGTATTTGATATAGGTCATGAATAAATAATTAAATCAATAGAGAACTCAACTTCAAACATTGGAGGATGTCCATGTAAATCATCTAGAAAACATCAATATATTCTTACACAATATATACATCCTCAATTTAAAAATTCATTTCCTCACCCATATATATTTCATTTTATTCCTCCCCAATAATTTAAATCATTAGTGCAACTGGGGATGGATCTAGATGAGAATCAAGTGTTAAGATATCTTCTCTTAAGATAAGGGATTCTACATCACTCTCAAAATCCATGACCTCCTTCTCCTTGTAATATATTTTAACATGATAATTTGAAATCCAATCCATATCAAGGATTATATGAAATCCAATCGTGGGTATGATGATAAAATCTATAGATAAAGCACATTAATATTCCATGATGGGGACTGCCTGTCACATCTTTGTTAAAATGATACATACCATAGAATTTTTGACTGAAAACTCCTTTATTTAATAAAATTGGAAATATATAATTTTATTTTCAAACTGGTAATATATAAAATAATGCAGTGATCTAGAATCAAATTGATTATTTTCTAATTTGGAAGAAATTTTTATAGTACCAGCCACCACATCATTTGTAACTTCAACTTCAGCAATTGTGATCACATAAGATTATCTATGCTCCATTGGCCTTTTTTCAGGCAAATTTCCATGATACTTTGGAAAATCATTAGCATAGTTTCCCATATCCTTAGAGCTACAAAAATGTACATTGATAACTTCTTTCCACTCTTTATAATCATCAGCATGATATCCTCTCTGTCCACACTTGTTACATATGCCTTTTCCTTTCAAGCAGGCCCTAGGGTGCTTCCTTCCACGAGTATCTCACATTGGAAAATTCACCTTATTATTATTCCCTTTATCCAATATATCCTCTACCAATCTATTATAATATTTTTCCCCATTAAATAAATATGTCATATAGAATTATTTATCTATCTTGATATAACTTGAGAAAATGTCTTTGTATAATGAGAAGCTTTGAGAGACTAGTGCCATTTAGAGGAATTGTATTAAATCATAAAAGAATCAATCAATATTTATCCTTATACTATTTATATAGTATGTATCATGACTTTATAACATTGTAAACATGCATTTATACTTTGAAATACTTTCATCCACTTTATTTTTGGGACTCATGAATTTCCTCTTTGTATATTTATGTTGTTCACCAGGAAAATATTTTTATAGGAAAATTTTCATGAAATCCATCTATCCCATTTATTCAATTTCATCCCCCTCCTTTGCGTTTTTAATTAAAGACCACAATTTATCTTCTTCTCCCGATGGATGGTAAAATTCAATGTCAATTGTCTCTCTTTATTTACATCCCAAATCAAGAAATATCTTCTCAAAATATTTTATCCACTACTCAGCTATGAATGGGTTTGTAGTCCCATTTAATAATAGAGGTTTTTGTCGAAAGAATAGTCTAACATTTCTCTTCGATGTTGTGGATCAGGATTATCCATACGGGTATGGTTATTATTCATAACTTGATTTAGTTTTCCAAGTATATTTATAACTTTTTCAATACTAGTCTTAGATCTAGATCCAATATCATTGTCATGCATCAGATGGAAATTCCTGCATGGGATTCACATGTCCATGTGGTTTCCATTCCTTCCACTAGGTTCCATTTGTCAATAATTTCCTACAATAAATTATGTTATGAATCCTAATTTATATTCTCAACATAGAAAAATAATTATTATAAATTGAAATCATTTCCATTGCTTTTCTCTTATTCATAAACATGGTTTCTTTGATGAGAAATTTGTCTTTAATTCCTTCATAATGGCTCGTAACAAAATTGTGATTTATCCAAAGAATATCACCTGAGAGAGTCAAACTAGCTGCTTAGTAAGGCCCATTGATATATACAAGGATACCCCGAGTTAATCCTGAAACTCATTGTTGGTGTTGTTACTCCTAGCTACATATGTTCCAGAACCATGACCACTAGTAGTATCCAGATAGGGATGTATTTTCTAGAAAGATACACATTATATATTACTTACCATAATTCCAAGATGTTCTGTTATGTTTATCCTCAAAGAATATCTTATAGTTTTCTTTACCTCGTCTACATTTTCTAAATCTATTTTTCATGTTTTTTACTAAACTTCCTCTAATACAAACTGTGAGGACCCAACCCTAGTTTCCCACAGATGGTACCTTATTTTATTAAATTGTCATATAAACATGGAATTCATATCCAAAAAGGAAAAAATAGTTTAGTGTCTTTAGAAGAGAAGATAAATACATAACTTCAACATTTCAACTTTAAATAAAACAAAACAAAATAACTTATTTTGAATCACACATGAGCTCATAGACTATCCTTGCAAGTGATTCAAAATAAAATTATTCACATCCTCTGAAAAATAAAACATGTGAAATGGGTGAGATCAAATAATCAGTAAGTCTAAATAATATAGTGGAATAAAATATAAATATAAACACTAGGAATGATAAATAACTTAAAATTCATTCCATTAAAAATACAATTGAGCAAAATATTGAAGGAATAAAAACGGATCAAATAATTCTACAAAGCATAACCATAGATATTATACTAGAGGAATAATCACATAGAATATCAATTTCTAGTTTCATTATTTGGAATAGTTAATTCTAGTCATTCTAAAATAAACCACAAAGGCCATGGCTGAGACACTTGAAACTGATTAACGCCTCAACCAAAACTATATCTGAAAATGGTCAATGCCCCAGCCATGTCCATATCTGTTTTGTCTCATGAGACCTACCGAAGAATCGAGGGACTATAGAAGGCCCAACCCTTCACTTAATGTTACAAATTAATTCCTCATAAGAATTGGGATAGACTTAAAAAATATATATGTTCATATTGAAACTAACATATGAAATGTAAATAACTTTCCCCAAATGAAAAGACTAATGATTCAAAGTAAAATGGTGAATGGTTTCAAGATAGCACATCCCTAGTCAAACTAATTATAAACTATTAAATACAATATGTTAGATAATATCATTCAATAATATTCCCAATTAAACATAATATTCAACAATATTGTAGAAATAGACAAAACTACTCTTATAAATTTATTGCGTAATTCTTGAGATAAATACTCTTTTACTTTGACAAGAATATTTATTTTTGAAAAATATTTTTATAAAAACAAAAGAAAAAATAAATAATTTTTTCATAACAAAATTATTATTTATTTAAAAGTAATTTATTCTAAAAATAGATTATATAGTTCCCTTGATAATAGGTAACAATTCAAGAAATTCCCTTGAATTGGGCTACTATTTCGGGATGAAGTTTTGAAAGATCCATTTTAAACATGTATCTATCCATAAAATAAATAAGGATTATACTTGGTACACAAATATATAATAGTAAAAAAAATTATGATGAGTAAATAAAAATAAATAAGAATTTAATTGTGATTAAGAGAGAAAACGAGTAACCAGAATGAAAATGGAGGTTCGAGAAGAAAATCCATTCCTTATGCCTCAATATGTTCCTCTCTTGATCATAGGGTCCTAGAATATGAAATTAGAATTCCTACTAACATAATTCAAAACCATTTAGACATTTATTTTATTTATTATAATTTTATTAAATTAATATATTTTCATTTTTGTGGGTTTAGATATTCAAAATCATCGTCTGTGAGTGCTCGTTTCATTAGTTTTCAAAATATATTCTCTTGTATATGTGTATAGATGTTCATGTAAAATTAAAATTGAAATAAGGATATTACATTATGGTTTATTAATGATCATGCATAAGGTTAAAACACCATATAAATATTATGGTTATTTTGGGGGAGGATGAATAAATAGATAAAATTATAATGGTAAAGTCTTGGATTAACATGGACGTTTTTCGATCACCATGAACTCTTTTCATTTTATAATTTAATAAAATTTTTAAGAAATTATTTTTCAATATAATTAAGATATATTACATATATATTGATCTATTTCAACCATAAAAATGTCTTTTGGACCAGAAATTATGTTGGTAATAGAAATTGAAAACTCATCGTCCTTGAATGTGATAAATTAACATATCTCAAACGATGTTTGCATTTTTAATATAAGAGGAGGGGGAAAGAGAGATGATGATGAAATATTCAACCATCATAATAAAATTATAGTACATGTAAGGTACTAGTATTATCATATCATTTTAATTAGTGTAGGTGATGAGAGATAAAGGAAAGAATAGAACTTCAAAAAGAAATTGAAAGAAAATGGAAGAGAGGTTTACCTCTTGAGTACTCCTCCTTGTGAACCTCATTAAGGCCATTGGTTTTGGAATTTTAGTGAGATTGAAATGTATTGGACATGTGGAAGTGACTTGGGAAGAGTATTTTCTAGAACATATGCATGTGTCAATGCATTATTGGTGTGAGAGGAAGAGGGGCGAAGGGTGGTTTTTATAGGGGAGGGAAGGAGTTATTTATCATTATTCTAATCACTATTTTATTATTTTGCCTCAATACTATGAATATTATTGATTATTATCACTCAAAACAGTAATAAGTTCCTGTGATATTGAACTTAGCTTTCTTACATAATGCATGATGCATGTAATATTGTATTTATCTTAAAATGTATTTATATTATAAATTACTATATTTTACTATTCACAAAAAATTCAAGAATATCTGAAAAATACAAAAAATTAAACTTAATAACTTTTTGAAGTCTATACATAAAATTTGGACTCAATATTATGAAAATAATATTTTAAATATGTGAAATTTAATTATTAAATAAAGTCATCATTTACATGAATATATAGTTTTTAATACTAAAACTGATTTTATAATACCCAAATAAATTAAATAATGTAGTATTAAATTATCCAAAATTCATAGGAAAAAAAATATTTATTGAAGAATACATTTTAGGAAAATGACTTTTATTTTCATTAAATTTTTTAATTAAATTTTTTAATTAAATTTTTATTACTCACAAAAATACCAACACTTAATTAATAATTTCTAAAATACTCCACTTCATTTATAAAGTGTATAAATTTTATTTTCACTCTTATGAAAGTGGATACTATTTAAAAGAACTATATTAATATTCAAAAGGGTATGTTACTATTCATAAGGGTCAAGTTATTATTCACAAAAAATGCATGTTGATCATATCTGACTCAAAATATCTTATAGAATGCATTGTGTATGTATGTTTTTTGAAAATCAAATCATAGAGGTGGAAAAATTATGTTCACTGGCTAGGTTATAACAAAATGGTGTTTTTTAGAGACTCGATTTTTCATGCATTCAATAGTAAATTTATTTATAAAAAAATTTATGTTACAATATATGCACTAATAAAACTTTGGATGACCATATTTATAAGGGTCATATTTTTTACAATATTGTCATACATGAATTGCTAAAATTATTCATCCTATTGATTTTATTCCCTCTCCATATTTATTCTATATTAGTAATTAGCAAACTTTATTCAACAGTTTTAATTGGGATTTCAATAATAACTAAAACCCATGATGATCAATATATTATGATCATAGAATTTTTATATACTATTTATTTTATTCCAATTGTCATTTTCTTAATGATGTTTTAAATTGTATTCTGATAATGTATTATTTTTTTCATTTATTATCTAACATTATTTAAAAAAATGTTTTTAGTTGTTTTTCTATGGAACAAGTTATTCAGTAAAATATTTATTTTTGGTGAAATACATAGTAAAATGATGTATTATTTCAGTCCCCCAACATTAATATAATTTCTCTATATAAATTTCACTAATATATTGAAATCAAATGAGGGAAATTATTTTGAATTATATATTATGGTTTCAATATTATTTCTATAAAATATGGTTTTTTATAGAACAATAATCACGTGAGTGGTCTTCTATAATAGCATTTTATGAAAATGTTTCAAAATATCTATTGGTTATACCTCATAAGAGAAACACTGTTCTCATGGTGGAACAACTACTTTTAGTGTATGGGATGGGTATTGTGTGTACTTCCAAAAAAAATTTATGAGGAACACATTATTCAATTAGGAGAGGGATGTTAGAAGGGAAAATCATATTCTACCATACCTAACTGATCATGGATTTAAAAAGATCTAATATTTATAGGGACAAACATTACCTTATTACCCAATTCATTTACTTTTATGGTTATATTAAATGAAATACATCTTCAATGAAATCAAACTCTAAATCTCAATAATGATTAATAGTGTAACTCTTCTATTGACTTTGGTAAATATTAATGAGTCACTAAATGGTTTGTATTTTCTATAACGTTTCATATGAATGATCTTGTCCAATAAGACATCACTCTCTATATTCAACTCATGATTATATACTTTTAGACCTTTCCAAAAATATATCCTTATACGGTCCTATATAAATTCTAGAAAAGAAATTATTATTATAAGAGATGTAGTCTAGGGGATGGTATTGATCCACAAATCCTATTAACAACATTTATGTGTATCACAATATATCCTCTAGGGAAATAATGGTTCTTTGAAAATCATGATCAATTAAAAGATGATAGATAAACAGAAGCAGAGTATTATATCCAACATAAACTGACTGTTATTATAGAATATCAAGGTAGAACTAATATCTCAATTGAATAAATGGTATGTGTTTTGACATGAGTCCTTAATGAATCCTTTATATACACCCTGGAAATTTTATTGGGTGACAATCCATCTCAAACAGATATGAAATGGATTGGATTCCTTTTTCTTTCAACTACAAACCCAACAACTTTATAGACTTCGAAAACCCTCACTATACCCATTTTGAAATATATAGTAATCTACTACCATTTCAATGTTGGTAGGAATAATGGTTGAATAATAACCATATACATAATTCACAAAACCTTAATGTGATTGTATAATAAGAAATGAGATATATAAATTTTAATCCAACTATTTATTTTATCACACTAGAAATTAAACTTGAGATCCCTATTTAATTTTTTCCTTTGAGAATGTTTATATAATGATGAATTAAGAAAATAGTCAAATAGATCAGTGTTCTACTATTGGTATGACACATATTTATTTCCAAATTATTATAATTTCATAATTGTTAATGTTGAACTCAAATATACTCTACACCTTCTTCAATAGATCCATATACTCCCTCTAGGTGTAACATCCCAGGGAAATAAAGATTATTTGTTTTTCATATTTATTAATATTTGTGAATAAAATATTAATATTACTTTAAAAGGAATTTTATGCTCGATGGCGTACCCAATACGCAACAATGAGTTTCTTTGAAATCTTACATTGCACTCTAATAATAAAATAATATTATTTTAAAAGGTAGTTAACTCCTAGCCATTATATTGTAGGTAATGAATAGAAATAACTAAAATATGATTAAATATGTTTGTTACATGTTTTATCATTTATTCAATAGAAGACAAGGGCTTAAAATAAGAAAAGAATTCAATTTTAATCATAAATACTCTAAAATTCACTAAAAGGTCGATTCATCATCTTTTGATGGTGAAACCTATTTAATATAGTTTTGGTCACTCTTATACATTCTATTGGACCAAATAAAATTCTTATTTAGAATCGGGACATCAAAATTTACTTTGTGTAATTTTTTGTTATTTTTCCGATAAAGTTCATTTTCTAATGAATAATGAAAAATGTTGTATTTTAATTCAAAACCTCTGTCTAATCTAATTTATTTATATGATAACACTATCTTTTGAATTTGTCTTAAAGTGAAATTAGAATATATTTTTCCATTTAATCCAATGGTGGTCATTGGAATTAATTTCACTTTGAAATTGGACTTAAACTAGTGTCAATCTTTTAATAGATATTATTTCTTAAAAACACGCTATTTGTTTTGACAGCATGAATTAATTATTAAATTAGTTAATTCAAATTATATGTTTTTAATTTTTTAAAATAGATATCATTTTTTAATTCGGAATATCAAATATAGCTTATGGTGATTTTTTGGTATTTTTCTAAAAAACATGAATTTTTGATGAATAGTGAAACCACTAAGTGGTAGTTAAAAAACTGATTTTTCATTTCAATGAAACTTTACCACTTATGTGATATGAATTTCAAAAATCCAGCATACATGGTTGTCTTTAGAATGTAAAATGTGGTTCAATGGGATTAAAATATTTTTGATGAATAGTAACTTTTAAGTTTTATTAATCGCGATTAAAGGTAATTAGTATAATTTAAGGTAAAGATTATGTTATAATAATATGAAATGACAAGGAAACATGTCCTTCCCTTATTGGATGAGTCATGGCCGACCAATAAAATCCATGGGTCAACTGGGGTACCCCATGTAGCCACTTTGGTTGGAAAATTAGATTAATAACTTGTTATTTGAAATTAAAATTAAAATGTCACAAACATGTACTGTTTTACTAAAACAATTTTTACATGTGGTTATACAAGTCATATTTTTAACTATAAATATTCATTGGAAAGATAAAAAAATATCCTATATCATGATAGTTTTTTTATAATTTTTGGAAAATATATAATTTAATTTATTTATGACACCGTGATGATGTAGTGATTACCTCATAAATGAACGATTTAAATAAAATTAGATGATAAGGTAAACTATAAGTCTTACACATGTCACAAACCTATTGGATGGGTGGTTATAAAAACCTTATCACCTTATCCTCTAAATATATCCTTTTTGGAACTTTAAAATCTGAATAGAATTTTATAATAAAATAATATTTTATAACATTCCAAGCATACCCCTTCTCCTCTCTTATAAAAGGCCCCCACCTCAACCACCTTACCCACACATCTAAAGCCATTGTCTCGTCCAACCCATGCCCATTTCGACTATCCACATCCCTATATTACTCCTAGAAGCCTCACTTTGGGCAGAAGTCTTTCCAAGGAAGCCTTTGAGCTCAAATCAAAAAGAGTTACCCGATTTAAAGGTAAAGTCTTCCCTAGCGTTCTTTTGTTTTATTTTGTTCTCCAACCCCCTAAACTCTTTTTATTCCATTATTTTGTAACAACACAAGTATCTTCAATATACTAGGATTTTTTTAATAAGTATTCTAACTATACTTACACACACATCCATCTATGTGTTAAAGAACATAATGTTTCTGTGGATGGCGAATTGCTGCCTCACGAAATGATGATTGTTCAATATTCTTTTAACACCTTTAATGGTGGCCATTATGATGTCACTATATTTTATATATATGATATATATGGTATTTAAGTTTTCTATATTCTTCTGTATTTTATATTTAAAACATACTTTTATTCTTTTCATGTTGTGGAAATGCGATAATTTCATATGAGGAAGTGTGGACTACTTCCCCCTCAAGTGATGTGACTCGTTCATGCAATACATGGAATGTATAAAAAATGAAATTAATGAACATATGTGACCTATAGAACATATATATTATACTGAAATTAAAATATATATATCAATAATTTATTTTTAATTCCATTAATATGATAAAGAAATGAAAGTAGAGTTCATACGTATGTACGGCCTACCGTCCCCATGAACGGTGCATTTCATTTCTTTTTATATCCAAATGTTATGGAATAGTATAAGATGAATATTTAATGGATATATATGATTTTTAAATCATTAATACTATTCTGGAGATGATTTACATATAAATACATGGACAATCATTTTCAAACAAGTTCATTTTTGACTCATGTACCAAACATCGACAAAAACGTCTAATATGAACTCACATTATTAACCAATTATTATAAAATCATAATATGTGATATGAACTGAATAATAATATTTAAAGGATTTACTTAAGAAATTATAAATTGACCAAAGTTTATTATTCAAGAATATAAAGAAATGAACAAGACAAGTTAGACTTGAGGTAAGGGATTCGACCACTCTCTTTCTTTTGAAGTACCCTCTTTTATGTCATTTCATTTATGATCCATGTTCTTATGTTGGAGGATGTTATTTTTTATTAACCATACTGTAAGATTTATTTTTATATGATTAGATACCCCATATTACTCTCATCAATTCAATTTTATAACTTTTAATTGGTGTCGTTAGGGTGCCGAATTTTCGTAAGGGATCATACCTCTCTCTTTCTTTTTAAGTACTCTTTTTTATGTGACTTAATTTAAGCTCCTCTTTCTTATGTTGGGGGATGTTATTATTTATTCCTATTACTGTAAATTTTATGTTAATATGATGAGAGACCCTATTTGATCTCATCACTACATTTTTGAAAGTTTTATGGGGCGCTGTTAGGCTGCCGAATGTTCATAAGGGGATTTTCATCTCACTTTTTATTCCCGTTAGATTCATGCTATATTGGCCACTATTTCCTTTTGTGTGGTGTATTTACTTCCCATTATTTTACTATTTGTATAATATAATATCATTTATGTGTATTTACATCTTCATTGTATGACCCTTCTTTCACGGGGTGTACATTTCGAAAGTTGCCCAAATCGGTAAGGGAACCTTTCACACTCCTCTCTTTAAAAGACTTATTTTTTATGTATTTTAATTTACATATATTTATGTTATGATACATTCTTCTAAATTATTATTTATGTAAATTTTATGTCCAAGTGATGAGATACCATTTTTTCTCTCATAACCAAATTTTATTAATTTTATGGAGACGCAGTTAGGCTGTCGAATTTTAACAAAGGAACTTCTTAACCCAATTTCTATTTCATTGGTTTCAAAATGTAGTTATTGAATATGCCATCCTTTGAATATGTGTTAATGACCTTTTATTATTTTACACTTAATATCCACTTATATTGGGTGTTTTTATATTTTCCACACATAATTATGAGGTTGATTTATCCTTAATTTAAGGATACCTTCTTTATAAGGGATTTCATCTCATTTTACATTTCTATTTGAGACTTCATTGTTGTTATGCACCAATTAACTCTTATATGGTGTATATATTGTCCTTTGGAATGTTATATCATGAATAAATTTATTCTCATGATATTATAAAGTACTTATTAAATGTTATTCCTCAATTATTTGTATTCAAGTGTCTCTCATTTTGTTAAAAAACTTTTAACTAAAATATCGTTTTAAATTTTTATTTATTTTATCTTATAAATATTTCTAATTAATATCCACGTTTTCAAAATGGTTTTAAGGATTTATTTATATGGATATTAATGGTTTAAAATTTTAATAGATTCAAAGTGGTATGGGACACTTTGATTCAAAAATATCTTTATTAAATGTTTTAAATCGTTTTGAAAATGGTTTTTAGAAAGGATTCATTATTTCAATATCTTAAAATGTATTATTGTTAATGCAATGTGGTAATGTTATCTTTTCTTTATGCTTAATTTATGTGCTATGATAATGTTATGGTTCTTGGGCACTATTTATGAAGACGGGTGGTTCCATGATAAACTAAGGGTGGGTGATCCCGATATAGCACTCCCATGCAATGGGTAACGCGAAGTGGTTAAACGTTAAGGTTTCTCCGAAGAGATTTAGGGAATATACTATGATGGGTATTACAAACATAACTATGAGTCTTACTCCCTACGTAAGAATGTTATGAATTCCTAAAGATACCTTTATGTCTCATGATTTCTATTTAGTTATGCATATGTGCTATGATTTCATGAGGTATGTTAAATTGCTTATGTTTTATGAGTAAAGTATGATTTCATGGATTCTTATGTATAAATGGACTAATGTTTTCTTTCCATATTGTTATAACCCTTATTGAGATTTTAATACACATCCCATGTTTTTTGATATGTTTTTCACAGGAAATAAAGTGGAATAGTGTCAAGGATGGGATCAAGGAAATGTTATGCTGTCTAAAACCAGAACTAGACAATACTCTTTTGTTCAAGAGTTTTTATTTTGTAAAAAAATGGAAACTAAGTAGATGTGTCTACTTTGTAATCTTTGTGATGTAATAGTTATGTCATAATTCTCTAAAACCCTAAACCTGAAAGGATCCTCAATGTGAATTATTCAATTTAATTCAAGATTAAGTAATTTTTTAAGGTCGGGTCTTTATAGTTGGTATCAGAGGTCGGTTTAGATAACTTTAGAGGTTAGGGTATTCTTTAAACATAAGTGACATCACCATATTGGCTGGGATTTCAGAAAGTGTCATTGTTTTTGGATAAAGTGAATGAGTATTTATGTCTTAGTGTTTATCATCCTCTTTAGTACATGATGATTTTTTGATATACTCACACTGACCTTTTTGGTTTTAGTAAATAGATGGATCTAGCAGGCACCAAAGTGACAATGGGTTTGAAGGAAACTGTGGTGGTTCTCTGATTAAGATCCTGGATGAAATGGGGGATTCAATGAGGAATCTCGTGGTTATTCTAAACCAACTATCAGGAGTCATCATAAACCACTTGAACCTTGGTGAGTTCTCTAATGCATCATGTATGAGATAACCTACTCGATGTGGAAGTTCAGGTAATAATTATAAAGGTAACCATTAGTGTTTATGTGACCCTTACTTTTGAGGTAATTAGGGGTTACTATATGATATGATGGAATATGGAAGGCATGCGATAAACTTGAGGTTAAATTATGTTATGGTTATTTTTTGAAGATTTTGTCACTTTTTTGTGAATATTATAATAATTATGTAGTTTTGGAAAAAGACAACACGTAGACCGTGCGACAACCCGTCGCGTCGGACAAAGCTGTGGGAATCAAACCCACAACCAAAGTGTGACTGGTATTTATCACCTACCACTGAACTACGTGAAGTCCCTGGTTAGTATGATTTATTCTTTTCCGTTATATAATTTTATTAATTAAGAATAAGTTGATTTTAGGTTATCTAGGAAAACAGTGACCTATCATGGAGGATATATGATTAGGTTAATTAAATTTCAATATGAGACTTTAAGATCAATTGATGTTATTTGGAGATAAATTTTAATTTTACCTTAGAAGACTATGTGATTAAAACCTTCAAATATTTGGGTTTCAATCTTAGTTTTGTTTAATTTGATTAATTTTCTGGTCAAATTGTTTATCAAATGGTCTTCGTTGAACTTTGGGTTTTGTTGGACTATTTTTGGATATTAAGAATAGAATATCTTTTTATAAAGGATTATCCTTTTTAAGTATTATCTGATGTCGTACTAACAATTTTGGTTTTTTTCTAAAGACATGGGAAATATATAGTTCTCTTTTTTGGATTAAGTGATTCTTGAGATGTTGGTTATAGATCTCTTAATGTGAACAAGTCATCATAAATACTCATCATTTGGAGAAAGTATGAGTTTGTGTTAGAAATCTAGTAAAAGATGAAAGCCTACATGACAAGTAAGTATGTTAACTTATGATTTATTTAAGTTCATAAATAAATTTCCCAAAGAAAATTAACTTAAAACAAAAATGTTGTCTGTTATCGTTTCCTACTGGGGAATCAAATACCGTTTAACCCATCATAAGTTTATGATTTTCTTGTGGTTAACTTTCTCCTAATCTTGTTTTCTATCACTCTCCATCACAACATGACCCTTTTTTTCTCTTCCATGTACATGTATTCCTACATGGAATCCTAGTATGGGTTAACTCAGGTGACCTTTGTACGTCCCTTTCTTTCTTTAAAAGTGACGGTTTAATTTACTCCTTTTCCGATGTGGGGATTTCAATAAAGTTTCCAAGTCCAATTTTAAAATTGCGAGGACACAATTCCCAAAAGTGGGGAAGGATGTAACATCCTAGGGAAATAAATAATATTACTTTTTCATATTTATTAATATTTGTGAATAAAATATTAATATTACTTTAAAGGGAATTCCATGCTCGATGGCATACCCAATATGCAACAATGAGTTTTATTGAAATCTTACATTGCACTCTAATTATAATATAATATTATTTTAAAAGGTAGTTAACACCTAGCCATTGTATTGGCGGGACTGAATATAAATAACTAATATATGATTATATATGCTTGTGAAATGTTTTTAAATTTATCCAATAGATGATAAAGGCATAAAATAAGAAAATAATTCAATTTTAATCATAAATACTCTAAAATTCACTAAAAGTTAAATTTATCACCTTTTAATGGTGAACCCTCTTTAATATATTTTTAGTCACTCTTATAAATTCTATTGGAAAAAATAAAATTCTTATTTACAATCGGGACAGCAAAATTTACTTTGTGTAAATGTTTGGTATTTTTCCGATAAAGTTCATTGTTTTAATGAATTGTGAAAATTGTTGTATTTTAATTCAAAACCTCTTTTTAATATAATTTATTTATATGATTACATTATCTTTTTACTTGGTTTTAAATTTAAATTTGAATATATTTTTACCATTTAATCCAATGGTGGTCATTGGAATTAATTTCACTTTGAAATTAGACTTAAACTGGTGTCAATGTTTTAATATATATTGTTTCGTAAAAACACGTTATTTGTTTTGACAGTGGGAATTAATTATGAAATTAATTAATGAAACTTATATGTTTTGAATTTTGTAAAATATAAATCATTTTTGAATTCAGAATATCAAATATATCTTAGGGTGAATTTTTGGTATTTTTCTGAAAAACTTCAATTTTTTATGAATAGTGAAACCAGTAAGTGGTAGTTAACAAACTGATTTTTCGTTTAAATGAATCTTTACCACTTCTATGATTTGAATTTCAAAAATATGACATACATGGTTGTAGTTATGATGTAAAATTTTGTTCAATGGGATTAAATTTTTTTTGGTGAATAGTATCCTTTAAATTTTATTAATCGCGATTGAAGGTAATTAGGGTAATTTAAGGTAAAGATAATGTTATAATAATATGAAATGACTTTGACACATGTCCTAACCTTATTTTATGAGTCATGGCCGACCAATAAAATCCATGGGTCAACTTTGGGACCCCATGGAGCCACTTTGGTAGGAAAATGACATTAATAACTTTTTATTTAAAATTAAAATAAAAATGTCACAAACATGTATTGTTTTACTAAAATAATTTTTACATGGGGTTATACAAGTCATTTTTTTGACTATAAATATTCATTAGAAATATAAAAATATTTCATACATCATGATATATTTTTTATTATTTTTGGAAATAAATAAATTTATTTATTTATGACGTCGTGATGATGCATTGATGACCTCATAAACGAACGATTTAAATAAAATGAGAAGATGATGTAAAATCTAAGTCTTAAACATGTCAAAAACCTAGTGTATGGGTGTTTTTCGAATCCTTATCACCTTATCCTCTAAATATATCCTTTTGGGAACTTTAAAATCCAAAAATCATTTTATAATAAAGTAATATTTTATAACTTTCTAAGAGTGCCCCTCCTCTTCTCTTATAAAAGGACCCCACCTCTACCACCTCACCCACACCTCTCAAGCCTTTGGCACGGAAAAACCCTGCACATTATGTCTCTCCACATCCCTCTATTACTCCTAGAAGCCTAACATTGGGCAGAAGTCTTTACAAGGAAGCGTTTGAGCTCAAATCAAAAAGAGTTACCCGATTTAAAGGTAAAGTCTTCCCAAGTGTTGTTTTATTTTATTTTGCTTCTCCAACCCCCTAAACAATTTTTATTCCTTTTTTTGTAACAAAACCATTATCTTAAATATACTAGGATGTTTTTATAAGAAGTATTCGAGATACACTTACACACACATCTGTCAAAGGGTTAAAGAACATATTATCTCTGTGGATGATGAATTACTGCCTCACAAAACGATGACTGTTCAATATTCTTTTAACACCTTTAATGGTGGCCATTATGATGTAACTTTATTTTATATATGATATATATGGTATTTTGTTTTCTATATTCTTATGTATTTTATATTTAAAACATACCTTTATTCTTTGCATGTTGTGCAAATATGATAATTTCATATGGGGAAGTGTGGACTACCGCCCCCTCAAGTGATGTGACTCGTTCATGCAATACATGGAATGTATAAAGAATGAAATTAATTAATATATGTGACCTATATAACATATATATTATACTGGAATTATAATATATATATCTATCATTTATTTTTAATTCCATTAATATGACAAAGAAATGAATGTAGAGTTCATGCATACATACGGCCTACCGCCTCCATGAACGGTGCATTTCATTTATTTTTATCTCCAAATGTTATGGTATAGTATAAAATGAATATTTAATGCATATATATGATATTTAAATCATTAATACTATTCTGGAGATGATTTACTTATAAATACATGGACAATCATTTTCAAACATGTTCATTTTGACTCATGTACCAAACATCGACAAAAACATCTGATATGAACTCACATTATTATCCTATTATTATAAAATTATAATATGTGATATGAAATGAAAAATAATGATTAAATTAGGTACTTAAGAAATTATAAATTGACCAACATTTTTTATTCAGGAATATAAATAAATGAATAAGACAAGTCGGACTTGAGGTAAGGGATTCGACCTCTCTGTTTCTTTTCGAGTACCCTCTTTTATGTCATTTAATTTATGCTCCAAGATCTTATGTTAGAGGATGTTATTTTATATTAACCATACTGTAATTTTTATTTTCATATGATGAGATACCCCCTCTTACTCTCATAAATTCATTTTTAGAATTTTTAAGTGGTGCCGTTAGGCTGCCGAATTTTCGTAAGGGATCATACCTCTCTCTTTCTTTTTAAGTACACTTTTTTATGTAACATACTTTAAGATCTTTTTCTTATGTTGAGGGATGTTATTTTTTATTCCTCTTGCTTTAAATTTTATTTTAATATTATGAGAGCCCCTATTTTGTCTCATCAATACATTTTTGGATGTTTTATGTGGCGTCGTTAGGCTGCCGAACTTTCATAAGGGGATTTTCATCTCACTTTTTATTCCAATGAGATTATTGCTAAATTGGCCAGTATTTCCTTTTGTGTGGTGTATTTACTACCCATTATTTTAATATTTGAATAATATAATCTCATTTATGGGTATTTACATCTTTATATTATGAACCTTCTTTCATGGGGTGTATTTTTCAAAAGTTTCCTAAATCGGTAAGGGAAACTTTCACACTCCTCTCTTTAAAAGACTTATTTTGATATGTCTTTTAATTTACATCTTTTTACGTTGGGATATGTTCTTATATATCTTTATTGATGTAAATTTTATTTCCAAGTGATGAGATACCAATTTATCTCTCATCAACTAATTTTATTAATTTTAAGGTGACGTCGTTAGGCTGTTGAATTTTACCAAAGGAACTTCTTAACCCAATTTCGATTTCTTTGGGATCAACATGTAGTTATTGAATATGTCATCCTTTGAATATGTGTGAATGACCTTTTATTGTTTTACAATTAATATCTGCTTATATTGTGTGTATCTATATTTGTCACACATAATTATGAGGTTGCTTTATCCTTAATTTAAGGATACCTTCTTTATAAGGGATTTCATCTCATTTTACATTTCTATTTGAGACTTCGTTGTTGTTATGCACCAATTAACTCTTATATGGTGTATATATTGACCTTTAAAATATTATATCATGAATCCCATTATTCTTCTGATATTATAAAGTTCTGATTAAATGTTATTCCTCAATTATTTGTATTCAAGTGTCTCTCATTTTGTTAAAATCCTTTTAACTAAAATATCGTTTTAAATTTTTAATTATTTTATCTTATAAATATTTCTCATTAATATCCATGTTTTCAAAATGTTATTAAGGACTTATTTATATGGATATTAATGGTTTAAAATGTTAAAAGCTTCAAAGTGGTATGGGACACTTTGGTTCAAAAATATCTTTATTAAATGTTTTAAATGGTTTTGAAAATGGTTTTTAGAATGGATTCATTATTTCAATATCTTAAAATGTTATATTGTTACTGCAATATGGGAATGTTATCTTTCCATTATGCTTAAGTTATGTGCTATGGTTATGTTATGGTTCTTGGGTATTGTTTATGAAGATGGGTGGTTCCGTGGTAATCTAAGGGCGGGTGAGCCTGATATAGCTCTTCAATGCATTGGGTAACGTGAAGGGGTTAAACGTTAAAATTTCTCCGAAGAGATTTAGGGAATATATTGTGATGGGTATTCCAAATTTAACCATGAGGGTTACTCCCTACATAAGAATGTTATGAATTCCTCAGGTTACCTTTATGTTTCATGATTTCTATTGAGTTATGAATATGTCTTATGATTTCATGAGGTATGTTAAATTTCTTAGGTTTTATGAGTAAATTATGATTTCATTGATTCTTATGTATACATGGACTAATGTTTTCTTTCTGTATTGTTATAACCCTTACTGATTTTTTTATGCTCATCCCACGTTTTTTGAAATGTTTTTCACAGGACATAAAGTGGAATTGGGTCAAGGATGAGATCAAGGAAATGTCATGTTGTCTAAAACAAGAACTAGAAATGACTCTTTTGTTCAAGAGTTTTTATTTTGTGAAAAAAATGGAAACTGAGTAGATGTGTTTACTTTGTAATCTTTGAGATGTAATAGTTATGTCATAATTCTCTAAAACTCTAAACCTGAGAAGAACCTCAATGTGAATTATTCAATTTAATTCAAGATTAAGTAATGTTTTAAGGCTGAGTTCTTATACTATGTGTCCTTGATATTCACATAGATATATAGTAGAGGAGAAATTGGGTAATGATTTGGTTTTTCCCCGTTAATTATGAATTAAATATCATTACTCAATTAATGAATGAGAATTGGGTCTCACTTGATTCATAATATATATAAGGTATCATGGTCATTAATACTAAAAGAAATATCCACCTTGTATTTATCCCCATGATGGTAATGTATTCGGTAGTCAACACGATTTATCATCTACTTCTATCTCTATTTTCACATTCTCAACCCCTTCTATAATATGATTAAATATGAGTATTTATTATTTTTAAATATATAATATATTGAAGGACATGCATCCTAAAAAACTAAAAACTAAAATGAGTACCAATATATTATACAATGCATTGTAAACATTAATTCATCATGGGTGTAAAATGTGGACAATCAATAAGATTGTACAAGTATAAAACCTAAAATAAAAATTTATATTTAATGATTTTTCAATTATAGTATTTATTTTAATTTATTATTTGATGTATTATAATATTAAAGAGTTGTTGAAATTTTATGTTTATAGAATAAATATTAAAATTTATATGAATACCATTTTGAATGATAAAATATTTTAATTTTCATAGAATTTTATTTTTCCACATATTATGTGTTTTTTATTGAATGATTAAAAATAAACACATTTAAGTGATTATTATAAAAAAATACATCAAAGTATATAAAATTATAATAACACTAAATTTATTTTCGAGTAATTTTAGTATGTGATTTTGTGCAATACCATACCTGTACCTCATTACCCAAGTTCATGTTTTGTTGCCCGTGAGGGCTTGGTGGAGTGGTTATGGATTTGGCACCCTAACCCCAAGGTTCTAGGTTTGATTTCTCTCAAGGAAATACTTGAGAATACTTTAATAATTACTCTTGGACCCTCTCCCCCATTGGTAACTAGCCCAAGACCAACTTTGGATTCCTTGGGACTTGCAGGGGAAATATGGCATGCATATAAAGCAAGGCCACACCAATACCTCGTTACCCTTGTACAAATTTTACTCAAACCATCACTGGTCGGACTGTTACTTTGTGGGAAGGCCTTCCATCTCAGTTCGAAATGGCTCCTTCCCAGTTGGGTCTTCTCTAGATTACATATTCGTGGGGAGGGGGTTTCCTGTGGGGGGGGGGGGGGTTACTGGCTGTGGAGGGTTCAAAAAGGCCACTCTCAGGAATTCCCTTATAAAGAGAGGAAAAGAGTTATTCGTTATATTTTCATCTTTTGATTAGAAGTTATATTGAGAAATATTATAATTTTAAACATTATAAATAAACATCATTTTTAGACTCATAATATCATATCTAACATAGGGCTAATTTTAATTTTTCTCAATTTTTTAAAGAATAGAGAAAATATGTATTTTTTAAGAATATAGTGACTTTTAGGAAATCATCATGAAATAATTATAACATAGAAATTTTTGAAACCATTTTCATAAAAAAATGTATTTTATGTACATTATTATTCATATAAAAATATTCTTATTAGTTTATAATCCTATGATTGATATCTGGAAACTAAATATATATTCTATTCAAATAAAAAATATTTTTGATTATTTAATATTAAAAATGTAATTACCCGATATTAAATGTTTTTAGATTTGTTTTAATATAAATTACCAAAATATAAATTATTTTTATACTAATAAATTTCATTGGAAGAAACGCTATTAAAAATTATTTGGCCTAAATTATAAAATAATAAATATTTTAGTCCAAAAATATTGATCTCATTAAGAATAAATACCCCCTCACGTTTTCCATGGTAAATAACCTCACATCCAAAAATCAATGATATATATGATTCCATTTATCCTCACTTAATCATCCTAATACCATTAAAGATATTCAATATTTACCATTCCTAATTACATTAAGACTTAATCAATGTAGTATATCATCAGAAAAGTGGTAACCTTCTTTTTCATCCATTTTACCTCATTCTTATTTATACTCATCCAAAAAAATTCATAATAACAACCCTTGAAAAATATTTCTCATATAATTCCATAATATATTATCTATATAGGTATATTGGTAAGACAATATTTATTATAGAAAATAAACATTCTCACATGTCTTTTTACACATCTCGATAATGGTTAATCTCATGCTCCTATAATGAAATTGTTAAAACATTACACACCTCTCCATAGAATTATAGTTATTTTATATTATACAGTAAAATTATATATTAATGCATTCATTAAGTATATTAATAACATTAAAATGATAAATTAAAAATTATGGAGAAAGTTAAATCCAAGAAATGTGGTAAATGTAAATAAAACATTTTTTCATGATATTGTTTTGTAAATTCTAGCAGATCATCATAGATAGGATGTCGATTTCAATGATGATGATTCATTGGGATTATTAAGAGTCAACATTTTCATGGGATATGTTATATCAGTAGTTCTATGTGTACTTTAATTCATCATACACAGAGTTGTATTATCGAATATAAAATCTTACAATCCTCGATAGGAGTTTCAGTGTGTGAGAGTTCAATATTCAATTCACAAACCATCATCATTTTGATTCATAACACCTATCAAATGAGGATTCCAGGTTAAGTAATTTTGAGTACACCTTTTTCAGGAGATTGAACATCAAATTAGTCTATTTATATTCCAACAATCTCTTTATGTGCTGTAAAATGTGAATCTTTTTTATAGGAACATAGAAAAGACACAACCATCCCTATAGGGGAGTTATTATGACTCTACACTGGGTAAATAAATATTGAAATGAATTTACTTTCATGATCAGAAGAAGAACAATTAAGCATTGTGGAGTTAGTTCTCGTACTCTCTACCATGTTTCACTAGGTCTATATTTTTCCAAACTATCCACTGAGTTTTGGACAGTGTTATATCTCTATTTTCTGTTTTATGCCACCTATGTTCTGATTTTTTGCATCCATTATTAGTCTGTGGTTCGAGAAAACCTATAAAATCTAAGCCATTATGAAATTATCTTATTAAAAGACAATAATGATGGGTGTTCCAAATTTTGTTTAGTAGTATAGATATAGAGTATATTGAAGATATCTTTGCGACACCCTATATAGATAGGTATATATGGTTGATAACAGTAGAGTTAGTGCACAAAATCACACATTAATAGGATATAGAGGAGTTCATGGAACCGTTTAAGGCCTTATTTCTTCCTGACCTAGGGGTGATATTTCATAGGGGGTATTATTTTTCTATGTTCAGCTTGGGTGCATGCCTTGTTTAATTTGAGAGATATACACCTCATTATAACACCAAATCTAGTATAATAAATAGGGTTATGTATGGTAATGCTTTTGGCTCCCATGGTATTGGATACACCAATTTTAATACTAGTTATTTTTATGATATATATATATATATAGAATTTGAGAAAATATATTGGAAAAATCACTCATTAGGATACCTTACATGTGGATTGATACGGTCGTATGATTTCTAACTCACTATATTTTTTTATTTTTTATTTTGATGTCTTATATAGATTGGTATATGAGGCTATTTACATTCTACAAATTGACTATCAAAATATAGTGTACATTGGTGTCTGTGAATGTCAGATGGGTTTGAAGCATATTGAAACCATGACTTTTATAATGAATGAGTGGATGCAGTGTTCATTTGAGGATCATTTGGTTGTATTTTCCATCAGTTGTGTAATATTACATTGTTGATATACCAAATAAAATTATGACGTTATCCGAGGATCTGAGATTGAGTTGGGATATAGTTACATATTACTACTTCTGAGATATAATTTCCCCCATACATAATGGAACATTTTTTGTTCTTGGAAGTATGTACTCATCCTAAAAATCTCATATTGTAGGGTTGTTTATAGACCAAAATATATCATTGGTTATCTGGTATTATTTTCATGAATATGTAAGATGAAAGTATGTGAACATGAATTGATTATCATCTCCTAAACCAGATTACAATAAGGGACAAAAATCCTCATCCATGGATTTATTACAAATTTGACCAATTGATTAAAGATATCTGTTTCTCTAATATAAACATATACTTAGGATATCACCATATTTATTGGAAGAATTAAGATATTTAGTGTAGAACCATCAGATGTCTCCCTGGCCATATTGAGTAAAGTTTAATTCCCCTCTGAATACTGAATGAAGACAGTCTATTTGGTGAGATTAAGTAAAACATAATTCATGAGTACCTATACGAGTTTGTGGGGGTAATAATTAATTATATCCTCATGTATTCCATACAAAAGGAAGTGTATAAAATGTATTTTTTTAGTAGTTTTGGAGATCCATCGACATTATCAGCACATTGGGAGTTTATATAAGTAAATGTTATAGGACCATAGGTAGACGATTATTGGGTAGTCCCAATAATGATATATAATATTAGAGTTTCCTTGGTTATGTAAGTCATTACTGGATCTTTACCCCAAATTTTCATGGATATTTATTTCCCTAAACATCATGAATAATAATGATCATGAATTTTTTTAGACTAGAAATTATTATGCCATGTTTTATTTTTTAATAGAGAATAAGAACAATGACCCCATTCAATATTTTATAGTGGTTGGAATTATATTTGAATTATATTATGATGCCTCAAACTGTCGATTGGGATGTGTATTGATACATCAGTTAAAGTTAATCTTCTATGAGTCCAAGTAGTTTTGAACCCCTAAATTTATGAATGATACCCATCATATTGGGGATTTCACAGCAGTGTTCTCATTAATTTAATATGGAAATTATCTCATTGATGATAGATTTATAGTATTCATAGATCATGAATGTTGATGTATGTATTATCATAAAATGATTTAGATTGTCAAAAATGAAAGTTGGTATAATTCTTATAGAACTATGACTTTTAGATTTAGTACACACATGATATATAAAATATTAGAGTTGACTCGCTATGAAGTATTTTTTGGTGAGATTCCATTCATGAATTTTTAGAATTATTGAGGTTTATATTGGAGATTACATCAACAGACCAAGATATGGTGTAAATTTATTGTTCATGGTACCTCTATCAGGAGATTATGTGGTTAATCATGTGTAGGTAATAAGTTAATTAACATTATGGGATTGTTATCTGAAGGTCTTTCCTGATCATATTATATATCTATACACAAAATAAGAATTGTTTATGGATGAGTATCATCAACTATTATTTTAGGGAATTCTTTTTTACCCTTCATTTTTTCCTAACAGGGTTCTCCATGAGTTACATGAATCTCTTTTTACTATACATCATTGAGTAAATAATTTTTAATATTCAATGAGAAAATAGTTCTTGTGGAATGATGAGGTTATTAGATGATTAAAAATCTTAATAATTTTTATATCGAAAGGTAAAGGCCTAGAATTGTGGTCATCGGGAGTTTCTACAAACACTGAATTTTCCCCAGTGGAAGAGTGAGGTTTCTCGATGGACTTCATCACATATTTTCCACAATCTCTTGGAGGATATGATTTTATTATGTTAGTAATGGAAGAAATTTTAGAGTATACCCATTTCAAAGAAATTAATGAATCCACCAGCACAGATGTTATGGTGTGGTAGTATATTATGGTCATTTTTAGGCTCTACGGAGTTCAAAAGACAATAATTCCTATCATAATGCTCATTCCACCACCAATTCATAGAAAAATATTCAATGTGATTTTGGTGCTAAAAAAATTATATGAACTTCATTCCATTTTTTGATGGATCAATTGACAGTGTGAACCATACATACTTTGGATGACTTGTTAGAAGTTTTCATTTTATATTTCAATGGAACATCGGAGAAGCATAGACCATTAGATGCATTTAAATACAATAATTGGTAACACAATCTAATTTAAATAGATCAATACAAATAACTCTTTTTCAAACCATGTTAACCATAGTTATTTTACACTAATAATATATAATTTATAATCCATAGAACAATAATGGATAAATAAAAAAATGTATATGGTTAATGTGACTTGAATGTTGATGAAGGTTTCTCAGGATAACTTGAATCCTCATAAAATCCATTGTAAGTGGCCTCCATGTTTTGATTTAGAAGACCTTTATTTTATAATGGTGACATCCTATCTTATCTAATGGATGGATTATCAAAACAGTATTCTCCCAATATAATTTATAGAGCCATTGGTGGTGTGGGATTATATTGATGTGGTTTTTTATTTATTATATCTACCATCACAAATGAACAAAATGCATGCCATTTACTTCCAATCATAGTTTTTACATTATTGAAAAATGTATTATTGTGTACCTAATTTGTTTGAGATGGATGCTAATGATGTAATATATTTTAAAGAATATCTTATTGTGATTTGAAAAATTAGGATAAGGTGTTTTGTGTAATAATATTCCCTTTGTGTGTATTCAATGGTGACATGGTGGTTTTTATAAATGTGCATATGTGGGTGAGATATAGATGCACACTCAATATCTGATGCTACTTATTGATTTGCCATGTTATAATGATATATATAACTTATAATGGTATTTTTTATGATTGAGTTGTGATGATATTTTTTTATCTATTTTTTTAAAAGATAATTTTACAATTATATAACAACATTATCATTGACATGTATCTTGTTTGTTTTCACAACAATATGGGTTTATCATCCTCTCTGGGGTTACTTTTATATTATCAAGGATGAGATTTATTTGAGTTGTATCTAATGTAATGAATTAGTTTTCAAAAAAACATCCACTGTATTTTTAATAATATATTTCGGTTTGGTAAGGATCAATATTAATGAAATTAAGTAATAAATTATTAAATAAAATTTTCAAATATATTTTTTATTTATTCAAATGCTTTAAAAATTATTATACAGTTTTAGAAAAATTAACTCCAATAGTTATGAAATCCAATTTAACTACATAGTGGTAAATTCATGATACATTTAAATAATGACTTTTACTTATATTGAGTTATGTCTTCCAATTTTTAATGTTAATATAAAGTTACAATTCAAAAATGTTTATAAGCAGATATTTTCATATCTTATTTAATGGAATTCTGTGAAATATTGTGTTTTGTAATGGATATATTTCCATAACATTCACCATGAAAATGTGAATTTACCAGAGTATATAGTAAATTATAAATTAAACATAAATGAGTCATTTTACATCTGAAACATAATCATAAATTTCCAAGCTTTTTTACACAAGAATAATTATTTTTTCTTTGTCAAGGTAAATCAAAATACATTTATATAATTCTACCTCTATGTTGAATAGGATTTCTTTTTGGAAAATGTTAAATTAAATTACTTTTAGGAATCATCTATTTCAGTATAAGGATTGTACCATTTGGATATTTCCTTTATCATAATTCCCTTTTGCTTATATGACTCAATTTTATAAGTAATGATCTATCTTTTTCATGATATAATTTTTATAAATACACACACGAAATCAATAAAATAATAATAATATGTTTTATCGAATTGAATCACTAAATAATTTGAGTATTCATAGTATAAATATTAATATATTAATAAAAATATATTTTGACACATGGAAACACTATATCATATACTGGTGGGAAATGAACTTTAGTGAATATAAATATTATGAAATCATTCCAAAAACATTAATTATATTAGTTTAAGGAGAATTATATACTTTTATGTAATGTTTGGTGAAATTTGGGTACCCACTGCGAATGTGATATTATTTTCAATGAATATTATTATTCTTTTTTTCCTCTCATTTTATTCAACTTCTTCTTCGATCGTGTGGTTACAAGAAGTGAATTTTTAGTGTTAGAGGGTGTATTCAATAAATTTCCTCATTCCATATTAATGATAAGACATGTTTTTATTCTATTAAAGTGAAATATAAATATACACTATCATTCCCCCTTCCTATGTATAATGATTGACTATTGTTGTCTCCTAGTAAAGGATCCAAACATTATCTATTATAATATGTGAAATGCTGGGAAAATCATTCTTATCTTTTCAGATATGAAGATGTTAAAATATACTCTTATAAGAAAGTAATATATTATTTAAAATTAAGTGAATAGGTGTTTTCACATGTGTGTGTCACATATTTATTAAGTTTAAAATTATTATCATTTTCCAAAATATTATATGTTGTGTGGGGATATATATGTTTTGTTTTCATTCAAATGAGGTGCATTCTATATAATTTTAGTGTGTTAGAATCATAATATTAAAAGTAAATGGAGATGATATTTAATAATAAATTTTCTTATTTATAATAAAATGGAATATATTGCATGAAAAAATTATATGAATATTTATAAATGTAATAAAAATATTATTTTATTAGAAACCATTTGTTTTTTGGATGGATAACACCTTAAAAATTAAAATTTTATTAGATTTTGAGGTGACAAAAGTCCGATTAATAAATATTTATTATTGATAAGTGATGTTAAATTGTTTTTAAAAATTATTTCCAAAATATTTATAAAATATAAAAATTTATTTTCATGCAAATGTTTTTTACTTTTACTGTATAGATAGTATATTCCATTAAATGGAATAGTATGTTGAGAAACAAATGTGAAAGATTGATAAATTGGATGATGAATCTATAGTACGATTAATTATATCATATTTCCTATTATTAGAATTCATTTTCAACATATTATACTTGATTTTTTAAAAAAATCCCTAATAAGATGAAGCCTAATTTTTTATTATTATTTATTTTTAATATTTTTTCCTGTTGGTGGCTTGGGAGCTCCTCACCCTCGCGTCGACTAGGGTTTCAATCACAGTTGATGATGATCTTCTCGAAACATAATAGATCTCCTATAACATTGCGGGCTTTGATCCTAAATGGGAAAAGTCCTTCGTAGTCCCAAGAGTCAATACGCTCAAATAACAATCATCGACGGTTGGAAGGACCAAAGGGATTTCCTTCCTCGAAGTGCTCGGGGGTTCCGAACAATAAAATACAAATGAGATGACGCAATCATCCTGCAAGAAATTAGGCGATGGTCAATTTGCAGCCGAGGCAGAACCTGTATATAAGGACCCAAACTTAAAACATTACTTAATATTGAATTAAATTGAATAATTCACATTGAGGATCTTTTCAGGTTTAGAGTTTTAAAGAATTAGGACATAACAATTACATCTCAACGGTTACAAAGTAGAGGCATCTACTCAGTTTATATTTTTTTCACAAAATAAACTCTTAAACAAAAGATTCATGTCTAGTTCTTTGTATTCGATAGCTTGATATTAACATGATCCCATTCTAGACCATATTCCAATTTATGTTCTGTGAAAAACATTTCAAAAACTTGGGATGAGCATAAATAGCTCAGTAAGGGTTATAACAATACGGAAAGAAAACATTATTCCATGTATGCATAAGAATCAATGAAATCATACTTCACACATAAAATATAAGCACTTTAACATACCTCCTTAAATCATAAGATTTATGAATAACTCATAGAAATCATAATACATAAACGTAACTCGAGGCATTCATAGCATTCTTATGTAGGGATTAACCCTCATGGTTAAGTTTGGAATACCCATCATGGTATATTCCCTAAATCTCTTCAGAGAAACCTTAGAATTTAACCCCTTTGCATTAACCAATGCATTGGAGAGATATCATGGTCTCACCCGCCCTTAGTTTATCACGGAACCACCCATCTTCATAAACAATTCCCAAGAACCATAACATAATCATATCACATAAAACAGGCATAATGGAAACAAAACATTTCCATTTTTCAATCACAATATATCAATACAACCAATTGATACAATAAAAACATTATCAAACCCATTTTAAATAAAAAATTAAAAGAAATGTAAAACATCTTATTTATTTTTCATTTAAAAAAGTTATGGCTTGTAGAGGAATCTGAAACTCAAATAATGGTCACGGCGGTGGAGAAGTCGTTATCGCCTCATATGTAAGACAAAAACATTCCCTTTTATCATTTAGTAAAATGCATCATATAAAAACATTAAATTGCAATAAAAGTAAAACTAAAATGGTTTTATACACCGTATAAAATAAAGTTTTGTATAAAACAAAATATGCCTCAATGAATGGAGATTGAGACGAGGATCTGTACAAATATAGTATCCTTAGATTAAGGATAAATCAATTACAAAATTATGTTTGAAAAATATAAATACATCCAATAAATGTGGATATTATGTTTAAAACAATTTTATTCATTCAAAAATATTCATATAATGACATATTCAATGAGTACAAGTTTGACCCAAAAATTGAAATTGAGTTAAGAAGTTCCTTTTCAAAAATTCGACTACCTAACGGCGTCACATTAAAATTAATAAAATTAGTTGATGAGAGAGAAAATATTATCTCATCACTTGGATATAAAATTTACATCAATAAGGATATATAACAACATATACCCATATAATAAAATGTAAATTAGATGAAATAAATAAAGAAGACTTTCAAAAAGAGGAGGGTGAAAGGTTGCCTTATCGATTTGGTTAACTTTCAAACGTACACCACATGAAATAAGGGTCACACAATGAAGTTTTAAATACCCATAAATTATATTGTATTACACAAATAATACAATCATGGGAAGTACAGACACCACACAAAAGGAAATTGTGGAAAATGTAACATGAATATCTCTAGAATAAAAGTGTGATGAAAAATCACCTTATGAAAATTCGGCAGCCTAACGGCGCCACATAAAACTTCCAAAAACGGAATGATGAGATAAAATAAAGTATATTACCATATTAACATAAAAATTACAGAAATAGAAATATAAAATAACATCCCCAAACATAAGAAAGTGGAACTTAATGTAATTGACATAAAAGAGAGTACTTATAAATAAAGAGAGAGGTAGGATCTCTTACCTCGTGTTCGACTTGACTCGATCATTATTTAATCTCATGAATAATAAACCAGAGTAAATTTATACTTGATTAAGATCATTTTTAAGTTCATTATTCCTTTTATATCATTTATTACCATTTTATGAACATTAGGTAATTATTTACGTAAATAACGGTTGTTTTGTCGATCATTGGTACATGAGTCAAAAATAAAATTCTTATAATTACAAGTTGTTCATGTGGTAAAATATCCATTAAATATACAATTATATTCATGATTTAAATATCATGTGTATAATATATATCCAGTATATAAATGAATTTATAATATTACATATCATTTAGAGGTAAGAAATGAAATGCACCGTTCATGAAGACGGTAAGCCATACATACGCATAAACGCTACTTTCATTTATATTTTGTATTTAAAAAAATGAAATCCTAATGATATAAATGTATATTATAATTATATTATAATATCATATATATATATATATATATAATATAATTAACCCCATCATTTATACATCCCACATATGGCATTAACGAATCAAATCTCTTTGAGGGGGTGGTAGTCCGCACTTTCTAAAATGAAGATATCGTGTTTACCCGTAATGGAAACCATAAAGGTATTCCATAAATGAAAAATACATAAGCTTATGGAAAACATGAAAATAATATATATCATATATAGATATAGTGACATCTTAATGGCCACCATGAAAGGTGTTCGAATAATATTGAACAATCATCATTTCGTGAGGTAGAAATTCACCATCCATAGAAACAGTATGTTTTTTAACCATTAGACAGAGGTGTGTGTAAGTGTAGCTCAAATACTTCTAATAAAAACATCCTAGTATATTTAAGATACTTCTTTTATTACAAAATAAAGGAATAAATAGAGTTTAGGGGGGTTGTAGAAGCAAAATAAATCAAAAGAACATTAGAGAAGACTTTACCTTTAAATCAGGTAACTCCCATTGGTTTGAACCAAAAGGGTTTCTTGAAAAGCTTTCTGGATAAGGTAATGCTTCTTTGGTGAAGAGAGGTATGTGTAGAGATAAAATGAGGAGTGTTTGGCTGAGTAAAAGGCTTGAGAGGTGTAGTTAAGGAGGTAGAGGTGGGGGCCTTTTATAATCGGGAGGAGGGGCACTCTTGGAAATTCTTGAAAAGTTACTTTATTATAAAATGATTTTTGGATATCAAAGGTCCCAAAATTATATATATGGACGATAAGGTGATAATGTTTCCAAATCCACCCATCCAATAGGTTTTTCACATGTTTATGTCTTATATTTTACATTGTCTTTTCATTTTATTTAGATCATTCATTAATGAGGTAATCGCTGCATCATCATGGTGTGATAAATAAAATTAATTTATTTGTTGTCTAAATATTATAAAAAAATACTATGATGCGGGAAATATTTATAGATTTATAAGTACTATTTTTAGTCTAATATATCATTTATGTAGACAAAATTAAAATCATTTCACTTAGGTGTCACATACATTGGTTACATCTTCCTTTCTTTAAAAAAATATGATAAAATGTCACTATCACACTAATGTGATTCCATGGGGTCCCAAGGTTGGAACAAGGCATCCCATGGTTAGCCATGACACCACCAGTAGTATTAGGACACATTTCAGGGCCATTTTATATTTTTATGATATTATTTTATTACCCTTAACTAATCGGTTACTAATTAAACACGACAATTAAAGATAATTACTGTCGTTACTATTCATAATGTCCAAAAACAAAAGATTCTTAATTACATAATTCTGACCAACTAATTCCAAATATGGAATCTATTTTTTCAAATTCCAAACACAGAAATTTTATTAATTAATTT
The DNA here is from genome assembly GCA_963277665.1 of Viscum album. Classification (NCBI taxonomy): domain Eukaryota; kingdom Viridiplantae; phylum Streptophyta; class Magnoliopsida; order Santalales; family Viscaceae; genus Viscum; species Viscum album. Next base: position 226,109,920 of record OY728125.1, read on the forward strand.
AAAATAATTCTCGTTGCCAAAACAAAGGACGAGTTTTTAAGAAGTAAAATCTATCAAATGATTGATTTGTTTTTACATCCAATTTAAAAGTGAAATTACATCGAATGACCAAAATTGTATCAAATGGTAATAAAAAATTAAATTACACCTTAAAAAAAATTAAAATGACAATCTAGCTATATAATTAATTTGGATGAAAATGCAGTTTTGAATTAAAATGCAGTATTTTTCACTATTCATTGAAAATGAACATTTGTCAGAAATATACCAAAAAATCACCATGTGCTATTTTTGATATTCCAAATTAAAAAATGATATCAATTTTACCAAATTCAAAACATCGAAGTTGCATTAATTTAATTTATAATCAATTCCCACTGTCAAAACAAATAGCGTGTTTTTAAGAAACAATATCTATTAAAAGATTGACACTTGTTTATGTCTAATTTCAAAGGGGAATTAATTAAAATGACCACAATTGGATTAAATGGTAAAAATATATTTTGATTACACTTTAAAACCAATTAAAAATATAATCATTCCATATAAATAAATTATACTAAAAGGAGGTTTTGAATTAAAATATATCATTTTACACTATTCATTAAAAAATGAACTTTATCTAGAAAAATACCAAAAATTTATACAAAGTAAATTTTGATGTCCTAATTCTAAAAAATAATTTTATTTGGTCAAATATAACATATAAAATTTTTAGAAAGTGGATTTAAAAAGGGTTCTCCATCAAAAGGCGGTTAATCGACCTTTTAAAGAATATTAAAATATTTAAGCTTACAATTTGATTCATTTGCATTTTAGGAATCTAATAATTATTTAATGAATGTATAAATATTTTACAAGCATATATAATAAATTTTTAGTTAGTTCTGTTCATTCCTGCCATTACATCGGCTAGGATTTTACTACAATTTATAATATTATTATTATATTATTAGTGTGCATCGTAAGATTTCAAAGAAGCTCATTGTTGCGTATTTGGTATGCCATCAAACATAACATCCCCATTAAAGTAATATTAATATTTTATTCACAAATATTAATAAATATGAAAAATTAATATTCTTTATTTACCTGGGGTGTTACACTGAGGCACTGCAACAATGATTGCAAATGTGTAAGTTCTCTATACTGGGTCGTATTTCCTACCTCAAGGGGGAAAAGCCATGGTCACCTCGGGAAATTAAACTGAGGATTGCACACATTTGGGGCCTCATGGATAAGAGTCTTGTCCCCATCAGTCGAGGATATTTCCATATCTAATTGGCTTCACAGGATTAGCTTGATCGGGTGTGGGAACAAGGCAATGTTCAATTTTAACATAGTTTTTATAGAATTTCTGAATGTTACATTGCCTTTAATCCTTATATCCATACAAATACTCTGGTGTGAATATGGGAGAAACGGCATGGTCTCAACTAGTTGTTATGGTACCCAAAGATTCTAAATGACATAGCCTCTTGCATCGGTACACCTCTAAAGATCTACCAAGGAATACTTAATGCGGAGCTTGGGCTCTATGTCGGGTTATGGTAGAGGTCAATCTTAAATATAAACATCCAGAGACAATTACCTTCATTGCGAGGGATTATAAAACAGATGAGAGGATCGAATATGAGTGAAAGCCACCTTTCTGTGAGCTATGTAAAATCGTTGGACACTCCCTGATGAACTGCAGAGTTATGAAACATCAGGTAGAACTCCCACAAGTAGATGAGTGGACACTTGTTCGAAATAGAAAAAAAGAAAGGCAGTAGTTCCGGAAAAAATCGAAGCAACCAAGAGGTAAAATAAAATCTGGTTGAAAAAAATCCTTTCTTGGGAGAAACTTCAAGTTTGAGTTGGGCTGAAATCGTTGAGAATGGTGAAAATGATAAAATGGAGTAGGACAAGATGGAGGTGATTAAAAATCTTGTGGTTGATACGATCTGACAATCCCATACTGCTTTTGTTGCTAAAAATACAGACAGCCCCCACTCTATGAATGCTGGAAAGACTTCAGTACCTAGGGATTTTTCTTCAATCCATGCTACCTCCAAGGTCCCTTACTTATTGAAAGAGTTTAACTCATCCAAGATACATTTTTCCACCACTATGTCAGAGGAAGAAGGTACTCTAATTACTGAAACTGTTAACCGCTCTAATTTCACACACAACACACATGATAAACAGAACATTGGGTCTTCAAAGAGATGTTTTATGGATACACATTTGAACACCAATTCTGTTGAAAATCCTCAGGTTCTTCCCACTGATAAACTTGGATCATAGTGCACCCAAAACAGTTCCCCTAGAAATGCAGTTAATTTCTTTCCTAACGTGAAAGGAAACCAAAAGATGGAGGCTTATAAGGATATCCTATTGGCTGCATCTTTAATTTCCAATTAATCTAAAATAAAACAATGTTATTACAATATAGATATTTATAATACAAATGATTCCTCTTATATGAGTTTACAGGAAAAGAATACCAATCCAATCTCATCTCAAAAAGTGAGATGATCAAAGAGGGGGAAGGGCTTAGTTTTCTCAATGAAAGGGGGTTCTAACTCCAAACGTAGGTTCCAATGAATTTCTTCTTTTGGAATTATCAGGGTATTGCCAACCCTAAAACATACATTGTTTTGTAACGTTTTCTCACAACTGAGAAGCCAAACCTTTTTTCCAAAGCCGAGCCTAAAATTAAATTCTCTTCAAAATTTATGCATCTTAGTACTTATGGTTATAATTACCTAGGTTCTAGAAAAACTGGTGTGGCGGTTGAGTCTCTCTGGAATATTTACCACTCCTCCTTGGAGTCTGTTAATGATTTTAGAATTACTGAACATATGTTCACATGTGATTTTACTTTTGATGGTATACACACTTTCTTCTCCATATTTTATGCTAAAAACCGATACCAATATAGAAGACCCCTTAGGCATGACCTTTGTGTTTTATCCAACTACATTCACATCCCTTGGTTTGTGTCTGGAGACTTTAATGAGATTCTAGTTTCTACTGAAAGAATTGGATCATCACACTCTCCTATATCCTGAAGAGAATTTAAATCATCTATTAAGGATTTTAATCTTATAGAAATTAATCTTATTGGTGAAAACAACACTTGTTATAGGCGTTAATACAATAGGGTTGTTTCTAGAAAGCTTGATAGGGAATTTACTAGTATCTCTACTCTTGATAAATTGGATACCATTTCAAGGATTACCTTAACAATGATTAACTCGGATCATCATCCAATTCTTATCAGACAATCAATTCAGTGTCATAAACCTTCACTTCCTTTCAAATTCAATAATGCTTGGTCCGCGGATCCCGATTATACTAATTTAATAAAGAATTATTGGGAAAGCATGAGATATAAAAATGATACTTTTTCTTGTGTCAACAAACTAAGGAAACTAATGCAGTATTTTAAAGGTTGGTGCAGCTTCAAATCCAAGAATCTTGATGATAATATCTCTCCTCTTGAGATAGATCTCATTCAAATTCAAAATTCCAAAACTAGCACTTGTTTCAATTTAGATCCTCAGCTGGAAATCAATACTTCCATCAAACTCACGCTTTTCTTGTCCTTAAGGATTACATGAAAAATTAAATATTTAAAGCTAAATGGATTGTTGGTGGAGATAGAAATTAAAAGTTCTATAATTCTCTTCAAAGTATTAGAAAATCCAGTCGACCTCTTCCTTTTCTTAGGGAATAAGACAAACTCATTGACAGTGAGGAAGGAATTGCTAACCTTGTTGTCACCGACTTTTATAACTTGTTCAATATGGATGTCAACAAAGGTCTCATTCCAGATATCATTCTGACTTTACTAACTGAGGTGGACAATAATTTTCTTCTAAATATTCCTCTTGATTATGAAATTATTGACACTTTCTTTAGTCTTAACCCTGATAGTGTTCCGGGTCTGGATGGCTTCAATAATGGTTTTTACAGCGATATTGGGAGTTGATTCATATAAATTTTTGCAAACATATCTAATCCTTCTTCTCAACTGGTGTTCTCCCTCAATGTATAAATTCCTAATTTCATACTTTAATCCCCAAAGTGGATAATTCCTCTAAGATTCACCTTTTCCGACCTATTTTTTGATCAGTACCCTTTATAAAAATATCTCAAAACTTATTGCGAATAGACTTACTAACTTATGTAATATAATTATTTCTTAAAGACAATTTGGTTTTATCAAGGGTATGTTTATTCATGATTGTATCTACATTGCCTCTGAACGCACTAATGGTCTCAATAGAGTCACCAGGGGAAGTAATATTTCCATTAAACATGATATCAAATATGATCTTGAAACCATTTATTGAAGTTTCATTTTTAATGTCCTCAAAGGTTTCGGCTTCAATGATTACTTCATCACCTTGATAAAATCTTTATTCTAGTCAGCTTTCATCTTTGTCCTTATAAACTGTGTCCATAAAGGTTTCTTTAAATTCACCAGGGGAGATCTAAAAGGAGATCCACTTACCGAAATTCGGTTTATGAACTTAGAGGATTACTTAAGAAGACTGCTCACTTGTCTTGTGGATCAAAACAATATTAAACCTATTCAGGCTTCCTGGAATACCAATATTCCCACTAACCTCTTGTATACTGATGACATCATTCTTGTCTTACAAGGGGATAAAAGAAATATCCAATGTCTCAAAACTACCTTGTATCATTATGAAGAAATCTCTAAACACTCTATGAGATGGAATAAATCCTGTGTGTTTTTTGGAAAAAAATTCCCCTCCATTAGGAAAACAAATATCATCATTTTCTTTGACGTTAATGAAGTATATTACACTTTCACTTATCTTGGTGTGCCAATCTTTTAGGTAAGACCTAAATCCCGCTACTTCTACAACATTCATGAATAATTCATTAACCATCTTGCCTCTTGGAAGGGTAAATACCTTTCCATGGCAGGTAGAATATGTCTTGTCAAATCTAAAATTGTCCCCAAAATGGTCTATTCAATGTTGGTTTACAAATGGCCATCTAGTTTGCTAAAGAAAATTAATGTTTGCATTAAAAACATTTTTTGGACCGGAAGAACACTTGAAAGGAAGCATGAGACCATCCCTTCGTCCACCTGTTGTAAACATCTAGATAAGGGTGGTATTGGCATTAAAAACCTCATCCTTTTTAATGATTCTATTTAATCTAGGCTCACTTGGAGGATTCTTAATAATAAATCTGACTTTATTACCTTTCTCATAAAAATATTAATTACTAAAAATAGAAATTGAAATTTCAGGTATATCAACTCTTCCATCTGGTCTTCCATTAAATATTCCTACACTAAAAGTTTGAACAGCTCTAGATGGATGGCCACTTCTAATTATACCATGAAATTATGGATTAAAAACTGGATAGGGGTTTCTCTAATTTCCATGTCGCCTCTAGATTCCCCTCCTAATAACACCAACTTCACTATAAGGGACGTTGTTAATTCACAAAATATAGACCTTCCTGAAAACATAAAAAATGTCATTGACATCTATCCCTTTTCTAACTTTGAATACATCCTTATTTAGGAACCGACCTGTAATGGTGTCCTTGACTCCAAGAGTTTCTATAATCAAAATTTCATTGATACTGATTCAAACTTATATTGGTTGATGTCCTTTAAGAAACCTTGGATTAAACCCTTGAGACTCATTCTTGTTTGGCATATTTCACACAAGAGAGTGCCCACTGATTTTTGTTTTTAGTCTGTTGGGATCCAAATTTACTCTAACTTTCACTTGTGAAAACAAAAAAAGGAAGATGCTGATCATCTGTTTCTTTCTTATGCTATATCCTTAGATCTTTGGAACTATATTTTTGGTATCTTGGGTTCCATATTGATACTCCTAAACTCAAAAATTTCCCAACATCAGATATGTACTAAATTCGATTCATCGCAACAAATTAAGAGTCATTTTTGGTTGTTATTTCTAAGCTCCTCCATGTGATCTCGTATGACAGGAATAATATTCTTTATAATAAATTCTCTTCCATGATTAATGCAGGTCGGGGGAAGATTTTTATTTCTATTCATGATGCTACCTCAATTCAGAAAGCCTATTTTGACAACACCATGGGAGACTTTGAGATCAAGCATTGTCTTCGGATTACTGGTCTTTACCATCCTCCAAAACGCACATTTGAGGTATTCTGTCAGGCCCCGCTTCTAGGATGGATCAAAGTGAATGTCTATGGTGCATCCAAAGGCATCTCGGGACCTGCTGGATGTTGAGAAATATTTAGGGACCATCATGACCAATTTCTTGAATTTTGTTTTGGTAGATGTAGTACGACCACGTCTCTTGAAGAGGAAATGATGGGAGTCATTCATGCTATGGACTTTTCTCAACTAAAAGGTTGGAACAATATCTGGATTGAAAGGGATTCAACCACTATTGTCCAGGATATTTGGAAGGCTGTGGTGTATCTTTCTTGGCCACTCACTTCCCGTTGGATGAATTGTCTCGCTTTGCATTCTAAGACCAACTATATTATTACTCATGATTTCCATGAAGAGAATATGGTTTCAGATGGTCTTTCCAATAAGGGAGTCAACCTGGTCATTACCTAGAAGGATGGATTTCCTGGATATTTGATTCCTCTTTATGAGGAATACTGTAATAAGATTCCATCTTTTAGGATCATGTAATCCTTTTTTTCATTTTCCAATATATTGGTCCTTTAATAAAAAAAATTATCATGTTCCTATAGTAAGAAGCCTTTATTATAATAATTTATGTTGAATTTTGAAATTCCCTAGATATTTAATGATGAAACAATATAAATAAACCTAGGTAATTAATAGTTAATTACGAGATATTTATGATAAATAGAAACCATTAATATTAACATAATTTATTCTAATAATTATTTAGGATCGATAAATGAAATAGATATGATTTTTAATCATTGTATTGCATGAATCAAAAATTGTATAAACTAGAGTTTATGTTGAGTTGAAAAAATAAATGTTATGATATTTTTTAATACTGATGACGAACATTGATTCTTCTATTATCTTAGATTTACTGATTTAGTCCATAAGATGGAAACCACGATGCCTAAAGGAATGGTTCATATAGATCTATTCATGATACATAGTTTCTTCTAGTATGGTTATGTGATATCTATATATTTTTGTTCAATGATTAATTACCCACCACAATTGTAGATTTTTAGGGGATTTCAAACCCATAGTAGCGATGGTTTCTAAGTGTTTCACAAAATTTAGATTATGGAAGGAGTATATGACATTTTAATATTTCTAACCCATTTTCTCTTATGGGAATATTGTATGTAGAACCCCCAGATTCTAGTATATAACCCTTTAACTTTTATTTGAGGAATATAAAATATATGGGTAAATTATGGTAGAGATTGGTGATATTTTTGAGAGTTTTTGTGGATTTTCTACATGTTCAAGGTTTTTTGAAACCATGAAACCCTTACAGGAAACTGTGAATAGTGAGACCGGGGAAAAAAAGGTAAGGTGCACGGTTTCCCATTCTGTGTGTCCACTTAGGCGAAATCATGCACCTAAAAATTTGGATTTGGCATTTTTGAATAGTGGATTTGACATGGTTGGCACATGCAATATAGACCTTGTGATATGTCCATGTGACGTTTTTTCCTTTAAGTAGTGCATAGTGTATTATTACTGCACAATTTTTCAGCTTCTATGACTAAACCATTCACGGCAATAAACTACCTACATAAAATATTTATGTCACTCCTTTCTCCCTCTATCCCATTTATTTTTTTTCCTATGTATCTCTAACAAGGTATTTTTCTTACACAATGTTTAAGGAAGGTTATCCCATCAATCTGTAGGTGACTTGATGTCTTCCCATGGTGATTAAAAGATAAATCCTTGCGGTATGTGAATGTTCTTTGTCGTTCATGACATTCTTCTTAGTTCTAATTCACCCCATCTCTCAATTTCTTATATGTACACCCAATATGGGTAGACCTAAGGTCTTGAATTCCAAATATGATAATATTTGGCTTTTTTAATGATGGGTATGAGAACTATGTTGGGTGGATTGAGATTAAACCCTGTTTGTGAAATTTTTTGTGTTGTTTATCGTTTTCACCAAAACTCACTTGGTAGGTGGATTCACTCTCAATTTATCTTTCTAGAACAGGATGAGTTAGATTCAAATTAGTTTTATTCATGGATTTTTATTAGTAATCCTTTATGAGAATCATGCTATAAACCCTATTTAGTGAATATTTATAGGTTTTGGTGAAATTTCGGAATTGTTGAAATTTTTTGTGCAAAGTGATTTGGTTCCTGATTTTAAAATGTTGATTTTAAAATATGGATTGCTGGATTTTTTTAAATGGATTGTGGGAATAATGATCTCAATACAAACATTGTTTTATTGAAATTTTTTTGGTATGTTTGGATTGGCATGGTTTTTGGAGCTATGGATACACTGTAACGCCTGACCCAAGTTACCCAGAGTTGGTGCATTATTACATCACATTGGAATGATCACAAAGGACCATGTCCTGAAAGACCTATTAGTTTAGAAGCCTAGGAATTACTAGATTCAAAAATAAGTTTGACATTAAATTAATAAGTAAAAAACAAAAACATTGGGTCCCCTTTGAATACACTCATATCCCTTAGCCTATTCCTCTGGGTTAATCGTTTCATCCTTCTTTGCATCCAAGGAAAAATAAAACATAATAAAGGGGTGATCTCAGATTCTCAGTAAGGATAACAATATAGCCGAAACTATCATTAATAAGTATAAACATTTATGAAAATGTATATGACTAAAAAAACATTTGAACATAAACATCATCATAACATGGAAATGATAAATCAAATAATTCCTTTTACTTATTAACATGGATATTCTTCTAGTCGAATAATCAAATGTAATATCAATAACTACTTTGATAATGATGGAATTCATAATGCAGGACATCATAACCACATAGTCATGGCCTTGTTCCAAGCCTATAAATAAAACTTTTTTCAAATCCATGATTAAAGACACTAATTTGTCTCATGAGACCTACCAATGCATCGAGGGGCTATAGTGGTCACCGCCCTTCACTTATTAAGTCTAATGCATTCCTTATATGAACAGGATCAGACATAAAATTAACATTTTTATTAAACCTTGCATATGAAATGTTAATAATTTAAATTTAAACCAGGAATGGTATAAAAATATAACATACACAGTCAAATATATCATAAAACCATCAATTAACTATGGAATATTGTATCATAAAAAAATTAACTTCAAAGATGAGTAAAATCTAACAAAGGATGTTAAAATATATGAAATAAAGACTATTTTAGAAGAATATCTATTTCTATTTTGAAAATATTTAAAATTCATGTAATTATAAAAGAAACATTTATTTTGAAAATATTCTTAATAGATCGTAAGGAAACCTTTGAAGGTGTTATAATGGTGAAAAATAGCATCACCCGTTGTAGAAGATAAAAAACATGCTTTCCTTAATTTGATCAAAAGGTCATAATGTACCTTGTTTGGAAAATGACAGAAAGATTCCATTCAAAACATTTTGTAAAAATTCAATCAAGGGTATAAATGACTTTGACCCATAATCTAGGAAATAGTAAAAATGTTTTGAAATACATTTTTAAGAAACATGGATGTTGATGATAATAAAAAAAATCCCCATAGATACTTACGTATATACAACCTCAGATATTAAAGAGAATTTAAAATTAACCCTTACCATCTACTTTTTCTTTAGTTGAGGGTATATTGAACTCGTGTATAATGTTCAAATCATATTTTTTAAATTATAAAAGAACCAAATACTTAAATATGATATCATATATGATCTTCTAATTTTACTTTGTTAATTATATTTTAGTAGTACCATTGTTTTGGGTGTTAACTGAATTGTTTTCCTTTATATGTTTTGTTAAATATTTCATGTTTTTTATGAATAGTATGTTTTTTATTCATATACAAAATAATATTATGTTCTTAAAAATTATTTTTAATCATCAAATGAAAATTATTTTGCAATGGTTACGATGGGGAATGAAATCTCATTGTGTCATGGAGAAGGTATGTCGTACATATGCATGAGTGACAAGATCATTCTATTTATGGTGAAATAGTATGTAATTGGATGGTATATTAAATATATAAAAAATCATTAACATGTTTTATTTTTTATTTACACCAATTATACTCATTATTATACCCATCCAAATAATGATGTGTTGAATAACAAACTATTCCACGATGTGGAGACGGTAAGCCTTACGTATGCATGTATGCTAACTTTTTCATTCATTGGATGGATAGAATAATGAACATGGTTGTACCATATTTATAATTACATCATATTTTGTAGAAGATACTAGATTTTTTATTTTTGGTATGGAAACAAAAAAGAAAGTGGAAGTGGAAGAAGAAAATATCTTTGAAAGAGGTGATGAAATAATTACCACTTCTTTGGGTTCTTCCATTTGATTTGAACAATAGGGCTCCATAGGTTGGATTTATGATCAATGTATGGCCTATAGTTTTAAATGAGGAAAGTTGTGAGAATATTTGAGTAGAAGTTGGATGAGCCAAATGGCTTTAGAGATGTGAATTTGAGAGAAGGTGAAGTACCTTTTTATAAGAGAGGTGAGTGATGCTTTAGGAAAATCTTAAAATATTAATTTATTATACAATAAGTTTCAGTTTAAAATAGCTCAAAATGGATTTTTTTCGAGCCTAAGAAGGTTATGGGTCGTAGTAATCTCAACCAATAGGTTTTATACATGTTTAGGTCACCGTATTAACCTTATCGTTTAGATTTAACTCATGGTTAAATAGTTTAACATTAACCAAGTATTGTTATATTTTAATAGTATACGGGTAATAAACTTACTATAAAATTCCAAGAGAACATAAAGTGGTTCATTAATGACATATATATCCTTATATATGACTTTCAGCCTAATATTATATTTTTATGAATATTATATCATTTAATAAAATAGTATTTTTTTCAAAACTCATTTATATTAATTTTGACACTGTTAAATATTTGGATTTTCTGAAAAGTCATAACAACTTGATTACTTCAAAAAAATACATTTAATCATCCCAGAAATGTCATATTAACATATAAAATTCGTGGATGGCATCAAAACGTTCAAATTATATTTATTTTAACATTTATAATATCATTTATTTTACTCATTCATTAATAAGGAAAATAATCTATCATTATTGTGTCATAAATAAATATATTTATTTTATGTCTAAAATTTATAAATAAAATTACATGATGTAAGAAGTCTTATTATCTTTATAAGTACGATTTATAGTAAAAACTATCACTTATATAACACTATATAATTTTTTTGTTCCAAAAATATATATGTTTATGTTCCATTTTCCTAAAATATAAATTAATTTTTATAAAGTGTCATTTTCACTTACAAGTTCCTCCATGGGGTCCCAAAATCGATCCAAAGATTCCCATGGTTGGAAATTTATCATAAAATAGTGTTAGTACAAATGTTAGGGTAAATTAATCTTATTATAATATTATTTGATTATCCTTATTTACCAGATTTATCCTTTAACCACAGTAAATAAAATATTTATTGAAGTTACTTTTAATAATGTCTAAAAATAAAAGTTCACATTTTACACAATTTTGACCATCTGATTTCAAATATGGAATCCAATTTTCCCAGTTAAAAACACCAAAGTTTATGTAATTAATTTAAAATTAATTCCCGTTGTCAAAACCAAAAAGCGGGTTTTTGAAAATTAAAAACAATCAAAAGACTGGCATGTGTTTATATTCAATTTAAATATGAAACTGCATAAAATGACCTACATTATATTAAGTGATAAAATTATAATATAATTATACTTTAAAGACACTCAAATGTATAATTTACCAATATAAATTATTTCAATTTTAAAAGTGGATTTTAATTAAAATTCAGTATTTCTCACTATTCATCAAAAAATGAAAGTATTCAGAAAATGACCAAAAATTCACCCAAATATAATTTTGATATTTCGAATCCAAATATTAAGTCTAACATGAAAAATAAAATTTATAAAATTTCAAAAAGTGAGTATTATTGTTCATAATTGTTTTTTAAATGGCTATTTTGATAGGTCGTGGTGTGCTTGAACTCGGTGTCGCGTACATCGCACGCTGTTGTATTATTCCAACAAAAAAATATTATGGAATTTTGGGGGGTTACCTTATTACCTACTTCAATAAATTGAATCCTCACAATTTTAAATTTTTCTTTGATAATAAAAGGTAAAAATTAGAAAATCCCTTTGAGGAAAACCCACATCAGAATTAGGGTTAATAAAATATAGTCTTAATAAGCAGAAAAGAGAAATGAAAAAGTCACCACCAAATTAAGATTTAGAATAGGAAAACATTGGTGGAAATTATAATTGGTGGAAAAATGTAAATATTTATAGGTAGTGATTGAGGTAATCAACCACAACCAAGTGAAAGAAAATTAAAGGCCTCAAAGCCATAAATCTATGATGATTATAATATAATCAGGTCAACAAAACATAATGTATTGGAATAATGTTTTTTTAAGATCATTTTCCTAAAGTTTAAGAATTAATTTCTTCATCGAATAAGAAAAAAATATATTAGTTGACAAGTAGAGTTTCATCCTTTAACTAATTTCAACCACAAACACATCTTGCACACCAAAAGACGAAAAAACTAAAAAATATTCTATTTACCCTAATCATATAGTGTTTAAAAAATGAATTTATTATTCATCTGTCAGACCATTAAAAAAATTAATTATAACGAACTGGGACTTCACATAGTCAAGTGGAAGTTCATGCACCGTTGTCGCCCTTCAGTTGCGGGTTCAACTCTCACAGCCTTTCCAGACACGACGGGTTGTCGCCCAACCTCCGGGTTGCCCTTTTTATAATAATCCAAAGATAATATTGAATGAAAAAACTAAACATAAAAAATTGTATCCCTTGTCCAACTTAATCCATTGCATCCTTCAGACTAATCCAAAATACTTCTATCCAAACACACAATTAAAACTTTATAAGGATGGTAAACATAAGGATGATCTAATATGTCACATAACAACATGTGAATACCTTCATCCAGAATTATATTAAAGCATTGTAACAACCTGAATTATCATAAAACTTTATTTGAATAAGTATGTACTTCCATGTTCCTTCTGTGAAATATTGAATATTGGATATACTCCTTAAATCCATAAATGTTTAAAACACCAAATAATGATGGTATAAAACACTTTATAAACAAACAATTAATCAGTTCCAAATATATAAATAATATCCAATCATTTTTATACATATCACTTATTTCTTATTCTGAAATCATTATCTGAGTTTCAGAAACATATTAAGGCTTATATTTCCCATAACCATGTATTTCCCAAAATGATTAACTTGGTATTGATTCACTTTTCCTAGTACCATACAATCTCAAATCCTCAATGAAATAGTACTACAGTATAATACTTATATACTCTATAATTCATATAAATTGTGAATCAATAATACCATACTCAGATGTCACAATTATTTAATGACAACATAAGAACACCAATCATTCCTCTTCATCTGTGGTAGTATCAAAACTTGATTGTTATCGAATAGAATCATTTGGTGTATTCTCTGAGGATTAGCACATTTATTTGGGTAGTTACCCAAATGCTTGAAGATGAAACATTGTACATTTGAAGCCTTTTTCTTACCCTTATAATCAAGAACTTCGAGTCCTTTTTCTCCACACTTATAAAAAAATACTCATTACCTTCAAGCATTTAAAAAGGTGATTCATTCCATAGTTATCACATGTGGGAAGGTCCTTCTTTACCTTCTTCCCTTTATCCATCTTTAACACTTCCATCCTCTTCTTCTATTGTTTCCCTTCAAAGACATAGGACTCAGTGAATTCATTACTTATCTTATTAACACATGACACAATTTCATTATATGATGAGAATACTTATGAGATTATTTCTTTCTAAATGTTGGTTATGACCAGGAAAGATATGATCATTCTGACTCTTAGGATCATTCATATTATTGGAGTTCTCTTTCCTTCTATTGGGAACCATTCCAAAAGAAGAAATACAATACGTTAGATCATATCATACTGTATAATCCAAAATCTAGAAAAATTATCAATCTTAATTGGATATTTTCATACATCTATTCCCATAATCATAAAAATGGTTTCTTTGCTGGAATATTTATTCATAAATCCTTCATAATGGTTTGTAAATAAAATGTCAATTATCCTATGAATATATCCCAGGAGTGTCGTAACCAAAAGCACTGTAAGTCCCATTTTCGTGCAACAGTTCCCATTCGAGTCTAGCTCAATGTGGGTTTTTTTTGGTTTTACCCCGAGATACATTTGTGCCAGAGTAGCCTCTAGTTTCTCGTATCCATACAGGGATGTATTTAATTGAAAATTTACAAAATCCCTACAATACCAAAATTATAAGAAGTTATTCTATAATTATCCTCAAATTTTATCTTATGGTAATGTTCTATAATAAGAATTTTTTTCTAAATCTTGTTTCAATGGTTTGTACTAAAATTCCTATGATACCAACTATAACCCCCTGACCCCAGTTACCCAGAGTCTGTGCATTATTACATTAAATTGGAATGATCACAAGATATCATGTCCCAAAAGACCAATTAGATTAGTATCCATGGAAGTACTAAATACATACATTAGTTTAACATTACTTTATGAAATGGATAAAAATAACATTGTGTCCCCTTTGAAAACACTAATATCCATTGAATATTTCTACAAGTTAATCGTAACATACTTCTTCGCATCCTAGGAAAAATAATGCATAATAAAGGGCTGAGCTCAGATGCCCAGTAAGGATAAAATTAATGTAGAAACTATAATAAATAAGAATAGTCATTTAAGACAATGTATAAGACTAAAACACATTCCTTTTAAACATAAACTTAGCATATTATGGAAAAGATGAATCAAATAATTCCATTTTCTTATTCACATGGATATTGTAGTGGTCGAATAATCACATATAATAACAATAGAAAATTTCATAATGATGGAAAACATAATGTAGGATATCATAACCACATAGTCAAGGAATTGTGTAAGGAATACAAATAAATCTTTTGTGAATGCCTTTTTCCAATACAATAATTTGTCTAATGGGACCAACAGATGCATCAAGGGGCTATAGCGGGCATCACCCATCACATAAAAAGTCCAATTCATTGCTTATATGAAAAGGTTGAAACATAAAAAAACATTCATATTAAAAATAGCATACGAATTTTCAATACTTTAACTATAAACCATGAATTGTATAAAAATATCACATCCACAGTCAAACATTTCCCAAAAGCTTCAATACAATATGGAATATTGTATCATTATAAGTCAAATTCAAACAAACGTAAAATCCAACAAAGGATTTTGACATAGATGAAATAAAAACTATTTGAGAGAAATATATTTTTCTATTTTGAAATCATTGAAAATTCACATAATTATAAAAAATGATTTATTATTAAAATTTTCTTATAAGTTGTAAGGGACGCTTCGAATGTGTTATAATGACAGAAATATTCCTTTCAACAAAATTTTTAAAAAGTCTAAAAAGGTTATAAGTGTCTTTAACATATATTGTTGGAAATTTTAATAATGTTTTGAAATACATTTTTAAGAAACATGGATGTGGATGATAATGAAAAAGTCACAGTAGATACTTACATATAAACAACCTTAGATATTAAAGAGACTGTAAAATTAACCCTTACCTTGTAAATTTCCTTAGTCGAGGGTATGTCAACCTTCTATATATTGGTGAAATCATTTTCATTAAATAATAAATGAACCAGATAAATAAATATGATATCATATATGATTTTCTAATATTTCTCTTTTAATAATATTTCAGTAGTATCATTGTTTTGGGTGTTAACTGATTCATTTTCCTTTATATGTTTTATTATGTATGTAATGTTTTTTATGGATAGGATGTATTTTATTCATATCAATAATGATATAATTTATTAACCAGTTTTTTAATCATCAAATGAAAATTATTCTTGAATGGTTATGATAGGGAATGAAAAATCATCGCGTCGTGGAGACGGTAAGCTGTATGTATGTACGAGCGACAATATAATTATATTGATGGTCATATAGTATGTAATTGGATGATATATTATATATATAGAATCATTAATATGTTATATTATTTATTTAAATCAATTATATGGATTATTATACCCATCCAAATATTGAAGTGTTGAATAACATACTACACCAAGACGTGGAGACGGTAAGTCGTACATATGCACATATTGTGACATTGTCATTCATAGGATGGATATAATATTGAATATTGTTGTTAAATATTTATAATAACATCACATTATTTATAAGGTAATGGAGTTATTATATTTGTATGTAAACAAAAAAGAAAGAGGAAGTGGAAGAATAAAAGAACTTTGAAAGAGGTGATGAAATAATTACCACTTCTTCAGGTTCTTCCTTTTGATTTGAACAATAGGACTCATTAGGTTTACTTTATGATCAATTTAAGGCCTCTAGGTTGAAGTGAGGGAAGTTGGGAGGATATTTTAGAAGGTTTTTTCCTACACAAATGTCTTTGGAGGTAAGAATTTGAGAGATGGGTATGTACCCTTTCATAATAGAGGTGAGGGGAACTAAGGGAAATCATGAAATATTAATTTATTATACAATAATGTTCACTTTATAATAGCTCCAAATAGATTTATTTCATGCCTATGGTGGGTATGGGTCTACATAATCTAAATAAATAGGTTTTATACAAGTTAAGTCACCATATTAACCTTATATTTTATATTTAACTCTTGGTTAAATAGTTCATGATTTACCATGTCTCCTTGTATTTTTATATAATATTTTAAATAAACTTAATATAAAATGAAAAGAGAATATAAAGTGGTCCACTAATGACATATCTAACCATATATAAGTCCTTTTTCCAAATATTATATTTTTTGGAGTAATATATCATTTAATAAAATAGTATTTGTTTTAAAAACTCATTTATGTAAATTTTGAACCTATTTAATATTTGTTTTTTCTAAAAGTCCAAATAACTTGATTATTTCAAAACAAAATACATTGAATCACCCCTAACGTTTCATATTCACCTATAAAATTAGTGTGTGGAATCGAAACATTCAATTTATATTTATTTTAGTATTTATAGTATCATTTATTTGATTCTTTCATTAATAAGGAAAATACGGCATCATTATTGTGTCATAAATAAATATATTTATTTTATGTCTAAAAAATATAAATAAAATACAATGATGTAGGAATTATTTTTATATTTTTAATTTATATTTATTGTCGAAAATATCACTTATATAACACCATATAAAAATTGTTCTACAAAAAAATATTTTTTTATGTTACACTTTCCTCTACATTAAATTAATTTTTATAAAGTTTAATTTTCACTTACAGGTGGCTCCATGGGGTCCGAAAATTGATAAAGGTATTCCCAGGTTCATAAATATATCATCAAGTAGTTTTATGACACGTATTAGGGTAATATAATATTATTATAATAATATTGTTTACCCTTATTTACCGGATTTATCTTTTAACCACGGTAAATAAAATATTTACTTAACTAACTATTCGTAATGTCTAAAAATATAGATAAGTATTTACAAAATTTGGACCTTATAATTCCAAATATGGAATACAATTTTCCAACTTCAAAACAGATAAGTTGCAGTAAATAATTTAAAATTAATTCTCATTTTCAAAACCAAAAAGCAGGTTTTTTAAAAGTAAAAACTATAAAAAAATTGACATGTGTTTATGTACAATTTAAATGTGAAATTACATCTAATGACCAAAATTATATTAAATGATAATAAAATAATCTAATTGTATTTAAAACCACTCATATGTATAATTTATCATTATAAATTAATTTTATTAAAAATTTTATTTTTAATTAAAATTTAGTATTTTTCACTATTCATCCAAATATGAAAGTATTTAGAAAAGTACAAAAAATTCACCCTAAGAAAATTTTGATATTATGAATCCAAAAATGATGTCTAATTTTAAGAATAAAACTTATAAAATTTTAAAATGTTGGTATTACTATTAATAACTATTTTTTAAAATACTAGTTTGACAGGTCATGGTGCGCTTGAACTCGGTGTGGCGTACATTGCACGCAATTGTATAAATCAAAGAAAAACATACTATAGATGTTTGGGGTGTTACATATACATGATTTTGGGAATACGGTTTGTGGTTGTCAAGGTTTCAATTAGGTTTTCACACCCGACTCTCTTACGTGTTTCCTTACCGGTTTTCAGGGTTCTTCCCCGGTTTCATGTTCCCTTTTTTGTTCCTCTATTGTGATGGGTTTTATTTTCACCGATGGTCTCTATTTATGGTTTATTATGTTTGTGGCTTCTATCGATGGGTTCTGTTTTTCTGGTTTTATATAACAATGATGGCAGTGATGGTGGAGTGGAGTCAGTGAACTCCAGATAGTCACTTGAGATGTTGTGAGGCCGAAATAGATATAATAAGGGTGTCATGTCATGGTATCAATTGTGTTGAAGGTATGTTTCGATGAAAATTGTGTTCAATTCTAGCGGCATCATTTAGTTTCAAGATATGGATGTCATAGAAGAGTTTTACGGCCTTGTTAATGTGTTAATGTTGACGGTGACAGTGTTTGGTTAGCATTGTGATGATGGTAGGAGAAGTGATGGATGGTTGGTTGATGTCTCAAATAGAGAGGGACATGCTGGCATGATGGATTTTTGGGTTAAATTTTATTTTGAAATCTAAAAATTTTCAGGAAGGTTTTTTAATTTTAAAGGGGCATGTTTTGAGTCCGTTTAAAAATACATGTGGTACTGGGTTAAGGTTTGTTGGAATTTAAAATTTGAATATAGTATGCTGGAAGTTTATAGTCTAAATAGTGTTAGTACGGGTGGTTTTTGGATTCTTTTCTATGGTTCCCACTTACCCAAAAAGTGGATTCTTAAAAATAAAAAAAAAATTTGTTGTGTATATGTGTTTATACTGCTTTTATGGGGCTTGGTTGAATGATGGCTTTTTGATCAGTTCCAAAGATGTAATAGCAGAAGGGAAATAATTACCCTATGATGCCTTGGTAGATTGCTGAGAGATCTATCAGAATTATGAAAATAACTTAATGAATCATGCATGGTTGGTGGTTTGATTTTGTGGAATGTAATGGTTATTCTAAATAAAACATAGGAAATAGATTTAAAGCGTTGTTTGGTTGTTTTATTGGAAAAATTGATATTGTTGGAATGTCGATCGATATAAATCCTATTTATATTAACTTATAAAATATTTTTGATGTTTTTTTAATGTGTTTTATATAAATGTTGCTAAATTTATTATCCTCGTGATGTGGGTAGGGAAGTCATTCAAGGAATCCTATGGAGTTTTATTACTCACTACTACTTGAGAACTTTCGTGCTTTGGTAGATTTCATGTACCCAGACATGGGAAAAGCTAACGTATCACACATCATTAGCACTACCAAAAGATACTTGGGTTTTCTGGTGATGTTGGAGCATGGAGCTTGTGGAGCCTTGGAGTCTTGTGGTTGTCTTTGATTTTTGATAGTTTGGCATCCACGATTTACTTTGATGTTAGTTTTTCTTCTATTGTGGTACACTTTGGTTGGTTTGATATAAATGAAATGTTTAAGGTGTATTTTATTTTATCATTCATCATGTAGTGTTTTATTTGGTTATTGTTTGTTAGGCAGTTCTATTATTTTAGAATTTAAAATCATCCACCATATATATTGAATATCTTTGCATTTATTTCCAGCCATTGGCACCTTGGTTTGTTTCTTAAGAATGATTAACATATAACTTCCCTCTCAAGAAAATGAAAATTTGGTGGGACGTCACAAATGATATCAATTTTTTTTAGTTCAAAAGAAAGTTTGAGACAAATGGTATTAACTTTTTCCTTTCCATATGGAAAAATTTGTCATCAGTTCTGTCATTCTTAGAGTTGATTTATTTTTTATCTATTCCTTGGGTTGGTATCATAGAATGGAGTAGGATTGTTTTAACTATAAATGAAGAACATAAAAATATGTATCTATGAATTTTATTCTTAACTTAACTTTACTAGGTAGATTGGCACCTTAGTGTTTTGGAGACACTTATATTCTTGAAATCTTATTTTTGTGGGTTTATCAAAAGATATGTGTAAGACATGAATTAGAATAATGAATTCCCACTATGAGTTAATATATTTTTTTGATTAATGATTTATGATTTTGAACTAAATTTTTTATTTTTAAAAAATTGGGAAAGTATTTTCAAATGAATTATTTTGAAAATGAACATCATTGTGGTATTTTGGAAATGGATTTATATTAAAAAAATATTTTTCTAAAATGTTTGAATGTGGAAAATATAGATTTTGGAAACCAATGTTGTGATAGTTGATATGATATAATTTTAAATTCTAATGATTTATTTACAAGAGAGTGAGATATGTTTCATTTCTTATTCATATAGAAAATAGAACTAGGTAGGCATCGTAGAAACTAACTAGAAGATTCTATGGAGAATGTGGTTGCCAATGAGCCTGAGGTTAAATAACAACTGGTTCAGATTATTGTCCAAGCATTTCTTGTTTTGGACATAGAAAACTAAAGGGGTGATCCAACGCATATGGATTATTCAGTCTAGTTCTAAAAGAAGAATCCACACATCTTCTAGGGTAATTCTGAACTAGAAAGGGAAGAAATGTTGATTAACATGATGAATCTTATCTTATAATTCATCGGCACATCGGTGGAGATGAAATTCAAGTTGGTGATGTATATGATGGATTATTTGGCACACCAGTGGTGGGATATAGGGATGCAAGCTATAGTGGATGAAGGCCTTGGTTGGGATCATTTTGATGAATGTTTCAACAAACTGTTCTTTCATCACACATTCTAGATTCAAAGGACTGTAGTCTTCGTCGGCCTAAAGTCATAAAATCTCTCTATCATAGAATATGCAGCTAAATTATTGAATTTAGTGTTCTTTTCAGCCATGATTTTGGATACTTCATCCTCGAAGTCACCCATAATTGAATTGGTAATGATGTAAGAGAATCACTTAAAATAAGTTGTTCTTCTTATTAAGGATTATAAATAGATAATGAACCTAGGGATAATGGATGAACATGACATCTGCATAGATATGTAGGGAGTAATTATGTTAATACCCTTAGGAACCGGTGGGAACTGTAATGTTTTGGGAAAGTGGAAGAGGGAATCTTATTTCCAATGTGGGACTATGAATCAGAATCAAACAGCTGGATCTGTGAATTTTCCTTTGATACCCATGAAAATAATGGGATGTTTCCAATGTGTTTTTCTTGTCCACATAATGTGAGAGTTCACACCACCACCCAGAGCATGTCATAATTACCACAAGAAAGGTAATAATTAACAATATAATCACATTACTCTGAGTTCATGTGCTTGAGACACTTCTCAGTTATCCTAGGCATCATATTATTCAACATGGAGAGGACAACAGAATCAATATCATCAGAAAAATAGAGCTAGAACTGGTGATTCTAGGAATACCATTACTCATCGGTATGGGAAATCTCTGCAGAGAAATAAAGAAATAAGTGCAATGAAAAATCAATTGTATGGAGTTTAGAATATTATTATGGATGATTAGGTTGTACTATCTATAGTGAGATGTATGATTGTTTTGAATTCTATCCTTATGAATGTATTGTTTGATACAAGTTCATCTCATTCCTTTATTTCTAATCATTTTTTTGATTTGGTGAGAATAAAAACTGAGATGATTCATTATGTGATAAAACATAAAACTCCTCTTGGTCAAAGAGAATGTATAACCTTTCTGTGTAGAGAATGTTTTATAAATTTTCATGGATCCAAGTGAAAATGGATTTTTTATTTTCTGTAGATTGATTTCATGATGTAATCCTTTGTATGGATTGGTTTTAAACATTCACTGGTCAAATTAACTGCTATAGAAGACCAGTTAGTTTCATGATTAAGGGTAGCATCGAACATCTCTTTATATGAAATAGGGTTGTAAAGATAGGTGAAACATGGATTTTGGAACTTGTAGTGGGAATGATGTCTTACCAGTTGGCAGAATTTACATTTAAATAAAAGGAAGATATCGAGATAGATATTTTCTAGCATTCACGAATCAATTTTTGGATTTGTTTACGAAATATTTCCCAGTGTTTCCACTGATAAGATAAGTGGATTTTATGATTTATCTACACCTATGGAACACTACTATATCACTTCCATCTTATCAAAGGCAACCAATAGAATTATGTTATTTTAAATTTTAGTTAGAAGAGATGCAATGAAAATGGTTTATTTTCCCAAGCATGTCTCCCTATGCAGCATAGGTCTTCTCATTAAAAACTCATATGGAAATCTAAGGTTGTGTATGGATTTTCATAATATTAACCGTGTTTTGATAAAGAACAAGTATCCACATCCATGTGTTAGTGATCTTTTTGATTAATTGAGGGGAGCACAATAGTTCTCTAAGATTTAATTATGATCAGAATATCTCCATTTGCGTATTAAGAAAATTATTTTCTAAAAAACTTAGATAAAAAGACATGGTTATTAGGAATATATGTTAATGCCTTTTAGTCTTATGAATTCACTAGCTTTTCTTATGGAATTGTTCAATCAGATATTTCAATGATATCTATATTCTTTTGTTCTAGTGGTTGTGGATGACATATTGGTGAATTAATGTTCAAGGGATGAACATGACAATCATTTAGAGACAGTGTTTTGAATCTTGGGAGAATATCTCCAATATTCCAAATTATCAAATAGTGTGTTTTGGGTACAATAGAAACTATTTATTTTCCATGTAATTTATGAATGAGGTATTTTAGTGGATCCCGAAAAGATAAAAGTTCTTATCTCTTGGAAACCTCTAGAAAATATTTTTGAGATACTAATTTTTCTTAATCTAATAGGTTATTATTGATTACCTATTCAGGACTTTTCATCAATTGTTTTACTTATAAATGATTTGAAAAAGAAGAATGTTCCTTTCCAATTAACTCATTAATTCTAGTAATATATTTCAAAATTGAGGGTATTCCATACCTCAAAACCTCTCTAGATATTTCCTAAATATTAAAATGGGTACATGGTGTAATGTGATGCTTTGGGATCTGGTTTGGGGTGTTTCCTATTGCAAGGAGAGCATGTTGTTTCTTATGGATCAAGGAAATTGATGTTTCATGAGAATAAATACCCAACACCCAATTTGGAGTTAGATATAGTCATCCATACTTTGAACAGTCGGTGTCATTATCTATTTATTAATTAAATTACTCTGCTTAAAGATGATTGGACCTTAAAATATATTTTCTTACACTGGGGTTTGAATCTGAGGAAAATAAGATGTGTTGAGTTTCTAAAAATGTTTGACATTGAGTTGATATATACACTAGTAAAAGGAAATATTGTGGTGGTTTCATTAATCAGAAATTTGTATTCTTATCTAGAAAAATAATCTTCAAATGAGTGGAAGTTGATTTCATTACTGTCCAAAATTCGTGTCGAATGTGAAGACCGATGCGATGTATCTTTTTTATTTCCATTTTTTTCCAAATTTAGTAATTTTTGTAATGTATGGAAATACATTTTTTGAAAAATTATTTTAATGAGTAAAAAACTAAAAGGTGGGGAGACCATTACAGGTTGTATTTTTTATGGGAATTCAATGTTATCATTTAGAAATCATATTGTATTACTTATGTCTTGTTAGGTAAAACGTCTTCATTCTTACAACCATTCAATATGTGTTTTCTTTCATAGAATATAGAAGATGTATAAGATATTGAAAGAGTAGTTTTGGTAGATTGGTATAAAAAGGAAATTGACGGAGTTTGTTTCCATATTCATAACTTGTTAACAAGTTAAGGTAAAACATCAAGTATGATTATGTATTTTACAGTCTTTACCTATATCAGTTTGGAAATAGGAGTAGATATCTATGGATTTTATTTCTGTTCTCCCTAGAATTGTATAGAAACACGATTCTAACTAGGTTACAGAGGATCGTCTTATGTTCTTGGCCCATTTAATCCATATTTATGAAACCCATATGGTGAAGGATTTGTGAAAAATCTATATCTAATAAGTGGTAAAGAGACATGGCATTCCAGTTTTGATCCAATCAAACAAAGATACGAGGTTTATATAAATTTTTTTAAAATCCTTAGAGAAATCACTTGGGAATTAGTCGACTATGAGAACAGTTGATCATTCTTAAATAGATTGAAAATTTTAATGGATTATACATATGTTTAAAGCAATATTTTTGGATTACGTATTGGATTTAGGTGGATTATTAGAAGAGGACATTCCATTATTGTATACGTCATAGAACAATAGCTATTAGGAATCAAAACGAATGGCTTCATTCGAAGAATTATATGGGAATCCTGGGCATTATACACTTTGTTGGGTGAAAACATGTGATACTTCACAAGTTGTCATTAATCTTGTCCAAGAAACAACTGAGGAAATTCATTTGATCAGAAAGAGGGGGGAGATGGCTCAGAGTTGTCAGAAATCTTTTATGTATAATCATCGATGGTTTTTGTCTTTTTTAGTGAGTGATCATGTGTTCTTGATGATTTCTCCATGGCTTGGAGATCAACATTTCCAGAATTTGGTAAATCTATTTCCTTGATACGTAGGCCCTCTTGAGATACTAGAATGGGTTGAATTGGTGGATTATAAGTTGGAATTTCCACCATAGTCCAGTGCAATGAACAATGTGTATCACATATCATAGTTGAAAAATTATTATCCAGACCATAACCATGTGTTCATATGGGATCCCATTGACCTCGAACTATATTCTTCATTGGTACATATTATTTTTTGGATTTTTGATAGGCAAGATAAGGTCCTGCATGGAGAAAGAATTGATGTAGTGTATTTTTTATTAAAACATTTCTATATTTCTAAAGAGACATGGGAATGTGAGAAGGGAACGAAAGAGAAATGGATGGAACCATTTCATACAAATGATTTTTTTCTACTATATATGGACAGAAAGACCAATGGTGGGGAGAATTTAGCCCCCCCCAATTTCTGGTAAATAATCCTATCTATATGATTTTTCAGTATATAAATTATATGGGTGATGTTTGGGAGAGTTTTGAGATCTTTCTTAGAGTTTTTGGGGGTATTTATATAGGATCTTGGGCGGTCAATGGTTTTAGGAAACCATGAAACAATTTCATGAATCTGTGCATAGATAGACAAGGGAAAAAATGCAACATGCATGGGCATCACATGGGTTTCCAAACATATGTGTCAAGTTAAGAAAAACAAAATACTTTTAAATTTTGATTTATTCTTTTTAAGGAAGTGGATTATAGAATGGATTGATAACAGGTTGTAGAACATGAATGAAAACCATGAAAGGTTTTTCCTTCAAGTAGTGGGTAGTGCATTGTTAGAGCACGTTTTTCCTAACATTGCAGCTAAAACAATCACGGAAAGAAAATACCTCCTTAAAAAGTGGATCTCTCTCATTTTTTATATAACCCACTAATTTTTTCTCTAATTCATCCTGTACTCGGGATTTTTATGTCCCAAATTTCATGTAAGGTTCTCCAAACAATTTTGAGGTGATCTAATGGATTCCCATATTGATTAGATCTGGATACCTTGCATCATGTGATCATTCTTTATCGTTCTTGATGTTTTTTCATATATCTACATTGCACCATCTCTTCGATTCTTATACATATGCATGTTGTGGGTAGAACTAAGGTTTTGGATGCCAAATATGTATATATTTGGACCAGTTAAAGATAGGTGAAGATATCCAAGGTTGGTTCATTCAGATTCAACCTGATTTGTGATGTTTTTCATGTTGTTTATCATTTTCTCCAAAAACTTTCGAGTTATGTGGATTCACCCTCAACTAATTTTTCTATAACTAATTATCATAGTTTCAAATTTTATTAATTTCATTATTTTGGTTGTGAAATTTTGGCATAATGCATGTTATAAATCCTCCTTTCGGATGATTTATGGGTTTTTTGAAATTATGGAATTGTTGTAAATTGTTGTGCAAAGTATAATGGTTTCATCATTTTAAAATGTCGTTTTTAAAATATGGGTGATTGATTTTTGAAATGTATTGTTCGAAAATATATTTTAATAAAAAAATTATTTTATTGAATTGGTTTTGGCATATTTGGATTGGCATCGATTTCTTTCATACATGGTGTGTGAGTTCATATTGCTTTTAGGCAGCTTGGTTTAAATATGACCATGTACTTGGTGCCAAAGATATATTGGAACAAGGGATATAATTATCATGTGATGAATTTGTATATCAATGATTCAACTATCATGAGTATGGAACTATCATACCAACACATGAAGTTTTGGTGGTGTGATTATGTGGAAGGGGGTGGTCTTGCTAAATGGAACTTGTGAAATAGTTCTAAGGATTTGTTTTTTTTCCTTGAAAAATGTTATTGTTGAAAAAATTGTTCATATAGAACATATTTATGTTAAATTATAAACAATTTTGTAATTTTATTTGTGTAAATTATGTTATATAAATTTTGATACCTTTTCTACCGTAGTATCATGAGTAGGGAAGTCATCATGGAAAACCTAATGAGTTTTAATACACACCAATGCCTTGGAACTTTGGTTATCTTTTATATGCCATCTACCGAAACATGGGAAAAGGTAAAGTATCAAACATCATTAGAACTACCTCATGATACTTTGTTTTTTGAAGTAGGGGCATGAAGCATGTGGATCTTTGGAGTCTTCTGGTTGTATTTCAGTTTTGATAGTTTGTCTTCCATAGTTTTCATAGATGTTAGTTTTTCTTCCACTATGTAACTCTTGGGTTGGCTTGATATAAATGAAATTTCTAATATTTGTTTCATTCTATTATGCTTCATGAAGTGTTTTATTTGGTTATTGTTTGTTAGTTGGTCATTTTATTTTCTAAGGGTAAATATTCCCCCTTTATTATTGAATCCCTTCGGCATGTATTTCCATCCTTTGGAACCTTGTTGGTGTCTCTTAACTCAATTTAACATCTCAACACCCTCCCCAGACAATGATATAGGGGTGGGTCATGCACTTTAATGTGTTTTAATATTTCGAGATTTGTCGTAGGGTATATAGATTGTGGTGGATTTCAGACTAACCACATGATCAGGAGATATGATGATGCTTTTTAAGAAGTTTGAGGAGATGATGTTGTTGTGGTTATTATAGGATTAATTGTTTTTCTAATGTATTATGGTAATGTAATTTCTAGATGGTTATGATGACATAGGAGGATATGGGAGCATCAATATCTTATCCATTGTGTTTTATGTTATTTTTACATTGTGAATATGGTGAGGTTTAAAATTATTTATATACATGATTCAAAATATTATATTGTCTTTTATACATTACATGGTGGGGTAATATTATTGATATTGGAAATCGAGTTTACCTAGATTGGTTTGGAGTTAGTACATATATTTAACCACTGGATCATTTGTATGATTATGTCACATTTACATGAGAGTTTTCATGGGGGTCTTACATATAATTCATGTAAATATATCCCATATATATATATATAATTTTTTCAGGATTTCCAAAGGGAGATTGGAATAATCCAAGGAGGTACAATATCATGGATTAAACATGAGTTTATAGGGTTTTACAATACTTTGAATAGTGTAGTTCATTTTCTATCAACATAATTTAGTTATATTCACATGTATGAGATTTCATTATAGTGATAAGAGGTTTTATTTATTATATTTATATATTATTTATTCATGTAAATCTTTCCTATTTTTGTTGAGGGTAATTGCTTCCATTTTTAATTTTTATAGCCTCAACTCTGGTTTCAACACATAGATGATTGGAGGGAGGCTTTTGGGGATTATATATCTAAATCACTACAAGAATATGGGAGGTAGAAGTAGTGTCTGGTTAGGAAAATGATTCAGCAGTAATAAATCACATTTTAATTATTACATTTAATGAAAAATTTAATGTTCAATTTCTACATTCTTTTGATTCAGTATTGAACCCTAAAGGGGTTCCCTATCACAACATCCTTTCATTGAGTCATATCATTCCTTCATTGATTATGATTTTTTATGAATTAAAAACTATGATTGTTTTATACTATTTTTAATAGGTTTATTATGGATTTATATAGATATAACATATTATCATTGTTGATATATCTTGGCATCATATATTACATTCTTGGACAGGTCTCCCTATCCTCCTCTTCCATTTTCAATTGTAGTCTTTTTTATAATGTAAGTAAAAATTATATTTTATATACCACTCTAATATTAAATCTATTTTTAGCACCTTTTTCAAATTTTCTATGACATTATCATTTTTTGTTATTTTTTATTATGTTGTTATATTGATCATTGATCCATAATTATCTTTTATTACACCAATCATATCCATTCCATTTTCATTTTCATGAAAATTTTGGTTTTTTAAAAATTTTACAATTTTCTAATCATATTACTATAGAGATGACTTTAATTCCACATCATTATATCTTCTTTCAAACTTATTATAACACTTAATAATTTCTATAGGCTTAGAGATTATATAATAAATTAAAATGAATACTATGTTTAAATGGTGTTATTTATGCATTATTTACAATAGTTTTTACTTTTATATTATATTATGAAAGTGATTTATCTAATGGAATCATTATCTAGTCCAAACTGTATTAAAATTATTTCAGAGCATTTTAACCTTTTCCAAGAATTGTTTAAATCCTCAAAGTTATTCATTATTAAAATATTACATCCATAATGCAAGTCAATTATAATGGAGACACACTCTAAATTTTCCTAGGGGATATTCATTCCATTTATTATTTCTCCAATAGTTAAAAAAATCTATTCAAAAAGTTTTTTCTATTGATAAACCTCAGTAATGAATATAACCAAAGCCCTTTTTTATTTGATATGGATACATCACATTTTTTATGAATATCCTATAGTTCTAATGTTTATTTTTATATATTTTCTGTTAAAGATATTTTTTCAATGAATATAAAAATATTATTTTCCTTATATCCATTATTACAATATTGAAAATAGAGAAAACACCTATGTTAAGGTTATATAGGGAATATTTTGTTATATTTTATGAAGTCATTTCTATTTATTTTATAAATGATTTGGACTTACTATGTGATTGGTGGGTCTGCCAATTCTATATACCTTCAATGAATCATTTGGTTTTAGGAGATAAATTATCTTAGAATTTTTATTATATTCTATATCCTTTTTTAGGTATGATGTCTTGAAATAGGGCCTTGATAATATGATTAAGATATCCAATATTATGTATTCCACCACTGCTAAATTAGTTATTACTGCCTATGTGAAAATTTTCATTATTATGTTATCCAAGGATATATACTACATGATCATTTTATCAACTATATGTAATTAAGTGATTATTAATTTTTCATCCATATTACGTATTCATTGTTTATTCTATGACAACTTATGTAGTGTGAAACACTTTAAAGAGAATTTGTCAGTAGCTTTTTTAGGAATTTTATTTCGACTAGTTATGAAGAATTTTATTATGTATGATATTTCTAGATCGGTATCATGGGTTGACAACTAAATGGGATATTTTTACAACATAATGTAAAATAAGGAATCACTTGTTTAATAAGGAGAATTTTTATTAAATGTGAATGATATGGTTTTTCTAGTTAATTTCATTTCAAAACACTCAAGAAATATAGACTTAAGAATTTCATGATTTTGTAAATGAATAAATATTTTTATTAATATTAAAAATATTGACAGTTTTGTTTGGGTCATCTCACTGTTCTTTAAAAATCTTGTATGAAAACATATGTTTTTAGCCACATATTTCGGTGTTCTTGTCTAGGGAATCTTAGTTTCTATCTGAGTATGTTTTAAATAATAATAAAATATAAGATGTTAATATATTGGGATTTATTGGGATTTATAAATACCATATAGGGTCAATTATTTTGTGAATTCTAATATGTTTAATAGAATAAATACCTATTTTACGGTCTTGTGTGGTTGGATTTTAGGATGACTAGTAATTTTTGGGATATGGTTATTGGGATTTATAAATAATACCCAATTTATTTATATATATATCCTTTATAATTGTAATGTAAATTTTTTTCATGAAAATTTAGTTTTTTAGGAATATATTGAAATGTATTTGTTTTATATATGATTAAGCTATATATTGACTCATATGAGATTTTATTTTATATTTGGATTAAATTGTAAATTGATTTCCTAGACTATAGGTTTCTATAAATTTGGTATTCATATATAAGATGAATGATCATAAAAAATGTGTATTAATAATTATTTTGAATTTAGACTATGATAAAGTATTGTAAATCAAAGAAATATGTATTATTATAGGAAAACATTATAAAATTTTTATAATTTAAAGATTTTTTTATAGCATAAATATGAAATACTCTCCTAGATATTAAAAATGTTTATATAGAATAGATTTGAGGCACTTAGGATTAATTACAGTAAAAAGGGATGGTTAGTTATTATACTGATATTCACTTGGTGATTAACTAGAGTTACTAAAGGTAAAATAAGTCTAACAATTCTATGGGGTATTCACTCAATGTTTCACAATATATTTATGAATTATTATGATGGGTTTGAATATCATGTTTTAGTAAATTAAATTTTTTTGATGAAATATACAAAATGTTCCGAAATATATTGAAGTTTATTTTTGATTTAAAATTATATGATAGATTTTTGTTATATTATGAATACCCTCATCTATATTCATTGGTTCGAAATTTCAAAATTGAAAAGATGTATGATAGAGTTAGAATGGAAAACCATGACATTTAATATGTATTTTCCCATTAAAGAAATAATATGTCAAATATATTAAACGTATGACAAAATGAACTAAAATGAACCTAGCTGTATTTTACAATTCATGATAATCATCAACACATAATGAGAGTAAAATGTGTAATACAACTAAGGAAATAAAAATAAGTGCACATTGTCAGTTAAAACAATTGTGGATTTTATATATTTTACATAATATTATTAATGTTTTAAAGAATTTTTTTATATGTTCTAATAAAAATTAATTAATAATATTTATTATCTAATAAATATATAATTAATATTATTTTAGTAAAATTATTTAATAATAAAATGGACCATTTTTCAGAGAATTTTAATTTTATATATAATATATATTTTTATCATTTGAAAACTATATTTAATACTTTAATGGAGTATTCTAATGAAATTATTGATTGAAAAGTAATGAATATTAACAGTATTTTACATATTAATTTATATAAAAATGGTTAAGAACACTTAATTATTTAAAAATTATTTTCCATGTAAAATATTTTACCATATATTATGGTATTAATTTAAAGTTAAATTCCCAAATTGTATAATTACAATTTAATAAAATCAAATAAATGTTTATATATATGATTAAAAATATTTATATGGTTCATGTTCATGTTAATTATAAAAATGTATATCTTTTATTGAATATTAAAATGTATAATTTTCTTGAATATGATATCATTTAAAAAATAATAATTGTATAATTAGGGAATATAATTTTATGAAAATTATTTCTTAACCAAATATGTATTTATTGAGTGAAAAATGAATTTAAAAATAATATGTTGAATTTAAAAGAGAATAATTGATTTTTTAAAATATAAGATATATTTTATTCAAATAATTTTTTTTGTTATTTTATTAATGTTGATTGACTAATTTAAATATATATATTTGGTTATGGGTTGGTAATAAAAAAAATTTAAGCTTTTTTGTTAAATTATATTCAAATAAAGTAGACTAAATTCAATTATAAAAAAATCTTTTATCTGAAATAATAAAATACTAAATATTTTATTCAAAATGTAAATGTCTTCTCAAATATAAATATCGCTTCTCATATATCTTGGAGAGACACATTCCATACACTTATTACAGACCGAGATCATCCCTTTTACCATATCTTATCCATTATAGTATTCTTGAGTTTGGTCTGAAGTTACCTAACCCCAGACCTTCAACACTTTGGAAAAGGATTAAATATTCTATGAAGAGGGAACCATTATTCTCTTTAAATATATTTTCCAACTTCTTATATATACATTAAAATTTATTATCCCTTTTTACACTATTTAAAAATATTACATGAATAAATATATAAAAATTTCCTTTCAAATGAATCTCTTATAACTATTTTAATCTATTTATAACATATATTTACTCTATACTCCCAATTTATAGGTCATGATAATGGTGTGATTCATCCTTTTATGAGGATCTTGTAAAAACGTTACATATCAACACCTACTTGGATTTTTATTTTGGATTAGGTAGTATACATGTATTTTAATATTTTCTGATCATCTATATTTTTTTTTCAAAATGATAATTTAAGGATGATAACAATAAAAAAATGGGATAATTTTAATGAAACCATGTCCTCAAACCATTTTGTTTCAAAAAAAATTAATAAAACTTACAATGATTATAATCAGTCAATATTGAAAGAAAAAAATATAATTTAATTTGGATATATATTTTAAATATAATAATCTTATTATGTCACAGATTCTAATGCGATGAAATAAAAAACACCTAACAAAATAAATATCTTAATGAATTATTATTCCTTGAATAATTATTAAAAATTATTCAAATATTACTCTATGGCATTATATTTTTCGATGTTCTTCTTATTTATACAAAACATATAACTGGATTATCATCGAAATTTCAATTCATTGAGTTTTATCCAGTTTTAATTTATTATGTTTTTTCAGAATATTTAATCTATATCCTATTAATATTTAATGTTGTATTTCCACTTATTTTGTATGTATTAGTAATACTTTCACATAATCTCATTAGAAATATAATATTTCATTACATGATACAATGTAGATAATAGTTTAAAATCCACCTATTTCAATATCAATTGAAATCATTATTTAATAATATAAAAAAATAATTTATGTACCTCAATGATTATAATTCCACAGTTCAGTCACATATTACCAATATTGTAAATGATTGATTACATATTCCATATAAATATTTCCTTTTTGTAAGTCATAATTACTTCAATATAAGGTTGAATTATCCCTTATTATCTTTTATTATTGTAATCATCCCTAATTCATTTTAATTTCAATAAAGAATTATATTTTTATTAATAGATAGTAACTTTATTTCATATAAAAAACAAAAAATCACTATTACCTTATTTCATCATCATATAATATTAAAATTCATAAGAATTCTCATATTCAAAAAATACGTTAAAATATCCATGTGTATACCATGTATTTTTTTGGTATTTTAGATGTATTACATCTAAGGGGTTAGACCTCACTAAGGAAAGATTATGGGAATATTTTTGGTGGAGCGTCCATATGGTCTGAAGGGGATTAAAATTTATTTTGGAACACATTCACCTTATCCATTATGCATTCAAACCTAGAATTTATTTCTTAATGAAATATTATATCATTAATTCATAATTAATATATGTTATATATAAGTCTAATTTATAGTGGATAATTTTATATTATAGTTTTTGTCTCCTTTTGTGAGAAACTAATTTGATCAAAAAATCATTCTTATTGATATCCATCTACAATAATAATACCCAACACCACAACCTCATTACCATTACTCTATCAAGATTACGTCAAATATTATATTTTATATACTATATTTTATATTCTTATTATGTGATAATCTAAAATATTTCAACATTATTTCTTTTTATGGGGAAATATTGTTATTTATAAATGAATTATATCAATATGAAAAAAATTATTACATATACATGAGTATATATAAGGTTATATTAGGAACACATTATAAGGTATTTCTGGACCATTTCTTTTAATATGGCTAATACAGTTGACTTATTTTCTTATTGGTGGGGAATAGATCAATATTTCCTATCGATGAATTAGTAGATATTTGGGGACCACCCCTGTTGGGATTATAATTTTCCTTCTCTTATTTTTCTATATGAGATCATTATATGGTCCTTCATCATCCATATTAAGATTTCCAAAATTTTACATTCCATCATTATGAAATTAATAATTATTATGAATGTGATTATTTACATTGATATGTTATCAGTGGATATATATTAAATGCATACATTATAGATTTTTTGATTTGTTTAAAATTATACATTTATACTATAATATTCCTGTCATGTTTACCCCGTGATAGTTTGTATTGTACACTACACCTTACTAAGAATTTGATCTAACACGTATTATGTTTACCTATCCATAAGAAATATAATGAGTGTAACATATGATATATATATATAAGGATATCATTTTTATAATTTTTTGGGAGGTAAAAAAGGATTATTAACCAACAAATAAACATTTTTATTTAGTAAAATGTTTATTTGATGGAAATGATACAGGTTTTGTTTATTATTGGATTTTACTATAACCAAAAAAAAGTAAATCAAAAAATGTATTTGGTATATATGTGACTCAATATTTATTATTTTTATTTTAACAATGGAGGGTTTAGTTTGGGTCCTCCCATATTTAGTGTTAAATCAAATCAACAATGTAATAGTTTATAGCACCAGATCTAGTAGTAAAGGTTTCAGTTGCCTCACATTTCCTGTGAATTCATACATCAATCTCCTATGATCATTATATATAACATTGTTTTCACGATCAATATAATTCCTTCATATATATAATAATAATAATCCATTTCTATCTCCCAATAATTAATTTGGAAACTTTAATCATTAACCATTACATTATATAATTCATAAGATACAACATCACGAGTACTGATTAGTATAAGTTCAAAAGTCATGACAAAAAATATCTTAGTCTCCTTCAAATTTTCCCTATATTCCTCCATCAAATGGAACCTAAGTACAATTAATGTTTATATCGATTGTGGATTTTATAATCATGATAAACTTCTCACAATTCTTTGATAGTATCTAGATATTTCATTAAAAGACTAAATAACTATTGTAGTTATATTTATAGACTATTGTTTAATTACATATATCTATTATGTATCTTAAAATTTACACCTCCTTATAATTACATATACTATGATTGTGAACTTTAGTATCTAGAATTTAGAGCTGCTTAAATTGGAATATAGTAGCTCATTTCTCCTTATCTTCAACAAAATCCATTATTATCTTCCATTACAAAGTAATATGTAAGGATATAAAAAAAATACCTCAAAAATTTGATCATGGTAACAAATAATGACTTTTTCATCCTATACATAATTTTGGATGACAAAATTGTAAGTATGAATGGATTCAATCTGATTTCATGTTTTCTACATCATCTATAAAATGACATATTGGATATATCCTTCCTTTAACCCTTAATTTATGCTATCCAAATAAATTTTCAGTAACTTAAATGTATTAACCCCTCTATAGATGATCATATAAACCATTAATTCATGGTAAAGGATGCATGGTGTGGATCATAGTCATTTTAGGTTCATGATAATCTATAAATAGATACATTGATCCATCATTCTTAATAAAAAAATATTACAAGTGAATCCCATGGTGAAAAAATTAATTGTATAAAATCCTATTAATAATTTTCATGGAGTTCCATCTCATATTCATCCAATTCAATAATGTAAATTCAATATGCAGTCATTGATATTATCATAACATCACATATGAGTTTAAAAACTACATCAATTTGGGGATGACTCGTGAATCATTGAAGAAAAAATCAGCATAATCCCACAAAATAGGAATATGATCACACACTGTTTTTATAAAACCATTTCCCATAAATACCTATCATTATTATGTAACATGACCCATATAAGGGATGTAAATTCCATAGGGAGTTCGTTTTTAGACTTACACCAATTGATGATCATGTGGTGATCTAGTATATCAAATATGATTTCCCTATACAAAAAACTTTAATTGGATCTATGTAGATAGATAATATCGATTTTTAAAATCATATAAAATTCTCCCAAATGGAAATTAATATGATTTATAGGTGACATATTACAAAAACACGTATTGAAGATGATCTGAAACTTCAGATTATATCATTTCAAAAATCAATATTTTCACCGATAATTAAATATCTTGCCAATGTGGATGTGAATTAATTTTATTGATAAATTTTTACCAAATATATTTGTGATATGAGTTGATTTCCCAACTAATATCCCCCATAAATATTTATTAATGAAATAGGTAATGGTACTGTACACATGAGTGTAAATGAAATTATACCAACTATAAATTAAAATGGAGGAGAAACATAAAATCAATCATATGCACATTAGTGAATAGTACCACATCCAAATGATCTAGTTCAATCCAAAATAGTAGCATCACTTACATCAACAAGACAATAAGTATGTGAACCATGGAGAAACCCATCCATCCCAGCCTTAACGAACCTGTAAATCAGTACATCAAAAATGCAGTTTTGTGTAATCAAATCATGAACTACAAATAGAAGAAAAATAAGGTTCCAACCCTACTCCAAACCTAGGTCAATCCATCATACAAATACATTTAATGCAAGTTTGAAAAATATTGTAGATAACATGCAATTTTTCTCATTAGAGAATATTCCAACCAAAACATGACTTCAAATCCTTCATGAGAAAACAAAGAAGCCAGAGTTCGTTATAGTTTTTCCTTCTTTATAGTCCCAACACATGAGACTAAGGTTCATTTACATACCAGCCTTATCAAACTGAAAACATTTCAAACAGCTCCACATAACCATCATAAACATGAATGATCATCTTCTCATAAGAATATTTAAAGGGTTCATTATGATCATCCCCCAATACATTCAGATCCCATTTCAATAGCAAAAAAACAATGATGATCATATGGGTAATCCAATGGAATGTCCATGATAGATCATCCAGTTTGGAAGAATCAATATATAGATAAAACTCAACCACTATAGAATCACCAGATTGTAAAAAATTCATATTTTGAAGACCTAAATTAAAGGAAATTACAAAAAACATTCAACTACAAAATCACTTAGCATGAAAAAGGAGAACTATAATTAGTAAGATAGAATAACTCAAAATGTTACGGCCAGATAACCAAGAAGTGTAGAGTGAAATCCAATATTGGACAGAGGTACCAGAGACGAGCATAGAAACAACCAACTTCTTCACTCCAAAAATAAATTTTCCCAAGGAAGGTGTTAAAACCAAAAATTGTGGTTTCTATCGAGTTCAAATTACTCCCTTTCAAATGTCCTCTCTTTGATACTTAGATAAATATCCAAAGTTATCTCCTTGTTAATATACCTTCCAAAGGAACACCTCTCTTAATCCATTGTCCATGGGTATAATTCCTCCTTATAGCCTTTCTTTGTGACAAGGGTATAAATCTTTATCATAATGGAATCCTCTGAATCCTATTCATTTGAGTAGGATGAGTAATCATCATCATCTTTAGAGGAGGATAGATACTTACCAACATCTAAAAGAGTATAGATAGTAGGATTTCCCAATTGAATCTTCGGGGACCTAGTGAGAATAGTTCTCTCCATCTTAGAGTGGTATATATGTTTTGGTGTCTTTTTGTGGTTTGGAGCAATGAATCCATCCATGTTAAAAACTGGTTTATTGCCTTTTTTAGAAATTCAGTGTAGGTAGTCAACCTTAATTTGGCATACTTAACCAAGTTCATCATGGATGGATTCACCAGATTCATATTGAGTCTCTTGTTTTTTCTTCTGACTAGGAGAAACATGTGAGGTAATAGAAATTGGTTTATCATTACTAAAAGAATTCACATATACAAAGAAGGAATCAACATTTGGCATTAATTTCTAGGGATTTTTAGAAAGACCAACCACATCCCTATCCAGTGTGAGCCTCATTTGATTCCCCTTAGCCATCTCCATAGGGCCTAGATGGTCATTATCCATCAAGAAAATATCTTTAGCAGTTTGGTCATTAAAAGTTTCAGTAGGGGCCATAGGTTTTCCTAAGTTCCTATCATCTTTATCCTTATGGTTTTTAGGAATTGGCTTCTGCTTATCCTATTCCACCAATAAGGATTTGTTGTATTAATAGGGAATTAGATATTTGGTTCATGACTATAAATATTAATGGAACAAAAAAGTTCATGACAATTATTGCAATAGGCTGGTAGATTTTCATAATACACCTCCCAGTAAAAACCTTAATCTCTATTTTGAATTCAAATATAGGATGGCATATTTTGAGAGATGTCATGATTAGTGAAAATCCTCACAATTCTAGGTCTTGGAAGAATTTTTCTAGTAGAGTCCATATTAAGGGGTTGTCCAATTATGCTGTAAAATGAGAGGTTCGAAGTTAGGATCGAAATATTGGATCTATTTTATTTCTTTCATGGATCATCCCCTAAATACCCATGAGCTCCTCCTCGTGAAACGATAGTGGACATTATCTGAAGAAAAAGAGAAGACAACATTCAATGTGCTCAGCAACCCAACATGAATACAAAGAAATCTAATGGTTTCGAATGATTTTCTTATATAGATCAAAGAATTAATAAACTTTAAAAATTTCCCAATATGCATGAATCTTTGATCTGAGGAATGATGTTATTTATCATCTGATAAAAATTTTAATGCTGAGTAACTTCAATGTTGAAATGTTTTCGATTTAATGATTATATTACCATTCAAATTGTCGAGAGGTTCTTTCTCCTCGACAGCTCGACTGGCAACCACATTCATAAAGGATTGAACATCAGCATTAGGGTTTCCTAAGTGATATCCTAGAGGTTCCCTCTCTAGTACTCAAGACATCTACATGTATGGATTTTATGACATTTTAATTAATTAAGTTCTCATAGAACCATTAAAAAAATAGGTTTTTTTTAATATTTTTTGTACTTATCACCACACTAATATCATTTTTCTTTCTTTTATATCATCTGAAATTAGATAATGTATTACTGAGTATCAATAAACAAAAATAAGTGAAATAATGCATATGATAAATACAATCAATAATAATATGTCTTATATTATAAAACCTTGATTTCAAGATACGACATTTTAGCTTCATCCTAAATCAAGTATTTTTCATTATATGTTTTTTAGTTTCTATACACTTATTATTATTTAAAAAATCAAAAAAGTTATTAAATCCATCTCTGATAGAAATTATGGTTACCATAAAATAAAATTCTTGCATATTAAACATTTTTTGTGTTTACATTACATCATAAAAATATTCAAAATAAATATTTTCAATTACTATATATCATAGGTACATATTTTAGAAAACCAAACATATATTAGATATATTTAATTCCAATATATATCCATACCAAAATTTTAGAAAATCACCCTTTATATTCATATAATTATTCCTCAACATGTCATCTATATTAATAATTTTCATCCTTATCTAGATTATTTTAAACGAGGTTATTATATTCAATAAAAACCATAAAGAAATGAATTTATTTTCAATTTATTTTAGTATAATTTATTTTTATTCAACATAAAAGTTAGTTATTAATATTTCTTGTTGTATTATAATTATTTAACAAAAAAATTATTTTAAAATTTTATTTTAATAAAATTCATCAACTATCATTTTACATAGCTGATTATTGTGAAAAAAGGTATTCAACCGAATAATTATTTAAAGGGAAATAAATTTGAAAATAATGTTATTTCACAATGTGAAAAAAAAATTCATTTAAGGACTATCTTACAAAATTTTCAATTCATTTTATAATTCACATTTTAGATTTTGAACAATTTCTTTCTTTGAATTAGACGCTCATATCATCATCCCCTTGGGGTTTTTTATCTCAATGAATTTTTTAAGTGGTTTATATTTTATAATATGAGACTTTCCTTATAATTAATTCACAATTTAAAATTATTTATAAAGTTATTATTTAAAATATTTTTATTCTTATCACTCCACTTTACATTCTGAATAATATAGCTATTTATTTATTATAGTATATTTTATATTCTTTGATAATTTTAAATTTTTAAAAACATTTATATTCCATAAATATAGTCATATTTATAGGTTTATATGTTTATTTCTATAGATTTATTTGTTTGAAAATAATCATAAAATTATTCTATTGTTTCATCATATTTTTCCACTTATATATAAACTCCATTATATTTTTTATGGTTTTTCAATTTTTCACCATATTCTATAGTACACACTTCAAAACATTATGTTGTATTCTTTCTCATAACCTCATTAGATCTCTTCAGAAATCAAGAATTTGTTATTTTTTAGTAGATAGATCGCCTTTTTTATGTATTAAATATGAAAAATTGTGTATTATATTATAAATTTTAGAATGTAAATGCATATTTTAATACTATCTGATAAATAATATTTTCTGAATACATTTGAAGAGAAATGAAATAATTGAGTTCTATGACAATGAAATGAACATGATTATTATAAATACATAATATAATTTAAAATATATTATATTGTACATTTTTATTCACATAACATCCAATACAGTATATAATATTTATCATAAAAACTTGTTTGTAATCATTTTACATTCATATATTTTTGTATAACAAAGAAAAATACCTCTCAAATAGAAAATTGGAATTTATAAATTTGTAGATATAAAAAATAGTCTATATGTTAGGACCAAAAGTGGACTATATACCCTGAGAGGGGGGTGAATCAGGGTATGGATATTCGTTTTCAAAATTCTTCCTGCCCCACTAGATCTTGACCTCTTTATTACAGGGGTCACTTTGTTTGCACTTGTGCGTTTATTATGATGACTTATTTTCTTCTTTATCTGACAACGATGCTTTAAATGCAATGTAGGAAAGTAAGCAGGTAGACTCAGATATTTTTACATGGTTCACCCTCACTGGGCTACGTCCAACGAGCATACGCCGACAAGTTTCCGGTCTTACAAAATTCCACTATTCTTCACTAGATGTGGATACAAAGGATAGGGAATAGTCACTTTGTCCCAGGCTCACTGCCTTTACAATGTTCGGGCTAGATCACTTTTATGCCCAGGCTCACTGCCTATGCAAAATTTAGGGTCAGCTCACTACTTTCCCAAGGGTCACTCCCTATTTCTATCTCTCTGGCTCATTATCAGTGGAGAAGATCACCTTCTTCATCTTCCATTTCTCACTACTCCAGAAAGAATCCACTCACAGTTTATAGACCTGTAGGTCTCATCATTATCACTAATTAATGCATCCTCTATTGTATGTAGATTCTCTGTTGAAGTCCAACATTCACCCATAGATTAATTTCTCTTTTCACTGAAGGTATTGGGAAATCTTCCAGATTTCACGCAGCCTGGAATAACCACCATGAATCAACCTTACATGGAATGCAAGTCTAACCTGATAGGCATGTATCGGCGTGTAAGTCACAACTGGTGTGCAGGTCTACCTAAACCACATGTGCGACACAACCTTCTTTGACTCCAAACCTGCGCAACTCACTTCCTTCCTCTCCCAAACCGCCTTAGTCGAGCAACTATCACCTGGTGTGCTACATTCACCTACATGACTATAATGACCCATACTTTAAATACATTGTTATTACTTCATAATTGAAGCATACTTATTACAACAAATAACAAAACCATGGTAGGACCGTAGAGGTATAGTGTCTTTAGAAACTGGGAAACATAAATAACTGGTTCATAAATAATCTACATTGTATTCAATTTATTTGATCATATCTAGAGTCCCTTTTGCAATATCCTTCTTGGTACCCTTCTTCCTAACCCAGGAAAAAGAAAATATACAAAAGGGTGAGATCAAATTCTTAGTAAGGGTAATCAAAATAAATATCAATCATATCATATTCATAAGAACAAAACATTTTGAAAATCATA
This sequence comes from Viscum album, assembly GCA_963277665.1. Taxonomy (NCBI): domain Eukaryota; kingdom Viridiplantae; phylum Streptophyta; class Magnoliopsida; order Santalales; family Viscaceae; genus Viscum; species Viscum album. Next base: position 226,152,071 of record OY728125.1, read on the forward strand.
ACCTGCAAAAGAGATCATCATATCATAACATGCGATAAATCATAGTAGTGAAATGTAATCTCAATAATGATAACTTAAAACATGAAACGTTTTGGAATACACACATAATCATAGAAAATCATTTCTTATTAGTCAAGACTCAATTATAAGACTATAATAGTTGACAATGTCCATTTCTGAAATCAGTGCACTCCTCATTTCAGTCATGTATCACTGATCCAGTATAACTTGTATTTTCAGCCATCTCGATCTCATAAGATATAAATCTTTATCCAATTCATTGGATGGATATATAGGTCCCAAAAATCTCATAATTAAACCATTCTTATGTGTGCCACAAAATCATAAATCATACATCATAGCATAACCCATGTAATAAAAATGGGATTCTAAAACATCATGACATCATAAAAAAATTCATATAAGATAAAGTTCATTATAAAAATAATTCCATCATAACATAATCAAATCAATGTAATAATAGGGATTGAAACATAACCCTATATTATCTTATATGGAAAATTATTTTGATAAAACACATAAACTCCATTCTTGAGGAAAATATCCTTTCTACTTCAATTTTTTTCCTGTCTTAACATGTCATAAAATTTTAAATTAAAATAAGTTAATTAAAAATAAACTTCAAAACATGTAAAGGAAGATTCATGTAAATAATGTTCTAGGGATTCATAAAAATCCATTAATTCCATATAAGTTAAAAAACATTATTCTCGTACTTTGGCCGGAAAATTCATAAAGTATTTCATACTGAAAACGACAAAAGTTTCCTTTCATATATTTTACTAAAAACTCACCAATGGTTAAAATTGGATTTAAAAAACATTATTAGGATAGAAATAATATAATATTTTGAGGAAACATAGATGTGGATGATAAATATGCCCTAGTAAAATCTGAAGTATAAACAGTCTTGGATAAAATGATATTGTGAGATTTTCCCTTGCATTAGGTCTAATATGCTTTGTACATATCCGAACCTCATGTATAATGATTTAAATAATGTAATTGAATCATTACAGAATCATATTCATTGTTATGATATTATATATGGTCATATTCTTATCCTATTGTTAGTAATATTTCGTTTCTACTTGTTATTCAGGAGTTCATTGGTTTATTTTCATATGCATGTTCTGACAAATAAATTCTTATTCCTCTTTTTTGGTGATATATACCTCATTTAAAGATTGGTATTTGTGTAATATATATCACATTTATTCATTAAATTCATTTATTTAATTAATATCATGTAGAACGAGTCGCATCACATCATGGAGACGGTAGGCCGTACGTACGCATGAGCGATGATATCGTTCCCATAATTATTCAATGGTATTGTAATGGATAATGGAATGTCTCATAATTAGTATCATGTTATGATAATCATATATAGTTATTATTTACACCATTATACCCATCCATGAATGGTGGTGGTGGAAAGAAGATTACACCCCGGTGTAGAGACGGTATTCCGTACGTACGCCCGTGCAGTGATTTCATTTTCCATAGGATAGATAGAATGTGAAATAGGGTTGTTTTATATTTATAATATCATATAAGTATATTATTGATACTTATGTTAATAATTTATGATGAAATAAATAAATAAGAAGAAGTATAATAAGAAATAAATTGGAAATAATTGGTAAAGGATATTACCTCTTCTTTGACATGCCTCTCCTTAACCTCTTATTAGGGCACTAATGTTCTTCATTGAGGAAGACCATGACCTCTAGCATATTACTAGGGAAGTTGAGAATAGTAACGAGTAGGGTTTGTCTGATCTTGAAGGCTCAAAGTTGTGTAAAGAGGAGAGGGAGGAGGTTCCCTTTTATAAGGGGGGAGAGGGTCAGCTTTGGAAACCTCAAAAATATTAATTTATCGTAAATTCAAACCCCACTTAAAATCATCCAAAATGACTCATATATGAATCATAGATTATATAGGTTTTTAATATCATCATCCAATAAAATTTATACATGTAGGGAATTTATTTTAAACATTATCAACTTGATTTATCCCTATTTAATCTATTTAATTTTATTTTTTGTAATAAGATTAACAATTTAAAATTGTTATAAATAATAACTTCTGTGTTGTGAATTGTCCTTAAGTGGATAATATATGACCTTTTAGACCATATAAACTTTAATTTATAATATTTATGTATTTTTGTTATTTTTAAACCATTTTATAATATGTTATTTTTATAAAATAACAATAGTGCCAATTTTGACACTATTCATTTATTTGAATTTAAATAAAATTTACATAGAGGATATATTCGAACCAAAACATTTAATAGATTCTTAACATGTCATAGTCTTCTAGAAAATTCGTGGATAACATTAAATAGTTCGTATAATATTTATTTTAATATTTTTAAAACCATTTATTTGATATTTACATCAATAAAATAATTTCAACAACACTATTGTGTAACCCTTAATGATAATTATTTAATCCCTAAAAATTCTAAATAAATTCCCATGATGTCTATAAGTTTATTAGATTTCTGTAGAACATAAATGTTCGAATTTTCATGAAGTATATCACTAAATTAAAATTATTATACTTATAAGATTTAAGAGAGTGACATGTTGTCACTTTCTTTGGTTTTAATAATAACTAAATTATTTTCATGGTCAAAATTACATTCAATTAATCTATTCCAACCATAGGTGATATGGTTCCACTTTTAGTCATGCAATGGAATTTTTTCAGGTGTTAGGGTAATTTTATAGTATTATTTTAACCCTTAATTTCCTAATTTACCTTTAACTACAGTAAATAAAAATTACCATAGTTACTATTGATAAGATAAAAAAAAGTAAAAATAACATATTAACATAATTTGGACCCACTAAATTCAAATATGGAATCCATTTTTGAAACTTCAAAACATAAAAGTTTCATTAATTAATTTAAAATTAATCCCATTGTTATGAAAACGGGTGTTAAAAGTTAAAAGATTTTCAATGCTTGAAATGTTTTAACCTATGAATTCAAAGTAAAATTAATGGTAATGACATACCTTATATTAAATGTTAAAATATATTCTATTTATACTTTAAAACCATTCAATATTATAATTTAACCATATAAATTATTGCGATGAAAAAAGTTATTTTTAATTAAAATATAGCGTGTTTTTACTATTCATTAAAATATGAATGTTATCAGAATAATATGAAACATTTAACAAATGTAAATTATTATATCCTGATTCCAAAGAAGAATTTTATTTTGTCTAATTGAAATTATAAACCTATCAAAAACTAGATTTAATGTGGGTGCGCCATCAAAAGGCGGCAAAACTGCATTTTTGGAAAAATACTAATTTTACTTGAAATATTTATTTTGTTCACATACCATGATTTATAAAATGTGTAAGACGAATAAAAATGTTATAAAATTCAATATTTAGTTAATACTATTCATAACGGCTAGTCTATAGTAATATTATAACAATATATCATGGTTTAGTGGAACCTGGTATTGCGTACTACAAATGCTATTGAGGAAGTTTGTGATTGTGTGTAACGCAAGCCAAGCCAGTGTTGTGTGTAGTGAAAGATTCGTTTGGTGTTGCATATAACATTAGACATAAAAATATATATATATTTATCATAAATTCTCAGGATGTTACATTCTACCCCCCTTAAAAAGAATTTCACCCTCAAAATTCATCACTTCATAACAAACAGATGAGGATACCTCACCCTCATCATATCCTCAAGTTCCCATGTAGCTTCTTCTAATTGGTGGTTCCTCCATAAAACATTAACCAAGAGAGTGGTATTACTTCATAGAACTTTTTCTCTATGATCTATAATCTCTATCGGTTGTTCTTCATAAGAATGATCTTGCTCTGGCGGTACAACTTCTGAGCAAGTACATGTGAAGGATCAGGTATGTACTTTCTCAGGAGAGACACATGGAATACATCATGAACTTGAGACAGATTCGATGGAAGTTCCAATCGGTATGCTACCTTCCCAAAATGATCCAGTATCTCAAAAGGACCAATATACCTAGGGCTCAGCTTGCCCTTCTTTCCCAAATCTCATTACTCTCTTCCATGGAGATATTTGTAAGAACACTTTATCACCCACGTCAAACTCTAGGTCTTTTCTTTGGTTGTCAGCATACCTTTTTTGTTGAATTTGAGCTTCTCTTCTGTTTTCTTGAATAGATCTAACCTTATCTTCCATCTCATCAACAAGATCAGCTCTTAATAGCTTTCTTTCCCCAAATTCATCCCCGTATGTTGGAGTTCCGCATTTTTTTCCAAAGAGAGCTTCATAAGGAGGCATTTGAGTACTGGAGTGAAAGCTATTATTATAAGAAAATTACACTAATGGTAGGTGTTGATCCCAACCACATTTTAAATCCATAGAGAAAGATCTCAACATATCTTCTAGAGTTTGAATTGTCCTCTCAGACTGATCGTCTATCTGAGGATGATAAGTAGTGCTGAAACTCTACTTTGTATCTAGAGTATACTGAAGACTTAGCCAAAACATAGAGGTATACCTCGAATCCTGATTAGATGTAATGGAAATTGGTACTCCATGCAATCTTACCACTTCCTTCACATATATCTCAGCAAGCTGATCATGAGATAAATCTTCTATAATAGTAATGAAGTGTGCCGACTTCGTAAGACGATCAACTATATCCCAGATAGCATTATTGCCTTTGGATGTTTTAAGAAGTCCAGTGACAATGTCCATAGTGATGTTTTCCCATTTCCATTCTGGTATGGGTAATGGTTTTAACATCGCCTTAGACTTCTATCTCTTAGCTTTATCTTACTGACGAACCAAGCATCAAGAGATATATTCAGCAACAACTCATTTCATGTCATCCCACTAGAAGTACTCCTTCAAGTCCATATACATCTTCGTGCTTCCAGGGTGAATAGAGAATAAATAACTATGAGTTTCATCCAATATTTCCATCTTTAATTCTAGGATGGGAGGAACACAAACCTGATTCATGAACCTTATTATTTCATCACAATCAATGTGGAATTCAGGAACATTTCTCACCTTCTTTTGTAACTCTACATCTTCTCTCTTTGCCTCTTTAATCTTCACATGTATAGATGGTTGAACATTAATTTGATAAAGATGTGATTTTTCCCCTTCCATTATAAATCCAAGATCCATCCTTTGAAAATCCATAAATATTGGATCTTTTGTGATCCTCATCATGGATAAGCTAGCATGGTCTTATCAACTTAATGCGTCTTCCACCTTATTTTCTTTCCCAGAGTGATAATGAATTGAGAAGTCGTAATACTTAATCAGGTCCAACCATCTTCTTTGACACATATTCATCTCCTTTTGTGTGAAAGTATACTTTAAACGTTTATGCATAGTATAAATATCACACCTTTCACCATAAAGAAATTGCTTCCAAATCTTTAATGGAAATATTATCACAGCTAACTCCAAATCATGAGTTGGGTAATTTTTCTCATGGATTTTTAATTGTCATGAGGCATAAGCTATCACCATATCATTTTTCACGAGAACATATCCCAGTCCCTTCTTGGAAGCATCATTGTAGATCAGAAACCTTTCTCCACAATAAGGTAGTGTGAGAAAAGGTGCACTAGATAACCTTCTTTTTAACACCAACAAATTCTCTTCACACTCCTCCGTCCAAATGGACATAACTACTTTTCTAGTTAACCTAGTGAGTTGATTAGGTAATTGTGAAAAATCATTCACAAAACATAGATAATATCCAGTCAAACCATGAAATCTTCAGATCTCAGTTACTGTTGTTGGTCTCGACCATCTTTTGAAAACCTCTATTTTTCCTGGATCCACAGATATCCCCTCTTTTGAGATTATGTGACCCAAAAATGAAACTTTTTGAAGACAAAATTCATAGTTGGTAAATTTGGCATTAAGCTTATCCTTTCATAGGGTCTTTAATACAATTCTCAAGTGACCTTTATGTTCTTCCTTTCTCTTTTAATAGATAAGAATATTGTCTATAAAGACTACGACAAACTGATCAAGATAGTCTCTAGAGACTCTATTCCTTAGATCCATAAAGATAGCAGGGGTATTAGTAAGAGTAAATAAAATCACTATTAATTCATAGTGTTCATACGTTGTATGGAAATCCATCTTTGCTATATCCTCCCTTTTGACCCTGAATTGATTATACCCTAATCGAAGATCAATCTTGGAAAAGTATTGATCTCCACATAGTTTGTCAGATAATTCATCAATAGAGGGAAGAGGTTATTTGGTCTTGATAGTTATCTTGTTAAGTTCTCGATAATCTGTGCAGAGTCTCATTGATCCATATTTCTTCGTAACAAACTGAATAGGTGCTCCCCAAGGTGATGCACTAGGGGGTACGAATCAAATTTCAAGATTCTCTTGGAGTTTCTTCTTTAATTCTTGTTACTCAATTGGGTTTATTTTATAAGGTGTCTTTGAAATAGACATAGCAGCCTGTATGAGTTCAATTGAAAACTCAACTTCACGATTTGGTGGAAGACCTGGAAATTCCTCTAGAAAGACATCATCAAAATCCCGTACAATGGGTATATTCTTAATCATGAGTTTCTATCCAACCATTTGAGATAAATAACCTTTATTTATTGGAATCAAGAGCCATAAGATGGATGAAATTTCCAGTGGAGGGTTATATTCATCCTTGCATCGATAGATGATCATAGATTGATCAGGAATATGAAATGTGACTTCACATCTTTGGAAATCGATATGAGATCCATATAAGGAAAGCCATTCCATGCTATGAATCATATTAAAATCCACTATAAGAAGGATCACAAGATTTACAAGACGAACTTTCCCACAAACATCAATTGGAGAAGAATTGTAAACTCTTGATGCAACCATTGTGCCATTAGCAGTTGTCACAGCTTACTTGACATCTAATTGTTGAGGTAGTATGGTGATACCCTTAGAAAATTCATCAGAAATAAAAGACTGGGTGGATCCAAAATCGAAGAAAACATTTTCTACTTTAGAGTGGATGCTAAGTGTTCCTTTCACCACTTCTTTATTGTACTCCACATTGCTGATAAAAATTGCATCCGACATTCCTTTTTATTATGCCTTAAGAGTTTTTTGATGTCCATCTTCATCAATAACCCTGGGATTAGGGAATTGATTAGCATAATGCCCCATTTCCTTGTACTTGTAACATTGAAGTGTTGGAGGTGCATTCTGTGTATCCTTTTCTTTGCTCACATCACTTGAAATCTTTTTCCCATCATTGCGACATTCAAATGCCTGATGACCTTCTGTTCAACATTTCAAACTTTTACTTGTCCCTTTATGACAATTCCCTCCATGTTTCCTTCCACACATTGAGCATAAGGTAAAACTCATCTTCTTTTCAGTGTGGTCATTATATTTCCCTTTGAATTCTATTTTTCCTCTTCTTATCAAACCCATATGACTGATGGCTTACTCCAATCTCCATCTCAACCTTGAGAGCACATAGAACAATTTCTTTGTAGCTATTGAAGTCCCTTATGGATAACTCCCTTTGAAGACTTCGTTTTAAGCCACTAAAGAATCGATCAATCTTACTCTTAGGTTGGATAATAATTCTAGAAGCGTACCTTGCATGTCTTGTAAAATTTTCATTGTAGGTACCAACCGATTCATCATCCTTTTTCATTAGTTCAAGAAACTCATTCTCCATCTTTGTTCATAGAATATGAGGGATGTACTTATTGAATAATAAGTTCTTGAACTCATCCAATTCCATGGACTCAATTTAGTATCTTTTCCTCATATTCTTGTTAATATTCAACCACTGATCAGCATAACCTTCCAAACAATATACTGCTAGGATGACATTATCATGTTCAGAACATTGCAGGACAGAAAATATCTTTTCAGTGGTACTAATCCGTTGTTCAGCCACAAATGGATCTGAAGACCTGCTGAATGAAGGTGGAAGCTGCCTCATGAAGGATTCAACAGAATTTTTCTCCTTCCTTTTCTCGTTTGTAAGTCCTACATAATTCATAGCTTGAGAATGTTGTTTGAGAACGGCTACAAGATATTGCATTCCATCTCCCATAATGTTTGGTTCCTTAGGGGTCAATCATTGCATTTCCCATCACATTCAGTGTTAACACGCTTCCTTCGGGTTCCAGCCATTGACTAAAACCAATAATCATAGTGTGAGAAACACTAATCATAATAGGAAAACCACATAATCAAGAATAAAATTTCAAACTTAAGGTCTTATTATAAGTTATTCCTGGCCATTTCGAAAACACTAAGATTTAGTTCTATTCTTATACATATCCTTAAGGTTCTAACTAAGGCTTTCACATCCTAGTTTCCAAAGGTTGACTATACCCTTCCTCTGATACCAACTGAAATGATCCACACATTATATACATTGTTATTACTTCATAATTGAATCATACTTATTAAAACATATAAAAAACCATAGTAGGACCATATAGGTATAGTGTCTTTAGAAACTGGGAAACATAAACAATTATTTCATAAAGCATCTACATTGTCTCCCATTTATTTCATCATATCTATAGTACCTTTTGGCATATCCTACTTAGTACCCTTCTTCTTGACCTGGTAAAAAGAAAACATACAAAATGGTGAGCTCAAATTCTCAGTAAGTGTTAAAAAAGAAATATCAATCATATCATATTCATAAGAACATAACGTTTTGAAAATCATAACCTGCAAAAGAGATCATAATATCATAACATTGGATAAATCATAGTAGTGAAACATAATCCAAATAATCATAACATAAAACATGAAACATTTTGTTAAACACACATAATCATAGAAAATCATTTCTTGTTAGTCAATACTCATTGCGAAGACAATCATAGTGGACAAAGTCTATTTCTGAACCGAGTTCACTCCGCGTTCAAGTCATGTATCACTGAACCGGTTTAACTTGTCGTTCTAGCCATGTCTATATAAAGAGATATAAATCTTTACCCAATTCATTGGAGAGGGATATAATTCCCACCCATCTCATAATTAAACCATTCTTATGTGTGCCACAAAATCATAAATCATACATCATAGCATAACCCATGTAATAAAAATGGGATTCTTAAACATCGTGACATCATAAAAAAATTCAAAAATGATAAAGGCCTTCATAAAAATAATTCCATCATAACATAATCAAATCAATGTAATAATAGTAATATAAAAAGAACACTATATAATCTTATATGGAAAATTATTTTGATAAAACACTTGAACTTCATTCTTGAGGAAAATATCCTTTCTACTTCAAAAACATTTTTCCTTTCATAACATGTCAGAAAATTTTAAACTAAAAGAACATAATTAAAAATAATCTTCAAAAATTGTAAAGGAAGCATCATGGAAATAATTTTCTGTGGACTCATAAAAATCCATTCATGCCTTATAAGTTAAAAAACATTCTTCTCATACTTTGGCTGGAAAAGTAAAAAAGTGTCTCGTACTGAAAACGAAAAAAGATTTCTTTCATATTTTTTACTAAAAATTCACCAATTGTTAAAATTGGATTTAAACAATTGTAAGAGTATAGAAATAATGTTACATTGTAAGGAAACACGGATGTGGATTATCAATATGACCCAGTAAAATATGATGTATAAATAATCTAGGATAAAATAAGATTGTGTGATTTTCCCTTACCATAGGTCCGATATGCTTCGTACATATCTGAACCTCCGGTATAATGATTTAAATAATTTCATTGACTTATTAAAAAAAATATTCATTCTTATGATATCATATATGTTCATATTCAAATCTTCTTATTAGTAATATTTCATTGCTATTTGTTATTCGGGTGTTCATTGATTTTTGTTCTTATGCATGTTTTGTAGAATAAATTCTTATTCCTCTTTTTAGGTGATAGATACCTCATTTACAGAATGGTATTTTTGTAATATATATCATATTTATTCATTAAATTCATTTATTTAATTAAGATCATGTAAAACGAGTCGTATCACATCGTGGAGATGGTAGACTGTACGTGCACACGAGCGATGATATCATTCCTGTAATTATTTAATGGTATTGGAGTGTATGATAAAATGTCTCAGAATTAGTATCATGTTATTATAATCATATATAGTGATTCTTTATATCATTATACCCATCATTGAAAGGTGGTGGTGGAAAACAGATTACACCACAGCGTGGATACAGTATTCCGTACGTACGCACACGTGGTGATTTCATTTTCCATAGGATAGATAGAAGGTGAAATAGGATTGTTCCATATTTAAAATAAAATATCAGTACATGAGTGATACATATGATTTTAATTTATGATGAAATAAATAAGAGGAAGTATAAGAAGAAATAAATTGGAATGAATCGGTATAGGATATTACCTCTTCTTTGACCCGCATCTTCTTAACCTCTTATTAGGGCACTAATGTTCATCTTTGAAGAATAACAGGACCTCTAGAATACTAATAGGGAAGTTTAGAAGAGTAATGGGAAGGGGATGGCTGAGCTTGAATGCTCAAAGTTTTTTAAAGAGGAGAGGGAGGAGGTTCCCTTTTATAAGGGAGAAGAGGGGAACTATTGGAATCCTCAAAAATATTAATTTATAATAAATTCAAACCCCACTTAAAAACATCCAAAATGACTCAAATCTGAATATTAGATTATATATGGTTCTAATATCATCATATAATAAAATTTAGACATGTTGAGGATTTATTTTAAACATAATTAACGTTATTTATCCCTATTTAATCTATTTAATTTTATTTGGGGTAATAAGATTCTAAATTTTAAATTTTTATAAATAAATACTTATTTGTTTTTAATTTTCCTTAATTTGATAATTTATGACACTTTAGACCATATAAATTTTAATTTATAATTTTTAAATATTTTTGTGATTTTTAAACCATTTTATAATATGTTATTTTTATAAAATAACAATAGGATCTATTTTGACACTATTCATTTATTTGAATTTAAATAAAATCTACACAAAGAATATATTCAAACCAAAATATTTAATAGATTACTAACATGTCATAATAATCTGGAAAATTCGTGGATCACATTAAATATTTCATATAATATTTATTTTAATATTTGTAAAACCATTTATTTGATATTTCAATCAATATAATAATTTCAACATCACAATTGTGTCACCTTTAATGGTAATTATTAAATCCCTAAAAATTCTAAATAATTTCACATCATGTAGATAAATTTATTAGTTTTTTGGAGACTATTCGTGTTCGAAGAGGCATGAAGTTTATCAATAAATTAAAATTATTATACTTATTAGATTTAAGAGAATGACATGTTGTCACTTTAATTGGTTTTTATAATAACTAAATTATTTTCACTGTCAGACGACCATAAAATTAATCTTTTATGACCCTTAGGTGATATGGGTCAACTTTTATTCATCCAATAGAATTTTGGTATGTGGTTGGGTAATTTTATAATCTTATTTTTACCCTTAATTACCCGTTTTACCTTTAACTACAGTAAATAAAAATTACCGTAGTTACTATTCATAATATCAAAAAATAAAAGTAAAATATTTACATAATTTGGACCCACTGAATTCAAATATGGAATCCATTTTTAAAAATTCAAAACACGTAAGTTGTAGTAATTAATTTAAATTTACTCTTGTTGTTAATAAAATGGGTTTTAAAAGTTAAAACATTGCTAAAGATTGAAATGTTTTTACCTATGAATTCAATGTAAAATTAATGTTAATGACATAAATTATATTATATGGTAAAAATATATTCTATTTATACTTTAAAAACATTAATTATTATAATTTAACCATATAAATTATTTCGATGAAAAAATTTGTTTTTAATTAAAATATATCGTGTTTTAACAATTCATTAAAATATGAAAGTTATCAGAATAAAATGAAAAATTTATCCAAAGTAAATTTTTATCTCCTGATTCAAAAGAAGAATTTTATTTTTTTCAATGTGAAATAATAAACCTATCAAAAACTAGATTTAATGTGGGTAAACCATCAAAAGGCGGCAAAACTGCATTTTTTTAAAAATAGATATTTTACCCGAAAAATTTATTTTGTTCACATACCATATTTTAGAAAATGTGAAAGATGAATAATAATGTTATAAAATTCAAAATTTACCTAATAATATTCATAACGGCTGGTCCATAATAATATTATAACAATATATTGTTTTTTACTGGAACCTGGTATTGCGTACTACACATGCTATCGAGGAAGGTTGCGATTACGTGTAACGCAAGCCAAGACAGTGTTGTGTGTAGTGGAAAATTCGCATGGTGTTGCGTATAACATTAGACATAAAAAAAATAAATATTTCTCATAAAACTTCAGGGTGTTACAGCGACCACCACACCACTTACACGACCACCACACCAGCGTGACGAGGGCTCTGATTTTTCTAAGTGTTGAACTCTATTGAAAATGAGGAGGGGTGATCCAGTATTTATAGGTATTTGGTAACCCTGCACGATGGCGTGCAAGTCTCCCCTCAGCGCGCAAGTCTCGGCATGCATGTCTCTTCCCTTGCAAGTCACCTGTACGGCCCTCTTTCTTTTTCTATATTTCGAAGATCTGATCTTGAAAAACATATGTTGTGCAGCTTTCCAATCATCTTTGTCATCAAATTTGTATGTCATTGTTTTGATTTGTCAACAATCAGAACACATATGTGTACATTGTCAACAAACAAAATCACCTCAAAAATGCTTCAATGATACCATGAGGTATTTTTTCCCAACAATATCCCCCTTTGGGTTTGTGGACAACTCTTGCATAAAAAGATACCTCATTAATTCTTCATCCACCATTATCTAATTGTGATTCTGACAATGAGAAAGGATTTACTAAACACATAATCTAATCCCACATGAACAATGCTCGGCATGAGAAACACGAGTAGATGAAAAGTTCATCAAAGAATCACTTCAATTCTAACACCCACTATTGACACCAAAATGATACCAATTTGTTGGAAAAATTCTTCCCACATTCCAACAGCACTCTTCTGCTTTTATCACGATCCTCAGCTGTCATGATATCTATTCTCTGATTGATCACTTCTAGCATCATCAAGTTTAATTTTATCCTCCTATCGCATTGCTCCCCCAGTTTGGATGTTCCACCTGTCAGCTTCTCCCAATATTAATCATGATTTATCAAATTGTCACATTGTCTCCCCCTTGAACAATCCCTATTTTCTCCCCCTTTGTCAATGAACCCAATGGTAACTCTTTTATAGTATGTAATAGAGTAGAGAAAACATATCAGCACATTAGGGAAAACACATCATACCTCGGGGAGAGGGGGGTGTTCCACATCCAAACTCTTTTAAGTGTGGGGAGTTGAATGAACTCTCAGAGCTAGTCAATTCCTTTCAAAAGCTTCCTTGGATAAGGCCTTTTTCAGAATGTCTGCAACCTGTAGCTCTGTAGGAGCATACTCCAACTTCACGATTCCCTACTCAACCTTATCCTTGATAAAATGATACTTTATCTCAATGTGCTTTTTCCATGAATGATGTACGATATTTTTTCTAAGATTGATAGCACTTGAGTTATCACACTAGATTCTAATCAGAGACATTACTTTAACTCTCATATCTTTAAGCTTCTGCTTCATCCACAATAATTGTGATCATGATTGAGTGTCCGTAAAATACTCAGATTCTGCGGTGCTCAATGAGATGCAATCCTGCTTCATTCTTAGCAAAGAAATACACAATTAAACAAGATAGAATGCACCTCCTGACGTTGATTTTCTGTCATTTGCTGACCCAGCCCAATCTGCATCTGTGTTACCCAATAACACATATTGAGATTTGTCATTATACAGCGGGACAATGTCTATTGTGCCTTTGATATACTGAAGTATTCTTTTCACTGCAAGCATGTGGATTTCCTTGGTATTACTTTGATATTTTTCTTCTAGTCATATGGCGAAAACAATATCTGGCCTTCTTTCAATCAAGTACAATAAAATTCAAATAGATTTCCTGTATTTTGAGATATTAAATGCCTTGCAATCCTCATATTTTGATAATTTCATCCGGGTAGAAAACACGGTCTTCATCTCCTTGGAATTCTCTGTGTCAAACCTTTTTAAAACCTCCTTGGAATATTTGTATTGAGAAATGAATGTTCCATTCTTTCCTTGTGTCACATGTAGACCAAGGCAAAATGTTATCTCCCCAATCATTGACATTTCAAACTCATTTTTCATGAATTCGGAAACTTTTCTACACTCAGCTTCATCTGATCCGCCAAATATTATGTCATCAACATAAACCAACACCATCATACTTTGATTACCATCGTTGCTGAAATATAGATTGTAATCAACTCCCCCATGCTGGAAACCAAGCTTCTTCAAGTACTAATAAAGCCTTGAGTACCATGCTCTAGGTTCTTGTTTCAGCCCATACAACGCCTTCTTCTTCCTGCAAACTTTGTTCACTTCTTCATGAATGAGAAAACCATCTAGCTAGTCAGTGTACACATCTTCATCCAGAAACCCATTCATAAATGAAGATTTTACATCCATCTAAATCACTTTTAACTTTCTTTGCACAGATATGGCTAAAAATAATCTGATTGTATCCAGCCTTGAAACCGGTGCAAATGTCTTATCAACATCTATTCCTTCTATCTGGGAGTATCCCTTGCACACTAGCCATTATTTGTTCAAAATAACCGTTCCATATTAATTCATCTTGTTGCGATAGACCCATTTAGTATCGATGATATTCTTATCTGCTGGCCTCAAAACAATCTCCCACATCTGATTCTTCTTAATCTGATCTATTTCTTCATTCATGGCATGAACCTAGTTTTCAACATCAGCTGCTTCAGCAAATCATTTCGGCTCTACCTAAGATAGAAATGATTCCTACTACAGTGATTTCATTTCCCTTGTCTGAACTGGAGCTGACTAATCCATGATGATATTATGCATATCAATTTTAGCTAGACTCTTTTTATTCTATGCAGATAAGGATTTTAATTCCTCATTCTCACCATAAGTATCTTCTTCTGGATCAACTTCAACCACTTATTCTCTCCCTGAGTCTCTTACCACTACCAAACATTAATCAGAAACTTTTCACTGTGTTACTGTTCAATGACGACATTTCTTTGAACATATTCTCTCAATTTTTTTGACACATCTTTGATTTTCTCTCGCAGCTTCTTGGTATCCTGAAAATAGTCAGCGGATACCACATTGTTTAAGAAAAATATATAAGCATTAAATTCTTTATTATTATTTCTTACCCTGCAATATGTCTTCCCTCCATAGACGACACCTAAGTCGAGTCATTCAATTATTGAATTGATGGCTCTTGCATCTGATTTTGTTATTAAATGCTCCCCCTCTGTTATGAAACACTTCCTAGGGTTAGTCCCACTATCATTTATTTTAATCTGGCACTCAGCATTGAGCCATTAAAAACATCTCTAAGCCTAATGAGTTGGATCTCAATGTAGGAAACACGAGATAGAGTTAATAACACAATCACTTTATATTGTGCTATGTTGTCCCATTTCTTCATGAACTTTGGTAACTGATTTGAGTCAATCAATACTATGAAGCATATCATCCTTCCACTTCGCATCTATAGATACCACTTCCACTTGGATCATATCTCCCTAAGACCTGAAACACATGAATCATCAGTTAATAGCATTTTTATACATAGAGATAGGGGTACTTCTGGAATCCTCAGGATGAGGATTGCGGTTGATCCTGATGGGTCAACCCTTTGATTATTTCTTGCAGAGCATCACACTCTTTTCATGCTTCTTCTAGCTGCCTAGCCAATTTTAACTGCTCTGGCCATATGACTAAGCATTCTTTACTCACATTTTGAAACTTTTTCTGATATGTAGATTCTGTAGGCTTGGAATTTTTCACAATTTGCAGCTTAAACCCACTAGTAAACATTTTTTTCATTGATGTTCCACAAAAATTCCATTTCCCATGATTCCTTCTATGAGAAGAAACATATTTTCTTTCCATCTTCCCTTACATTGTCCACCATTTCAAGGATCATTCACCTTCTTCCAATTTTTTCTATAGAAACCGACGTGAAAATTCTTCAATACATTCTTTTTTCATCATTATTTTATCAGATGTCTGAGTCACCAAACTCTTTTTCACTGGTGGGGAGTCCTCTATTAAACATTCATTCTTCTTTATCACAGCTGGAGTAGATCTCCCCTTAATCTTCCAGGCTTGTTCACATTCTCTCCTTGAGAGCTACTTCGAGTATTACAAAGGAGGTGATTGATACACATTTCATTCATCTCCAGGTGATTCCTCTGAGGCTCCAATACTATTTTCACCTAACCACTTTGTCTCCCAGTTTAGAATTTCCCATTACGCATTACTGGAGCCGAGAATCTTCTTTCGAGTTCCTTTTCCTTTCTTTCATTTTTTTTGCTGCAATTTCTTGAAAAATTCCCATGATTAGAACATATGAAACATCTTCCATTAAAGGCATACATCATTTAATTATCTCTCATCTGAGATGTTGATGTATCTTGAGTTCTTCTTCTGATATTGATCTCCTGAGATTCCTGACACATATTCATGGTGTGTCCCTTTATTCCACAGTAATATCATCTAATGAATGCTTTCCTCTGAGAGGATCTTCTCTCTAATTTCTCATAATGCTTCTTCGTATTCTCAAATTTTTCAAAGTTTCTATTTTCACAGCCTGAACAGAAGATTGATGTGTGTCCATTAATCCCACAGAAATAGAACATGTCATCACTTCTTCTTGAAACTATCCTCTTAGTCCTATCTCTAGCACCTAAATGATTTTTGTAACCTCTAGATATTTTCATAGAATTTTTCTAATCACGCATAGAAGTGTGATCATCAAATCCAATTCCATATTTTCCCAAAAAGGATGGCCTTTGGGATGATACAATCCTTTCATGCTTCTCCTCTGATGTAGCATAATTGGATTTTATTTTATCATCTCATTTTGAAGGATATTAAAATAATATGTGCAGTGCATCCTTCAACTTGGGTTTATCTTCATATTTTGATTTCTCCATTTCCTTCTTCACAGATTATATTTATTCCTCTAATTGCTGAATCCTATTATCTCATGATTCAAGTTGAGAATTAAGTTCTTTTCAGAGATTCTTCTGGCTACTCAAATCATCTTCAAGTTCCTATGTGAGATTTTCCACCATGTCACTTTTCTCCTTCACCTTCTACTTTTCTTGAGAAATATATTCCAAGACAGAATCATTCTCATGTTGTAGCCTTTGATTATTTTGAACTTCTTCAGACAACCGTGTTGCTAGATTATCATTTCTAGACTTTAGATTCTGAACATCATCTATATTTTGATTCTATTCATAATCACCAACCATTTGTTTGCCTTTCATTTTAGCCATCTTTTGTAGTTCAACACATTGAGAACCATTCTCCTACTTTAGGTCTGTAGCCACATCAATAAGCCTTTGATTTAAGACTCTTAGCTTGTTGGCCTCAGTTTCTAATACTTGCATCTTGATTTGTTTAGATTTCATCTCTTCATCCAATTTCTAATCCAATTCCTTTGCCTTGAGAACAACTTCCACTTTTCATCTTATTGGTGTTTCTTCATCATTCTTGGTTCCTACATCACTTGGAAAATCAGGTTCTTCACTCATTCCTTCAGAATCATTGAATGAGTAAGTATTTTCATAGTTTGACTCATCCAAAACATTTTTTTTCACTACATGATTCCTTTAAATAATTCACACTCTTTCCATTGACACTTCCACAGTGGGTAATTCCACCAGCTTTCTACTTATTCTTTGATGTTCTTCCCTTTTCCATGGCACAATATGATAAGAGAAGGCTGGATATTTAACTTGATCAATCAACTAAAACAAGTCAGAGCAAAAAAATTATGATTAGAGAAACCTTCCCTTTGATACCAATTGTTAGGACCAAAGGTGGACTATATACCCTAATTAGTGGGGTGAATCACGGTATGGATATTCTTTTTCAAAATTCTTCCTGTCCCACTAAATCATGTCCTCTTTTTTATAAGGTACACTTTGTTTTCACTTGTGTGTTTATTATGATCACTTACTTTCTTCTTTATCGGATGATGATGCTTTAAATGTAATGCAAGGAAGTAAGCAGGTAGACATAGAGATTTTTACTTAGTTCACCCCCACTGGCATACGTCCAAGGAGCATATGTCGACAAGTTTCCAGTCATACAAAATTACACTATTCTTCACTAGATGTGAATACAAAGGTTTAGGAATAGTCACTCTATCACAGGATCACTACCTTTACAAAGTTTAGGATAGATCACTAATATGCCCAGGCTCACTGCCTATGCAAAATTTAGGGTCAACTCACTACTTTCCCAGGGGTCACTCCTTGTTTCTCCCTCTCTAGCTCACTGCCAGTGGAAAGGATTAACTTCTTCCTATTCATTTTCTCACTGCTCCGGAAAGGAATCCACTCACAGTTTTTAGACCTATAGGTCTCTTCCTTATCACTAATGAATCCATCCTCTATTTTATGTAGACGCACTGTTGTAGTCCAACTTTCAACCGTAGATGAATTTCTCTTTTCAAAAATGGTATCGGTCAATCTTCATGCTTTCATGCAGCCTGGAATAACCACCGTGAATCATCCTTACATTGCGCGCAAGTCTAACCTGGCACGCAAGTGTTAGCACGCAAGTCACAACTGGCATGCAGGTCCACCTCAACCACTAGTGTGACACAACCTTCTTCGACTCCAAACGTACGCGACTCACTTCCTTCCTCACCCAAACCACCATAGGTGTGCAACTATCACCTGGTGTGAAACATTTACCTACATGACCAACACACCACTTGCACGACCACAACACCAGTGTGACAGGAGCTCTGATTTTTCTAAGTGTTTAACTCCTTTGAAAATTAGGAGGGGTGATCCTGTATTTATCCGTATTTGATAACCACGCGCGATGGTGGGCATGTCTCCCCTCGGTGCGCAAGTCTCGGCACGCAGGTATCTTCCCTTTCAATTCACTTGTGATACTATCTTTTCTTGAATCAAATATGTATCATTGACCATAACTCTTGAACTTGACATTCCATCATGAAATCCACTTTGTCAACAAATTAGAATGTCATTGTTTCTATTTGTCATCAATCACAACACAGATGTGCACATTGTCAATAAACAAAATCACATCAAAAATGCTTCAATGATACCATAAGAGACCTTTCCCAAAACAATAAAACAAAATGATAAAAATTTCATATAAAATATATATGACATCATGGAATGTAGGGTTATAACATATTTTTTTACTATGATTTTTAATTTTTCATTATTGGACATTTATCTGATAGTGAAATATTTAAATATAATTTCCATTATTGACTCATGAAGTTATATTGTGTTATATTTTTCATCCACATTTAATCACACAATTTTTGATATTTTAGGGAACCATTAAAACATGAACATTTAGAAAATTCTATAGTTTGAATATATTAATGAGAGTGGTATTAAATAGTAGATTGATGTCTCTATGTTGTTTGATGTTGTCAGGATTTGTGGGGTTTTTCATGTAAGTTGTATTTTTAAATAGATAATCAAAAGTTATTTTAAATTTGAATTTTTTTGAATCCACCTTTATAGATGAATATTTTATATTATAAATAATACTATGGGATTCCTATTGGATGAGATTGAATATTAACCATGAAAATTAATGGTGTCATTTTTGTATACTATTTTACTTAAACAACACATAGAGACGATTCATGTAAGTGTATATGGTTCCTATTTGAATTAATCTCATAGAAAATAAATTCATTGTTTATCTAAAAAATAATTTTTCTAACTTATATCGATTATCTAGGTTGTTTTGGTTGATATCATGAAAATTTGAAGACTGAAAGATGGAAATATCTCATAAAAACAATCCAATCTGATGGTTTGTTGGAAAATCCTTCCAGAGTTTATTTGGAATGGATTATTGATATTTAATAATATTTTCCTAATAAACTGATATACTTAATATATGTATTATTTGTAATGATAACCTTTAGGCACTATTCTGAATGGGTACCAATGAATATAGAGGATTTTTTTCTATATGCTTATCAAATGGATGATGGTGTATGAGGTGGTCTTGTATAGTAATTATAAAGATATGTATGAATATAGACACTGGAGGTGATCATAAAAAATGTGGACCCATTCATTAAATATTTCTATTTATTGGAGTGTATCACAACATAACGGTAAATGATTCTCCATAATCAGTTGATACAAAATAATAATTCATACATATATAAACGACTCACGATGTATTCACATTAGTCACATTTAAAATATATTGAGGTTGAAACAATGTTTTAAAAAAGATGATAACATCTCGAGGATTATGGTGGGAGTCACACTGTCGAGAATATTAAAATATAATTCATGGATTCATAAATATCATACAAAAGATCAATTTCATTTTCATATAAATGAATTTTTCATATATAATAAAGAATAAAGAAACTTATCCTTAGATTCATTATGAGGATACTAATTAATGAATAAATTAGAATTATATGAAAATATTATACCATATAAGTAATATAATATGAAAAAATAGTTAATCTAATTAGGGAACTGACATTTCCTAGACCTTCACTCCATGATATTGAGATAAAAACAAATCCTTTAAAATGTAATTTATATCAACTTCAAGATATCCCAAACATAACAAGAAGAAATTATAATATCAACAATGACTGTTGTGTCACTTGCATACCAATGAATATTCTAGGTTGACCTTTTTAAAGGGTTAATAAGATAATAAAAATTAAAAAACACATATATATTTCCATTCAAATGGTTATTTTTTCCAAAAAAAATTAGATGATATTTTTTTAATAATTCATTATCATATCCCACAAAATATTCCACACAATAAAACCATATACACATATGATTTGTAAAACTCTTCAGTATAACCTTGGAAAACGGAATCATAATATTAGTGAGTTCAAAAGCTCAGTATGGGATAGTGAACATCCAATGATATTTGGAACATGAATGTAATGAATAATATAGAAGTAATAAATAATAAAAAAATTTGATACATTATATAAAACTAGAATAAAATTTATTTCCATAGATTAAATAAAAATATAAAGAGTCATGTATACTAGAATAATTAATTTCCTTCTAATGGAATATATAATTCTAGAATTTTATGTCTAGAAATTGATGCCTCAATCCATGTCGTAATACTTTAAAAATTTAAGACACACACCAAACACCCATGATATATTTCCTTATTAGACCAAACATTACATCAACGACCTATATAATTTCTACTTCCACCGATCAAAAAATATTTCCAATTTATCCAATATATGATTTTAAATGATTAAATTTAACATAACATAATGTTAATTAAGGAACCATATAAAAAATCATGGTTATATAATCAAATATTTTCTTTATTGAAATAATTTATATGTGGGTACCAATATTTACCCATTTAGTGAAATAATATACCTATCTATGTTAATATAAAATAATGAACTTAGGAACATTTGGATAGTAAAAGTACAAAGAGATGTACTTCCATCATTGATTTAATAAATAATTAGTGGTCTTGGTTAAATTGATTATAAAAGGATATAAATAGTAAAAACATGTTGAATATAATATTTATAATGGATGGAGACTAAAGTTCCCAAAGAAAATTACCATTTAAAAATTATGATTATATCCCAAATATATTCTTCATGAAATTTTGAAAGAATATTTCCTTATAGGATGAATTCTTGTTTGACATAGACTAATTGTAATAGAAAACATGTTCCCAATTCAAATTTAATTCTCTTAGGAACTGATAGTGTATATACTCGTGACATACTCATCATCCACCCTTATAAGTGTCCCACTACATAGAAATTACTATCCATAAAACTAAAATTACATGGAATACATATACATTAACATAATTAATTTCAGCATTACATAATGGATTAATAATTATAACATCTTCTAATGGTTTTACAATAAGGGGGGAAATTATATATCATTGGAAATATGATATTCTATTTATAACAATGAAGCATAATAAAATTTTTCAATTAAATAAAAGTGGACAGTATTAAATGAAAAAGTATAAGAAAATATTTGGTATAAGTACATATGAATTTTTATAGAATATTTAAAGGATATAATTTGGTTGAATATGTGATGTATCATAAAAAACATGTATAATAGAAAATAATATCCAATAATTACAAGAATGGATTACTATGAAAAATAATTTCACCTTATATTATAACAAAGGATTACAATTGATATGGAAATGGAATGATTGGGAACCCTTAAAAATAACAAACCATGTGATTTAAGGATACATCAATGATGAGAAATTTTTAGTAGAATATAAATATACTAGAAACAAGTAAAAAATAAAGCATGAGTAAATTAGATTATTTATTTATTTTATTCATTGAATAATATAATCAATGAAGGATGAATACATCACAATGAATGAAAAATGATTTAAAATTCTGTTTACATGTTTGGTAATAAATAAAAATATTATAAAAATTTATCATGAATTATAGCATTATATGTTATTAATAAAACAATTTTTGTCAAAAAAAATTCAATAGAAATTATTAACATTATGTGAAGGAATAAATTATGTCTATTTATTATAATTATCAAAATGAATTAAAATTGATATAATGAAACCATAATCAAGGTCTGGTTTTCTTTTGTCACATTTTCACCTCCATTATAATAGAAATAAATTTTTTTAAACATGAATTAAGAAGGTTTCTATATTCCTTTTCATCATTCCAAATCATTAATAAACATTTCTATTTAGTTATTTCCTTATCATTTGATGAGATATTTAAATGAATATATGTTTTTTAAATTGTCCATTCAAGGTATTGTTTATTTGTGACATATCACTTTTAAAAATTATTTATAGAACCATATGATACATTATTGTAGATTAAAATTAAACAATATCCACTAGTGATCCATATAAGGCGTGTTAAGAAATTTGATTACAATGTTATCATGTGAAGGTAAAACTAATAATTATCAAGATGTGTCAACAGAGAGGAGGGGAGATTATAATCTATAAATAGTTCAACATATATATAACACTATCATAATCATATTAATTTTTTATATATTTATATTTGATATTTTCTCTAATGAAGAATAAATGAAAATTCATTTTTATAGTTGAAAAAGAAGAAGCGATGATATATAATTAAAGAGTTTTGGGGTTTCATATTTAATATGGATTTACTACCATGTTAAAAATTTGAATTATCATGTATGGATTAATATAGAAAATTCATAATGGTGATAGTATGCATGTGAGTGGAGAAATGGGTAGATTATAGGAATTGAGAAGTAGTTGGGAGGTGATTTGCTAGTGGATATTGAGGGGTAATTTTGTGTTATGAAATTGAATATTGTTTAATTTAGGCCAATTTATTGTGAATAGTACTGATAAATAATAAATTTAATTATTTTCTCTAAAATAATGGTGGTTCATTTTTCATTGATAAAAATATATATTTTTGTTTGTGTTGAAATGTGTTCCATATGATTGGTCGAGTCGGACACTACCTTTCATAAATGAATCCCCACTAAAATGGACCAAAAAACTCTTAGTGTTTAATTCATGAAGCCTTTTTGTGAATATAACATTCCTTTCAAGAATATGTGAGGCCCTGACGGTATGCTCTCCAAGTTTGATAGCACTACACAACCATGTTAAGGATTGACGTGATACTCTATGAGTATGACACACCTGATACCATTTACAAAGACCAGATCTGGTTTCTAAACTACATCCCCTCTTCATGACACGTGGTGCCTATAAATACAAATCTCGTTCTACATTAAAAATATGGTTACGTAATCTTTTGAATTTTTTATTTCTTCTAATTCGAGAAGCACTCGAGCATCACGAAACAAAATGAAAATGGATCATCCAAGGTACCAGAACATCATGAAAACCAAATCCTTATTTTCATGAATACATCCTCATATTGTGGTGATTAATTTCATAAATTCATATTCCCTTTTTGGAGTAGTAATTCCCCTATAGGTACTTGGGGATTCTTGAAGCATTCAGGATTCACAAAGAACTCATTTCCCAAGACAATACTTCATCCTGAGGTAGGGTCACCATGTTTTATAATGCATGTTTATTTGAAAATCAACTAAACTCTATGAATCACTCAATGGGTTTACGTTTGTGTACTTATTGGACTCATGGGACTTCCTCGATAACTCTTATATCATCTTTAATACCATAGGATCCCTCCCGCCATAGTGTTCTAATGTTGTGAGAGCTGATGATCTTGGACTAAAATATTTTAGGAACTCTTAATTGTATTTGGGCATTTACGACCACTTTTTTTAATATAACTTTTGGATGTTGGATGAATGGTGAAGAACTCGATCTTCATGAATCATCTCTCTAGGAGTCCCATTCATCACAAAGTCCCTCTCCTAGGCCGATCCATATTTCTTCCCTTCTGTTGACACATCTTTGTGATGTTTGAATGCCCAAATCCCTCACACTCATCCATGATTGGTTCATCTTTACTTCAAGTTCACATTTTACAAGTTCCACCCATTCCTATGGCCCACTCCATTCCAATTTTGGGGCGAGATTTCCATCTACCTTTTTTCACGATAGGTATGATAAAACCTTTTTCTTCAAATAATAAGCATGCTAACATGGACCTCGTGATTGATCGCTCCTCCACACTGTTGAAACATGGTATTACTAAATTATTCCCCTAATCATGGGTGAATGATCTATCGTTATGTAAGACAAATTGGTAAGGAAAGAGTCCCACATGTCCACAATTCCTGACATAAAACATTCTTGTACCATCATCCTCAGAACAAGATGTTAAACTGTGGAATTACACTATGTAATAGGTTATGGTTTCTCTATTTTTGTGTGTGATGGGATAGTCTTCATACCACCTTATCCACATGGAATTAGATCTTCATCACGTGGAATTAGGTACTCCCCACTTGGAATTACATTTTCCCCACTTCGAAGGACATCCTCCATGGGAATCTTCCTTGTGTAATTCTGACACATTCTCTTGTTGGCACTTTATTCATGACACAAGAAGCAGTTCGATTACTTCCTCTTATTCTCACACCAAGCATGACTGGTGTGGGTTTATAGGTCATTAGTGACAATTAAACCCATTAAAAATCATTGGAAATCCCTATTAGAGTGAGGCTTGTTCTCCACCTTCAATGGTCCATTACTACATAAAATCCACAATCACATGTACTCCCAAAGGGCCACTTCTATACGTAATCCTCTAACAGATTGGCCTCCTCATCAGGTGTAATAATCAAAAACCCCCATTTAAAAACGTGTCAATTAATTCCCAACTAGCTAGGATAAGTAATATGCATACCTGTGTTCCTGATACAATGTTCCAATGATTCCTTCCATTTCATCCACTCCAAACACTCTAATACATAGTCGTTTTGATCTTCCCCAAGCCACCACATCATTGAAAGATCATGTTATCCATATAATTTCTACACCTAGACCACTAAGGAAGCATCCTTGAGTAGGCCCCATGAAATAAAACCATGATAAATCCAATTTTTAAGGGTAGATTCCATGCAAAAACTGTGGCATTGTACTACAAGGATTATGGTCCATTTCTAATAAAAATGGTATGTTGGATGCATATATGAGGATTAATATCAACCAATTGTAAACCTGTATGCCCCTCACTCCAAGGGTAGCACCTCCCCAATCCACCGCCAAGGGAGTCCAGATAGACATTCATTGTGTGGCATCTTCCCTTAATGGGACACACCTTTTAGGTAATTATCTATAAGGAAACTATCCAATTTTATAGTGTGACGTCATCCATTTATGGGACACACCTCATGGGTCAACCCTCATTGGTTTTCTGATCCATCCATTAGTGAACCCTTTAGATGATCCCTCTAAGGGATGCCTCCTTGATCTTTCATTGTGGGGTGTTCTGATCAGCCTCATTCTGCCTCTGTAATATGTTAAACTCATGGCCCATATCACAATTCTACCTCATACTAAAAATGGGATTATTTAGGTGAAATAATTATAAGATATGTGCCTATGGACTTGACTACCTCATGCTAGACATGGGATACATGAGTTGAAATCCTTGTAAGATACACCTTTAGCATCATATACCTCATGATCGACATGGTATTATTTGGGTTCCGCACCAAAATATTACTTGAGGAGATTACCTCATGTGAAGAAGATTTTAAGAGACCATTGTTCCAAGCATCTAGACATGCATGTGATTCCAAAAGTGATAACTCTCCTGACCTAAGGTTTCTGCACTGTCAACATAGTTTTGAATATCCAGACAGAAGCAGTTTAATTAATCGGCTTCCACAACGAGAAGGCATTGGGAATGAGTTCCACGAATATGAATTAACTCTATGAGGGAGACATGTACAAGGAGCTGAGTTCCACGGAGGAATCATGGAAGGAGGAACGAATATCCCATCATCCCATTTAGATCAATGAGAAGAAGTTGTGAATGAAATTGATTAAAGTCCCCCACCAATAGAAAGCAGGAATGTAGGGGAATAGAATGCGACGACCAGTGCACATTAACTCATAGTGGGAACACCATAAGAAAATCATTCGAATTAGTTTTCATCATGGAAATATATGTTTATATAAAAGGAATCAATAATAATATTTTATTTGAATAAAATATACTTTAGGTTCCAAAACATATATCATTTTTTTCAAAATTGAAAATGTTTTTTTAAAGAATAATTTTACACCTTAAATATTCAATATGTTGTCATGACCTATGCCCTAAAAGAGTACCCCTCCTAGGATAGAAATTAGAGAATTATGATAGTGATCTACAAATTCCTAACACCTAAAGGCCATAGGATGGTGACAAGAACTGAGGGTATAAACATACACACAAAATGAAGGCATTTACCTTTAATAAAAACATGATGAATTGATTGATAAAAAAGATAGATAAATTAAATATTTCTAATAAAGATAAATATATCCCATGTTTATATAATGTTATATCATAAAAAACAAGTAAAACTATAAAGTAAACATTAGTTACCCAAATTAAAACTTGGTGGTGACCATAAAGCTCAAACGGTCACTATAAAAATAAGATAGAAATATCTCACTCGATCTTCAAAAAGATACCGTTGAACTGAAAAGTAGTTCATATATATGCATGGTTAGTATAAAATATTACTCATTAAGATCCTTACTAGAGACTCTCATGAAAAATAAAGATAAATCATTTAAAATTACAGTGAAGAAAAAATAAAACTAACTCATCATATAAACAAATATACTAAGTTTCTAGCCCCACACTTGTTATCGTTGAAAACATAACACAAAAAAGAGATCATATAATATAATATGATATATGGGTTCCACACTTCGGATTCCCTATTAGTTTTCCACTCTACACAAATATAGCACATCCCAAGTCATATCTCTCTAAAATAGTCCATCCATATGACAAATATTTTCACATGTGTGAAATAATCACATCATCCAATGCCACATCCCTATATATTCAATAATTTCTTTCTGTAATCCACCACATATTTTATGTCATGAATTTTAAATCAATTATTATATCTTGTACTATTATATCCCATACACCGGGTATACACCTCAAACCATCACATCCCACACACATACTACCTATAAATACCATTTGGATACTATTTCAATAGATATACATTTATGAAATAACCAAAAGGAATTATTGAACAATATACACAAAGATGAATAAAAGACATCCTTTAAAACCATTACATAATACTACCAGGAGTACAGTGTGAGGTCATTGTAGGTAGTCATCCATCTATCCCTCACCAACCTAGATGTTTGGGAAAACAGCAACCCATAGTCCATTGGGTTTCAGTCACCCGAACATAAAAAGGTAGGGTAGTGTAACGCCCCGACCCTAGTTACCCAGAGTCAGTGCATTATTACATAACATTGGCATGATCATAAGAATAATCAAGTCTCAAAAGACCGATTAGTTTAGTAGCCTTGGAATAACTATATACATTCATAAATTTTACATTACATCATAAATTGAAAACTACAACAATATAGTCTCCATAGTCTACACTCTTATCCCCTCATACTATCCCTGCAGGTCATTCATAAAATACTTCCTCACATCCTGGGAAAAATAAAACATAGAAAGGGGTGAGCTCAAATTCCCAGTAAGGATAACAATATAGCGGAAACATTCATAAATAAACATAAAAATTTAAGGCATTGTATAACGAAAACAAAAGCCTTTTAAACATGAACTTCAGCATAATATGGAAAGGATAAAATGAAATAATTCCATTTACTTATTCACATGGATATTATACTATTCAAATTATCACATGAAAACATTAATAACCACTTTCATAATGACGGAATGCATAATTCCAGACTATTATAACCACATAGCCAAGGGCTCGTGCCAAGACTACAAATAATATTTTTCAAGGACTTGTGCCAAGATACTAGTTTTTTCCATGAGACCTACTGATGCATTGAGGAGCTATAACGGGATCCACCAGTCACTTAATAAGTCCAATGCATTCCTCATATGAAAAGTTCAAAATATGACATAAACATTCGTATAAAACTAGCATACAAAATGTCAATACTTAATCAAAAAACCATGAATGATATAAAAATAGCACATACACTGTCAAACATAACTCATTCTATACAACATAAAAGATTTTATTGTATGAGATTAATCTCAATCAATAATAATGAAGGATATTGACATAGATGAAAATAATTGTCAAAACTATTAGAGAGAAATATCCCGCTTTTTCTTGATAACAATTAAAAGTCACACTATTTGTCATGAATCCATTTAAAAATAGATTTTTGAAACAAACTGTCCCATACCACTTTGAAGCTATTAAAAGGAGTTTTAATTTTAAAATATTAATTTCCATAAAAATAAATTCTTAAAACAATTTTTAAAACATGGACATTAATGAGAAAGATTTAGAAGAATTAGTCTTTAAAACATTTAAAAATGATATTTTAGTTAGAGATTCTAACCAATAGATAAAAACTTCAATAAAAATAATTAAAGTAATAAAAAATTTCTAATATCATTAGAATAAAGGGATTCATGATATACTATTTCAAAGTACATTATATACACCCGTGATTTTGTGTATAACAACAAAGGAGTCTTAGTGGAATGTAAATTGAGATTAAATCTCTTATAAAGACCGTATCCTTAAGTTAAGGATAAATCAATGACATAATTTTGTGTGACAAATATAATTACACATAATATGATTGGATGTTTAGTATAAATCAATCAGAGGATATTCACACATATTCCTGTAAAGACAACACCAATGAATTGGATATTTAACTCAACAAATGGAGAATGAGTTTAAATTACTCTTATCAAATTCATATCGATGACTTGAGAAATTATCAATGGAGTGATTATGTGTATCAAAAGTATATCCACATAAAAAAGGAGTGGAAATTATGACATAATCAAATGAATAATGATTCCACACATAATCTTGGATTAAAATAATCATTGAAGTATGCGTAAATATGAATGAGTGGAAATAGAAATTTGTAATTCCCTTAACAGTTTTGTAACATATGAAACATACACCCATGGAAGAAGGATCATAAAATGATGATGTAAATATACATGAATTATAGTATATTACACAATGAATACAAACATGGGAAGCATACACACCACATGCAATAAATAATTGGTGAATAATGGAAATCTCATGGAATTTAAAGTGAGATAAGAAACCCCTTACTTTGTACTTTTTCCTTGGTCGACAGTAGGATAACCTCCTATATAATGGATAAATAATTGTTAATAAATTATAAAAGAATCATTTACATTAATATTATATAATATATGATCTTTTAACATTGATTTGTTAATAATATCTTAGTATTATTGTTGTTTCGGGTGTTAACAGATTCATTTTACTTTATATTATTTGTTATGAAAGCCGTATTTGTTATGGATTGGATGTATATTATTCATATCCAGAATGATATAATGTCTCTAAAAATAATTTTTATTCATCAAATTAAATTTAATATTTAATGGATATGATGGGGAATGAATCTCATCCCGTTCGTGGAGACGATAATCCGTACGTACGCACGAGTAACAATATCGTTATTTTGATATTAAAATAATATATGATTGGATAGTATATCATATATACAGAATCATAATCATTTTATATTTATCATTTACATGAATTAAACATCATTATTATACCCATCCAAAAAAATATTATTTTGAATAACAATTACACCACGACGTGGAGACGGTAAGCCGTACGTACGCACGTATGGTGACATGTCATTCAATGGATGGGTAGAATACTAAATATGGTTGTAAAATATTTATAATAACATCACAGTATTTAAAGGATACTGGAGTTGTTATTTTATAATGGAAATAACAAAGAAAGAAGAAGTGAAAGAAGAAAGGAACTTGAAAGAGGGTGGTGAAAACATAACCTCTTCTTAAGGTTCTTCCTTTTGATTTGATCAAAAGGGCTTATTAGGATAGCTTTCTAACTAAAGGACATCCTCTAGGGTGAAGTGATGGAATTTGAGAGATTATTTGGGTAGGGTCTGGCCGAACCAAAAGGCTATGAAGGTGTGAATTAATGATAAGGTGGAGTGTCCTTTTATAAGAGGGGTGAGGGGCACCTTTGGAAAAGCTAGAAATATTATTTTATAATAAATTCATCTTCGGTTTCCAATGGCTCCAAAGTGGATTATTTAAAGGTTAAGGTGGGGATAGGTTGAAAACCACTCAACCAATAGGATTTAGACAGGTTTGGGTTACTATATTAACCTTATCTTTAAGTATTAACTCTTAGTTAATTAGTTTCACTTTTACAATGTCTCTTGGTATTTTTATATTATATGGTTAATAAACTTACAATATACATCGAAGAGACCCCCAAGTGTTCCATTAATGATACACCTATCGTGATATAAGTCTCTTGGCCGAGCCTTAGATTTCTAGGAATTTAATATCAATTAATAATATAATATTTGTTTAAAAAAATCTTTTTTGTCAATTTCGACACTATCCAATAATTGATTTTTGTAAACATTATAACAGAATTATTACTTCAAAAAAGTTAATTAAATCAATCCTAACATGTCCTATTAAAATATAAAATTAGTTTAATACATAAAAAGTTACAAATTATATTTATTTGGGTGTTTATAATATCAATTAGTTTTATTTTTCACTATTATGGTAATTAATGCATCATCATTGTGTCATAAATAAATTAACTTATTTAGTGTTTAAAAATTATAAATAAAATAAAATTATATAGGAAATTAATTTGTCTTTCTAATTAATATTTATAGTTGAAAATCCAAAATGTATAACCCTGTTTAAAAAAACATTTCTAAAAGATATATGATTATGTCATTTTGTATTTATTTTAACTTAATTAAAATAAAGTGTCCCTATCACCTACAAGTGGATCCATGGGGTCCCAAAATCGACCCAAAGATTCACATGGTCAGAAATGTATCCACCAATAAAGTTAGGACAAGTTTTAGGGTAATTTAGTATTATTATAATATTATTTTTTAACACTTATTTACAGGATTTACCCTTTAACCATGGTAAATAAAATATTTACTGAAGTAATTATTCAAAATGTATAAAAATAAAAGTTACCTATTTACACAATTTGGACATCCGGATTCCAAATATGAAATCCATTTTTCCAAATTCAAAACACCTAAGTGGATGAAATTAATTTAAAATTAATTCTCGCTGTCAAAACAAAAAAGCGTGTTTTTAAGAGATAATAACTATCAAAATATTGGCACTTGTTTATGTCTGGTTTAATTGTGAAATTATGTCCAATGACAAACATTGTATTGAATGGTAAAAATATTTTATAAATATACCTTAAAACCAATCAAATTCATAATTTATCAATATTAATTATTTCGATTAAAAAAGTTGTTTTTAATTAAGATTTAGTAATTTTCACTATTCATCAAAATATGAAAGTTATCCAAAAAGTACCAAAATTTTAGCCTAGACTTCTTTCGATATTCCGAATCCAAAAATGAAGTCCATTTTGAGAGATAAAATTTATAAAATTCCAAAAAGAGGGTATTACTATTCATAACGGCTACTTTGATTGGTTGAGGTGTGTTAGAACTCGAAGTTGCATACAACACACGCTACTGTATTAATCATAGAGAAGCATATCGTGGATGCCTAGGGTGTTACATTCTCCCCTCCTTCAATAAATTGCATCCTCTCATTTTTAAAATTGGTCATTTTAATATAATGGAAAGTCCCATATTGGAAAAAGATTCCAAAAAACTATCACTTTAAAAGAAACAAAGAGAAGAACAAAGGTCACCCGAGATAACCTATACTAGGATTCCATGTAGAAAAACATGGATATGGACGATAAAATAAGTGTTACATTCTGATGGAGAGGGACAAACAACATGATCAGGAGAAAGTTAACAATATGAAAATCACAAACTTGTGTTGGGAGAAACGGTCATTAGACTCCCAGTAGGAAAAGTAAACAGACAACATTTTTTATTTTAAGTTACACTACATGAGGATGAGTAATTCATTTATGATATTGACTAAGAAAATAATAATATATAATTACTTTTTATGAAGAGTATCATTCTTTAATAAATTTTCACCACTAACTCATTTTTTTAACGATTAGTATTCAAGAAGACTTGGTCACACTAGAAGAACTAGAATAAAATTCTATAGAATCTCATGATCCACGCATGATAAACTATATATTTAAATTGTCTTTAGAGATTAATCAAAACCAAAATGGTTATTACAAGATCTAATGATCCCCCAAAAGGATATTCCTTGAGAGAAATAAACACCAATATTAATTTCTAAAATCAATACCCCAATGCTAAATAAATACCATTCAATAAACAATTGTCCTTAAAATCCTTCAATATAATCCAACCTAATATTGAAACCCAAAACATAGAAGAATTTGGTTATGTAGTCTTCCATGTTAAATTGTATCTCCAAATGAAATCAACTACTCTTAAAGTCACATACGTAAAATTAATTAACCTCATCACATATTCACTTTTATAGGTTATTCATTTCCATAAATAACCCAAATCACTATAAATCCACAATAAAAAACTTAGATAAGAATCCACCATTACTTCACAAATGAAACCCCGTAGTATTCTATTTTCCTTGGGCATATAGTGTTCCCAACAAAGCGAACATCTTCCAATATAACATTTATAACTTAATCACCAAATCATTTTCCTATACTATGGGTATTCATTTGATAAGACATAAGAACCCAAATCAACTTATTATTGATCAGTAAAATCATTTTACTAAAAATAATTTGTCACACTATCTAGGGACTTCACGTAGTCAAGTGGTAGGCGATAAATCCCAATCGCACTTTGGTTGTGGGTTCGATTCCCACAGCATTGTCTGATGCGATGGGTTGTCACACAGTCTATGTGTTGTCCTTTTTCAAAAACTATATTTTATAACATTACCAAAATGAGATAAATTCCTCCGAATAACCATAATATAATTTAACCACAAATTTTTTATCATACCTTTCATTTTCATCCCAAATTATAATAACTTATAATTGTCTCAAACCCAATGGTCATATAAAACCAAATGATTATTTATAACTATATCCACAAGAAAAAAGATAATTACTCCTCAAATATCATTCTCACATGGAAAACTATAGGGTTAGAAATATAAGAGAAAATTATTCCAAAGTAAACCCATCAAAAAGGAGCACTAATATTTTTTAAACATTTCTCCAACCATTTATTTCCACATAGCATCTTCTTTGACCAAGAAAATATCCTATAGAATAGGGCATTCACTCGGGTAATGTCCAGGTCCCCTACATTTATGGAAAATGACTGTAAATGGATTCTTGGGACAATTTTTATCTTCTTCTAGTGTACTCTTCATTTTTCTTCGGAAATTATTCACTTTATTTCCTTCCTTCCCGCACGTAAAACATTTCTACGTCCCATTGAGACACTTTCCTGGGTGTCTCTTTCCACATTTACTGCATGATGGAAATTGAGGATTCCTTTCTCCATGGTCTCCACTGCTGGAGCTCTTATCATTCATCACCATTCTCTTATTTGTTGAGTTTGGTAATTCGTTAATATATATATTATTGATCATATTTTTGGATAATTGATTTGTCATAAAGATGATATCTTTTACGCCTATCAACATTCCATTTTGTTTTTCATTGCCACCACTGTTTCCACCTTGTACATCATTCTCAAAGTCACTATGACTTCTTTGGAATCCTTCCATTGACTAAAACCATAAATAATTGTGTGAGTAAAAGTAGTAATAAAATCATTTAGAGATTAACATGTCACCATATTCTCAATTTGAAACACATTATGATTAACCAAGGTCATTTACTCTCATATTATATATATAATACTTCAAATCGGTTTGTAAAGAAAATGTAAATTATCCTAAGCATATCCCCTAGGAGTGTCTTAACCAAGAGTGCATCAAGACCCATTGTCATGCACCAGTTCCAGTTTGAGTCTATCTCAAAGAGGTGTTATCGGGTTTTGCCCCTAGGTACATCTGTGCCAGAGCCGCCCTGCTCGTATCCAGACAGGGATGTATTTCTTGGAAAACTCACAAAATCTCTACAATACCGAAATTCTAGGAAGTTATTCTAATCTAATCGTCAAATTCCATCTTATTTCTATGTGCTCCAATTAGAGTTTATCTAAATCTAGCTTCCAAGGGTTGTACTAAACATCCTCTGATATCAACTGTAACTCCCCGACCCCAGTTACCCAGAGTCGGTGCATTATTATATTACATTGACATGATCACAAGAAAGATCATGTCTCAAATGACTGATTAGTTTGGTATCCTTGGAATAAATAGATACATTCATAAAGCTTACATTACATCATAAAATGAAAAATACAATAAATATAGTCTTCAAAGTCCACACTCTTATCCCCTCATACTATCCCTACAGGTCATTCATAAAATACTTCTTCACATCCTGAGAAAAATAAAACATAGATTGGAGTGATCTCATATACCCAGTAAGGATAACAATATAGCGGAAACATCCATAAATAAACATAACAATTTAAGGCAATGTATAATGAAAAAATATCCTTTTAAACTTGAACTTCAGTATAATGTGGAAAGGATAAAATGAAATAATGCCATTTACTTATTCACATGGATATTCTACTAGTCGAATTATTACATGAAAATATTAATAACCACTTTCATAATGATGGAATGCATAATTCCAGACTATCATACCCACATAACCAAGGCCTCGTGCCAAGACTACAAATAAGATTTGTCAAGGCCTTGTGCCAGTACACTAGTTTGTCAAATGAGACCTACCGATGCATCGAGGAACTATAGAGGGCTCCACCCATCACTTAATAAGTCCAATGCATTCCACATATGAAAAGTTTGATATATGACATAGACATTCGTATTAAACCAGCATACAAAATGTCAACACTTAATCGAAAAACCATGAATGGTATAAAAATAGCACATCCACTATCAAACATAACTCATTCGATACAGTATGGAAGATTGTATTGTATCAGATTAATCTCAATCAAGAATAATGAAGGAAATTAACATAGATGAAAATAAGCGTTAGAACTATTAGAGAGAAATATCCCCCTTTTCTTGAAATCATTTAAAAGTCACACTATTTTTCAAGAAGCCATTTAAAAATAGATTTTTTAATCAAAGAGTCCCATACCACTTGGAATATTTTTAAAGGAGTTTTAATTTAAAAATATTAATGTCCATATAAATAAATTCTTAAATCCCTTTTTAAAACATGGACATTAATGAGAAAGATTTAGAAAAATAAGTCTTTAAAACATTTTAAAATGATATTTTATTTAGAGTTTCTAACCAAAAGAGAGAAACTTGAATACAAATAATTAAGGTAATAAACAATTTTTAATATCATGAGAATAAAGGGATTCATGATATACTATGTCAAAGTACATTATATACACGATATAAAAGTGATTTGCTGTATAACAAGAAAAGAGTCTCAATGGAATGTAAATTGAGATTAAATCTCCTATAAAGATAGTATCCTTAGTTTAAGGATAAATCAACAACATAATTAAGTGTTAAAAATATAATTACACTCAATATGATTGGATGTATAGTGTAAATTAATCAGAGGACATTCACATATATTCCTGTAAAGACAAAACCAATGAATTGGATATTTAACTCAACAAATGGAGAAAGAGTTCAAATTACTCTTATCAAATTCATATCGATGACTTGAGAAATTATAAATGGAGTGATTATGTGTATCAAAACTATATACACATAAAAGGGGAGTGAAATTATGATATAATCAAATGAATAATGATTCCACGCATAATCTTGGAGTAAAATAATCAATGAAGTAAGCGTAAAGTTGAATGAGTGGAAATAGAAATTTGTAATTCCCTTAACAATTTGGTAACTTATGAAACAGACACCCATTAAAGAAGGATCACACAATGATGATGTAAATATGCAGGAATTAAACTATATTACATAATGAATACAAACATGAGTAGCATACACACCACATGCAATAAATAAGTGGTGAATAATGGAAATCTCAAGGAATTTAATGTGAGATAAGAAACCCCTTACTTTGTACTTTTTCCATGGTCGATGACAGGATAAACTCCTATATAATGGAGAAATAATTGATATTGAATTATAAAATAATCATTTACATTAATATGATATCATATATGATCTTTTATCATTGATTTGTTAATAATATCTTAGTATTATCGTCGTTTCGGGTGTTTACGGATTCGTTTCTCTTTATATTATTTGTTATTCAAGCCGTATTTGTTATGTATGGGATGTATCTTATTAATTTATAGAATGATATAAGTTATCTAAAAAATATTTGTATTAATCAAATGAAATTTAGTCTTGAATAGATATGACGGGGAATGAATCTCATCGCGTTCGTGGAGACGGTAATCCATACTTACGCACGAGTGACAATATCATTATTTTGAGATTTAAATAATATATTATTGGATGGTATATCATATATACAGAATCCTTATCAAGTTATATTTATCATTTACATTAATTACACATCATTATTATACCCATCCAAATAATATTATATTGAATAACAATTACACCACGACGTGGAGACGATAAGACGTACATACGCATATATGGTGACATGACATTAAATGGATGGATAGAATACTGAATATGGTTGTATCATATTTATTATAACATCAATGTATTTAGAAGATACTGGAGTTATTATTTTAGAATGGAAATAACAAAGAATGAAGAAGTGGAAGAAGAAAGGAACTTGAAAGTGGGTGGTGAAAACATTACCTCTCTTCGGGTTCTTCCTTTTGATTTG
This sequence comes from Viscum album, assembly GCA_963277665.1. Lineage (NCBI taxonomy): Eukaryota > Viridiplantae > Streptophyta > Magnoliopsida > Santalales > Viscaceae > Viscum > Viscum album. The sequence continues at coordinate 226,189,720 of OY728125.1, forward strand.
ATCAAAATGGCTTCTTAGGTTAGCTTTATGAATAAAGTAAGGCCTCTAGGATGAATTGAGGTAAGTTGATAGAGTATTTTTACAGGTTTTGTCTGAACCAAAAGGCCTAGAAGGTGTGAATTAATGGGAAGGGTGAGTGCCCTTTTATAAGAGGGGTGAGGGGCACCTTTGGAAAAGCTAGAAATATTATTTTATAATAAATTAATATTCGGTTTCTAATGGCTCCAATGTGGATTATTTGAAGGTAAAGGTGTGGATAGGTTGAAAACCACTCAACCAATAGGATTTAGATCGGTTTGGGTTACTATATTAACCTTATCTTTAAGTATTAACTCTTAGTTAATTAGTTTCAATTTTACAATGTCTCTTTGTATTTTTGTATTATATGGTTAATAAACATACAATATACATCAAATAGACCCACAAGTGTTATATTAATGATAAATCTATCATGATATAAGTCTCCTGTTAGAACCATAGATTTTTAGGAATTTAATAGCAATTAATAATATAATATTTGTTTAAAAAACTCTTTTATGTCAATTTCGACACTATCCAATAATTGATTTTTGTAAAAATAATAAAAAATTTATTACTTCCAAAAAAGTTAATTATAGAAATACTAACATATCATATTAACCTATAAAATTAGTTTAATTCATAATAAGTAACAAATTATATTTATTTGGGTGTTTGTAATATCAATTATGTTTATTTTTCACTATTATGGTAATTACTGCATCATCATTGTGTCATAAATAAATTAAATTATTTAAGGTCTAAAAATTATAAATAAAATACCATTATGTAGGAAATTATTTTATCTTTCTAATTAATATTTATAGTCTAAAATCCAACATGTATAACTCTATGTAATAAATTTTTTTCTAAAAGATATATGCTTATGTGATTTTGTATTTATTTTAACTTAATTAAAATAATGTGTCCCTATCACCTACAAGTGGCTCCATGGGGTCCCAAAATCTACCACAAGATGCCCATGGTCGGACATGTATCCAAAAATAAGTTTAGGACATGTTTTAGGGTAATTTATTATTATTATTATATTATTTTTTAACCCTTATTTATCGGATTTCTCCATTAACCATGGTAAATAAAATATTTACTGAAGTAATTATTCAAAATGTCTTAAAATAAAAGTTACCTATTTACACAATTTGTACATCCTGATTCAAAATATAAAATCCATTTTTTCCAAATTCAAAACTCATAAGTGGAAGAAATTAATTTAAAATTAATTCCCACTGTCAAAACAAAAAACGTGTTTTTAAGAGATAATAACTATCAAAAGATTGGCACTTGTTTATGTCTGGTTTAATTGTGAAATTATGTCCAATGAAAAACATTGTATTAAATGGTGAAAATATTTTGGAAATATTCTTTAAAACCAAAAAAATTCATAATTTATCAATATTAATTATTTCGATTCAAAAAGTTGTTTTTTATTAAGATTTAGTAATTTTCACTATTCATCAAAATATGAAAGTTATCCCAAAAGTACACAAATTTCACCCTAGTCTTATTTCGATATTCCGAATCCAAAAATTAAGTCCATTTTGAGAGATAAAATTTATAAAATTTTAAAAAGTGGGTATTACTATTCATAACAGCTACTTTGATTGGTCGAGGTGTGTTAGAACTCAATGTTGCAGACAACACACGCTACTATATTAATCAAAGAGAACCGTACCATGGAATCTTGGGATGTTACAGATAGAATGTTAAATAACAAAATATTCAAAATATAATATATCTCACAACCACAAATTTGGTAAAACCTAGTCCTTTTATCAACTACTACTACAATCACTCTAAAACCTAGATGCAGGTGATGGGGAATAAATTCTAATAACCACACAAGAATAAAAGGAGAAACATTTTGTAATTAATTTTATATTAAAATCTCAATTTTTTAAATATTTATTTGAAAAATAAATAAAAAAATAATAATTCTAAATTAAATTTAATTAACTAAAAAACATGAAGCCCACGCCATATAGGAATAATCCCAATTAGTCTGTAGTTCCTTAAGATTTTGATTTGCATTTTCAATATTGTGAGTAACAAATCCTTTAGTTATTTCTTATAATAATCATTATAATTAACCTTCCATAGATCTATGAATTATATAAAACCATCCTTTTCTACCATTAAGATATGTATAACAAATCATAAGAATAAACATGAAGTAGTGGGGAAAGGAATATTGATTGACAAAGTAACTTCACTACCAGGGCTTTAAACAGAATCATTTACAAGAAAACTTCACATCCCCTAGCCTCACAACAGTGGTTAATCCTAGCTTCAACCCAATCCATAATCTACATGCCATTACCAACAACATCATGCATATCCCCATGCATCTCATAGTCATAGGCATCAACTTCTACACCAACTCCTGGCCTCCACGCCCATATCTTGTCATCCAACCTAGGTTTATATCAAATCACAAATTCCATATCAGGAGCATATAAATTTCAATAATAAATGCATATTTGACTAGGAAATATAGTCCCTAGAAAATGGTTTTAGACGTCACATACAAAAAGACTCTAATGGACCCCACCATAAGACACTCATTCTTTATAAAAATGGCCACTCCCTTCCAAAATTGTTTTGTTATCTTTAATAAAAAATCATTTTTCATTACATATAGAATTAAATAATTCAATATCACAAGTTCCAGCTTTAGGAAACCTAAAGAATAAAAAATAATAAGTTATTAAATTAATTAAACATGATTTCAAACAAATCCCTTCTTAACAATCGTTAATGAATAAAAACTCATTAAATTGAATTTTTAATCTCAATAGAATTAAATCTCATTTTATCTTGAAGGTCATTATTAATTGCACTAACACATTGATGAGTGAATACATTTAAACAACAATATATGAATCAAATTGATTACCATCAGAATATAAGAAACACTATATTTATTAAACATACCTCTTATTAAATTATTTATCCAACCAAATAGTTGTTACCATATTTACGTTCATTACCAGTCTCCTAAATTTCATCATTATAACAAATAATAATAATACACTACATAATGAATAGATTATATAGAAAACTATATTTAAAAATAAGTTGAAAACCATTATCATAGTGGAAAACATAAACATGCTGCCACTAAAAAATTTCATTCTTTAAAATGGTTTAATATTTATTTGGTGAATTCAGCTATTGTCCAAAGGGTAAACTACAATAACATTACAATGGTATGAAAATAAAATAAAATAATTGAATCCCTTGATATAAACATAGGACTTTAACAAAAAGTAAATGTAATGCCAACCCAAATCTTCAATCACCTCAACCACAGTGAAACTTAGATTACAATGAAATAATCTCAAGAATTTGGGGATTAATTTTAATCAAAAGTAACTTTATATACCATTAAAAACACTCATGGATTCCTAGGGATTTAGGGGAATGAGTGGGATAACATTTGGTTCGAATGGACTCATGGGTATTTATAGATATAGGGATTTTTTTAAGTCCATGGTGCACCCACATGGATAACACAAAAAAAATTCACAACATAGAGAAAACTAAACCACATCACAAGGGAAGAAACCATAGCCTCCATAAAAAATCCTCATCTAGTATCCATGAAATGAATCCAATAAATGGGGATATATGCCAAAAAATAAATTATCCCCAAACAACAATAACAAGAGTAATATTCCATAGATAATATATAGTACACTTCATTTTCCACCCTTGCAGTATAAAACACCCATCCACACTCTATCCATGAAATATTTTTCATGGGACACTTCCTATGACTGAAATTCACTCCAATAACCTTTGAGCATTCCCATGAACCTCAAAAACCCCAAACACCTAATGTTAAAGGAAACTATGATCTATTTTTTAAAATCAGATAACTATCAAAACATTCTCTCCCTTAAAAAATATACACCGTAGTTATAGAAAATGAATGAAATGGTTTTTTGAATATCCACTAGGGGATATGTCTCTCAAGATTCCAATTATCAAATTATATCAACCACATCACTTAGGAAAAATAAAATAAAAAATAAAAAAAATGAATTTATTGAACACTCTTCTAGAGGAGATACCTCTCAAAACAATGTATGGACACCACAAGAAACAACAGAAAACTATCTCATAAACTAAAAAGGTCAAAATCCATAAAATAAGAAATTATATAAGGGATGAACTAAAAACTAAACAAATCTTGTTATTGATCAAATATTTGAGAGTCATGTTCCCTATTACTATCCTCTACACCAAAATGCGACAACAACTCAAAAACTAGTGGAATTGTGTGTCCAACCATAACATTCTGAGGGAAGTCCTAGATCTCCATGGGCAGCTCCACACAGGTCACTTCATAATTTACATTGATCTCTTTTAATTCAATGATTATATGGTCATCAAGAATATAATTTCAATGCTATAAAAAATTGACTTTACATATCCATATCATATATGGGGGGTGTTATCTGATATATTACATCTCTAACATGAGAAAAAACCTTGACTTCCCAAAAAACCTTGGCAAAATCATACATGAATGACATAAACATTACTCCCTATGATGAGGAGTCACCTTCAAGAAAAAATAATCTAATAATTTAAACTCCATATGTATCCCCCTATGATAAATAGAGAATTTATGATGATCCTATATAACATCAATCCTCTAACATATAACCTAAACCATGTCTGATATATTTTTTATTAGTTCCATCACTATAAATGATAACTCTAAGACCACGGTCCTAGATAATAGATAATGGAATGTCTATCCATACATATCCTCAAATGGATCCATACACACAATAGAGTGAAAATATTATTATAAGAAAACTAAACAAATGTAATCTTCCACATACATGAACCTAAATAACTAGAATAGAAGAATCAAGCAGCTATTTAAGTGTATGGATAGTATGTTTTATTATATTGACCATATGCAGCTGGAAAGTTATGATAGTGAATAACTAAGAGAAAAAAACATATTGGTAACCTCCACACACCCTAGATGTAAAATGTGTATCATGATTAGAGATATAACTTCTTATTACTTTGTAGAGTCTCACTACACCCTCTAAGTACTCCCTTAACAACCCTCCACTGATCTCAACTCCCTAATCACTATAAATTGGAATTATTACTCTAACAATCCACTAATTACCATATAGTATATAATCATCCATTAAATATTAGTAAAGAGGTGATGAGGTGCCCCAAATTTTCGTCCCTCTTCCTCAGGGTAATATATAATGGCTTCATAAACCAATAGGGAACACAGTTCTCAGCCTACATCTTCTGGACGAAAAAATATGGAATAAACTCTATTATTTCATGCCTCATACCAGTACACAAAAATTTAGCTCTTATAGATTGGTTAATATTCATCACATTGGGATGTTAAAACATGGTTTATTGTCCCCTATAAACTATTAAAGTGTATTGTTGTATTCTATAATGTGTATTACATCGCATAGGTCAAATCCTCAGTGATGGTATTATATTTTTTTAGTGAATTTATTATCTTTTGTATTTTTAATCGGTGTTGTTTTTTGTAGAGATTATGTAAAAAAATTAATTGATGGATTTTTATTTAAAAATTTAATATATATTGGCTTGATTTTATTATTTTGGATTTAAAATAATGACATCCATGAGATTTAAAAAATGATTCATTTAATTCACAAACACTTTAGAAGATGATTTCGATCAGAATTCTAATATTTTTTCTTTATTTAGATCCTTGATGATATTTATAATCATCCTCAAATATAATTTATTGAATGTTCAATATTTAGTTAAAAAAATTATTTGTGGAAACAATTTTCTATGGAAACCAAATTTCAAACAAAAAATTTATTAATCCATAATATTTTCTATTTGTCATACACAATATAAATTTAAATAATGTTAAATAAGAAAAAATAGAAAATCAACTAATATTCCCAAATTATGTCTCACACAATATAATCATCCATTCATATGTTAAGTAATCTGGAATATGATCCTTATGTTGATGAGGTATTAAGAGAAGTGAATAAATAGGATAAGAAAAAATGGGCGTGCTAAACACACAAACACACGAAACATGAATAGATGTAAATACACACATTTGATTGAATAATAAATAAAAAGGAAATTTTTTTAGATATAATTTAAACTATTTTAATTTAATTAATATTATACAACATTAGGAAGATTTTAATATTAGAATATAATTATGATACAATTAATAAATGATAAATGAAATTTAAAACAACTTACATTATTAGAATTGAAATTAGTCGAAGTACTAGAAAATAATTATTAGAAGAGAGGAATATAATGTATAAAATTGGTTTTTGATGCTCCTCTAAATCCATTATATTTAATTTTATCAAGCCAATGTATCCTTATTTGTGCTAAAGTTCCAACACCATTCAAGGAGAAGTGGGGAGTTTATTTATAGGACAATATGGTTGAATGTTTGCATTCGAAAACTATACATCAAGTTGGAAAAAACATTGACAATTAATAATTATACATAAAGAGAAATATCCTTAATAAATGTTTTATATATTTATATTTATATACCAGCATCTATTTTTTTATCCATTTTACTTTTGGATCCAGTTTTTTGTTTTTTTCTAAGTTATTTGTTGTTGTCAAATATTGTGTCAAATTGTTTCCTAGTGAAAATGTGAACACATTTATAGATATAAAGATACATTTTATAACATCCCACATAAGTAATGAATAATAGATATAGTTATATTTTTCTATTTATCAATTATATAGTGTTTTAGAGGCTTAAAATGAGAATAAATCCAATCTTAAGCATGGAATACACTAATATTTTTAAAAGATTGTTTTACTGCCTTTTGAGGGAAAACCATTTTTAAATCAAACTTCTGAAAATTATATAAGCTCTATTTTTCAAAATAAACCTATTCTTTATGATTGGGATATTGAAATTTTCTTTGGATAAATTTTTTGTATTTTTCTGACAATGTTCATTTTTTAATGAATAGTGAAAAATACTGCATTTTACATCAAAACTACATTTTCAACAAATTTAATTATATGGTTAGATTATATTTTTAATTGGTTTTAAAGTTTACATATAATTTATTTTTACCATGTAATCCAATGGTGGTCATTTGGATTAATTTCACTTTGGAATTGGGTATAAACAGTTGCCAAACTATTCATAGATATTGTTTCAAAAAAACCCCGCTATTTGTTTTGACAATGGGAATTATTTTTAAATTAAATATTTAAATTTCTATGTTTGGAATTTGTTAAAATGTATTCCATATTTTGAATCAGAAGGTCCAAATTATTTAATTAAAACTCTTGTTTTTGTACATTATTAATAGTAACGACGGTAATTATCTGTAATTATCTTGGTTAATGAGTAATTGGGTAGTTAAGGATAATAAAATAATATCATAATAATAATCAAATTACAACACCATGTGTCCTAATTATACTGGTTGTCTCAAGGCCTACCATGGGATGCCTTGTTCCAATCTTGGGGACACCATGGAATCACTTTTTTGTGAAAGTGACTTTTTATCTTTTTATTTTTAAAAAATGTTAAATATAACAAAGAATGTATCACCTGAGTAAAACATCTTTAATTTTGTCTACATAAATACTATTTTGAACTATAAATATTCATTGGAAAGCTAAAAATATTTCCTACATCATAGTATTTTTTTATAATTTTTAGACATTAAATAAATTAAATTATTTATGACATCAGGGTGATGGAGTGATTACCTCATTAATGAAAGATTTAAATAAAATGAAAAGATATTGTAAAATATAAGACTTACACTTGTCAAAGACCTATTAGATTTGTATATTTCAAACCCTTATCACCTTATCCTCGAAATAAGTCAATGTGGGACCTTTAAAATTCGAAACTCATTTGAAAATAATGTAATATTTTATACCTTTCCAAGAGTGCCCCTCTTCTCCTCTTATAAAGGCCCCCACCTCTACCACCTTACCCACACCTCTCAAGACTTTGGCTCGGTCAAACCAGGCCCATTTTTTCTCTCCACATCCATCTCTTACACTTATAAGCCTCACTTTGGGCAGAAGTCTTCCCAAGAAAGCCTTTGAGCTCAAATCAAAAAGATTTACCCGATTTTAAGGTAATGTCTTCACTTGTGTTCTTTTGTTTTATTTTTCTTCTCCAACCCCCTAAACTCTTTTTATTTATTTATTGTGTAAAAACTCCGGTATCTTAAATATACTAGGATTTTGTTATAAGAATATTTTGAGCTATACTTACACACACCTACATCTAATGGTTAAAAAACATACTATTTCTGTTGATGGAAAATTTCTGCCTCACGAAACGATGATTGTTCAATACTCATATAACAGCTTCAAAGGTGGACATTAAGTTGTCACTATATTTATATATGATATATAATCTGTTTATGTTTTACTTAAGCTTCTATAGTTTTCATTTATGGCATACCTTTATGGTTTCCATTATGGGTAAACGCGATATCTGCATTTTAGGAAGTGCGGACTACAACCCCCTCAAAGTGATTTGATTCGTTAATACCATACGTGGTACGTATAAAGGATATATTTAATGATATTATATATGATATTATACTGGAATTATAATATACCTTTATATAATTATTAATTATTTCCATTAAAGTATGGGATATAAATGAAAGTAGCGTTCATGCGTACGTACAGCTTACCATCTCCATGAACGGTGCATTTCATTTCTTATCCCCAAATGTAATGTTCTATTATAAGTACATATATATAATGGATATATATGATGTATGTTACATATAAATGATGAATATAATTCTGGAATTAAAATATGAATATCTCCCATTTAGTTTTAATTCCATTAGTATGACATAGAAATGAAAGTAGCGTTCATGCGTACGTACAGCTTACCGTCTCCATTAACGGTGCATTTAATTTCTTATCTCTAAATGATTATGTAATATTATAAATGAATGTATATACTGGATATATATGATATATGGCATCTACATCATGAATATCATTCTTGTGATAATGGATATTCGACTACGTGAATAAATTGTAAATATAAGATGTTCACTTTTGACTCAAGTACCAAATATCGACAAAACAACCGTTATTAACATAAAAGATTGCATAATGTTCATAACATGGTAATAAGTTATATAAAGGGAATAATGAACTTGAAAAAGGTTCTTAAGCAAGTAGAAATTAACTTAGGTTTATTATTCCGGACATTAAAGATCGATCGAGTCAAGTCGGACTTGAGGTGTGGGACTTCATCTCATTCACCATTCATTGATGCATATTTTGGTTTATACACTACTTTATTTTATACGCTGTATAAACCCCTTTGACTTTTATGATTATTCAAAATGAATATTTTTTTATACTAAGCGTTTTACTAAACGACCAAAGGAATATTTTTTGTCATATGTATGTGGCGACAACGACTTCTCCGCCGTTGTGACCATTATTTGAGTTTCGGCTTCCTATACAAGCCATAATTTTTTTAATGAAAACTAAGAACCATGTTTTAATTTTATTTTATTTTGGTATTGAAAATGGTTTTCATAATGTTTTTATTATATCAATGTGTTGTATTGATATCTTGTGATTGAAATGTGGAAATTTTATGTTTCCTTTTTTCATGTTTTATGTGATACGATTATGTTATGGTTCTTGGGAATTATAATGAAGATGGGTGGTTCCGTGATAAACTAAGAGCGGGTGAGCCCGATATAGCTCTCTAATGCACTGGGTAACGCGAAGGGGTTAAACATTAAGGTTTCTCCGAAGAGATTTAGGGAATATACTATGATGGGTATTCCAAACGTAACCAAGAGGGTTACTCCCTACTTAAGAGTGTTATGAATGCCTCAAGTTACCTTTATGTCTTATGATTTCTATGTTTTATTTGTGATTTTATGAGATATGTTAATGTTCTTATGTTTTATGAGTAAAGTATGATTTCATTGATTCTTATGTATAAAAGTACTCAGGTTTCCTTTCCATATTTTTATATCCCTTACTGAGCTTTTTATGTTCATCCCATGTTTTTGAAATGTTTTTCATAGGTCAAGGTAAAGGTACATTATCTGATGATAGTGTCTAGAAAGTGTCAAAAAAAGAATCCATGTTTTATTTTAAATATTTTTCTGTTGATGGGAAAAATGAATACTATCTTTTATGTAACCACTTTGTTTAAATGTGGAATTTAATGCATGTTCTATGATCTAATTCTCTAAAACTCTAAACCTGAAGAGATCCTCAATGTGTAATCTTGTAATAACTCAAGATTAAGTAATGTTGAAGGCTGGGGCCTTATACCTTTAAATTAAAAATTTCTTCTAAAATATTGGGATTCTATATCATTAATTTCTCAACACAAAATTATATCTAATTTGGACAAAATAGATTGTGATAAAAGTCATTCATTACGGGTATTTTTAAAACCCCATATGAATTATTGGCTACAATTTCAAGGCTCAATTAGGCCCATTATTTGATGATGTAGGACATGAAATTTTTATAAAATATGTTTCTAGATATCATAAATCAATTTTGGAGTTTTATTAAATTTTTTAATATCTACTGATCCAAAAAAATCAATATTCATCAGTGGTCTTGTGTTATCCACCGATTTAGTGGGCCTTCTTGTGTGGTCCATTTGTGCTGTTGGATGGAAAAAAATTTCAATGACATAGTTTAATGATTTATTTAAAATTAAATTTTAAACCATAATAAACAACAATATCATAAATTGGATTAGTACTGTGAGAGGTATGATAAAAATAATAAAAATACTTGAATCTAGATTAAATCAATGTGGGTCACTCATTCCCCAACTAAAGTTGGCATAATAATGGTTGTAATGGATATCATATTCCATTACCTATCATTATATTCACATTAATAAAGAGTAATTTCAGGTATTTTTCAGTGGTTTTATTATGGTTGGAACATAATGGCCAAAAGATGATAAAATAGGGGTAAAACGCTAACATGGAAAATAAAGTGAAATATTTTGTAAAAATGAGATATGAATGAAAATGGAAACACATATTTACAAGGACATTATTTTTTTATGAAATAAAATAGAGGGAGAATATTGGAATGGTATGAAAAGGTAAAATTTCTACAAAACACAAAACTTCTCTATCCCTTTAAGAAAACAACATGCATGTGTTTTTTTCTTTTCTTTTTTTTATAAGTTTCACTTGGAAAAAATCAAAGACTCAACACCCAAAAATTGCTAAATCTCATCAAAAATTTAATTTTAATAGTTATAACCAGATAAATGGTTTAAGAAGAGTGATTTTTGACCTACATAATACCCAACCTATTCATTTTAATCATATTTTAATATTTTTTCATATTTTTTAAACTCTTTTCAAAAACACTTGTACAAAATGACATCAACATGGATCCATTCATAATGCTCACTAAATGAAAACCATTATATAAGGGAGCCAATCCTTTTATGTTCTATAGATAAATATCATCCATAACATTAATCGATCTTTTTCCATTGATGGTTCTATATTTTTTAGTTAATTGTTCTTGTTTTTTCTTTTTAATTTGGGTGGAGGAGGGGTCATTTTCAAATCATAGGTGAAATAATTGGTGGATAAAGTTTCATATCACAATTTAATTAATAATTTTGTGACTATATTATTGGTGATCTCTTCTTTTGATATCTATGATCTTTAAAAAAATTTCATATAATTAAGATCTACTTCACAAGTTGATTTTGATTGGAATTCCATGTTTATGATTTAATCCAAGCCTTAATTAGTGTTTTACAAATCATAAATTCCCATCGGTGGATGGTTAAATATTTAATAACCCATGTTTACACATTTTTAAAATGTTCCATTTATTTCACATTTCAATGAAAATATATTATTAGAATATATCATTTCTCTTTTTTCATGCACAATATTTATTCAAGGAATAATAAACAACCGAAATCTCTCAATCACTTAACATCCACAAATTATGAGTCACTATCATTGTATATTTACTCAAAAATTAAGATGGATCTTATTATGGTATATGATTCATATATTTATGAGTTATAAAGAGAATAAAAATAATGGTACAAAAAAATATTGGTGCACCAAACACACACATGAAACATAAAGAGAGATAAAAATTCGCTTTCGATTAAATAAGAATGTGAAAAATGGGAATTTTATTCAACTTTATTTAAACTATTTTATTACAATACATATTATAAAATAGAATATTAATTTGAATAACATTGTTTAATGATGATTCATGTGTTAAACATTAAATTAAATAGAAAACAACACACATGATTACAATTAAAAAAGTCAAATACATGAAAATAATTATTAGAGGAATGGTATATCATATTGAAACATGAATTTGGAAGGTCCTACAAATCCTTGTTAGGGACTTAATCATTCTAATATGTCCCCTAATGTTTTTAAGTCCCATACTCTTAAAAGGAAAATTGGATAGTATATTTATATTCCATGGTGGTGGAGTGTTTTCATTACCAAACAACCCCTCAATTTGGCCTACCTTTTTCATCATTTATACATATTAAACTCAAGAAATATACTTTTTAAATATTATATATAAATAATTGGTTAGTTAATACTCACAATATGGTAGAAATTAAAATTGTTTATCCAATGTTATTGATTTTTTTATAAAATATGTGTTGCTGTCCAGTTTTTGTTGAATTTTTCAATAGTCTAAATGTGAATGCATTTATGGATTTAATGCTTCCATAAAATCCAAAAAAACTAATCAAAAATTGTGCAAAAAATATTTATATATTTTCTACAAATAAAAATACATCTCAATATAAATTCTATATTGGAAAAAAGTTATGAATTTTGGGTTTTTTCAAATTCAGTATATAATTAGAGGTTGGAATTTCATGCAAGAATTGGTCCCCCTATTGATTGATTTGGGACTTATAATTTTTATCCAATCAATTTCCTGATATTATTGAAACATTTTGGGATTTTTTTCTAATTTTTCTTCTATATTAAGTCTAGAAATTCAATATTCATAGATGGTCCAATTATCTCAACAAATTTGGTTGGTCGTCTTGTGTTTTCCATGTATACCTTTAAGTTTCTTAATTTTCTAAAACACAATTAAAATTATTTTTGGTAAATTTAATTAAGAAAACTAAAAAATAATAATAATAAAATTGGATAAGTATAGTGAGTGTTATAATTAAAAAACTAAAATGAAATGAATCTATATTAATTAAAAAAAGGATGAGAATTTATAACTTTCTTTTTAAAATAAGTAATGATATTGATAACAAATTATGAATAAATTAATAACACCATTTGTAACACTATAGGGGAGCCATGGAGCTCATAGGTAACTCTCTCACTCAATAAAAAATGGATAAAAATCCTCCCATCAAACAACACATGGCGTAGTTTATCCTCAGACCTACCATCAGGTTAATCACTAAAGAAAACTTAGTCCCTTCATACCCCAATTTATGAATCCCTTGGGTGGGACCTCTCTATATATTCCACCCAATATAACAACACCATCATCAAAAATAGTTACATTTGACATCTTCCATTTATAGATTCATCATTTATATTTCATTCATCACTCTCTAGGATTCTCAAGATTCACAAATAATATCACGACATGAATTTCAACTAAATGCACTGACCATAAAATTTCACCATCTTGTTTTATATGGAAACTCAGAGTTATAATATTGCATGATTTATATCCACCTTCACTATCATAAGTTCATGTAATGATAGGAGAATAAATTCTCTATGCTCTATTAATAGGTTTAAAACATAAAATGCTCACAAAGGATATAATGTTTCCACATCATCAAATAAAAGTTGATTACTACCGGCTAGATATCATGGTTGGAATATTTATGCTCATGGGGACATAATAGTTGAGACCCATAATAAACCACCAATTGCTACTGAATAAGAACATTGTTCAACCCAAGATGCTATGTGTGAACGAAATCCTAAAAATGGACTATATCATATTATATTAAAAAAAATTAATTTTTCACAAAATTTTCAAACATCTATGAGATAGATTCATAGCACTAGTTATTCAAAAGTTATTTTTTTGCATTTTATTCACAGTTGTTATAGGATTTTCCACCTAAATGAAATTGTCTATGAACTTCTTATAATAGAAGATAATAAAATGGAAAACTTAAACCTCCACAAATGTCTTATGTTATTACAATGAAATGACATCCTATATCTTCAAAGGATCCATAACTACTCTCTGATGGGACATGATATGCCCCAATAAATGTATTTTTGAGCCAGGAACTAATATTTCAACAAAATCCTAAATAGTTTTTGATAAAGAAGAACTCCAAAAGCAGTATGGAGATACTCCACATTATCCTCCTTGGGTGTAGAGTACACAAAGATATCATTAATTAAAACCACCATGAACTAATCTTGGAACTCCCTGAAAACTAAATTCAATAAACCAAATAATATGTATGGAGTATTTGTCACATTGAATTGCATCATAATTAACTTGTTATTCCCATAATAAAATCATAAATAATCTTTGGAATATTCCCATCTTTTAACTTCTTATGATGATAACTGAACATTAAATTAATAATGGAGAAAACCATGATCTTTTCAACTGATAAAATAAATCATCAATTAATGGAAGTAGATTGAAATTATTTATTGTCGGTTGATTTAAGTGATGATAATCGAGAAAAATACACAAAAAATTTTCATAAATCATCTTGAACAAAACTATTCACCGTATGGTGACACACTCTTCCAAAAAAGTCATTCTCCAATTGGTCATTGAGGTATAAAAGAATATCTCATAAATCATAGTCCACTATCCTATATATATATTAGGATAGATAAAATAATGGTTGTAATTGTATCCCAAAATCGATCACCCATCAAGCATAAATTCTACATCCTCTTAAGGAAATACATCAATTTATTTTTACATAACCCCGATAAACACTAATGGATGAATCTTTAAAAAACTGCATAAAAGATCATTCAAAAAATAAACCAACTTTGAAATATGCCTCCGACCCACCTATGTGTCTTCCTATAAAATGATCATTGTAATATCTCCAAAATCATAATACAACTAAACCAATATATTGAATAAAGATTTTTTATTATTCACCAAATACATCCAATAAATACTAAGGATAATTTCACATGATTATATCTATAAGTAGAGGAAGTCTCCCTAATTATCATGTTACCCCACCTCTAGCTCACATTCTCTGAATACATCATACAGTAAAGCATTATTTTTTACTGGCATTGTTAATACCAAGGGAATAAGAATCCTGTTCACCTCATATCCCAAACAATATATGAGTGTAGATGATATGAAAATGTGTGTATATCAAAAATATAATAAAACATTTTCCCAATATAAAATCATGAATTTGGTACTTGGAAGAATATTTGGATTGCCCAGTAGTAGAAATTATAGAGGATGAAGCTAAACCCCTCCTTCCCTATGGACTCTCAAACATTGATAATGACCACATGTGTGGTTTTACTATTCTATCATAGGAATAGGAGCATCTTGTGGTTGTCCAATGCCTACTATGTCTCTTCTCTACTGAACTAAAGATAGAACATCATATTTTGGGTACCTCAGCTATAATTTCATTAACCTAGAAATATATATTGGAACACCTTGTGCATGATTACCATTAATAAAGGTTGGTAAATAAATCAACTGATAACCTTGTATTCCATCTGAAAATTTAATATATAATCTATTGAAAAAGGATTTATAGCTTTCACCAATAGATAAAAATGATTATTAAAGATAGAACCAATCCTAGATGTTTCAAATATTTGTATTCTGGTAAATTGTAAACCCCTTACCATATCGTAGCTTCAACATGTATTATGTAGGCTACCCTCTAGTAGAATTCAATTTTTAGCTAAAGTCCTCTCAAAAACCTGGTCTCTCATTGACACCTGGTGATATGTTGAAAACATGAATGGGGTGACCTAGCACTAGATCACAAGATGAAAGGTCCCCTTGAAATGACTCACCATAGAATATTCATCTTGTAACAGTTCATATTAATATAATAAAAGATCCCTAAAATTGATCTTGAACTATCACACATTCGATCTCCCATTTTGAAGAATAAGAACCTCCTGGAGACTAACCAATTTTTCGATTGAATAAATGAACTCTTCTCTGAACTAGACATAGGCTAGCTCCACTGAGACTACTTACTCATCATCATAAATGAGGAAAATAATTCTCCAAATATACAATAATCCACACCGCAAAATCACACCCAAGGAAATACAGTGTTCCTTATGATCATGGATAGAACAAAATGCAATCTCCACCACATCTAACTAGTCTTCTATTAAGGATTATAAAATGGAGCCATCATTATTTTATATGATATTCCAATGAAACTATTATATTATCCACCTCCAAGAGTCATCAACAACAACCTCAACATTTTAGATTTCTAATGGAACATATTTCTATAAATATTTAGTGAAAACATAATGATGAAATCGCCCAGGGGATATACATAAGAGAATAATCGATGTTTAGACTCCTAATCCTAGAATATAGAACACATAACATTAAAAAAAATTAATTGTTTCATTTTATTATTATTTTTACATATCCCATGTCCTACCCATTTCACACATATAAGTATAGAATAATCTTTCATGATCTTTTAATAGGGCTATTCCCAACATACAATATCACATCATTTAAAGTATCAGTAAACATGAAGGATTGTGAAATATATCGCAGGGGGGGCTAAATACCCAAGATTCATTTGGTCTCCCTTTTTTACATTTCATACAAAAATTTATTGAAATTTTATCTATACATACATACTTATTCTCACAAATTCCAAACTCAAAATTCTATACTATCCCTCAACCTAGACCGTTGAAACCACTAAGTCAAGACCCCATCCCCAAAATGAGTACCCCTTTTGGGATAGTGATAATAGAATTAGGATAGAGAAAACTTAATTCCCTCTTATAGTAGTACATATTATAGAGACAATAACATAGGGTATAAACGTACACAGAAATTGGAGGCATTACCCTCTAATAGAAACATTCAACAGAGAGAGATAATGTAATGACCCAAAAAAATCTTCTGTTGATTATGGATCTCTTTCCTCTCGATGACTTTTTTTTATGTTTAACTATATAAGCACATATAAAGACAATAAATTTTCATAATAACTATGGTCATCACATTTTTATATAAACTAGTAAAAATAGGAATATTAAGGGGATAGAAAATGCATACTATAAACCAAAAACACATTATTTATTTATTTGAGAATCTTATATTCAGTCTAGAGAAACACTAAATATTGTACCAAATAGTTCAATGGGAAGAATAATTGATGAAAAATAAAGTGATACCTAACAGATGGGTCACTCTGATCCAATAGAATAATACCACAACAAACTACACTATGATAGAAGAACAGAGAGTTAGTAATATAATTTTAATTTCAAAAATGATATAGAAAATGATTCAAATAGGGGAAAATTATGATGTGTAAGAATGATTGTGTACTTATATGGAAATATGATCATTTTTACTTGTGTCTGTTATCTAATATTGTTGATCATCATCATTCCCTTTAGTTAATAAAACAGTTGGTCATTGTTATTATTGATTATGTAAGCACATTTAAATGATCATTGTTATTATAATGGTGAGAATGATAATTTTTATAATAAATTTTTAATTTTCATTAAAATAATTATTTTTTATTTCAAAGATAAAATTATTATATTTAGATTATTATTATGATAAAATAATTTCATTTATAGACCTTTAATAGAAAAATTATCTTTGGGTTATTTTTTGGAATTTTATAACAGAGTAAAAAAATAGGATAAAAATTAAAATTGTTCATTTATTTGAACTGAAATATTATATCATCATTAATATTTATCATGATAAAAAAATTAAAAAAAATTATTCAGTCAAAATTTAAAATTACTAGTATAAAAATTAGAAATCAAAATTTTATTATTTAATTTTTATCTTTAATATTTATAAAAATAATATTTCTAAAATATATTATGTTTTTAGAATCCAAATACTAATTGGGTTGGATGGAAGGATAGATTAGGTTTCGGAAGAAATTGAATGTAAAACAACTATCTCACTCAATAATTACCCCTAAAATATTGCTAAATTCATTGCACCTGCATGTGGACCACCTATATTATAAATTTAGAAATATTTAATCCATTAAAAACTACCCCTCATCAAGAATAAATACTACTAATTCCTTATTCCTTTCCACTCCAAATTCAAATCCATGAAGGTAGGGTCATTTTACTTCAAAAATTGTCTATTAAAGGATATCTAAAGATCATAAAGTTATATCCACAAGTTTTAAGAAGAAAATATTCATGGTAAGATATTTTTCTATTTCATCCATTTCATTCAAGTTCCACCATTTTTATGTCTAAAAAATGATGAATCATTTTTCCTTTTATAAGCTATTAATCTTCTCATTATTTCTAAAATGAAGTTTTGTCAATGAGATACATCAATTATCTCTCATTATTTTTTTTATGTAATCCATGTCGTATACTATTATGATTATGAAATCCTTTCATGAAATTTTGAATTTTTATGAAATTTTCTTATATTTTGAACACCCAAACCACTGTATTTCCCATAGAAATTAACTTAGATATAAAAACAATATTTATTTATTTACATGTATGAAATACACATTCCATTTTTTTAATGTTGTAACTCTAATTTCTTTAATAACTTATTTAGTCAATGTTATCACATGGAATCTCATTCATTAGTCTCCTCAGTTCATTGATGAAAAAATTTATAAGGATAGTGTGGATCAAATTAGTGATACATATTAATGTTTCATCCTAATATAACTCAAAATTATTGGATAAATAATTAATCTATAGAGGTGAAATTATTTATGATACCTTCTTGAATAACCTTGGTAATTTCTATTTATGAAACACTAGTGATAAAACTTGGTGATATTATTTTGAATGTATCATTTTTATTATTTATCCAAATTTCTATTATATGATTCATGTTATTTATATTTTGGTATTCCTCATGTAAATATGATCATGACTTATATATTTTAATCTTGGTCACATGCTATGTATCTTTTTTATTTATTCCTTTATTGGTATTTATTCTCACCCCATACTTTAGTATATGTCCACAGGTAATGATATGTAATATATGTTTCATATTATGAACCTCTAAATGTTTATTTCATGTATATTTGAATAATTTTTTTGTTTTTATGTTTTTCATTTATTATGTTCATATTTCGAAGCCTCTAAAACTCAAAATACCCTATGTATTATTAAATTTTGAACCTTGTAATGAGTTTTTAATGAAATTAAATGACTATGTCATCATCATTAGTATCAAAGGATAGATTACCTATATATCAAAATTTGGATTAGAAAACATAAGTACAAAACATTAGGATATATCTAAATGTAGTAAGACATCCTAGTAATATGTGAGGTATTAATGAATTGGGTTTTAATAAATTAAATCCCTTTATGCATACTAAATTGGATGTGGCCCTGGAAGATTTCTATTAACAGGTAATAAGGCTCAAAATGATACGTTGATAGGCACTTGATTTCCACCTAGTTTATGACATTTGGACATGATGAATAGTAGGATTGATACACTTAAAGAATATTTGTTCATTAATCACATTCTTGTACAACACATAATGAAGGATATATTGATAAGGTAACCCATTTTTAATATTGAAGTATATTATCCTAGAATAATGATATAAGAAAATTTTATGAATAATCTTTCATTTATAATTTTTATTGTTAGATTTATAATAACGAAAAATTCCTCACATACGTTTTCTACTTCAATATGTATGGAATTAAAAAAATTAATCCTTGAAAAAATAATTGTACATAAAATGTGAGGATTAGATTATTAATGTTGGGTAGTATTAGTTGAAATATTCATGATTATGATGAATCAGTTAACTCAAAAAATGAATGAAAACTGAAACTATGTGGATTATCTTGTGTCATTGTGAAATTAAAAACTATCTATTGAATCCCCAATTCATCAATGAACACCAATTTCTAATCAATCCTCTAATCCACTAATCGTGGAATAATGTATCAACATAATATAAAATTTATTTCCTACCATCCATTATTCTGAATCAGATAAAGGTACATTGGAAGTATATCACTTAAGGGACAAGATGATAAATTATGTATTCAGATCGATAACATGAATACAATGTTTCAAGCGTACTCCATGGGATAAGAACGTTTCAAAATGGTATTTTTCATCATTTATCTTCCTCATACCCTCAAAACAAAAATGGTGAGGGAATTTCTCGAGTTGAATTAATGATAAAATAAATTGGTGGGTAATTATGATATGAATATTAGAATAAATCTTATTTTAGATTCAATATTTTTCATTTATTTTTTTGGGATTATATATCTATTTTCTTGAGGAATGATACCTCATCTAAAGAAGTATCTGGAAGTATGATAATTTAATATTTTTGAAGATGTAGTGTAAATTTATGTCACAGTTGAAATAGATTTCAAAGTTTCCTTGTGGTTTAAAGGAAACACCTTTATGAATATAAAGATGGAAAAAAATTGTATCCAATCGGAATGAGATCAATTTCCAATATCTCATCTTTAATAGATGTGTTATGAATAACTTGAGGAATTTTTTCAACGGATGTCAAAAGTTATAAAATTTTACAAGAGGTGTTCATATATACTAAAACTATTATGGTGATGTAAAACCATAACATATAAATGATAATGAAAAAGGGTTTATTTTTTATACACATCATACTCTACCATTATACTAGTGTTGGGAACATGGGAATATAACTAATCAATTTCTAAATCAAAATTTAATGTAGGTAAAAAACCATCAACCCAAACGGAGGCTAAGGGATATAGTGTGTTATTTAAAAATTACAACAGCTAAAAGTCATTACTCAAAATGATGTTATGGTAGGTATACTCATCATAAACTCAATGATATAAATTAAATTTTTTGACTCTATTCCTATGCACCATTTTATTTCCATCATGTTTAAAAAACTTCATGTTAAACCATGAACTGTTTTTGGTAGATATTTTTATTAAAAATTCTAGAGTAACTATTCTAGAAGCAATGATGTATATACGGATTATCATAATAATATTGATAAGTATAATTACTCTACACACTTGGTGATCATTCCACTTGTGAAATTTTATATCATACAAGGGATGGAATGTTTTTCAATATATTATAAAAATATAAAATGTATATGTATATAAATTTTATGTATCGTGAAGGGAAACCTCTAATAATCTTCAATTGAGAGATTTGACATCCAATATCTTTCAAAGATCAACTATTTAATACCTTATTTTTTGAAAATATTGGTGAAAATTAAAAATAAAGAGAAATCCTAAATATATTATATGTGTTTATTTTTTTTGGAATATAGTGATTTGTTTCCAAAATAGGTCTTAAGACCTCCCCTTGAAAGAGTTCTAGAGTTCTAAATTGAACTCATTCATGGATCTAATTCAATATCAAAAACCTTATATATAATGTAATAATTGGATATAGGTTAATTAATAAAGAAATATCAAGATCAAATGGAGAAGGGTTTTATTCAACTTAGTTTGTCTCTTTGGGGAGAGAATATATTATTTGTGAAGAAGAAGGATGGATCAGTTCACTTTTTCATTTACTGCATAGAACAGAATGGTGTCATAGTGAGGGGAAAATATACTACTTAAATGATTGTTGAATTTTTAAACCATTTTTAAAGAGATAAATTATTTTCAATGATTGATATTTATTCACTGTATAATGAATTTTTTGTGAGTAAATATGATAACCACAAGAATGAATTCATACTAAAACATGGGAATTATTATTTTGTTGTTATTCCCTTTGTCTTGAGAAATACTCCCTCCATTTTTATGGATTTCATGAATAGTGTATTTAAGAACTACCTTGTTAATTTTGTTGTGGTATTTAATGATTATATTCTGATATATTCCATATTTCATGAGTATAATGGAAATAATTAAAGGGTCATATTATGCACTTTGGTGAATGATGATTTTTTCAATAAGTTTAGTATATGGGAGTTCTGGTTACAGTAAGTCACATTATATGGATATATCATGTATAAGAAAGGAGTATCAATGGATATACAAAAAAGGATATGAAGTAGTGTCCACATCCTATAACTATAACTAATATTCATAGTTTCAATGGTCTACAATAATACTATTGAAATTTGGCTAAAAATATTCCATGATATTCTAATAAAATATCAATGATAACTTGATAGGGAGTTAAGTTTATCCGGATAATGGAATGTGAAGTGATTTTCCATGAATAGAAAATGCGGGTGGTTAGTGAACTCATTCTAACTATTCCCTCAAATGGGGAAGGATGTTTCATCTTTATTGATGCATACATAAAATCGATTGGTTTTTTATTAAAAACATTACCATATGATCGCATCTGAATCATCATAGTTAAAACCACATGAATATAGTAATCCTATTAGTGATGTAGAGTTAGCAGTAGAAATCATTCACTCAAATATGTTAAGGAATTATCTTTATAGGGAAAATTATGATATATATACAGCACACCAATTATTGAAGTATATATTCACGAAAAGGGAGATCAACATGCCTCTTCGGATATGGTTAGAACTAATCAAGTATTATGATTAAACTATTAACTACAATCTTAGAAAGGTGAATAAGGTAGCTGATTCTATTAGCACAAAACAGAAAATTGAACTATGCATGATGTGGATTGAAAAGTACCTTATCTTCATGTATATTTGAAGGATGGATAGGCAAATTATATAATAAAGGAATAAATCCTTCATCTATAAATTATTCCCTAACCATATATCCAAAATAAGATCAAGGAGGTTTAAACGAAAGATCTAGGACATCAAAAGAATGTAAAAGAAGTAAACGAGGGGAAGATTCATGATTTCCACATTAATGAATATAGTGTATTATGGTTTGGATATAGACATTGTGTTCCTTCATCACCTAAGACAAAAAAATAGCTATAGGAAAATAAACATATCTTTCTTGGAATTCTGGAAAGTTAAATATAATTGAAAAATTCCAATGGTATGATCCAAATATTTCTCAAAAACAAATGGGAATGGTAGAAAATCATTATGTGCTTTCTCACTAGTCTACCAAATACATCCAATGGAGTCAATAAAACATGTTTTGTGGTTTATCGACTCACCAATATTTCATACTTCATCACAATTTATGAATATTTATCCCATGTCCATCTTTCCTCCTAATGGTTTTTAATTTTGTCTAACAATATAAGCACCCATAATTTCTTTTAATTTTCATAATATATTTTAACATCATGTAGTGTAATTAAATAGTGTTATTAGGAATAGTAAAAGGATAGAAAATTGATTCTAGAATCTAAAAACACATCACTATATTATTTAAAAATATTAAATTTTGTCTAAATCATTACTCAATATCATACCAATTATTAAAATCATAAGACAATTTGATGAAAAATACATTTCAATATAATAAACTAGGATTCATTGATAACATAGAATCATCGCATGCACAATCTTCATAATGAAATAGGAACAATTAGTTAGTTATAAAATATTCATTTTGGAAATGAATTTGAGCCTTAATTTGAATATAAGTGAATTATAAAGTGTAAGAATGATGGTGTGTTTATAGATAAATGTGATTACCTACCCTTAAAGTTTTAATCCAATATGTTCAGTTGGCATTATTACCATTAGTCAAAAATAGTATTACATTATTATTTTTGGTTTTGTATACACATTTAAATGATCTTCGAGATTACATAATGATATAATAAAAATTCTATTATAATAGGATACTATTGGCATATTCTTGTAAAAATAAGTTTTCTGTAGAAGTGATGAATAAATTTTTTATCAACATATAATCTAATAAAATTATTTTTGAATAATAATATACTATAAAGAAGACCTGAGTAATTCTTAAAATGGGAAAAAAATTTATATTTCTATTAAATAATTAATTTTAATGGAAATAATTAATATTTATCTATAAGTTAATATTTTCATGTTTATATTATTATTTTGAAAAAATGATATTTTTTTGATTTATCACATAAAAATTACCATTGTTAATTTTTTAGGGAATGTTCTAACAATGTTTATTTTTTCACGATAAAGTAAAAGAAATTCACTTTATGAGCATAGTGATTTTATGACATCATTAGTTTTCCTACATGATAAAAAAAATACTCATTAAATATGGTATTAAATAATTACTAAAATTAATTTATAAATATTAATTTTCCTTTAAAAATTATTATTTTACTTTTTTAAACCAAAACATTGATTTTTGAATTGATGTTTATTTTTAGATTCTGGGCATTAATTGTGTTAGTTAGAATGTTAGTTTCTGTTTTTGATAGCAATGAAAATAAAACAAAAAGACTCACACACTCATAAATAGTCCATAAAAATAATTGTAATTCATTACACCCACTTGTTGTTAGCTTATAAAATAAAATAATTAATACATAATCCTTTAACAACCACCCCTCCTCAAGTATAAATTCCACCCATTCCACAATCCAGTCCACTAAAAATTAATAAAACAAGATTTTATGGTAATTTTACCTCCCAAAGAATACCTCTATATTTCCATCAAGGTCTTATTATTTCATTTTCAAGTTTTGGGAAGGAAATATTCAATGTAAGAGAAATCTCCACTTATTTTTTTCAATCAGGTGCCTTCTTTTGGAAAGTATTATTAATAAAAATGATTTTTTTTTCATTCACTTTATATCATAACATTACTTATCTAGTGGTTTTTTATAAATGGGATACCACCATTCAATCTCATTATTATTTTTACATAACCCATGTTGTATACTATTATTCTGTCAAAATAATTTCATGAAATCTTATCTTTTCATGGAATATTATTATATTGTGAATACCTGAACCTCTTCCTTAACAATTAGAATTCATAAGGATATCAACACATTTTATTCATGGATTTACGTGAATGAATCCCATATTCCCATTCCATGGGTTAAAATGATGTAATGTTCATCTACATAAGGAATAATGTACTAAATTGTTTCATTTGAAACTCATTCATTATTCCCCATCATTTATAAATTAAATGAATTATTATAATCAATGTTTCTGACTTGAATCTATAAATTTTAAGAACATGTCATGATATTAATCCAATAAATTAGTTAAATAATTAATTTATACATATAAAATGTTTTATGATACTTTGGTGAATAATTTTGGAAATTATGATTTATGAAACCCTAGTGATAAACATTGGTTATTTTTTGATGAAAGTATCATTTTTATGTTGTATACATATTGACATGATATAGTTCATGTTCATTATTATATGATATGTATCAATACTGTATGACCATTACTTATTGATATCTCTTTCAGAAACATGATAAGTATATCCTTTGTTTATTCCATCGGTTGGATTTATTCTCACCCGTTTCCTTAATGTATACCCTTAGGATTTGAGAGGAAGTGATGGTAATATATGAAGAAACTATAATGCTTTATATCAATTAGATTATAAAAATGTTATATTTACCTTGTTTTTAATGTATTATTTCGCTATTTCAACGACACTAACCCTATAAATAATCTCTATATTATTAAATGTTATACAATGAAATTATTTTTTATTAAATAATTAGGACTGATAATCATATATAAAAAAGATATACTAATAAAATCATACATATAAATAAAAAAAGGATCATTAATATAGTATATTATAGTCCATATGAAAATTAGAACAACTGAAAAGGGAAACTACATGTTCTAAAATGGAACCTCACTATAAACAATTAAGACCAAATTGTTCCTACAAAATCACCAGATTTTATAATCTAGCCCAATCTTGATCCTACTCCTGCTAACCTGATAAATAGTTTATATATATATGGGGTGAGTATAAAAGTATACCCCATATTATCCTTTCTGGATCCTATCTTAGAAGAGATAAATAAAGAATACTAAATCCTAGTGAACAAAATGTTAAAATAACACATCACCAAAATAGATATACTACATTCTGGCCTAACCATATATATTTGTCACTATTTAATGCATAAAAGAAATCATATAATATATTATCCAAAATGGGTACCATACAACCACTTCCTTACTAGGTTTTCATTTTTCCACAACATAACACGTCTTGAACCATCTCTCTCTAATATAAGATAACCCGAAGACACCAAGGATAATGTATCCAAACATGAAAATTTTGAATCAAATCATTACATCCTATCGTGACACATCTTGATATAGTAATTGAGTGGTTTCTAGGATCTACCACATCTAATATATCTTATGGAATACATCATACATTATACCTAAAGACATGACAACCCATACATATAGTATTAGCATTGATTCATAATATCCCATACACATCATTACTATAATAATAATTAGGATACTATATCAAGAGATACATGTGTACAAAATATAAGTAATCCATTGAAGTATTTTGAAGAAATATTTGGGGAAAACTGAATTTCCTTTATACCATCACATAATACTTGGATGAGAAAAGAATAATTTCATAGGGGATAGTAATCCATCCAACCCTCACCGACCATATTATTGCTGGGAAAACACTCTGAGAGTCTACTAGTGTTTAGTCTTTCTAACCTACATGGATGGTGTAGTACATGAAATCAAGAATCATATAGGATATATTATAGCTTGTGACCACATGATGGGAAAAACCCTAGTACTAATCTCAATTAAGGTTATCATCACTTAGACACAATCTCTTATCTTCTAACGACTATAATCCAATAAAATTAAATAATTAAATGATCTACGTTAATTAACTGTCATTTTAAATTTCAATTTCCATTTATTAATTCATTAACCATAAATTAAAATTAACATTATTCAATGTTAATTTTCATTAAAAATTTAATGTGAAGTCCATTACCCCTAGGAACAATCCAATAGAGTGCCCAATTCATCGTGATTAAAATTTAAATTTTTATTCTAGATAGAAACACCCCCTTGGGTTATGTCATATATTAAAAATTATCATTTCCATTCTTTGAATCAATGTATTCGATGAAAATATCTTATGTTACCATCGAGAGTAGCATAACCAGGAATAGTCAGATACATCAAGAAGTGGGGAAAGGAATACATATTAAACAAGAAACCATACAATTATACCTTCAAATATATTCATTAACAAGAAATAATCTCATCTCCCAGCATTCACAAAAATGGGTAATCCTATATTCAACTAGTTCTGTAATATTGGTGCCACCCCTTTCACCATCATGTATATTTCCATAAATCTCAACGTCACAGTCATAAACTTATTCCACAACCTCTAACCTCCCCAACCATATCTCATCATCCATCCCAAGACTATAACAACAAGATATTCTATGAAATATTTATTTTTCTAATAAATTTTAATTTTTTTATATCTTGGTTTATACCCAACACTCAGTTTTAATGAACCACGATATATTAGTTATATTATTATTATAACCTAACAATAAATTTAGAGTAATTAATAGAAATAAAAAAATAGAAATTAAGTATGATTTTTTTAGATAATGAAATTATATTTGTATTAAATAATAAATTTTATATAAATTATTTATATGCCTTGAAAATAATTATATCTTCATAAAAAAAATTATTACTTTTTGTCAACACCACAAAAAATTAATTAAAATTTAGAAACTTCTTTTTTTCAAAATAAAGATAATTTTTTATATAATCATCTAAAAATCATCTTAGTGTTAATTTTTATAAATTATCCAAAACAAATTACATTTTCAATGAATAGTGAAAAATACTATTTTTAATCGAAAATTACCTTTTAATTTAATGAATTTATAAGGTTATATTTTGTATTGAGATAAATTTAGAAGAAAAATAAATTCAAAAATAATTTTATTAATCCTATTTACAACATTGAAATTATTTTATATTGAATTTTGAGGTTGAGATATTCTATACTTATGAAAAGTTCCTCTTAGGAAAACTGCTTTTTTATCATGTATGTGGGATTAATTTTAAATTAACTTTTTCCACTTAAATTAAATGAATTCAAAAAAATGTATTGAAGATATTTAATCAGAATAATAAATATTATTTAATTATTTTAACTTAATTTTTTCCCAAAATTAATTGAAAAAAATGTAATATTTATTTACCACAGTCATTATAAAAACAAATTTTTTAGAGGTTAAAATAAAAATATAAATAGTGAAATAAACTAAAAAATAATCCAAATTCAATTTACTAGCCACATTTCAACCTTATTATATATATATGGTTTATTAATGAACTAATATGATTGTTTTTTCATGTGATAAATGTGGGTACACATTATTCTTTCCAAATTTTGAGGTGTTTCCTCAACCCCACTTATAAGAGTGAACACCCTATCCTATCCTCTTTATACATCTAAGTCATCATGGATGGGAAAATAAAGAACCAAAAAAATTCTATTACTTCACTCCTCACATCATAGAGTCATTATTTATCAATATTCCAACCTAAGAAGAATTTTGGTGTAATCCTACGGTCGTAATCCAAAGAAGATGTATCTTTCTCAACTGAGAATATCTATTTTATTTCTTATTACTCCTCCAAAAAATTATATTAAATTATACTAATATAATAACAGCTATATATCCCACCAAATTACAATTAATTAAGATAATTTAATTAACTATATTCACCTCCACTTCCCTAAAATGGTTACGAAATTGTCCACCTTGTGTACGGTGAACTATCGCCTCACAAACTGATATAATTGGTTTTCCATCACTGGCTCTCATTGATGGATAAAATGATGTATTTAACATATTAATATGATATTTATGATATTATTATACTTATGGAACTATATTATCACATATTCCTTCTTACTATCCATTTTTATAATAGGATAATGTATCATGTGTGTACGGCGGACCACTGCCTCACGAAGCGATCTATTTTGTTCATCACAAACAGTTTACATGGAAGGTAATAAGTATAGTTTTAATAAAAATATGTAATATATATGAAATTAAAATTAATATTTGAATTTAATACATTACTTTCCATTATTTTGTTTAATCCATTAAGAAAATGGAAACAAAGATCATGTGTATATACATCATACTATCTCCATACACTTGGTAATTCTTCTCCAACCACTAAATTAAAGGGATAAAAATAAACAAATATATATTTAATATATTTAATATTTATACCATTGTAAAAATTATCAATAATATGGAACCATGATCAAATTAAAGGCAACAAAATACCGAACCAAAACATAAATGCAAAATAAAGGAGTTTTTACCCAAAAAAAGATATTTTAAGAGGGAAATTATTAATAAAAATGTAATAAAAGGTAGTAAGTGAATAATATATGGAATGATATATCAGTATGTTGCTGTAATATATTTAAAATAAACATATATTTATTATATTGGAGGTTTTAATTTGTAATATGGATGTAGAGACCAGAGGTTAATGATTTATTATCTCTATTTTATTTATGGGTGACTTATTTCATTTTAATCACTAGTTTATATTATGTAGTTTATATACTATCCTTTTGAAAATTAATATAATTAATATATTTAATTTATTATATTTATTTTTATCATTTTATGTCCCTATTAAATTGTTATTATGATTCAAATGTTTCTATATTGTTAAGGGATCTTCATCTCACATTTACTTTGGGGGGACACAAGCCCCATTCACCACTTGCTTCTTTTTTGTGTGGATATACTTCTAATTAATATCATTTATGATTATTCTCATGAAATTATGTAGTTTATGTTTTAATATGATTTTATTCCAATCATTATTCTTACGATAGAAACGATACCAAAGTTGTAATAGTTTTATGTTATAATTTTATTGTTTATCATTATTATTTATGATTTGTTTTGTGATAATGAAATATTATGATATATCCATAAAGAAACACATGTAAATATTATACTCTCATTATATTATAAAATTTATTGTTTTCTTATCACTTTCCACACTTTGTGTACTCAATATTCCACAATAATTGTTTAATGGAAATGTCATATTCATTTCTCTCCTAAATAAAAAAACCATTTTCTTATATATCCTTGTTTTCTAAATGGGTTTGGAATAAATATTTACTATTATGAAATGATTTTTTAATTAAGTTTATACGCATATTTTATTTAGAAAAAAATTAAAATGAATATTTATTTTATTTTTTTAATGACATTGCTTTTTATATTAACTAAAACTTTGAATTGAATATTTGTTTTAATGTTTATGGTATGAGAAAAATTTACTAATTTCATTTGAACTGAATATTTTGAATCATTAACTGAATTTTATCAAGGTTATTTTCCAATAAAATGGTTTCCTTAATATTTTTTGATATTTTATTATTTTAATTAATTGATTTTAAATTAAATTATTTTTTTCCTCAAGAATGTTTTAATGATATTTCATGTAATTTATAATCATCAAGGAAATCCTACATTGGTATATATTATATTATTAATGGAATTATTATCAAATGGCCACATCATTATTCATTATTTGGATGATTTTTGTTTACGATCATGATGAAATTGTGTTTATAAAACTCATTACTTTTTTCATGTGTTATGATATGATGAATTTATATACTATTTATAAAAACCATTTATTGTCCATGAGTTATACTATGATGAAATATTTATGAAATGGATTTAATTTTCTATTATTATTATATGAATAAGGTTCTTTATTCTTATCAAACACTAATTTATGGATTACATGATTGATTTGACCTATATCTCAATCTAATAATTTAAGTAAATATTTATATAACATGATATAATGATAGGAAACAAACCAATGTTCTTGATCCTCTATGGGAAACAAGAGGCTATGCTTGGTCCACTATGGGAAATATTTTACATTGATAGAAATATTATGAAAAGGGAAATAGGTGCTGATTCTATATATATATATATTTTTGGAATTGATTGTTAATATTTACATATGAAATTGTTTTTATACTGATGATGGTGACACACTTATATGACATTAACCTAGAGTTCACGATGGATTTATGATCATTCCTCACTCAATTAATTTTTGAATCATAATGTTTTATTACATGTATCTTGTTTTTTATCCCTGATAGATTGGGTATTAAAATTTTAGTTGATATTTATAATCTCAAACCATTATGTGTATCTTATGATTTTATATCATCTTTTATTGATATCTTACATGATTTACCTTACTGAGCATCTAAGTTCACCCTTTTCTTATGATTCGTTTATGGATGTTTTCTATACAAGTTTAGGTAGTTTATGTTAATGACTATTTCTAAATTTAGACGTTGTTATCTATAATTTAGAATATCATTCATGAAATAAGAATATTGTCTATCTACTCTCAAAAATACAATAAACTTATACGGACCTTGGGAATGTATCTATAAGATTTATTGAATATTTATCAAATAATATGTAATATATTTTTATTTAAACCCTTGGTTTTTATGTTTGCTATCATAGAAGAGGTGTAGTTATCCTTTGGAAACAATTATGACACACTATTTGTGATATCCCTAGGTATTTATCTATGTATATGTCTATAATGTTTAATAATTGGTGGACCTTCTTTAATTTTTACAAGGAAGGTAAAAATGAAATATTTATGAAAATATATATTGTATATATTGTAATATTATTCTGTAAAGGTAATATATTATTTAACATTAATTTCATTAATTAGTCAAGAAAATCGAAACAACATTCATGCATACAAATGGCCTACCATCTCCAGGAATGGTGTAATTAATTTTCCATATCTATCATAATTTTATTAGACTAAAAATATATAAAAATAATAAATATGGTGTTTATATGAAGTATAAAATACTATAGATGATGGAACCATGGTCAAAGATGAAGGTCCAAAAATACCAAACCAAAACATACATGTAAAATGACATATTTATTACCAAAAACATGATTTTAATAAGGCAATTGATAATATAGGAGTATTAAGATTTTTTTAATTGAACCATATATGGTATGATATATTATAGTTTTCATATGAAATATTTAGAATAAATATTTAATTATTATATTGTAATTATAAATTGTATTAATAAAACTTAAGGGATTCGTAGTATCCCTTTTATTTTTGTGAGGAATATGAAATTTTCAACACAATTATTATTTTTTGTGTACATACAAAAAATTTGAATTTTTTTTAAAGAATATCATAATTTTCATGATATTTATATTATCAATTTATGTTATTATATAAATTGTATTAATATCTGACTGTTTTGAAAGTTTTAAGGGATTTTCATATGACTTTTAATTATTTGGGGCAGACACCTTATTTAACACATATTTATTATTTGGGGAGTATATACTTCCAGTGAGTATATATTATAGTTCATCTCAAAACAATAGTTAGTACATATATCCATCTATTTTTCTCACTTTCATAGGGCCTAGAAATCAAAATATACCAATGTTGTAAAGTTTTAATGTAACAATCTCATTTTTATCAATATTGTTTATTATTTTATTTCTGATGATGAAATCATAAGATCTATATCTCGATAAACTCAATAATTTTAATTCCCTCTAGATATTTCTTGAGAATTAATTTTTCCATTCTATTTCCTCTCTTTATATAAAAAAGACTCCAGGAAATTGTTTTTAAATAAAATTCAAATTTGTATCTTCCTACGATCAAAAATAATTTTTCATATAAGTGCATGATTTAGGTTTTAATAATTATTTTCTATTGTCCCATTATATATTAAATATATTTTTAAACATTTTTTAATTTTTAAAAATTACAAAAAAAGTGTTTTTCTATTTCTCTTTACAATGATCTAGTTTTTACATATTACCAAAAATGTGAAGGGAATCATTGTTTTAACATGTATGGTATGAACAGAATTCTTCACCATCATAAGCACTCAATTATTTGAAGCTTCTATTGCATCTTCTCAAGGATATTTACAAAGATAGTTTTTTCATTAATTTTTGGGAAAAAAAATCATTTCAATTAATTCATTTCAAATGAAAATTATATTTTACTCAAGTTCGTTTCAATGATATATAATTCAATTTTAATTCATCAATGACAACAACCTTTGTCATTGCTAATTTTTTGGGTGATATGAACTAAAGTTACCATTCTTGTTCCTTATATGTATGGTCTATGTTTATTATATTGATGAAAATATGTTTGTAAAAGCCTTTAAATTTCCATAGGTTATTATAAGATAAATTGTTGAATTGTTTATGAATCTAGTTTATTTTACATTGGTAATTCTATTAAACAATTTTCATGAAACCATTTTCCTTCTTCATGGGTTGTGATTTGATAAATATATTACGATCTTGGGGAGAAAAGTTTTATCTATTGTGTGACATGTGGGAGATATATATACATCCAATACATTGGTTAAATAATTATATAACATTATAAATTCTGGGAAATATGATAATGGTCTTGATCACCTATGGGAAAGAGAATGATGTTCTTGATCCATTTTGGGAAACATGTGATGATGTATAAACCATTATGGAATATGAAATATGTACAGGTTCCTAGTCCATTATGATTTTATGTACTTGATTTTTAACATTTAAATATGAAAACTTTTATGTACTTATTATTTTACCACACATAGATTACACCAACATACGATTCATAATGGATTTATTAATATTTATCACTCTTATGGTTCTTGTTTTTTGAAATGATAATGTGTGATTCCATGTATCATGTTTATGACACATGATTGATTGGGTATGAAAATTATAAGTATTATTCATATTATCAAAACATTATTCATATCTTATGATTTTAAAAGATTATTCGCTTCTGTCTTCTATGTTTACCATTACTAAGAATATGATCTCACCCTTTTTTATGTTTCCCTTCTCAGTGTTATGGTGATATATATATGTATAATTTGTGTATCACTATTTATTAGAGGAATTTAGACTTTTCTATTCATTTTTATGTTTTTAAAGTTCTTGGCTTTAGTTTGGATGAGTTTAGGGGAGTTTGGAATGGTTTTAGAAAATTTTGGTTTCTTTTTAAGGGCGTACACTTTGAGCGTGTTTGGGGAAAACCATGAAATAGTCGTAGGAAAATTGTGAAACCTAAGAAAGTAGGGTCCCACACAGTTTGAGAATAGTTTTTCTAACCATTTGGGTTGGTTGTGCATGATTCCTTCCAATTAGTATCATCCTCACGGTTAGTACACTGTTTTTCAAATCGTGTGAGCTAACTATGCGGCCCATTAAAGATGTTTTTTTAAAAATGGTCTAGTCTAGATTTAACTTAACTCACCCATTCCTTCTCCCATATGAACCCTACGTGGGATTTCCTCTTCTCAAGGGCTAGGGGTTTTCTCCCCTAGTTAAGTGTCTCATATTGGTTTCACTTTTGTTTTCTCAAGTTCTACTTTTCCCTATCCATCAATTTTTTTGGGATACATCTGTTGTACGTATATCTAGGTTTTTTTATCCAAAATTGATGATTTTAATGCTTATTGGTGTCAGTGAAGAGGATCTAGAGCTGTTTCAGTCGTATGTTCACCGGATTTTTGGTGATGTTTCTTATGGGTCGATTTCACTGGAACCCTAAATGTTGGTGGATTTTCTCTCAACTCCACTTGGTTAGAATTGGTGACCTTGGCTGAAATTATTTTTTTCCATTGATGTTAATTGTGATAATGATGTGATAATCTTTTTGGAAACCCATTTGGTGATTATTTGGGTATTCCAGGGAATATGGTTTATTATTACAATAAGGGGCTTTATAGTGTGATTTTAAAATCGTTAGTGGTTTGATTTTGAAAAATGATTATTAAAATATGATTTTCAAAAATATGTTGTTTATTTATGTGTGGTTGGGGATGGAAAATGGCTAAATGGTGTTTTCAATAAATGGTTGATTTATTGAATTTACTTGGTACGTTGGAATTGTAATGCGCTTATGGTTTTATTTGGAGGTAGCTAAATTGTTTGTATGATGTGGTGACCTTCATGTGATATACATGTTATTGGTTAAGAATTATGGCCGGTGTGAATTTTATATGTGAAGTGGGTAGGGAGTAACACTATAAAAAGAGGATAGATAGTGGATGGAAGGTATGTCATCAAAGGATATGTTGGAGAGAATTACCACTAGATTGGGAAAGGATAACAGGCTTGGATGGAAGTGACACCAAGGTTATTTATTGTTGGGTGTCTGAGTCACCATATATGATTGTTTGTGTAATGTTATGAAAAATGGGAATGGGTGTTCTATTGTGGAATGGTAAGTGGTTTGAGTCATGGTTATTTGGATTTCCATGGGGTTTCGGTTATTTCATATAAAATGTCTTGTTAAAGGATTGTTTTTCTTGTTGTATGTTTTTTCACTATTGAATATTTTATATATACTATTTTATATAAATTTACTAATAGTTTTATCCTCACGGCAGGAAGGAGGAAGTCATTTGGGGAAATCCAACAGAGTATTATTACGGACTCCCTTCTTTAGCACTTTGGTGCTTTCACAAATGTTGTTTTCCAAGACACAAGAAACGGTAAATCACATCATTTATCTAGCAGTTCGACTTGAGTCTTTGGTGATGTTGTAGTTCTTGGAGCATGGACCTTCGTGAGGAGATTTGATTGGTGTCGTAGTTCTTTGGGGGTCTTGTGGTGTAGTCTTAGGTATTGAAATCTGATATTTGGTTTAGATTTATTGGCATTTGGGAATTTTATTGAACTACTTGGCTGTATTTTGGAAAAATATGGTTTGAGTTGCTTGTTGACATGCATCATAAAGTATTTTTTGATAATGGATTGTGTGGTTGGTAGTTCAATTTAAAGGGAAAATGATTCCCTAATTTTTTTAGAGCCCCCAGCATTTATTTCTGTCCTTTGCTGCCCTAGGAACATCGCTTAAGGCCAAGTAGAAATCCTATACCTTTTTAAGGAAATGGGATGTGGAAGGATGTTACAAGTGGCATCAGTTTGTTCAGAACATGGATTTCAAGTGGGAGCAGTTGTTCGGTCATTTGGTGTTGATTGTTGGTCTTGGTGTTGACATTCGTTCATGGCCTATTCCTTATGTCACGATGGTAGAAAGGTGTATGATTATTGTAACATGGAATTTATATCATAAATGAATATAGCTAACCCATTATGATGAAATTCAAGTTACTAGATAGTTGGGTACATAAGTGTTTGGAGAAACTTATAGGAATTGGAAATTTCATTTTCCTGGGTGTAGCCAATGATATGAACATCACATTCATGATAGAAATGACTTCTTACTAGGATTCATATTTCATTGGGGTATAATGATTTATGGTGTGATATTAATATGTGGATTTAGAATATTTTAATTGGGTTTGAAAATGGAGGGATTTGAAACAATGAAACTTGGGGTATTTTGAAAATGGATCGATTTTCAAAACAATGAGGATTTTTCAAAATAATGCAATATGGGAAATGTGAACTTGTGGAAATCCTGGTTTTTGTAGTTGAAATTTATTGAATTTGAAAACATTATACCCTTTATTGTTAATGGAGTGAGACTTATGGTTGTTTTGTGTTGATAGAAATGGAACCGGGTAGGTGTTGTAGAGACCAACTAGAGGAAGCCATTGAAAATGTGGTTGCACTTGAGCCTCATGTGAACCAGTATCTAGTGAAGATTATAGTGAATGCTTTTTAAGATTAGGAATGTGAGAATAAAGGAGTTGATTCGAAGCATGTAGATCATGCAGTTCTGTTTCAAATTCTGAATCCACTCATCTTTAGGGGTAATTCAAAGACAAAAAGGGATGAAGCATGGATGAAAATAATGAATAGGATATTTGACTTCTTGGGAACACTATAAGATCTAAAAGTGAATTAATAAATGTATATAGTGGAAGATATTGACCTTTAGTGGTAAGAGCTTGTAGTCCCAGTAGGAACAGACTAAGGTGTGACATAGGATTGTTTTCAAGAGTTGTTTAATAAAAAATTCAACCCTAATACATTAATAATTTAGATAACAACATATCTCTTCTGTTTGAAGAAAGGGATCATAGTGGTAATGGAATATGTGGCTCGGTTCATGATCATAGTGCAGTTTTCAACCGAGTTGGTGGGTAGTACATCATTGAAGGCATGAATTTATTAAGGTGGGTAGATGTAGGAAATTTGTTTCAAGATAGTAGTGATCTGTATAAATGTTTAAATTTAAATGTTGAATAAAGTTACGGTGGATGAGCTGGATATTTTGGGGGCTACAGGAAGTGTATTTATGTTGGTACCCATAGGAAACAGTGGGAACTCTAATGGTGGTTTCAAGTAGAAGGGGGAACTTATTTCTAGGGTGGGAGTACAGCTTAGAATCCAAATGTAGGGTCACTTAATCTTACTCAAAAGCCCCAGAGTAAGCTGGGATGTTTTTAGTGTGTCTCTAGAAAATACATAAAGTTGGATTGTATAGAAAAACCTCAATAATTTCATAACTGTAGGAATATAGAGAATCTGAAACATTGTAGTCAAAATTCTCTATGGTTTTGGTTATGTGACACTCCTCAAAGGGTCATAGGGGTCTTATGCCTCGATGGAACGGGGAAAGCATCACACCCCTTGGAAGTAGAGTGAACTTGGCCATAGATATTCTAGTAATACAATGACACCTTAGCAGAGTAATAATGATCATAGTGTGGTAAGAAAACACTTGTTCAAAGATGAACGGGTAGGGGCGAATGATTAGACGGGACAATCCACGGTGCGAGTTACAGTTATTTTTAATTCCATGTTGATGCGATATTTATTTGATATAGTTTCTTCACAATATTTTCATTATTTTCATTCCATTATTTTTTTGGGCTTACTTGTGTAAATGATGCCTTCTTTTTTGAGCATCCAAACTCCTCTATATCAAAGAGAGTTTTGAGCTTTTCTCTATATAGCATGTTGCTTATTTTTTACGGCAATGAATTGATGTGGGATTTCTCATTGCTTCAGATGGATTCTTATGACATAATATTGGGGATGGATTGGTTGTATATGATTAAGGCCCACATAGTACTATACGTTAATGGTTAGTTTTATGACAGAGGATGGCATTGAGAATCTATTTTGAGGGGAGAAGAAATAAAATCGGGGTGCAATAGATTTTTTGGCACCAGCTATTGGAACAATCTTGTATCACTTTGTTGAATTTTCATTAGCATCAATGGAAGGTATTGATCAGATTTTTCTTTTGGATATTGTGGATAATTTTATGGATGTATTTCCCAATGAATTCATAGGGTTTCCACCCATGAGAAAAGTGGAGTTTATGATTGATCTCCTTCTTAGGAATAGTCCTATCTCACTTACATCTTAGATAAAGGAACCAACAGAATTTTGGGAATTAATGGTGCAGTTTGATGAGTTTGAGAACAAAGGGTTCATCATTCCTAGCATGTCTCCATGGGAAGTGTTGTTATTATTAGTTTAAAAGGTCGACAGAGCTTTGAGACTCTGTGTGGATTGTCATAACATAATTATGTTATGATAAAGAACCAATATCCACATAGACGCATTGATGATTTGTTGGAACAATTGAGGGGATTTCTGTGGTTCTCCAATATAAAACTAATGTTTGGATATCAGAAATTTTAGTTAAAGAAGGAGGATATCCCAAAATCACCTTTCATATGTAGATATGGCCATTAAGAGTATGTGGTTATTCTCTTTGGTCTAACGAATTCACTAGTGGTGTATATAGAAATGATTAATCCGATATTCCATAGATACCTAGATAATGTTTTGGTGGTATTTGTGGTTGATATACTGGTGTATTCGAGGATAAGGGTAGAGCATGAGTAGCACATGAGATCGTGTTGGGGATCATAGAGGATTATCTGTTGCATGCCAAATGGTCATAGTGTGACTTTTGGATACAGGCGGTTCTTTTCCTTGGCTATGTTATTTTTTGAGAAAGGTGTTTCAATTGTTATGGAAAAGATAGCGGCTATTATCTCATGGAAATTTCCAATAAACGATTTTGAGATATAAGGATTCTTTAGTCTAAGTGGTTGTTACCAACATTTTGTTCATGATTTCTAACAATTGGCTTCACCGATGACATCTTTGGAAATGACTAATATACCATTTTAATGGGATGAGTAGTGTCAGAAATGCTTTGAAGTTCTAAAGGGTATACTTACATATGAACCAATCTTGGTTTTACCTAAACCAGGGAAATCATACGTGGTGTATTATGATGCTTTGGGATCAGGGTTGGGGTGTGTTCTCATGCGGTTGGAATGTGAGGATTGGGGAGAGAGTAGACTTCTTTATAGTTTTGTGGGTTCTTGACTTGGTTGGGCTGGTTAAAAGAGACAAAAATTTTAATCTGAATGTATGGTGATGAGGTCGAAACTTAATGGTGGGGAGACCATTCATGGCTAGAAATTGTATGGGAATTCGGTCTTGTGTTTTCAGAATTGGATGGTGGTACCAGTGGCTTTTAAGGAGTAACTTCTCGAGGCTTATCATCATTATAGGTGGGATATTCTTCATGGAATTGATAAAATATATATGGTGTTGAAAGTGCATTTTTGGTGGGCTAGTATGAAAAAGAAAAATGTTAGAGTCTGTTTCGAGATGCTTGACTTGTCGATAGGTCAAGACAGAGGGTTAGTGGCCAGCAAGAATGTTGGAGTCCATACCTACCACGGTGTGGAAGTGGGAACAGATAGCAATGGATTTTGGGATGAGCCTCCTAAGAATGGTCAGGAAGAACGATTTCATATGGGTGATTGTGGATCGACTCGCAAAGTCGACTCATTTCACCCTGATTTATGAATCTCATAAGGTGGACCATCGGTCCAAAATAGATATCTGTGATGTTGTAAAGAGGTGTGGTGTTCTAGTTACGATTTTATTAGATAGATATTTTAGGATCAAATATCTCTTTTGGAAATCCTAACAGGAATCCCATGGGACACAGTTAACAATGAGCACGGTGTATCATCATCAGATGGATGTCCTATCCAAGAGGATGATAAAAACCTTAGAGGGTATTTTGAGGGCTTGTGTAATGGATTTTGGTGGTTTGTGGGAGGATAAATTGTCATTGGTGGAGTTATCCAATAATAACAGTTATCAAGATTCAATATCTATGGTTCCATTTGTGGAATTGTATGGGCGTATGTGTCATTCTCCACTATGTTGGCTGGAAACTAGTTAGAATTTGATGAATGGACTGAGCCTCTTCAAAGAGACTACAAAGAAAATCATTTTGATTAGAAATAGGATATAGAAGGATCAATGTTATCAAAAATTGTATGTGGACAACTGTCGACAACTGTTGCCATTTGAGGTGGGTGACCATTTATTTCATAGAATCTCTCATAGTTTGGGACATTGTCAGTTTGGGAAGTAGGGAAACTTGTCTTAGAGGTATATTGGGCCTTTTGAAATACATAAGAGGATTGGAGAGGTGGCTTATTAGTTGGATTTTCCACCAGAGTTTAGTATGGTGCATAATGTTTTTTTTGTGTCGTAGTTGAAAAAGTATCAATCGGATCATGACCATGTTATTAGTTAAGATCACGTTGAGCTAGAACCAGATGCTTCTTTAGTGCACATGTCGGTGCTGATTGTGGATAGAAAAGAGAAAGAATTTCATAGTAAAATCATCAGTTTGGTTCTTGTTTTGTGGAGGCATGGTCAGATTTATTAGGAGACTTGGGAGAGGGATAATGATATGGTCGATCAATGGCACAAGCTCTTTTATCAAAGCAATGGTTCTCTATATTCGAAGACATAAAGTCCAATGGTGGGGAGAATGTATCACGCCCAGTTTGAGGTATGTCACATTTTCTTATTCTTTTTTTCTTTAATGTGATTAAGATGATTAATGATGATTTTGGTAGAGTTTCAAAACGTTTTGGAAATGTTTTGAGGCCTTTCTAAGGGTGCACGTTTTGAGAATGGTTAGGGAAAACCATGAAAGAATCCCTAGAGAACCATGGAACTAGAGCCAGTGGGGTCTCTAATGTTTTTCGCACGGTTTGTATAATCGTACAGGTAGGTTGTGTGAGTTTCCTTTGAGGTATTATCATCAGTACATTCAGCATATGATTTTCTAAACCATGTGATCTAACCATGCGGCCCATTAAAGTTGATTTTTTTAATTGGGGTTAGTCAGGATTTACCCTAACTCACCCATTACTTCTTTTATATGAACCCTTTTTGGGATTTCTTCTTATCAACGTAAAGGGGTGCTTTCCCACTCATTTTTGAAGGCCTTTAATGGTGTTTCAATGTGTTTTGAAGGTTGTTTCTCACAGTTAAGTCTCTCTACTTCGTTTCTCATTGGTTTTCTTTAGATCTACTCTTCCCACTCTCTCAGTTTTATGTATCTACAACCATTTTATATATATCTAGGTCTATTTTATCCTAATGTGATTAGTTTAAGGATTTTTTATGTTATGGAGGAGGATCTAGAGTTGTTTTAGAGGTGCGTTAGATGGATTTGTTGCGTGATTTCTCTTGGGTCGATTTCTCCGGAACCCTAAAGGTAGGTGGCTTCCCTATAGACTCTACATAGTTAGAATTACTGACCTTGGTTGCAAATAAAATTTTTTCCTTGAAATTAATTATTATAGTGGTGTGAGAATATTATTGGAAACTCATTTGGAGATTATTTGGTTATTTCGGGGAAACATTGTTATTGTTGAAAAACAGGGATTTTTTGTGTGATTTTAAAAGGTTTATTTTAAAATTGTTAGTGATTTAATTATGAATTTTTTTTTGAAAAATACTATTTTCAAAAAATATGTTGGTTAAGGAAATGTGGTTGGGCATGGTAATTTTTAAAATGGGTTTTTTAATAAATAAGTGATTTACTGAAGTGAATTGGTGCATTGGAATTATGATGTGCATAATGTTTTGTTTGGAGGTAGATAAATTGTGGGTACAATGTAGGGACCTTGATGTGATATAATTGTTGTTGGTTAAGAATTATTTCTTATGTTAATTGTTTTTGTGAATTCTTTTCGGAGTACCACTATAAAAATAGGATGGATAGTAGATGAAAGGGCCACCATCAAAGGATAAGTGGGTGAGAAGTAGCACTAGACTGGGAAGGCATAAAAGTATGGGATGGAAGTGCCACTATGATTATATACCAATTGGGTGTGTGAGTCACCATTATATGATTTTTTGTTTTATGTTATGAAAAATGGGAATGTGTGTTCTAATATGGAATGGTAAATGGTTTGCAGCATGCTTGTTTGGATTTCCAAGGTGATGTGGGAATTTTGGTAAAAATTTCATGGTAAATGATTGTTTGGATCATTGTAAGTTGTTACACTATTTAATGTTTTCTATAAACAATTTTTTATAGATGTTCTAACAATTTTATCCTTGTGGAATGTGTAGGGAAGTCATTTGGAGAAATCATTCTGAGTATTATTACTCACGCCCTACTTTGGAACATTAGTGCTTTTACAGATGTTGTTTTCTAGGACACAGGTAATTTTAAAGCACTTCATTTTTCTATAGGTTCGATGTGATGATTTTGGTGATGTTGTGGTTCTTACATAATGGATCTTGGAGTGGAGTTATGGATGGTTTTCTAGGACCTTTTGGGTCTTCTACTGTAGTCTTCCTCTTGGAACTCTGATATTTGGTTTAGTTGTATTGGAATTTTGGAATTGTAATTGAACAAAGTGGTTCTATATTGGAAATATATGGTTAGGGTTTCTTATTAACCTGCATAATAAAGTTTTTTTTATGATTTCTTGTGTTGTTGGTTGTTCAATTCAAAGGTGAAATAGTTCCCTAATTTTTCTTGAAGCCCTCGACATTTATTTCCAGCCTTTTGTGCCCTGGGAACATCACTTATGGCCAAGTAGCATTCCTCTGCTCTCTCAAGCCAATGGGATGGGGTGGGATGTTACAATATTTATATGAAGTGTACTATATATCATGTTCATTCATTAAATTAAAATATTGTGTATTTATTATCTAATAAAACTCAAATTTTATAGTTCTTGGGTATGTATTTTATAAATGTATAGAATATTCATCTATTAAGATTTAGTAGCTATGTATGAAATCTCATGGTTATTATATGGGTCATATCATTTCATAAGGTTCATATACAAAGCCTACAAAAGTCATAAAACATAGTGAACATGGAAATATAGGCCCTAAAATAACACATTGATCCTTCAAATATGAATGAGATCTCTTGGCCCCCAACATGAGGCCTATAGACTTTATATGTAAATAAAAACACCCAGCACCAAACATTTATTATCTTTAACAAGAAACTACTTTTTTATATCTTTAATTTATTAATTCATTATTAATGGTTATGACTCTGTTCTTCCTAACGCATGCGCTCTAAAAAGTTATTACATTAATTAATATGATTTATAAAATTTTCAATCCTTAACGAGAATCAAAGAAAAACATTTCATTAAGATTAAATTTTAATTTCATAACCTTAACATGCATTATAGATTCGTGTTATTAATCAATTTCATTAACACATAGAAGAATGAATTTATTTAAACATGCTTACTTACAAAAATTTGTTTACAATTAAATTATAATAAAAACCATATTTATTAAACATAATTCATAATTATTTAATTATCTCACCAACAAATTATTATGGGATTTACATTCATCACCAATTTCATTATTTTCAAAATTATAAACAATTAGATCAGGATAATAGGCAATGAATAGTATAGATAGCACAAAATCTATCCTGATAAGAGGAAATCTATTATTATTGTGGAAAACATCTAAGTTTTATCGCTAAACATTTTCATTACATAGCCTAACTAAATATTTATTAGATTAATTTCCCTACTATTGAAATGGATAAATAAGATAACATTACTATTTTATGTAAATAAAAGACATAAAACTAGTCACATAATTCAAACATATGAAATTACAAAAATGGAAATGGAATGCTAATGTGGATCTCTAATCAACTCCCCT
Source organism: Viscum album (assembly GCA_963277665.1). Classification (NCBI taxonomy): domain Eukaryota; kingdom Viridiplantae; phylum Streptophyta; class Magnoliopsida; order Santalales; family Viscaceae; genus Viscum; species Viscum album. Next base: position 226,233,946 of record OY728125.1, read on the forward strand.
AAAAGGAAAATCAGATATCCAGAGACTGATTTTTAGAATCTGGGGCTTGATTCCAATTGAAAAGGGATTCAAATACATTTATCATCATCTCTTGGTCACCATAATATTGAGAGGAATGGGTAAGATAAAGATAGAATAAAATGGAATCTATGGTAATAATAGTTAGATGAATTTATATAAGATGATTGTGAAACCTATAGAAAAATACCTCCTTATGGCATGATACATGGTAAACTACATCACATCATGCGAGACAATTCCACAACCCCCTTTGTCAATTCCTCATCTAATATCTATGGTAACTATCCTATGAAATCTGATATGTTCCTATTATATAGCCCAAAGAACCATGTCATAGAACCACCTTTTCTAACATTGAGTATGTGGGGTAGCCAAAGAATATAACCATAGTTACCCCCATTTTGTTAGGACCATATAAATTATTTTGTTGTTATAGGTCAATCAATGCAAGAAAATTTGAATGCCTAGAAAAGGAATATTTTTTAGCATGCCTCCATGTAACAACAGTTTCTAAAAAGGTAGTAGCCCCTAAATCTATAATGAAACCCACTACAGTGAAATAATGGTTTACTTTGTCACATCCTCCCCCTTTAATGTGAAAAACAACCCTCTATGGTGTAAACATTTTACATTTTGTAGTGGCTACATTCTCATCCCCTACTATCCCTCCAAATACCATACAACCTCTTCTAGGAACCCCCAATACCCAAACACACAATGAAAATTTCCAATACTATAATGAACCATACATTTTAAACATTTATGTAAAATCATAATAGATGTATAGTCATTATATAACATAATAATACACATAAGAATCATATAGTTGTACTACCTTGGGAAACATTCACACATAAAAAACTAGTTCATAAAATATTTGTATCATCTCCAACTAAATTATTCATAACTATAAACCTTCATAGACATATCATACATAATACATTTCATTGTAACATATGGAAAGGAAATATTAGAAAGGGTGGTTATATATGATTGGTAATTATAATAAATGTAGATATCAATTAACACATGAGTATTTCATAAACACAAGGTTTGAAAACATGACGATAAAATTTGTAAATCATACCCCACATATTGTATATTATAATATGGAGTTATGGAATAAATATTTGAAGTTAATAAGACATTAATCATAGAGGAATAAAATAATATGAACAATAAGATCATAACATTGGAGTAATAAATAATTTTTTTATACAAGTCAGTATAGAAAATCATTTCCATATTAGTCAAGAGTAATTTCAAAGACAATCGTAGTGGAATGGGTTCACTCCTCAAACCATCACAGTAGTTAAAGTCAATAACATTAACTATCATAATGAAACAATTATCTTACAAAACTGGGTTCACTTCCCATTATTTTTTTTATCTAATGATATATCAATCATTACCCACTTCATTAGACGGACAAATAGGTCCCACCTGTCCTTGGTTATAACATGGCCATCATCATTGGTTATAACATAACCAAAATATATGGTTATAACATAAGAAAATTCACTGTTAATAAAATAACCACCATTCATGGTTAAAACATACCCATAATACTTAATGAAAACTATAATTATATCTTCAAAAAGATCGTAAAACATTCATAAAATTGTAACCCTGAAAAAAATGGTTTTTATAAACATTTTATCATCTCAATTTAACTTGTGGAAAAGGAATGAGTTTCATAATCATATTCTCATTTTAAAATTAAACTATATAAAAAATAAGAAGAGAATTATTTGATCTAATATTCGTTAATTCATATTTAACATCAAAGTATTTCATGACAGATAGAATATGATTTTAAAAAAATCACTTAGAACATTTGATGAGAAAAATATCATTTAAAAAAATTATTAAAATAATAAAATTATTAAAATAATAAAGAATATTTTTTATTACAAAATAGCCTCATAAATATTTAATGTTACTATAAAAACATCAATCATTCATGATATATAGAAATTTCTTTCATATTTTATGCATTAAAATTAAACATTGCTTTCATATTGTTAAAGATACAGTAATGAAGTCTCTCAATCAAAAAAAATAGAAAGAATATTTACATTAAAAAAACTATAAAAAGAAAAACAAGGTTTAAAATTACATTAATAAATAATATAATATTATTATAAACCTTCTTTAAAAAATTTCATATAACATATTTATAGAAGAAAATAGATTTTTGATATAAAGGATAAATAAAGTCTATTTTTCTTAAAAACATATTATCAGTATCATGTGTAAATAAGGTCAGTTAAATGATTGTTTAAAATGTATTTAAAATTATTTTAGAATAAAAAACATTATTTTCTTTATTTTTATATAATATTTTTTCATCATCATAAACAAAATCAAAAAAATCCTGATAAATAAAGAGATAGTATCATAAAACCCCTACCAATTTAATAAATTTTTTAATCATAAACCAAATGCGTGAAATAACCTTATATGGATATTTAGATGAAAAAATGATTCATAATAAGAATAATAAAATAAATTAATGTGTAGTATGTACACCAAATAAAAGAAACTAGTTGTGAATATGGAATGTGCCTCATATAAATTAAAGTGAGCCAAAAATCAATTACCTCAGGTCCAGATTACATCATATGTGTTAAAAAATACCATATAACAACTATAAAATTAAAATGAATAATTTAAATAACAATAATAATATATATATTATAACATAGACTTTTATCACATGTTTGTTAATACATTGTAATTATAATCACAGTTTCTGGTTATATCTGCTTCATTTTTCAGGTATGTTCAGATTTAGTAGATTGGGTCCTTTTATTTTGATCATGGACACTACATATTCAAAATTTCCATCATGATATAAATATCATATATATATATATATATATTATACATGTTTAAATTTTTTCATAAAATATATAGATAGAAATATGAATTGCTACATTTATGGGGATAGTATATTGTATGTATAAAGGAACATTATTTTTTCTATGGATGGAAAGAAAGAAGGAAAAATATTAAATCACCTTTGTAGAATCATTATTACATAAAATATAACTAATATTATCATTAAATACATCATTATTACCATAATGGTAAAATTAAAAATGAAATATGATTCACATGGATGTGTCCATACATACACACAATCCACATTAACATTTTACAATGATTTGGAAGGAAATAAGTTAAATATGATATTATCATTACAAAAGTAACAATATTTTATACTTATCATATATATACACTAAAAACAACATAACAACCACATATAAATATGAGGGAAGAGAAATTACTTGTATCATTAAGTGGAGATGGTAAGATATATATACGCATGAGTAATAGATTCACTTTACATTTGATGGAAGGAGGGTGAATAAATGTGGTTTCATAATCATAATATAATATCATTATATTAAGTAAACATGATTTGTTATTTTATGAAGAATATAATATATTAAATGTATGTAATGGAATAATTAAAATGAAATAGATCAGTTATTATGATTGCCTATTCTTTGAAAAAAAAGTATTCCATTTCTCCTTATAAGGGAGCTAGTAATGGACTTTCGAGAATAATAATACATATAGAATATGTTTTTTGATGTTTACAATATATAACGGAATTGTTTAGTTCATAATTATGTCTTGAAGTAATGTGAATAAGATACTAGTGCAAATCCATTTAATGATTTTGGGGAGGGGAAACTTTGGAGTTTCTAAAAATATTGAAATATATTAAAGTCATTTTCATGAAAAATGGTTAAAAATTAACTATTAATCATCTAAGGATATATTTTAGACCATGTATTATACCCACAATCATACTTCTATATTTTTATGATTTTAATGTAATTTAATATAATATTATTTTAATAAAGAATCATTATTTCTTATTTGGACACTATTAAATTAATTTGACTTAAAAAAAATAAATACAAAGTTTTATTTCAAATATAATTCTTTTAAAAACCACTAATTTCTCATATTTATCTAAATAGGAATTTGAATACCATGATGTAAAAAAATTATATTAATTTATATAGTTTTAAAATAATTTATTTTATTTTATATTATTTGGATAAATATTATGTCTATGATTTTATAACATTGATAGAAATTGTATAATTAATAAAAGATATCACAAAATAATATCAATGAAAAAATTTCAATAAAACTAAATTATATACTTTAATAAGTATATAACGGGATTTTATCCCTATGTGTACATGTAAAAGATATTTAAAGATAAGGAAAGTCATTTTGTATCTTTTTTCCTTTAAATATCATATAGGTAATTTTCATAGAAAAGGGTCCATTTAAAAAATAAATTTTCATAATTTGTTGAGAAAGGTAAATTTATTTCATCTAATAAGAATTATGATGAATAAATATGCTTGTATAAAATAATTTTAACCAGCATTAACTAGATTTACCCTTTACTGAAGTAGAAAAGTTTACCATGGATGCTATTCTAATTGACCAAAAATATAAGGGGTATATTAAACAAATTTTAACCTCATGATTACATATATAGAAATTATTTAATGAAATTCAATAATTATAAGTGTTTCATGTTAAATTCAAAAATAATCTGGCAACAGATGATGAAAACTGCCTTTTTATATAAATTATTTATAAGTAGTAAACTAGATTTTATTATTATTAAATGACTATAAAAAATTGATTGCTAAAATATTTATTTAAACTATAATATATAAATTTCATTAAAATATTTCAAAAAAAGTTATTTATTTAATATATTTAGATAAACCATTTTTTGTGCATTTAAAGTTATTGATCTAGAGAAATATTGTTATTAAAATAAAATGATTTTATTTATACTTCTCATGAATAGTTAAGAAGGGAATATTTTTATACTGTCATAAACCAGAAAATTTAAATATTTTCTTTAGAACTATTTAGAACCCCCCAATCCAATGCCTATGTGGAACCAATAAAATAATAATATTTTAATAGTTTTGTGGTTTCTAGAAATTGATGTTGTCTGTAACGCAGTCTATGAAAGAAATTAAACTTATCTAGAAAAACATATTTCCAAAAATATCATGGTGTTACATTATATCCCACATAAAATTTATTTTCCCTTAAAATAATCACTTGGATTTATCTAAATTAGGATATTTTTGTCTCATTACGTCTGTAGGTTCCCATGTAGCTTCTTTGATTTTGAGATTTCTCCAAAGTACTCTTACTAGGGGGTATCATTGCTTCATTGCACTTTGTCTCCGTGATCCATGTTTTCAAATATATTTTCAATATAATAAATATCATACTCCATTTGTATGGATTTTCATTTTAGAACTTGTGATGGATTAGGATTGTACTTCCTCGGGAGATATATATTGAACACATCATGAACATGGAAGAGGTTTAGTGGGGGAACCAAAAGCTAAGTTATCATTCTTACACAATCAATAATCTCAAAAGGGAAAAAACACCCTTGGATCTCATTTTCTAAATATTATTTCTTTATTTCATGGAAAATTATATTAAAAATCCATCTTTGCAACTATAAATTTCATATCTCATCGATGATTTTCTTCATTACTTTTCTATTGACTATGAGCTATCTTGGTGTGCTATTGAATAAATCTTATTTACAATTCTATTTACTCATCCATATCAAGTCACATGATATTTATTTATCCATTTTAATCCCAATATTATGGATATCTACACTAATTTCCTTAGATGGATTCATAACTAATCATTTGAATGCTCGAGTGAAAGATATTTTTGATAGAAAACTCAACTCTGAAAAGGTATTGATCCCAACCACCATTGAAACCCATAAAACATTATCTCAGAATATAATATAGTGTTTTCATTGTTATCTAAAAATGACTATCGACTTAAGGATGATACAATGTAAAAATCTATTTTTTATCTATTTTTTATTGAAGATATTTCCAAAATAATTAGAAATCCATGGATCCCGATTAGATAAAATAGATTGTTGTACTCCATGAAACCTGTCAATTCATTAATATAAATTCTTTCAAGATGATATATAGATATATAATTTGTAATTTCAATTATGTGTGATGAATTCTTAAATAAATTTACTAAAATCCATATAGCATTATAACCTTCCTAGGTTCTAGGGATTCCAAAAATAAAATCAATGGTGTTGTTTTCATACTTCTATAATGGTATGGGTAAGGGTTGTAACATATCCGTATATTTTTTATCACAGATTTAATTTATTGAAATACGTATAATTTAGATACATACATATATATTTAACACTATATTTTATCCCACTATAGTTAATATTTCATATCTCTATACAAATCTCAAATATCAAAGATGAATAGAAAACGGCAAAATGTGATTTCATCAAATAGATCCTTCTTAAAATCTAGTATAGATGAAATGAAAAAATTATTATTGGGTATTATCATTCCATTATAATAAAGGATAAGCATCATAAAATCTATCACCATCTTCAGTAGTTTCTTATCTTTTTGAAGTGCGGCTTTAATCGCCACTTGGATATACTATTAAAAACTCGTTTAAAAATTATATCAATTTTCACCCTCATTTTTTATTTCAAAATAAAACTTTCAAATATCTATAAATATATGATATTTTTTATCCTCATAATATATAATCTATCATTACACTTTTGAATTATATAATTCTATAACTAATTCCTTTTTCCATGGTGATAATTTATAGATAATTGATTGTCATTAATTAGATCCAAAAATAATTTTCGGCATATATTCAGCTCTTTTTGTCTAATAAATAAACTTTAAAATTACATTATCAGTTTATATATAACCCATTTCTCTACAATGATAATTAATCCATATATTTATTGAAAAAACTTACAACATCAAACTCTAAAACCTGATTCAAGAAATTATTATATTGAACCTTCTATTTTCAAGAGGCATAAGATATCATTACATCATTCTGTATGAGAACACATTTCAATAACATCATTGATATGTTATTATAGATTAAAAATCTTCCTCTATTATAGTATAATTTAATAATATATGCACTGACAAACTATAATGCCCTAAGATTGAAAATAATTATTTTCAATGGCGTATGTGACACGCAACAACAAGCTTAGAAGAAAATATGACACCCTAAGAAATTATTATATATATATTTAAATAAATTAAATCCCTCCAATATCCTTCATTACAACCAACATTACGCACAAATCTATTTTTATGTTATGTCATACACAACACACAGTTGTGATTGCATAACATGCAACATGGAATATAAACAAAATCTAAAACATTATTTTAATATTAATATGTGATATAAATGTTATAAGCTATTTGTTAAATTAAAAATTATAAAAAATTATAGATAAATAATATAAAATATGGTTATCAATTAATTATTAATAAGAAAAAAATTATTTAGGAAAAATATAATTTTTTTCTAAAATAATAATTTCTAAAAGATGGAATATTCACGCTTTGTCCACATAATTTAAAACAAAATTTTACCACATTTGAAGATTTATTTGAAAAAAAATCTTCTTGTAAATATAAATACCAAAATTATATTAGTGTGAAATGTTTTGTATTTTTATAAAACAGTAATCTTTTATAAGAATAGCAAAAATAATGCATTTTAATTGAAAAATGAATTTTCGTTATAATTATTTATAATGTCAAATAATTTATTGACTTGTTTTTAAAGTAGATTTCGTTTAATTAAAAATATACTAATCCAATTTATATCATTGTAATAATATTTATATTTATTTTTTATATAAAACATTACAACATTTTTAACATTTTCTCTTTAAAATCTCCATTCTCATCGAGTTTGTAGGATTAATTTTTTAAAAAAATTTCCCACTTCTATAAATGGAATTTAGAAAAATGGATTCTATATTTGGAGTAAAAAAAATTATTATCTAATATCTTAAACATATTTTTTTGTCTAAATAAATACTGAATACAATAAAATTGAATTATCATGGTTAATGTAAAAAAGGATTTATCGGAGGGGGTAAAACTAAAAAGATAAGAATACAAATCTCATAAAAACTTCTATAAAAAATATTTTCTGGAAATTTTTCACCATAAAACCTATATTGTTAAAACATTTTCCATTTTGTTCCCCTGTAAAATATGAAACTTGTTGGATCACTCAATTATTTTCAATAATACCAAGTGTATTATCTCCCCCACTTATAAAAGGCCACTCTCTCTCTAATATTCTTGATATATTTAAACAACTTTAGTTTGACCAATACATTCAAAAATTAATTCCCAATTTCCCTCCTCTCATCGAAGAAGCCTTATTTTTTGAAAAAATTTAACTTACGAAATAATTTTCATCAATACTAAGGAGGATACCAGAAGAATGAGAATAGAAGAAAAAACATAACAAATCAAACTCTCAGTAAAGGAATTCACGTTAATTTCTTTTTTAAGAATATTCTTATTTTAAGAACCTTTATTATTTTATAATGTGTCTATATAGCCTAGATGACATGTTATATCATTAAGTTATGTATTATAATAATATTTAACGTATTTTTTTATTTTATTCTTTCTTATGGATTATAATTCAATTTCTCCCCAACTGATTAATATATTTTATTTGAAACAATCTACTTTTATATTCTACCATAAATCTCTTCATGTTCCATTTCCATGTTTTTAAAATGGTTTTATTATTTCTATATAAAAACATAATGAATATATAAATAAATTTTTCTATACTTTTACTTTATTTAAATAGTGTCAAAAAAGGAATTGATTTTTGTGTTTTGTACATAATACTTTTCAAATGGAAAAACAAATGTTCTATATATAAATAATGAATTTTACACCACTTTGACCATTATTTTATTTATAGATTCATTTTTAAGATTTTATGTGTCTTTAAAAGAAAATACATATTCTCTTTTTGGGTTGTTTTAGTATGGAAAATGTTTTTCCAATGAAATGGTTGTTTTGGTATTGAAAATGGTTTCATAAAAGTAAAGGAAATTTTATCCAAAAATATTTTCAAAAGGGTTTAGAATATTTTCTCAAAGGTATTTATGATGAAATTGTTTTACTAATTAAATGTTCATTGATAATTATATGAAAGGGGTGACCTTGATATTATTTATATGAAGTATTAATCCTCATTATATCTCACTTGTGATCCTGATATAGCTTCTATGAAGAGTTGAGCCCTATTGTTTCACATGAAAAATGGGTGAGCCGAATAATTATTATATGAAGGGTGATTCCCATTATAGCTATCCAATGAATTGGGTAATGATTATATTTATTTTCAATTGTATTATTATTCAAATTAAAATCACTTTGAAATTTTATTATTAATCGTATTCTTAAATTACGTAAATGGATTATAATTTCTTATAATGGGTTTTAGAGTATTTCTTTGTAAAAAATGTGCGTAGGATTTTTATGAGAAAATTGTTTAACTCATATACTCAAAGAACATTTCATTTAGAAGTAAACATTATATTAGTTTTCTTATTTTCTACTATATTAGTTTTTTCCATTCATTTTATATACCAATTATTATTTTTGTTCACATCCCATGATTAGAAAAATTTCCCATGGTTTAAGGATGGGTAAGGGAAAGTAATAATTCATGTTCAAATTCATTGAAATTTTCTATTAAAATTATCTGTTCTTTATTTTAAAATATTTATATTATGGGAAAAATGGTACTAATTTTATGTATCTAATTTTTATTTTAGGGTTTTGTTATATATGATTTATGGCTTAATTCTCTAAAACAAAAAACATGAAAATATATTCCAATGTGATAGAATGAATTATTGACCTAGAAATAAGGATTATGTAATTTTTTTGTATGAGTCCATATATATGGTATTATATGAGAGTATAGAAAACTTTGGAGTTAGTAATAATATTAATACCAAGTACATGGAGTATTTTTGTTTATAGATATGATGAAATGATATAGAATTTCACGGTTACCAGATTTATTTATCTAAACTATATTTCTTTATAATGGTTTTCTGAAGAGGAAACTAGGCAGCTATAGTGGGAAAGCGACAAGTTGAAAATATCCTTCCAAATTAGTATCCCAAGATGGTTTGAATTAGAAAATAATATTTTTTTATAGCAATGTATCAGATGAGATAAGATATTAATTGTGGTGGTATCCATTCTATGGAGGAACCTAATATATGATGAAAGAATATCTCTATAGTAGTGAATTTTATGAGGAAACAACCTCCATAATTCAGTAGATCATATGATCATATTGTAGTTAAAGGATATATCAGTGATCTAGAAAATATATTTTATTTCATGGTATTTTATAACCACAAAAGGTAACTCTCGCTATTTATCAATTAGAAATTGAAGGTGACTGATGGTGGTCATTGGTTATAAATTATACGGAGAAAGATGATCTCGATTATATAGAATAAGAAATAATTAAGTTTATTTTCCTTAAGAATTATTTCCCAATGGTTTTTCATATTTGGATGGATAAACAATTCAAGTAATTGAGGAAAAAAGATAAAGATTTTTGTATCCACATATGAAAAACAATTACAAGGTTGGTCAGGTATGTATTGAATTTTGTTAAATACATTGATAATAAAATTAATATATTTTAATCGAGATTAAAACCAATCATGTTAACTTATTTATACTAATGATAATTTAAAATTTTTGAAAATTCTTTTTATTTGACTAATAACGATGATTTGGAGATTTTAAAAACTTATCCTCCATGATATAAAAAGAATAAGAAATGGTCAAACTGGTTGGAAATGAAGAAGAACCCAACCAAGAATCCTAGAGATAACCCCCAATCTTGTTAAATGTTTTTTAAACTGCATTTTTTGGAATTAATTCTTCGAATTGGAAAGTTTTAGTGGTGTTTTAAGATGTCTCACGTGTTGTATGACGGGAAAAAAAGGTTTGAATAATACAAAAGTGAGATAAGAGATAACCAGCCAATAGTGATATGTATTATCTATGATGAGTTTGCACATTTTTATAACATGTTTCTAAATTTACTTACCCTAGGATTAAATAATAATGATCAGAAGACAAAAGGAGGTTACAAAATCATTTACCCCTTTTATAGTTGATCTTGGTCCATCTGGTGAGGTGGTGAGAGCTCTAAGAAGCTCAGTATGTTTCAAAGGATGTTTATAAGATCAATTTAACAAGAACTAATCTTTTATTTTTTAGATAATTGATGTAATCTAGGATAAATTAATCATTTTTTCATATATATCTTAAGTATATGAATTAGTTGGAATATTTTTTGTAGAATAAATCATTTACTTGTTATAGACAAAAGTTAAAAGGTATTGATAACCTTTAGGGATAATATGATCATTAATGACATTTCAATAATAATAAAATAATATTATTAGACAAAGTAAAAATTTTATTAAATGGTTAATTTTATTTCAAGGACATCCATTATATTTGGAACATTATAGGAATTGTATTAAAAATGTTTTGAAAAAGGTCAACCTACATTCTGGGTGGAAACACATCACATCTATGAAGGGTAATGGGATTGAACCCATTACTAAAGGATGATATAGTTTTAGTCCCTGCCATTATCTTACAGGATTTCATGGATAATATAGAACTATTTTAAGTTAAATGTAATTTAAAATAAATAATAATAACTAACATGTTGTGTGACTTTTGAGGTTTAGAAATTAATTTTTTTATAATATAACTTATGTTACCCATATTGATTTTTTAAAATGGTTATTGAAATACATATAGACATTACACTATTTTATGGATCTTTAGATCCATTAAAAGTGAATTTTAGTGCTTCATGTTTAAAAAATCATTTTTGTACATTCATTGCTTTGATTAGGTATAAATGGAATATTAATCGAACTACAACCAATAGATGAAATTGATCTTATGAAATAGAAACATATAAAGTATAATTCCTTATATTCACTTATATTAAAATAATTATTCATCATTATAAAAAGGATCTTGAAATGAAATTTTATCCTATTACATTCATATATGATTAATTATATGTACTTTTGGATCATCGAAGAATAATGGTTTTGACGCCATTAACATTCCATTGAAAATTCCCTTTCATATGATCAGTAACCTAAAAATCATTGTATAATTATTTATTATTTAATTCCATTTACAAATATATGCTTCCAAACTATGTTGTCTTATTTTTAAAACTATTTATGTGTAATTAAAAATGACCTATAAACTTCCATTTCTCTCATATTTGGAGGATGTTTTATTAACCCTTTTTATGATATGGGTATTTCAACAATGATATTTCCAAATTTCAAATTCTTGATTATTGATATCAAGTTCCAATAGTGAGGAAATAATTTATTAATGGTGTAGAAGATGAAACACCCCCTTGTTTTCAAAAAAACAAAATTATAATTTATAGAGTATTTGACACACAACACCAAGTTTAAAATAAAATATAAAAATTAGACATGTTATGAAATATTTAATTATAAACAAATTAAATCTCTTAAAAAGATTTAATTACACACACAACTGAGTTCATATTTCATTATACACAACATTGTGGTTTTTTTGTCACACATAACACTCAATTTAGATATAATTAAAAGTAACTCTGAGTTTAAATGAAATTTGAATTATTATTAAAATATTAGAATTTAATATAATAGTTATAAAATAGCCATTAAAATGGAGGGTTTGAATTGTAATAACTATATTATAAAAATTAAGTTCATATATTCATTATAAGTAATATAATAATCATTTATAAGTAAAAGATATTTTAGCAAAAAACCTTTTTTTAAATACTAAACATACATTCTTTTATAACATAATTTTAAATCACTTTGAACCAAATTTAGCAAATTTATTTGAAAAAATAATCTTTTTTTTCAAATCATAATACCAAAATTATATTAGGGTTGTTTTTTTATTTTTTTGAAAAGTTTTATTTTTGGAGAAGATGTGAAAAATACTAAATTTTAATTATAACACACTTTTTCATCTAAATAAATTATAATGGTAAATTTTATATTGAATGGGATTAAAATAAAAATTTGTACAATTATATATCTAGTAATACATAATATCAAATTAGAATCAATTTAATATATAACTTTCATATAAAAACATTGAAATCTTTTTAACAACTTCTCATTAAAACCCCACTTTCTCCTCATATATATGGTATTGATTTTATATTAAATTTTTCCACTGATTTGAATGGAGTTTGAAAAAATGGATTGAACATTTTAAATCAAAAAATTTATATTATATAATAATTTAAACTTAATTTTTGACCAAAATAAATACTAAATCCTTTAAAAATTAAATGCAATGGTTAATGTACTAATGGTTTTACCAAGGGGTAAAATTAAAAAGATAAAAGAAAAAGTTTTATATACGCTTGTCAAAAAATTGTTCTATTGACATATTTATACAAGTACACCTATAGAGATTGATAATGGTTCATTTTGGACCCTTGTGACATATGAAAAATGTGTCGACGATCAATTATTTTAAAATATACCACCTATGTCCTCTCCCCATATTATAGAATATAACCCCCTTTATTCCATTTGGATACCTTCAAACTAATTTGGCTCGGCCAAGACCTACCCAAATCACATCCAAACATTCCTTATATCTTCCTATAAGATTTTGTTTAGGACGAAATCAATACTAGTAAGGCTTTTGATGAAAATATAAATATGATACCCAAAGAAGTAGAATATAGAGGAGTGCGTGACAAGTCAGACTCAATGTAAGAGTCTCTATTTCAATTTCCTTTTTTAAAGGAATATTTTGTTTTTATGAACCTTCGTTATATTATAAGGTGTATATAAAAAACCTATGATATGTTTTATGGTGATGTTTTCAATTATCATAATATTTAATTTTTTATTTAATGTTATTATTTTATGGGGATTATGATTATTATATTTCCCAAGTGATGGGGTAATTTTAATTTAAATATCATATTATAAAGTTTTCCTAGAAACTGTTCGTGTTCCATGGACATGTTTCTAAAATTATTTTATTGATATATTTTATGCACCTAAAATAATTATAAATTAAACACTATTCTAATATTACATTATTTCAATGGTTTCCAAAACGGAATATTTTTTACATGTTTTATATAAAAGGTTTGGTAATATGACAAGAGGAATGTTCTACATAGTGCCAATGACTTTTCTGCTACCATAACCATTATTTTATATATAGCTTCCTTTTCAATATTTCATTCCCTCATCACTTAAAAACAAAATTACCTTTTATTGGGAATTTTTTGGTATAAAAAAATGTGTTTTAAAGAAAAGTTTGTTCTTGTATTGAAAATAGTTTCTAAAATAAAAAGGTAATATTATAAAAAAGTCATTTTTATATGGGTTTCAAATAATTTTCCTAATGGACTTATAATGAATGTTTTTTGTTCATGATATGGTGCTTGACAATTATATGCAATGGTTAACCACGATACATTATATATGAATGTTTTATCCCCACTATATATCACATCTGTGCCGGATATAGCTTTTAAAATGGGTTTATCCCCATTTAAAACACTTGATAAATGGGTGATCCTGATATAGATTATAAAAAATGTGGTCCTCATTATAGCTCTCCAATTCATTGGGTAATTATTATATTAGATGTTGGGCTAATGGTTATTTTAATTATACTTATATTGAACAGGATTTATAAATATGATTTTCTAAGATACCAAAAAGCGTATTAATTTCCTATTGCAGGTTTCAAAGGCAATGTTTCAAAAAAATGTCTTCATTTTTTATGTCAGATTTTTTTACTGTACATAGGCAATAAACATTGAAGTTAAAGGTAAACATTATATGATTTATTTCATTGGAATAATTTTTTTCATTCCCAATATGTCCTTTAATAAGATATTTTGCCACATCCCATGTTTAATAAAAATCACCAGGTTTACAGATGGGAAACGTAAATGAAGAATTCATGTTTAAAATTATTTTGATTTTACATAAATAGAAATAATTTTTTATTCTAAAACATTCAGATTATAGGTAAAATGTTTACTAATAGGATGTTTTGACTTTATATTTCATAGTTTTTCAATGTATGATTTATTCCCTAATTCTCTAAAACCCAAAAGTGTAAAATATCCTAAAATGTAAGAGAATAAATCCTTCACATAAAACACGCAATTATATAATGTTTAAGGAACATTCCTTATAGTTGGTATTAGAGGATTGTTTAAAGAACATTGGAGGTCAGGTCATTATCAATCTCATGGAATCAGAGTGTTATACTTTATAGTTAATATTAAATGATGTATCATTTTAAGATTATTGTTTTGCTTATTATGAACTATGTTTGCTCAAATTTCTTTTCAACAGAGGAAACATGGAAGTTGTAGTGGGATGGAACCAAGAGGAAAATATCATTCCAATCAACATCCTGAGATGTTTTTAATTATAACAGAAAATTTTACAGTATTGATGTATCAATTGAAAAAATATATAAATATTGGGGTTATCTATGATATATTGTATCCTGATATGTCACAAAAAACATGTCTATAGTGGAATTTTTCAAAAGGCAGCATTCCTCCATCATTTATATGATCATATAACCTCATGGTAGGTGAAAGATTAATAAATTTTTTAGAAAAGTTTTATGATGTTAAGGGATATTCATAACACTAAAAGGTAACTCTAGAAATTTATTTTTTTGAAGGTGAACTTGATCGACGATGGTCATTGGTTGAGAATACCATAGAGAATGATGATTATTATGTTATAGAATAGAAAACATTTAAGAGTATATTGCATGAGAAATGTTTCCCAATGTTTGTTTAGATTTGGATGGATAAGTAATTTCTTAAATTTGAGGGAAATGAATAAGATTTTATGCCATTAAATAAAGAATATTTTAAAAGGATTCACAGGTACTTACTAGATATTTTTCGGTACATTGATAGTAAAATTAATTTATTTTACAAAGGATTAAAACAATTCACATGAAGAAATTTGGTCACCTAATCATTTATACGTTGTGATAAAGTTGTATGTTGTGATGATATAGATGAGAAAGGTTTTTCCAAAAATAATGTTCCAAGATATGAATGGAGTATGAAATTGCCAATGTTTTAGGAAATGTAGAATAAAACAACTAATAATCCTTGAGGAAAGCCCCAAAAATTTTCAATTTTTAGAAAAATATATATCTTGGAATTTATTTCATGTTATGGAGAGTTTTATCCTTGTGGTAAGTTTTGTTACAGGGTTTATGAATTTAAATAAAATAATATTGAAATTCCATGAATGATATGACAGATAGTGACACAATAGTGAGAAGTTTAAAATGGGACACACTATAATTTTAACCGTCCATAGTTGATGTTGGCTTATCTAGTGTGGGGGTGATAGCTTCAGAGAGCTTAATATGTTTCAATGGTTGATCATAAGAAAAATGTCTTAGGTACCCCACTTTTTATATTTTATGTAATAGAATTATATTATAACACATTTATTGTTTTTTTATAGATATATGAAGTATATCATTTCATGGAAGAGTAATTTTATGAATAAATCCTTTACATTTTAAGGACATAACTTGTCACGACCCGTCTGACAGTGACTCATGCCGTGACTACCCCAAGAATGAATCTAATTAGCTAGGGGCTAGTTAATATAACTAAGTAGGAATTCCCCAAAAATGGGAGGCAATCACCTAAACTACCATTACACAACCATATCTCCAAGCCACATTAAGATAAAATTCAAAAACAAATTCATAGAATTAATTAATAAATCTGATATCCCACAAACAGAGTACAAAAAGAAGTAATAGAAAAGTAAACATGGAAAAATACAAGTCCACCACAAAGAGTCAGTAACACAAGTCCAACTGAAAGTGTAAGGATTCCAACCTTATCTAAGGGTGAGGACTTAGTTAAGATACACTTCTAGTAAATAGATTAGTCTGCCCAAATCAAGTTATACTCTACCCGCTTTGGGACCTCCTAGGACACTGTCAAAAGGGCCATCATCTTCACAATACATAACATGTGTGGAGAACACCTGTGTAGGGGTGAGTATGAAATAATCAATTGGAAACTTTGAAAATAATAAAATTGAAGCACCAAGTATATTTATTTTATTACAATATGTAACATTTTATAAAAGATTCAGTAAGTACTAAAATAGAAACTAAATATATTCAAGAGAGACACAATGTCATAAGGTGGTCAAAACCAACTGCCAACCATACGATTCTGCACAATGTAGCACTCATTTTGGAAAAAATCACTCCTCAAGCCATAATATCATCGGAGACACTCAATAAATATTTCTAGCTCTTTTGGTTACCAAAGAGAATGAATTTTCCAAGAATACTTTGATACACTTAGAGGGGGTCCCGCCTAGAACCATTGGGGGACACCACGAACCTATTGTAGAGAAACCCAACAAATAAGGAATCATATGTTAAAAATTACACAATCCCTAGTAATGTGGCCCACTAGATGAAGGATCAAAACCTTGCTTAAGGAGGTCAAGCTGATTCCAAAAACTCAAATGGGGATGATGGATGATCACACTCCAGTCTTGAGGGGGGACACAAAAACTCTATCTAAGACTCAGCCACTAAAGGGGATTAGGGTATTATAATCCTTTGATATGGATGTAATGGTGCATCTATGCCTCGTGGAATGAACCAAGGGAACTCACTCAACCTATACTAGTCTAAAATAGGGACAAGAGGAGCCTCAAGCATCCACCTAAATGGCTGGATAACGTTACCATAGATGGTACATTAAACATATGCTCCATGTAATACTTATGAATGTTTAAAAGAAGAAACTCACACACCTACTAGGGAATGTGGACCTATCACCATTTTTGGTTTCCCATGGACGGACCGTTGTGGTCAGACCATCAGTCATTGCTGACCGACCCTTGTGGTCAAACATCATGGTCAATAGCTAAGAGACTAGCCATGTAGGTGCTATGCCCCATGGTAGCACTAGCTTCCATGGAATCATAGTCAACCTCTATGGTTAATCACCAAGGTCACTGCAACCAATAGCAGATCGACCTACCACAACACTGCAGTGGACCGATGCGGTAGATCTCTACATTTTACCACAACCAGGCTCCAACCAGGTTTCCCTAGAACCAAACTGAATCCTAGCCCACTAGCCCGAACTGGATTATACCTATTGACCCAACCCGGATCTGATCTATCAACTTGAACCAAATATAAATCATAAACATGACCCAGATCCCGAATCCACCACCATCATCACACATTTTTCACCGTAGTCCCACATCTCCCCCCACTAGACCACAGGCTCTGCTGCATTAACTAGCACTACCTTATATTGATATCATTGTGCACTACTGCCAGCTTCTAGGGCCACTTCTGTGTGATTATGGTCCCATTAGTGGACCATCGTGTCTCCTTCGATTCCCCAAAGTTGAAAAAATATTATATCTTCGCTCCCGATATACACTAATTCATCCTACGTTTCCAATTATCCACCAATATTGATGTTCGATCGAGTTCGAAACCACCCAGCAATGTCGGTATAAGAACATGGGGATCCAATGGTGACGAACGTGATGAATTGAGGGAGAAATGCAGATGAACAAATATTTTTCATCGTTGTAAAATTTTTCTTCTCCAATGATCAAGAGAGGGGTATTTGTGTTATAAAACCATATCAAATATATCTGAATAAACTCTCAAAATAATCCTATCCCACAAATATGATCGATCTGTAGGCTAATCTATCCATATATTTTTTTCTGTTCAATAAAGGAATCCATTAGAGGGAATAATATATTAAATCAAAAGAACTACCTTCATTGGGAATGATTACTAATGAAGAAAGAAGTTTTGTTATCACTGTTGGTGAGATCCATCAAGATTGTAGTTCGTTAATCACTAATTTGAATCTTTTCATCCCTGGCATGAGAGAATTCTCCCAATATATTTCTAGAGTTTTCTAGAGTATTACAATGTAATGATATTAACCTTGGAGTTCAAAAATTGGTTTTTTAATGATAAACCTTTGGTTTCATCATTGTGTCGACAAATAAAGTAAAATAATTTTTTCATACATTATTGTAATCATTTAAAATGCCCTTGATGACATTCAATAATAGACTCATGTTGACCTATTTTTGGTCTCGGATAGAGTAAATATGATATTATCAATCCTATGGTGGTCTCTGACTTTTGATTTGGGAACCCATTTATTATTTATTCAACTTTTTAAGGAAAATAAAACATGGGTTCTATTAAATATTTTAATATTTTTGAAACATTTGTTTTGGGAACACTGGGCCTTGGAATTGTACAATATCTCAGTTCTGGGTCTCCAAATCAGACCATATAATATCAGACATTAATACATTGAAAATATGATATGTTACATTCTCCCTACCTTGGGTCTTTTGGTCCCTAAAGCACTAAAACGAGGGAAACTCTAACGAATGAGGGTACAAAGAATGAATCTGGGCATCCTACTCCCATGTTCTCAACTAGAGATTCTCCTGCTACCACCAAACACTAACTAAAGGAATCAATCCCCACCAAATTATCCCCTCCTACTGATCCCTGATCTCGACTATGTACTCAGTAAAGGTCGCTCCATATTTGATGATCAGCTCACCCTAATCGATAATGTGTGATTGGTTATACATGTACCTCCTTAGTTGTTATGCACAGAAGACTACATGTACCCAATCTAATTGTGGAGTTAAATCTATGTGTAATTGAACCTATCCAACTCTATTTAATATTCGGAAAGGTTTGATGAACCTTGAAGATATCTTTCTTGCATGTAAAAATCTCAGTAACCCCTATTGTAGAGAAACCCAAAGGAACACATGGTATACTTCCTCGAACACAAATGGCCTAAATCACCTGTCATCATAAGACTTATGATGGATATATGTAGTATTAATCCTCTCTAGTATGACCTTCACCTTCTCTGTAGAATCTTGCACTAACTTCAGGCCCATGAGTGTTGACACTCATAGCTTAGCTCAGCAAAGTGGAGACCTAATGTGTTGCCCACAAAAAGCCTCTAATGGTTCCATACCAATGGAGGAATGGTAGATATTGTTGTATAAAAAATCTACTAGTGGTAGGTGATCATCCTAAATATGGATAAAATCTAACATGAAAGCCCATAGCATGTCCTCGTGAACCTGAATTTTCTTCTCTTCTAGTCGTCCTTCTATGCGTGAAACAACTTGCTCAAGAGTATATAGTTCCCAAATGCCTCTTGTATTCACTTCTAAGACCTGTAAGTATGATGATAATCATAATGAAAAATAATCATTATTTTAAATCCATGGAGTCGAACTACCTTATATAGGTAGAGGGGTCTCAAGAACTCTACGGAACTCTACTCTCAAATTACTAGGAAGTGGGTGGACTTGGACAGTGGATCTGTAATCACCCTGATGGAATCGTGTCCCCTAGACGTATATGGTAAAAAATTAATGAATTCCATCGATATTGTAACATCCCAAGTAAGTAATGAATAATAGATATAGTTATCTATGTCTATTTATGAATTATATTGTTTTTTAGAGGCTTAAAATGAGAATAAATCCAACCTAAAGCATGAAATACTCTAATATTTTCAAAAGACTTTTTTACCGCCTTTTGATGGAGAACCATTTTTAAATATATCTTTTGACTATTTTATAAGATATATTTTTCAAAATAAACTTATCATTTATGATTGGGACATTGAAATTTACTTTGGATAAATTTCTGGTATTTTTCTGATAATGTTCATTTTTTAATGAATAGTGAAAAGTGTTGTATTTTAATTCAGAACTTATTTTTAATCTAATTTATTTATATATTTAGATTATATGTTTAATTGTTTTTAAAGTGAAATTATAATATAATTTTACCATTTAATCCAATGGTGGTCATTGTAATTAATATCACTTTGAGATTGGACATAAACGAGTGTCAATCTTTGGATATATATTATTTCATAAAAACACGCTATTTGTTCTGCCAACGAGAATTAATTATTAAATTAGTTATTATAACTTATATGTTTTGAATTTTTTAAAATAGAAATAATTTTTGAATTTGGAATATCAAATATATCTTAGGGTGAAGTTTTGGTATTTTTCTGAAAAACTTCAATTTTTGATGAATAGTGAAACCACTAAGTGGTACTTAAAAAAATGATTTTTCGTTTAAATGAAATTTTAGCACCACTTTGTTTTAAATTTCAAAAATCCAACATACTTGGTTGTCATTAGAAAGTAAAATGTGGTTTAATGTGATTAAAATATTTTTTTTGTGAATAGTAGCTTTTATGTTTTTAATTGTGATTAGAGGTAATTAGTGTAGTTTAAGGTAAAAATAATGTTTTAATAATATGAAATGACCTTTAAACATGTCCTATCTACATTGGATGAGTCATGGACGACCAAGAAAACCAATGGGTCGATTTATGGGACCCCATGGAGCCACTTGGGTATGATAATGACATTAATGCCTTTTATTTAAAGTAAAAGTAAAAATGACAGAAACATGTATAATTTTACTAAAACAATTTTTACATTGGGTTATAAAAGTCATATTTTTCACTATAAATATTAATTGGAAAGATAAAAATATTTCTTACATCATAGTATTTTTTTATAATTTTTATACTTTACATTAATTAAACTAATTATGACATCATGATGATGTAGTGATTACCTCATTATTTAATGATTTAAATAATATGAAACGATAATGTAAAATCTAAGTACTACACTTGTCAAAACCCAATTGGATGGGTATATTTAGAACCCTTATCACCTTATCCTTGAATTATATCAATATGGGACATTTTAAATCTGAAACTCATTTTAAAATAAAGTAACATTTCCTTACTTTCCAAGAGTGCCCCTCCTCTCCTCTTATAAAAGGCCCCCACCTCTACCAACATACCCACACCTCTCAAGCCTTTGTATAGGACAAACCCTACCCATTTTGTCTCTTAAAATTCCTATATTACTCCTAGTAGCCTCACTTTGGGCATAAGTCTTCCCAAAGAATCCATTGATCTCAAATAAAAAAGAGTTACCCGATTTAAAAGTAGTGTCTTCTCTTGTGTTCTTTTGTTTTATTTTTCTTCCCCAACCCCCTAAACTCTTTTTATTCATTTCTTTTGTAACAAATCCATTATCTTCAATATACTAGGATGTTTTTATATGAATTATTTGAGCTACACTTACACACACCTACATCTAATGGTGAAAGAAAATATTGTTTCTGTGGATGGTGAATTTCTGCCTCACGAAACGATGATTGGTCAATATTCTTCTAACAACTTAAAAGGTGGCCATTAAGATGTAACTATATTTATATATTATATATAATTTTTTTATGTTTTCCTTACGCTTCTTTATTTTTCATTTATGGCATACCTTTATGGTTTTTATTATGGGTAAATGTGATATCTTCATTTTAGGAAGTGCGGACTACCGCCCCCTCAGAGTGATTTCATTCGTTAATACCATATGTGGTACGTATAAAGGATAGATTTATTGATATTATATATGATTCCATACTGGAATTATAATACTATTATGTATAATTATGTTTTAATTCCATTAAATATGAAATAGAAATGGAAGTAGCGATCATGCGTACATACGGCTTACCGTCTCCATGAACGGTGCATTTCATTTCTTACCTCTAAATGATTATGTAATGTTAAAGATGCAGGTATATACTGGATATATATGATATATATGGAATCTAAATCATGAATAAAATTCTTGAGGTAATGGATATTTGACTACGCGAACAAATTGTAAATATAAGAAGTTCACTTTTGACTCGAGTACCAAATATCAACAAAACGACCATTATTAACTTAATTTATTACGTAATGTTCATAACATGGTAATAAGTGACATAAAAGAAATAATGAACTTGAAAAATGTTCTTAAGAAAGTATAAATTAACTCAAGTTTATTATTTAGGAAATTAAAGAACGATCGAGTCAAGTCAGACCCAAGGTAAGGGAATCCGTCTCAATCTCCTTTCATTGAGGCCTATTTTGTTTTATACAAAACTTTCTATTATATGGTCTATAAACCCCTTTTAATTTTACGTTTATCCAAAAGTAATATTTTTTATATGAATCATTTTACAAAACAACAAAAGGGAATGTTTATTTCGTACGTATGCGGCGACAATGACTTCTCCACTACTGTGACCATTATTTGAGTTTCGGCTTCCTCTACAAGACATACTATTTTTAAATGAAAAATAAATACCATGTTTTAATTTAAATTTATTTTGGTATTGAAAATGTTTTTCATAATGTTTTTATTATATCAATGTGTTGTATTGATATCTTGTGATTGAAAAGTGGAAATGTTAGGTTTCCTTTATTCATGTTTTATGTGATATGATTATGTTATGGTTATTGGGAATTATTATGAAGATGGGTACTTCCATGATAAACTAAGGGCGGGTGAGCCCAATATATCTCTCCAATTCAATGGGTAACGTGAAGGGCGGAAATGTTAAGGTTTCTCCGAAGAGATTCAGGGAATATAATGTGATGGGTATTCCAAACGTAACCAAGACGGTTACTCCCTACGTAAGAATGTTATGAATGCCCCAAGTTACCTTTATGTCTTATGATTTCTATGTTTTATTCGTGATTTGATGAGTTATATTAAAGTTCTTATGTTTTATGAGTAAAGAATGATTTCATTGATTCTTATGTATACATGTACTCATGTTTCCTTTCCATATTTTTATATCCCTTACGGAGCTTTTTATGATCATCCCATGTTTTTTGAAATGTTTTTCACAGGTCAAGGGAATGGTACATGATGTGATGATAGTGTCAAGGAAGTGTCAAGAAGGAATCCATGTTTTATTTTAAATATTTTCCCACTGATGGAAAAAATGAATACTATCTTTTATGTAACCACTTTGTTTAAATGTGGAATGTAATGAAAGTATTATCATCTAATTCTCTAAAACTCTAAACCTGAAAAGATCGTCAACGTGTATTCTTGATGTAACTCAAGATGAAGTAATTTTTAAGGCTGAGGCCTTATAGTTGGTATCATAGGTAAGTATAGATAACTTTAGGAGTTATAATTATATTAAATTATTATCCAATAATATTTTTTTTATTGTCAAATGTAAATGATATAGCATTTTAAGATTACCATGTTGCTTCTCCTAAGATATTTTTGTGTTAAGAATGGTTATTCATAGAGGAAACAGAACAGATTTTCTAGGAAGGCATACGGAGGGAAACGACCTTTCAAATCAGTATCCTGAGATTGTTAGAATCAGAAATAAATAGTTTGTTGAAGTGATGGCTCAGTTTACTCAGGTGAAAAATGTTGGATGTTTTTATTGATGATATTTTGGTGTTTTCTAAAAGTAAAGAAGAGCATGAAAGTCATTTAAGGGTTATCTTGAAATCCTTAAAAGAAAATAAACTGTATGGAAATTCAGAAAGTGTGAGTTTTGGTTGCAAATTTTTTTTTTCCTTGGTCATATTGATTCTAAAGATGGAATAACTGTTGATCCTACAAAAATAAAAGTTGTTGAAGAATGTCCAAGACCCACAAATGTAACTGTGATCCGTAGTTTTCTTGGTTTGGCAGGTTACTACCGAAGGTTTGTTGAAAATATTTCACGGTTATCTAATCCAATGACTAAGCTAACTCGGAAGGGTGTTAAGTTTATCTGGACAAAAGAATGTGATGATTGTTTTCAGGAATGGAAAAGAAGATTGGTGAATGCTCCAGTTTTGGCACTTCCTTCCAAGAATGGTGAGTTTGTTATCTACATTGATTCTTCATTGAATGGACTTGGTTGCATCCTAATACAGAATGATCAGGTAATTGCATATGCTTCACATAATTTGAAAACTCATGAGGTAAATTACCCTACTCATGATTTGGAATTAGCTGCTGTTGTTTTTTATCTAAAAATTTGGATGCATCATTTGTATGGAGTAAAGAGTGAAATATATACTGATCACAAAAGCTTAAAGTATACATTCACTCAGAAAGAATTGAATATGAGACAGATGATATGGCTAGAATTAATCAATGATTATGATTGTACAATTCATTACCATCCGGAAAAGGCAAATAAAGTGGCTGATGCTTTGAGTCGAAAATGTAATGCTTCATTAACAGTGTTTCATTTGGAACGTGATCCGTTGGTTAAGGATTTAAAGAAATTTGGCATAGAAGTTGTTAATACATGATGTTGTTCTATTTTGTTTCAGGTATCAGTGAAATCTTCTCTATCAGACAGAATCAAGAAAGCATAGAAGAAAGACAGTGAGTTGCAGGAAAAGGTAGAGCTGGTTCATAAGGGTAAGTTGCCTGAATTCAACATTGATAATGATTGTGTTTTGAGATTTGGGAAGAGATTGTGTGTTCTTTGTGATTCACAGTTGAAGAGAGAGTTGTTCTATGAAGCTCATAGTTCTCCGTTTTCAGTTCATCCAGGAAGTACTAAGATGTATAGAGATCTTTGGGAGTATTACTGGTGGGATGGAATAAAAATTGATATTGCTGATTTTGCTGTGAAGTGTTTGACTTGTCAACAGGTAAAAGAAAAGTGGTAGTTACTGAAAGGGTTTCTTCAGCCTTTACCAGTACCAGAGTGGAAATGGGAGAATATATCCACGGAATTCGTTGTGGGATTGCCGAAGACACCTCGGGGTAAAAATGAAATCTGGGTTATTGTTGATCGCTTGACTAAATCTTCTCATTTCCTTCCTATTAGAGATAATTTTTCCCTAGATCGACTTTCTAATTTGTATCTTAAACAGATAGTCATGTTACATGGAGTTCCTCTCTCCATTGTATCCGACTGTGATCCCAGGTTTACTTCTAACTTTTGGAAAGGCCTTCAAAAGTCATTGGGTACTGAATTAAATTTTAGTACAACTTTTCATCCTTAGTCAGATGGGCAGTCAGAGCGAACAATTCAGTCTTTGGAGGATATGTTATGTGCTTGTTCGATGGATTATTAGGGAAGTTGGGACCAACATCATTCTTTGGTTGAATTTTAATTTAATAGCAGTTTTCATTCCAGTATACACATGTCACCATTTGAGGAGTTATATGGGAAGCGATGTCGATCTCCAGCTTTCTGGGATGAAGTGGGTGAAAGGAAGTTGATGGGACCAGAATTGGTAGAAGATTTATGCAGGCAACAGGAGGTAGGATCTCTCTTTTGAGGTAGGTGATCATGTCTTTCTCAAAGTCTTACCATGGAAAAGTCTGATGCGATTTGGTAAGAAAGGAAAGTTGAGTCCAAGGTTCATTGGAGCATAAGAAATTTTGGAGAGAGTTGGATCAATTTCATACTGAGTGGCTTTACCTCCGAGTTTATCTCAGGTACACAATGTTTTTCATGTTTCGATGTTGATAAAGTATATGCCAGATCCATCTCAGGTTATGAGCCCAGAGGTAGTTTAGTTGGAAGAGAATCTCTCTTATGAAGAACAACCAGTCCAGATTCTTGACCTAAGGGAGCAAGTGTTGTGAAATAAGGTAATTCACCAGGTAAAGGTTTTGTGAAAAAACCATATGGTTGAAGAGGCAACGTGGGAATCTGAAAATGCTATGAGGGATAAATACCCCCACTTTTTCGATATGTAAATAAATTGCGGGGACGCAATTTTATAAAGTGGAGAAGTATGTAACTTCACAAGTAAGTAATGAAGAATAGATATAGTTATCTATTTCTAATTATGAATTAGATAGTGTTTTAGAGGCTTAAAATGAGAATAAATGCAACCTAAAGCATGAAATACTCTAATATTTTCAAAAGATTGTTCTACCGCCTTTTGATGGCGAACCATTCTTAAATCTATCTTTCGAAAATTTTATAAGCTATATTTTTTAAAATAAACTTATTGTTTATGATTGGGATATTGAAATTTACTTTGGATAAATTTCTGGTATTTTTCTGATAATGTTCATTTTTTTAATAAATAGTGAAAAGTGATGTATTTTAATTCAAAACCTCTTTTTAATATAATTTATTTTTAAAGTTATATTATCTTTTTAATTGGTTTTAAAGTGAAATTAGAATATATTTTTACCATTTAATCCAATGGTGTTCATTGGAATTAATATCACTTTGACATTTGACATAAACGAGTGTTAATCTTTTGATATATATTATTTCATAAAAACACGTTATTTGTTCTGGCAGCAGGAATTAATTATTAAATTAATTTTTGTAACTTATATGTTTTGAATTTTTTAAAATATATTTCATTTTTGAATTAGGAATATCAAATATATCTTAGGGTAATGTTTTGGTATTTTTATGAAAAACTTCAATTTTTGATGAATAGTGAAACCACTAAGTGGTACTTAAAAAACTGATTTTTCATTTCAATGAAATTTTACCACCTCTATGTTTTGAATTTCAAAAATCCAACATACATGGTTGTCATTAGGAAGTAAAATGTGGTTCAATGGGATTACAATAATTTTTCGTTGAATAGTAACTTTTATGTTTTTAATCGTGATTAGAGGTAATTAGTGTAGTTTAAGGTAAATATAATGTTTTAATAATATGAAATGACCTTGACACATGTCCTACCCTTATTGGATGAGTCATTCCCGACCAAGACAACCCATGGGTCGATTTTTGGGACCCCATAGAGCAAATTGGGTAAGATAATGACATTAATGCCATTTATATAAAGTAAAAGTAAAAATGACAGAAACATGTATTATTTTACTAAAACAATTTTTACATTGGGTTATACAAGTAAGATTTTTTACTATAAAAATTCATTTTAAATCTAAAAGGATTTCATACATCATAGTATTTTTTTTATAATTTGTAGACATTAAATAAATAAAATTAATTATGACATCATGATGATGCAGCGATTACCTCATTATTTAACCATTTAAATAAAATGAAAAGATAATGTAAAATCTAAGAACTAAACTTGTCAAAAACCTATTTTATGTGTATATTTATAACCCTTATCACCTTATCCTTGAATTATATCAATGTGGAACCTTTTAAATCCGAAACTCATTTTAAAATAAGGTATCATTTCCTTACATTCCTAGAGTGCCCTCATCTCCTCTTATAAAAGGCCCCCACCTCGACCACCTTACCCACACCTCCCAAGCTTTTTTCTTAGCCAAATCCTACCCATTTTGTCTCTCCACATCCGTATCTTAATCATAGAAGCCTCACTTTGTGCATAAGTCTTCCCAAGGAAGCCTTTGAGCTCAAATCAAAAAGAGTTACCCGATTTAAAGGTAGTGTCTTCTCTTGTGTTCTTTTGTTTTATTTTGCTTCTCCAACCCCCTAAACTCTTCTTATTCATTTCTTTTGTAAAAAATACAGTATCCTTAATATACTAGGATGTTTTTATAATACGTATTCGAGCTACACTTACACACACCTACATCTAATCGTAAAATAACATACTGTTTCTGTGGATGGTGAATTTCTACCTCACGAAACGATGATTGTTCAATATTATTCTAACACCTTCAAAGGTGGCCATTAAGATGTCACAATATTTATATATGATATATAATATGTTTATGTTTTCCTTAATCTTCTGTATTATTTATTTTTGGCATGCCTTTATGGTTTATATTATGGGTAAACGCGATATCTTCATTTTAGGAAGTGCGGACTACCGCCCCCTCAAAGTGATTTGATTCGTCAATACCATATGTGGTACATATAAAGGATAGATATAATGATATTATATATGATACCATACTGGAATTATAATACTATTATATATCATTATATTTTAATTACATTATATATGAAATAGAAATGGAAGTAGCGTTCATGCGTACGTACGGCTTACCGTCTCCATGAACGGTGCATTTCATTTCTTACCTATAAATGGTTATGTAATATTATAAATTCATGTATATACTGGATATATATGATATATATGGCATCTACATCATTAATATCATTCTTGAGGTAATGGATATTTGACTACATGTACAAATTGTAAATATAAGAAGGTCACTTTTGACTCGAGTACCAAATATAGACAAAACGACTGTTATTAACTTAAATGATTACATAATGTTCATAACATGGTAATAAGTGACATAAAAGGAATAACGAACTTGGAAAAGGTTCTTAAAAAAGTATAAATTAACTCATGTTTATTATTCAGGACATTAAAGAATGATCGACTCAAGTCGGACCAGAGGTAAGGGAATCCATCTCAATATCCTTTCATTGAGGCGTATTTTGTTTTATACACAACATTATTTTATACTGTTTATAAATCCCTTTGACATTTACATTTATCCAAAAGGAATATTTTTTATATGAAGCGTTTTACTAAATGGCAAAATGGAATGTTTTTGTCGTAAGTATGCGGTGAAAACATCTTCTCTTTCGCTGTGACCATTATTTGAGTTTCAGCTTCCTCTATAAGCCATACTTTTTTTAAATGAAAAATAAATACCATGTTTTAGTTTTCATTTATTTTGGAATTGAAAATGGTTTTCATAATGTTTTTATTATATCAATGTGTTGTATTGATATCTTGTGATTGAAAAGTGGAAATGTTATGTTTCCTTTATGCATGTTTTATGTGATACGATTATGTTATGGTTCTTGGGAATTATTATGAAGACGGGTGGTTCTGTGATAAACTAAGGGTGGGTGAGCCCGATATATCTCTCCAATGCATTGGGTAACGCAAAGGGTTTAAAATTTAAGTTTTCTCCAAAGATATTTAGGGAATATATTTTGATGGGTATTCCAAACATAACCAAAAGGGTTACTCCCTACGTAAGAATGTTATGAATGCCTCAAGTTACCTTTATGCCTTATGATTTCTTTGTTTTATTCTTGATTTGATGAGGGATGTTAAAGTACTTATGTTTTTTGAGTAAAGTATGATTTCATTGATTCTTACGTATACATTTACTCATGTTTCCTTTCTATATTATTATATCCCATACTGAGCTTTTTATGATCATCCCAAGTTTTTTGAAATGTTTTTTACAGGTCAATGGAAAGGTACATGATGTGATGATAGTGTCAAGGAAGTGTCAAGAAAGAATCCATGTTTTATTTTATATATTTTCCTTCTGATGGGAATAATTAATACTATCTTTTATGTAACCACTTTGTTTAAATGTGGAATGTAATGCATGTTTTATGATCTAATTCTCTAAAACAGTAAACCTAAAAAGATCTTCAACGTGTATTCTTGATGTAACTCAAGATTAAGTAATGTTTAAGGCTGTAGCCTTAGAGATATCCCATCCAAATTCTGTTATGTCACCATAAAGGGATGATCTAAACCCGTAGGAACCTGATGTTCAGTCTTTACTTTCTGATACGTATGGAATCGAGAAACAAACTCTGAAACTACTCTCTTCATCCTTGGCAACCAAAAATGGAGTCGGAGGTCTAGTTACATATTTACCACGCCTAGATGTATCATCAAAAGGTGTTATATGAAACTCCCTTAGAACCACATCCCTCAATGTCATTGGAACCATCATGCATCCCCTAAATAGAATAACATTCTCCCCACCATTTTAATATCCATCAGAAGTATGCCCAGGGGATATCTGAGCATGTAGGCTCTCACCATCAGTATCCCCAAGTTGTGCCTCCCTGACTCATAACAAGATTGGAGGGGTGAAAATCATCAACTAGAGGTAATATTTTCAATCTCCATCTATATAATATATCTGAAATAAGGCTAACTACTCTAACACCATGTTTAGTAACAAAGAACTAGATCTCTTACTGAGAGAATATTCCACCACATCCCCCTTAACATGAGTATAGTCAATCTCAAAATCATAGTTCGAAAGGAAATCTAGACATTATCTCTATCTCAAGTTAATATCATTATAAGATAATATATACTTGATACTCTTTTGATCAATGTATATGATAAACCACTCACCCATCAGGTTGTGTTTCTACATCTTAAATGAAAATACTACTGTTGCTCACTGAAGATCATGGGTCACATATTTTTTCTCGTGTTGTCAAAACTAGTGTGAACCATGGGAAATCACCAAATTCCTTTTAATCAGTACATAATTAATATAAATCCATTATGAATCATAGAAATATGTGTATTCGATGCCTTCCTCTGGTAACCTCAAGATGAGAGTGCTCATCAACATCTGCCTCTGCTCCTGAAAGCACTGCTGGAACTTTTTTGTTTACACAAAATTCTTCTGCTTTCGAGTAAAAGTTTTCAAGGTATATGTCACTCTAGAGAAGATGGGTATAAACATCTAATTTCCAATCCAAGGAAACTATGCACCTCAGTAACACTCTTGGATGGATCCCATGATATCACTGCCTAAACCGACACTTGATCCACAACAACTCCACCCTTTGAGATGACATATCCTTGATAATGGAGCTCTCATATCCATAACTGAAAATGAATTTTTTTTGTAAATCTGGTGCTCTCATTGAGTTTTATAAACTACCTATAAGTGTCTTCTGTGCTCCTCCTCTGGGGATGAATAAACTAGGATGTCATCGATGAAGATTATCATCCACTGTTCTATGTAACGCTGATGTATCTGGTGCATGAGTCCCATGAACATTGTTGGGGAGTCCTTCATGACAAATGGGATCACCTAGTACTCATTTTGAGCTTAACATCATCAAAAGGTCATATTTGGTATATCCTCACCCCATACATGTAGCTACTGATATCCAAATATAAGATAAATCATTGAGAACCATCACTCCCCTTTAAATTGATCATATAGGTCATCAATCCATGGTAGTGGATACTTATTCATTATAGTTACCTAAATTAAGTTCTGTTAATACACACATAACATCAAGCCCTAATCTACCTTCTTGGAAAAAAAACTAGTGGTGCCTTGGGTGAAACACTGGCTCTCACAGTTCCATTATTGAGCAAGTCCTATAACTATATACTCAACTAACAAAGCACTAAGGGAGCCATCCAAAATTCAAGGTCAGATATTGGTGGCATCCTGGAAAGTAGGTAAATGAAGATATCAACCTACTGGTAGGGAGGTAAACCTAGAACATATTCATGAAAGATATCCTCATACTCAGCCACCACTATAAGAAATTTAGGACTTATAAAATCCATTAAACTGAGGGTCAGGCTATAAAACAGAAGAGTAATCTGATTAACCTTCCTATGTGTGAGTCAATCCTCTATTACCTAATTTTTCATTTCACTGAAAAATAAAAACCTGGTTCTATAACTACAAACACAACACACCATTCACCTAAAAAAGTCAATATATTCATGAAATGTGGATAACTAGTCCATACCAAGAATGAAATCGTAAGTTCTCAATGACACTGCCAAAAGATCCCAACTAAAATTCTCACCTCCAAGAGTCAGGTCGTATTGTCAACACCATTGTTTCAACCTTCAGTCTCCTCTAGTAGGAGTCTCCAAGCGTAAGGGTCGAGTCAACAGCTTAACAAGAATCTTCAATTATCAAAGAAGATTCATGGAAAAAAAAGAATGACTAGATCCTGTGTCTATAAATACTAAATCTCATGTAGAAAATACACATATCATACCTTGTATCATCATTAGTCCCTCCATATCATAGTCCTATATTTCCTGTTGTTGGCCTCATCCATGTACACCAGATCCCTGAGCCTACGGTGGACCACCTGGGGGTGGGGAAAGTAATATTTTGAACCTCCTACCACTTTCTACTTCCATATTTTCTCCTCTACCTTGTCAATCTCCCTTTAGACCACCCTTATCTTATCAATGTCACTATCTAGGTGGTCCCCAAATCATCTATTGAATAGTTGTTCGATGGTTTGAGAAATATCCTGCCAAATTTCACTAACCATTTCATGAGAAAAACCACTTATCCCTTCTATGATTCGAGTGACCCTAGGATCCTTGCACCGTTGACCCTGAGTCTTGGGATCACCTCCTCAAGCACTTGGACTTCTTGGATCCCTATGACTGTCATCATCTACCCATGGTCAAGGTCTTGGAAATCAGGTTCCTACATCAATCTTACATTACTAGTGACTAATTTTCTTGAAATTTTTTACTAACAAGGATTTCTCAAGTACACCAGTATAGGAAGAAATGCGAAGCGATACCACTAATTCCCTAATGTCTCAGTATAATTCATCCTCAATGTTCTGAGCCCTAAAAACTATCTCATGCCATATATAATGAGTATATGGAAGATTATTAAACTCCAATAAATCATATACCTTGGTTATAATTCCCTAATATAGATGTATATTCCCCTGTATGAGTACCGATGGCAACATACTGAGCTAAAAATCATATTTGAAGAGACACTCGAATTCATCTAAAGAGAGAGTTGTCTCACCAAATGGCTGAGTCACAAAGCTCCACCATCACCCCATAAATCCCAAAAAATGACTCACAGTAAGGACTATTATCTGTTCGAAAGGCTTCCTCACATGGAAGAATACATAGGTGACTGCTTATATCCAATAATAATTCTTTTGGGGGTCTAGATCACCCTAAAACTAGGTAGTTATCAACCTATGAAACTCTAGAAATGGACTCATCCTGAGTGCATCCTGAACTAGTAGTGTTGGTAGTAGCCACTACTCGACGGGTGGTGGTATATCTGGTAAAAAACCCGTAGGTGTTATCTATGATACAAGACCCTAAGATGATGCATCATCACAAGGCGAATCATCCACATGATCATGTGGTGGAATCCTAGTTGGATATCTTCATGGAGTATTCCTAAAATAAAATAAGATGTATCGTGGCCAATAGAGTATATCTGGGGATCTAACTCAAGAAGTACATGGAAAAAACAATCATTCCTATATGATGCATGTAACACTATTTTTCTCTATGCCCAGTGCTCTCATGTGTCGAGTCAAAAAGAAGGTTCTCATAGTCCTGGTGAATGGATATGTCAAACGCCAATCCAACAATGGAGTCCCTGGACTAATATCCAAACTCAAAACATGTAACAATGTTTCCTCAAACCAAAGTCATAGACTCTCAGTCCTAAAGTAGAACTGACCACCTCTGATACCTCTCTGTCAAGACCCATACCAGAGGGTCTCATGTCATGACTACACCTAGCCCGCCTCTGATAGGCTAGGGCCTGGTGACTAGCACCCAGTAGATATTTCCCACAAATCGTAGGCATTATCCTAAAGATCCACTATACACACACGAATATCCAAGAAACAAAATTATGAAATTTAAAAAAACTGATATAATTCATGCATAAAATTAATATCCCACAACCAGAGTACAATATGAAGTAAAGGAAAAGTAAAAGGGGATATATACAAGACCACTACAAAGATTTTGTAACTCCAGTCCAACTGAAACTATAAGGATCCCGACTTTCTCCAAGGGTGAGGACTAACTCAAGATGCATTATCTGAAAATACATCGGTCTTCCCATCTCTATCTATGCTCCACCCGCCCTTGTTCCTCCTAGGAAATTTTCAAAAGGTCTGTTGTTAGCACAATACATGACGCATGTGGGTTAATCTCAAGAAGGGGTGAGTATTACAATACTCAATAGGACACCCCTAAGGCACTAAACACGAAGCACCAAGTATAGTCATCTCACTACAATATGTAACAATATATGACATTTATAATAAGTACATAAAAAATCCAAATACACTCAAGAGAGAAACTATGCCATAAAGTGGACATAACCAACATCCATCCATAGGATTCTTCTCAAATTAGTTCTTGTTTTGGGAGAACTCACTCCTATATCCATGATATCATCAAAGACACTTGACGAAGAGGTATAGATCATTTGGGACCCTCCCAAAGAGAACATGTTAGTCAAACAATACAATGATACACAGAGGGGAGGTCATTCCAAGAACAATTGGGGGACAAAATGAACCTAATCTGGATCAACCCACCATGCAGGAGATCCTATACCAATGTTTCCAAAAACCCTACTGATGCAGCCCACTAGATAAGGGATTAAGATCTTACATCTGGATGTCACGTGGGTTCCACAAACTCCACTAAGGATGATAGAGGATCGCACTCCATTCTTGTGGAGGGACACAACAAATCTATCTGAAAATAAGACTCTAGAGGGGATCATAATCTAGTGATGTGGATGTAATGTCACACAGTACCCTCAATGAAAATAACAAAGGAATCCACTCAATGAATACTGGTCCAAAATAGGAAAAAGAGGAGCCTCAAATGTCCACCTCAATGATAATATCATGTTGAGGAAGAAAGTAAATTAAATGGGTGCTTCGTGTAGTAGTTAAGATCATTTGAGAAAAGATATCTACAGACCAATCGGGCCCTATGGACCTATCATAGTGGTTGGTCCACCTTCTGCCCTTGTCAATTGCCCATGGATGGACCATCATGGTCAACCCATCTGCATCCCCTAATTGGCTGCTACCGTCGACCAACGGGGTCCATCGCCCAAAGACCAGCCATGCGGCCGCTGCCCCCCAAGGCTTCTCAAGATTTCATGACACCTTGGTCAACTATCATGGTTGATCAAAATGATCACTGCTCCCCATGGCATCTCAAAATATCACGGCACCATATTCAATGATCGTGGTCAACTACCACTGGGCTCTGCCCCGGTACCATGGATCCAACCATAGTCTGACCTGACCCAAATCCTGACCCGCTTTCCCAGATCTGATCTAGCTCATTGACTCAACCTTAATAAGAACCATCATCTTGGCCCAGATCTCTCATCAACTGCTAGCATCCCACATCCACACCTCCATTCCAATTCTATAACCAAAACCACCCCATTGGTTCACTGCAGCGGAACTCCATTGCCACTTCCACGCACCAGTGCTCCCTTCCACGGACCACCATGCCTCCTCAGATTCCAAAATGTGAAAATTATTAAATATTCGAGCACCTCTGGTCCCGATCTATACTGATCCAGCTTCAATTTTCTAGTTTCCACAAATTCGAGGGTCTCATCATGTTAGGAAGCTCATAGTAACGTTGAGACAAGACCACGGTGATGCAACGGAGAAGAACGTGAATAATGGATGGATAGATGTATATTATCAAAGGTTTATAATATTAGGATAATGGTTCATGGAAAAAAATCATGGACATGGGAATTTAGTAAGAAAACATGTTCAAGTAAATCCTGATAAACCCATAAAATAATTCCATCCCACAAATATGATCAATCCATGGGATAATCTATTTATACATTCGTCTGTGTTCATTTTTTGAATCTATAACAAGGAATAATGGATTAAATCAAAAGCTATACCTTGAATTAGTATGAATCACTATTGATGAAAAAATTTGTCTCATCATCATTGGTGAGATCCGTCAAGATCAGGGTTTGTCAATTGTCGATTCAATGTTTCATCACCTCCATCTCAAGAGAATTATCCTAATCTTTCTATATGGTTTCTAGAGGATAAGAGGGTTGTTATATTACCTTAGATTTATAAAAATAATTATGAAATATAAACATGTTGATGCATCGATAAATAAAATAAAATAATTTCCTATTAAATTGATTTATTGTTTTAAAATGCCAGAGACGAAAATCTACAGTTGACGTACACTAACCAATGTTAGGTTGCACCGAGGTAAAACCCACTATTTTGAAGCTAATTGTGACCTTATATTATTTATCTTGAAAACTTCTTATGAGTTATTACACTTTTTCCAAAAAATCACGTGCACGTGCTATTAAATTTTTTTATATTTTTCAAACATTTCTTCCAGGCACATCGGGTCTCAGAATCCCAAACTATCTTAGCACCTAGTCTCGAAATATAACCATATAATATCAATAAATAATTCACAAAAAATAAAATATGTTACATATTTATGATATTAGTTATAAGATTTAGTGTCAATATGATTAAAAATGAAATTTCAATAATATTCAAATTAGAATATTAGACCTTGTAAAATAGCGTTGTATTGATGTACTTAGTAAAATGTTATTAAATTATTGATTTTTTTTCATTGATGTACTTATTATTTATCATTATTGTAATTTTATCATCATAGTTTAGACAAAGGAAAAGTATCATGTTTGGTGATAACCCATCACATCTAGCAGGGCTGAAGGGTAAGATCTCATGATTAAAGGATGATACAGATTTAACACCCACCACTTACCTACATGATGTCTTGGTTAATATAATTTTTTTTAATTAAACCATTTAAAAAATAAATATTAATAATAAAATAGTGGTTTTACTTTTTAGGATAAGAGATTAATATATTATATTATTTAACTTGTGCGATCCATATTGATTTTGAAAATTGGTTTGAGATAGAAGGAAATACTTTTCAAACTTTTATAGAACTTAAGATGTATTAAATGTGAATTTTAGCTCTTCAGGTATAAAAAATTAATTTTTGGATATTCATTTCTTAGGGTACTGGATGAATTTCAAATTGGTCCAAGAACAACCCAAGGATGAAGCTATTCTTATGAAATATAAATGCATTAAAAAATTATATTTCATTGTATTCATAGACATTAAAATAATTCATAAAGTATTAAAAATCGTTCTTGAAAAAAAAACTATCCCAATACATGCATATTCGATCAATCATACAGTCTTTTAGATCATCACAAATTTTTGGTTTTTTGGCCCTTAACAATACATTGATCATTCAATTTAATTAAAATAAATTACATCAATCACTCTATATAATTATTTAAACTTTTATTCCATGTAAAAATTACTACATTTCACCTATGTTCTTCTATTTGTAAACCTAGCTATGTTTTAAACCAAATTACCTCTTTAAATACCTTTCCCTCAGAGTAAGAATATGTTTTATTAACCATTTTACTGATGTTGTTTTTTTAGTAAAGTAATTTCCAAACGTAAAACCTTTATTACAATGATAAAATTCAATTTTGATAGGGAAATTTATTATTTGGGGGAGGATATAACACACTAATATTCTAAAAGAATAAAAATATATTTGACAATGTATGTGACATGAAACACAAATCTTAGAAGAAAATATAAAACCCTGAAACATTAAAATATATTTATTTTAAAATAAATTAAATATATTTTATATTTTTCATTACCCAAAACACTAATTATATATTTCGCTACATGAAACACTATTTTTATATTTTATCACACGCAACACCCATTTTATCCTTCGTTACACAAAACAGCGTGTTTAAAAAAAATGTAAAATATTAGTAAAATGTTATTATAAATATAATAGTAATAAAATAGCTAAAACATTTGTGGAAATGATTATTAATATAAAATTATGAAAAAAGTTTTTATCTATTGATTAGAGAAAAATATGAATCATTTAGAAAGAAATGAATTACGAAACATCTTCTAAAAGACAGATTTGTCATACTTTGTGTGCATAATTTAAAACTAATTCTAACCACTTCGAGAATTTTTTTTTGAAATAATAAAAATATTTTATAAATTAAAATGCTAAAATATCATTGTATGAATATTTTTTATTTTTCTAAAAAGTCATAACTCATGATGAATAGTGAAAAATAATAAATTTTAATTGATTATTGGTCTTTTGTTTAAATTATTTTTAAGGTAAAATTATATATATATAATTATGTTTAAAGTAAAATTATTTATATTATAAATCCATTAATCGAATGTAAGTCATTGGAATAATTTTCTTATTGAATTTTTATATTCAAACTTTGTAAACTTTTGAATATTTTCTCTTTAAAAACTTGTTTTCTCATCACATCTAAAGAATTATTTTTAAATTATAATTTTCCACTTATGTAAATGGAAGTTGAAAATTTGTATTCAATATTTTTAATCTTAATTATTTATATTATATAATAATTAAATTAAATTTCTTAATAAAATTAATATATAATATAGTAAAAATTAATTACTTGGTTTAGGAAAAAATTGTTTTAGTAGGGGGTCAATCTAAAATCATAAGGTTATAATGACTTTTAAATTTTTCAAAAACCTATTAGCTGTAAATAATAAACAATTATGACTCTATTGTTCATTAATAGCCTTTTTTTACCCTTTTAAAATATCATAAATGTGGGAGCACTCAATTATTTTCAAAACTACCAATTCTGTCCTCTCCCCCTTGTATAAAATCTATCCATATATTCACATTTTAAAACCATCAAACCAATTGGATTAGCCAAGACCTTCCCAAATAACATCAGAACTTCCATTTTATAATATTGAAGGCCTTATATTGAATATAAAACCTACCTAATAAGGCATTTGGTGAAATACTAAAGAGGATACCTGATGATGTGGAATATAAAGACACATGTGACAAGTAATACATAAGGTAAGGGACTTAGTCTCAGTTTCAATTTGTTAAGGAATATTATGATTTTATAATCCTTTATTATTTTACCAGGTGCATATAAATCCCACTAAAAATGTTATATATTGAATCTATCTATTAACATAACATTTATGATTTATTTTGATGTTATTCTTTCATGATTTTTACGATTCAAGTGTTTCCAAAGTGATGTGGGTCTTTACATTAAAAAAATCTTTTATGGGTTCCCTTTAAACTCTTCTTGTTCATTGTAGACATTTTTTTAGTCATTTTATAAATTTTTTAACTTGAATAGTTGTTTTGTAAAGTGAATTTTATATTACTTTTCCTTTTGAAAAAAAAATCAAATATGAAACATTTTACGTGTTTTATATGGAATGTGTTTTTAAACAAATAAAGGAATGTTCCGCACAAAGACAATGAATTTTCCACTGACATGACCAATATTTTTTATCTATATTCCATTTAAATATTTCATTTTTTCTTCATATGAAAATCCTCTTCCCTTTTTGGTGTTTTTTATTGATAATGGGTTTTTGAAGAAATCATGTTTTTTTATTGAAATTGGTTTTTAAATGAAATGGGTATTTTATCTGAAAGTATTTTTTATATGGGTTTGTAAATATTTTTAAAGGGGTTTATGGGGAAATTTGATTATCCATTGTATTTTTTGTGACTATTACATGAAATGGGTGAACCGGATAAAGCATATTTGAAGGGTTGAGCACCATTATTACTCATGGGTGAGCTTGATATTGCCTATATAGCGGGTTGAGCCCTATTATATAGATCATGAAAAATGGGTGAGCGAGCTATAGATTATAAGAAGGGTGGGAGACATTATATATCTCCAATGCATTAGATAATGAATATATTTGAATTTTTACATATGGCAACTCGTATTGGTTTTATGAATAGTATTCACTTAGTAAGTGAATAGTGTTTTAATTTATTGTAATGGGTTTTAGAGTATTCCTTTGAGAAAAACTAGTGTGTTTTTTACATGAAAATTGTTTTCTTATTGCACACAAAAACGATTAATATTAAAGGTAAAAGTAATTGGAGTTTTCTTATTTTTCACTTGACTAATGTTTATCTTTATTTTTATACATTTTACTAAGTTATTTGTTCTAATATAATTTTTTCTAAATGTTTTCCACAGGTGTTAAGCTTAAGTGAATCGAAAAATGTCAACTTGAAGGTCATAGAAGTTTTTTATGAAAACAAATTATTCTTTATTTTTAAATTTTTATAATATGGAGTTAACAGATACTAATCAAAAGTGTCCAATTTATTTTCATGGTTTTTTTGTATGACTTATGAACTAATTATCAAAAACAAAAAACCTAAAAAGATCCTCAAATATAATATAATGAGTTTTTGACTAAAAACTCCTAATTATGTAATCTAAAATATCATGTCCTTATACTGATATTCTCTTCAGTTACTTAAATCTTTCTTCACATTCATATATCTATATGAACATAGGCCCCTTAACATAGGGATTGGGTAACACAATGTTGACAAATTTTCAAGAATGTATTGATAATATCCATCTAGTATAGTAAATATATGTATCTCAAACCATATGGTTCATCTAGACACACATTTAATAACTTCTGTCTTTTAAAGATATAATAATATACCCTCACATGATATTATATCAACCATTAATGAAACATTTTGAATTCAGAGTTCACTCTTGGTAAATTTTTCATAATACCTATCCTTCTTAAGATTCATCCATATCATTATCAAATTACCTTTCATGATATTCCTTGAATTTTGAATATATAAAATTATAATCTATAAATACTAACACAAACTAATCATTGTATCCTTTAATGACTCTACTGATTATATCCATGATGATACATGGGTCATCAGTAAGAAAAAATGGTGTCACTATAATTTTATATTGTCCAAACATTATATGTAATGTTTTCCTGGGAAAATCCTTATTCTTAAGACATAAAAGATAATCTCCCAAATGTTGATAAATGTTTGAAAATATTTTTATTTTCATATTTGATCAAAAAATTAACCAATAAAGACTCAAGGATTCTTGTTCTTAATAGTGATCTAGTTATGTTCTCTATAATCAATGAAAAGTCACATTGATCCGTCTCTCTTCTAAACTAAAGGAATTAGTTCACACCATGGTGACAGACATGGTTGAATGAATCCCTTTTCAAGATTATATTGGTTATAATTATTTGGTTATTTAAACTCAATTGTGGTTATACTATATGGATTCATTTCTGGAGCTGTAGAACCAGGTATGAGTTCGATGGAGAAATCAACTTCCCTATTTAGTGAGATAATATGTTATTCTTCCAAAACGACATTAACAAACTCCTGAACAATTGGAATATCTTTGATGATGAAATTATTTATAGCTTCTTTTGATAAAAACCCTATTGGAATATGAATCAATTCCCTTTTCATGAATTTAATTTTCATTAGAATATCATATATATGTTATCCACTAATATATGATCATAGGTTGATTCAGAATTTCAAATATAACATCCATTCCTTGACAATTTCTGTTAGATTTATGTAATGAAATTAAATCCTTGACTAAGATAACTTCAAACTAAAACAAATGTAAATTAATAATAAGGTTAGAAAGAACTTTCCCGCAATCTTCCACAAGATAGAATATATAGACTTGAGGTGTGACCAGCGTAACATTAGGATATTTCTCTACTAACTCACTATCTAGTCATTGAAGATATGAATTAATATTTCAACATGATTTCCCGGATATACAAAAATACATATAACTATGATCAAATAGGATACATAAATATTAGAGCATACTTGTTACCACCTAAAAATAATTGTTATATCTTGAATCCCATACTAAAACATAAATGGTTTGAGTGGGCATCAAACAAAATTAATCAAAGTGATCAATCATATAATCCTTAAAATCATTTATAGGATGTGTAAATCATGACACCTAATTTTCAATTTCTGAAACTATAGGGTTAACCTAGGTCATTCATGATTGTTATAAAAAAATTATATTTTATCATATTCATAGACATATCCCCAAGGTTCTAGCTAAAGTTATCTCATCCTAATTTCCAAATATTAACAATACCCTACTATAATACCATCTATAATGACACATAATATTTATGCATTGATATCACATCTCAATATATAAGAAATTATTTCATAACATAATGATCCATTCTAGAATCATATATCTCTACTTCATTTTTAAAAATTGGAATATTAAAAACATGTTCATAAAATATATACATTATATCTCATTGTGTTCGTTATACCTATCTAACTTCTAAGACATATAATTATTTTTAGATTACTTCATAACCAATATAATGGAAACATAAAAATGGTTGAGCTTGAATTATTAAAAAGTTTTAATGATGGATGTATCAATGGTCACTTGATAATACCATGAACATATGCTTATTAGAACATGAGAATGAAATTTTAAATTCTTACCCCAAATATGAAATATCATAATCATGGGTCATTTAATAATTATAGGCAGTTCATATGAAAGGAATCATAACAGAATCATGAAACATGATCTATGAGAGAATAATAGTGTCATAATACATAAGTTTTTGGCAAACACATAAGAATAAAAATAATGTCATTTTTAGTGACGGAAAACTTCCAACTGTATCAGAGTGGAATGAATTAACTCATCAAACTATTTCATTGGTTAATTCTCACTCTAAATAATATAAAAATGATAACAGACCCTTACATAACTGGGTTCTCTCACCATTATAATAATATTTATATCATTAGACATAAATAATTACCTAATTCATTGGAGTGAGTTATAAATCCCATGTATCCTTGGTTATAATGTGACAACTAACCATGGTTATAATATAACCACCATCCTTGGATATAATGATACCACCATCCTTAGTGATAACATATCCATCATCCTTGTATAAAAAATAACCATAATTGGTTGACATA
Organism: Viscum album; assembly: GCA_963277665.1. Classification (NCBI taxonomy): domain Eukaryota; kingdom Viridiplantae; phylum Streptophyta; class Magnoliopsida; order Santalales; family Viscaceae; genus Viscum; species Viscum album. The sequence continues at coordinate 226,277,266 of OY728125.1, forward strand.
ATGTAACCACAATCCTTAATGAAAACAATATATGTTTGTTACCTAAGATAATAAAAAAAATCAACAAATCAGAACACTAAAAAATAAATTGCTTTGAAAAAAAATTCATCATTTTAACCTAAACCTTGGAAAATGAGAGGTTCTTATAAATATATTGTCATAATAAAAATTAGCTATCCCTAAATAAATTATTTTGGTATCATTGGATTATATCCCAATTAAACTATATGTAAAATCAATTTATATCATATTATATAGAAAATGACATTGAAAAAATATTACTTTGAGCATTTTTTGAGGAAAATTTCATTTTTCACATTACCTTTTTAAAATATAAAAAATTTAAAAATTTAAAGAAATATTATTATGTGAAGATAATACTGAATATTATAGTGGAATAATAAAATCATCTATCATATTGTAAAATGAAAAAACATTTTTATGTTGTATGTGTTAAAAAATATTCCATTCAAATTTTTCTAAAAAATGTTAGGAATTCCCTCATTCAGAAGTTGTTAAGAATATAACTTTTATAAAATTTAATTGAAACTAGAAAAACGGGAAAAAAATTAAATTATAAAATCATAATATAATAGTAAAATGCATAAGAAAAAACATTTTCATAAAATATATATGGAAGGAAAAAATTCAATAAAAGATAAAAGTAAGTCGATTTTTCTTAAAAACGTATTTTTGACCCCTTGAGAACATAACACGAGTAAAATGAAATTAAGACATTTTTTAGCTAAATAAATATAGGATAAGAAAATAAATGTCTTAATAGTGAGTTATATCATATGATTTTATATTTTGATAGAGAATAACAAACCATTATGATAAATAATGAAACTCTATCCTAAAACACATACCCCATTGGTAACATTCTGAATAATAAGAACCATGAAAGAAATAAAATTAAATATACATTTAAATTGTTATATAATTATATATGAACAATCATAATAGATATTCATGGGATTTATATACGTCATATTAATGAAACATGTGGTGAATCTGGAATGTGTCTCACAGAAATAAATAGGGTGTAAAAATCACTTACCATAGGTCTCATTTCATTTATTCCCATTGGATTTTTCTATATAATAAATATAAATTAATTATAAATATATTTCAGAACTATACTCATATATATCATACCATGTAACCTTTTTTGCCAATGTTTTTGCACTTATTTATTAAAATCAATGTTTTTGGTGATATATTCTTTTTTTTCATGTATGTTCTAGTTCTGTAATATTTGCCATGGAATTTGGATCATGGTTCCATCATATACATAATTTTAATAATGATATAAATATATAGTAAATTCATTATATACATGATTTGAGTCATTACTAATATATATATATATATCTATATATAAACAAATTACATAGATCACGTGGATGGTTCGCAGGCATCAATGTCATTTTCATTTTTTAGAAATGGAATAAAAAACATTAAATAATAACACAAAATTAAAAAAACTTATCATATAAGATATATATTATACATTTATTAAATCATTCATTGTTTACATCAAAATAAATTAGATTTTAAAAACAAATCACTTCGCTTTTTGGAGATGGTAGCCCTTATGTACACGCAATCAATATTATCATTTTAAAACTATTTTGAATGTAATAATTTAGATGTGATATTACATTTAAATAAGTATAATTATGTCATAAATATCATATATATACATTAAACCCATCATAATATCCATCAACTAAAGATGGTTTTTTCAAATTAATTGTATCTTAATGTGGAGATTGTATGTCATATGTATGCACAAGTGACACTTTTACTCCTCGTTTAATGGAAATAGGGTCAATAAAGTTTGTTTAATAATAACTACATTTCATTATATATTTATTATATTTAAGTTATAATTTTATAATGAATATAATACATTTATAGGAGTTAACAATAAATTATGAAGAAAGAGATTGTTTAAGGTGATTACCTCCTCCGAGAAATAACTCCTTTAGATCTCCTATTAAGGGATCTGGGGATAGAATTTAATGAATAAAAGTGTTAATATAATGTGGATATGGTATTGGATAAGTGATCAAGGAAGTGGATGTTTATTCTAGAAGGATCAACATTATGTGAATCAGAAAGTAAATTGTTTCCCTTTTATAATTTAGTGAAGGGGAGCCATAGAACTTACTAAATAGACTGAAATATATTAAAGTAATTAGGAAGGAAAATTCTTCTATAAGGTCAATTAAGGAGAATGGGATAATATTTTTCACCATATTTTAAAATTGTTTTCCAGTTTAAATGTTTTTTATTTTTATGTAATTTAATAAAATGTTATTTTCTGAAAATATCATTATTACCAATTTGGAAACTATTCATTAAATTTGATTTAAAAGTCAATAATAAAAAACATTATTAAACTAAAATTTATTAACCTGAAACTAATATTTATTAAAGACCTAGAAAAATTTTGGCACATAATAAATCACTAAAATTATATTTATTTTATCATTTTTAGAATCATTTATTATATTTTTATTAATTTGAGAAATACCTTGATGTTGTTCCATAAGAATTTAATATAATTATATAATCACTAAAATTTTTCATTAAATATATATCAAAAAATAATAATTTCATTAATCACAATATATATACTTATATTTATTCATAAAATTCTTTTGTCCTTATGAGTGTATATAAAAGATATATAAAACTTGGAGACAGAGATTTTGTAACTTTCCTTGGTTTTAATATTATATTGGTAAATTTCTGGGGAAAGTGTCCGTGAAACAACTCAATTTTCAAAAAAGTTTATAAATTTATAATTCCCATTATACAATAATAATTAGAATGAATAATTAGGTCTTTATTACTTTGTTAAAACCAAAATTAATATGATTTACCTATTTCCATAGTGATAAATATTACCATGATTTCTATACATGTTGTTTAAAATTAAAAGGGGAATATTTAAAAAAAATTAACCTCCTGATTCCATATATGTAATCAATTTAGTAAAAAAAATTAAAATAATTAGAAGTAATTAATTTAAAAATAAATTCCTAACATGTGACAAAAACCATCTTCTAGAAAAATAAATTTATAAGTAGAAAAAATTATTATATTCTAATTAAATGAAATGAAGAAAATATTAGATGAATGTTTAAATAATTTATTAAATTTATAAAATTTGAATTTTATTAAAATTATTTACTAAAGTTGGTTTATTTAATTTATTATATTAAAAAAGTGCTCATAAATAATGTTTTTAAGAAACATATTTCTTCTACATTAAAAAGATTTTATTTTTATATATACTAAATTGGTAACCAATGAATTTATTCTATTAATGTGTAGAAGAATTAACCTATTCTTTATTATTATTCAAAAACACCATTCTAAAAGCTTTGTAGTTTCTATCACGAAATAATATTTTAAAAATATATCGTTGTTCTCTATAACTTGGTGCTACGTATGATTCAAGCTATTGAACAAATTAAAATAATAGGAAAACAATATTTTATAAAATATCATGGAGATATAACTTGGATCTAGTTCTTTATAAAAAATCTTATAATACATTACAGTATATTTATTTTATATTTTCTACAATAACGAGCCATGTAGGGTTTGATAAGTAAATATTTGATACTTTTCTCATAAGAGGTTCAAACCTAGCATTATCAAGATGTGTCGAGAGAGAGGAGGGAGATATTTTACTTTATAAAAAGTATTAAATTATTCTTCAAGAATCATAATAAGATTATTATGTCAAATTTTTATATTTCATGATTTTTATAATGGTAAAAAAGTTGAAATTAATTGGTGAAGAAAAATAAAGAAGAGAGTAAAAGTAAAGTTAGAGTGTCAAGGAAATATCTTTAATGAACATTTACTAGATTTTTAATTAATTGAATTATTGGGTTTTTATAACTTTAGAACAACCCTACGGGGTACTTTGATGCACTTGATTGGAGAAATAAAAAGATATTTGGATTTGAGAAGTTTATGGGATGTGATTTACAAAGGGAAAGTAGATGGGTAATTTTATGTGATGACATGTCTTATGTGATCATTTTGGATAATGTCCTATGAATAGTATTGATAAACATAAAATTTAAATGTTTTTATTTCAATAATGGTAATTTATTTTACATTAAAAATCCAAAATCGAATGAAATCACTAATGGAGCTATAATTTTCACATATTATATACTGTATTACAATGTTATAAATACCATAAAAGTGTTATTTTATGGGAAATTGTCACATTTTTATGTTTTAGTGGTATTTTGATCTCAAATGCAAACATGGCTTAATTATGGTGTTTACCTGTTTTATTTGTCTTCAGTATTTTGGCCATAATAATTACTAAACTTAACAAAATTGTGAAATTACTTTTTTGTACGTTTCCTTATATCATGGTCCGCATTTCATCCTTCTGAAGGCCCAGCTCAATCAATCATTTGGAGGCCCAAAGTTAGCTCACAAACCGGACCTTGAAAACTGTGTACAGATTTGGAATGTTTTAAAGATGAGCTTGTATCTCCAATTATACATGTCCAATGGGGCTGAACTTCAACAAGGAGCTGTTAGAGGAATTAAATAATTTCATTAATTAATGAGTACACGTATGAATCAGCTGTTTTCAAGGCCATAATGACATGGGAAGTTGGAATTGTGGAAGATGAAGAGTCATGTGGACAAATTGAATGTGCCGAACCAAATCCGCCATAAATCATTCATACATGGACCAGTCGTGCTGAACTTTTGTGGAGGAACGCGGAAGAAGATGTGGAACAACTTTAAAGAAGGTACCATGTTCCAAAAATGCAATTTAATGGTCCTACAATTCATGAACTCTCGGCGGACAGGATTGAGAGATATTTCTTCACACATTTTCCCTATAAATATGTAACTCCTTTCCCTTTTACAAGGATGGATTTTTCAAGGGGGTAGGACAAAGGGAGTGAGATTTTTTGGAGGAGATATTCTGAATAATAGGAGTTCAATTGACAATCAATACATGAAGGGTTAAACTCCAAGTGGTGGTTGGCAGCGGAGATCCAAAGATTCTTCCCTTTTGAGTTTGGAACATCAATGTATTCAAGTTATATTTTTCTGGAATTGGGTTTCATGAATGATGGAGGTCTCTTTTCTTTCATTAATTCAAATTATTCTATATTGTTCTATACTGTTTATCAACTTATGAATGTAAAATAATTGTCTTGTTGTTTAAACTTCTTTGGGCGAGGTCTCCCCATTGAGCACAAGAAGTTCAATTAGTTTTGATTGCTCGAAGGTCTTTGGGTAATTGAATTACATTCATAAGAGGATAAACACCCATATTTGAGGTCTCGATATGGTGTCTAGTTAATATAGGTGTTCACTTAGATATATTTGAGTGATCATTGAGAAATATAAACTGATAGTTCAATTAAACAAGGATAGAGGGAGTATCTGAGGATCGATTTTTGTCCACCACTGCCTTCTTTTGTTTGTTTTCATCAGTCTAGTTTGCTTCTGATTTCCAATCACTAACATATATTAATATTTTAATTCTGATTTTATATTATTTAACATTTTTAGTGTAATTTTAAATCCCCATTTCTAATTTTGACATTACCAAAAACAAATTAACAATGTGACAGTTTGATAACTTAGCTTGCGACCTCCTCGTGAGACAACCCCGTGGTCACCACTGTGCTACATTTTTAAGGGGAAATTATTGACTGGATTTTCATGAAAAAAACCCCAGAGTCAATCACTAATGTGTATATTGAATTGTAAATAATCAATGCTAGATTTATTTGAATTAAATAAATCGTAGGTTCCAAAAAAATTTGTTACCGTTATCAAAATTAACAATATATTTTATAAATGAATTATTTTACTACATAAAATACCTTTTTCAATAAAATTGTTTAATAATTTTTTATTTCATAATTATATAGTCATGAGGACATAAAATTTATAAAATTTCTAAAAACTATATTTTTTACTATTCAAAAAAAAGGAACAACCGTTTTTAAAAAAAAATCTAAAAATTCACCATGTATTCGTATAGACACAATGAATTCAAAATTGATGTTATTTTTTTCTAATTAGATACAAATAAAACCTTTTTTTTAGAAACAACATTACACAATGAAAAAAATATAAAATTAAATATCAATCTTTTACTATTTTTATTATTATTTCATATTAATTACAAAATAATTGAGCGAGAAAATATTTTTTTTATAAGTTTAAAAATTTTAGATAAATAATTCATAAACTGTAATATAATAAATTTAATAATATAAATTTTTATTAGTTATAGAAAAATATAATTCATCAAAAAATAATCCTTTTAATATAAAAATAGTTTATTCAATTCCCATTATATATTTATTTATTATATATTAAATTTTTTCAAAATAATGAATATATAAAATTATTATTTGAGAAAATAAGAAAAAATTAAAGTAAATCAATTTAACAGTTTTCGAAAAGCATTCCAACTCATATATCTATCAGATACATGAATTGGTCCACGACATTCCAATAGGATATAACTGATATGATTAATATATAGAATAGGGGAAAAGTAATCATAATAAATCACTTTTGATGATTTCCCCATAAATTAAATTTAATATATGTATAATAAATATGTGATTTTTAAAGAAAATTCATCATGAATCATATATAGATTAAAAATTCAATTTATAATTGAATTAGATGAGATAAAAAACATTTAAAGATGAATATATAAGCATATATAAATTATCCATCTTCTGACCTTCCCAATTTCCTCTACTTGATAACACTTTTTGTTTACCCCAGTGCTCCCTAAATATATAGTGAATCCTAAAATCAATAAGTATAAACAAAAATAATGAAATACACAAACAAGAATTACTGAAAGAAGTAATGAACAAATTTTAAGGGCCATGTCATTGAAAATAAATGAATATAATTAAATTCCATATAAAATATATAAAACTAACTTATTTTGGAATTTGATAAATAAAAACTGAAACTAAGCACAATTCCCTCCGTTCACTAATCGACATTGATGCCATAAAAGCACTAACACTGTGAAATATCTAAATATAAAACTAAAACTGAAATATTGATAAGAATTAATTAAAAATACTCTCTAGGACAACATTATCCATTCTTCCTTCTTGATTTTTATTAAATATCCATTTTAAGATAGTTTTAAAAAACAACAAACAAGTTTGTGTTTCATTATTAATTACATTTAATGAAAATAACACACTAATATAATTAAATAAATATTATTCCTTATTTATTTTAAATGATAAAAAATCACATAGAAAACATCTATAAGCACTCACCCATTTGTAATCAACACACCAGATTTAAACATACACTTGAAATGACCTTATAGGTGCCATTTTCAATGTTTTGTTTTAAACTAATTAAATACACTTGGAAAATGATGAAATAATAAAAATATTAAATAACTTATTATATAAAATATCAAATAATGAAACACAATTACCTAGTTCAAATAAATCCATAGAAAATCAAATGGAGGGATATGGGAGAGAGAGAGACAATAATTTCCCCTTGTAGAATCATATATAATCATGGGAACCTAATAAATCAATGGAAAAAACTAGGATAAATCTCTATAATTATAATAAATATAGATTATCCCCAAGTAATAATCAACCATACCAAAAAATATGTGTCACTCATATTGTTCTAGCCTAGGGGAATATCCCCTAACCAGAGAAAATATATATCACAAACACTAGTCATAGTGTAATAATTTACTACCACAGCATGTATACCAATATTTCCCACTAAGCTACCACTGATTTCCATTTAGAACCAAAATTTGGAGATGAGTGACATAATCAGACGTGATGATGTTTATGAATCCAAATGGTCTGTTAACCACTTCTAACCTCCATAATAATTGAATTAAAAAACAACTACAATAAAGAAGTGTATATAAAAAATAACAAGTATTTCCCCAAAGGCCAAAATCCATAATACCCATAAAAAACCGCCCATAACAAACAATCCAGCCATGGCGCTCATGATGGTTTCACACACACACATACACACCCTAATTTAGATATGACTAAAAAGAGGAAAATGGGCCTGCCAAAACCACATAGGATTACAATTTCATTTATAATAATTTAATGATATTTTCATATATCACATTAAAACCCAAAATTTAAAATAACCATTAATACTCATAGATGAAATCTATTCTTGTTTAATAAAACCCTATAAAAACTATTCAATACCATTATATTATTTAATACATTACCTAAATATTATAAAAGAAATTTTATGATTCTTATTTTTTTCCAAAATAATATTTAAGTAATTTGACACCACTTACCATTTCAAGTAATATATGAAATATAAATAAAAATATATCAAAAATAATTTCAAAATATTAAAAAAAATTATGAACATTGATATAATTTATAATGGTACAATAAGGATTCTCCTTAAATATGTTCAATTTAGGTTGTCAAAAAATCATTCCTAAAATATTGCAAACCCGTTTAATTCTTTCAAAACATGATTGAAACAAAATTTCTACATTATATATTTAATAAATACATGCTACACTACTATTAAATATTAAAACATTAAATATAAAATATAAAAACTATTAAAAATTAAATTCTATAACATGTTGAAGACGCACCTCAAATCAATGGTGGTAAATCCAAAACTTTAATAATGTATGAATGGTCTTTGATGAATACATCATAAAAACTATTTATGAATAAATTAATAAAAATAAATTGAAGTCAAAACATATATGGTTTATTTGAACATGGTGTACTGATATGATAAGGGAAAATTCTAGGAAAAAGAGAAGGGAAAGGAGATGAGATCTTACATGGATAAATGGTGATTAATCTCGATGGAATCCAAATGAATTCATGTAAATAGTTGAGGTAAAATGGGGGAGAGTTTATTCTATATTAGGGGGAACATTAGTGAAAAGGAGCATCCATTCAGTTGTGTGATGTAAGAGGTGTATGGGAGAGTGGTGGTAACATGAGGTACGAGGGATGTTGACACCGAAGTAATGAGATGCATGTGATCTCATACATGGGGATGATCAGGTATAAATCTATACACTGGGAGGACGATATAGCACATAGCTAAAGGTGAAAGAGTATATAAAATGAATGAATAACAAAAATATAAAAATTTATATATTTGAAAATATAAAAAAATATTAAACATTTAATATTCATATATGAGCATGGTTTTCCAAATTATACAGTAACCATATTCCTACTGTGATAAAAAAGAGTCACATAGTTTGTCATGGGGCCTCTCAAGGTTGGATAATAGTGCAATACCCAATCTAAAATTTATTTTTCTTTTCATTCATAAAAATTAATGGTTAAATAATTTTTATATATATATAACATTCTAACTACTTGATTCTTAAAATGATAAAAAATTTCAAAATTAAAAATCTAAAAATTAAGTAAACATGTCATAACATATATTAAATTAAGCTAAAATTAATTAAAATAAATTAAAAAAATATAGTTTCACATGGTAGTTACATTTAAACAATAAAGAAACTGGTTAAAGTAGAAGTCATGGGAATGATAATTTTATTCCCCTTTAAAGTATGAGGTTGGTGGGGTAGGGATAAACTAAATACCTATAATAACATAAGATATACACAAATCATTTCATATGAGATAAAATATCCATCCAAAATCCTAAATAGAACAAAAATTATCTCTTAAAATCATGAATCACCTCTATGAGAAACAATAAATAACCATCTATATCAACGTCTAAGATGAGTCATATTCCAAAAAAAGTACTAACGTAGTAAAATAAATGATATTACAACTCTTTTAAAATGGAAAACACCAACCAATACACACACCTTAAGGAAAAAATACACTAATAATCCTAATTCCACTAAATTTCAAAAAAAATAAAATATCAATCACAATACTAAATATCCACTAAACATATAAAATAATGATCTCAAAATAAAACTCGACCCAATTTAATCCTAAAAAAATAAGGGTTTTAAAACTATGTTGTTATCCTCTATTCAGTAATACTATGACCTCATCCATAATGAATTTTATCATTAAAAACCACAATGATCCAACACCCTCTGCTTCTCAATAAAGTAATAACTGTCTTGGATAACCTAGAAAAGATTACATGGTATTTTATTGTCTAGACCACAGGGATACCAACCTCAAAAATATTATTAGATAAGAACAGGCCACAACCTCCTAAAGATACCAAAAAAAATACCAACCCATGGATAAACAAACCCAAATTCACAAGGCATGAACAATGTCACCATTCTATAAAAAATTCCAAATATCTATCCAAGGAATGAAACACCAACCTAAATAATTACCTCATAAAAGATCCAATGCTTCCAAAAATTCATAGATAGTTATTACATAAACCAAACAGGGGTCCAATGAAAGGGTTCAAGTGAACAAAGTTTCAATTTTTTCTTTTCTATTAAGAATAAGGGTATAAATTGGAATAGAATAAATATTCATTAAGTTAAAGGGTCTCACTAGGAGGGATATTCAAAATATAAATCATTCTAACATCATCCTTATCCATTTTCAAATCCTTATATATTAAATAATAAGATACATTAATAAACTCAATTTATGTCTCACAATGCACATCCTATGTCCTTTCACGAAAAGAAAAACCTAAATTTATAAATTACTAACACAACAAATTACTTTCATATATTATAAAACCACTTTTTTAAAATATCACTAAGTTTCAAAAGATAGTTTAAAAACCACACAGATAACTCATGTACTAAACACTTTTTTAATAATTTTATTTTAATTTTAAATCATTTTAAAATAAAAATGTTTCAATTTAAAAAAATTCGATGAAAACTAATTATCGTACCAAAACATTTCATTCAAAATCCATAGTTAGATAAAATTATTTTTAAAATTATTTTTATGAAATAAAAATTCCTTTTTTAAAATTGTTTTTTAAAAACAATTTTTTATTCTGAAATTTTATTAAAAATAAGAAAATTAATTTTTCATCAAATAATTTTTTGAAAAAAAAATATTTCAACTAAAACATAAAAAAAACACCATATAAATCATCACAATTACATAAAATATTGATTTAGGAGGATAGACATGTGACTACATTTTATTGACAACCATCACCCCAATTATATGAAAAAACTTGAATCAAAATAATCATAATTTGAATTCAAACTTAATTTTTATATCAACTATATCAAACTGAACAAAATCAAAATCAAAATCAATGAATGAATACTAGGCTACCCAGGAAAACTCAAAGATCTAAAAAGATGAGATCACATGAAAATATACCCCTTGTGTCCCTATTGAATATTTATATATAATTTCAAACTACAGTTAACGAATAAATAAAAAGGGATCTCTAAAACTAAGGATCGTTGAATAACCTAGTAATTTCATTCCATTTTTCACAAACCAAACCTATCTTTCAATCCATTTGATTACTAAAATGGAAAGAAACTTACCCAGGTAATCCTTGATCACACCATGCTAATGGAATTAATCAAACCCATCATAAGAAATTACATTGGATGGTTCTTCTCATAATTTTAAATAAATTAAATTATAAGATAAATTCTATACCAAATATTTATCACGACCAATCTAGAGGGTAGAAATCCAAGCAAAATATGAGTTGGTAGAGAAAATTAAAATATAAAAATTAAGAATATATAATATAATCCTCTTGATCACCAACCAACATACCATGTTGAGCCAACAAACTATACCCAACCCCAATGTACCTCAATATGTTTAAGCTCATTAAATAAGCATCTCTCTGTACGAATAATGATATCTACCAAAATATTATTACTAAAACTATTATTGTAATCATTTAAATGTAAAATTTATGAACATTCTATAAATATAAAGGTTATTTACATAAAAATATGGAAAAGTAATACATAGATGAATGAGATAAATAAATCATAAACTAATATCAATCCCCACTGGTCCAAAACAACCCCTGACACTAGAAACTTATCAATAACTATAATGAAGAGAATAATTACCTAAATAAAAATTGTCAATATTTTTTGGAATAAAATCCCTCCATATTCCTCCACCCACCATACCACATATGATTCATTTAAATAAATACCAATTTCAATATTCTTGTATATATAGAAATAAAATATTTTTTTGTTCTTAATTAAATTTAAAACCAAGAAAAAATGATTATGACAAACAAAAAAATTATTATTTAATTATTTTAAATTTTTGTTATCACTTATGAATAAATTTACGATCCTCAATCCAATTTTAACAAAAAGTCTAACTTTATTCCCATGTTTGAAATCAAATTATAAACACATAATCAGAAAAATTATAATAGTTTTAATAAATACGACAAATTGACATTCTATAGAATTAATTATCAAGGAATAGGGAAAAATTTAGAAAATGAAATGAAACACATTATACCGATAAATCTAGGGAACATGAATTAGATATATATATATATATATATCTAATTAACTAAATTAAATAATCTAGTATCTTGGGAAATTATGTTCTTAGTGTAATCGATATAGTAAATGTCTATAAAATTAATGTAAATAAAAACTGGATCTAAGTAAAATCAACCATCACAAATATTTGGTGACAACCATAGTGGTCTGACCGATGGAAATATGTTATAAGTAGTAAAAATAAACCTCAGGGCCATTATTTAGAACTTAATATTAAACAAGTTAATTATATATACCTATATTTCTTTAATATATTATATTTATTTTCAATGAAAATCAAAATGTGGTAGTGAGCATTAAAATTTAACTAGAAGTAGTACACGCATCAAAAGCATAAGAATACCTCTCCTCACATCCACTACCCAAATAATAAAAAAATTTATTTTTGTTATGTTTAAATAATTTATATCATAGAGAATTCCTAAAATGATAAAATCCATAAACACATAAATAATCACCCAATTGCTATAATCTGAAAAAGGGGCTCATAGGCTTGCACATGGACATGAACATTTAGAAATCACAAAAAAAATTCAACAATTATTGGTGAAACTATTCTAGAAACCAAGATGATTTATAATAAATTAAAAACATTTATTATATTTCCCTAGATAATGTGGAATTTAAAGGAACCCATTATCTTTGTTTATGAAATCAATTCCCATTTTATGAAACAAATTATTAGGGCTAAATAATTTTTATTTTATTTATTTTATGAACCAAATTTGGTCAACACACGTTTATGATCCATGTTTGGTTTTAGAATAATTATTTAAGAAATTATAAATTACTAAGAATCTCTTATAAAACATGAAATTTGATGTAAAATTCTTTTGAAAATAAAATTATATGCCTTTAACATTTTAAATATCATTATTGAAATTTATTAATTGAATCTCATTATTTAAAATAAGTATTGGTGTTTGAGGTATAATAAAAAATATCATTAATTAAAACTATGAAACCATTTTTTTTCTTTGGAAACAAGGATGAAACCCAATATTGACTTTTAAAATTCAATAAAAACAAATTTTAAATCCATTAATTAATTAATACAAAAATTAAGAAACAAATAAAAAAATGGTTCAAATATAAAAAACAATAATATGGAGGAAACCAACCAAAAATAAATCATGGTTATGAAAAAACTGAAATATAGCATGAACAGGCCATAGAGAAGATATCGAAGACCATAAAAATAAATACACATAAAAAAATAAATTCAAAACTCATATAATTAAGCTGTACATGGGGAAATAATGGGAGAAAAGAAAAACATTGGGAAAATATAAGAGAAGGTATATGATTTATCCCATTGAAATCTGGTCATGAATCAAAGATTAAACTATATATGAAATCACATACAATGGGGATTCACATGGGAGAGAGGCACACTCTCGGCTGGTAGGTCACACATGGGAGGTCATTCAGACCTCTCGACAAGTGATGTTAGAGGGGTAATTGAGATGGGTAGTTATGTGAGGGAAGATGTCTATTGGAATGGAACTCATGAATCGTAGGAAAGCTCGTCCAGGTGAAAGATAACGAGGGGAATTTCTTGTAGGAGGGCATGGTCGGGACACCTTGGTAAGGTGAATATGGTATAAAAACTAATGAATAAGAATACAGTAAATAAAATGAAAAGATAAAAAATTAAATTAAACATTATTTTTTGTGATATCCTCACAGCATACCCAGAATGTTTCCCAAATGTTGGTGTAACCTCAAAACACTTACTACATTAAAAAAATTCCAAACACATTTAATCTTAGTTATTTACATTGTTATATAAATGTACACCAACTAAAATAAATTTAAAATTTAGGTGACTATAAAAAAATCAAATTTAAAAAGGATTTCTCAAAACTGTTCGATATTAACATGATTTAAAATTTCATAATTACAACAAAATGAAATACCAAAACATAATATAATACTATTTACAATAAATTTAAATGCATTAAAATAAATCCAAATGCTATGTCTCATGTGGTAATGACAACTATCTTATTATTTTTTGTTTTCTTATTCATTTTATTTTCTTAATGATATTTGACATTTTACCCCAATGATATCATAATTTTCTATTAAATTTGTAAAATATATCAGGGATAATTTTAATTATGTGATCTCCCTTACGAATTCAATTAAAAATTATATTTATTTAAAGTAAAAATTAAAAACTAAAATCTAAAAGTGTTATATTCTACACCCAAAATAAATTAAACCATTATGATATTTATTTCCCACTATGATAGAAACATTTGATGTTATTATTCATATAATCATGACTCTTTATATAATTTTAAATTTCATATACACCAAAATATGTTTGGGAAAATTTCATATGTTATATATTTATATTTGACAATACTTTAAAAAAAATCAAAAATTTAATAATGGTTCCTAAATTATAAGTGAGATATATAAAGCAAATCCCTTGGGAGTTTCAAATTAGTTATGATGTTGGGACCTCTTATTTTCCGTTATGTAAAGGTTTTGTTTAATATCTAACCATCCATTTTTTTCATTGTTACCCATTTATGTAACATATAAAAATACTTCAGCAAAATTTTCTATAAATACATGTATTTTGTTATTATGAAAATACATACACTAACAAAAAATTATCATGAATTCATATATTTATATTTATCCCTAGGGATTCCATTAATATACCATTATTTTAAATCTTAATAATAATGAATCATAATGTTTCATTATCATTCTTAAAACATTATGTACCTCAATGGCATGAAATTATAATCCCATATTAATCAATATATCCATTAATCCAAATAAAATCAAATTCCATAACAATAAATATATATCATAATAATATAAACTGACAAAGTATTTTAATATATTCCCAAAGTATCATAAATTATCTTCACATAAATCTATATATCTTCTATAATTTCTACCTATACCTCACTTATGTATTCATCCTAATAAAAAATTTTAAATCACCCAAAATATCATTAATGACCTACAAATCCAATCATATAAGATATTAAATGAGATATATAAGACTTTTAAAATATAAATAACCTTAAATATATTAACCCAATATGGTATCCATAACTCTCAAAATATCATCATCTAATAGCATCTTAACCTCTAGATACATCAAAACACTGATCTAATATTAATTGTGACACCTGACAGTCATATGCATGCCTCTTATTCTGAAAACATTTCCATTACAAATGGGATTTGATACCAACTAAGGGGTATCCCAATAATAATCATCTACAATTAAAATATCATCAAAATGTTATATGTTACCTACATACCCATTAAAATTTAATGATTAGAGTTTTAGAGAGTAGGGAATAATCATTGAATAGAAACACCCATTTCACTCCCATGAAGTGGGAAATTTCTCCACATGGACAAGGATTCTATATTTTACAACCAGTCTTCAATACTATAGATATATTTATTCACACATAATACTAATTTATCATTATCATTCAAAATAATTTTCATTATGACCCTAAAAATGTCAAAAAAAAATAGAAACATGGTATCAAATAATAATTAAGGGTTACTCTACAACAAAATATTTTATAAAAAAACAAGGCATGATAAATATGGAAGGAATAAATAATAATAAAATAATTCTATATAACTTATAATAATAGAATGTAATATGTATCAATGGATTATATAAAAATTTAAATAATCACATGGCAACAAAAATTGATTTTAATTTATATTAATTTATAAGTGTGGACAACTAAATCCTAAAATAGAGGCCACGTTATAATACATCATATGTAAAAAAGAGAATGTCATTCTCCAAATACCCAAGATATTTTTTAATATAATATATGTTGATACATTGATTTTAAATATAATTTTTTTCTCATATTTAAAATAAAAATACTAATGCAACCATCAAATTTAGATAAATGTATAAATAATATATAAGACATATTCTTTGAGGAAGCTCGTACATTGTCTGGATATGTATTAAAATGTTTTATATATAGTTACAATGTATATGGAAATATAAATATTTACCAATAAAATTGAATAACATATCAATCTTGGTTAATATCAATAAACAAACATAGAAAATTTATGATTTTAAAATATTGACAGACATACCATGATCATGGGAATTATAATGAATTAGAGGTGTAGGTTGCATTCATGCTAGAATGATATCAATAAATTTGATGAATAATATATTTTTTATAATAATATGATTCAAATTAAACGATTAGAAAATTCTAAATATATTAAAGAATATTTCTCACGTATATTAAAAATCCATTAGGGATACAGTATTTCCTTAAGGGGTGTATTCTAGTTTATCATATGTAAAATGAAAGGGGAAACAATTACAAGATCAATTTTAGTATACCTAGGACCCATTAGAGGATCCAATATCTCCATCACCATCATCCTTCCTTAGAAAAATACCTCATAATAATAAAGTAAACTATCTTTACCGACATTACATGGAATATAAAAAGGTTTTTATTGGTTTTTATGTATATGGGAATTCTAATGAATTAATATATCATGAAAAGGTTGTACAGTGATGACTAATTGAGATACATCATTAGTATTGGGATATCGAATTTTTAAAAAAGAATAATATTAATATTTCTCTTTTAAATAAAAATTATTTAGAAAGTATTAAAAAAATAAATGATATGATGTAATTTTATATCCTTACATTAGTATAATAACTGTGAATTAAAATTCCAAAGTGAGAGAGAATAAATAACTTGACATAAATAATATATATAATTGGTGGTTATAAAATTTATTTTACATCATGTGCGTATATAAAAATTAATTTGTAATGATATTATAATGATTGGAATGGAATTGAAATGGAAAAATTTGGATAATTAACCCTTACAATGAATGTAACAAGTAAATTAAAAAAAATTCAATGAATATATGTTCTAAAAGTAGTTTAAATTCAAATAGATGAAGAGTAAATAAAATATTGAAAAACTAATTGTTTAATTCACATAAAATTGAATATCATAATCAATTAAAAAATTACATAAATAAATAAATGTAAATTTACTTATGAATCCCCTTATAGGTTATGTAATAAATGAAAAGGTATTTGAAACAAATAATGAAATATAAATTTAATGCATATGAATGAAATTTTGTTTTTGACAAAATAAGTATATAAAAAGAATTTACATCATCGAAATGAATAATATGAACATAATTTTAAAATATGTCTCTAAGAATATAGATAGATATAAAAACTGAACCTGATGTCACATTTTATTTCATCATGTGTAGGGATTCTATATAAAAACATATGTAAAATAAAAAATGAATCTATAATTGAAATATATTTATTTTTCACCCATTAATTATTTATATCCTTTTTATCTTATTTAATATATTTTTAATTGATAATGTCAGGGATACATTTCAACTATTAAATTACCCCATTTCTATTTTAATTTCATTGTGATAATTAATTTTTTTTATCATTTTTTACAATAATTTAATTAAACAAAGAATAAATAAAAATAGATATATTTTAAATAATATTCACTAACTAATAATATAGACCATATTTTTTAACGTGTTGACAAAGACATTTATACAGATGAAACATTATATTCTCGAGACATGTTAAACAGAGGAAACAGATTGTATATGCTACAAATCGATTATAATAGTTATACAAGTATTATAATAAAATTATTTTGTTGTATTATTATATATAAAATATTTTTTAAATTTAGTAAAAGGGAAATTAATTTTATGATTAGAAATAAAGATAGAGAAAGATCAACGATGGATAATTTGGGTTTCCTCTTCATTAAATATTTATATATATTTTAATGTGATGAAGACATGATGGAAAATTCCATAATGTCCACATTGGTTATAAGAGTATTTGGAGAAAATAAATTTGTAGATAATGGTATTTTAAAATTGATTGAGATGTGATTTTACAAGGTAAAATATAGGTGGTATTTATTCATCATGAGTGTCATATGTTTAGCATAATATATTGATTAATTTGTCATTTTGGATAAAGTCTAATCAATATTGTTTATTTCAATTAAATTTGTTATTTTAAAAATAAATAATGCAGGGGTACTTGAATATAAAACAAAAAAAATAAAATAGAACACTTTCAATATTAATAGAAAAGTAATTATTAATTTATTATTATTTTATAATAAAATATAACTTCTGTTCCAAAAACTGAAATCATATTTTTATAGATTCTATAAATAGATACTTAATTCATTGTATTAATCATGAATAAATTCTTCGGTTATGAAATTATATCAAATATCTTTATTCCCTATTATTAAATTATGTTTCCATATTTATTGTGAATAAAATAAAAACATTATGTTTTTATTATACCCTAAAAATAAACATTTTAGTAGAGTCCTTAAATTTAATTATAAGATAATTATAAAAATTTAAATTAATAGAATAAGTAAATTTATTGAAAATAAATTCTAAAATATTGGTATTTAACATTTAAATTGAAACATAAAATAAAATGATAAATGGTTCTTATAAAAAATTTACATTTTAATATAAAAGTTTTCTTAATATTATTAAATATAAATTACAAAATCAATGAGTGTTAATTTATTTCTTTGTACATTGAATCATCATATTACAGAAATATTTTCATATTCTTTAATTTAATTTTTTAATATAAAAATAGATAACATAAAAAATACAATTCATTTAAATATATAACTTTTAACATTAAATAATATTATTATCATCCAATTGATTATTTATTTCCAAACAATTAAAATCCATCAACCAATTTTTATCAGTATAAGTCAATTCATTCTTCAAAAAAATATTTTAAACAAATCATTTTAACTGTATTTTTATTAGTGGTTTTGATGTTATTTTAATTTCATAATGATATTACAGATTTTACTCTCATGATGTTAAACTGAATATATTGAACTATAAAATATATCAAAATTATTTATTTTATAGTGTTTCATATGATACAGAATATTAATTACATAATTTATTTAAAGTGAACATGTATACAAAAATAAAAGCATGTTACAGTGTTGAACAAATCACAACATGATGCGTTGTAATATGATTGGTCCTATATATAATTCTAACTTATATTTTGTATCCTGGAGATCACCTATGGATAAATTAGTGCTTTATTATTTTGATATTCAAGTATTCTCACAACATAAATTTAAGACTCATGTTGTAACATCTATATAATATGGAATACAATGTGTCACATGCAATAGGACCATTATATAACACTCATTCTCATTAGAATACAATAATATAGTTTACCATGAATTCAAGGACTCCCCATGGTGAGGAAGACCGGTCACGCCAAAGTCTGAGATGTGATAATGAGGAGATACACATTCTATTCAATATGAAACATGATCATGATTTAAGTCAATGGTATATTTGGTGTATTTGATCATGGATTAAAAAATAAATTATTGGATTTTCTGGTATGATAATTGACGGACAACAAAACAATGATGCAATATATCAAGAATCAGCGTAATAAATTGCATCAGGATTGTTATTATCACTATTTAAGATATATAATTCTGTAATATTGTAAAATAATTTTCAATATCTTTTAGTGATGAAATAAGGAAATGATATAAGAAATATAACTAGTCAATCAGATGATTCAGATTAATTGTTTTTAAAATATTGTACTTAGAGAAATATGTGGAGAACCAGGGCTCATGGATTTTTGGAGACTACTAAAGGATAAATAAAAAAATGTAATAAATATTTAAAATGATCACAGATACATCTAAATGAGTGATACGAAAAAAATTACTTATAAGCTGATTTTTTGATATTAACAGAGATGAAACCCATCCTCATCGAGTATGAGGGAAGAACATGAAAACCTAATTTGTCTATACTATTAAGACACTTGATTAAAATGAAATAATGGACACACATTCTAGAGAGATTTCTAATTATTGGACAATATTACATAATAATCACTTAACATTCTTATAGAATATCATGGGTATTCCTTTTATCCTTCCTTTAAGGAATTTATTTTTTATAACAATTAGGGGCAATGGTCATCTTGATGATAACTGTTTATTCACTTATAATTAATCCACATAATGATAATAGTGTTTTTGTTATTATAAACTATTTTTCTCATGTGTTTCTTATCTATTAATTCACATTTTTAGCATCATGATTATCAGGTATGGTATTTGTGGTGTGATCCACTCAATATTTGATAACATGGGATATTAGTTTGTAAATGATAAAAAATTAGTAAATTAGCAATTGGGGTTCTACCAAAAATTATACCTTGATCTATCTAGATTTCCATCTCTTTCCAATTATCTAATCAATTTTTATAAGATTAGTTTCACCAGTTTTAATCATTATCCCTTAATTTAGGATTTTAATAAAGATTATCATATGGTTAAATCTAAAATTACATTCAATCTCATGTAAGAAGAAAATATGTAACCAATGAAAATCTCAATGATTATATAGAGGATTGAATTTCCACAATGATACATATATTTACTCAGTACATATTCCTCATATATTTATGAAAAATTTCCTTCCTATAATACATAATTTATCAATCAATAATAATTCATTAAATTTTTATAAGAATATCTCAAGTATTCGACAATCAGTTTAAAAAACATCCATATCTTATAATTTTATTGGAATAGCTTCATCCCATATAATAGAATGGTGTGAAATCTAAAAAATTAGATATGGATGACCATGAACATGTCATAATTTTATAAATAATTGATATTGAAATGAAATATCAAAACAATAATGAAATATTTTCATTATTTTAAAAAAGAAATAGGAAATATATATGTTGACATAAATTTATTCCTAAAAGGGAAACTGTTAAGTATTCTTTTACGGGTAAAAAA
The DNA here is from genome assembly GCA_963277665.1 of Viscum album. NCBI lineage: Eukaryota > Viridiplantae > Streptophyta > Magnoliopsida > Santalales > Viscaceae > Viscum > Viscum album. The sequence continues at coordinate 226,298,725 of OY728125.1, forward strand.
GTGGAACATGTTCTAATGTAGGTGAATACGATTCTAATATTATAACTAAAGAATAATGCAACATAAGGTTTCATGGGTAGATTAAATGAATATATAATACCAGAGTAGGATCATTGAATTCTTCTATGAGATATGAGTAATGAAATAAAATATTGGCAAACAAAACCTATCAAATTATAATTTTAATTAGTGATGGGCGATACTCACCCATAAAAAGTAGATTCCATTAAAAGTTTTGTTTATAAATAAGGATACTATAGGTAAAGAGAATTTATAATTGATGAAGAATAACCAATAATATAATGAGAAAATATTTTTGAAAGTTGATTAAAAGAATCAAGGATATTTCTTATAGTGTTAATTTATTGGCCAAAAATTAACGAATTTATATTATAAAATTACATCAAAAATTACAAGGAAGATGATAAAATTTCAACATCCCAATGAGAAGGACAAGTTCCTATCAATCCATTTATACCTGAGCATTCTTGTAGAAAATATAAATAGTTAATACACATAAATATAAAAAATTATATTATTTTAATTAGAGTACATAGACGGATATGATTATTATAATCCCTATAAAGAGAAGAGTCATAATTATTTCCTTATAATGGTGCTTCAGAAAAAACAACAGAAACTCACCAAAAAACAATAGGGATAATAATGAGAAGATAAATTAGGTCAAAAAAAAGAGTCTCTTAAATTTTTTCATTTTATTCCACATGAGAAATATTGCATAAAAAATTAATAGATAGTTCATTCAAGTGGATTTATTTCTTCAAACTTTAAAATTAAATTATATATAATTCTAAACATGGGATGACTTTTTGGTACCTCACAAAAATGAAAATGGATTATGATGATAAAGGAAGTTCTTTAAATGATTAAATTTAGGCACAAGTTTTTGTAGATATAATAATGGAATTACTAATTCATATTAATCAAAAATAATTTTAATACCTTTTGAAAAGTATCAAATTAAATTTTGACAAACATTCAATAGATAGGTTTTTCAAAATAAAAAATCTTTTTTCTTTAAAAAAACATTGTTATGACATTATAAAATATATTCCCATATTTGTGCTATAATTAAAAAATTATATTTTTTTATAGAATTGGTTATTTATTTAGAAAATAAATTTTGGATTATATATTGATGAATTATGTAGAATTATTACTTATATAATAAATGAAACTATTAATTAATTTTTTTTATATAATGACTTATCTCACATTAGCTTCAATTTGTGAATTTATATTTCCATTGTCGAGTATTATGTTCCATAAATTTTCTAATATAATATAATCAATTATCAATATATTATAAAACTAATGGATGACCAATAGACACATTACCCATCGCCATTATAGAGTAAATCTATAGGGGGAAGGATCTAGGATCCTCATGAAAATGATGTATTCACCATCAATAATTTGGATATATTTAATTGTTCCACATCTCTTGTGTACAGTTTTGGATATATTTAATATTTCACAAAATGGTTCTATTACCCATGTTAATGGTGATGTTATGAAAAAAAGTTATTGAAAGAGTATAGGGATTTATTATAGTTCCCATACTTTTTATTTTTTGACAATTACATCACTTTTACTACAAAAAATTATAAAGATACAATCTTGGATCCCAAGGTTTTGTTTTTTGGGAAAATTTTCCTCATGAATCAATTGAACATAAAAATATATAATAATTATTTACATTCTTTTTATTTAACCATCAAAAGACCCCATGATATCATAAATATATGTAGTCACCTAAGGATATAAATCAAATAAACGAGTTTGAAGAAACATCCAAGTAATGGGTGGAATGGGTGACATGAATCAGTACTACACGAATGGAAATAGTCTATATTTTCTTATCATGAGCATAGTATCATCATCAAAATAATAAGGGGAAAAATTGATAAATTCATGGAATTTAGTATATGTGTAAACATAAAACATCATTTCATAGTGGTAAAATACCACACATATTTGTAAACAAAGCCTTTTTCATTTTCATGCAAAACATTTGTGCCTAAATCGTAAAATCATCATTATGAAAAAAGATAAAAATTTCGGTATACATAATACACATAATATAATAAGATAAGTCATAGTATCCAATTATTTAGATGGATATATAATTCCAATCCCACACATCACATCATAACTACTCATAATCATGTATTCTAGATCGAACGTATAATATTAATAGTCATGAAATAACTCATTGAAATGAATGGTCTTCATAAAGATTTTAGAAATAATACTTCCATGGAAGAAATTGAACATTGAAAAATGAATATGGGAGATTATATCTCGAAGAAACATCATCATTTTTAACTCTTGAAGAAATTGTAGAAGATAATTCAATGTTATTTTTTTGAAACAAAATAATTTTATGGATAATACTTTTATTTTTATTAAAAATCATTTTGGCATTGTGGAAAATATGTATATCATCAAAAATAAAGGGTATAAATAGTTAATTATTAATTAAAAAATTGTAAGGGAATATCCATTCTGAAAATTATTATATATATGGACAACCCAAAGAAAATGTACTGGGTCTGAGAATTCCCATTCCCTAAATAATTTTTTATGTCCCTACTTTTATGCCTCCTGAATCAAAAAAATAGGATTATTAAAACATTGAACCAGAAATTAATTATTTACATTTTTACTATTTTTAAATAAATATCATTGTATTATATTTTATAATTACATCATCTAAATGGAAAATATTTTGATATAATTTTTTCCTTAAAACCTTCATGTTTTTCTTTAATTTCACATTTTTTGTTCAAGTTCATTTATAAAATACTTGATTTATTTATAGAAATATAATATACATATATTTACACTTTTATATATCATAAGTAATTTATAATAATTATCCATAAATTTTGTGATAAGGAGTAAACTTTGAGACATCATTATTACAGGTTAACCAACCATTATCAGGAATGTTATCCAAAGGAGCAATAAAGTCATATATAGAATATATACACATTAAAAATATAATTTTCATGATAGTTTCAAGTCATTCATATAAATTATAAATACTACCTAATTAGTCTTAGGATATTCTTTTTTGAATTAAATAGGGAGAAAAGAGAAGGTGGAGGAAAATGAGAGAATATTGGACAAAAAATACTCATTTCTCTATGTTTTTTCTCTCACATGGAACATGTTTTCTTTTATTAATGGAGTTACATTACTCTATCACGTGAGAAAGTTTGATAAGTGATTATGAGAGATAATTTTAGAAAATAGTTGGCTTTATTAAGAGAGGGAGGATACGTTTTACAAGGGTATAGAGGGGGTTATTAAAAATCGGAGAGAGGGTATTATTTACTTACAATGTTGAACATAATACTATATCCAAGGTAAAACATGTAATATTGGTTTTATTGAAACAATAAACAATATATAAATAAAATAAATATGTTTTAGGAAATTTAAGCCCTTTAATTTTTTTTAAAAATTATTTCTGAAAAAATAAAAAAGAAAATGTGAAAATAGTTTTTTTAAAGGATTATATTTGACTTTAGATTTAGGAAAGAAATATTAGGTTAACATATCATGGTTATTTTATATTAACGAATCAGTTATAAAATTAAATAAATTTTAGTAGATCCTCATGTTTTATAAATAATTAGTTCATTTTTACATCATGAATGATGTAATTCAATATATACAAGTTATAGAAAAAATTGAATTTTTACTATTCACATGAAAATTGATGTATTTCAGAAAATTTCCAAAACATCACCCTTAGATTGTTTTCATGTGTTTATTTCAAAATTTTAATCATTATATTAATACAATTATCTATAATATAATATTTTAATATTGAAAATAGTAATTATGTTTTTTATTAAATACCATAAAAAATAATTTATCAAAAAGTTGTATATATTTTCTTTGAGTTTTTAATCATTGTATTTATTTTATTGTATTATAATATTTATATTTATATACATACATATTTATTAATACTATAAATATTGTGTTTAATTTTTTCGGACATATTATTAATCCCATAGTAAGGTTAATACTCTCAATTGTCAGGTTATTATTCTCAGTGGTCATGATACAACTCCAAAAAGATTCCTTAATATTAAAACAATAACATTTCTTCTTATATATATTGAAATGATCTAGCCCCTAGTAGATCAGAGTTGGTTCATTATTTAAATTGGTACTATGAACATGATATCACTTCCCTAATGACCTAATAGATTATTATATTTGGAAAACAAAAAATATGAATATTTATTACATTATAATATTAAAGGAAAAAATAGGATAAAAATTTAATCGGCAACACCCATGAACTACTATATAAACCCTTAAAGTAAGTTATAATATGCATCATTGCGTCCTAGGAAAAAAACATAAGAAAGGGGTGTGCTCAAATGTGCATTATGGGTTTGTAATACATTATAAGCTTATATAAAAAATAAGGCATGTTGAATAAATAAAAACACATGAAATTATAACATAATCATTTACATAATATTATAGGAATAAAATATAATTAAATAATATCATAAATAATCACACAAATAAGAAATTTAACCATTGATATTTCACATTTCAAATAATCACTTGGATTATAAATTACTAATATCATAATTAGGGAATTTATAATGTTAGACATCTGAAACATAACATCGAGTCCTTAGATGAGAAATCTGAAAATAAAGGGGCCTCATCTAAATCCATATATGAATGTAAATGTCCAAGGACTCAGCCAAGTCCATATCAATCTGGTATCAGGATACCTATTAATGCATCGAGGGGATATAGAGGGCCCCACAAGTCACTTGATAAGTCCATTTAAAACCTCATATGAATGGGGTCAAGCACAAAAATTTAAATTTTAAATCTAAATAACTATCCACATTCAGTAAATAAAATCATGAACCTTTCTAAGTAATAGAGTGAACGGTATCAAGATAGCACATACAAAGTCAAACGGATCATAAACCATTTAATAAAATATTGAATATGGTATCATAAAATATAAATCCAAATTAATCAAAGGATTAAATAGAGGGTTCTAAAATTGATCAAAATAATCCAATAAAATCATCAAGGAATTTTTGATAGAAATACTATTTATAATTTTCAAAAAATGGATCCGTTAGAAAAAATTCATTTGTATTTATCATAAAATAAAATTGTAAACATGTATATCCAATAAAAGAAAAGGGAAGGAAAATTTAATTATTGTTTATGAATAAATGATGTCCAACTAAAGTGGAAACATGTAAACATGGTTTTTATGAAATTTTAGAAATTGGCCACTTTAGTGTGGTTTGATGGAAAATAATAGTATTTAATGTGGAAAAATAATAATTATTTATATAAAACTAGAATTTAAAGAAGTCATTTTTTCAATGAAAATAATATTTACTTTAGAAAATATTGTGGAATTAAAATATATTATGTATGGTACTTGAAAAGTTTTCAAAAATTGGGAGGGTCCCTTTAATCATGTTTCCTTAACAAGAAGAGTTGAAAAGTGAACCTTATAAAACATATATTTAAACACAAAATAAAGACTAAATGATGTGGATAAATGAGTTTGGAATATATTAATAGAATTTTTAATATGTTTATAAGAATAATTAATAAATATATTATGTTATAGAGAGATAATGTGTAACCCGAATGGAAAATGGTTGTTTGGGAAGAAACTGTTACCTTGTTTCTAAAAGTGTTATACACTTGTACTTAATATCAAGGATAATGAAATTATATTCATTAATAAATTATTTAAAAACATATTTAACATGTATAGTATTTACTATAATTTTATTATGTTTATTTATGTCCTTTTTGAGTTATAATATTAAATTCTGACATTCAGAAGTGTTCTTTTCCTTGGTTTTCATGACTGGTCCATTTCTATACAAGTATGAAAGATCATGTAAAATTATAATAGTTATTTGGAATTCAAATTATATGTAATTAATGAACTTCCAAAATATTCAAGGTTATTATGTAACATTTTATATATATATATATGATGATTCATTTGATAAAATTTTAATGATAACCATATAGATTATTTTGGCATTTTTTCGATCTTCACGAACAATTTTTGTACTATTAATTAATTTAATGAATATATATAAGTTTCAGACAATTAAATAAGTTTTATTACATATATTAAATTATTTATTAAACATAAAATGTTTTAATGACCATCCTTTAAGGTGAAATAGAAAAATTAAAACACACTGTGTATGAAGGTGGAAAATCAGCACCTCACGGATGATGTTTTCATCATTATAATAAAAAGAATGGGATAAGAGGCATGATATTGTATTTTCTATTAACATAAAAAATTACAATCTATATATAATACTGGTTTTACCATTCATCTTTGGACATTGAATTCATGAGCATATAAGAAAAGAAAGAAAGTGAAAAAAATATAGAAAGTGAAAGAGTATTTTACCTCTTGAATTCTTCTCCTTGAGAGCCTCCTTAGGGAAATCGGTTTTCATATTTTTTTAGAATAGAACCTCCTGAACATGGGGAATATATATGGAGATAGTATTTCATTAAAATTTTACAAGATTCAAGGATTAATTGTTTTTTGAGGAGAATAGGTGGTGAGGGTGATATTATAGAAGAGGATATTAGTGTTTTTTTATTATTTTATTCATTATTTATTATTTTCACTAAAGAAAATAAATTTTGATTACTCTATGAATAAATTTAGTAAATATATAATTATAGTTCAATATTAGGGTTATTACATCAGTGATTACTCAATTAAGAGGGTATTTAACTTATAATATATATACCGTAAATTTATCATATTTTACTATTCACCAAAACTTCAACTATTTTAGAAAAACTCCAAAAATGTCATCTGAAACATTTTTCAATGTATATAATTGAAATATAGAATCCATATAATGAAAATAATTTTCTAAATATGACAATTTTTTTAATTCAAAATACTTATTTATTCAAAAAAATAATATTATTGAAAATATAAATGATTTTAATTAAAAATTAAATTTATTATATTTAAAAAACTGTTTTCTTAAAAGGGGTTCCATTTTTGAATTTTATACATTGAAAAATTGTTATAAAACGTTGAAAATTTAATTAATGCTTCATAAAATTTTCTTATAATCATAAGAAAACTGTATATTAATTTATGAATCTGTTTAATGAAAATAAATTTTATATTTAATCCTAATATTAATTATATAATTGTAAATAAACATTTATGTTTCAAAAAAATACCAATATTTAATTTATCGTTTTAAAAAAAATATTTACATATTTCATGATATAAATATACAATATTTTCATTTAAAATATACATAAATTTTATTTGTACTTTCATAGTTTAAGTTACTATTTTATTGGTCCTATTGTTAATCCTAATAGTCAATTTACTATCCCAACACTCATACAAAATAGTATATTAATGTAATAAACTCAGTGATATGGGATTCATAAACTATCAAATATATTATATTTTAAAAGAGGCATACCGTAATATTTTGGTTTTGCTATATTATCCCCTCTATCAAAACATTTCGTCCTCGAAATTTCCCGAATGTCACCTCATTAAAATAGTTGGGTAGTTATTCATCATAAATTCCTTTAGTTCCCATGTCACCACTCTTATTTCATGATTTTTACAATGTACATTTTCTAAACTAGTCATCTGATTCCTCAAAACCTATTATCTACGGTCTAGAATCTAGATAGGTACTTCAGAGTAAGAAAAATTAGGATCAAATTATATTCCTTTAGAATTGATTACATGCATTGGGTGAGGCATGTACTTCCATTAAAAATAAATGTGTAACACATTGTGTACTTTAGAAATACTAGGTGTAATTATCAGATTATAAGCCACATCTCTAATTCTCTCCAAGATTTCAAAAGGATTAATGTACCTAGGGCTCAGTTTCACTTTCCTTCCAAATATTATAACACTCTTCCATGGAGATACATACAATAAAACATGATCTCCCACATGAAATTCAAAATACATCCTCTTATTATAATAATACCTCTTTTATAAAGTTTTAGAAACTATGATATAGTTTTGAATAGTCATTACCTTTGCAACTGTTTCCTCCACTAGTTGTGGGCTTACAAAATTCCATTCACCAACAAGTTGGTGTATGAAATCTATTTCCATAAAATTATTCATATGGTTCCATTTCAATACATGAATTTAGTTATATTTTTATGCTCATCCCATGTTTTGAAATGTTTTTCATAGGAATTAAAGATGTATAGGGTCGAGGATGGGATCAAGGAAAAGCCATGATGTCTATAAGATTGAACTAGACATGACCCTTTTTTCAATAGTTTTTTTTTTGAAAAAATGGAAACTAAGTAGAAGTGTATACTTTGTAATTTCTGATATGTAATTTATATTTCATGATCTAATTCCCTAAATATATAATCATGAAAGGACCCTCTATGTGAATGATTAATTTAAATAAAGATTATGTAATGTTTTAAGTTTGGGTCATTATAGAAGGTATCAGTGGTCGGATTAGACAAATTTAGGATTTATAATATTGTTAAATTAATGTGCATAAATTAATTTACGGTATGATTGAAATGTTATTTCTTTTTCAGATTACCATGTTTCTTATCCTAAGATATTTCTGTGTCCATAATGGTTTACCATAAAGGAAATAGGTTAGCTATGCTGGGTCAACATCTCAAGGAAGACAACCTTCCAAATCAGCAACCTGAGATGGTCAGAATTAGAACTGAACAGTATGTTATCGTGATGGCACAGTTGACTCAGGCTATAAATGGTGGTGGTATCCATGCATGAGATCATCCAGAACAACAACATAAGAACATGTCATTGGTGGACTATTTCACCAGGAAACATCCCCATTCATTCATAGGATCATCTAAACTTGCACTAGAAGAAGGATGAATTAATACACTGGATAAGATTTTTTATGTTGTGGGATGTTCAGAACATAAAATGTTTAGTCTTTTTGTTTACTATTTTGAAGTTGAAGTCGATCAGTGGTTTTCTATGGTGAAAAATATCAGGGATAGTGAGGAGATTTGTGCTCTTTATTGGGATGAATTAAAAGGTATATTTCTTTAGAAATATTTTCTTTTAGTGGATCATCTTTGGAGGGAAAACATATTCTTGGAATTTAGGTAGGAGGTTGACTCAGTAGTTTCTTATGAAGAAACATTCACTCGACTGGAAAGGTATGTTCTCAATTTTATCCGAGATCTTGATAGTGAGAAAAATCGATTTTACTCACGGTTGAAGTAGCGGTATCAAAGGGATATAGCTTATCATGAGTTTGAAAGTAATGAAAAACTGGTTCAATGTGCCTAGATGGTAGAAATAAGGTTTTCTATTGATCATGTGTTCTTTGAAAAACAACATAATAAGAGGTTGAGGTGGAAGATGAAAGGGAATAAGTATTCAAAAAATTCTGATGGTAAGAAACATAAGTTTATAGTTTGTGAAAATTATGGTAAAAATTTTTCTATGGAATGTCTTTTGAATTCTTGTAAGTGCTACTAATGTGGTAAAATGGGGAATAAGGAAAGCAATTGCACTGAAAAAAGATCAGGGTAATGGTAGGACAAAATATGATTTAAATTCAGTAAAATGTTTTTGGGGAAATGAAATGGATCATTATACAAATAAGTGTCCAATGAAGAACTCAAATGAGGGAAAGCAGCTAGACTACAAGCAGAAAGGGGTGGTGAAATCCTTTGCAACTACCTTAGTAGATGTTGGGCCACCAAATGAAGTAGTATCTGGTACACTATTTGTTTTTTCAGATAATTCCAATGTGTTGTTTGATTTAGGGTCTACACATTCATTCATTTATAATAATTTTTCAGGTAAATTGGGAATTCAATCTCATGATATGAATCCTGAGCTTATGGTAAAAATACATGGAGGAAATTTTGAGACAAAAATAAAACATAAGAACCTTTCTATCATTGTGTGTGGGAACAATCTACCTACAAACCTTATATTTTTTCTTCTAGTAGAGTTTGATGTTATTTTGGGTATGGATTGGATTTGTCTTTATCATGCTATGATTGATTGCAGATCTAAAGAAGTTTATTTTCAGACTTATTTTCATTTTGTGTACAGGAATGAACTCTTACTTTTGATAACATGTCAAGAAGATGAGAATCTATTAAAAGATGAAAATGAATGTTACCTTTCTAATATTGTCGAAAACAAAGAAACTATTCAGATCAATGATGTTTCAGTTGTAAATGAGTACCCTGATGTTTTTCCTGATGAGTTTCCTGGTATTATACATGATCAGGAAGTTGAATTTACTATTGAATTATTTCCTAATGATAAGCCAATTTCAAAACCCCCTTATCGAATGGCTCAAATTGAACTTTTAGATTTAAAGAAGCACTTGAAAGAGTTATTAGATAATGGTTTCATTCGAACTAGCACATCACCATGGTGTGATCCTATTTTGTTTGTTAAAAAGAAAGATGGTTCAATGAGACTTTGCATTGATTATAGAGCATCGAATAACATCAATGTTAAGAACAAGTATCGTTTGCCTCATACTGATGATTTGTTTGATCAGCTCTAGGGAGATCAGTATTTTTAGAAGATTGACTTGAGGTCGGGGTACCATCAGTTGAAAGTAATGGAAGAAAACAATCCGAAGACTACCTTTCATACAAGATATGGCCATTATGAATTTTTAGTTATGCCTTTTGGGTTAACCAATGCACCTATTGTATTCATGGATCTTATAAATATAATTTTCTGTGAGTTCTTGGACAAGTTTGTGGTTGTGTTTATTGATGATATTTTGGTTTATTCTAAAATAAAATTGGAGAATGAATTCCATTTATGTGTTGTCTTGCAAATCTTAAATTAAAAGAAACTATTTTGGAAATTCAGCAACTGTGATTTTTGGTTACAACAAATTTCATTCATTGATCACATTGTATCAAAAAATGGCTTAACTGTTGACCCTGCTAAAACAAAAGTTATTAAAGAGTGGCCAAGACCCACAAATATTACCAATATCTGTAGTTTTTATGGTTTAGTAGGTTATTATATGAGGTTTTTTGAGAATTTTTCACCGTTATCTAGTACAATGACTAAGTTAACTCGAAATGTTGTTAAGTTTATCTAGACAAAAGAATGTGATAATTGTTTTTAGAAATTGAAAAGAAGATTGGTGAATGCTTTATTATTGGCATTGCCATCCAGAAATGGTGAGTTTGTTATCTACAATGAATCTTCATTGAAGGGACTTGGTTGTGTCCTTATGTAGAATGATCATGTAATTTCTTATGCTTAATGTTAGTTGAAACCTCATGAGTTAAATTACCCTACACATGATTGGGAATTATTTGTTGTTTTTTTTTCATTAAAAATTTGAATGCATCATTTGTATGGAATAAAATGTGAAATATATACTAACCCCAAAATATTGAAGTATATATTCACTCAGAAAGAATTGAACATGAAATGGATGAGATTGCTAGAATTAATCAAGGATTATTATTAGAAGATTCACTATCATCTAGGAAAGGCAAATAACGTGATTGAAGCTTTGATTTAGAAAAATAATGCTACATTAACCAAGTTTTGTTTGGAACAAGATCCTTTGATTAAAGATTTGATAAACATTGGCATAGAAGTTGTTGGTGTTGGAAATTCCTCTGTTTTGTTTATGTGTCAATGAAATCATATCTATTAGATAGAATTAAGCAAGGGTAGAAAGAAGACAGTGAGTTTCTTAAAAAGGTAGAGTTGGTTTAGAAGGGTACGTTTCCTAATAATAATTTTGTATTTTTAGATTTGGAAGGATATTATGTGTGCCTTGTGATTCACATTTGAATAATTAGTTGATATTTGAAGCTCATAGTTCCCATGTTTTAGTTCATCCTGGCAGTATAAAGACGTATAGAGATCTTTGGGAGTATTATTGGTGGGATGGAATGAAAAGAGATATAGCTAAATTTATTGTGACGTATTTGACTTGTCAGTAGGTTAAAGCAGAGCGGAAATTACAAAAAAAGGATGCTTCAGTCTTTACCGGTGCCTGAGTAGACATGGGAAAATTTATCCATGGACTTTATTTAGGGATTACCAAAGACATCTTGAGGTAATAATTCAATCTGCGTTATTGTTGATCAATTGAATAAATATGCTAATTTCCTTCCTATTTGAGATACTTTGTCTCTAGATCAACATTCTCAGTTGTATATTAAAGATATATTTAGGTTACAAGTTGTTCCTCTCTCCATTGTTTCTTATCATGATCTCATGTTTACTTCTATCTTTTGGAAAGGCCTTCAAAATTCATTGGGTACTGAATTAAATTTTAGTACATCTTCTCATACTCAATCAGATAGGAAATTATAGCGAACAATTCATACCTTAGAGGATATGTTATGTGATTGATCAATGGATTAAAATAAAAGTTGGGACCAACAACTTTCTTTGGTTGAATGTTCTTATAATAATAGTGTTCATTCCAGTATACAGATGGATCTATTTGAGGCATTATATGGAAAGCGGTTTCTAACTCTGTCTTTTTGGGATGAATTAGGGGAAAGGAAGCTGATGGGACCAGAATTAGTAGAAGATATGACAGGGAAAGGTCAATTGATTCAAGAAGAACATGTTAATATCTCAAAGCAAGCAGAAAAGTTAGGAAGATGACCAGAGAATGGATATTTCTTTTGAGGTAGGTGATCATGTCTTTCTCAAATTTTCTCCATGGAAAAGTTTGATTCATTTTGGTAGGAATGGAAAATTGAGTCCAAGGTTCATTGGACCTTATAAAATAGTAGAAAAAGTTGGATTAGTTGCGTACAGAGTGGCTTTACCTATAAGTTTATCCTAGGTACACAATGTTTTTCTTGTTTCAATGTTGAGAAAGTATATGCCGTATCCATCTCATGTTTTTTAGCCCAGAGGTAATTCAGTTGGAAGAGAATCTCACTTATGAGGAACAATCGGTCCAGATTCTTGACCTAAGAGAGTAAGTATTGTGGAATAAGGTAATTCATCAGTCAAATGTTTTTTGGAAAAACCATATGGTAGAAGTGGAAATGTCAGAATCTGAAAATGCTATGAAGGATAAATACCCTCATTTATTTGATAAGTGAATAAAATTGCGAGGATGCAATTTCAAAAAGGGGGGAAGGATGTAACATCCTAGGTAAATAAATAATAATAAATTTTCATATTTATTAATATTTTTGAATTATATAATAATTTTACTTTAAAGAGGTTACTATGTTCAATGACGTACCAGATACGCAACAACGGGTTTCATTGAAATCTTACGTTGCACACTAATAATATAAAATTATTATTTTAAATGATATTTAACACCTAGTCGTTATATTAGAGGGAATGAATAGAACTAATTATAATATAATTATAAATTATTGTTAAATGTTTTTAAATTTATCCAATAAAATTTATGGGCTTAAAATGTTAATGAATCTAATTTTTATCATAATTTACATTAAAAGGTCGATTTACCACCTTTGATGGTGAAGCCTTATTAAATCTATATTTGGTCACTTTTATAAGTTCTATTTGATGCAATGAAATTCTTTTTTATAATTGGGACATCAAAATTCAATTTGGGTAAAGTTTTGGTATTTTTTGGATAAAGTTTATTTTTTAATGAATAGTGAAAAATACTCTATTTTAATTCAAAAATTCATTTTAAAATAATTTATTTATATGGTTAGATTATAATTTTAACTTTTTAAAATTTTAATTAGAAAATATTTTTACCATTAATCCAATTTTGGTCTTTGGAAATAAATTCACTTTGAAATAGGACATAAACAAGTGTTAATCTTTGGATAGTTATTATTTCTTAAAAACAGGCTTTTTTTGACGATGGGAATAAATTTTAAATTAGTTTATTCCACTTATTTGTTTTGAATTTAAAAAAATGGATTATATATTTTCAATCAGTAGTTCAAAATTTTATGTATAGGTACCTTTTATTTTTATAGATTTAAAATATTTACCACAGTAAATATTTTATTTACCAAGGTTAAAGGGAAAATCTGGTAAATAAGGGTAAAAATATATAATAGTATAATAATCCTAAATTACCCTAACATGTTTCCTAATCCTTTTGTTGGATCCATATCCAATCATGGGAATCCGTGGGTCAATTTTGGGACCCCATGGAGCCACATGGGCTTGATAATGACAATTTATTTTAATTAACATAAAGTAAAGGCAAAAATGATATAAAAATATTTATTTTAGTAAATAAATTTTTAAATGGGGTTATATAAGTTATAAATTCGACTTTAAAAATTAATTATAATGATAAAAGTACTTCCAACATCATGGTATTTTTTTATAATTTTTAGATATCAAATAATTAAAATTATTTATCAGAAAATAATGATGCATTGTTTACCTCATTAATGATTGATTTAAATAAATAATATTATGGAAATTAAAAAAATATACAAAACCTATCCAATTCTTATTGGATAACTTTATTTAGAACATTAGGTATCTTATTATATAATCTAATGAGTTTTGGACATTTATAAACCCAAAATCATTATATAGTAAAATAATATTTTCAAACTTCCCAAAAGAGCCCCCCTCCCCCTTATAAAAATCCCTCACATCTAACCCATTACTCACATCTCTCAAGCCCCTCGGATTGTCCAGACTCTAACTAGATAATCTCTAAATATCACTAGCTTACTCTTAGAGTCCTTACCTTAGGTATAATGAACTTCATGTAATCCTTTTGGTTCAAACCAAAGGCAGTTACCCAATTTAAAGGTAACAGTTTCTCTTAACTTCTTTTATTTTATTTTACTTCTCCTACCCCATAAACTATTTTTATTAATTTATTTTATAAAAACACAATTATCATTAATATACTATGTTGTTTTTATGAGAAGTATTCTAACTAAACTTACACACACCTCCATCTAATGGGTAAAGAACATATTGTTTCTCTTAACGGTGAACTACTGCTTGACGAAACGATGATTGTTCAAATATCTTCAACCGCCTCTCATGGTGGCCATTATGATGGCAATGTATTTATATATGATATATAATATGTTTATTTTTTATTTATTCTTATGTATTTTCCATTTATATCATACCTTTATGGTTTCCATAATGGGTAAACGTGATAATTTCATTTGAGGAAATGCGGACTACCGCCCTTTCAATGTGATATGACTAGTTCAAACCATACATCGGGAGTATAAAGGTTTTATTTAATGAAATTATATATTGTATTATACAAGAATTATAATATACCTATGTATCATTAAGTTTTTATTCCATTAAAAAATGAAATATAAATGAAAGTAGTGTTAATGCGTACGTACGCATTACCGTCCCCATGAACGATGCATTTCATTTCTTATCTCCAAATGTTATGTATTGTTATAAATAAATATATATACAGGATATATATTATTTATATGGTATTTGAATCATGAATATCACTCTGGAGATAATGTAATTTTGACCACAAGAAAAATATGTAATTATAACAAGTTCATTTTTGACTCAAGTGCCTAATATCGACAAAATGACCGTTATTAACTCAAATGATTACATAATGTTTATAACATGGTAATAATTAAAATAAAAGGGTTAAAATAATTGAAAAAGGTTTTTAAGTAAGTAGAAATTAAATTTACTTTATTATTAAAGAGATTAAAGAACATTTGAGTCAAATTATACATGAGGTAAGCGACTTCGTCTCAATCTCCTTTTATTGAGGCATCCTAGGATTTCTACACAACGTTCTTTTATTTGGAGTATAAAAACCTTCTGACTTTTCATTTCATTTAAAGGGAATATTTTCTCTACAAAGAATTTTTCCAAATTACAAAAAGGAATGTATATTTTTAAAATTAGTGGTGACAACGTCTTTTTCTACCGCCGTGAGTATTATTTTATCTTTGGATTCCTTAACAAGACGTAATGATTTTAAAAGAAAAATAAATACCATATACTCTTTTTATGTATTTCGTTATTGAAAATGGTTTTTTCAATGGATTGATTATGTCAATATATTGAAATGATATATTATATTTCCTTTATTCTTGTGTGATGTGTTATGACTATGTTATGGTTCTTGGGCATTGATAACGTATAAGGGTGGTTTCATGATAATCCTCGGGCGGGTGAGACTAAGATATCTCTCCAATGTATTGGGTAATGTGATAGAGGTAAAAATTAATGTTTCTCCTTATAGATTTAGGTAATATACTATCATGGGTATTTAAACATAACTCCCTATGTAGCTGTGATAGCTACAATGTAAGTATGATATGGATGCCACAAGATATCTTTATGATTTCTGTGTTCTATGTGTTATTCATAAATCTTATGATTTCTTGAGGTATTTTTAAAGGCTTATGTTTTCATGGACTAATGTTTACTCTATTTAATTTATTACCCTTATTGTGATTTTTATGCTCATCACATGTTTTGAAAATTGTTTCAGAAGACATAAAGTTGAATAGGGTTGAGGATTGTATCAAAGAGAAGTCATGCTATCTAAAACATGGAACTAGACATGACTCTTTTTTTGAAGTGTTTTTATTTTATGAAAAACATGTAAACTGAGTATAAGTGTCCACTATGTGATTTTGAGATGTAATGTATATGCTATGATATAATTCTTTAAAGATCATAACCTAAAAGGATCCAAAATGTGAATTATTAATTTAATTCGCGGTTATGTAATGTTATAAGGATGGGTACCTATAATCTCAATATGTCTTCTAAAGTTTATATCATCCTTGTGATTTTTTATTAGTTTGAGGATGATAAGTAGTACTCAAATGATTCTCTGTATCAAAATCCATTTGAATAATTTTCTATAATTTTGATGTAAATCATGGATCATGATCCTCCACAATTAAAATAGTTGCTCCATGAGGTCATAAAACATAATTAATAAATAATCATGTAAGTATATCCAGTGTAAAATCCTCTCTAATTGAGAGGAAATTTTCATATTTTGTAAGTTGATCAATAATTACCGATAATTCATCATTATTTCTTGGAGTTTTTGGTAATATTTGGAAAAAATACATAGTAATGTCATCTTATTTCTTTGTAGGAATAAGAAGAGGTTTTATGACCCCTCTAGGATGTTGCCTTTAAATGTTAACCTATTTACAGATTAAATATCTTGATATATAATCCACAATTTATTGTTTCATATTATACAGCAAAAATGTTCCTCCAAATATCTATACATATATACACAATCATGGTGTATAAGTAAATTATATCTATGGTAATCATCCAATAACTCTATTTTTAGCTCAGATATGGAGGTAACACAAACCCTCTTCACAATTTTCATAATTCCAACTTCATAAAGAATGTTCTTTCTACATCCCATCATTCATAGCTATAATATTCCTTTGAAAATTATCATCATCATATTAGGAACATTTAATTCTTACCAATAAAGATGGTTGGGAAACCCATTGAAGAAGTAATGATGTTTCACCGTCCATGATAATTCAAATATCCATATTTACTAGATATATCCATTTCCTTATTATCCTTCCTTTGTTGGTAATTTGTTGAAGATTCATAATCATGTAGTAGCTCAAGACATTACATTTGCCTCATGTTGGGCTGTTTCTATGAGAAGATATAATTCAAGATCATGTGATATATATATATATATATATCTTACATATTTCACTAGAGAGATAGCTTTTCCATATCTTAAAAGAAACAATTATGCATTATGACGAAATATTGTGATTAGTATAGTCTTGTTTAAGAGTTTTTAATTATCCTGATTCCTAGAAAACAGTATTATCATTCAGCATAAGCACACAGCCAAGTCTTTACTTTTATGCATCACTAAAAATCACAAATCCAACATTTCCAGATGGTAGAGTAAAGATCCGATAATTCAATAATATTCTCTTAAAATATTCAAAACATTCTTCACATTATTTTGTCCTTAAAAATATAACAACTTTACGAGTAAGCTTGGTTAACGGGTAAGATAATTTGGAGAAATTCTGAACGAAATGTCGATTGTAACCTGAAAACCCGATGAACCTACATACCATGGTTATTTTCATTAGGGTAGGACATTTCTAAACATTAATTTTCATCATTGGATCAACTAATATTCCATCCATCGAGAAAATACAGAAAAGAAAAAAATGTTTTTCATCCAAAATTCACACTTTCTAAACATACCATATATCTCTTTTCTTCTAAGAATCTCCAAAAAAATCCAAAATTGGTTCTCATAGTCCACATAACTTTGAGAATATATCAATATATCAATAATAAATACCACAAAACAAGTTATCAAGATATTCCTGGAACACTATGTTCATTAGATCCATACAAAAAGAGGGTGTATTAGTCATCCCAAATAGCATTATTGTAAACTCTTAATGTACATACCTAGTTTGGAATATTGTCTTACGAATATCGTCCTTCCTCACATGAAATTGATGATATCAAAATCGAGTTTCAATATTTAAAAAATATTAAGCTCCATGAATTTTACCAAATTGATCATAAATGTGTGAGAGATGATACTTTTTCTATATTGAAATAGAATTGATTTATCTATAGTCGATGCATAGCCTCATATATATACATATTTCTTATTAACAAATAGAATAGGGGATTCACATGAAAAAACACTTGGGTGAATAATTCCCTAATTACTCAACTACTATAATTTTTTATTTAGCTCCACTAATTCCACAGTGCTTATTCTTTATGGATTCTTTAATAACGATCTTCCATCAGATATTAAATAAATAAAAACTCATCTTACCCCTCTATAGGATGTATTGTTAAATCTTATGGAAGTAAATCAATATATTCTTATACAATTAGAACATTCTCAATTTGAATATTTTATTTATCATCCATATGTGATGATTTATCTTCTACCTCAAGAATTTTATTTATAGGAGCTACTCGAGGTGGATCAATATATGATTAAAATGGTGAATTCTCCCATCTAAATATGAGATATTCCATACTTTCATCATGAATAATAATTTCCATCCCCTTTAAATAAATATTTTGAATTATATTTCTAATGAAAGACCATACCAAGGATTATATCAATATCAACCATAGTTATGATGTTAAAATTATAATTTATATCATGCTTATGTGTTATATTAGGAACTACTCGACATATGTTTTTTGAAATAAGGTTTCCAAAATGAGTCTCTGTTGACAACTCCCTTGTTAAGGTGAATTGGAAATATCTATTTTTTAATGAAAACATGGATGATATAATGTAATGTGATGATCCATAGTCAAATAATTATTTATCTAAATTTGAGGAGATTATTAAAGTTTTTGACACCACATCATTAGGAAATTTAACCTCATATATTTTAATTATATAAGATTTTCCTTGATCCTGTGAACTTTTCTTACGAATGTTTTCTTGAGGCTTTGGGAAATCATTTTCATAGTGTCCCATCTCCCTACAATAATTGCGTTGAACATTGGTAGATTCATTATTTCATATAAAATCATGATAACGATATCATTTATCACTACACTTGGGGAAAAATCCAGTTATTTTTATGTTAGAACCAGGGAATTTCCTTCCACAAGTATCAAACATTAGAAAATTTATTTTTTTCCATTACTAATTCTTTTCTCTTTTACCCTCTTATTCTCTCGTTTTCCTTTAATGTAATAAGACTTTGAGGATTATTTTTCAATCTTGATATTATATTAGACTATATATTTAAATTATGAGAAAGGTTAGTAGACCAGTTCCCTTCGTAAGAATTTTTTTAACCCTACAAAGAATCTATAAATATTTTTCTTTTGATTACATATGTAATCCTTAGAATTCCTTGATAACCTTGTAAAGTTGGATTTTTATTTTTAATTGTTTTCATCCAATTTTTCCCTCAGACTCAAGAATTTTGTCTCCATATCTGCTAACTATTCACGAGGGAAATATTTTTCTAATAAAATAACCTTAAAATCATTTCATTATATATTTTAAATTCATTCATACTCCTTTTTTCTTTGGATTAATGACCACTGTTGATTTATATCTCATAATATATGATAAACATCAATGATAAGATTCTTTATTTTGTTGCTTTCCAAAAAAAGAAATATCCTCTATAAAGAACTTATTTACTTTCTAGCTGTAAATGGGTTTGTAGTCCCATTGAATGATGGTGGGTTTTTCCCATATGGTAGTCTAACATTGGTCCTCCACATTTTGGATCAAGATTCTATATACGAGTAAGGTTATTATTCATAACCTCAATCATATTTATAAGAATAGTTATAAATTTCTTAACTCCAGTTAATGATCCTTCTCCAACAACATTATCTTACATAGAAGGGAAATATTTAGGTGGGATACTTGTGTTGAAATAATATTCATTACATCAATAAGGCACCATTTCTAAAAAATCTCATACACTAACATTTGATATGAATCATAATACCTAATTTTAAACAAGAAAAACACATAACATAAATTTAAAAAAAATTAATAGTTAATATCATAATCATAAATATGGTTTCTTTGGGTACATATTTACTTTTAAATCCTTCATAATGGTTTATAAAGAGAATTTAAATTACTCTAAGCCTTTTCCCTAGGACTGTCTAACTAGGTGTGTAGTAAGGCCCATATCATCTACAAGGTTATGTCAAGTTGGGCCTGACATTCCTTTTTGATGTTTTTATCCTTATTCCCATTTCCTCCAGAACCATGTCCACTTGTAGTATCCAGACAGGGATGTATTTTTTGGAAGAACCACATAATATATAATATACCAAAAATCAATTATATTATAAATATATTAACCTCAAATTCAATCATTAGTTTATGTTCCATAATATATGTTTCAGAATCCAGTTTCTATGGTTTCTACTAAAATTTATCTGATAACATTTGGAAAGACCCCGACCCCGGTATCCCGGAGTTGGTGCCTTAATTACATAGGTACTCTAAATAGAATATCACATCCCAAATAAAAGAATAGTTTCTAGATTTAAAAAAATAGATACATATATTAATTTCACATTACAACTTGAAAAAAAACAACATGTAAACTTCATTGGTAACACCCATAAAATCCTATTATATTCATCTAATTCATTCATAATACGCATCTTCCCATATTGGGGAAAAAATTAAACATAAGTAAGGTGTGATCTAAAATGATTAGTGAGGGTAAAAAATATAGCAGAAGTGAACATAAATAATAAACCATGGTAAATAACTAAGAAAGCATTCTATTAAAACATAATATTGAGAATAATATGTTAGTAATAAGAGCTTATTAATTAATGTCGTAAATAATTACATGAGAAAAAAACATAACAACCTATATTATAATAGTGGAATAATACTATGGATTATCAATCACTAACATCATAATAAGTGATTTCATAGTGATGTTAATCTTAAACAACCCATCATGTACTAGTCCTATGAAACTGACCATAAATGGTTAAGTCTTCATCCAAATCCTTATCTAAAAATAAATCGGCAAGGCCTCAGCCAATATGTTTTGCCACATGATACCTACCAATGCATTGAGGGTCTATAGTGAGTCATGTCGGTCACTTACTAAGTCTTGTTAATTCCTCATATGAATGGGGTGAAACATAAACAACATATATATATATATATGAAATTTAAATAACCTATCCCAATCATTAAACATAATCACTAAGTATTTTGAGTAATATGGTGACTAGTATCAAGGTAACACATCAACATCCAAACTGATCAAAAACCCTTAAATAAAATATGGTGTATGATATCATAAAAGGAAAATCCTAATAAAGGATAGGATTTAGTAGTGGGTTATCAAATAGATGAAAATACACTTATAAAATCATCCAATAATTCTTGAAAGAAATACCCTTTTTACTTTAAAAAGAAGACTTCTTCTGGAAAAATCATTTTTATTTTTCATAAAATCAGATTGTAAACATTTAAATCCAATAAAATAAAAGTTAAGGTCAATTAAATTATGTTTTAGGCATAAATTACCTCTAATCAAATAAAAATATGTAAACAAAGTTTTTTAGAGAATTTATAAATTGGATACATAATTTCGGTTTGAGGAAAAATATAAAAGGGTTTTTAAAATTGAAAAGGTAATAATTGTCTGTATAAAATTAGAATTAAAAAAGTCTTTTTTATGATAAAAAAATATTTTTTTTGTAAAAATAATTTTTAATTAAAACGGATTATTAATTGTAATTGAAAATGGGTAAAAAAATGGGAATTTCTATTTAATTAGGCTTAGTTAACAAGAGTAGTTGAAATGGGAACATTATAATACTTTTATTTCCCCCAAAATAAAGGTGAAATGATTTGGATACATAATTTTGGAACATATAGAACTAATTTAGAATAACTATACATAAATTAACAAGAATTAAAATTTGGTAAAGAGAGAGAAATCATAACCCGAATGAAAATGGAGGCAGAGGAGGAAACCCTTACCTTACATTTGAAAGTGTTCTTTACTGGTAGTTAATGTCCTAAATAATGAAATTAGATTCAATAGTAAATTATTTTAGAACCTATTTTACATTAATTTTATTTATTATAATTTTAGGGTGTACATTAATAAAATCTTTTATCAGTTATATGACTTAATTCTATCATTCGAGAGTGTTCTTTTCCTTGGATTTCATGATTGGTTCACTCGTATACATGTATGAAAGATCATGTAAAATTATAATAGTTAAATATAATTGATATTATATGTTATTAATGAACTTATAGACTATTTAATTTTTTTATAAATCATTTTTCATATATAAGGATGATTAATTAGATAAAATGTTAATGATAACCATTTAGATTATTTTAGTGTTTTATCAATCATCATAAAATATTTTTGTATTATGAATTAATATTATATATACATAAAAGTTGAAGAACATTAAATAAGTTATATTATATATATATATATATATTTATTTCTTTATTAACTATAAAAGGGTTTTATGATTAGTATTGAATGAGGAATTGAAAAACGAAAACACATTGTCCATGAAGGCAATAAATCGACACCTCACGGATGATGTCATCATCTTTAAAATAAAAATAGGTGGATAAGTGAATTGATGGTGGATTTTCAAATGAAATAATAACATTATAGTATGTATAAGATACTAGAGTTACCATTTAGTATTTTATAGATGGAGTGAGGATATTATAAGAAGAGAAAGAAAGTAAAAAAATTAAAGAAAGCGAAAGAGGATTTTACCTCTGGAATTCTTCTTCTTGAGAACCTCCTTAGGGAATTTTTTTGTGGAATTATTTAGAGACTATAAACTCTATGATGTGGCTAAAAACCTTGGTAATAGGATTGGGTAAAAATTTGACATGCTTCAAGGATTAATAGGTTTGAGGAGAATATATGGTGACGGTGTTATTTATAATGGGAAAGATGGGTGTTTTTTATTATTTTATTGATTAGTTTATTATTTTGCCTCATGAAAACAAATATTGACAATTAAATGAATAAATATAGTAAATACAGAATTATAGTTTCAGATTATGGTTTTTACATCATCTATGAATCAAGGAATAGTGTATTTAACTTATAATGTATATATGATGTAAATTTATCATATTTTACTGTTTAGGAAAAACTCAACTATTATTGAAAAATTCAAAAACATGACCCTAAAAATTTTTAGAATTTTTCATTTAATAAATAGACTCCTTTTTATAAAAATAATTTTAAAAATATGAGAAATTTATGTTGTATTTAAAAAACATTATTTATTCAAAAAATACTTATTTTAAAATTAGAACTGATTTAATAACACTTTGAAAAATTAATTATCTTCACATAAAATTATCATATAATAATAATAAAATAAATTATTAATTTATGAATTTATTTTTGGAAAATAAAATATATTTTAAATCAAAAAATTAATTATAAAATTACAAATAAATATTTATGTTTTACAAAAAATACAAACAGTTCATTTATCATTTTTAAAAAATTATTTGCATATTCTATGATATCAATATACCATATTTTAATTTATAAGAAAACTATATTTTCTTCATAATTTTATAGGTTATATTACAAATATATTTCTCATTTTAATTTTCGAAATGGTCATATTACTATTTCAACGGTCATACTTAATATTATTTTAAATTTTTAGACTTAGTGTTCTATCAAACATAAGCTCTCAAAGACATTATAATTTAGAATAGCTATATTGTAAAATATTAGGGTGTTACAAAAAATAATTAATACCCTCATTCCTTTTTAACCTTAATTTTTCTTAGGGTTTTATATTTCTATTCTATAAAATTTTATTGGTTTTCAAAAATATATTTTTCATATCTATAGTGTTGCTTGTTAGATGGATGATTCTTTAAGATTGGGTAAATCTATATATTCCCATTTTTTAATTGATTTTATATTTTTTCCGTAAAAATAATATGAATATTAATGGGTTTATTTGCTGAATAGTTTACCAATTTTCATTCATGAAATAACAAGGTCTTGGTTTATATTTGAGAAGTATGTGTATAATAAAGTATTATATAATACAATAAATATTTATTTTTAGAAAAAAAAAAATATAACTTGTAAATTATGAGTTGTTACATTCTTTCCCCATTTAGAAGTGGTTTCCTTGATATTTCAACTCATATTATCTGGTGATAAAATATGAGGGTACAAAGGTTTTATTTTTTTCCCTAGTTCCCATGACACCTCTTTATATTTATGGTTCGTCCATGGTACTTTGAAAATGTGAGTTGACTTATTGGATAAAACTTTGTCTCAATAGTTCATGATCTCTATAATTTTCTTCTCATATGAGAGGTCATTCTATAGTTTTACCACCGCTGAATTGAGTACATGTGAGGGATCAGGTATGCACTTCCTTGGGGGAGATATGTGGAATACATCATGAACTTGTGCAATATTTAGTTTAAAATCAAGTGGGTAGGTCATTGATCCTATATGATAAAGGGTCTCAAAGTGATCAATGTCCCTTGGGATAAAATTCCATTTCATTCCATCTTTTATGACTCTTCCATGGTGATATTCAAAGAAAAACTGTATCTCCAACATCAAACTCCATGTCCCCTCTCAAGTTGTTAGAATAACTATTTTTCCAACATGGAGTAGATTTTATATATTATTGGATGAATTAAACCTTCACTATCATATCTTTCCTAATATCAACTCCAATAATCAATTATTCACTAACTATATCCTAACAAATAGGATTACAACATTGCTTCCCATATATAGAATTTTATAGAGACACTTCAATACTTATTGGGAATTTGTTGATGTATGAAAACTAAAATAATGGGACATATTGATCCCATCCTCCTTTCAAATAAATTGAATAGACTCTTATAATTTCATCTAGTATATAAATAGTAATTTTAGATTAGCAAACCTTTTGAGGTTGATAGGCCATGCTAAAATTATTTTTAGTATTCAGAGTATGTTGAAAAGTTCTCTAGATTTTAGATTGAATCGTGGATCTTGATAAGAGATTAATTCATGTGATTATACTTGTATTATCACCACTTACTTTACTTATTTCATAGTAACCTTTCCTAGTAGAAAATATTCATAAATTGAGATGAAGTGGGCAGTCTTGGTGAGAAGGTCCACCAAAACTCATATGGTGTTGGTTCTTTTTAATGTCTTTGGGAGATCATTGAAAAAGACCTGGGATATCTTCACCCTTTTTCACAAAGATATATGTAATCATTGAATGATATAATTGGACTTATGTTTCTCTTCTTTAACTTACTAACATAATATAAAAATTTTGTGTATGCAGTGATCATCATCTTCATATTGTCCCACCAAAACTTCCCTCATAGATCAGGGTATATCTTGGTGATTTCGATATGGATAGAAATATATGAGCTATGAACAATATCAAATATCTTTTACATTATCTATTGTGATGATGTAACATGGTGTCTAGTACCGACAAAAATCATAACATCATAATCTTTTTGGAATTCATGAAGATTTCATTCCAATTCATGAAGATTTCATTCCTCAATTGCTTACACCATATTTGGAAACTCCAGCTCATCCATTTGGACCCCCTTGATATACTATTAGATAGATTTTTGGGAAATAATTTGGAAAATGTAGGATTTCTCACTTTAAATTATAATTTTCATGTCCATCAGTTATATATGTATAAGTATTGGGTTTTTCTCAATTATTACCATGGATAGAGTAGTATGTTCTTTTCTTCTAAGAGAATATGAGAAAATACATTCTTTTCCCAAATGGTATTGAATATCGAATTTGTATTCTTTGATTATATATAACCATATTATTTTATTCATATTGAGCTCCTTCTATTTAAATATATAATTTATACTCTAGTGATGAGTATATATGCCACACTTCTCAACATAGAGGTATTGACAAAACAATTCAAGCCAAAGATCGTAGTTTCCAACTCAAGATCTTTTTTGGGATAGTTTGGATAATGGATTTTCTTTTGTTGTGAGGTGTATTTTATCAATTTTGCATTCTACATGAGTACACAACACAATAACGTCTTTGAAACGTCACTGTATATCACAAATATTTCTCTACATAATGTTAGTTTTATTATAGGTTCAGTGATTAGCATCTTGCCGAGACCACTATACCTTTCAACACATTATACTATCAAAATATACTTTACCATTTTAAGTATTAACATAGTTAGTATGCTATACAATCATGAGAATGTTCCCATAAAACATTAGTAGTTCCCTTCTATTCCAAATAAAAAACTAGATTATACGACACTAGTGGGTCTTTTGCATTCCTCAATTTCCTTTTTCTTTGATGGGTCGACAAAAATTCCCTCACTTATGATCTCATTTTTCTAGAATATGAATTTTGGCATTAAAAAGTAAGACTTACTAAAATTAGCATACATTTTCTCTATTCTTAATTTCTCTACTACAATTTATATATATTATTAATTTTTATCCTTACTCTATTAGTAAATGAGAATATTATTGATAACACTAAAAATTATTTTACAAGGTTTTATTTAAATACTTTATTCATAAAATCCGTGAATACTTTTGGGGAATTATTATGTTTTAACAGAATAAATATTAACACATTGTTACCATAAATATAATGAAACATTTTCTTTTGAATATCTTCTTCCTCCAACGTCAACTAATGATATTCAGAATGAAGATCAAACTTTAAGAAGTGCTATAATCCTCACAGTTGATTAAATAGTTCACCAGCCATTGACAATAGATATATGTTTATTATAGTGATCTTGTTCAGCTCCTAGTAAGATATACACAACTATGTTGATCCATATTTTTTATTTATAAATAGAATTGGTGTGCCCCTAAGAGATGCACTAGGGAATATGAAAACTTTATCCAAAACAATTTAGTTGTTATTTAACACCACATGTTCAATAGGGTCATCCTATATGGTAACATTGAGATATAAGTATCTCAAGGAATAGTATATATTGAGAACTCTACCACATGATATGATTGAATTTGGGAAACACTTCAGGAAATATATCAGTGTATTACCTTAAAATGTTCATTTTTTTAATAGTACTTTCTTTCCATTGACTCAAGGATTTAACCAAGGTGTGATTATTCATAGGGTATCATTACCCTCACCATTAATGGATTCTCTAAAGGACCTTCATGATCATTATTTTATATCTACATTACCATTGGATGGTTAAAAATAATGAAATAGATTTCTATTTATAGATAGTTAATATTTTCTCTATATAATGATGTCTAATACATTCCTAGAATGGTATTAGCCTCCACTATAAGATTATTTTGAGATTCAATGAAAGTGTCTTCCCAATACACTAATATGAGATGAATATAACAATTGGGTTGCAATGATCACACTAGTAGGTGTTTTTATTGATATATCTACATCCAAGAAATGTGGATTTGATTGAACTAATCTATTAAACTTGTAGGATGCAAATTAATGCATAGAAAAATAATTATTTAACCTTTCATTTGTTATAGTGAATAGGAATTATACCATGAATGAATCAATTTCCACACTCCACGTCAATAGTATTGATTGAAGAAGCATTCCCATGGTCTTTTAGATTACATAGTTACAGACAGTAATTACACTCTAGGACCTCTAGTATAGTTCACTAGCTTTTACAGTTACCATTCTCCCTACAGTTTAAGAATTGAATCGTGGATGGTTCATTGGTAGTTCCCTCTATTCCTCCATCATTTTGACCAAATTCTTCATGTCTCTATTATATTCATGATAATTATAGATTTCTCTCCCACACATGATTCATTTTATAATCCCATTGAGGAATTCCCAATGATTTTTATCACACTTTTTTTACATGTGCATTCTTAGACCCTTTTTACTCCTTTATCATTTTTACCACCATCTTGAAACTCTATTCTTCTATCCATACCTCCATAACCATTGGACCAATCACCAAAATATATCTCCACTTTTAGATAATATCAAACTAATTCTTCATAGATCCCAAAGTTTTGAATTGATAGAGCCTTCTGTATTGGTGATTTTAAACCACTATAGAATATATGAATATTTCAATAATTGTTGATAAAAACTCCAATGGAATATAATACAATCCCTGTGATATTTTCTTCATAATCTATATTTGATTTAGTTTTCTTTTATTCAACCCTAATCATTCTCTCTTTATCTTTTTTAAATTTATAAAGGTAAATACAGATTAAGAAATATTTTATTCATGTATTCTACTCACCATCATCCATTTTATTCTTTTTCTTAGTGTTATTTATCAACTCCCCCCATCAATTGGACTCCTCTTGTAATTTATAGATGAAACAATTAACCCTCCCCTTTTTAGAATATAAAAGAATAAAAAAGTACTTCTTCAATTAGTTAACCAATAGTTCTTTAAAAAGTGGACCGGATGGCCCACTGATTATCAATATACTTTTCTATATAAAATACTCATATGATAGTTTCCATTTAATGAGATATTTCCAAATTACCATGTGTCATATATTATTACTCATAGATTTATACAACTATTTAAGCATTATCATGATGTTTTGAACGCTATTTTATATCACATTGTCAATGTCGTTTGAACAATTGTAGAGTTGACCATCATATGTGTAGTTATCCTAGATTCTCCTTTTTCCCACCCATTTTATAAAATATAATTTTTTTTAATAAGTCTTAAGTTATCAATGAATAAATAAATAATATATGGGATCATTTTTATCCATTTTAAATAATGACACTTATAGGATTTTTACCTATTTATATAATTATACATGTTGTTTTAAATAATGTTTGGTAATACTAATTAAAAAATTAGCCAAACCATATATCTGATACCAACTATAAAAACATGATTTTTTTGTTAGATGACTATTAAATTACTTTTATGGAAGGTAACATAATATCGATAAAATCTATTATCCATAGGTTCAATGCTCTGGAGAAATTAGGCACAAACATCCATTTTAAGTAATAAAACATAAACAATATTTAATTTCATCTTTTTTATAATTTTAATTATATCAGGATATCCTTAGTAAATGTAGTCACCTAATTATATATATCAATGATATGAGGGAGGAAAAATCATTGTATGGGGAGGAATAAGAGACATGAATCAATAGTACATCGGTGAAAACAATCAACATATACATGTCATTAGAATATGATTTTCATAAACCCTATGATAGAAACATTTGATAAAATAATGAAATGCACTATATTCGTAATAATTAAACATCATGCAATAGTGGCCACATACCACAAATACCTGTAACAAATCTAGCACCATGTTTACACATAACATATGTACATAAATCATATCATCGTAATTGTGGAAAAAGATAGAATCATGTTCATGAATAATAAACGTATCTCATCAAATAAATTACATAACCCAATAAATTAGAGGGGTATATAATTTTGGGCCCACATATCACCTCATAAATACTCATAATAATGAATTCCATGGAGAACATATAACAAACATAGTTATCGAATAACCCCTAGAAAGGAATGGTTTTTATAAAGATTTTATAATTCTTGATTTCCTGAATAAAATTTAAAATTACAAAATTGTTAATAGAAAACATATTTGGAATAAACATAATTATTCATGAGGGATGAATAAATAAATTATGAAGAGTCAATTATGTGTGTTGGAAAGGAAATCCTTTTGAAAAATCTTTATATTTGGCTTAAAAATCATATTGGAAAGGGAGAAGACACATATATCCCAAAAAAACCATAATAATAATTTATATTTAATTATGGAATATATGTTAATATCCATAAATAAAATTATGATAAATACGGATAACCCAAATAAAAGGAGTTGGGTTTGATAATCCCCTTAACTAAAATCCCACATTATTTCATCTCTTTTATAGATCTAAAACAATAATCAAAGGATTAATAAAACATTGAAATATAATTGAATTATTTTCATTACATCACTATTTATAAATAATAATAATTAAATTATATTTCTTTAATCCCTCTGTTAAATGTAAAATATTTGTATATAATATTTTCCTCAAAACTTTCTCATTTTTCATTGATTTTTCAATTTTGTTCATGATCATTTATATATTAGTATAATGAATTATATAATCATAATATTAATATATATATATATAGACTTTTATATATGGTAATAAATTTATTATAACTATCCATATGATCAGTGATAAGTAATCAACTTGGAAATTTCATCACTTGCAGTTTACAGACAGTTATCAAGAACGTTGACCATAAGAGGAGAAATATAGGTATAAAATATAAATACAATAAAATTATAACTTTTATAGTAGGATAAAATCACTAATAAATTGTTATAATACCTCATAAATAATAATATATTATTTTCATTTAAAATAAATATGGAAAATAATAAAAGTGAAGGGGAAAATGAAAGAGTAGTCCATAAAAACACACTCTTTTCACGGTATTGCTTCCTCTGTATAACACTATAATTACAATATGAATATATATAGTTTAATCTAGAATTTCCAAATGGTTAATAATGTATTATTAGAGATTATATGGTTGTGTATTATACTTTTTATCTAATGGATTACTTGTATTCTATGTTGAGGGATAGGGGTTGTTTATACTTGAAGGGAGGGGTATTTTTTAGTTAAATTTTTGAAAAAATACTATATTCATGGTAAACATTGTAGTTGTGATAATGTTCACATATTGAATCATAAATAACTAATATTTATTTCCATTATAACTTTAAACCCCTTTATAATTCTAATTCAATTGTCGATTAAACATGAAAGTGGATAAATGAAAAAATATTTTCAAAAGGAATACTATTAAGTTTAGAATTTTTAAAGTAATTTTTAGCATTGGAAATAATGTTTACAATATTTTAATGAATCATTTATAAAATTTAATATTTTATATAGATCATTAATCTCTATAAATTATTAGGTCATTATTACATCATGAATGATTTCATAAAGGAATTTAATTTTCGAAAAAATCAAACTTAGGAAACAAAAATTTTTAATATAAAAAGTATGATTTCTGTGAAATACCTTAAAATATAGTTTATTTAAAATTTCCTTATATTTTCATTCAGTTTTTAACCATGATAATTTTTATGGTATAATAATATTTATATTTATTTAATAAATCATGATAAATATTATTAATTTTACATTTTATTATTTTGATCCAATATTAATATTCCAACGGTATGTTTATTGATCCCAATGTTTAGATTACTATCATAATAATCACATTAATATTTCAACGGTCACATTACCTCTTATTAATATTTATTCATTAATTAATTCATTATTCACATAATATTATCTCAAGGTTCTATATTTTCATTCTCTAAAAGGTCAATTAATTTTCAAATATTTTGTTTCATTTTTATAGTGTCTGTTGTGTGGGTGATGATTCTAGAAGATTGTAGTGATCCATGTTTTCTCCATCAGAGTAATTACATTTTATATTTTTTGTTCCCTTGAAATATTTTTATTTTTTATTTATTTGATTACAAGATAATGTAAAATGTTTCATTAATCAATAAATTTTTGTTGCCTTCTCTATTTTAATATGTATATAGTACTATATAATATAATATAATAAATATTTATGTAAATAAGAAAATATTAGGTACAATCTACGGGGTTTTAAAATGATGATCATGCTCAAAATTAAATTTTTATATCTTTTATTAAAGTATAATCTCATTTTCAATTACATAATAATATTTAACCAAATTTAGGAAATGTAGGATAATTGATTTGATGGAAATATAAAGGTGAATAAATTTGAGATAAGTATTTGGTGATTGAGGTCTAAAGACCACATGAAGACAAATTATACAATAGTGGATCACTTATTCACTGTATTTAATTATGTATTTTGTCAAATAATATGTTTTCATGAAAATAAAAATCTGAATATGGGTCTCAAAAATAAACTAAATATATTTCAAAATTGATTACACGAAAAGGTCACGTGACTTAAACATCGTGATCTCTATTTATATCCTGTAGGTTATTTTCATATAATTTCTTCCCATCTAAAATAAAATATGAGATCAATACAAAGTAGAAGATAATGAATAATATATATATATATATATTATTTCATCAAAAGAAGATAATTAAATAGGGAGAATTGGAAGAATAATATTATGATGGAAAAATAATGTTAAAATAATTTTTGAAAAACATACGTAATTAATTTCATTAAGTGAGAGAAGAAGAAAATAAATTTATAATGTATGGATACGAGTGAGGTTATAATATATTTAGACTGTTAGATATTTTGTAGTGAATTGTCCATTATTCGAATAAAATTATTATTTCAAAGTAGAAGACAAGAATATAAGAATCTAATCAACTAAAATTAAATAAAAAACAAAAAATATAATAAAGGGGAAATAGATGAGTTTTTACAAACCCAATAAGTGGAAATCCAAATTTTCGTTTTAGGATAATGATATAATGTTGTATAACATTACATTAAGACTTCCATTGAAGTTGATCAAAATTGGATTCTTTTTTATCATAATTTAGAAGATATTTCAAGGATTAATGCATTAATTTAGATCAAATATAAAAAACAAAAATAAAAATGATAAAAAATAGGGATCTCATGGAATTTACATCAATCATTGTATAATTTAAAAATTAAAAAAATGGAAAGTATATAAAATAAATCATTAATAAAAAGAACATGTACTGTGATAAAAAATTAGTATTTGTTGATGAATGAAATTCGAAACTGGATACTGTTAATTAATGAGGATAAAAAAGGAAAGATTCCATGAAATGGTGGGATAAATAAAAGGAAAAAAATTTAATTGATCAAAAGAAAGTTCATTAAGTCAGCATGGGATTAAGAAACATACAATTTTGTATTTAGAAATAATCACACAAATTAAGAGAAATTATAAAAAATTGAATGGAGTGGTTAATTTAATGAAGTGGATGGAAAATATTTAGCCTATTAAAAGTAATCTCATTGAATTATTGAAATTTTAGGATAGTATATTTGAAGGTAAAATATAGTATAAATGGTCATTATAAAAGTATAATAATCAATACGATATTGAAGATGAATTTATTCGGAATAAAACATAATTTTAATTAAATTTTATATTCCTTGGATGAGTTTAGTAATATATAAAATTTTGGATTC
Source organism: Viscum album (assembly GCA_963277665.1). Taxonomy (NCBI): domain Eukaryota; kingdom Viridiplantae; phylum Streptophyta; class Magnoliopsida; order Santalales; family Viscaceae; genus Viscum; species Viscum album. The sequence continues at coordinate 226,332,499 of OY728125.1, forward strand.
AATGAAATGTATAAATATATAAAGAATTCTATAATCTATGGGGATTTGTGATATATAAATGAGTTATTTGATCAATGAAATAAATTTATAAAAATTTTGTGGCTAAGGGAGTTAGATATTAAGGTGGATTCAATCCACTCAATGAATACTCGTCAAGAATGAATTGATAAATTATGGAAACATTTTTATGTTTAAGATTCAATAATAAAAATTTCTTTGTCATCTAAATTCACCACTCCCGTATCCTACCCCCTATCGTCATGACCTAGTTGATGACGGGCACCGCTCCAGTCCCTCCCCTCATTGGGGAGAGGAACCTTCTTCACTATTAGAGGGGAATCATATCCATCCTTTCCCTCCCTTCTCTGACCCCAAATCCTTTTCCAATTTCACATTGATATCACTTTCTCCTAAAGTTATAAAAATTTTTGAAGGATACCTGTAACTATCTATTTTTACTTTGTATTTTACCAATTCCTCATACCTTTTGGATTTTACTTCGGTTGCTTGATTCAGGCATCGCCGACCATCATTGGATCTATTTGAATGGTTTGTATTTTATGCAAGGGGATCACAAGGACGAGATATACTTTGGATTATCAAAATAGGTATATAATGGTTCATTTTTCTTCAGAGATTTATTACATCATTCCCTAGCCCAAAGACACCCGAATCTGAAATGGACAATGCTTCATTATTTTCCAGTGGTACTATGATTTCCACATAAAGCACAATTATCCAACAATGGTAATTTTTTTTCGATTTTTTAGATGATCCTAATTTATTTAATAATCCTTAAATAATTTGTATGTTAGGTAATTCAATTGGTCACTTTCGTCGTTCTGATAATAGAACAAATTCAGTTTTCCACCGATTTCCCCCTCGTATATGCATTGAAGTCAACGTTTCCAGGATTCTAATTGATTTCATTGGGATTGGTGTTGGAGAAGAATTCTGGTAAAAACAGCTAGTTGTATTTGAATCAGTGATGGTTTTATTTTCATTATAAAATATGTTTGGTTTTCAATTTTTTAGTGTGTCAACGAGATATCAAGGTTGTTAAACAGAATAGAGATGTGGTTCTGGAGTCTATTCCTGGTGATCCCATGTCTGGTGGCCTGATGGAACTAGTTTATTTTGAATGATTATAGGACTGAAGGATTTGTAATACACATTCTTATTTCTCAATGGAGGCAGAATATTAGGTGTATGTTGATGGAGAATCCAATGATTCTCCACCCTTGAAAATGGTATTCTCTTTGAACATTGAAAAGAAAGTGGTGGCTATGTATAGAAATCTTCAATTTGATTTGAGTTGATAGAAATATAGAGGTGAATGTATCATCTGGGTTGAGATATATTGATGAGGTGTGTAATATATGAAGGTATTAATAGAGAAACATTGATCCCAAGACTCATTCATATGTAGATGTAGTGTGGTTAGGAAATGGAAGAATTGGAAGAGATGGGTCACCAGAGATAGAAACTTGGTGACATGGAAAAGAAAATGTTTCTAAGGAGGAAAGGTAGGGAGGTGAAACATACATCAAGGTTCATGAGTTATAGTCTATAGGGGGTGGATTCCTGATCATGACAAGCTCTTTAAGGGGTACAAACTATTAAGCATGACATCTAATTTAAATATTTGGCGAGTAAGGGGATGGATCAGGATCATGAAGCTTATCAAGAAAAGAAAAATCAATGAATGGAAGTTACTTCCAAGGGAAGAGTATAATGTTGACTCTTCTTATACATTTTCAAGAGATAGGGTAGGAGAAATCAATGGTATAGGGATTAATTGTACAATGAGGAGGAAGGTTCAAAGAGGCAATCAAAACTAGGGAAACTATAGACTGATTTAAATACTAAAATCATTAGGGAATAAAGACTATTCCTATATCCCCCAACCAATAGAGATAGTATCCACCAAAAAGTCACATTCCATGTTGATAGACTATGATCCTAATGTTTTTTGTAACAATTTTACTTTTTTTTTATTATATGGATTATGAGAATTAAAGAGGTATAATGGAGGCCTTAAATAAGAATCTGTATGTCTTGGTAGTGGAAGACCTATCTTATATTAGTGTAAATATTGACTAGGCTAAGATTACAGACAAGGGGGTGTTATGGTAACTAATTAGTCAATCTAAGGAATAAATGTTTGAGGAAATTCTCCTGATTAATTCCTCACAAGTGGATTCTAGTATGATGTCATAAACACTGCTATGTGTGGAAACTACTGATGTGCTGATGATGTGGATCAACAAGAAAGATTATATTTTAATAATAGGATTCAATGAATGGAAGATAACCCTAGATGACTCCATTAAAATGTGGGACAAAATGTATTATTGGTTTGAAGAACTTTTCAAGGATGGATAGGACTCATAGGTAAATGGAAATAATTATAAATAGCTTAAGAATAATGCACATAATAGAATTAAATTATATTTCATGGTTTATCTCTCTCTTATGGTATTTTAAGCTTTGTATTTTGTACCTTAAGGGGTTCTCACTTTCCTGAAAATAAAAAAGGTAATTTTTAGTCTAAGATTCTATAATTACTTGATGTTTATAGAAGATGTAACCAGCTGGGTATCATTTTAGATAACTATTTCAATCTACTTTATAACCAGTTGAGTATAAACAAATCTTATTTATTGATTTGTAAAATTAATGATAATGGAAAAAAGATATGTTTATATTTGTTGAAGCTACTTGTTAATTATAATAAGAAGAATATCATAGATCATGGATAGTGGATTTTATTTACATATTATATGAGATTTGAAACTAAACAATAATGACTAGAAGTGAAAGAATGACTATTTACTATTAGTAATGTTTTTTCAATCATGAAAATGTTATTTGTATTAATAGTAATTAGTGATGAAAATAGGACGTGGAATAATTCTCTATCTATGGATGTATCTAAACATAACTAACTAAGTGTGTCTCTTCTTTTTGATGATAGAAACAATGTTTAATTTCATAAATATAAATTTATTATAATGAGGATAAAATATGTTCTTTTATAAATTATGTGATAGTAAATATAATGAACATAGTTCAATGTAGTTGTTATTTAATATTCATGCTCCATGAGTTTGAATAAAGAATTTGTTTTTTTAGAATAAATAAATTTCTACATTTTTTAATTGTTTTTTAGGATTATTACCCAATAGAAGATGTTTTTGGTTTTTTTTATGAAAATTTGATTATCATACTGGATTTTTACTATAATCAAAATAAGAAATATTAAAAATTCAACACATAAAATTTGGATGATGTATACATCAAAACCATCAAATCTAATTTATTTAAATATATGTGAGTTTATAAGGAATCAATGATCCAATATAGATGACTATTATATTATTTTCATTTTTTAATTTTCTATTATTACATATATAGTGTTTATATATTATATATCAAAATTTTTTAATATGTTTATGAAATTTCCTTTGTTTTAATAGCAGTATTGAAATATCATTAAAAATAAGTTATAGATAGAAATTAGTGATCTTTCTTTAAGTAGAAAATTTAAATCATATCTTATGTAGAATTGTATTATTATTGAATTATGTAAACAATAATACCACAATAAAATTTAATGATTTTAATAGTATGTGTATATTAGAAATGGATCATATCTTGTCAGCATCTCTTCATAAATGTTAATTTTTTATAAGAATGAAAAAATTGAGTTATTTAAAATAAAAATCAATATTTTTTATAAATCATTTCTTATTTTAAACAAAAAAAAGCTCTATAAAAAAGATCAAATAGATATTGAAATACTTTATCATCTATGGAATCCCTATTATGTTAAATTTTAAATGGTAAAATAACAAGATGGTTAAAGAAATGGTAATTGAGGTTATATCCCTTGGTTAACCTCCAAAAAATGACTGTATAAAATATATAAAAAATAAATAGATAAAATATTGGATAATTTATTTTTCATGGTTACGAAATAGTAAAATAATGATGTTATATATAATGAAAATTTTATTGAAATAATTGTGATGAAGAAATACTAATTGAGAATCATTGTGGACTTCCTACAATTTATTATGATTTAAGGACTGGATCCAAATAACCATCATACATGATAACTTTTAGGTTTCTCATTTCAAATCAACACCACAATAAACCAATCACATGAATCCAAGTCATTTGAAAAAAAACCCACACAAACACATCAACATCCCTTACTGGTCACAAAAATACATCATTTCAAACTCACCACAATCCACCACATTTCAACATGGAAATCTATATGGAGATCTAAATATCTATAAATTCCAAGATAAAAACATCCATAACCAACACATAATACATCCCTAAGCATAAAAAAGAAGAAATTTAACCTTCCATGTCATGATTTTATCCACATTGGGTGGGACTAACTAACTTGTATATTTTCAAAATGTCTCAATGTCTTATGCATCTTGATTTGGAAATATCCCCCCATCATATAATAGGAACTTAATCACACGTTATAATATAATGGTAAGACATACATATCATGAACCAAAAAGAACCATACATCACATCATCATGAAAAATAAAACAATGTAAAGACAAAACAACAATGAGTACTGGTCATTTATTTTCATATCTCTATCCTAGGAACTCTCACCCATGACACTAATCCTCCATAAAACATGACCTAATGGAATGGTTCATCCATGAAAATAATTCTCTCAATAATCCTAGATCTCTAATATCCACACAACAAACATCTTGACATCCCTGATATCCTACTATCACCAGTTGATAAAAATAGATTCAACACGAATATATTGATGAATTTGGGACACATAGTTGAATTTTATAAACATTTATTTCCATGGTGTAAAATCCAACATATACACATCCATGAAAACATAACCCAATACCTCAAAGGTCATAATCAACTTTGGAGAACACTTAATCCCCCAACCAAACCTCTTTATACATTATTTCGGTGAGACTCTTAAAAACACGTGGTCTCTATCCTAACCTCTAGAAACCTCTACCTATGACCAGAATAAGAATCTTGATGGTCACCTACCATAATATCCCCCTCTCAAACCAATTAGATCTTCTCATTCATGATCGGTAACACATAAATACCAAGAAAATTGGACTCACCAACCTTTGTACAACGCAACAGAGAAAAACCAAGCACCCATTAAACATATAAAATAGATAAATTATAATGGATTTCTGATAGTTTTTATTATATGAAAATGTAATAAATGGCATGTTACATAACCCCAGTCCATCAATGTCCAAGATGCAAGCCCAAAACATATCTATTGTATCTTGATGGTCAGTTCTTGTCTTCCCATCAATCTGAAGGGTAAAATCAGTGCCAAGGAACAACTAGGAGCCAAAATCATACTACAATAACATCCAGGATCACAAGGTAAAACAAGGGTCATGATCAAAGTTGATGGTCCTTAGTAAATTGTGATGTCTAAACACATAATCCCCCTAATATCTCACAAAAGCATGAACAACACTTGACTGATGGATCAAAAGAAAATGTGATAACATCATCAGTTAGTACAACATCACCCATACTGCATCACACCCTCCCATTTCAAGGGTACCTGAGTGAAGAAAACCCAGTATTATATCCTCATATTTCTTCTCAATAATATCCAATTAATACAAAAAAACCTCTAGTAACATGGTAATCTATATTCACAGAATAAATAAACTAACACCACTCCCCAAACTAAGCTTCCAATTATTTCATCCTAGTACACAATAGTCATCTCTTCAATCCATGATAAAACATTAGGATTTTGGGATTTACTACTAATGGTGATATATAAATATTATAGATTAATTGATTTTGCATCACTACTAGAAAAAAATAGCCTCCCCAATAAAAACACCCAGTTATGACCATATTCTCACTATCCCTCTAGAGAATCACAATGGTCAATACGGCCACTCATCACCTCTACCACTAAGTCTCCCCACTATGAATCATCCATATTCTACCACAAGGATGACTCCATAGTCATATAAAATACAAAATACTGGAAATTTATTTCTTCTATGTAAATATGCCTCATTTGAACCTCCTCCCCAACAAATATTCATAGAATCTCGAACCAAATCCCCTATGAACTTCATACTAAGAGAGTTGGAAATAAAATCACTTTTATTCGGGATTAAGAGATATAAAAATTGTCATCTTGAAGAAAGTATATCTATATTCACTAAAATATATTCAATTGCTACTGATAGAATAATTATTTTACACTCTTTTTATCCAAAAAACACAAAGTTCTCTCCATTGAGGAAATGTATCAAAAACATTATCAAAAACATAGGTACCACTAGATCGGGATCATGGGTGAAATAGTTATTCTCATGGGAACAAAAATTCCTAGACCACTAACAGATCACATCACCTTGCTACATCAACATGGATACTAATCCTAGATGGTATATGTCACATAAAACCTAAAATATCACACCCTATAATTTTAGATGAATCATTGGATAAGTAATTAACTTCAATATAAGATAAATAAATACTTATTAACCCTAATATGTACATAGAAATTTTTGATCCTCTCTATTAAAATAATTCATTAGGATTATGATCATGGAGTAATTAGACACAAACCTCCAATAATATCTCTCAATACAAGGGAAAATGTGAACCACTTCTATGTTCTTGGGTGCTTCATATGAAAGAACCGGATTGATATTCCATGAGTTCATAGCCAACCCTTACTAAGACACCAAAATCCATTGGAAATGAACCTCTCGAATCTAGAACATACATTTAGAAAACATTCCATATATCTTGGGGAATTAAAAGACCTTTAAGACATCTCTGAGATGATTTGATTTCTCCTCCTATAACATCCATTAGATTAAGATATCATTAATGAATACGATGGTTAACTGCTATATGATCTCTCGAAACATGTATTTCATGATCCCCACCAACATAGGTGGTGAATTTGTAACATTGAATGACATGACGATATACCTAGAGTTCCCAGACCTGTATCTAAATGTTGTCTTTGAGGGAAATTCATCTTTCACCCTCAACCAGTGATACGATGAAAAAAATATTGATCTTAGAGAACAAACTAGCTTGTATCAATTGGTCAAAAAGATCATCAATCATCAAAGGATAGTGGTGATTCTAAATATTCAACAAAATTCAGTCTATGATATTCTAAACATAGACTTTGAATTCTATCATCATTATTGTAGAAAAAAAAAGATAACCCCAATGATACATACTTATTCCAATGAAATACCTCTGTATCAGATCATCAACCTATAGCCTCCACTCATTAAACTCCATAGGCACCATTCAATATAGATCAATAAAAATCTGAGACATATCCAATTGAAAATATATCCCAAACATGATGATTTTTTGAGGGAGTAATGATAAAACCTCACCCAAAAAACATCCAAAAACTCCACTAAAAAACTGCAAACACAAAATGCATTAGCATCCAATGATAGCTCCACAAACTCAGATAAAAGAGGATTCACATTATGTACACCCATCTTATTTCCCCACTCACTAATGAAAGCCACTCATTGGAATTACATATTATAAAATTATACATTCAGAAAGAATTATTTTATTTCTACACACACATAACATATATTATCCATTACAAGGATAATATCATTTGGTTTTAGCTAAAAAAATAGGATGAATCACATTGACTACTTCTACCACATCACTAGTCTACCTCCCTAACAAAATTCAAAAAAAATGTTTTTTGACTTTAACTTGCGTAGATAACATTAGAGGCACATGAACACACAACCCATCCATTCCCAAATAAAGGACTAATGTATGACAAAAAAGATGTGTGAGACTCCTCAATCAACAATGGATAAAAGCAGAGTACATGATAGATATATCATAACTGGGAAATCCCTTGGATCTACTGGAGCTAATGCATCTAAGACTTTCATCTATCCATTCCCAGATCCACATTCCTAATGACCTCATCACCAAGGGTTATAATCTTTTCTAGGTCCCCTTAGAAAGTGACCATCTTGTGGATACCCTCTACCAACTCCACCTTCTCTCGATTGCTGAAAAAGTATCAATATTCTCTACCATTAAAATTGATTTGGAGGAAATTGAAGGGGTGTGGCTTCCCATACTAAACAATCCACCCTGAGAAGTCAAATGTTGGTCCTGATTGTGTAAATGTCCCCTAAAGACATAAAAAAATTAGAAATCCAGTAGTAGCTACATGGAAACCACCTCCCCCATATCGATAAGAAATGAACTATTGGTCTTGATTTCCCATGGTTGAAACCTTGAATGCCTAAACATCCATGACCCACAAATAATATCTATGCTTATCAAGATTCCCTGATGGCCACACTATATAGACTCTGTACCCAACATAATAATCCCCATGATAAATAATTACAACTTCTACTCCTTCATATATGTGGAAAGTGTAAATGGAGTGATCGCATAACTGAACATTGGGCACAAGGCCACAACTAAACATTGTGTTTTGGATTCCAATTCTAAAAAAATCTAGGGAAAATTATAGGAGGTCCTTTAAAAGGATCCCAATATCCAAAACACATAGGATACGCTATTCTTGATATATAAACTCTTACCTCCTTGTTTACCTCATCATAAATGACAATAATTCCAAATTTAACTCCTTCTGGATGTCATACCTCGACACTTCTGCCTCCCTTCAGTCACCAATAAATATTTTCCACCACATACTTGTAACTCCTAACATATAATTTACCTTTAATGGTAACCTTGTATTAGGTCATTCTATTATGATAATAGAAGTGATTTTGAGATTCAATAACTAGTGATCCATTTTCATATCACAGATTCTTCCCTCATACTTTCCAAAACACTTCTGAGACCCTCTTCAATTCCTCAACCTCATATACTAGTCAATACTCTGAGATAAACCATATCATATTTCTAATAATCCACTATTTTACCCACTTGTGGAAAATGAATAGGATATATTAATAAAAATAATCCAGAAGTCTAAACACTAGTAGCATGAAATTTTCTCAAAGATTATATAATTATTTGGTTTTAATTCCCCCCAAAAACTGAAATCAAAACAAAATACAGTCAATAATTATGCATATACCTCTATTGGATATCTATACTAGATAAAGGTCCACCCCACTTGGCCATTCACGGATCTCATAATAGCTTTATCTCGTCAAGGAGGACCCAAAATCCCATGTCGTAGTTATTCTCCCTTGTCTATATCAGCACCAATATCAACTACAATTGTTTCACAACCAACCTATGGAATACTCACAATTACAAACTTTAAAATCCATATTTTCTCTCATCCAAAACATCTAAAACCAATCTTTCTTGTCATACCTTATAAAATGGAACCCCATCATGGATAACAATGAAGGAAGAGTTATAATGTCCCACTAGTCTAGCCTCTAGTCAGAATTTGGATGTTCATAACCACTGAGGGTATAAACAATTCAAATATTTGATGAAATAACCTGTATAATATAATGTTGGATAAGAAGATAGGTTAAAATCCAACGATGAATATCCAACACATAATATAAAACAAATTCCACAACTATCCTAAAATTCATAAACAATGTAAACCAATACAATAAATTCATCCAAATATACCAAAAGACAAGTTCAATAGTAATGAATCAATAATATCCATAATCCCAAGATAATAATGTAATGATTGATCTCCTAATTCATCCAATAATCCTAAAAAATTACATAATTATGTTGAGAATAACATGTATACTCATTAGGATTATAACAATGGCCTCAAGTGAACATGTGAAAATAGAATAAAAAGTGACAATAAAAAACAAATGAACCAACTTGATCATTAAAAGATCAATTAACCAATCTTGTCCTCACCATTCCATTCTCACTATATCACACATCCATTATAGTAAGATATTATTATAATAATACAAATAATGGAAACTCTTACCTATTCCCAACTTATTTTATTATATCACCCCTCAGAATCAAATATATTTTGATCCCATACCTTCCATACATATCATATAATATATCCATTAATCACCGATGTAGATCATGATGAATACCAACTTACCCTATACCCTCAATTTCTAGTATGTAGTCCTAGAGATTCTCATCATCAAATCAAATCAACCACGAAGAAACTAGTGTTATCCCTAGAATTTGTCATGAAAGAACCATGTCTATAACGTTACATCTCATTATATAACTAGGTAAATATGGTATCAGGAATGTTGAGGATGTAAAACATATCCACTCATCTTACCATGCATGAAATCCACTACCTTTCATATTCTCATCACTTTTGGTAAATATCCAAACCTAACTCAAATCATCACTGCTCAAGGAAGATAGTGGTAAAGGGATTATCCATTAATCCATCTCACCACCATCCTTGATATTTTAGAAAACACTTAAAACCCAAATCCATTGGGCATAAGTAAGTTTATCTGACTATGGTGGGAACATATAGAAATAATATAGTAGTCATGATATATTAATAAAAAATAATACTGAATCAATGGTATTTTTAATAGCCCCAAACCAAAACTTATGGATTTGGTGCTACACATATAATATTTACATTTATAGATTTAATATTAATAAATGTTACTTTATTATTTCCATCCAAAACATACAATTTCAAAAGGAAAGATTGGAACAGTTACATATAGAATGACCATTTAGGTTTATTGTATTATTAAATTAGTTCAAACTCATACATGTATTAAAAAATATTATATTTTTCACATAAAAATATATATCATCTCTTGACATTTATACACATCTAGCACACTTCTTAGACATATCCTACTTAAATAAATTCTTCAAAACAACATAAGAAAGGGTGAGTTCAAATACATAGTAAGCGTAAGAATCAGATATATAAATTGCGGACCATATGAAAGAATAATATAATCATAATGGTATCAGATCATGATGACAAATTACATTTTTGTTACGGAATAAAATTGTTTCATTCCAAAATAAATCAATCATAAGAATGAGAAATCATCATAACACGATCATGAAAGATAAGATCCTATTTATGTGGAACTATCTTAAGCATAGAAACCATTCTATAGTTTAAGTTTAATGTCCAAGATAATCGAATCTATCCTAAAGACCCATTTTCATTGTAGAATCAGTCACATTGTCTTGTTTCCCATAAAAGGTCATGAACTTTGACTAGTTTCCCGTAATATATCAAGAACACTGACTTGTTCTACATAATTGTATCGAGAGATGTAATACTTTAATAAATTTATTGGAGGGAGATATAAGTCCCACAAACAAAATAATTAAATCCATAAATATTCATGTCAAAAGAATATAAATCATTCATCATATTATAACTCATGAGAAGAAATGGGTCTCATAAACATTTTATCATAGAATAACATGTGGAAAACACATATTTTTTATAGGAATCATTCCAACAAAAACATAAACTAAAGAGATAAATAATTAGGATGATATCCTTGGATAATATCCCAAGTAAAGAATAAGTAACATTAAGTAATTTTATCGTATATAGAAATTGATTTATTAAGATCACTTGCAATAATTTATAAGGAAAATGTCCTTTCTATTTTCTAAGAAAAATTAAATGTCAAAAAATTCTAAAGGAAAACATTTTGACTGTAAAGAAACTTTAACTATTTTAATGTTAGCTTCAAAAAATTACTTATTCATGATAGTAGGAAAATATTCTCATGCTGTATAAGTAAAAAAATATTTCTTCCTTTTTATAAGTCACAAAGTACCTCATTTAGAAAAGATAAAATGATTCCATTCATAAAAACTTTTAAAAATTTAAACATAGGGAAAAGTAATTTTAATAAATTCTAGGAGAATAGAAAAAACCATTTTTAAAATAATTTTAGAAAAATCTGACATGGAAGATAAATATTCCCCAATGGAAAAATAAAAACACACAATCCATAATAATGATAAGATTGATAAATAAAAATCATACAATTTTCAAAAAAAATAAATCATAATCCCCATGATATAAATAAAAACAAATGATATGTTACTCCCATAATTTTAAATATATGAATACCAAAAGGCATTCATGGGAATTATATACACCATAAAAAAAGAAACATATAGTGTATAAGGAATATGTCCCATAGAAATAAAAGTGAAGCAAAAATCCCATAAATTGAGTATGACTCATCACGTACGTTCTATATCATAATGAATAATATAATTTGGTTAATTTTTAAATTTAATAAGAAATTTTTTTCATTTTTATTATTCCTTTTATATCATTCATTAGTATTTTATTACAATTACATAATCATCGTGTCCATTTCGGTTTTTTTAGTGATATATGATACATAAGTATGAAACGACTTCGATATGATGACTATGGTCAATGTGTTCATTATTATACAATATCAAGAATAATATTAATTAAATGATTGTAACTTTTATCCAAAAATTATACATTTAAATAAAACCATTATATATAGTTATGAAAAATTAACTACCTTATTGTGATGGAGATTGTTGGTCGGGTATAAGCTAGAGTAAAATTTTCATTTCTCAATGGTCATTATGGAAAGAAGGGAAGTACTATTTTATATCTAAATAAAAATAATAGTATCATATTTATCATATTTATTTTTAAAATAATATTATATATATCAACCATGGGATTTGGTGATTAAGAAAAGATCACATCGCTTCAGAGAGGTGATAGTTCACACTTACACTTTAATGAGATTATCATTTATCCTTTAATGAAAAATTAAGAATATAAAGGATATATTATCTTTTTAGAATGATAAATATGTCAATAAAATCATATATAAGAGTTAATTACATAGTTATAACCAATTGTGATAGATTGTTATTGAAAATGAATAAAATAGGTTTGTGAGGCGATTGTCCACCATATGCACAAAGGAAATCTTCATTTCCCATTTGACAGAAGTGGAGATGGATATATGTTATTATATTATCATAATAATATATCAGTACATATGTAATATTAGTTTTATTATTTTATCATAGCTGAATTATATTATATGGATGTGTATGAAGAAGAAAAGTGGAACGTTCTGTAACACCACGAACCGAGTTACCCAGATTCGGTGCATTATTACATAACATTGTCATGATCACAAAAGATCAAGTCTCAAAAGACCGATTTTTTTAGTAGTTTTGGAAACACTAGATATATTCATAAGTGTTACATTACATTATAAAGTAAAAAACTACAACAACATCTTCTCTTCGTATCCCCTCATACTATCCCTTTAGGTCATTCCTAAATTACTTCTTCACATCCTGGGAAAAATAAAACATTGAAAGGGGTGAGCTCAGATTCATAGTAAGGATAACAATATAGTAGAAACTTTCATAAATAAGAATTAACATTTAAGTCAATGTATAACTAAAACAAAAGCCATTTAAACTTGAACTTCAGTGTAATATGGAAAAGATAAAATGAAATAATTCCATTTACTTCTTCACATAGGTTTTCTACTAGTCGAATAACCACATGAAATATCAATAACCACTTTCATAATGATGTAATGCACAATGATAGACTATCATAACCACAAATTCAAGGCCTTATGCCAAGACTACAAATAAGATTTTGTCAAGGCCTTGTGCAAAGCCACTAGTTTGTCTCATGAGACCTACCGATATATCGAGGAGAAATAGCGGGCTCCACCCAACACTTACAATGTTCAATTCATTCCTCGTATGAAAATTTTGTAACACAACAAAAACATTCTTATTAAAAATAGCATACGAAATGTCAATACTTTATCAACAAACTATGAATGGTATAAAAATATCACATCCACAACCAAACATAACTCATTCAATACAATATGGATGATTTTATTGTAACAGATTAACCTCAATAAAGAATAATGAAGGATATTGACATAGATGAAAATTTTCATCACAACTATTTAAGAGAAAAATCTCCATTTTTATGAAAACATTTACAAGTCTCACTATTTATCAAGAATCCGTTGAAAGTAGATTTTTGAATCAATGTGTCCCATACCACTTTGAAACTTTGAAAAGGAATTTTTATTTGAAAACTTTAATTTCCATATAAATAAATCCTTAAAACCATTTTTAAAACAAGGACATTAATGAGAAAGATTTAGAATAATATAACTTTAAAACATTTTAAAATGATATTTTAGTTAGAGTTTCTAATAAAATAGAGACACTTGAATAAAAATAATTTAGGTATTGAAAACTTTGTAATATAATGAGAATAAAATGATTCATGATATAATATGTCAAATTACATTATATACACCATATATAAGTGATTTGGTGTATAACAAAAAATAAGTCTCAATGGAATGTAAATTGAGATGAAATCTCTTATAAAGACAGTATCCTTAGTATAAAGATAAATCAACAACATAATTATTTGTGAAAAATATAAATACACTCAATATTATTGGATATTTAGTTTAAATAAATCAGAGGAAATTCACATATATTCTTGTAAAAACAACACCAATGCATTGGATATTTAACTCAACAAATGGAGATTGAGTTAAAATTACTCTTAAAAAGTTCATATTGATGACTTGAGAATTCATCAATGGAGTGATTATGTGTATCAAAAGTTTATCCACATAAAGGGGAATGTAAATTATGACATAATAAAATGACATGTGATTCCACACATAATCATGGAGTAAAATAATTAATGAAGTATGCGTACAGCCAAATGAGTGGAAATTGAAATTTCAAATTCCCTTATTGATTTGGTAACTTATGAAACATACACCTATGAAAGAAGGATCATAAAAGTATGATGTAAATATCCATAAATTAATGTATATTTCACAATTAATACAATCATGGACAGTACACACACCACATGCAATAAATAAGTGGTGAATAATAGAAATCTCACGGAATTAAAAGTGAGATAAGAAACCACTTACTTCGTACTTTTTCCTTTTTCGAGGGTAGTTTAGCATCTTTTATAATGGTTAAATAATTGTTATTTAATTATATAAGAATAATATACATTAATATGATATCATATATGATCTTCTAACATAGCTTTGTTAATAATATCTTAGTATTATCGTCGTTATGGGTGTTAACTTACTCGTTTTCTTTTATATGTTTTGTTACATAAGTCGTATTTGTTATGGATAGGTTGTATATTATTCATATACATAATGATATCAAGTACTTAAACATTATTTTTAATCAAAAAATGAGAATTATACTTGTATGGATACGATGGGGAATGAATCTCATTGAGTTCGTGGAGACGGTAATCCGTACATACGGACGAGTGATAATGTCATTCTTTTGATATTAAAATCATATATAATTGGATGGTATATCATATATACAGAATCATAATCATGTTATAATTATTATTTACATGAATTAAACATCATTATTATACCCATCCAAATAATAATGTATTGAATAACAATTACACCACGGCGTGGAGACCATAGGCCATACGTACGCACGTATGGTGACATGTCATTCAAAGGAGGGATAGAATACTGAATATGGTTGTACCATATTTATAATAATATGAAAGTATATAAAAGATACTGGATTTATTATTTTAGAATGGAAATAACAAATAAATTAGAATTTGAAGAAGAAAGGAACTTCAAAGAGGGTTGTCAAAACATTACCTCTTCTTCGGGTTCTTCATTTTGATTTGATCAAAAAGGCTCCATAGGTTGGCTTTTTGATCAAACTAAGGCATCTAGGTTTAAGTGATTAAATTTGGAAGAATATTTGGGTAGGGGTTGGATGATAAAAAAGGTTTTTAATGTGTAATTTATAAAGAAGTGGGAGTTCCCTTTTATAAGAGGGGTGAGAGGCACCTTTGGAAAAGCTAGAAATATTATTTTATAATAATTTCAAATTGGGTTTCTAATGGCTCCAAAGTGTATTATTTAAATTTTAAGGTGGGTATGGGTCTAAATCCTTTCAACCAATATATTTTAGATAGGTTTGGGTCACTATATTAACCTTATCATTTATATTTAACTTTTATATAAATAGTTTGACATTTACCACGTCTCTTTGTATTTTTATATTATATAGTTAATAAACTTACTATATACCTCCAAACTACCCCCAGGTGGTCCATTAATGATACCCCTATCATTATATAAGTCCTTTTTTCATACCTTATATTTTAGGAATATAATATCAATTAATAATATAATATACGTTTTTAAAACTCTTTTATGTCAATTTTGAAACTATTGGGTATTTTGTTTTTGATAATTTTATAACGGCATTATTACTTCAACAAAAATTTATATAACTGAAGTGCCCAGATCAGTGTGAATCACTGAGAGGGGGAGGGGGTGAATCAGTGATCCCTTAAAACTTTTTTCTAATTTATTCCTTATCAATTAAACCTCTATGGCTGGTTAAAGCCTCGATCCACTCTTCTTGTATCTCTCAGCCTTTCCTCGAGTGATGTAGTAAATATAAAGGCGCAGGTTACAAGGATTTACAAGGTTCGGCACCAAAGGCCTACATCCTTGCCATGTTGGTTATACACCCCAACATGGTTTCTTCCATTATAATCTGTTAGTATTACAATGGTCGATACAGAGTCCCAATGTATCTCTCCTAAGTCCCACAGGAGGGTCTTTATACTGCGTCCCACAGTTTTATCAGAGTCCCACTGGCCTGCTCCAGAATCCCACTGAAGACTTCTTCCACCCTGAGTCTCACAGGGGGCTTCTCCTGGATCCTCGAGTCACATGAGTAGCTCTTCTTCACTTCAAGTTCTTCAAGTATCTTCAGCAGCCTGGGATAAAGGCTGCTGGCCTTGCTCTGTACCTCTGCTCACTTGTGATGAACAGGTCTTCTCGTCTTGCTCGGGCTTTATCACCTTTTTCTAAGGATGACCCGACCTCTCTCTTCAACTGCTGAATACTCAGACAACTGATATCTTTAGCTTCAGTCTGGTCCAGTCTCACATCAAAACAACTTCAACATCATGCACTGAGTGCATGGAAACTCTTCATCTTCATCCACTGATAGCATGGGTTCTCAAATCTTCAAGAACTGTTGTTCCTGGACTCCTCATATGCACACCACTAATTTATCTTTCTTCACGTGTGCACGTGCATGCATGGATGCATGCACTTCCCTCTTTCTTCTCTTGGTGCAATAAACCCACAAAGGGTGTAGTATCTTTAAGCACACACCAGCTTCTCACCTCTTCACACACTTTATTCAATTTGCTTACACACTTGAATGTGTGTTATACTTTAGTGTGGATGTCCTCCCTTTTCTTCTTCTAAGTGTATACACACTTCTTAGTGCACAAACCTAGGTTCAGCCTCTTCCCTCTTCTTGTTTTGCACACACACAAAATATGTTCTTTTATTTGTTCTTCAAAGTGTGCACCCACAAGGCTACGGCCTTCCTCCTTTGCACACCCACTGCTCGTAGGGTGTTCTCCCACTTTGCACACACACGGTCACAACCCTTGGCCTCTTCAAATGCACACACTTAAAGTGTGTTCTTCTTTGTTAAAATGCACAACCAAAGCTATGGCTTATTCAATTCTTACACACACACAAAGTGTGGTCTTCCACTTCACTTGGCACACACCACTTGGTGTTGTTCTTTGTGGACACACATGGCCTCGGGTCTTCCTCCTCTTGCTCATACCCGAATACCGACACCTCCACTTCCGCGTAGGGTCACAAGCAAGGATCTTCTCCACTGCCTCACCACGCAAGGTGCCACTGGTCGTGGGTCTTGCAAGCCACACGGGGCATGGAGCGCAAGGTGCTACCGCGCAAGGGGGCGCGATGCACAGAGGGGGCGTGCAAGGTCGCGCTACCCAACCTCTTCTTCTTGTCGCGCAAAGGTTTAGCACGCAAGGGACTCCTCCAACCTCTTTCGTGCAGGTATGCACAAAAGGAACACAGCTGCGCAAGTGGGTTGCGCGGGGCTTCAGCTTCGCGAGGCACAAAGTGCTCCGCGGGACTTCGGGTTTTCAATAAAACTTCAGCAAGCACAATGAGAGCCTTGAGCTCTTTTTATATAGGCAGAGGGATGCCCGGATCATCCGCGTGATCTCCAAAAGATTTTGGATCTTCATGATTTTTTAAATCTTGATTTTCTCCTCGTTTTACCACGGGTTCTCCTTCTTTATTTTTCTCCTCCACGTGCATGCGACTTAGAACGCATGCACGGCCTTTGTCTCTTCTATCCCATGCAAAACACGAACACACCGAGGCCTCGGCACTTCGTTTACCTTCGGGCTTCATCGAATTTTCTCATTTGTTGCATGCAAGTATATTTTTATGCATGGATGGGTTCGGTTTGTCCAGACGAGCATGAGGGAGCCTTCAGTTTCGAGAGATACAGCCGGGAGCTCAAAATCGGTGCTCGGGTTGCTCCTGGTTTGACGGAGGCACGCGGGGAGGCTTCGGCCTGGCTTGAGGTTGAGGATGGACGGGAAGCCGTCGGATCGACGATTTGGACGGCTGCGATCAGAATGGGCCGCGGCGTATTAGATGTGCGGTTGAGATCTGGCGCGCGATCAATCGAGCGGCCAGGATTCGCTTCGCGGCAAAATCCCGCGTCCCAGATCGAAACGAAGCGCGGTTTTTCCGCGGCTTATCAACCTAGCACTCCCCTCCTCCCGTCAATTGAACTTCCAACCTCCACGGTGCCGCCCCGCACCGTGTTCTCTCTGCGGGCGCGCTCTTGCGCCCACCCCTGCCACTCGGGCGCGCCACTGGCGCCCACCATGCTTCCTTCGGGCGCGCTCTGCGCCCACGCTACGCAGGGCTTGACACTCCCATGCGTGTACCCGGCTTACACACGGCCGCGGCCTCTCGGGTTGGCCCCATGGGATCCCCCTTGGGTGTGGCGACCTCGAGTCCCACATGTGCTTTGGGGTTGAACACTTAAGGCTGGCCCTTGGTGGCTTCTTTTTGCCTGAGTGTAGAACAAGTCCTTTGTTTAAAAACAAAGTCTTCAAATGCCAAATGCCAAATGCCAAATGTCACACCCCGACCGCGGATGTCTGTAATTGTTCTCCTTTCTTGGACCCGGTTTAAATTTTTTTTGGAGTTTAATTGCGATTGGTGGGTTTGTGCCGGTGCGCGGTCACCGCATCATTAGCGGTGACCGTGCATTCAGCCCGGGTGAGAGTGTGTTCACCTGGTGTTTTAAACATTATAATTTTTATGTTGGTATTTTATTATTAATACCTTTTTATTTGTGTTATTATTATTGTATATATGTTTGTATATGTTTATATATATATATATGTATAATAATGTATGTATATATAGATCTATATATGTATAAATATATATATATGTGTGTAACATCTTTAAATTATTTTATAATTATAATTTTAAATATTTGATCAAAATAATTATTATTTGAATCAACTAAGTTATTATTTATTATTATTATAAGTTTTATTATTGTTATATAAGTTTTATTATTATTTATATTATGAGTTTTATTATTATTATTATAGTGTTATTATTATTATTATGATTATAATTATTATTATTATTATTTTATCATATATATATATATAACCTAATTTAACCCTAATACTACCCCCCCCTACCCAGCCGCCACCCCATCCCCCTCTCTCTCTCTTCCCCGTGTCTTTTTTTTTCTTCTTCCTTTGTTTTCTTCTTCTTTTCCCCTACTGGTTCGGCCGGCCGCGCCCCGCCTGTCCCGGCCCCCTCTGCCTCGCCGGCTCCCGCTCACTCCAGCCGACCTCGTCCGGTGACCCTCCTCCCCCGGCGCCCCGACCCCTGCCCGTCGCAGAGACCCACCTCCGCCCGGCTACCGACTCCCCTGCGCGCTGCGCCGTCCCATTTTCCGGCGGTCCAGACCACCGCACCTGGCTCCCCTCGCTGCACCGCCCCGGACCCCCCCTGCTCGTCGTCCCGACTCGCCCAGCACCAGCGCACCCCTGCCCCTCCGTCGCGACGTCCGCACCCCGTCACCGACGCTCCGCCCTCTCGCCGGCCGCGCTCTCCCCCTGTACCGGCTCTCCACGCGGCCGCGCTCTCCCTGTTCCGACCTCCGCCCCAGTGCACAGCCCGGCCTCTCCGTCGTTCCGCCACCGCCCAGCTCCCCTTCGCCGGCCGCACCGTCTCCCCTTGTTCCGGCTCTCCCCACGGCCTGCGCCGGCTGCCCCGGGTTCCCTCCTTCAGCCGCACCCTCCCCTGCGCGCGACTCCTGTCCGGCTCGCCGCCACACCCCGCACTCCGCAGCCCCCGCTGTGCGCTCCCTTCCCCTCCCGCACCAGTGTAAGTTTTGTTTTATTTTATTTTATTTTTATTTTTATTTTTATGTTAATCTCATTTTTTTATGTTTTTGTATATATATATATATAACATTTTAATATTTTTATCATGTTAATAATCTTATAATTATTTTATTATTATTATGTTATTATTATTATTATATTATTTTTATTTTTATTATTATTATTATGTTACCATTATTATTATTATACTATTATTATTATTGTTATTGTTATGTTAATATTATCATTAATATTATTATATCATTATTAAAATTATTATTATGTTATTATTATTAATACTATATTATTATTATTATTATTATTATATTTATTATCATTTTAATTATTAACATATTATTATTATTATTATTATTAATTAATTGATTAATTAATCAATTATCTATTTATTTATTTATTCATTTAAGTATTTGTTAATTAATCAATTATTTAGTTATTTACTTATTTGTTTATTAATTAATTGATTAATAAATTATCTATTTATTTATTTATTTGTTCATTTAGGTACTTGTTAAATTAATAAGTTATTTAATTATTTACTTATACATTCTTTCTTTCATTTATTAATTTATCTATTTAATTATTTGTTTAATTATTTATTTATTCATTCAATTATGTATTATTTTAGTTATATATCTATTTGATTATTCATTTGTTTATTATTTTGTTCTTTTGATTATTTATTTATTATTGTAATTATTGCTTATTGTTTACTTACCTTTCTCTTTATTCAATATCGGTGTTTTTATTTAATTTGGATTAATCCTTTTTCTGTCGTGGGTTGAGTAACATGTGCTTTTTCACTGTTCAGCGTACGCAGTTAGTCCACAGGGATTCGTTCTACTTTCTGCTGGGTTTCCGTCGCGTCCGCTCTATGTTTGAGGTAGGTGAATTCAACTGTTTCCTTTCCGAGGTACTCTGCTGATGCTTGAATTGTTTTAAATAAATTTTATTCCATGATTCGCGTGGTTATGATATCCTTGCACGGCTTATTTTGGTGTTTTAAAATCTATAGTTTTTATTCAAAAGTTATGTTTGAAGCAATTATATTTTATGTCAAGGTAGTTGTGCACTAGATATTGTCCTGCACTTTTTATTGTTTATATAGTGCACCTATTTGGGCGTTGCCAGCTAACGTGGAACTAAATGCTTATGTTCTCTTATGTTATCATTGGTTGTCTTGAGCGGTGTTTTCTTTTTTGTAAAGAATCATTCTTGGATCTTATTATCCTGTGCTGGTTAGTTTTATGAAATTTAGTATAATTTGGAAGTGTTGTCGTGCCCCTTTGCAGGTTTGACGCACCATTGGATGTTGACACATCCATGGGTGCATCAGGTGCACACATGGATGTGCCCTCAAATAAAGATGGTGTTTGAAATTGTTACCATTTATTTTTATTTATTTTTATTTTCTCGAAATCTCGACTTTTCTAAATGGTTCTTGGTTTCAAAATGTTTTCGCCTCTTTTTGAGACACATCGAACTTTTTTAAAAAGAAATCTACGAAGATATGCCCGTTTGGCCCTTTACATAATACAAAAACAGTGTCTAGAGTTATTTAAAAGGATACTGTGAAATATTCGTGTAAAGCTGTTTGTTTTTGTAAAACTAAGTGCTCGCTTGACAACTCCAGGTATTTTATAAAATAGTTTTGATAATCAAATGACGTGAAGGCCCGGTTGGCACTTTATTAATTGTGAAGTGATTGTACATATATATATATATATGCGTACTTGTGAGTGCATCTCTACAGGGGGACTTCCCTTCGTGGGTTGTCGTGTAGCGATGTCCGTGTAAGGGGTTGGCATGTGCGGTGAGATGAGTCACGCGTGCGTGGGCCTCCCACTTACACAGTGTTGCTAAAACCACCATGGGTTCTTGGGCGTCTTGTAGATTATCGAGTGACGGTTGCTTTCTAACCCTGATTAGATGGGTTAGTACCCCCTGGAGTTGTGGACAGGCCAGGAGGGATGTGCCACTGGTTGGCTATTAGGGCGGCCAGTTGGTTATTGACTATGGAGTACCACGCCGGCAGGGAGTCTGAACCCGAGTACGTCCAGGGGTTTTCTAGGGATGTTTAGGATCACCCATGGTTACTTGCTTCCTTGATTGTTTACTTACAGTTCTTCTTTACAGCTCATATTGTTACTTGTGTCCTTTTCCACTACCTGCATCATGCATTGCTTGTTTACTTCCTGTTTCACTGGTTTGTTTTCAGCCTGTACTGTTTACCTGTTCCTCTTTAGCACAGTCGTTGTATTATCTGTATTTGGTTTTGTTTATAAAAACAGGAAAATGGTTTTGAAAGTGATTTATAGTGTGCGTTGGATTTTCAAATGGGGAAAAACATGTCGTTTATTTTTAAATGTGAAAAATCTATTTTTTTTATAATTGTATTTTTCAAACATGTGTCAAAGGATTGCTTGGGAAAGGAAACTTTTGGATTCAGTGGTTTACATTGGCTTACCTACGGGTCATTTTTAATGCTCACGCCTATATTATCATTTCAGTTTCAGGTCTTCCCTTGCTCAGGTCTTCTGTTTTGAGTCGCTCAGAGTTGGAGCAAGGTTGCTCTCTAGTTGGGTGGTGACCTGAGAGGTCACATGGAGGTACGTGGTCGTGTGGCTTTTATTTTCTTTTCCGTTTTTAGTGTTTATTATTCTATTCTATTTACTTTTTTTGGGCTAAAATCGTTCCCACCTGCTTAATATTAATTCCCGGCAGTTGTTGCCATCCCGGGGGGATCGGGAACGCCCCTCGGGACTTGCCGCGGACCGGCTCGGGTGACCGGTTCAGGGTCGACCCGGGCTGGTTTGTGACACTAAATGCCTCCTCTATTCTTCTTATCTTCTATTTTTCATTTGAATTCCTCCAATTCTTCCTCAACATTTAATCTTCACTTAGGAGTGAAATTC
This sequence comes from Viscum album, assembly GCA_963277665.1. Classification (NCBI taxonomy): domain Eukaryota; kingdom Viridiplantae; phylum Streptophyta; class Magnoliopsida; order Santalales; family Viscaceae; genus Viscum; species Viscum album. Next base: position 226,355,771 of record OY728125.1, read on the forward strand.
TTGAAGGTTCATCTTCAACCGAAGCTCCTGAATCAAATAATTCTTCAACATGCTTCTATGATCCAATAAGAGATCAAGTTGGATCTTCTTCAAATTCACATGCAATAAGTGATAGTTCATGGACTTAATTAGTACCACTTCATCCACTTAGTGATTGTGGATGGATCATCTTCTTCTCCTCATGCATTGTTATGACAATGCATGGTCTTCAAACATTGTTGTGACATTGTATCTAGTTGATACAAGTTCTTGGAACTTTAAGAACAGCTCATCAATCGTCTGATTTTATGATGATGCTCCATCATCATCCATTCTTCAAGTGGTGTAACTTAGTATCATCTTGATACAAGTATTAAAACATTAAGAACAGTTCTACAATCGTCTGATATTCATAGAGAATGTTTCAACCACAACATCCTATGTCACTTAGTGAATCTCCTAAGTGACATGCCTCTAAGTACCATGTCCATTCTCCTTCATCACCATCACCATCACATCCTTTGTCATTCACATCTTGACATTCCTTGACATCCATTCATTCCATGACAACATCATGCCTCATTGACAACAAATGCAACACAGTGCATTTCAATCTCCCCCTTTGTATTTGTTGTCAATACACTACTTCTGCACATATGAATGGGTCAATATGTGTGCCAATATTTCTCCCCCTTATTGGCAATAAAATGCAAAGTTTTGGTGTGGTTCTCTTAAAAAAAATCACTTCCTCCCTTTGAAAAGCATTGTCTTGAAAATCACAAGAGAGGGATGATGTCACATGTTCACTTGAGCAATGAACCTTTAGTAAATCAGCTCTAAGTCTACTTGGGGTAACCCGGTGTACAAAACAAGAGTGATATGACCAAGGAATTCAAAGTTGTCCATAATTCTCTACACATGTGAGATCATGCTTAGGGGTTTGAAATTTTTCAGATATAACAATGAATTTGCTAAATCCTGCACAACTTCACAAAACTCATTAGAAAGTTCAATTGCAAAGATAAATCTCCCCCTTTCATTCATTTGTCTTCAATCAATACTCCCCCTTAATTGTCATGATGAATACAATTAAGAAACAAGGGATGAAATTATGATTGGAATACCTTCACTTTTCTCAAGATGGAATTAATCTAAGAATCCCATCTTCTTCAGATTGGCTCCCCCTCAAGGGGTGCACTCCATTTTGTCCAAACCATCCTCCAGTTGAGAATGATCGTCATCTTCATTTCCCTGTAATGTTAGCACATGTAAATACAAGTGATTAGGGAATAAGATGGAACCTCCTTGGTTCATCAATGTGAACAACAAGGTTGAGAAGATTTTCTCAACCGAGATGTCCCATTTTTACCATTCTTCACACTTGCACATTTGATCTTCAATGATGATTGTGCTGGTGTGAATCTCAACACATCTTCATGTGAAATATTTTGTTTCCTTTTTGCCTTAGCAATTGCCAGTGCTTCATCTTCAGCTCTTTTCAGTTCTCTGGAAAGTTGCAACTGATTTGGCCATATGACTAACAAGTCATTTGGAAGTGAGGCCTCAGCTTTGGAAATTCCACATGGTTCTTTTGATACTGTTAATCCACCTTTCTTAGGCAACTTATTTTTAACCAATCCCTTCTGCTTCTTCTGGATTGATTGTCTGTTTGAGTCCAGTCTGCCTCTATTGAATTTCATGGCTTCTTTACAAAGATCCATGGTATGGCCTTTCTTTCCACAGTAGAAGCATGTTTTCTTCTTGGTGGTCCTTCTGGATGCATCACCCTTCTTGGATTTCAAATCCAATGACTTCTCTTCCTTTTTCAACATCTCCTTGGGAGCATTGTCACCTTTCTTCTGTTTGCTTCCCAATGTTTCCATTTTAGCCCGGTTCAGTGATCTTCTCTTCTTTTTAGCTCTGGATACAGTTGGAGATTGACATGTATCTTTTTGACCACTTTTTCAATCATCCCAGATGTTGTCAAGTAATCCAAATCTATTTCCAGTAAACAGATGTCTCTGGACCTGTGGATGCTGCTTCTTTTCCTCTAGCTTGCTCCCCCTTGGCATGGGCTTCCTTTGTGCTTTTACATTTAGTGGATTGTACCAACAATCTTTTCCACAGTGCACATGCTTATTACAACACCAACACTGACCCACAAATATTGACCTCTTCAATCCTTCTGATTGTTGGGTACTTTTCTTGACTTGCTGTGTTGTTTTAGGAGAGCATTCTTTCTTCACTGTCTTCATCCATACTTGTTTGGATTCATTCTTCCATCCTGCACTTTTATTAGAAAAACTTTTAGAAGCATGAGTACAAGATGGTATGGATGGTACCTTCTTTTTAGAAGATGTTGCCCCTTCATTAGAGGATGACTTTCTTTTAGAATCATCCTTCTCAAAGCACACTTGTGTAGCAACATTTCTACTTTCAGCTGACTGGGAGGATTCAGCTTTGGGTGATTGCAGATTTTTCAATATCACCTCTAGTTCTAAGCATTTCATGTTAAGGGAGTTCTTCTCATCCTCAACAGTTCTTAGCCTTCCTTCCCGTTTCTCTTCCAGCTGTTCTAACTGGTCTTCATGCACCTTCTTCAATTCTAGCAATGAATTGTCAAGCTCCTTCACCATTTTGACTTTGTCTTCGAGTTGAGCATCTCTGAAATTCATTGACACTCTGTGCAATTTTTCCATTGCATGGAAAACTTCTTTGACCATTATCATAAAGAATTATTTCTCAGAAAGGCTTCTTTTCAATTCTTCATCTATGTCTTCATATCTTTCATTGCAAAGAGAAACGGTTTCATCTTTAGCCTTCACCAGCTTTCTGAGAGTGTTGGTTATGCCAACCCTTTTAGCCAACTGATCTTCCATTGTATTGGCTTCTTCTTCTAGCTGTAATTTTACTTCTTAAAGATCATGGATGCCTGTAGCTATACACATTGCCACTTCCTTGGGGACTGTCTTCTGAAGATATTCGATTTCACTTTGAAGATCTTTCATTGTTCCAACTTCATCACAGCTAGGACAGGCTTTCTTCATCTTCTTGGCCTGTTTCCTCTTTCTATTTTTCTGAGTCTTGGCAGATATCTCCATTTGAGGCTGTTCTTTCATTTCCTCAAATTTGCACTCCATATAGACTCTCTTGGATCTTTTAGTGGTAACCTTCCTCTGATACCAATTGAAGTGCCCAGATCAGTGTGAATCACTGAGAGGGGGAGGGGGTGAATCAGTGATCCCTTAAAACTTTTTACTAATTGATTCCTTATCAATTAAACCTCTATGGCTGGTTAAATCCTTGATCCACTCTTCTTGTATCTCTCAGCCTTTCCTTGAGTGATGTAGTAAATGTAAAGGCACAAGACAAAAGGATTTACAAGGTTCGACACCAAAGGCCTACGTCCTTTCCATGTTGGTTATACACCCCAACATGGTTTATTCCATTATAATCTGTTAGTATTACAATGGTCGATATAGAGTCACACTGTATCTCTCCTGAGTCCCACAGCAGGGTCTTTATACTGCATCCCACAGTGTTACCAGAGTCCCACTGGACTGCTCTAGAATCCCACTGAATACTTCTTCCACCCTGAGTCTCATAGGGGGCTTCTCCTGGCTCCTCGAGTCACACCAGTAGCTCTTCTTCACTTCAAGTTCTTCAATTATCTTCAGAAGCCCGGGATAAAGGCTGCTGGCCTTTCTCTGTACCTATGCTCACTTGTGATGAACCGTTCTTCTCGTCTTTCTCGGGCTTTATCACCTTTTTCTAAGGATGACCCGGCCTCTCTCTTCAACTACTGAATACTCAGACAACTGATATCTTTAGCTTCAGTCTGGTTCAGTCTCACATCAAAACAACTTCAACATCATGCACTGAGTGCATGGAAACTCTTCATCTTCATGCACTGATAGCATGGGTTCTCAAATCTTCAAGAACTGTTGTTCCTGGACTCCTCAGATGCACACCACTAATTTATCTTTCTTCACGTGTGCACGTGCATGCATGCATGCATGCACTTCCCTCTTTCTTCTCTTGGTGCAATAAACCCACAAAGGGTGTAGTATCTTTAAGCACACACCAGCTTCTCACCTCTTCACACACTTTATTCAATTTGCTTACACACTTGAATGTGTGTTATACTTTAGTGTGGATGTCCTCCCTTTTCTTCTTCTAAGTGTATACACACTTCTTAGTGCACACAACTAGGTTCGGCCTCTTCCCTCTTCTTGTTTTGCACACACACAAAATATGTTCTTTTATTTGTTCTTCAAAGTGTGCACCCACAAGGCTACGGCCTTCCTCCTTTTCACACCCACTGCTCATAGGGTGTTCTCCCACTTTGCACACACACGGTCACAACCCTTGGACTCTTCAAATGCACACACTTAAAGTGTGTTATTCTTTGTTCAAATTCACAACCAAGGCTATGGATTATTCAATTCTTACACACACACAAAGTGTGGTCTTCCACTTCACTTGGCACACACCACTTGGTGTTGTTCTTTGTGCACACACATGGCCTCGGGTCTTCCTCCTCTTTCTCATACCCGAATACCAACACCTCCACTTCCGCGTAGGGTCCCAAGCAAGGATCTTCTCCACTGCCTCACCGCGCAAGGTGCCACTGGACATGGGTCATGAAAGCCACACGGGGCATGGCGTGCAAGGTGCTACCGCGCAAGGGGGCGCGATGCACAGAGGGGGCTCGCAAGGTCGCGCTGCCCAACCTCTTCTTCTTGTCGCGCAAAGGTTTAGCACGCAAGGGACTCCTCCAACCTCTTTCGTGCAGGTATGCACAAAAGGAACACAGCCGCGCAAGTGGGTTGTGCGGGGCTTCAGCTTCGCGAGGCACAAAGTGCTCCGCGGGACTTCGGGTTTTCAATAAAACTTCAGCAAGCACAATGAGAGCCTCGAGCTCTTTTTATATAGGCAGAGGGATGCCCGGATCATCCGCGTGATCTCCCGAAGATTTAGGATCTTCAAGATTTTTTAAATCTTGATTTTCTCCTCGGTTTACCACGGGTTCTCCTTCTTTATTTTTCTCCTCCACGTGCATGCGACTTAGAACGCATGCACGGCCTTTATCTCTTCTATCCCATGAAAAACACGAACACACTGAGGCCTCGGCACTTCGTTTTCCTTTGGCCTTCATCGAATTTTCTCATTTGTTGCATGCAAGTATATTTTTATGCATGGATGGGTTCGGTCTGGCCAGAAGAGCACGAGGGAGCCTTCAGTTTCGAGAGATACAGCTGGGAGCTCAAAATCGGTGCTCGGGTTGCTCCTGGTTCGACGGAAGCAGGCGGGGAGGCTTCGGCCTGGCTTGAGGTTGAGGATGGACGGGGAGCCGTCGGATCGACGATTTGGACGGCTGCGATCAGAATGGGCCGCGGCGGATTAGATGTGCGGCCGAGATCTGGCGCGCGATCAATCGAGCGGCTAGGATTCGCTCCGCGGAAAAATCCCGCGTCCCACATCGAAACGAAGCGCGGTTTTTCCGCGGCTTATCAACCTAGCGCTCCCCTCCTCCCGTCAATTGAACTTCCAACCTCCATTGTGCCGCCCCGCACCGTGTTCTCTCTGCGGGCGCACTCTTGCGCCCACCCCTGCCACTCGGGCGCGCCACTGGCGCCCACCATGCTTCCTTCAGGCGCGCTCTGCACCCACGCTACACAGGGCTTGACACTCCCCTGCGTGGCCCCGGCTTACACACGGTCGCGGCCTCTCGGGCTGGCCCCATGGGATCCCCCTTGGGCGTGGCGACCTTGAGTCCCACATGTGCCTTGGGGTTGAACCCTTAAGGCTGGCCCTTGGTGGCTTCTTTTTTCCTGAGTATAGAACAAGTCCTTTGTTTAAAAACAAAGTGTTCAAATGCCAAATGCCAAATGACAAATGCCTCCTCTATTCTTCTTATCTTCTCTTCTTCATTTGAATTCCTCCAATTCTTCCTCAACATTTAATCTTCACTTAGGAGTGAAATTCTTGAAGGTTCATCTTCAACCGAAGCTCCTGAATCAAATAATTCTTCAACATGCTTCTATGATCCAATAAGAGATCAAGTTGGATCTACTTCAAATTCACATGCACTAAGTGATAGTGCATGGACTTAATTAGTACCACTTCATCCACTTAGTGATTGTGGATAGATCATCTTCATCTCCTCATGCATTGTTATGACAATGCATGGTCTTCAAACATTGTTGTGACATTGTATCCAGTTGATACAAGTTCTTGGAACTTTAAGAACAGCTCAACAATCGTATTATTTTATGATGATGCTCCATCATCATCAATTCTTCAAGTGGTGTAACTCAGTATCATCTCGATACAAGTATTGAAACATTAAGAACAGTTCTACAATCGTCTGATATTCATAGAGAATGTTTCAACCACAACATCCTATGTCACTTAGTGAATCTCCTAAGTGACATGCCTCTAAGTACCATGGCCATTCTCCTTCATCACCATCACCATCACATCCTTTGTCATTCACATCTTGACATTCCTTGACATCCATTCATTCCATGACAACATCATGCCTCATTGACAACAAATGCAACATAGTGCATTTCAATAACCAATCCAAATATGTCATTTTAACCTATAAAATTAATGGAATTCATAAAAAGTCTCAAATTAAGTTTATTTTGATATTTATAATATCAATTATTTTAATATTTCATTAATTAGGTAATTACTGCATCACCATTGTAACATAAATAAATTAATATATTTAACATCTAAAAATAATAAATAAAATACCATTATATATGAAATAATTTCAGATTTCTAATGAATATTTATCATCTAATCTATCATATGCATAACCCTATATGAAAAATGTTTTAGTTATAAAACTTTGATTTTATCTCTTTTAACTCTTCTTTGAATTAAACAATAATAAATGTCCTAATCTAATCCAAGTGGACCTAAATGATAATATTTTATTCCTAAGGTTGTTTTTGGTCGATATAAACTTGTACAATAGAATTAGGACATGCGTTACGGTAATATTAATATCATTTTTACCTTTAATTAGCCTATTTACTTTTCACTGTGGTAAATAGAATAAGTTACTATTCACCCAAAATTATTTTCATCTCATTGAACCACATTTTACTCCTTGATATTAACTATGTCTCTCAGATTTTTGAAATTCCATTCAAAAAAGCTGTAAAATTTAGTTTTATCTGAATTTCTAAATTCTTCTAGGAGGTGGGTACAAAATGGTGAAAAGTTCAATAAAATTTTTATTTATCTAAAATTATTCTAAACTAACTCCAATGAATTAAATTGAACATATATATTTATTATATATCTATTTTCACCTTAATTAAATTTAAATAAAATATATAATTATTTAAATAAAAAATTCGGTTTTAATCTATAACTCGGTGTTTTTTCACTATTCATCAAAAATTGAATGTTTTCAGAAAAATACCAAAAAAATCACCCTAGGATTATTTTGATATTCCAAATCTAAAAATGAAGTCCATTTTAAAATTTAAAATTTATAAAATTTGGAAAAGTGGGTAGTACTGTTCATAACGGCTAGTTTGATTGGTTTTGGTGTGTGTTAGAACACGAAGTTGCGTACAACACACGCTACTGTATTATTCAAAGACAAGCGTACCATGGAAGCTTGGGGTGCTACATTCTCCCCTCCAAATTATTTCATCCTCGAAATTTTTAAAATTGGGCTTGGGAATATAATAGAAAGTCCCACATCAGAAAAAGATTCAATTAAACTATCACCTTAAATGAAAGAAAGATGAGTATAAAGGTCACCTAAGATAACTCATATTAGGATTACATTTAAGAAAACATGGATATGGAAGATAAACTATGTGTCATGTTCTGAAAGAGACGGATAGAAATCATGATCAAGAGATAGTTAACAACAAGAAATCCACAAACTTGTGATGGGACAAATGGTCATTAGTTTCCCAGTAGGAAAAGTATATGGACAACATTTTTTTAAGATACATTACATAAAGATGGGGAATTCATTTATGAGATTGACTAAGCAAATAAAGAGGTATAATTACTTTTTAAGTAGAGTTTCATTCTTTAAAAAAATTCTACCACTAACTCATTTTTTTAAAATGATGAGTATTCAAGAAGACTTGGTCACACTGGAAGAGATAGAATAAACTTCTATAGAATCACATGATCCACGAAGTATACACTATATATTTACCTTGACTTTAGAGATTAATCAAAACCAAAATGGTTTGTATAAGATCTGATGATCCCCTAAAAGAATATTCCTTTAGAGAAATAAACACTAATCATAATTTCTAAAATTAAACCAAAAATACCCAAAAGTTAAGAAATACCATTCAATAAACAATTGTCCTTAAAATCCTTCAATATAATCCAAACTAATATTGAAACCCAAAACATAGAATAATTTGGTTATGTAGTCTTCCACATTAAATTGTATCTACAAATGACGTCGACTACTCTTAAAGTCAAATACTTAAAAGTAATTAACCAAATAACATATTATCTATTATGGGTTAATCATTTCCGTAAATAACCCAAATCACTATAAATCCAAAATAAAAACGTAGATAAAAATCCACTATTACTCCTCAAATGAAATCACTTATAATTCTAGTTTCCTTGGGCATATAGTGTTCCCAAAAAAGCGAACATCTTCCAAAATAACATTTATCACTTAATCACCAAATCATTTCCCTATACTTAGGGTATTCATTTGATAAGACATAAGAACCCAAATCAACTTATTATTGATCAATAAAATCATTTAAATAAAAATAATTAGTCAAAATAACCAGGGACTTCACGTTGTCCACTGCTAGGTGATAAATCCCAATCGCACTTTGGATGTGGGTTCAATTCCCACAGCTTAGTCCGACGCAACGGGTTATCACACGGTCTGCGTGTTGTCCTTTTTCAAAAACTATATTCTATAACATTACTAAAATGAGATAAATTCATCAAAATTACCATAACATAATTTTAACCATAAATGTTATCTCATACCTTGCATTTTCATCCCAAAATATAATAACATGTAATTGCCTCAAACCCAATGATCATATAAAACCAAATGGTTATTTATAACTATATCCACAGGGGAAAATGTAACGCCCTGACCCCAGTTACCCCGAGTCAGTGCATTATTACATAACATTGGCATTATCACAAAAGATCAAGTCTCGAAAGGCTGATTAGTTTACTATCCTTGGAATCACTAGATATATTCATAAAGTTTACATTACATAATAAAATCAAAACTAAAACAATATAGTCTCCATATACCACACTCTTATCCCCTTAGACTATCTCTGAAGGTCATTCATAAATTACTTCTTCACATCCTGGGAAAAAATAAAACATTGAAAGGGGTGAGCTCAGATTCCCAGTAAGGATAACAATATAGTGAAAACATTCATAAATAAGCATAGACATTTAAGGCAATGTATAACTAAAACAAAAGCCTTTTAAACATGAACTTCAGCATAATATGGAAGAAATAAAATGAAATAATTACATTCACTTATTCACATTGATATTCTACTAGTCAACTAATCTAATGCAATATCAATAACCACTTTCATTATGATGGAATGCATAATGCCATACTATTATAACCACATAGTCAAGGCCTTGTGCCAAGACTAAAAATACAATTTTGTCAAGGCCTTGTGCCAAGACACTATTTTGTCTCATGATACCTACCGATGCATCAAAGAGCTATAGTGGGCTCCACCCGTCACTTATTAAGTCCAATGTATTCCACATATTAATTGGTTTAAACATAACATAAATATTCGTATTAAAAATAGCATACGAAATGTCAATACTTTCTCCGTAAACCATGAATGGTATAAAAATAACACATCCATAGCCAAAAATATCAAAAAACCTTCAACACAATATGGAAGTTTTGTATCATAATAAATCAACTTCAAATAAGCTTAAAATCCATCAAAGGTTGTTGACATAGATGAAATCAAAACTATTTGAGAGAAATATCCCCTTTTTTAATCATTTAAAAGGTACATATTTGTAAAATAAAACATTTAATTTGGAAATATCATTATAATCTTGTAAGGGAATCTTAAAATATTTTATAATGTTAGAAAATAGCTACACACACCGTATAAGTTAAAAAAATACATTCTTACCTTAATTCTGTCGAAAAGGTTAAAAATGAACCTTGTTTGGAAAACGACAGAAATATTCCTTTATAAACATCTTATTAAAAGTCAAAAAGGGTATAAATGACTTTAACCCATATTCTATAGAATAGTAAGAATTATTTGAAATAAATTTTTAAGAAACATGGATATGGATGATAAAGAGGTCCCAGTAGATAATTACATATAAACAACCTTGGATAATGAAGAGATTTTGAAATAAAACCTTACCTTGTACTTTTCCTTGGAATAGAGTATGTTAAACTCATATATAATGGTTAATTAATTGTTATTAAATTATAAAATCATTATATACATTAATATTATATCATATTTTAACTTTTAACATTTCTTTGTGAATAATATCTTAGTATTGTCATCGTTTCATGTGTTAACTTACTCGATTTATTTTATATGTTTTGTTACATAAGCCATGTTTGTTATGGATAGGTTGTATATTATTAATTTCTAGAATTATATAAAGTCCTTAAACATTATTTTTAATCATCAAATGAGATTTTTACTTGAATGGATATGATGGGGAATGAATCTCATCGCGTTCGTGGAGACAGTAGTTCGTACGTACGCACGATGAAAAATATCACACTTTTGATATTATAAAAATATATAATTGGATGGTATATCATATATAGAGAATCATTATCATGTTATCTTTATTATTTACATGAATTACACATCATTTTTATACTCATCCAAATAATAATATATTGAATAACAATTACACCACGACATGGAGATGGTAAGTCGTACGTACGCACGTATGGTGACATGTCATTCAAACGATGGATAGAATAACGAATATGGTTGTACCATATTTATAATAACATCACAGTATATATAAGATACTAGAGTTATTATTTTATAATGCGAATAACAAAGAAAGAAGAAGTTGAAGAAGAAAGGAACTTGAAAGACGGTGGCGAAAACATTACCTCTTCTTCATGTTCTTCCTTTTTATATGATCAAAAGGGCTCCATTGGATGGCTTTATAATCAAAATAAGGCCTCTAGGCTGAAGTGAGGGATATTTATAGGATATTTAAGCAATTTTAGGCCGACACAAAAGGCTTTGAATGTGTGAATTAGTGAGAAGGGGGAGTGCCCTTTTATAAGAGGGGTGAGGGGCACCTTTGGAAAAGCTAGAAATATTATTTTATAATAAATTAATATTCGGTTTATAATGGCTCCAAAGTGGATTAGTTAAAGGTTAAGGTGGGGATAGGTCGAAAACCACACAACCAATAGTCTTTATACAGGTTTGGTCCACTTTATTAACCTTATATTTTAGTTTTAACTCTTAGTTAATTAGTTTGACACTTACCATGTCTCTTTGTATTTTTATATTATATAGTCAATAAACATACTATAAACTTCCAGGAAACCCCCAAGTGGTACATTAATGATACACCTAAAATTAGTTTTGTCTCTTGGCTGAACCTTAGATTTTTAAGAACAGAATATAAAATAATAATATAATATTAATTTTAAAAACTCTTTTATGTCAATTTTGAAACTATTTGGTATTTTATTTTTTTTGAAACTCATAACAGCATGATTACTTCAAAAAAACAAAATTCAATCAATACTAACATGTCATATTAACCTATAAAATTAGTGTAATTCATAAAAAGTCTCAAATTACATTTCTTTGGATATATATAATATCAATTATTTTAATATTACATTAGTTAGGTAATTACTACTTCACCATTGCGTCATAAATAAATTAAATTATTTAATTTCTAAAAAACTTAAATAAAATAGAATTATGTAGAAAATAGGTTTTTATTTATAATAGATATTTATAGTCGAACATCCAACATATGTAACCCTATGTAAAAATTGTTTTGCTAAAAGATATATGCTTATGTTATTTTTGTATTTATTTTAACTTAATTGATATAAAGTGTCTTTATCAACTACAAGTGGCTCGATGGGGTCCCCAAATTGACCCAAAGATGGACATGGTCAGACATGTATCAACCAATAAGGTTAGGAAACGTTTTAGGTTAATTTATTATTATTATAATATAATTTATTTACCCTTATTTACCAGATTTACCCTTTAACCATGGTAAATAAAATATTTACTGAAGTATTTATTCAAAATGTCTAAAAATAAAAGTTACCTATATACACAATTTGTACATCCTGATTCCAAATATGGAATATATTTTTTCCGAATTCAAAACAACGAATTGGTAGAAATTAATTTAAAATTAATTTTCGTTGTTAAAACAAAAAACGTGTTTTTAAGAGATAATAACTATCAAAAGATTGACACTTGTTTATGTATGGTTTAATTGTGAAATTATGTCCAGTGAAAAACATTATACTAAATGGTAAAAATATATTCTAAATATACTTTAAAACCTCTCAAATTCATAACTTATCACTGTTATTTAGTTTGATTAAAAAGTTGTTTTTAATTAACATTTAGTAATTTTCACTATTCATCAAAATATAAAAGTTATCTGAAAAGTACCAAAATTTCACCCAAGGCCAATTTCGATATTCCGATTCCAAAAATGAAGTCCATTTTGAAAGATAAAATTTATGAAATTTCAAAATTTTTGTATTACTATTCATAACAGCTACTTTGATTGGTCGCGGTGAGTTAGAATCTCGAAGTTGCCTACAACACACGCTACTGTATTATTCAAAGAGAATCATACCGCGGAATCTTGGGGTGTTACATTCTCCCCTCCATCAAATAATTTCATCCTCGAAATTTCTAGAATACTACCGCATGAAAAAAAATGACGGGTTCTTCATCATAAGTTTCTCGGGTTCCCACGGTTCCTCTTCCATCTTATGGTTTCTTCATAGAACTTTTATCAGAAGAGTCGTCTGATTTCTCAGCACTTGTTCTCTTGTTTCAAGAATCCAGATCGGCTCTTCACAATAAGACAGATTGGTTTCCAGTTCTAATTCCTCATAAGTGAGTACATGCGTTGGGTGAGGCATGTATTTTCTCAACAATGATACCTGGAACACATCGTGAACTTTGGAGAGACTTGGCAGCATTTCCAAATGGAAAGCTACAGCACCAATTCGTTCTAAAATTTCAAAAGGTCTGATGTACCTGGTACTCAATTTACCCTTTTTACTGAAATGTTTCACTCCCTTCCATGGAGATACCTTCAACAAAACATGATCTCCTACCTGAAATTCCAAATCCTTTTTTTGCTTATTAGCATATCTCTTCTGCCTACTTTGAGCTTCATTGATGTGGTTTTGGATTACCTTCACCATTTCCATCGTTTCCTCCACCATTTCTGGGCCTACATGTTTTCTTTCACCAATTTCATCCCAATAGGTTGGTGTGCGACATATCTTTCCATACAACGCTTCATATGGTTCCATATGAATACTTTAATATAATCCATTGTTATGGGAAAATTACACCAGAGGTAAATATTGATCCCACATACCCTGAAACTCAAGTGACAATTGGTCTAAACATGTCTTCTAAGGTTTGAGTTTTCCATTCTGATTGTCTATCTGTTTAGGGGTGGTAGTCAGTGCTCAAACGAAGTTCAGTATCCAAGGCCTTTGGAATACTTTTCCAAAATCATGAAGTAAAACGGGGATCATGATCAGAAACAATAGATAGGGGTACTCCATGAAGTCTCACAAATTCATTAATATATAGTCTTTCTAGGTGTTCGAGTGGTAAATCTTCCAGTACAGCAAGAAAATGTGCTGACATGGTAAGACGATCAACAATTACCCATATTTCATCATTCCTTCTAGGAGTCTTTTCTAGTCCCATGATAAAGTCCATCAAAATATTATCCCATTTCCACTTAGGTATTGGAGTAGGTTGCATGACTCTTCCAGGCTGTTTCCTTCCAGCTTTCACTTGTTGCCAAACCATACATCTTGAAACAAAATCAGCAATCTCCCTCTTCATGTTGTCCCACCAAAAATGTTCCTTCAAATCTCTATACATTTTTGTGCTCCGATGGTGTATAGAGAAATTAGAACTATATGAATCGTCCAACAATTATCTTTTCAGATCAGGTATATTGGGAACACAAAGTATCTTCCCAAATTTCAAAATTCCATCTTTATAATCAAATTCACTCAATCTCCCATCATTCACAGCTTTCATCTTCTTTTGAAACTCTTCATCATCGGTTTGAGAACTCTTTATCTTTTCTAGTAAAGATGGTTTGGCAACCATTTGAAAAAGTATTGGTGTTTCACCTTCCATGGTGATTCCCATATCCATATTTACTAGATCCATGAAAATAGGATCCCTTTCAACTCTCATTTTGTTCAAAACTCCATGATCCTTTCTGCTCAAAGAATCTTCCACCTTATTATCCTTCAGCGGGTGGTAGTGTATCGTGAAATCATAATCCTTGAGTAGTTCAAGCCATATTATATGCCTCATGTTGAGTTATTCTTGGGAGAAAATATACTTCAATCTCTTTTGATCAGTATAAATCCCACATTTTCACCATAGAGATAGTGTCTCCAAATCTTCAAAGAAAAAATTACAGCTACTAACTCAAGATCATGACTAGGATAGTTTCGCTCATGAATTTTCTTCTGTCATGATGCATAGGAAATAACTCTATCATTCTGCATAAGGACACAACCAAGTCTTTTCTTCGATGGATCACTATAAATAATGAACCCATCATTCCCCGATGGCAGTGTCAATATAAGAGAATTGACTAATGTTCTCTTTAGTTCTTCAAAACATTCTTCACACTCTTTTATCCAAAACAAATTAACTGATTTACGTGTGAGCTTCGTTAATGGGTTATCCATTTGGGAAAAATTATGGATGAAATGTCGATAATATCCTACTAAACCAATATAACCTCATACCTCAGTTATGCTCATCGGTGGTGGCCATTCTTGGATTGCCTTGGTCATAGAAGGATCGACAGAGATTCTATCTTTAGAGAAAATATGTCCATGAAAATAAATCTCCTGAAGCCCGAATTCACGCTTGCTAAACATCCCATATAATTCATGTCTTCTTAGAGTCTTCGGGATAATGCACAAGTGATTTTCGTGATCTTCATAGATTTTAGAGTATGCCAAGATATAATCAATAAATACCACCACAAACTCATAGAGATATTCCTTGAAAACTCTATTTATTAGATCCATGAATACAGAGGGTGCATTAGTCAATCCAAAAGGCATTACTGTAAACTTGTAATGCTCGTTCCAGGTTTGAAATGTTGTCTTTGAAATGTCTTCCTTCTTCACAAACAACTGATGATATCCAGATCGAAGGTCAATATTTGAAAAGTATTGAGCTCCATGTTGTTGGTCAAATAAATCATCATTGAGAGGTAGGGGATACTTGTTATTTATTTTTATAGCATTTATCTCCCTGTAGTCGATACATAACCTCATAGATCTATCTTTCTTTTTAACAAAAAGAACAGGGGCTCCACATGGAGAAACACTAGAGTGAATAAATACCGTATTACTCAATTCCTCTAGTTGTTTATTTAGTTTGACTAATTCCACAATGTTCATTCTATAAGGGGTCTTCAATATATGCCTTGATACAGGAATTAAATCAATGGAAAACTCAACTTCTAATTCTGGAGGATGTCCAGGTAAATCTTCTGGAACACATCTACATATTCTTTCACAATAGGTACATCCTCTATTTGAAAATTCCTTTCCTCACCCATAGTCATTTCATTCTATTCCTCCCCATTAATTAAATTTAGTTGAGCTACTGGGGGTGGGTCTAGGTAAGAATTAGGTGGTGATGATTCTTCCCTAAAGATAAGGTGTTCCTTATCATAATCATCAGAAATAGTAAACCCATTCTTCTTACAATAAATTTTTGCATCATGGTCCAAAATCCAATCAATATCGAGGATTATATCAAATTCAATCATAGGTATGACGATGAGATCAGCGGATAAAGAACATTTATGTTCTCTAAGGGGAACTGATTCACAAAACTTTGTTGCAATGATACTTACCTTATGAGTTTTAACTGACAACTCCCTTGTTTAATCAAATTGGAAATATCTAATTTTCTTAGCAAACTGGGAAGATATGAAACAATGCGATGATCCAGAATCAAATAATGCATTTTCTGAAATTGAGGCAGCCATTAAATTACCTGCCACCACGTCTTTTGGAGATTCTTCCTCAGCAGTAGTGATAGCATAAGCTTGGCCTTGATCCCTTGTCATTTTCTGAGGTAAGTTCCCCTAACGCTTAGGACATTCATTTACATAATGTCCCATCTCTCTACAATTGTAGCATTGTACATCGGTAGCTTCCTTCTTCCCCTTGCAATCACGATCTTGGTGGCCTTTTTCACCACACTTGTAACATACTCCCAATTTTTTATGCATGTACTAGGGTGTTTCTTCCCACATTTACTACAGGATGGATATTCAACTTTTCCCTTCTTACCCTTATTTCCATTCCCAAAGCGATCAGTAGATCTCTTCTTCTCCTGCTTTGCTTTAAATCCATAAGACTTAGAGAATTCCTTTTCTGTCCTGATAGAACATGCGCCAATATCTTCGTACAATGAGAAGATTTTTGAGACTAATTCTCGATGGAGAATTGGTTTTAACCCATCAAAGAAATGATCAATATTACTTATTGGGTTATGTATATAATCTCCAGCATACCTTTCTAACCTTGTAAAGTTATCCTCATACTTTGCATCATTCTCGTCCTCCTTTTGTCTCAGACTCAGAAATTGCCTTTCCATATCTGCTCGATGGTCACGACGAAGGTATTTTTCTATGAAAAACTTTTTGAACTCCCTCCATTCCATATTTTATACATTATCATCTTTCTTCGTGTTTTGAATCAATGACCACCATTGATCAGCATCTCCAGTGAGGTGGTAAACTTCCATGATAACCTTTTCCCTTTCACTACTCCCCAATGCATGGAATATTTTCTCTGAGGAATTTATCCATTGCTCAGCTACTGAGGGATTTTTACTCCCATTGAATGTCAGTGGTTGTTGCCTCATGAAGTGATCTGACATTGATCCTCCACGTTTTGGATCGGGGTCCTCCATACAGGTAAGGTTATTATTCATAACATGAGTGAGTTGTCCCAGTATCGTGATTAGCTGATCAGCACCAGTTGCATCACCAGCTCCACTATAATTATCTTGAGTAGGATTTAAATCCCTATATGGAGTGTATTCATGGATACAATTTCCATTTCTTCCACTAGGCACCATTTCTAAACAATGGCATAAACTAGATCAGTTTATGAATCAAATTACATAATACCATACTTGTAAAACACTTTACATAAATTGAACTGTTTATGGATATAATCCATAATCATTAAACTATTTTCTTTGAGAAGGTATATACTCATAAACCCTCCATAATGGTCTGTAAAGAAAATGAGAATTATCCTATGCATATCCCCCGGGAGTGTCGTAACCAAGAGTGCAGCAAGGCCCATTGTCGTGCACCAGTTCCCGTTCGAGTCTATCTCAAAGTAATACTTTCATCTTTTACCCCTAGGTACATTTGTGCTAGAGCCGCCTCTACCTACTCGTATCCAGACAGGGATGTATTTCTCGGAAAAATAACAAAATCTCTACAATACAAAAATTCTAGGAAGTTCTTCTATACTAGTCCTCAAAGCCCATCTTAGATCTATGTGATCTAGTAAGAGTTTATCTAAATCTAGATTCCAAGGATTGTACTAAACTTCCTTTGATACCCACTGTAACATCCCGACCCTAGTTACCCAGAGTCAGTCCATTATTACATAACATTTTCATGATCACAAAATATCAAGTCTTGAAAGACAGATTAGTTTACTGGCCTTGGAATCACAAGATATATTCATAAAGTTAACATTACACCATAAAATTAAAAATACAAAAATATAGTCCCCATATAACACACTCTAATCCCCTCATACTATCCCTGCAGTTCATTCAAAAATTACTTCTTCACATCCTGGGAGAAAATAAAACATTGAAAGGGGTGAGCTTAGATGCCCAGTAAGGATAACAATATAGTTGAAACATTCATAAATAAGCATAATCATTTAAGATAGTGTATACCTAAAACAAAAGCCTTTTAAACTTGAACTTCAGCATAATATGGCAGAAATAAAATGAAATAATTCCATTTACTTATTCACATGGATATTCTATTAGTCGAATAATCTCATGCAATATCAATAAACACTTTCATAATGATGGAATGCATAATTCCAGACTATCATAACCACATAGTCAAGGCCTTGTGCCAAGACTACAAATAAGATTTTGTCAAGGCCTGGTGCCAAGACACTAGTTTGTCTCATGAGACCTACCGATTCATCGAGGAGCTATATCGGGCTCCCCCCATCACTTAATAATTCCAATGAATTCCTCATATGAATAGGTTTAAACATAACATAAACATTCTTATTAAAACTAGCAGGAGAAATTTCAATACTTTCTCCATAAACCATGAATGGTATAAAAATAACACATCCACAGTCAAACACATCACAAAACCTTCAATACAATGTGCATGTTTTGTATCATAATAAATCAACTTCAGATAAGCTTAAAATCTATCAAAGGATGTTGACATAGATGAAATCAGAACTATTTGAGAGAAATATTTATTTTTTTTAAATCATTGAAAAGTTACATAATTATAAAATAAAACATTTACTTTGAAAATATCCTTATAAGCTTGTGAGGGAAGCTTCAAAGATTTTATAATGACAGAAAATAGCTGCACCATCCGTATAAGTTAAAAAAGACATTCTTACATTAATTCTATCGAAAAGGTTAAAAAGGACCTTGTTTAGAAAACGATAGAAGGATTCCTTTATAAACTTCTTATAAAAATTCAACAAGGGTATAAATGACTTTACCCCATAGTATATAAAATCTTAATAATGATTTGAAATACATTTTTAAGAAACATGGATGTGGATGATAAAGAGGTCCCAGTAAATAATTACATATAAAAATCCTCGGATAATAAAGAGATTGAGAAATAAACCCTTACCTTGTACTTTTCTTTGTATGAGGGTTGGTTAAACTCCTCTATAATGGTGAAATAATTGTTATTAAATTATACAAAAATTATATACATTAATATGATATCATATATGATCTTTTAACATTGCATTGGTAATAATATCTTAGTATTATCATTGTTTCAGTTGTTAAATTACACATTTTCTTTTATATGTTTTGTAACATAAGACATGTTTATTATGGATAAGTTGTATCTTATTCTTATACATAATGATATAAAGTCCTTAAACATAATTTTAATCATTAAATGAGAATTATACTATAATGGATATGATGGGGAATGAATCTCATCGCGTTCGTGGAGACGGTAGTCCGTACGTACACACGAGCGACAATATCACTCTTTTGATATTATAATAATATATAATTGGATGGTATATCATATATAAAGAATAATTATCATGTTATATTTATTATTTACATGAATTAAATATCATTATTATACCCATCCAAATAATAATATATTGAATAACAATTACCCCACAACGTGGAGACGGTAAGTCATACGTATGCATGTATGGTGTAATGTCATACAAAGTATGGATAGAATACTGAATATGGTTGTACCATATTTATAATAACATCACAGTATATAGAATATACTGGAGTTTTTATTTTATAATGTGAATAAAAAAGAAATAAGATGTTGAAGAAGAAATGAACTAGAAAGAGGGTGGTCAAAACATTTCTTCTTCTTCGGATTCATCCTTTTGATTTGATCAAAAGGTCTCCTTAGGTTGGATTTATGATCAAACTAAGGACTCTAGGTTGAAGTGATGGATGTTGAGAGGATATTTGGGAAAAGGATGTCCGGACCAAAAGTATTTGAATTTGTGAATGAGTGAGAAGTGGTAGTTCCCTTTTATAAGAGGGGTGAGGGGCGCCTTTGGAGAAGATAGAAATATTATTTTATAATAAATTCATATTCAGTTTCTAATGGCTCCAAAGTAGATTATTTAAAGTTTAATGTGGGAATAAGTCTAAAACCACTCAACCAATAGGCTTTAGATAGGTTTGGGACACTTTTTAAACCTTATATTTTAGTTTTAACTATTAGTTAATTAGTTTGACACTTACCATGTCTGTTTGTATTTTTATATTATATAGTCAATAAACATACTATAAACATCCAAGAGACCCCCAAGTGGTCCATTAATGATACACCTATCATTATTTAAGTCTCTTGGCTGAAACATAAATTTATAGGAATAGAATAAAAATTAATTATATAATATTTTTTTTGAAAACTCTTTTATTTCAATTTTGACACTATTTGGTATTTGATTTTTGTGAAAATCATAATAGCATGATTACTTCGAAAAACATAATTAAATCAATTCTAACATGTCATATTAACCTATAAAATTAGTTTAACTCGTAAAAAGTCTCATATTATATTTGTTGGGATATTTATAATATCAATTATTTTAATATTTCATTAATTAGTTAATTACTGCACCACTATTGTGTCATAAATAAATTAAATTATTTAATGTCTCACTAATGGAAATTTGGGATATATCCACGGTTTCATGAACCGTGGCCGGTATTGGCGTAGCTATAGGTCTGATCCTATATCCATGGTTGAAAACCGTGGCTAAAGGCCCAGCCCAATAGATGCAGTAAAACCCACGGTCACTGTGGCTATACCCCTATATCCATGGTCATCGTGGTTATACCCCTATAGCCACAGTCACCATCGCTATACCCATATAGCCATGGTTGCAAACCATGGCTATATCCCTATCTTCATGGTTCAAATAGTGGCTATATGGCTTTCCACTACATTAAAAAAAGATAGCACGATTCACTGTGCTGGCTGTTAGGAGGACTGCCCCAGCACCCCCCCCCCACTCCCTGCTCCTACACACCTCCATGCCCCCTCCCCTGCCCTCCCACCTACACCCCCCCCCACCTCCACACACCCCTCCCCCGACACATGCACACCCCCTTCCCCCCCACCTGCACATCCCCCTGCCCCCTCTCCCTGCCCCATGCCCCCCACCTGCACACCCCTCCCCCTGCCCTAGCACACCCCCTGCCCCTTCTCCCTACCCCTTGCCCCCACCTACATACTCGTCCCCCTGCCCAAGAACACCACCCTGCCCCCTGCCCCCACCTGCACACCCCTCCCCCTACCCCGACACACCCCCTTTCCCCCTCTCCCTACCCCCTTCCCCCCACCTGCACACCCCTCCCCCTGCCCCGGCACACCCCCTACCCCCTCTCCCTACCCCATGCCCCCCACCTCCACACCCCTCCCTCTGCCCCCGCACACCCCTACCCCCTCTCCCTGCCCCCTTCCCCCCACCTGCACACCCTTCCACCTTCCCCAGCACACCCCTCTGCCCCCTCTCCCTGCCCCTTTCCCCACACCTGCACTCCCATCCCCCTGCCCCAACACACCCCTTTCCCCCTCTCCCTGCCCCTGCCCCCAACCTGCACACCCTTCCCCCTACCCCATCACACCCCCCTTCCCCCTCTCCCTTCCCTCTTCCCCCCACTTGCACACCCCTCCCCCTTCCCCAGCACACCCCCTGCCCCCTCTCTGTGCCCCCCACCCCCCACCCCCCACCTACACACCCCTCCCCCTGCCCCAGCACACCACCCTACCCCCTCTCCCTTCCCCCTGCCCCCCACCTGCACACCCATCCCCCTTCCCCAGCACACCCCTCTGCCCCCCACTTACACACCCCTCCCCCGGCCCCCTCTCCCTGCCCCCTGCCCCCCACCTACACACCCCTCCCCATCCCCAGCACACCCCCTAGTACATCTATAAACAATCATTTAGATGAGATTAATAAATTCATGTCAGATTTAGACAATATTATTGTTTATGTAGATGATGAGGATCCAGAAATGATCATATTAATCACTCTTGAAAATAGATATAGAACACTTGTTATGACCAAGATTTATGGTTGAGTCTACATAACATTAGAAGATATCAAATCAGCCCATATGTCTAAGGAATTTCCAAATAGTTGCGTGCCACAAGCATTCATGCCCCCACTAAGAGAATCTGTCCATTGTGAACTCAGTGAGGTATAACTATTTGGCAAGGTGGATGTTCGTTGGACATGCCAAATAAATTGATGCATGCTCAGGAGAACTGAACACCGAGATCCATTTGGTTGAGTGTTACGATCACAAACGGGAGATGATATGTACGATACAATTTCCACTTGAAAAAAGTTGAATACCGTACAAGAAATTCTCCCTTTGTTGTACCTACATTTTTCTATGTGAGCACTGGAGTAAGGAATCACCTGGAGGCACCATCAGCTGTGGAGGATGTGATCATCCTCCTCCAATGAGTGCTACATGAGATGAAGGGATTATGGGAGAAATTTCATCTAGAACAGCCAAAATCAGACATTGAATTTCCATCACAACATGCTGATCCTGTTCAGAAGACATGTGCAGAGGATGATGATGATCTGGTTCGGACGACATGTGAAGAGGATGAGGAAAAAGAAGAATTACCGAAAAAAAATATTATGAGATACATGTAGAATAAAATATTCCATACAATTCCAAACCAATTTTTTCAGTTTAATTGAGCCTTTTCACCACCTTCTATGCACGTTTTTTGGAAAGATGGATGAGAGGGGGCACTGAGAGGAGATATAGTTTAGGAATGAGGAAATATGAAAAATTATAGAGATTAGCATTCAATGTTTCTATAAGGAGGAGTAACAAGAATCTTGTCCAGAATGGCTTGAAAAGCCTCCCATTGCGAATGTTGTGAGGATAAAAGTTATAAAAGATGCGTAGAGAAGGTGGGGAACAGAGGTGAACAACTCACTTTATACTCTGTGTAAAAGACAATCAACTGCATACCTCTTATTTGAGATGAGAAGAATATAGAAAAGAGAAAGTTAATTTAGATCATGAAGCTCATCTTCCAATACTTGAACCTTATTTTCTGAAGGAATTCAATTGTACTGGTGGAGATTTTGTTAGTGTGATAGCTATGCAAACATGGGAGTTGGGTATAGTGTTGTTGAAACATAAATTTTCTACCAAAGAAAGGCCCTTGGAAAGAGGCTTCTGAAGAACAAAAATTATTTCTTATGGAAGTGGAGATTGTTGACTGTGGAAACAATAAATAAATAGAAATCAATATATCCAAGATGTGTGGATTAACAGAAAGTTCAATATTCATCACATGAAACAGAAATCTATAATAAATAATGACTCCAGTTTTCTGAACGAAAAATTGATTTGGACACTGGTTGGAGATGTCTTGGACAACAAATTAATGATATTTGTGTCCTGAGCTATCAACTGTTTAAAGATTTTAATTTTAAAAATAGCAGAAAGGGGTACATTATGGATTGTTCAATAGCTTATGGACTGGACATGCTTCAACTACTACTTAGTTGTCCTTCATTTTGTTTGAAGTAGGAACTAGTTATGTGCTACCTCATGTTTCATTTTTTGAGTGTGTCTTCCATAAAAAGACTATAAAAATTTCTGTATACACTTTATTTTTGGATGAACTAAGGGTTGTTACATAAGACTTCGCTCCTTCTAATAGGCCTTGAGATGGTGGCTCTGGGCTAGTTTATACGGGCATTTTGGCATAGGACTCATTTACTAAAAATTTTAGTTGGTAGGGGGCAGGTCTGCCCCCTACCCCTACCCCCCCCCCCCGCCCCTGCCCCCACCCCCCCCCCCCTTCCCCGGCCCCCTTCCCATGCCCCCTGCCCTGCAGACCTGCCCCCTTCCCCTGCCCCTGCCCCCTGCCCCTTTCCCCTGCCCCTGCCCCCTACCCCCCTCCACCCTTCCCCCCTCCATCCTGCCCACTGACCCCTGCCCCCAGCCCCCTGCCCCCTGCCCAAGCCCCCTACCCCAGCCCCATGCCCCTGCCCCCTGCCCCCAGTGATTCAACTCTTTTTCCTCCTTTAGTTACACCCAAAACATTTGAATGGTTATAACCCCCAGTGTTGAGCCTCTTCAATAACTGGTCCCCCTATTCTGAAGGTCGTTCTTCTTATATTGATCAATAATATGATGATTTCATGATCTTCCTCAATGAGATTTCTATATTTTATTTTCTAATGTACAAGTTCAAATGCATTCAACAGAAACAAACCTTTTATGTAGACTTTTCTTAATAAATTTAATCACTTGTGTATGATCAATTGAGTAAGGGAAACCACGATCAAGAAAATATTATTTATTCTCTTGATGTTTTAGCCTTACTTAATAACTAAATTCTCATGTGTGAAATCTTCTGATACTACACCCAAATTTGTCTCAAAACACTACACAATATTTATGAAAAATATATCACATGGTCTTTTCTCAAACCACATTAATGTTCTAAAAGTCATTTTTTCTGATCTAAATGGTCCCCCTTATCATTTTCCTTATTATCAAACCATGTTCCCTAAGCTCACATGATAAATGATCAGTGGGAGAAACAGGGGAAAACTACGAAGATTTTTAAGTTGTGTGAGAGTGGGTCTCAGATGGCTTACTACATAGGTACAGGCTGTATGATGTTTGGAGCTTCATTTTTATCATCTTACATGTTGTGATTAAACCCATTATTAAAGATTTATTTTTCTATATTTATCCTATGATGGAAGTAGTAATGTTTTATGTTGTTCTTGTATAAAATATACCTATTCAGGTCTAACTTGTATGCAGGGAGGGTTCATTTCCATGTTTATTGTTGTAAATGGGCCCAAGAGTTGAGATCCAATCAGACCCAAATATCCGATAATGAAATAAATATTGCCACATGATGTTCTTGAATGGGAAAAATATCTATACAATTCTTCCCCATACATAGATAGGGGAATTGTTCCCATTAATTATTGTAGCTGGACACGAAATTGGAGATTTGGGTGTCACTTTATATCCTGTGATAACATAAATAAATCCACATATAGTTCTTGAATGGGAAACTATCTATGTAGGTCGGGCCAATATGTAGAGGGGGATATTGTTCCTATTTATTTTTTCAGCTGGACTAAGGATGGGAGCTATATGCATCACAACATATGTGCAATGAGAAAACTGAGAAATCAATTTATGAAGGCCACAAATAAGACGAGTGGAATTCCTTCCACCAATGGAATCAATACCGGTTAGTGCAGTAAGTATTTATTTATAATCTAAAAGGATTCATGGAATTCCTCATCGAATTGGAAGGTGACTCCCTTCTTCATTAATATGGTAAAGCGTAGAGACATTTCAGGATGGTTAGCTATGATGTTATAAATGTAAGAAAGATTCCCCTATAGCCCCCTCAATTCTTTAAGAATATGAGGGAGTTAAATTGATAAAACTGAACTTGTTTTTTTTTTAGGATCAAACTCAATTTCATGGTATCAAACCACAAATCACGGCATTACAATGGGCTGAAATAAAAATGGAAGGGGGCTAGTGTGGGATGGTGTGGGCTGGATGTGGCTGTAGTAGGGCCAAATCACGGCATTACCACGGCATGACCGCGGCGTGACTGTGGCGTGACCGCAACGTGTTGGCCCGGTCCAGCGACATCCACGGGGCAGCATCTTCCACATAGTTTCAAACAGGATGATATAGATGGAATTAGAGGATGTTTTCTCAGAATATTTAATGAAATGAATGCTAATATGTGATGAATACAGGATTGGATGACCCCTGATATACTTAATTCGGTGAGGGCTCGAATGTTGGTGGAAGAGGGCTGGTTGTAGTTGCTGGGGGGATGGTGTGGGCTGATTTGAAGGTGGCAGGGGGGGATGTTGTGGGCTAAAATACTGGTGGCAGTGGGTTGAAATGAATGTGGAAGGGGGCTGGTGTGGGCTGGATGTGGCTGGAGTAGGGCCAAATCACATCATTACCGCGGCGTGACCGCGGCGTGACCGCGGCGTGATGTAGCGTGACCGCAGCGTGACCGCGGTGTGACCGCAGCGTGTTGGCCCGGTCCAGCGACATCTGCGGGGTAGCATCTTCCACTTAGTTTCAAATAGGATGATATGGATGGAATGAGAGGATGTTTTCTCAGAATATTTAAATAAATGAATGCTAATATGTGATGACTAGAGGATTGGATGACCCCTGATATACCTAATTCGGTGAGGGCTGGAATGTTGGTGGAAGGCGGCTGGTTGCAGGTGCTCGGGGGATGGTGCGGGCTGATTCGAAGGTGGCAGGGGCTGTTGCGGGCTAGAATGCTGGTGGCAGCGGGCTGAAATGAAGGTGGAAGGGGGTTGGTGTGTGCTGGATGAGGCTGTGGTAGGGCCAAATCATAGAATTACCATGGCGTGACCGCAGCGTGACCACGGTGTGACCATGGCGTGACCGCAGCGTGACCGCGGCGTGACTGCGGTGCGACCGCAACGTGACCGCAGCGTGTTGGCCTGGTCCAGTGACATCCGCGGGGCAGAATCATCCACTTAGTTTCAAATAGGATGATATGGATGGCATGTGAGGATCATTTCTCATAAGATTTAAGGAAATGAATTATAATATGTGATTACTAGAGGATTCGATGACCCCTGATATACCTAATTCAGTGAGGTTTGGAGATCTAGAAATGTGTAGGAATACCTAGAGGAATTAATACACCATGAGATCAGAAAAATCACAGGTTACATAACATGTAATCTGACATTACTGGTACCATGGGACCCCTGGGCTGTGGAACTGGGCTTTTGGTTGGATTTAAATATCACATGCCATGTGACATGGTCACACAACATGGGACTCGTCTTAAAAGTCTAATGGCACTTAAAGAGTGTCTTGGTTCAAACAACTATTTTAATAAAAATCGTGAAACCCCTATAGGGATATAAAAAGGGTCAAGTATGATGTGTGTTTTATGACTAACAACGACATCAAGTATAAGGAAAATAGTAATGGAATAATGTTAAGAAAGGTATACCACTGTGAGTTTTTACAGACAACGCACCTTTGTTGGAGGGGTTTTATTACAAAACCATGACTTATTTATCAAAGAAACAATTATCTTGCCTAAAACTTATTCAATAATTGTAATTAAATAAAAACATATATAATTAATAAAGAAACTAAATGCAATTTAAAACATTCTTGAATTAAATAGGCTAGGAGAGGGACCCTACCTCAACCTCAAGGCACGTTTGCCTTTGACGACGACAACTCGAATCTTCCTTTTTTCTACCTACACGCATATGAAACTTCACATATATATAAGGACACCTAGCCCCTATGTACAAGTTTTCATGGCCAAATATGCACAAGGGGGTCCTTAGATATATATTTATACTTGCATATACCTCTTTACACTTACACATGTATGCATTTTTCATATCTATATATAAGCACACCTAGCACCAATATATATATATTCATACTGCCATGAGTGAATATATATAAAAGGGGAACTTATATATGTATATGCCTACCTATTCATACACATGCAAGCCTTCGTCAACGGCGACTCGAATCCACCTCAACGAAATCCGAAACGCATTGCAAAAATATAAGGAACCCAAAAATCACAAATGCCCAAATTAAAATTGGGCCAAAGAATAAAAATAGAATAAACCATACCCAAATCCGATGTTGAACTCATTTTCATCGATGGTGGTGGATAGAACCGACCTCATCATAAGAAACAACCTATAAGAAAATACTGGGAAAAAATGATATATAACGACTTCTTATATATATGTGATCAGTGTGTCAACTGTACATGATAAATGATACATGAATCCATAACTAACAATGTAAAAATAATATTTCAAGTTGTGAACCTCAGTTCAACCCATAAAATTTCCAAGGGTAGGGATTCATGGTGTGAAACCCCTGCTCACACCATGAATCATGCCTTGGTGAATTTATTTTAATAGGTTAAATTCTGTCTTTTTTTGGGTCAAGTGTTTCACAATGATGTTACTAAAGAAAGTATCATGTTTTCAAAGCCGGTTCTTTATGTTTGATGAAATGAAAACATAGATTTTCTTTATGTTTTATATTTTTATGAGAATGCTCAGTAGAGTTTTTCTCAAAATGAGGACTTTGTCATCTCTAAAGTGATAGAAATATCATTTTCTACTATTGAGTTGGATGAAACTTTCTACTAGTCCACGTTACAGGCTTAGGTAAATCATGTTAAACAGGTGAAAATGACATTATAAAGATCCACAACCAATTTGAATAGCATATACACAATATATAATAATGAAAACATGTTTTTAAAATACTCGAGCAATTATAGAATTCAAATTAAAGGGTTAGTCAAAGGAAACTTACCTCAACCTCAAGGCGCTACTTTTAACGACAACTCGAATGTTCCTTTTTTCCGCTTGCATGCATAAGCAACTTCACATATATATAAGGACACCTAACCCCTATGTACATATTTTTATTCCCAAATCTATCTTTATAAGCTCTAATTAAAAAAAGTGGACATAATGGCCTGTATTTTTAAAAGAAAAGGTGTTAAAGCCATACCAATAACAACTAGTGGTATCATACAAAATCTGATTTGTTGCAATTAATATAAATCCATGATTTAGTGAAAGAGATCTATTGTAAATAGGAGGGAATATTTGGAGAAACCTAATCATGAAGAAATGGGGGAGTTAGAGGTGGATTGTAATGGTTATTAAACCTTATATAATTTTAAAGAAACCTATAGAGACTAACTACACCCCCCTGCCCCAACCACCTTGCCCCACTGCCCCACCCCCTCCCCCCTACCCTGCAGACCTCCCCACTCCACCCTGCCCACTCCACCCACCCCCTCCCACCTCTCCCCTGCCCACCTCCACCCTGCCCCCTTCCCCATGCCCTCGGCCCCCTGCCCTACAGACCTCCACCCTACCCCATGCCCCCCTCCACCCTTCCCCCTCCGCCCTGCCCCTACCCCCTCCGCCCTTCCCCATGCCCCCTGCCCCCTGCCCCTTGCCCCCTGCCGCCTACCCCCTGCCCCCTGCCCCTGCCCCCTACCCCCTTCCCCCCTGCCCCTGCCCCCTGCCCCCTACCCCATGCCCCCCTACTCCATGATTTGGAAGTTTTCCATGGATTTCCTTATTCCTCCCTATAATCAACCACAAGAGGCATGCTCAAGTCCTTCCCACCCTGTTCCTACTTATGTTAAAGATTTATATCCTTCTCATCCCATTCCTTTACAACAGGAATAGAGATTTTATCAGCTGGCATTAAAATGCTTCCGACCATGCCTGTCTCCTTTTGAGCCTCCTTAAGAATTTTATCAGGGATACTCAGTGAGTCTACCCCTAGTACCAAGTCCTGACTTTCCACATTCTTATTAGTGTTGAAACTCATGGTTTCCTTTACTTCATGTTTTCAAGAAATAGATGCGTCGATTCCTTGCAAAACTTTCTCCTATATAGCAACAGGAACAATATATTTAGCAGCCAACTTGAAGTTACTTATAACCTTCTCTCAATTTTTTTTAGTGTCCACCAGATAGCTTTCCCTATTGTAAAAAACACTTATGAATCTAACATAGTGAAGAAATTGCCTCCCACTGGTGTCATCTCTAACTAAGGGTTACCACCAAACCCTTTACCACTTCTTAGATTAGCCCCATCAATTGGAATAGCCAAAGTTGCTTGACTCACTTTCTTTTTCCTTATATCCAGCTTATCACTCAAAAAAGAAGTAGATTTATATTTCCATTTAGAAGTAGATTCCTAAACATCATCCAAAATAGAAGTGTCTACACTAGCCAAGGTTGAATGCTTCACCCACTTTCCTATTTTCTTACCATCCACCGGTGTTAGTACATCAAAGTTTCCAAGACTAGGTTCAACTACCTCATTGGGAATGTTCCCTATATCTATCTCAGTTCGGAGTGAGAACATGTTGAAACATGAACCTATTCTGTATCCATGGGGGAAGAAGATTCATCTTTACCTCTAATTTAAAACCCTATTTTTCTTCTGTTTCCTCTGTACTGAGTAATAAACACCAACCATAGAAGTGTTCTTATTACCTTTACTATCTCCAAAATTCATAAAATCCTCCTCTTGGAGATCCGCTGTATTCACCTCAGTTTCATTATCTGCAAACCAGGGATCTTGAGTCCTAAGCTCTCCAAAATCTTGGGTAGTATCATTACATGATTTTCTCTTTGAAATCCGATCCTCCCGACCAACCTCATCTGATTTAACTGTAGTTTCCTTATCCTTTAAAATTTTCATTGGTTGATTAACAACCAACATAGAAGGAAAGGAGATTCCAGAACCTTTACCATGTTTGTCTCCACAGATAAGATCCCCAACCTAATGAATTTCAAGCTCCTTATCTAGGATTTCGACATCCTTGGCAGTAACATCATTCACAGGTAGTTTAAAATTACATTGACCAATCAGATGACCAATCTTCTTATAATTGAAAAATCATATATTTCTATAACACTTCTCACTCTAGCGCCCAATACAGTTACAATTACTAAAAAATTCAGGTAACCTTTCAAAATAAGATGATAATTCAAGCTTATAACCATTAAAAACATGGAAAATAGTTTCAATGAGAGGCAAACATAAATCAACATCAATATAAAATCTTACAAAATGACCATATCAAGCACGCTTAGTCTCCCCATTGAATTTGATAGGAATTCCCACAACTGGTTCACTACACCAAAGGATTTGAGAATTCCAAAAAACCAACTTAAGACCTGAAAGTGAATCTGAGTTTAAATAATTAAATTCTTAACAGAATCTAGATCAAAGAGAGGATCCCAATCTTGATTCCTCAAGATTCCAGGTTTGATGGAGACAAAAGTGAAGCCCCGTGTTCTTGATTTTAATTAATCCTATGGGGAGAAGAGGAAAAAATCTCCTACCAATCGACACCATGCGCCATCCACCGAGGCCCCAAATCTGATGGAACCGCTTTAGGAGATCTTCAATTTTCCGTGGGTTATTGTTCTGCTGCAACATTAAACATCCACGAATTAAATGCTGCATTCTTTCTAAAAGCTCTTCAAGAATTTTAGCATTTGGCTCGATAAAATCTAATGTAACATTTCTCCTAATTATTTTATTTTATGAATCAGAACTACCTATAAAGTTAAAAAATATCTATCCAAGCATAAGAGAGATGGTTATCCTTCAAATCGTCTCAAACATTCACATTGCAGGGACCGTTCACAACATGATTCACTGGACTATCTTTATCCAAACCCAAAGGCACTTGAATCACGCCATGTCCAACAGCAACCTTCCTCAAAATCACTAATGAAATCCTCCTCTGGATTGAAGTATCACTCCAATGGGAAAGCCATCAATCGAGGGCATGTGTGAGCATGGTGAGCGATAGTGCGGGTGAGTGCGGGGAGAGTGTGGGCATGCATGGGGTGTGGCATGCACGAGCAATAGGAAAGCGGAATTGGTGAGGTCAACGCAGGTACCTAACGGGCCCACTGGGGGATACTTGACCTAGGACCTGGTTTAATTGGTAGGGGGACATCCTTTGACACCCATGGAATCTTGAGCTGAGAAATCTATAAATTATGGCCTTTGTGACACAAGGACTACAAGAAATCTCATCTAGGGGCCTTTGGTAAGCCATCATCTAAGCCTTCGAGACATTTCAAATTCTTATAAATAGTTCCAGCTACATTGACAATGCTAATTTGGAGGGATGAGGCTTGATCCACTAATGTACCTGAGTGTGTGTGTGCTTGTGTTTATAATTACCCAAATTGAGGAGGATATCTTTGGCCTGTTATGAGATTACATTAGGCAAGATATCTTGAGGATTTATTTGGCCTGTTAATTGGACCATTCTCAAGATGTAATGAAATTTATATGTCAGAATCCTCATGCATCATCATCAGCCACATATCATAAAGGAAAAATGGGTTATATTGTCTCTAAATATTCATTAGAGGTAATGATGTAACCTGTTTTAAACGACCAAATTATCGTGAGAACCTATAAGGATTAAAAGGATCTAAAATGGGTACTCCATCTATAAAATCATCCAAAATCCCATCTCACATCAAGATAATGTATGAAATTTATTCTGAATTCCCTCAATCATTATCTACCACTGCACAAAAATGTGTTGAATGAGGAATGAACCCAAAATTGGAAACATCCTTTAACATATAAATAGGACCATCGAGTCATTAATTGAAAAAGAAAAAGACCATCTACCATAGCTTCGTCCACATCCTGTATTAGTTTCATATTCAAGGAAGAACAAAAGAAATCAAAGAAATTTTCAAATACCTTGATGATAGGGTGTGGGGGTGTCATCCTCGGCTTCCGGGGTGTTGAGGGTTGTTGGGGAGAGTCGTTGGGATGTAAGGGAGGATGTGGGGAGGCCGCTCGGAGCAGCTTCACTGGAGGAGGAGGATTGTGGGGAGGAGGGTCGCGGCAAGGAGGCGTCGTCGGTATTGAGGGCTCTTAGCGAGGATGCGTCGGGGAGGAGGCGTCGGGCAGGCGTCTGGAAGGAAGAGAGGAGGTGGGGCCGCTGCGTCGGAGGAGAAGAATCGGGGGTGGCCGCGTGGAAGGAGGATCCCAAGAGGTGAAGTGGTTGCATCTGAGCTGGTTGGGGCAGCATCGAAGCCGTTTCGGGGAAGCGTCTAAGAAGTAGAATCACGGTGAAGTGGGGTGGCCGCATTAGAGGAACTTCGTCAGAGGAGGTGGGGAGTCTGCGTCGGAGCAGCGACAACGGGGAAGTGGAGTGGTCGCGCCGGAGGAGAACTATCGTGGTGAGGTTGGGTGGCCCGTCAGAGGAGGAGGATCGCAGAACGTCAGGGAGAAGAGTCGCGAGGAGGAGAGATGGTTATGGTAAATTGGGGAGTGGGGTGGGTTAATTTCCATGGATAGCAAAATTGTCGTGGTTGTACACAGGATATAGCCACAGTTTCTGTTGTATGTGGGTATAGCTCTGTGGCAGTAGCTCTAAATTCTAGTAGTGTCTAAAAATTATAAACAAAATACCATAATGTAGGAAATCATTTTGGCTTTCTAATTAATATTTCTAGTCGAAAATCCAACATATATAACCCTATATAAAAATTGTTTTTCTAAAAGATATATGCTTATGTCATTTTTGTATTTATTTTAACTTAATTAATATAAAGTGTCCTTAGCACCTTAAAGTGGCTCCATGGGGTCCCAAAACCAACCCAAAGATGCCCATGGTCGGAAATGTATCAACCCATAAGGATAGGACACATTTTAGGGTAATTTATTATTATTATAATATTATTTTCTTACCCTGATTTACCATATTTACCCTTTAACCATGGTAAATAAAATATTTACCGAAGTAGTTATTCAAAATGTCTAAAAATAAAATTTACCTATTTAAACAATTTGGACATCCTAATTCCAAAGATGTAATCCATTTTTCCAAATTCAAAAAACAGAAGTGGCAAAAATTAATTTAAAATTATTTCCCGTTGTTAAAACAAAAAAACATGTTTTTAAGAGATAATAACTATCAAAAGATTGACACTTGTTTATGTGCAGTCTAATTGTGAAATTATGTCTAATGAAAAAGAATTGTATTAAATGGTAAAAATATATTCTTAATATACTTTAAAACCACTCAAATTCATAATTTATCACTGTTAATTATTTTAATTAAATAAGTTGTTTATAATTAAAATTTAGTAATTTTCACTATTCATCAAAATATAAAAGTTATCCGAAAAGTACCCAAATTTCACCCTAGGCCAATTTCAATATTCCAAATCCAAAAATGAAGTCCATTTTGAGAGATAAAATTTATAAAATTTCAAAAAGTGGAGATTACTATTCATAATGGCTACTTTGATTGGTCGCAGTGTGTTAGAATCTTGAAGTTGCGTACAGCACACGCTACTATATTATTCAAAGAGAATCGTACTGTGAAAGCTTGGGGTGTTACAGAAAAGATAAGTCTTCCCCAAATATCATTCTCACATGGAAAACTATGGGGTTAAAAATACAAGAGAAAATTATTCAAAAGTAATCCCATCAACAAGGAGCACTAATACTTTTAAACATTTCTCCAACAATTTATTTCCACATAGCATTATCTTTGACAAAGAAAATATCTTATAGAATAGGGAATTCACTCAGGTAATGGCCCGGTCCCCTACATTTATAGAAAATGACTGTAAATAGATTTTTGGGACCATTATTTTTCTTCCGTAGTACTCTTCATTTTTCCTCTGAAATTCTTCAATTTATGTCCTCCTTTCCCGCACATAAAGCATTTGTTTGTTCCGTTAAGACACTTTCCTTGGTGTATCCTACCACATTTTCTGCATGATGGAAATTTAGGATTCTTTTCTCCATGGTCTCCACTTCTGGATCTCTTATCAATCATCACCTTTCTCTTCTTTGTTGAGTTCGAGAGTTGGTTGACATATATGTTGTTGATCATATTTTTGGAAAACTGATTTGGCATGAACATGATATCCTTTATTCCTATCAACATTCCATTTTTTTTCTCATTTCCACCACTGTTCCCACCTTGTACATCATTCTCAAAGTTACTATGACTTCCTTGGACTCCAACCATTGACTAAAACCAGAAATCATTGGGTGAGTAATAGTAGTCATAAAATATTATAAAGAATATCATGACACCATATTCTAAATTTGAAACACCTTATGATTAACCAAGGTCATATATTCTCATCTTATATTAAAATACTTCAAATTGGTTTTTAATGAAAATGTAAATTATCCTACTAATATCCCTCGGGAGTGTCGTAACCAAGAGTGCCGCTAGGCCCGTTGTCATGCACCCGTTCTTGTTCGAGTCTAGCTTAAAGCAGTGTTTTCAGGTTTTACCCCTAGGAACATCTTTTCCAGAGCCACCTCTACCTACATGTATCCAGACAAATATGTATTTCTTGGAAAACACATAAAATCTATACAATACCAAAATTCTAAGAAGTTATTCTATACCCATCCTCAAAGTCTATCTTAGGGATATGTGCCCTAAACAGAGTTTATTTAAATCTAGTTTCCAAGGTTTGTACTAAAATTTCTCTGATAACAACTGTAATGCCCTATCCCCAGTTACCCAGAGTCGGTGCATTATTACATAACATTGGCATGATCAGAAAATATCAAGTCTTGAAAGACTGATTAGTTTAGTAGTCTTGTAAACACTCTATATATTAATAAGTCTTACATTACATCATAAATTAAGAAAAACAACAAAAACATCTTGTCTTCATATCCCATCATACTATCCCGATAGGTCATTCATAAATTACTTCTTCACATCCTGGGAAAAATAAAACATTGAAAGGGGTGTGCTCAGATGCTCAGTAAGGAAAACAATATAGCGGAAGATTTCATAAATATGCATAAACATTTAAGGCAATGTATAACTAAAACAAAATCATTTTAAACTTGAACTTCTACATAATATGGAAAAGATAAAATGAAATAATGCCATTTACTTATTTACATGGATATTCTACTAGTCAAATAACCACATGTCACTTCAATAACCACTTTCATAATGATGAAATGCATAATGTCAGACTATCATAACCACATAGTCAAGGCCTCGTGCTAATACTACAAATAATATTTTATCAAGGCCTTGTACCAAGACACTAGTTTGTCTCATGAGACCTACCAATGCATCTAGAAGATTTAGTGGGCTCCACCTATCACTTACTAAGTCCAATGTATTACTTATATGAAATTTTTGAGACATAACATAAACATTCATATTAAAACTAGCATATGAAATGTTGATACTTTATCCACAAAATATGAATAGTATAAAAGTAGCACATCCACAATCAAACATAACTCATTCAATACAATATGGAAGATTATTTTGTAATAGAATAACCTCAATTGAGAATAATGAATAACATTTAGATAGATGAAAATAGTAATCAAAACTATTTAAGAGAAATATCCCCCTTTTTTATGAAAACATGTAAAAGTATCACTATTTATCAAGAAGTCGTTTAAAATATATTTTTGAATCAGTGTCCCATACCAATTTGAAAATTTTAAAAGGAATTTTTATTTGAAAACTTTAATGTCCATATAAATAAATCCTTAAAACTATTTTTCAAAAAAGGACATTAATGTGAAAGATTTAGAATAATAAATCTGTAAAAAAAATTACAATTATATTTTAGTTAAAGTTCCTAACCAAAAGAGAGACACTTGAACACAAATAATTTAGGTAATGAAATTTTTTTAATATCATGAGAATAAATGGATTCATGGTATACTATGTCAAAGTACATTATATACACCATATAAAAGTGATTTTGCGTATAACAAGAAAGAAGTCTCAATAGAATGTAAATTTAGATAAAATCTATTATAAAGATTGTATCCTTAGGTTAATCATAAATCAAAGACATAATTATGTGTGAAAAATATAAATACACTAAATATGATTGGATATTCAGTGTAAATAAATTAGAGGACATTAACAAATATTCTTGTAAAAACAACACCAATGAATTGGATATTTAACTCAACAAATGGAGATTGAGTTAAAATTACTCTTAAAAAGTTCATATCGATGACTTGCGAATGTATAAATTGAGTGATTATGTGTATCAAAAGTATATACAAATAAATGGGAGTGGAAATTATGATGTAACCAAATGAATAGTGATTCTACA
Organism: Viscum album; assembly: GCA_963277665.1. Lineage (NCBI taxonomy): Eukaryota > Viridiplantae > Streptophyta > Magnoliopsida > Santalales > Viscaceae > Viscum > Viscum album. The sequence continues at coordinate 226,392,563 of OY728125.1, forward strand.
CATAATCTTGGAGTAAAATAATCAATGAAGTATGCGTAAAGACGAATGAGTGGAAATTGAAATTTCAAATTCCCTTATTGATTTTCTAACTTATAAAACATAAAACCATTAAAGAAGGATCATAAAATGATGATTTAAATATCCATAAATTAAAATATATTTCACAATGAATAAAATCATGGGTAGTACACACACCACATGCAATAAATAAGTGGTGAACAATGGAAATCTCACCGAATTAAAAGTGACATAACAAACCCCTTACTTTGTACTTTTTCCTTGGTCGAGGGTAGGTTAGCCTCCTGTATAATGGTGAAATAATTTTTCAGGAATTATTCCAGAATCATACACATTAATATGATATCATATATGATCTTTTAACATTGAGTTGTTAATAATATCTTAGTATTATCATCGTTTTGGGTGTTAACTTACTCATTTTATTTTATATGTTTGGTTACATAAGTCATGTTTTTTATGGAGAGTTTGTATCTTATTCATATACAGAATAATATCAAGTCCTTAAAAACTATTTTTAATCATAAAATGAGAATTAGACTTGTATGGATACGATGGGGAATGAATCTCATCGCGTTCGTCGAGACGGTAGTCCGTACGTACACACAAGTGATAATATCATTCTTTTGATATTAAAATCATATATAATTGGATGTTATATCATATATAAAGATTAGTTATCATGTTATAATTATTATTTAAATGAATTACACAACATTAATATACACATCCAAATAATAATGTATTGAATAACAATTACACCACGAAGTGCAGACGGTAGGCCGTACGTACGCACGTACGGTGACATTTCATTACAAGGGTGGATAAAATATTGAATATGGTTGTATAATATTTATAATAATATCATAGTATATAAAATATACTTCAGTTATTATTTTAGAATGGAAATAACAAAGAATTAATAAGTTTAAGAAGAAAGGAACTTGAAAGAGGGTTGTGAAAACATTACCTCTTCTTCAGGTTCTTCCTTTTGATTTGATGAAAATGGCTCCCTGGGTTGGATTTCTGATCAAACCAAGGCATCTAAGTTGAAGTGAGGTAAGTTGAGAGAACATTTGGGAAGGTTTTGGCTGAGAAAAAAGGCTTTGAAGGTGTAAATTAGAGTGAAGGGGGTGTACCCTTTTATAAGAGGGGTGAGAGGCACCTTTGGAAAAGCTACAGATATTATTTTATAATAAATTCATATTCTGTTTCTAATGGATCCAAAGTGTATTATTTAAATGTTAAGGTGGATATGGGTAGGATCCCTTTCAACCAATAGATTTTAGATAGGTTTGTGTCACTATATTAACCTTATCATTTATATTTAACTCTACATTAAATAGTTTGACATTTACCATGTCTCTATGTTTTTTATATTATATGGTTAATAAACTTACTATATACCACCAAGAGACCCCCAAGTGGTCCATTAATGATATATATATCATTATATAAGTCCTTTGGCTGATCCCTATATTTTTATGAATAGAATATCAATTAATAATATATTATTTGTTTTAAAAATGCTTTTTTGTCAATTTTGAAACTATTGGGTATTTTGTTTTTGATAATTTCATAAAAACATTATTACTTCGAAAAAAATATATAAAACCAATACTGATATGTAATATTAACCTATAAAATTAGTGTAATTCATACAAAGTCTCAAATTACATTTATTTTGATATTTATAATATCAATTATTTTAATATTTCATTAATTATGTAATTACTACATCACCATTTTGTCAAAAATAAATTGACTTATTTCATGTCTAAAAATTATAAATAAAATAATATTACATAGGAAATCTTTTTATCTTTTAATTAATATTTATAATCGAATTTATCTTATGTATAAACCTATATTAAAAAAATTTAGTTATTAAACATTGATTTTATCTCTTTTAACTCTTCCTTGAACTAAATAATAATAAATGTCCTAATCTAACCCAAGTGGACCTAAATAATAATTTTTTATTCCTAAGGTTGTTTTTGGTCGAGGTACAATTTTCCAATAGAATTATGTCATCTATTAGGGTTATATTAATATCATTTTTACCCTTAATTACCCTATTTACTTTTAACCGTGGTAAATAAAAGTAAAAAGTTACTATTCACCAAATTTATTTTCATCTCATTGAACCACATTTTACTCCTTTATATTAACCTTTTCTCTCATATTTTAGAAATTCCACTCACATAAGTGGTAAATTTAAGTTTTATGTGAATTTCCAAATTCTCCTAAAAGGTGGGTAAAAACGGTGAAAAGTTCAATAAAACTTTTATATATCTAATATTATTCTAAACTAACTCTAATTAATTACATTGAACTTATATAGGTATTAAATATCTATTTTACCATAATTAAATTTAAATAAAATAAATAATGATTTAAATAAAAATTCAGTTTTAAACTATAACTCAGCGTTTTTTCACTATTCATCATAAATTGAATGTTTGCAGAAAAATACCAAATATTCACCCTAATATTATTTTGATATTTAGAATCCAGAAATGTATTCCATTTTTAAAGATAAAATATATAAAATTTCAAAAAGTGGGTATTACTATTCATAACGGCTAGTTTGATTGGTAGTGGTGTGTGTTAGAACTCGAAGTTGCGTACAATACATGCTACTGTATTATTCAAAGAGAATCGTATCGTGGAAGTTTGGGGTGCTACACGTTTGATTAAAAATAATACCTCTTCTGTGGAAAACCTTATTTTCAAAACCTCTTAAAAAAAACAAAAGATGGCTTTACTCCTAAACAAATACGTCTATAATAATGTTAGGTATTTTGGGAAGGGATTTTTTAAGGTATTTTCGTAAAAAGGTCTTTTGTGGTGTAAAGGATTGAGAAGAATATATGTCGTTTATTAGAGAGGGAATAAGCACTCTTTGAATTTCTGAAAATATAAAATTTATATAAATTTATATTTAAATAAAAATTAATCAAAACCGATTTATTTCAAAAATAATATTAGTACATGTCAAAAAAATCTCATAAAATAATTTTTTATGAGTTTGGATCACATTTTAACCCTTATCATTCGATTTTTAACCCTCATTGACCATTTTTAAATATACTGTGACTTTATGGATTTTTATTCATTAAGGGTCAATATAGTTAATATAAATGGTAAAAGGTTCCCATAACTGAACCATTATTTATATTTTAAAACATTTCATAATAACTTGGAAGAATTTAATATTTTTATAATATTTATATATTAATAAAATATTATTTATTTTAATATTTCAATAATATAAATTTTTAGAATTATTCATTAAATTGATATTAGTAATATCATGTTAATGCGTATAATTATAACCAATAGTTTTATTATATCCATATAATTTCATTTGAATTTCTAAAATTCTTGAATCGTGTTATTTATCTATAAATTTTTTTTATTTTTTTTGTAGTCATTTATTTAATTTTACCATTAATAAAATAATTACTCGGTCAGCATTGTGTAAGTATTTAATTTAATTTTTTAATTTCCAAAAATTATAATTAAACAACCAACATTATTTTAATTTTTTTAATCCCGATTTTAATAATAATATTCTTCCAAAACAACAAAAATTCCATATGTGAACACATAAGTGATATTTTAAATTATGAGAGCGAGCTTTTTCCATATCCTTTAGATTAAAAATTACAAATATCATTTTCATGGAAAATATTAAATTAAATGACAAAATTTAGATCCTTAAGTGTTAATGGAAAATTTTATATTTAGCCAATATGAATTAGGAAAAACATTTATGGCCTTATCACAAGATTTTGACTTAGATTAACCTCATTTTCCATTTAGTATGGTAACAAAGTACACTAAGGATAGTATTCATGTTGAACAAAAATAAAATGGGTCTATTTAGTAAATTTTTTAATCCTAATTCTAGGTATAGATTCCATTTTTCAAAATTCAGAACATAAATATTTCAAAATAAATATAAAACTAAACTAACCAAAATGCGAAGAAATTTGGTTTTTTACAAAAATTCCCTTTTATAGTATAAATTTTTTTATACTAAATTCATGTATAAAAATAATTAAAAAGACCATATTTAGAACTTGTAATATAAAAGAGATGTAATGAAATTTTAAAACTAATCCTAACTATAATTTTACTTGGAATATGCTTGAAACAAATATAGTTTTCAATAAAAGTTACAATTTATAACTATTCGTCAAAAATATAAACTTTTCAAAAAACTATAAAATATTCATATTATATTAATACTTGAATTTTTAAATTCAAAATAATAACTCTGTTCAAGTAATATTTATAAATGATCAATAAATTATATTATATTTTCTACCGTAAAAAATAATAAAAATCATTTCTCAAAAAACATGTCTTTGAAGAACAAATAAACATTACAAAAAATTGAGTTCCTATTTCATAAGAATTAATCAATAAATATGTATTTATTAAAACATTTATATTTACATTCAAAAAATTATTTTATTTTATACATATCTTCTAATTTAATGGCTATGTTATAATTATCATATTTATATAATAATATGTTGTTGTTCTATTATGCTTGGTGTTATGTATCTCACATGATATAAAACCTAGTCTAACCTTTTAACATATTGGGATATTACATCAACCCCCCCCCCCAATTAGTTTAATCCTTGAAAAATAAACTAAGTCTTGGTATCCAGGGGTTTGACTATTCAAATTATGATTTTTGAAATCTCACATCAGATAAAGGTTCAACAAAATATCCTCTTGAAAATATAGAAAGTTATATACGAAGGTCATTTAAAATAACACATAATAGGTTTCCATGTAAAAAAATCATAGGAAGTCAAAACAAGGATATGGAGGTGAAAAATAACTAACAATGACATTTAGATATTGATATATAACATGCTCTTTTAAAAGTCAACCATCATAAAAATAAAAATTTGTGTTGGGTCAAATGGATATTGATTTCTCAGTAAGAAAATTAAATGGATAACATTTTTACTTCAAAACTAATTTCCCAGAGTTGAGGAATTATTAAAACAATGAGAATGTAATTTTTCCTCACTTATATAATTTCATCCTTCAATTTCAACCTCAATCTCATGTTTTCCTCAAACAATGAGAGTTCAAGATTAAGCTTTCATCCCTGATTCATTAAAATAAAATTTTATGGATCAAAATATCAGAAACAAATATAAATATATTCTTTTTATATTTATACATTTAAAAAAATAAAAAAACATTAAAAATGGTGAGATAATTCCCAAAATATATTAATATGAAAAATTCAATGGTAATTCCTAAATTTCATCATAGATTATTTGATATATAAATTTCCATAAAAGTCATCAAAATGTTCCTAACAAATATTGAATCCCAAAAATTAGAATGTATTGATATCATAGTATTCCCATAATAATTTAAATATTTATCTCCAAATTACTTCAATTACCAATGAATTCCTATAGCAAAATGTGTATGCCCTAAACATATAATCTCCATTATATAATAATGATTCCCAATATTATCCTAATTCTCCATTAAATCTCACTAAAATCATATATTATTTCAAAATATAATTCATCCTTTATTCCTCAAAGAAAATAACATAAGTTTTTTTATCATAATAAACTACGTTTCAAAAAATAAACATAATTAATAAAAATAATTTAATAATAACTTATACATAACTTAGGAAAGGGGTAGATGATACACCCTTATCTCCCTTTGGTTGTCGGTTCAAGCCTCATGGCCACACTGAGTGTGATAGGTTGTCTCCTAACCTGTGGGGTTCCCTAATACTAAAACTATATAATTATTAAAATATTCCCTTAAATCATAAACTATTATATAATCCATAGTTTTTATAATTACCTTTAAAAAATATGACCAAAAAATGTGAACACGTTATACATAAAATAATACCTCATGTTAAAACTAATGGTTAGATATATCTCATCCAAATAAAACATCTCCAAAATACCCTTAGACACCTTAAAATTCAATCCCCTAAAAACACAAAAAAGAATTTTTAAGGCTCTGAACTTATGATCATCCTCAAACATATATACCAATAATGATATCTACAACACCAAATATAACCATACATGAATACATCATAATTTTCAAATATATCTAAAACATCCTCTATTAAAAAATGTAACATCCCTAAATGAAAAATTCAATATCTTTTTATAAAGACATAAAGGTAAAATTCCTAGCATTGATACTAATAAATGTGATCTAATTTTTACAATAAATAACATACAATATCAAACGTAAATATTGGATCACATACATAACAAAATACATTTTAAGAACACAGCTTTAGAGAATTAAGAAAAACTATTACTTGTCTTATAAAAATATAAAAATATCTCATCAAAACTATATCATCTCCCAAAATGTCTTTAATCATAGAATCCTTATAGACACATCACACGTAAAACCATTGTATACAATCTGGAGGAAAGGAAACATAAGAAAGGGTGAGCTCAGATGTGTAGAATGGGTAAGCATGGGATATATCAATTGATGATAATAATGTATATGAAAATAATAGGTGTATAATAACATTACCATAACCTACAAATTTCATACCCAATCTGAAAAAGATCATAAAAATTGTTTATGTCATAAAACATTATCATTTTCTAAGACATGAATCATAAGAATTAGAACTAATTATAACTAAATCAAGAACCATAATGTCATCTATTTATGGAACCATATTAAGTATATAAATGATTTCATATGTCAACGTTTACTAAAAAGACTATTAGATCCTGAATAATCACTTTTTCTCCTTAGAGAATCAAGCACATTTAATTGTTTCCCCTAACTGGTCAAGCACTTCTACCTGTTTCCCATAATATATCAAGAACATCGACTTATTTCCCATAACTATATCATGGGATATAGAACATTACCTGATGAATGTGAGAGAGATATTGATCCCACTAATCACATAATGAAAATAAACCTTATGTTTTCCACAATTGCATAAATTATTCTTTATATTAGAACACGTGATAATAAATTATTTTCATAAATATTTCACCATAGCATAACCCATGGAAAAGAAAAAGGTTTTACAAAAACCATACCCTTGATAGAATATAATGACCAGAGAAAGAATAATAATGTTAAACTTAGATCATCCCCCCAATAAATCATAAGTTACATCAAATAATTTTATAATTTATGGAAAATTATTTTTGGAGATCACATGAAATTTTTATTGAGGAAATCATCCATTCGAATTTGAAAATAGGTTTTTTCAAAATTTGTAAACATATAATTCAAAAAAAATATCTGAAAATATAATTGCGAATTTGTAATGAAATATTAAAATAAATATTTAATTAATATGATGAGAATATTCCCATGGAAGATATGTTAGAAATACAATTCATCATTAATTTTTTCAGAAAATCCAAAAATTAAATCATTCGGAAAATAAAAAATATTACATTAAAAATATCTTTTAAAAATTAAAACATGACTACAAATGATTTTCAAAAATTGTAAGAGGGTAGTAAAAACATTTATGGAAAAAAAATTAAATCACTGACATGGAAGATAAATTTTCCTTATTGGAGACCTATTCACAAACAATCTGGAATAATGATGATATTATAAAATAAAAATCTAACCACTTTGGTAACTTATTAATCATAAACCACATGAAATAATCAATCATTTTTTTATATTTTAATCCAATAATCTTTATAATAATAATAACAAAATTCATTATTGGGAAGCAAATAAAACTCACAAATGAAACATGTAATTTATAAGAAATATGTCCCATTGAAATTTAGGTGAGGCAAAAATCACTTAAATTGATCCAGAATCTCCCCTAACATACCTTATCTTATTGAATAATAAAACTACGCTAATTTTCTAATTTCTAATGATGTTTTACAGGTATATTATTTATTTTTTCTCACTGAGTACTATTTTATAAAAATTACTTAATCATTTCTATTCACGTCGACTACTTTAGCGATATTTTATACATAAGTCAAAATTGGCTTTAGTGTTTTGCCTATCGTAAAAGAGTTAATTTATCTATCTATAATTACTCTTATTCTACACCAATTTTTTTGGATATTGTATGGGTTATTTTTTAGATAGTAACTAAGATGATGTGTCATTTCAGGGCCATATTTTCCCAGAATAAATATTTTAAATAATTTAAAATTTTTAAATAGCATGTTTATGCTGTTTTCCTGAAAAAGTGGAATAACATCTAACCAGGAGGTCGTATCACAAATTTGATGGATCCGTTGAGTTTATAATGTGGGTTGTACCTTATCATTGACATATTATTTGTCAACGTGGGCCATTTTTGGTAAACTCATCATGGGTGTGGGTAACAAGTAATTAAATAAAATTAATTTATTTAATCAGCTATAATTAAATTAATGAATGATTCTCTATATAATCATGCTTATGGAAAAAAATTAGGGTTAAGTTCATAACCCTACAATTTTCTGGAGATCAATTAGATATCATTGAACGAGATTTCATTGGTGGATGATGAATATATCAATCATCAACGGTCAGAGAAAGATGGAATTAGAGGATCTCACCAACCATAATGGGGATGCAATTTTCATTTTTAGCGATCAATCTAAATTGGAAAAGGATGTTTTTCTTATTGGATTATTTACCTTTTTTTCAATTTTTATTGTTAATTCAAGTCAATAAGACAATAGATTGAATTTAGGATCATCCATTTTTTTGATGGGGTTTATCTATGGGGATCTTTTGGGGGAATTTATTTTTGAATAGTTTTTTATCTCTTCATTCATTATTCTAATGTAATGGATTGAGTTCAACATGAACAATGTTTGAAGTTCGTTACTCTTTTCTTAATGTAATTTTCTTCCCCATTTCTTCATTTATTTTGGGTAATCCTTTGGTCTGAGATTTAATGAATAAAAAATAAATATAGTGTTGAACATCCATTTTTTGGTGCAATGATTTGATATCGTAGAAACAGGTTCAGTATGAAGTGGTGATCAGGAGGAAAAGGTGAAAGTAGTGAATTAGATGATGAAGATACCTAGTTCTTGTGTTCTTTGGTGTGTGATGATGAATGAAATTTATAGGCATTTTCAGAATGTATTTTGTGGTTCAATTTCAATGATTCGATAATGGAAAGGAACAGCTGATGACACTCTTTGATTCTCATATGAGGTGTTGCTAGACTGATGGCTGGAGAAGTGAAGAAGATGCATTGGATCAAGATCTAGATTTAACGAAATTTCTAAATACCAAGGTGTGTACAACGAAGCTACAAACCATGTGGGGCCCTTTAAGTAGTGACTAGGGTTTCTGGAGGAATATAAGTACCACACAGTGTGTGACCCTATGAAACATCATGTGACCCCTCGAAGATTTATTTCCATTTACCTCGGAAGTTACATTGACATGTCCTAATAGTACATGACCACAGGCACATTGTGTACTATTATATAGACATGATAAGGCTAGAGCTACACAGACATATCCGTGTACATAGACACAGGTAGAAGTACATAGGGATTGAAATTTTTATAATTCTACATGGACAGGTACATGGTTCTTTTTACATGGGAAGGACCTAGTTCTAAATGGACACATTGTGTACTCCGAGTACTTGCCACATACTTCTTCTAAGGAGGATTGGAACCCTTGTCCTCTCTATCATGGAAAAGTTTTGTTAGTGTGTGTTCCCCATATCCATTACCTATGTTTTAGTATGGAATTTCCCCCTACACATAGAATCATGATCTTGTTAGGAATAATTTATGGATATAGTTGTTGGAATACTTCCATTAGTCGTGGAGGGAGATCCTCTATTATCTTCTTTCCCTGTGTGAAGTTCCTGGTATCATCTTGTCCAAGACAATGTGGGCATCGACCCTCTATTTAGTTGGTTATTCTAGATTGATTTGTTACTATGCCCACATGGAATTGGGTTTAATATTCATTTTTGTATCATTATCCTCATAATTATATTATATACGTTTTTTAGTAGACTCGACGAGCACTACCTCTCTAATGGAAATCATTAATTCTATATGAATTATGGATTTCAAACTCCCATATGAGTGATATGTGGAAATTTCGAGTATGAATCGTTGGCTATAATTATGGTTGTCACATTATGGTGGTATTTTGTGGATTTTTTGAGTATATCTATGTATTATTTTTGTATATACAATAGATTTATACATGTATAGAGCTGACTATTATTCTATCATTATATGATTTGTGGTTTCATGGTGTCCTATTGGGTATTGTTATACTCACCCTTACATGGTCTTTACCATAATGTGCCGTGTCTTTTGTAGGAAATCAACCATTCAATATAGTCCAATGGGAACTATGTCCAGATAGTGCTTAGTGAAATGGAAGGACATGGGTGTTCTACTGTAATATTTTGGCAGTAGTCCTCATTTTTAATTTCATATTAGACTTGTTTTTGGACTATTTTTTGAGGGCTTATATTTGGACTTGTTTACATTCCACTACTTCTTTTCATACTCTGGTTATGGGATTTAGATATATTCATTCATGGTTGTTCATTTTTTTACATATTATCATTTTATGGGCTTGTAGATTTTTATGTGTGTGTACATGTACTTAGGATAAGGCCTCTCATGCTTATGATATGGATACTCAATGCTAGTTTCTAACCCATGTCCTGATAGATGGTATCTTATGGAGTAATGGTATGGGTCCCATTGGGATAGTACATGATAGAGTGGTATCAGATGAGTTGGTTATATAGTAGGACCAAACTCTATAATATTGGTTTTGAGCAGTGGTGTTAGGTGTTTCGAGTTCGACCTTCATTCCCCAGACTCCAGTGTTGGTGCTGTGGTATTCATATACGTACACCAAGACTCTGTCCATGTTACTTTTGACTCAATACATGAGAAACATTGTTGTATGGAAAATAATGGTACACGAATCATATAGTAATGGGTAGTAATTTATATTTCCTTCTAGAGTAAGCTCTCCATATATAATCATCGACCGTGGTACATCTAGTAGATTTTATGATTCCTTTGTGATAAATTCTAGCTAGGATTTAGTATCTGGATCATGAGGTTGATCCCCTTTGTTAGGAAGCATTGATATAGGGACCAGTTCTAAATATATTATCTCCATGTCATTCACTAGCTATACCAGCATCTGTAGTGTAGTTGATGGTACCTGCAGTACCAACAGAGGAAGACTGCAGGTTGAGCACACCTCATGAGTTTCAGTGATAGAAACCTCTCGGTTTCCAAGGAGAGTCAAACAAATAGGCAGCTGAGGAATATCTTTTGGTGGTGAGATGAGTTTTTTTTCTAGTCGAGACACCTGCAGACCAGATGGTTGTCCTGGTAACGATCCTTCTCCATGGATCGGTGAGAAAATGGTAGGGCTTTGTAACCCAATCAAATGAAGACGATAATCGTACATGGTCATAGTTTGAACAAATTTTGTTATAGGTGTTCTATCTAGCTATGTTGGGGGGTCGTACATATCCATGAGATTCTACAGCTTCAAAATGACAGAATGACAGTATTTGAGAATTCATCAAGATTCTAAAAACTCTTTAGGTACTCGATGGGTAGGGTTTCGGATAAATTATTCTAGGCTTGAACCATCATTTGAGGGCTGTATAGAGATATTAGAGCCATATTTATACCTCTATTAATTTATACTTATGAGTGCTAAAGTTATCTTTGTTTGTTTATATTTTCCAGACTGAACAGTTGTAGAAAATGGTTTTTAGATATGGGAACATAGGGGTAGAGAATTCAGGAGCTAGGAGAAGATTTAAATCTCAGGGTCTTTGAAGTGAAATATGTTTTAGTATGAGGTCCCATGGTAGAGGTTTTGTGGTTTAGTGAAAACATAATGGTTCTATACATCTCAGTGAGAGGCATTGTTACTCATGTGACAATATGGGAAATCTTTCATGAGATTGTCTGGCCCGTTGTACGGTTGATAAGGAAACCATTGATCATCTGGTGAGGCAGAGAAATCAGTAGAATTTAATAGGTCCATAGTTTGGTAGAAATATAAAATGATATGGGAGAGTTTCTATAGGTGGTTGACACTTTGACTTGTTACCACTACTACCCCCATGTAGTCCACGCTTGGCTCATAGTGCTGGATGATAGGGGTGGAGACAGCTGAAGGCGGTCGAGTCTTATGACCTCGTGGACCCAAGAATGTTATAATGTAAAATATATTTCTTTTTATACCTTAATTTTAGTACTTATAGATATAGGTGTTTGATATTCCTTTATTTATAAATATTTTGTTCGACATGTAGAGATTATAGTTGAGCCTCTGGCTAGAACATTGCACTTGGAGAGTCCTTCTACTGATTAATTAGTAATCAAACACTTTTAATGATAGCATGACCTAACTCTTGGAGGTTAGAGTCTCTATTCAGATTTCATTGTAGCACCGATAAGGCCTTGCGACATCATCTTAGGGGTGGATTGTTTATCTATAGTTCATGCTGAGATTGACTATTTTAGGTGGAGGATGTGGTGTGTTCACAGTGATAAGGCCAGGTTTTTTGTTTTGTGGGAGAAATGGATACCTTGAAAGATTATGATAGGGTTGTTCATATGAGGGTCTAGCCGATTACCAATCAAGTGGCTAACATGTACCTTGGTGTAGTGGATGTTATGGGTTTGCAGTTTCCCATAGTGGTGGTGAAGTATGAGGATGTCTTTTTTGAGGATGTTCCAATATTACCTACCCACTGAGAGGTAGACTTATGAATTGATTTACACCTTAGTAGGACCCTGATATTTGTGACAACATATTAGATTTCTCCCATTGAGCTTCATGAGATGAGGGTGCAATTAGAGGACTTGAGGAGGAAAGTATTTGGGAGACCTAGTGTTTCCCATGTGGTTGCCCTTTTTTGTTTTCCAAGAATCCAGGTGGGAGATTGAGGTTATTTTTTGACAACCATAACATAAACCATGTGACTCTGAAGAAAACATATCCACTAATGATGATGAATGACCTCCTTGATTAGTTGATATGGGAATGATGGTTCTCACAGGCTAGCCTCAGATTAGGATATGTTTAGCTATTAGTAAGGGATGATGATATACCAAATACAGTATTCATATGTCACTATAGTCATTGTGATTACTTAGTGATTCCCTTTGTCTTGATGAATACCCCGGGAGAATTCATGGGACTCATGAACTGGGCCATTCAACCATTTTTAGACCTGTTCATTTTAGTCTTCGTCGATGATATCTAGGACTACTCAGCATCTGATTAGGACACTCAAGACACATGAGGATGGTTTAGTAAGTATTCTGAGAGAAACATCTTTATGGAAATCTATACATGTGTCAATTATGGAAATAGGATGTATAATTTCTAGGACATGTCATCTTAGAAGATGGTGTGGCAGTGAACCCACCAAAGGTTATGGTAGTGTTATCTTGGGATCCACCCATGAGAGTGATAGATGTGCAGATATTTCTTGGGATGGTAGGCTATTACCAGATATTCATACCTAAATTCCCAATGGAATCAGCACCCGTGACAACTTTTACCCAAAAGGGGAATACTTTCGTATGAATGAAGATATGCTAGGAGGAATTTTAGGGGTTGAAATAGATATCGAAAACCACTCCCATCTTGAGATTTCCGAAGGAGGGTGTTGAGTATGTATTGTTCTATAATGCAAAAAGAACCAAGATTAGTTGTATTTTGATGCGGATGTAGGTGGTTATTGCAGATGTTTCACATCAGGTGAGACCACATGAGATGTACTACACAACACATTATCTTGACATAGCAGTAGTAGTATTTGTGAAGAACCTTTGTGATGTTTTCTTTTTAACAAATCGTTTTACTTTTAATAAATATTATTTTCTAAAAGAATGTTTTTGAAAAATTGGTGAATGATTCTGAATTTTTAAAACTTTAAATGGTTAGAAATGTATTTTTTTTTGAGAAATTTATATTCTAAACACAGGTTTCTGAAAACAGGTGTCTCAAAATAGGTTTTCTAACCTAGTAGTACAATACACAAGGTTTAAGGAAGATTGAAGTAGAAATTTATGTAATGTTTTTGATCAAACACACTATCAGACTCAGAGCCATTGGGATAATGTTCAAGAATCATGAGAAACAATGTTAGTTAAAAATTTATATTTTATCGAGTGAGGAAGTAAAAAATTTTCTGAAGAAATTAAATGAAGACTGTGATTTCAGGAGTTCGAAAGTTCTTTACATTATAACCTGAGTTAGGAGAATATTTTCTAGTTTGTAACTCTCAAATATCATAAGTTTTATGTAACACATGCGTTGAAATCCTGATAAAGAAAAGGGGGAGAATGGGTGCAGCCAATCGTATTGAGTGTTGATTGGAAAGAATGAATGGGATAAAAGTAATGGAAGCCATTATACTTGGGTCTATTAGTCAGATCATATTTTTTTATCATGAATTTATCATAGATCAAAACAAAATATTTTTAAGAAATGTAGGAAACGTAAAGATTTTATCAATTTTAGGAATCAATATAATTTTTTCATCAGATCCAGAAGCACTAGGTACATACGCTTTTAGATGTCTGAATGTGTTATAGCTGATGATATTTAAAGAATTTTAAAGTTATAGAGTGGAGTTTCAACTTCAATTATAATTCAAACATTATGATGATTCCATCAGACTCACATTTTGGAGGAAATTCAATTTGACTAATTCTAAGAAGGAAACTCAATCATAAAAACTCTGATGACAAAATTTAATCGGATTTAATCTGATAAAGAAAGTCAATCAAAATAAATCTGATAATGAAATTCAATCAGAATGACTCTGAGAAGGAAAGTCTATTTGGAATGTGTTTAGGAAGGTTCATCATAATAAGATGAGTAAGTTCCATTTAAATGGATGAGGTAGTTTGATCGCACTAAATAAAATTTAGGAATCTTGAGAAGACTAATTATGTGGAAGATTCCAAAATATTTTTTAAGAATTTAAGTGGTCAATCTGAAAATTTAAAATATAAAAAAAATTGAGTATGTGGGAAAAGTATTTAAGTTTATCTCTTTTTACTTTATGAGATTCCAATAAATAGAATCACAGTACATTCATAATTTAAAAAAAATTCATGTGAGTTAAAAAGGAGAAGTGGTACATAATTCAAGTCAATGTTATATTTCGAGACTGAGACCTTATTAGAAGGTCATATATCTAAATATTTTTTTACCAAAGTAAGGAATATCGGACTGATGATTTCAGAAAATTTTGAGTAATGAATATTGTGTATTTTTTCACCGTGCTAACTCTATCATACTAAAATCATCAAACTGAGACCATCAGACCCAGCCTTATCAGACTGAGGGAATTGGACCAACAATAATTGGACTAAATATCTGAATTGATCATTTGTTCAGAAGTTTAGATGAAGTATTTATTCTTTTGTTCTGGCATAATTTTTCATAAGAAAACATTTTAAGCTGATTTGAGTTAGTGTAATAATTATTATCGGGATATAGAAGTTGTCTAACAAGATTTTGTAGAAGTTGTATTCTCTTATTTAATATTATGAATTTACTTAAAACAAAGAGAGTGGAAATTTCAATGATGTTTGTTCTAACACGGAGGCCAAATCCTTTAAATATCAAGTACTCTACTTGATTTTCTAATGTTGAATTCATGTGTATTTACTAAAAGAAGGTAATTATATAAACTTAACAGGTTGTAGGGGATAAATTAATAAAATTATTGAAATATATAAAAGTAAACAACTAATTAAGCCACACATTTTCTATTGTTATTTCATCCTTTGAAACTTAAATTGGTATCAGATCCATGGTTCCGTTGTTGAATCCTTATTATGGATAATATTAATTTTTTCAATAATACCTTAATTTCTTCTTCTAATGGATAAACATATTATGGATTGGAATATAAGATAATTTATTATATCATATATCTTGTATTTTGTCGTGTTGCTAAAATTTGTTTTCATCCTATTAATAAAGATTCTCTTATAACATTTTTTTATAATATAAATATAACATTTGATTGAATTTATAGAAATTTTATGCATATGTCCTTATTAGAAAACATTTTAATGAAGGTGATGGGTCTCAAAACATCAATGAGTATGTGGTACAAGGTGGAAAGAATTTTTCGAGGGAATATTAAAGTGATAGAATAGAATATACCAAACAAGTGTACTAATTTTCAAGACATAAGAATGAGAGACGAAGACAATATTGATGAATACTTCACTAAAGTAAATAAAATTCTTTACAATGTCATAGGATTTGGAAAGGTTTTGTAAGATTCTATAATGGTGTAGAAACTTATGAGAAACATTAAATACAATTTTTATAAAAATATTTCCTCTTTAGAAGATAATTATGATTTATCTCTTGGTGAATTTCAAAAACAAAATTTCTAAATAGGAAATTAGGAAAGATCCAATGTTCAAAATGAATCTGAAATGTGAAATGTATTTCTAAGCTAAGAGAAAAATGAAAAATCTGGATTCTAAATATATTAATCCTTTTGATTCCAAATATAATGAGGATGATCAGTTTAATGAAAAAATCATGTCTTTTATCTCAATGAACTATAGAAGAGTAAAAGGAAATTATGGTAGAGAATTCATGTTAAATGTTTTTATTCTGGTGGAATCATACACTTATCTATATGTTTTTCCTAGAATGAAATAGGGGAGTATTGATATGATCATGATAAAACACCTCAATGGAATAGGTGGAATAACTATTATAAATAATAAAAATCATCCAACAAATTCAAGAATAATTTCACTCGAAACAAAATAAAAATGCTGAGTAATAATGTTGAATCAAACTAAACTGAAAAAAAATCACCACTAAATTAAATTTAAGAAAAATAATCAAATTTGTTAAAGATTTTGAGAAAACAATATTCCTTAGATAGTGTAGAAGGTGGTGAAGAATCATATAGAGATTTTGATCTCAAAAAATACCTTGTTTCAGGTATCGAGAAAAAAATTACACTGAAGAATGAAATCGTAGTAATGAACAATGATTTCAAAGATTTCTTCCAAGGGAAAATATATCATAAAGTAGGAGGAATAATACATTCATGATAACTTAGGTTACAAACATATAATTATTAAAAAATAAATATGTTTAAAGATCACTGTTAGAAGATAGTAGCTAAGGAAGAATAATTTAACAACTTTCAATAAATAATTATTGAATTGGAAATTACTTCATGAAATATATATGAAATCTTCAATAAATCTTTATAATTTAATTCTATGAACTCTAAAGATTTTTATATTGATAATATTAATAATTAGGCAAATTTCTTCAGTCTCAAAAAATATTGCTTCATTTGATTTTTCTAACATTTCTGCAGATAAGAAACGTATAGGGGATGTTTAGGTGTAAAAAGGAGGTGATAAACCTATCACATCTAAAACATTTAAAAACTCACTCAGAATGAATGATTGTCCAAAACTATAGTATGTTAAATTTGGAATAATTTATCAATGTCAAAAAAGTTTCTAGAGAGAATGAACATACTTCCATATAAAATCATTATTTGATGGTTTCTATTGGTGTTATGGAATCTATGGGAATTTAGATTATAATTTTCATCATAACTTTTCATTTCTCTAAAGTGGGTTTGAACATATTTTATAAAATAGTTAATGTAGAATGAGTAACTTTCCTAAAATAATGGAAATTAGAAAATAAATATCTTTTTTATGTCAAAAACACTATAAAAAATAAATTTGAATATCTTGAAGATTTTTTTTTTGAATATTTGGTATGGCTAGTCATCATTCAAAATATTTATGACACTACATCATGATTAATTTTCTTACGGGATAAAATATATAAGTTATAAAAAATAATGTTGAGGAAATAGATTTTTTTGATCCTTCATTGAAAGAATGTAAAAATAAAAATATATCATGAATACATGATATTGGTTATTATTCACACATGAAAGTTGATTTAAAAGTCTTTAAACATATTGAAAATCATTATGGAGGTACTGTTATCTTTGGGAATGATGGTTTCATAAAAAACAAAGGTATTAAAATAATTGAAATTAAAATATAAATGTTTAAATATAAGGATGTTTTACTTTTTGATGGTCTAAAATATAACTTACTTAGTGTAATTCAACATTGTGATGCTATAAAAGAATAGTTTTTTAGAAAATATTCATATACTATTAGAAGTGTGAAATATGGAAAAATGATCAAAAAAGGAGAATGAAATAGTCTATATATTTTTCAAAGTGGAGAACTGAACAACTCAAGTTTTCTAAGTACTGAAGATGGGAATAATTTGTGGGGCCAATGAATAAGAAACCTTGGGTAGAAAAACATGAATAATCTTTATAAATTTTATGTTGTAAGAAATTTTCTATAATTGAAAATAAGGGAGGAAGATGTTTTCGCCACTTTTTAGAAATAGAAGATAACTAATAAAAGTCATAAAAATGTTCAGATTCAGTATACTAGGGTACTTGAACATATTCATTCTGACTTCTGTGGTCTAATGAGACATAAATCAACAAAATTATATTTATAATTTATCATTTTTATTTTTTATTTCACTTGGATGAAAACATCATGTTTATGAAACACATGTCCCAGTATATGGAAATGTTTAGCTATTTTTGAAAAGAAGTTAGGAATGAAATGTGGATTTATATAATGAATTTGATAACTGATAATGGTATTGAATTTTTAAGCCCTAATTTTAAAACTTATCTAAGAAATAATGGTATCAAACTCTAGTATAGTTCGCCCTACACTCCATAAAAAATGTAGTAGCATAAAAATAATATAATTTTAGTGTTAATGGGAATAGGAATGTAAGAAAAATACAAACATTCAAATTACTACTGGAGGGAATCAATTAGTACTGTTTACATGTACTGTACAAATTTTTTTAGTCTAAAATTCAACATTACTTAATAAGAAATTTTTAATAACAAAAAACCACCATTTAAGTACTTTAATGTTTTTGGAATTCCATATTTACTTAAAACCAAAAATAAATATTTAGGAATGTTTGATGAGAAATATGTGGATGTAAATTTAATGGGTTATTCACCCAAAGAAAGAAGTTAAAAATGTTGAGACAACAATTTACAAAAGATGGTGTACTCATTAGATTTTAAAGTTATTGAAAATCAAACTTCTTTAACAAAGGATTCAAGGAATTTTCAGGAAGAAAAACTGAATGTTCCCAATAAAAGTGAAAGTGGGAATTTTAATGTGCATGAATATTAAATTGAATCAGTTAAGAGGAAACTAATGTTGGAAGAGGATTTCTAGAATTTACTACGTTATAAAAACATGATGATACCAAAAAAAATTAGGAATTTAAAGGCTCCATTTCAGACTATAAGAAAGATGAGATTATAAAATCAAACTTCACTTATATCAAAAGTTAAACTAGATTCAGTTCTAGAATCTATTCAACACAACGAATAGTTAAATTATATGAATGAATATTTTTATCAAATACATAAAAATAAAACAATGAATTTTCTATATGTATGATTGGTAAAAATGTTATCATAAGAAAATGGGTTTATAGAAACAAGTTCAAAGAAAAGTAGAAGTTTCAAGAAACAATGAATGATTTGTTTGTAAAGGCTAGGTATAGGTAGAAGGTGAGAATTTTGATGAATAATTTTCCCCATTGTAACGTTAGAAACTATTATAATGTTACAATTAGTGGATACTCACTATAATTACAAAGTATATCATATGGATTTAAATTAATCATTTCATAATGTATATATTGAATAAGAAGTTCACATTGACCAACCTTGTGGGTTTCTACATTATGAGGATGAAAAGAAAGTTTTTGGATTGAATAATACTTGGTCAGGGATGAAAAAATATCCACGTTCATGGTATTCTAAGACTAATTTTTTTTATAATGTTTAATTTTTTAAAGGAAGTGTTGATAGTAACTTATAAGAGAAAGATAACTCTAGAACTCTAACTGAAATAGTTTATGTGGATGGTATAGTTTTTTACAGGTATCGATATTATGTTTTTAAAAAAAACTAAAAAGAAATGAAAACGACTTCTAAGATTTCAATGTTAAGAGGATTAACATTCTTACAAAGTTTATAGGTTCAACTAAAAGAAATTTTCATTTTCTTATGTCATTAAAAGTATGCCAGGGAATTGTTGAAAAAAAATTAATAGAAGAATCTAAAGAATATTGTACCCATTTCTTACTGGGGATGGTGTTGGGTAAGAAAGAGTCTAGAAATACTTTTGGAAAATAGTAGGAATACTTCTTTACCTTACATACTAAAGGAAAAATATTCTATATGTTGTGAATTTTTATTCCAAGTATTAATATAATCCAAAACAATCACATATGTTAGTAGAAAAAATAATTATGATATATATAAGAAGAACAAATTCACATGGGTTGTCATATAAAATAAATTATGGGATGAAATTTCATGGTTATGCTGATGGTACTTGGACTGGAGATTAAAATGATAGAAAATCAATCCCAGTAGGAACATTTGTCTTGGATGAATGTTGTGGAAGTTGGCATAGTAAGAAACAAAGTTCAGTGAAATTGAGCACAATGGATTCTGAATTTTTTGGAACAACTCAAGCGTATACATAGATGTTGTGGATGAAATTCAAGTTGGAAAATTTGAAAGTAAAATTTTCTAAAAAATTGAATATACATTATGATAATAAGAGTGTAATAAATATTTCAAAAAAAATTCCATCATTCATGATCAAAACACATTGATATAAAGTGTCAATTTAGGACATGGAATGTTTTCATTGGACGTTTTTTACTCGAATATACCACAATGAAGTACCAAATTGTTTATATCTTTACAAAAGCAGTTCCAAAATAATGGTTTGTAGAGGTTAGGCTATAAATTAATGCTCATCCTCCACTAATGACTTCATAAAACTAATAAGTGAATTACCCCACCTTGAATTGGATTATATTGAAAAATATGGAGAGAAAGTAAAAAATTTGAACATTATTAAAAAAATATTTATCTTTATTTTATGAATATGAATATGTGGTTATCAAATAATGGTGTAGAGGAAAATAAAATCTATGAAAGATAAAAGTAATATGGATTTTATCTCTACGTGTCTATAACATTTTCATGTCACCGGGGGATGGAATAATTTCAAAAACATTAATTTGTCTAGTATTGTGGTGTCAATACACTCTATATTAAGAAAGGATATGTTTTCATAAAAGTTGAAAACATTTAATTTCTTTAAAACATAATGTGTAAAAAAGTTTATTAGAGTTGAAAAATTTGTTAACAAGGGATTTTAACAAATAAAAATCTGGAGATTGAAGAAACATTGTGATTTTCTTAACAGATTTTTGTATTTTTTGAAAAATAATATTTTTCAAAAGAATGTTTCTGAAAAATGCGTTAAATTTGATGAATATTAGAACCCAAAAAAATGGGGAAACAAGTATTATTTTTGAGATTTTTTTATGAACACCGGTTTCCAGAAACAGGTTTTCAAACATAGCAGTACCCCAAAAATATGATGTAAGGAAGATATAAGATGGAATTTATATAATGTTATTCATCAGATACACCATAAAACTCAAATCCATCAGTATGAATTTCAAGATTCATCAGACCCAGGTTTTTTTATAAAGTTAGAAGTTTCAGAGTGACGATGTCAGAATGTTACTGAAGTAGTTGATCAACGATATTAATGTCTGGAGTTAGAAAGTTCATTACTTTCAAGCCTGAAGTTATCTAATTAATTATTGGTATACAATTCTCTAGTATCATAAATTTTTTTCCCAACTTGTGATAAAAGTCTTATGAAGAAAAGGGTTATAATAGGTTCACCTAGTCGTATCGATTTTTGGTTAGTTATAAATAAGGTGCAGAAATTGAGGGAAGTCATAATACATTCCTATGTTAACAAGATGATGATTTTTAGGTCATGAAGTTATAATAGAACATGAAAAAAACATCAAAATAAAATATTTTTAAGAATATGTGGAGTCATAAACATTTTATCAGTTCCATGAATCATGAAAAAAATTCATCAGATAAAGAAGTACATGGAACAGATGTTTTCCGAAGTCTGGATGAGTAATTGGTGATGAGGTTTTATTAATTTAAAAGTTGAAAAGTGGATTTCCAAGTATAATGATAATTACATAATCGTGATTATTTAATTAGACTGAATGTGAGGAGGAAAGTTTATGGGACTAAGATTGATTTGGAAAGTCAATCATTCTAAATCTAAGAAAGAAATTCAATCCGACTGACTCTAAGAAGAATATTTAATCAGAATAGCTATGAGTAGGAAATGCAATATATAATGAGTTAATGAAGTTTCGTTATAATGATGTGAGTAAGTTCCATAATAATGATATGAGGAAGTTTCATCATACTGAAGAAAAGTTAGGAAATTTGACAAGACTGATTATAGAGAAGGGTCAAGATGATTCCAAAATATTTTTAGAGAGTTGAAGTTATCAAAATTGAAATTCAAATATTCATAGATCTCAGAGTTTATGAATTTATGTGAGGGGGGTTATTCAGTTTCCCTATTTTTCTATTCTAATATGGAAATAAATAGAAGCATAGTAAATTCATACATTACAACATTTTCTTGTGAGTGGAAATGGTAGAGTAGTTCAAAATTCATCTCAATTTTATCGTTCAGGTTTGAGACCTCATTAAAAGGATAGAAATATAAAAAATTTGATTACCGGACTGAGGAATACCATACTATGGATTTGGGAAGATTTTTAGTAATTAATATTGAGAATGGTTTCATAATACTAGATCCATTAAACAGTATTCATCAGACTGATTCCATTAGACCATTCTTCATCTAACCGAGAGAATTGGACCCATGAAAATTGGACTAAGGCTCTATACTAAGAATTTGTGGAGAAATTTGAACAAAGTATTTATTCTTTTATTTTGGCTAAATTTATTGTAATCAATATTTATAAAAAGATAGTAGTTAGTATAATGATTCCTATTGGGAGATATAGGGTGTCTAATTGGAGTTGGAGAACGTTGTATTTTATTCTTCATTATATTGAATTTCAAAATACTCGTGGGAGCTTCTATGGAAAGAATATTTTTTCAAAAATAGAGGCCTAACTTTTTAAATCTTGTGTTCATTACTTATCTTCATATATTTTCATACAAGAGTTTTTTTTTTGAAATTTGATAAGGATATAACATTTAATAGGATTCATGGTTTAATTTATAAAATGTAATGAAAATTATAAAACTAAACAATTGATTCAACCCCCCCCCACCCTCTCAGTTTTTATTTGACCCATTGAAAATTCACTTCGAGCTATATATGTAGATATGATCCCTAATGGGTGAGTGGTTGATTATTTATTCTAAACATAAGAGTATCAAGTATATCTTCTCCTAGAATAATCTCAAATCGAGATAGAGGTGATGGCAAGAGTTCCTATAGTATTATGACTTCGAGATTGTCTATACTAATGGGAAGGGTATTGTGGTAACAGATCCTCTTAATAGAAATTTATGTTCACAGTTGTTTGGAGGGGTGTCAGATTAGTTGAAATCATTATAGTTATACTTCAAGGAGAGAGATGTAGCAACATACCTCCAGTCAATGGTATTTACCCCTCCACTTTTTCATAAAGTCAGGGAGATAGAGTTTGTGCATAATAACTGTGATACCCTACATACCCACATATTCACTATACATGCTTCTCACGGATTTTTTTAAGGGGGGAGCATATCATTCTTTTTAGAGGATGTGTGATAGTACCAGACAAGTTGTAGGAGATGGTTCTAATAAATTTGTACAAATCCCCTTTGGCATTAAATCCATTTGTGTAAAAGATGTACTAGGACCTCTGATATTGGTTTCCATAGCCCTCTATGAAGAATGGATTTTCAGGGTTTGTCTCTCGATGCAATACTTATCAGAATGTGAAGTCTAAGAACCAAATCTTGGTGGGTTTAGAACAACCACTGGTGGTGCTATAGTGGAAGTGGAATATGATATAAAAGGATTACATGGTGGTATTCCCACATATATCCAGGTGACATAATTTCATCTAAGTGATCATAGACCAACTCACCATGTTGGATAACTTCTAAGCTATCTGATAGTAGAGTTCAGTAGATATATTGTTATGCCTCTACATGAAGGATATTGTCTGACTCAATATATCTCCCTCAACAGTTTTTTCTATCCATGATATTTTCTTCATATCTTGATTATGTAAGGGATTTTTGGAGCCTTTTTAGAGTTAGATAGTCTTGATCATGGCATTTCACCCCCAAAATGATGGCCAAACTAAGCAGACCGTTTAGTTTCTGGAGGATATTTAGAGTGAATGCATGTTGGAAATAGTTCATAAATAATAGGATCATCTACACTTGGTTGAGTTCATATACGAAAATAGTTATCATTCCACCATCGATGTGGTACCATCAAGACAAAATATGGGTGTCCCTTTAGGTCACCACTTATTTGTACCGACCCATGAAAGTCAGCACTTGTAGTTGTTGTGACATAATACATATAAGGTGTGGATCATCCAAGAGTGGATGAGGATATAAAAATTACATCATAAGCCTTATACTGATAGACAATTGAAGCCTTTTGATTTTGAGGAGGGAGACCATTTGTTTGTTTGGGTTTTGACTTGATGTAAACTACTATGATTTGATCAAGGCAGTAAGTTATTTCGGAGACTCATTATCCCTTTTTAGATACTATATAGAGTTGTCTAGGAGGTATAACTCTTAGCTTCATCTAAACTACTGAATTGGTTACATGAAGTCTACCACATGTCATAGTGGATGAGGTATGTGCATGACACATCACATGTTACTGATTAGAGAAAGCTAGAAATCAAGGATAGATCTACAATTTCTGAGTACCCAATAGAAATCTAGGAGTGGCATAAGAGGATCCATAAATATTGAAGGATTCCTTTAGTGTTCATCCAATTGAATAATATGAATCTTAACGAGATAACCTTGGAGATGGAGGCTCAAATTCATGCTCAAACACTGTGTGAGACTGGGCGGTAAGCTGGAGTATGATTTCAAGGCCCGATGTTCCCGGATTATTTATTTGAAATATTTTAAATATTTTAAATAGTATGAATGCATATTTTTCTTGATAACTTACAATAACTAATTAACAGTATCAAAAATTAGAAATCTAAGTGAACTGTTGATTTTATAATGTGGGTTTTACCTTAGATGTGTCATAACCTTTGTCCGTATGGGGCATTTGTGGAGAAGTAATCATGGATGTGGGTAATAAATAAATAAATAAAATTTATTTATTTATTATGTTTTTCAAAAATGACCTAATTATTCACTATATAATCACGGTTTGGGAAACTTTTCAACTATATATCCTATAGTCATCCATGTTTCTAAAATATGGCAACATGGTGTCAATTTCCTTTGATTACAGCCTTAATATTAATATCTCTAAATTTTTTTCATAATAATTAAAATTAGAAAAGATTGGTTCTAATTAAATTTCTGAAATATTAATTGTTTTTTATTATATTAATTTGTTTAAATTATTAGTAATGAAATAATTATCATAAATTCCTATACAACACTAAAACTGTGCTTGTGCAAGAAGTAGACAAATCTAGTAAATGATTTTAAAAATTCAAAAATGATTTTTTTGAGTGACACATTAAACCAAGAATTAATAGATAAATATATATTGTTAGTCAGTTTTAAATGTTTTTATTCAAATTATATTACTTTTTCAATGAATTTAATATCAAAGAAAATGATTAATTCAAAAAATATCACTAATGATATTTTATAATAAAACAAATTTTATTAAATTAATTTTAATTATTAAAAATCCAATTTTCTTCCACATCAATAGTATATGTACCAAAATATCAACCATGTCCAATTAATGAGTTAATTTTCCTTTTTTTATAACCTTCTTGGCCATTAAAATGTATAAATCATTGATATTCAGAAAGTTGTTAAAAGGATTAAACGAGTTTATTACCAAGAGATAAGTAAAAAATGTTACATGATTTTTTTTAAATATTATTTAATGATATTACTTCAGTATATCCATATCTTAAATTCCAAATTTATCAATTTTTCACAATTTGAACATGAATTTTTATTTATATTAATTTAATACATTTATTAATTAAAAGTTTGTACTCGCCACCATATATAATCAGACAAACACATTAAAATTAAATTTTAAAATTATATATCCATAAATAATTGGTTCAATTCTTCTTAGAAGACAGTTTTAAGGGTCCTTATGGAAGGATATAATGGAGTCCTATCGAATACTATTTAATTATCCAATATTAAATATTTGAATTTATTCATTCTTCAACCTCCTCCAAATATATGGAAATAAATATAGAATAATTAATTCAGTAAACTAAATTTACATATATGATATTATAATTATGTACTTACCACTATACACCCTGTTTTCAATCAAATTGGAATTGAATGTATCACTCATAGCTATTTGTGGACAAATGCAACAACATAGAGATGAAATTCATTTCCCATCACCATCATTCCACGGTTGTTAATATGATATATTTATTTTTTATATAATATATTTATGATAAAATAGTGGTACATTAAATGTGAATTATTATTTATCAATATTTCATTCCATTGGTACAAATTTGGAAATTGCGTTCATCCGTAGGTACGACCTATCTTCTCAAGGAATGAGGTAATTCAATTTTATATTTAAACCACTTATAGATGACACTGAATATGTATATATATAATATATGAGATATATATTAGAAAAAACATTCAAGGTATTATGTAAACTTGATCAATGTACAGGGATAAGAAACATCGAACCAAAAATTCCAGGAGAAACAAAATAGTTAACACCCTAAAATAAAAATTTTAAAAATGAATTATCAATAAAAGGGAGATGAAATATTATTAGTAGATAGTATATGATATTATTTTTTTTTTTTTTAGTATAAATATAATACATTTAAATTTATTATACTTGTGTGTAGATTAACTTTGAATAAATTTTATGTTTAGGTACAAGATTTATATTTCAATAATTTTTAAATTAGGATTGATTATGATTTAATTTTCATTAATGATATTTTATGATCTGTATATGATAAATATATTCTATTTTAATATCCAATAGAAATAAATTTAATTTTCATGTAATATTAATATTTTACACTATTTTTTACTTATAATTATTTGGTAAATGGTTATATGAAAAGAGACTTTATTTCCTCTTTGGTTAGGAATAATTTTCATCCATTTACACATTTCCATTAAATTTTTTTGATTAGTATTTTATTGTTCTAATATAACTATTTAAATTAATTTTTTCCAAATTTTGAATTATTATGAAAATGCTTCAATGGAATATTCCATAATTTTTAGGACTTAAGAACTATTGAATTTTGTGAAAAATTTGAAATTAATCATTGTTTAAACATAAAATGAGTGAATAGGATTTCCCTCAATTATTAACAATACAATATTTGAAGCTAAATGTATATGTTTCAATGATTCTATTCAAAAAAATGTTTCCAAATATATTTTTGAACTTGTTATATTTTAATTATGTAATTTTAAAATGAAGTATGTTTTCCAACAAATAATATTCTAATTACATTTTATGGGAATTTTTAGATATGATAACATCCTTTGCTGTTAATTACTCTTTATTAGAGATATAATTAAATGATACCATAATTATTCACTCTCTATTTGTTTTAATTTAATGATGATGTGGTTTTAATGAAACTGTTTAATTTTATATGGTTTATTCTATATAGAAACATTAAAATATTTATGAAACTAGTTTCCTTAACATAGTTTATACAATGATAAATGGTTTTTAATATTGTAAAAATAAATGTATAGTTTTTATTTTTTGACTGATGGTCCAAAATAATATAATTTTCCATTGAATTTGGAAAATATTTATATCCCATTAACTAATAAAGGCCTGAATGGTGAATAAACAATAAGTTAATCAAACCACTATGATATACAAAGGATATAACCTTTAAAAATGTTATAATGGAATTGGGAGTGAACACAATACACATTGATTTAATTGGTAGTAATCATTGAATCTATAAATTGTTTTCTATTATTAGGTGTATTCTATAAGAATATGTCTTATAACAATGTTAAGAACTCAAGGATCATATTCATCAACTCCTTTATGATTTTTTTTCCCACAGACATTCTTCCAATATTCCCTAAAACATGATTAGGATCTATGATATTCCCGGTATGATTCCTAATGTAATTTTCAAATTACCATACCCAAATTCTCATTTTATGCTTAAATGATCATGGATATATCCATTTCTTACCTTTAATAAAAATTTCATCGCACACATTATTATGTTTCTCATACCTATGATATAAGAAATGTTTGCATATGGTATGACAAATATAAAACATACATCTAATTCTAATTGTATTGAGAGGGTGGGAGGATGATACTTGGCATTAAGCGACATCTCCAAGATCCCAAAGGCTAGCAACAAACACTGAAGGGATTCAATAGATGTGGGGGACGATTTTCAATTGAAGAATAAAAACACTAACCAAACAAGACATTCCCAAATAAAAACTACATTATTCATGATAAAAATGAAATACAACTAAAAAAATATCATATATATCAAAACCAAATATAAAGTGAACCACCTCAGAAGGAAAAAATACTATCATGTACACAGTTGAAGACTAGAAGTCCAAAAAAATTAAAGAAAACCATAACTCCAATGCTCTAACCTGTTCTATGATCTACTTGACAAAACATGCCATGTATCAGGATGTACTGCTAAAGATGTGTGAAACTTTACCTTTTTATATGTCTTGAAAACATCATCTATAAAAGAACCAAAGTTCTAAAGTATGGGTGAGTATTAAAACTCAGTAGTATTTCCCCAATTACTTCCCCACTCATTTCACGAGGATAGAACAAGTTAGAGCTTTTATATAAAACAATTGATATAAAACACTTTAAATTAGTTTATATTAAAATATTAAACAATTGCTATATCAAAAAAGTTTTCAACAAATTCCATTTCATAAAGGAAACTAACTAAACAAAACATTAAAAACATTTCAAAATTTTCACATTGCAATAACCCATATCGTTCCACATAACCACACATCCAACCATGTATTCCACTGGGACCTCCCTATACTCGTGAGTGGTGAGTCATCCTTCCACTATATCATCACTTAAAGAACCATTAGATGGGGGAGAGCCCTGAAAATTATACATACCAGTTATGATGGGGGGAATCCTTACCTTTAACCATCCTGAATTCACTGGAACACACCCAAATATTAATCAAAAATAGCCATTCCAACCATTATAAAAAAACACACTTTTATTGAAAACCAATTAAAAAAAATCAATAAAACTAACCATTTATTAAAAAACTGTTCAATGAATTAAAGGAAAGAAATCATTTTAAAATCATTATTTTATAATCAAGTTACCAAATTCACTTACCCGAAGAATTCCCAATATACACACCTCTATAAACCATCACCAAATAAGGCTTAAAATAAGAAATTGCGAAAAATTTCAAAACCGGTTTTAATCAAAATAATTAATTTGAAATGAATCCTTCACATTCTAAAAGAGGAATTGAGAGTTGGGCTACCTACCTCAGGTTTTATGATGAAACAAATATGGAATGGGAAACACCAATGAAACTGGATTCAAACTCTAAAAACCTACCTTAGATCTCTTCCCCTATCATTAACAAAGACAAATATAATCAAATTTGCCATCAAATATCTATCATATACCCACATTGGATATAGGTCTATGAACCTGTGAGGGATATAAAAGTAGATCTAAGAGAAACCACCTTGAACAACACAGAATAATAACATAACATAATAATCTAGCTTCAAAACATGAAGAGAAGCCTTCATATTGACTCTAGATTAATTGGAGAATCTTCCTTTTCCTTTTGGAAGAGTTGATTTCGAGTTATGCTGGAATGGGTGGAAACAAGAGGGAGTTAAAGATCAAAACGTTTCAGATACATAATTTTAGGATCTCACTTTTAACCTATGCATGATTAGTCACAAAATTAAGAATAATATGCACCAACTGTACACCAGCCATGGATTTAATAATTAACCTTTCATGGTTGGATCATACGGTTTCCAAACCATGTTCCAACCATTCCAAATCCCACTATCTCAATAGTCGCAGTTTCTCCTAGGATTTTACACTGTTTGGAAAAACTTTTCACTGCCTGTGCTCCTCCCTCTTACCCCTTGTCCCACTGTTTAGTGTTTCTAGTTGGTTTTTCATGGTTTAGTCAAACAATGCACCAACATTTAACCTTATGAAAAGACACAAACACTCCAAATATACTCCAAAATCTCAAAAAATTGGCCCATAAAATTTATATACTTAAAAATCATTAAAAAAAGGTTACCTAATTTAAATTGATGGTTCTACATTCTCCTCAAAATTGGCCTTTCCATCCCCAAAAATTATAAAACCATCATTTTCCCAAAAGAGTTTGGTCCATCTCTTAGTCATCACCTTCTCTCATTTCCAAGTATCTTCTTTAATATAAAAATGTTTCCAAAAAACCCACACTAGACCAATTATTTTATCATGAAAGAATTTCTCATGCATATCCTTGATCTGTACTAGGATATATATAAATAAATCATCTAACTCTGGTTCTAAGTGATCATATCGAATCACATGGTCACGATCAAGCTAATACATTTTCAACTAAGATACATGGAACACATTATACACCACATAGAACCACGGTAGTAATTTCCATTGATATTCCACCTCACCAACCCATTCCTATATCTCAAATGTGAATATGTATAATTGAGATTACATTCCCTACTTCTCAAAATGATGATGTCCAAACCGTAGAGATATCCTTAAGAAAACATGATCACTTACCATGAACGAAAACAATCTTCAATGATGGTACACATACAATTTTTGATAAATTTGTGCCATCTCCATCTGTTTCCTGATCAAATGAATCTTATACATTGTTTCTTGGACAAGGATCATCACAAATAATGAAGTCTCAATAGTTTCCACCCAACCAAATAAAGAACGAAATGGATTCCCATACAATAATTAAAATAGATCCATTTGTATAGATGCATGATAACTATAGTTATATGAGAACTCCACTAATGGAGCATACTCTTCCCACAAGCCACTAAAATCCATTACAAAACCCCATAAAATGTATTTTGATGTTTGTATTATCCTTTTTTATTTCTGATCCATATAAGGATGATACACCATGCAAATAGTGAACCGATTCCTAAGGTTTTCCTGTAATTATTTCTAGAAAAAGGATGCATACCTTGCATCCCTTTCTAACACTATAAAAACTGGAATATCATGCATCATTACTACTTCTTAGATATAGATTATTGATAAGTACTCCACCATATGAGATTGAAGAATAGGGATTAAATAAGGATACTTTTTGAGTCGATCTACTATCACTCATATTGAATCATGTTTCTGAACTATTCTTGGGAGATTTTTTCAAAATCCATAGTTGTATACTCCGATTCACAAATAGGTATAGGTAATGACTGTAACATACCTGCTGGTCATTGATGTTCTTCCTTAAAATTATAACAAGTCATGCATATAGATATACACTCATATGCCTTCATTTTTATGTCGACCACCAAAATTGTTCTTTTAGTGCCATATATATATTCGGTATTCCTAGATGTATAGCCCATATCAAATGGTGGTAAGAAGGGATAAGTTCTTCCTAAAAATACATAGGAAAGGCCATTCGATTTCTAAACCAAAAAAATAATCTTATTTAAAACTTACACCCTTTAAGGGTCTCTCAAATATTGAGTTCTGAACTCACCGCCAAACATTCAGAATCGAACATTTGTTCCACTTTAACCATATTTACCATGTCAGGAACCATATAAACTAAATATAAAACCTCTAAATCATCTCAGTCTTTACATTACAAGTACATGTCGGCTAAGACCGACATCAGTTTCAACTCATATGAAACTTTTTTTTCAACTGATCATATGAATTTATGCTAAATGCATCTACCACTAAATTACTATTACATAGTGTATACGTTAAGTCAATGTCACTAATTTGTAGGTACTACATCCATCTTCTTTGTCTCGTGTTAAAATCCCCTTGTGAGAAAATACGCTTCAGGCCCTTATGATCTATAAACACAGTAAATTTCCAACCAAAGAGATAATGACACTGAGTCTTCAGTGCATAGACTATAGAAACTAACTCCAAATCAGGTTTTGGGTATTTCTTCTCAAGAAATCTTAATAGTTTTGAGCCATAAACAACAAAATGATCTACCTGTATTAGAACAAATCCCAGCCCTAAGCCCAAAGAATCACAATACACCACACACCCTTGATTTTGGAAAAATCAATATTGGTGATTATTTAAGGGTAATATTAATCTCTTGAAAGGACTTCTAGAATTATTCAATTCCATTAGAATAGAACTTTACTATTTTTCAAAGCTATTATAGATGAAGCTAGTCGTGAATAATCATGAAAAAGGCATCAGTAATAACCAGTTAAACCAGGGAGACTCAATATTTCGATTACATTCCTTGGTTTTTTTCAAGATAAAGCATATTATATCATTTTTGGATCCATAGAAACTCCTCTTTCATAGATTATATGTTGAATAAAACATACCAATTATGTTTAAAATTTTCACTTTGATATTTTGGAATAAAGACGTTGATCCATCGAGATTCCCAACACTGTCATTATGTGTTTCTCATGCTCATCCCTTATTCTTGAATCCACCAATATGTCATAAAAAACCCAACCATAAAAGAAAATAGATGTCTCTAAAATATCAAATTCATCAATACCATAAAGACTAATTTTGTTCTCATGTGACTGTAAGGTATTACCACATATTAATAATGTCCATTTCTACTTCTAAAATCTATCCTCAAAATATCCCACTTATGAACCCACAATTGGAAATATCCTAATCGCATGTAAATATTAGAGAACCATTGATATCCCCTCAATTGATTGAATAGATCATCAAAACACGGTAGTGGATACTGATTATTTATTGTAACTTGGTCAATCTTATGGTAATACACACACAATGTATGTGTTTTATCTGCCTTTTGGAAAAACAAAACTGGTGATACATATAGAGGCATGCTCATACGAATGAACACTTTTATTTCCAACTCTTCCATGTACACCTTCAATTATTTTAAATCTAATGATACCATTTGATAAGACAAAAGGGAAATAGGATTGGTCCTCAAACGGGGATTAATCGTAAAACCCACCTCCCTCAAAGGTGGAAACCCTGAAACTTTTTTGTAAACACATATAGAAACTAATGAAAAATAATAGAAAACTACAATTCTCAATCTCATCCATCGATGCCAAAGAAAATGCTACCAAATAGTATAAGATCATTGAAAATATTATTTCCAACAGGATCATTCCACCCGCCTTTAAAATCCAATCTTCATGAAAGAGATGCTTAACACTATCTTCAATTTTGAAATAATTCCTTTCTGGTATAACTGTCTATGCGAGCCTTAAACATTATCAACCAATGCATACGAAGGATTTTACCATAAAGATACATATCAAGAATAGATAAATCCCATTTCATCTCAACTATATCAATATTTATAAAACATTCTCAATACACAAAGGCTCAATACTCTCTTTGACCAATATGAGTTTGATGTTTTATCAAAAAAGTAATCATTTCATGTTTTAAGCTCAAAACTTCAATCGCAATCGAGTAAATAAATTAATGGGATTCCCCTATATCAAACAAATATTGTTTAAGGGTAGAATTTAAATGAATCGTACCTCCCACAATATATGGTCCAGATTATTCGTATACAGTAACCTATTCAGATCCATAAAATTGTCTCATTACTACAATTTGTTCTCTATTTCCTGGTTTAGACTACCCTTGTTGGGGATTTTTTGAATTACTGGAATCACCATGGCTAGCTTTGTTTTACTAGAGAAATATATTCTACTTCCCTTTTCCCGTCGAAGCATATGATACCTGTAACACCTGAGAAGTGTCCTGAACACCCAACCAGAGAGAACTACGAAAATACAATTGAAATTCCCGATATGATTGAAATTGTGAAATTCTCTATATGGTGTTGTATACTGTCACTTCTTGTTGTTGAAAAAACAACACTGAAAACATCCTAAGAAGTGTCCTGGTTTAGACTACCCTTGCTGAGGATTTTTTGTATTACTGGAATCACCATGGCTAGCTTTGTTTTACTAGAGAAATGTATTCTACTTCCCTTTTCCTGTCAAAGCATATGACGCCTGTAACACCTGATAAGTGTCCTGAACAACCAACCAGAGAGAACTACGAAAATATAATTGAAATTCCCCATATGATTGCAATTGTGAAATTCTTTATATGGTGTTGTATACTGTCACTTCATGTTGTTGAAAAAACAACATTGAAAACATCCATGCTAGATCATAGTTTTTGGAGGAAGGTTTACCAATCCATATGTTGGATTCTAAGCCATAATCTCACCTTGGAAATAGGTTTCCCTCTTCCACTTTCTCCTAGAATTAGAACATGGACCATTCCCCATGGGTATCAATATAATTCACCCTTACATAGATCCTGAGAAGTCTCTTTCAGCTATCTTTACTCGATTGGAAGTATCTATATAATCTGTAATATAGAGATATTTTCTTTCTCCAAACTGAAGAAGTATTTCATTCTTTGAATTATGAAAATATGAGAATAGAATTGTTTGATAAGAAATTCTTCAAAATACTCCCTTGCAAGGTCATTGTAACACCCCAGGATTTCATAGTGTGTTATTTCTTAAAAATAATTCAATAACTTTGACTACACGCAACACCGAGTTCAATCACACCATGACGTACAAAAAAAAGCCATTAAAAGAGGTCATGAATAGTATTAACTACATTTTGAACTTTATATAATCCTCATAATTTTAGAATCCCTATTATGAGTTTCTTAGTCATAATGCAGGAACAGATTCATTTTCAGTATTGCACTTTTATCAACTTTTAATAGTGAAACCTTTTTAAATAAAATATTTTAAACTATCTGAATAAATTGGGACATAAAAAAATTTAAAATGAAACATCCCAAGCTTCCACGGTACGCTTTCCTTTGAATAAAATAGTAGCGTGTGTTGTACGCAACCTTGAGTTTTAACACACGCCACAACCAATCAAACTAGCCGTTATGAATAGTAATACCTAAATTTTGAAATTATATATATTTTATATTTTAAAATGGACTTCATTTTTGGATTCGTAATATCGAATTTAGCCTAAGGTGAAATTTTGGTACTTTTCGGATAACTTTCATATTTTGATGAATAGTGAAAATTACTAAATTTTAATTAAAAACAACTTTTTTAATCAAAATAATTAATAGTGATAAATTGTGAATTTGAGTGGTTTTAAAGTATATTTAGAATATATTTTTACCATTTTATATAATGTTGGTCATTGGACATAATTTTACAATTAAACCGAACATAAATAAGTGTCAATCTTTTGATTGTTATTACCTCTTAAAAACACGCTTTTTGTTTTGACAGCGGGAATTAATTTTAAATTAATTTCTGCCACTTCTGTGTTTTGAATTTGGAAAAATGGATTACATATTTGGAATCAGGATGTCCAAATTATGTAAATAGGTAACTTTTATTTTTTCACATTTTGAATAATTACTGCGGTAAATATTTTATTTACCATGGTTAAAGGGTAAATCCGGTAAATAAGGGTTAAAAAATAATATTATAATAATACAAAATTACCCTAAAACGTGTCCTAACCTTATTGGTGGACACATACCCGACCATGGGCATCCTTGGGTCGATTTGGGGACCCCTTAGAGCCACTTGTATGTGGTACGGACACATTATATTAAAAAATTTAAAATAAAAATAAAAATAGCATAAGCTTACATCTTTTAGAAGAACAATTTTTACATAGGGTTATACATGTTTGATTTTAGATTATAAATATTAATTAGAAAGATAAAAATATTTCCTACACATTATGTTTTATTTATAATTTTTAGACATCAAATAAGTTAAATTATTAATGACACAACAATGATGCAATGTTTACCTCATTAATAAATCATTTAAATAAATAAGATTATAATGATTAAAATATTATCTAAGACCTGTACAATTCTTATTGGTTGATGTTATTTAGAAAATGAGTCATCTTATCTTCTACCTCAATGATTTTTGGACCATTATAAACCGAATATAATTATATTATAAAGTAATACTTTCACTCTTTCCTAAAGAGCCCCTCCTCTCCCTTATAAAAGGAGACCACTTCTACTCATTCCTCACACCTCTCAAGCCACTTGGCTCGTCCAAAACATGCCCAAATAAGCTCCCCACATCCCTCTCCTCCTCCTTGAAGCTTCCCCTTAGGCAGAAAGCATTTCAAGAAGTTCTTTGGTTCCAACCAAAGTTAGTTACCTAAATTAAAGGTAACGATTTCTCTTAAATTATTTTCATTTATTTTTCTTCTCCAACCCCCCAAAATCTTTTTATTTCCTTTCTTTTGTAACAACACCAGTGTCCAAAATATACTAGGATGTTGTTATAAGAAGTATTCAAACTACACATACACACAACTCCATCTAATGGATGATGAACATAATGTTTCTGTGGATGGCAAACTAACGCCTCACGAAACGATGATTGTTCAAATACATCTTACCGCCTCTCATGGTGGACATTATGATGGAACTGTAATTAAATATGATATTAATGATATATATTTTATATATAAGCTTCTGTAATTCCATTTTATTTCATAACATTATTCGTTTCATGTTGTATATACATACAATAATTTCATTTGAGGAAGTGCGGACTACCGCCCCCTTAAAATGATATTACTCGTTCATACCACACATGGAACGTATAAAGGATGGTGTTAATGAACTTAAGTAACATATATAAAATATTATATTATACTAGAATAGTAATATACCTATGTATCATTTGGATTCGATTCTTTTAAAATAAAAATTAAATGGAAGTAGCGTTCGTGCGTACGTACGGACTACCGTCTCCACGAACGCGATGAGATTCATTCTCCATCGTATCCATTCAAGTCTTATTCTCATTTTAGGGTTAAAAATAATGTTAATATCATTCTGATTATGAATAAGATATAATCTATCCATTACAAACATGTCTTACGTAACCAAACATTTAAGAAGAACGAATCGATTATCACCCGAAACGACGATAAATCTAAGATATTGTTAACAAAGCAATGTTAAAAGATCATATATGATATCATATGAATGTATATGATTATTGTATAATTTAATAACAATTATTTCACCATTATACAGGAGGTTAACCTACCCCAACCAAGGAAAAGTACAATGTAAGGGTTATTTCACAATCTCTTCATTATCCGAGGTTGTTTATACGTAATAATCTACTGGGATCTCGTTATCATCCACATCCATGTTTCTTCAAAATGTATTTCAAAACATTTTAAATATTTAAAAGAATATGGGTTAAAGTCATTTATACCCTTGTTTGACTTTTTATAAGAGTTTTATAAGGGAATCTTTCTGTCGTTTTCCAAACAAGGTGCTTTTTAACCTTTTCGACAGAATTAAGATAAGGATGTTTTTTTTAACTTATACGGAGGGTGCGGTTATTTTCCGCCGTTATAAAATCGGAAAAGCTTCCCTTACAAGCTTATAAGAATATTTTCAAATAAAATGTTTTATTTTATATGGATCTTAAATGATTTCAAATTAAAAGGAGATATTTCTTTAAAAATAATATTTATTTCATCTATGTCAACATCCTTTGATGGATTTTAGGATTATTTGAAGTTGATTTATTATGATACAAAACTTCTATATTGTAATGAAGGTTTTGTGATATGTTTGACTGTGGATGTGCTATTTTTATACCATTCATAGTTTATGGTGAAATTATTTACATTTCGTATGCTAGTTCCAATAAGAATTTTTATGTTATATTTCAACCTTTAATTCATATGAATGTGTTGGACAAGTATGTTCCAGGTTGGGGACTGGTTAAAGTAAGCCCTCCAGGTTGGGGACTGGTTAAAGTAAGCCCTCCAGGTTGGGGACTGGTTAAAGTAAGCCCTCCAGATTAGGGACTGGTAAAAGTAAGCCCTCCGGTTTGGTCTCCGGTTATTAGAGGCACTCCGGGTTGGTGTCCGGTTATTAGAGGCACTCCGGGTTGGTGTCCGGTTATTAGAGGCACTCCGGGTTGGGTTCTGGTTACAGTTAGCCCCAAGGTCTTGGGACGAGGCCTTGAAAAGAAATTAAAGTTTAGCATTATGCATTCCAACATTATGAAAGTGGTTAGTGATTTTTCTTGTGATTATTTGATTAGTAGAATATCCATGTGAATAAGTAAATGGCATTATTTCATTTTATTTATGCCATAGTATGTTGAAAGTTCAAGTTTGAAAGGCTTTTGTTTTAGTTATACATTGCCTTAAATGTTTATTCTTATTTATGAAAGTTTCCGCAATATTGTTATCCTTACTGGGCATTTGAGCTCACCCCTTTTCTATGTTTTATTTTTCCCAGGAAGTGAAGAAGTAAGTTATGAATGACCTGCAGGGATATTATGTGGGGATATGAGTGTGGATTATGGAGACAATATGTTGTTTTTGTAGTTTTTCGTTTGATGATGTAATGTAAAACTTATGAATATATCTAGTGTTTCCAAGGCTACTAAACCAATCGGTCTTTCGAGATTTGATCTTTCTTGTGATCATGCCAATGTTATGTAATTAATGCACCGACTCTGGGTAACTGGGGTCGGGGTGTTACAGTTGGTATCAGAGGAAGTTTAGTACAAACCTTGGAAGCTAGATTTAGATAAACTCTGATTAGAGCACGTAGACCTAAGATGAACTTTGAGGATTAGTATAGAAGAACTTCCTTGAATTTTGGTATTGTAGAGATTTTGTGAGTTTTCCGAGCAATACATCCCTGTCTGGATACGAGAAGGTAGAGGCGGCTCTGGCACAGATGTACCTAGGGGTAAAACCCGAAAACAGCGCTTTGAGCTAGACTCGAACGGGAACTGGTGCACGACAACGGGCCTTGCTACACTCTTGGTTACAACACTCCCGGGGGATATGCTTAGGATAACTCTCATTTTCTTTACAAATCATTATGAAGGGTTTATGAGTATATACTTCCTCAAAGAAAACATTTTTATGATTATGGATTATATCCATAAATAGTTCAATTTATGTTAAGTGTTTTATAAGTATGGGATTATGTATTTTGATTCATAAACTGATCTAGTTTATGCCATTGTTTAGAAATGGCGCCCAGTAGAAGGAATGAGAACTCTAGAATTGCACATGATCCAAAGAGAAGGAAGGATCATATCTTTCATGGTCTTAAGCTAGAATTTATAAGAGAAATAGTCTCCCATGTATTATCATCATATGAAGAAATAATATCATGTGTTGATAAGATAAGTAAAGAGTTTACTGTGTCCTATGGCTTTGAAGGGAAGCAAGAGAAGAAAAGGATAGAAGAGAGAAAGATGGATAAAGGGAAGGTGGAAAAGAAGAATTTTCCCATATGTGGTAACTATAGAAAGAAACACCCTGGAACTTGCCTGAAAGGAATGGGAGTTTGTTATAAGTGTGGAGGAAAAGGGCACAAAGTACGTGACTACAAGGGTAAGAAAATGGTTTCAAATGTACAATGCTTCATTTTCAAGGAGTTTGGACACTACGCGAACATATGTTCCAGTCATCAGACTATGCTGCAAATTATGCTATTGGATAATAATCAAGTTATGATACTACCATAGATGAAGAGGAATGATTAGAGTTCTTATGTTGATTATGTCAATTGAGTGTTGTATCAACAATGTACTTGTTATAATGATTATGGAGTATATAAGGATTGTACTGCAGTACTATTTCATTAAGGACTTGAGATTGTGTGGAACAAAGAAAAGTGACTCAATAGCCGGATAAATTTTTGGAAAATATATGGTTGAGAGAAAGATAAACCATAATATGGTTCTGATACTGAGTTAGTGATTTTAGAATAATACATGATTGATTTGGGTAAATTATATAGGATATTCTTGACTACCTTGGAACTGATTAATGATCTGTATATTCCATTATTGTTGGGGTTTAAAACATTTTTGGATTGATGAAGTATATCCATCATTCTATATGGAATAGGGGAGCATGAATGTAATCAATAAGGAATATGGTAATTCAGGATGCTTCAGTGTATTAAAAGAATACAAGATGAAGGTATTCATATGATATTACGGGGTAAAAGGATCTATATTATGTTTACCTTCCTTATAAATGTTGGAATGTGAGTTTGGACAGAAGTAATTTTGATAGTTCTAGTTTGGATTATTTTGGATTACCATAAAAGGACAACCCGGAGGTCGGGCGGCAAACCTTCGCATCCGGCAAGGCTGCGAGACTTGAACCCGCAACCGAAGGGAGACAAGGGTGTATCACCTACCACTGGCCCACGAGATGTCCTGGATTAAATAATGTAGTTTTTTTTAAAGATCTGGTAGATGAATTATAAATTCATTTATTTTGGAACCCTGTACGAATAGTATAAATAAAAAAAATTACGTTCTATTATCTTGTAGAGTGAAAGATGAGTTTGTGGTAGAAATTTATTAATGGATAAAACTCTAATTATAAAGTAAGTATATCTCCTTATGATCTTATCCAATCTCATAAATAAATTCCTCAACATTAATAAAAGGAACTTAGAACAAAAATGTTTTCCTAGATGGTACCTTAAATCATCACTAATTTATGGCTTTGGGATTTTTGGCCTTTTCATAGCCATGTTCTCTACCACTCTCCATCAGATAATTGATGGTTAGATTTGTCACACACGGTTTTTTTTTCTGTCTTTGTATTGATCCGGCCCATTCCCAGTTTTAACAACTGAATTTGATTCTTTTATAACTCTTTTGTTTTTCATCCTTTTTCACCCAATAAACTTCCCACTTATCCTATACTGATATATTAAAATTTATTTATCCTTTTGGACCCATTAGAAATTCATAAGCTAGGCGAATTTGGGTCACTTATTTAGGTATTGGGCCAGCCCATGGGCCCATTTCCTGTTTTAAAAAAAATAATTTGTTTCATTTATAGCTTTTTCATTTTTTAATCTTTTTCGGTGATTCCACCTCCCACCCGAAGCCAATATCCCTATCCTAACTCCCAATATCGTTTTTACCACTTTGGAGCTCATATTGGTCGCGTATTAGGGAGAATGTTCTCTGGTTTCCTCAAAACGTCCAGAATTGAGAAGGTAACTTGTTTCACCCATAACTCATTCAATTCGTACTCTTTTGGCCACCAATTTTCTTTCCCTGGTTCGTCCAGATCCTAGGAGTATCTCCTTGAATTTTCAAGCCATTCCCTTCCCTCTAGGGTTGCAGATCTAATGGAATACGAAGAGTTTTCTAGGGTGAAGGGTGAGATTCCTTCTCCTTTCTCCTTCCTCTTCCCCCTCCTTTCATTATTTCATGGTTTTATATTGTAAACTAGTCTTGATAGACCTAGGGTTTTGTTATACCATGTTTTTTGATGGGTTTTATGTTTGTTTAGGTCTGGTATTTATAGTTTCAGGGTTTATAAACCCGCGGCAGGTGATTTCGGGTGTGCGTTTCAATTACGCCAAAGATTTGAGGTAGGATACCCCATGCACATGACTTTATTATTTAAGTTTCATCATTTTATTATATTTAAAACCAGATATATTTGTTTATTATTGTTTTTCATCCTTTGGATAATTTTATTGGTGTTCAAAGTGGTTGTTTAATCATTGGTTTGTGAACGGTAGTGTTGTTTTGTCATGAAAGTTCTCAACAAGTGTTTGTTTAAATGTTCCGTTATCTTTTGCAAATATTTTGTGAGGTTTATAATCTGTTCAATGGTATTTTTAACATGTTACAGTATCTTGAATGAAAATATGGCTTTAAATTGGTGTTTTATTCCTTTTCATGTACATAAAATAAATTGTTTTGTTTAAAAAGGGCATGTCATGTGTTCGGTAAATTGCCCGATTGGATTTTATGTGTGATGTGTGATTTAAAAGTTATTTGATTGGATTTATAAAGGAATTGGAATAATTATAAACGGTATTTTTGGGTACTTATATTGATTTCCAATTTATATTTGTTTTTACAAACAAGTGGGTTTTGATTTACAACATATTTTGGCACGAGTTGCCCAAAAATGGACAGTTTCACATCTTTATGAAAATGGTTGTGTTTTGAATTTTTAACCTAAGTATTATAAGAGATTTATGAATGAGGTTTACTGCTTTAAATGATGTTTATACAGATCCTTAATAAAATTAAAATGCATACCTTCATCAAAGGTTAGTTTTGAGAAAATGTTTAAAGGCCCGTTTGGCATTTCCTAATGAAGGAGTGTTTTACTTGTATATAACAAGTTGTGAAATTGGGATTGTTTTATGGTCCATTAAATGATTTTATTAAATGTTTATTGGGCTTCCAAATATGATTTGGTTTGGTTATGATGTGTGTTTATAATTTAAAGAGTGCTTTTGAAAGAGTTTTATGTGCAAATCCTCAATACACTTCATGAAATTGTTTTACCGAAATATTTAGTGGTTTGTTGATTAGTGTAAGAAATGTGAAGAATAATTATGGGATGTTTGTGTTTTTATGGTTTTGGAATGGAATGGGGATGTGAAATGTGTGTTTGATAATATGTGTAACTTGATTGAGCACTAAAGGGAATCCCGAGTATCTAGGTGGGCGGACGTGTACTAGTATGCTAGTGATTCTGTGGGGGTTGGCCCCTGTTTCACGTAGCAAGTTTGACGATGACAACACTAACTAAACTATGATGATGTTGATGATTGGGGACCACTAGGTTATGGGTATGTTCCCTACTAGTGGC
This sequence comes from Viscum album, assembly GCA_963277665.1. Classification (NCBI taxonomy): domain Eukaryota; kingdom Viridiplantae; phylum Streptophyta; class Magnoliopsida; order Santalales; family Viscaceae; genus Viscum; species Viscum album. The sequence goes on from OY728125.1 coordinate 226,435,674, forward strand.
TCGTGCACGAGAACAGATATTTATTATGGTTACTTTCACCGAGATACGAGGTACCTGGGGCTCACAACTAACTAGTGCCTAGGGGTATTCCTGTGACTAGTGCTCATTGGCTATTTTGTACTCACCGTCGGCATACGGTGTGTTTGGTTAGTAAATTCAGTAGTATGTGTTATTTATTTGAATGTTAAAATTACTTAAAGCAGCCCTCTTGAAAACTATTTTCATTTTGAAGTTTCACCTCTTTGAAAATAATTTTTACTTGCATTTTTGTTTATTAAACCTGCATGTTTTTGTCTGATAATTATTATAGCATGAAACCACATTTGAAAACCAGACTTTCAAATCTTGAATTTAAAACTATAAATTGATGTTTCTTTTATTTTAAAGTAATGTGCATTGGGAATAGAATACCGGGCTAACCTACTGAGTTTTAATACTCACGCCTATAGTCTTCTTCTTTTTTTAGCCCTTGTGCAGGTTTCATCTTTAGTTCAATCACCTTGGGAGACTTTTTATCAATGTGTTGGAGAGTGACCAGAAGTGTCACATGGAGTTATTTTTTTTCATCGGAATTGTTCATTTGAGTTGTTGGTTTTGTTCTAATTTTAGTTTCTTGTACAAATAATATTTAGTTCAATTTTTATATAAATTCATTTTGGGTTGTCCATTTATATCCGCTGTTTGTTTGATTGTTTATATATGGGCGAAATCGTTCCCTTGTGTACTCTATTGATGCCCTTGGTGCTTGTCACCATCCTGGGAGGATCGGGAACGCCTCTCGGGACTTGTCGCGGGCTAGCCTGGGTGACCGGTTCAGGGTCGACTCGGGCTGGTTCGTGACAAAATGGTATCAGAGGAGGTCGGCTATTAGCGGACCTTTCTTTTTAGAGCACCCTTGTTATTTTGGGGATGTCAAGGTAGATGGAGTAGGATTGTTGGGACTTGAGGGGTAAGTGCAAGAAGAGCATCGCGAACTCTTTCTTGTTCTAATCCTCATGTTTCCATGGAAGTCTGGTTTTATTAGTGTCCATTGTTCTAATTGATTGTTTTATATTGGGATACGACAAGGGGAGTCTGACCAATGGCCTTCGTGAGATCAAAGGGCCTGGCAAGCCATGTGGAGCTGGGGAATGGTCCTAATAAGTCTCTCTATGTTGGTGTTGTGTTTTGCATATGGCCGCCAACCATATGGTCAAGTCACCCACCGACACTAGTTCCCTTTTTCTTGGGTCTCTTGAACCTTTCTTGAATTCTGAATTTTTGTTTTTAAAATCCTTGTGTGAGAATTGTGGAAATGGGTTTTAATGTAAGGATTAGATTTTGAAAAGTTAAAAAAGGGGGTTTCAATAATTAAATATAAGAATGGTTTAGGAAGGTTGTGTTTTTGTGAAAAAAAAATGGAGGGAAGCAGAAATGATTTAAAGGGATTGGATTATCCATAATCTAAACTTGTGGTTTGTTAAAATAAAATGTTTTGAAATTGTGAATCATTTTAAAGTGATTCTGGATCTATTTTTTAAATGGGGTATTTTAGGATGTTAAAAAAGTTTTTAAATCGGATAAATTAGTTTTGGAAATTAGTTTTGATCGGTTGGTTTTTTACTAGAAATGTTATTGGTCTCAATGGACCTCAGATTATGAAAATATACATTGCTGATTTTTTTTTTAAAAAAAATAATGTGAAGGGGTTGTTTGGAGTGGCTTGGTTATTTAAAAAGTTTTTAAAAATGAAAAGGGGTAGGTTTTCAAGAAAATGGTTCTTAATTAATTGTGTTTTTTTTGTGAAACATGAAAATGTTTTTTTGACTTGGTGGTTGGTGTTCCTTTTGAAGGTAAATTGTTTTTTTTATTATGATGTTTAATTTTAGCCTTTGGTGTTTTCATGGGTACTCACATGCATGGTTTTATTTATATTTGGAAGTATGGTCTATATGGTATGGTGGTTGGGTGTCAGGGGTGGCATGGAAATGTGCATGTGGGTGAGACTTGATGAAACACCATTGGTGAATGTGGAAACCCACCAAGTTAGTTTGTTTTTTCAAAATTGTTTTGAGCTGAAAATTGTGGCCCTTTTTTTTAAAACCAATGGTTATGTGGCTTGATTTTTCTATGTTGTAGAAGAGGTGTTTATTCAGTAAGCTTCCTTGTGATCTAGAATTCATACTCTTGTTGTATCTTGAGATGAAATCTTGTTGGTGTCTTGGTTTTGGAGAAATTTTCATTGGGTTTCTAAAGATGTGTTTGATGTTGTGATGTGGCCAGTGATAGTTCTCCGTTGGAAATATTTCCTACTGATCAACCTAAGGATTCCTTTCAAATTTTAAATCCACCTCTTTTGATGATGCCTCAACCTGTTTGTTGGAATATAGAGATGTTTGGGATCTATTAAAAGTGCTTCTAGGTCGTGATAATTCTTTTGGATAGAGCAGTTGTGTTCGGTGATGTTGATGTGTTTCGTCTAATTCCTTGTCCATTATGCCCCTCATTTGGAGTGATAAGGAATTTTGATATGTATCTATTATTTCCTATTTAGATGAAGGTTTTTTTTGTGATCTAGTGTGGGTTTTTTGAGTGGTGTGATCCTTATCACCTGACTGCGGTGCAGCAAATGCTTCAAGAATTAGGGCTCCAGCCATAGGCCTCGGAGTGAAGCTTTTCACGCAGTCAGGAAATCAACAGAGGTGTGGAGTGCTAGATTATGATCCTTACTCCTCTGTTTTGGTAAGTTAGTTACTATGTCAATGTTTTGGTTCTTCATTTCTATGAATTTCCCTTTGTCGCAACAAGCGTGGTGGACTTAACCCCTCACACAGTGTCTATGGTTATTCCTTCATGGATGTGGGTTTTCAATCAATGTCCCTGTGTGGACCACCTATAAAAATCAGATGCAGTATTGGTGTTACCTATTCATTTGGGGAGAGTGTTGGGTAGTTTCATTGTTTCTTTTGTTGTTTCAGTGGCCTAATTATTGGGTCCCCTTCCCTCCCATCCCTAAGTGACGGGGGTCCAGAATTGTGCTGAATGTGTTGGCCAAGTTCTTGTCCCCTCCGTTGGGGAGTGGGTGGTTTATATGTTCATTTTGTAATCCTATTAACTAGGTATATTATGGTTTTCTAGGAGGGTTTTTTTTTTGGGCTTCTGTGAGTGACGCCCAATTTTAACTCATGTTCAATTCTTGTCTATTCATTGCTAGTTGGTTTCTAATGGTGGGGAGACCCACCATGGGTCTCTTGGATTTTCATCCTAAGAACATTTCTAGGGATAGTTGATTCTTAATGGTGGGGGGTACATTATGGAATCCTTATGTGTTGTTTTTTTTCAGCTGGAAAGTGTTATGGCTTTCCGGGGGCGGAAAGCCTTAATGGTGGGGAGAATTGTCACACACGGTTTTTTTTTCTGTCTTTGTATTGATCCGGCCCATTCCCAGTTTTAACAACTGAATTTGTTTCTTTTATACCTCTTTTGTTTTTCATCCTTTTTCACCCAATCAACTTCCCACTTATCCTATACTGATATATGAAAATTTATTTATCCTTTTGGACCCATTAGAAATTCATAAGCTAGGCGAATTTGGGTCACTTATTTAGGTATTGGGCCAGCCCATGGGCCCATTTCCTGTTTTTAAAAAAATAATTTGTTTCATTTATAGATTTTTCGTTTTTTAATCTTTTTCAGTGATTCCACCTCCCACCAGAAGCCAATATCCCTATCCTCACCCCCAATATCGTTTTTACCACTTTGGAGCTCATATTGGTCGCGTATTATGGAGAATGTTCTCTGGTTTCCTCAAAACGTCCAGAATTGAGAAGGTAACTTGTTTCACCCATAACTCATTCAATTCTTACTCTTTTGGCCACCAATTTTCTTTCCCTAGTTCGTCCAGATCCTAGGAGTATCTCCATGAATTTCAAGCCATTCCCTTCCCTCTAGGGTTGCAGATCTAATGGAATACGAAGAGTTTTCTAGGGTGAAAGGTGAGATTCCTTCTCCTTTCTCCTTCCTCTTCCCCCTCCTTTCATTATTTCATGGTTTAATATTGTAAACTAGTCTTGATAGACCTAGGGTTTTGTAATACCATGTTTTTTGATGGGTTTTATGTTTGTTTAGGTCTGGTATTTATAGTTTCAGGGTTTATAAACCCGTGGCGGGTGATTTCGGGTGTGCGTTTCAATTACGCCAAAGATTTGAGGTAGGATACCCCATGCACATGACTTTATTATTTAAGTTTCATCATTTTATTATATTTAAAACCAGATATATTTGTTTATTATTGTTTTTCATCCTTTGGATAATTTTATTGGTGTTCAAAGTGGTTGTTTAATCATTGGTTTGTGAACGGTAGTGTTGTTTTGTCATGAAAGTTCTCAACAAGTGTTTGTTTAAATGTTCCGTTATCTTTTGCAAATATTTTGTGTGGTTTATAATCTGTTCTATGGTATTTTTAACATGTTACAGTATCTTGAATGAAAATATGGCTTTCAATTGGTGTTTTATTCCTTTTCATGTACATAAAATAAATTGTTTTGTTTAAAAAGGGCATGTCATGTGTTCGGTAAATTGCCCGATTGGCTTTTATGTGTGATGTGTGATTTAAAAGTTATTTGATTGGATTTATAAAGGAATTGGAAGAATTCTAAACGGTATTTTTGGGTACTTATATTGATTTCCAATTTGTATTTGTTTTTACAAACAAGTGGGTTTTGATTTACAACATATTTTGGCCCGAGTTGCCCAAAAATGGACCGTTTCACATCTTTATGAAAATGGTTGTGTTTTGAATATTTAACCTAAGTATTATAAGAGATTTATGAATGAGGTTTACTGCTGTAAATGATGTTTATACAGATCCTTAATAAAATTAAAATGCATACCTTCATCAAAGGTTAGTTTTGAGAAAATGTTTAAAGGCCCGTTTGGCATTTCCTAATGAAGGAGTGTTTTACTTGTATATAACAAGTTGTGAAATTGGGATTGTTTTATGGTCCATTAAATGATTTTATTAAATGCTTATTGGGCTGCCAAATATGATTTGGTTTGGTTATGATGTGTGTTTATAATTTAAAGAGTGTTTTTGAAAGAGTTTTATGTGCAAATCCTCAATACACTTCGTGAAATTGTTTTACCGAAATATTTAGTGGTTTGTTGATTAGTGTAAGAAATGTGAAGAATAATTATGGGATGTTTGTGTTTTTATGGTTTTGGAATGGAATGGGGATGTGAAATGTGTGTTTAATAATATGTGTAACTTGATTGAGCACTAAAGGGAATCCCGAGTATCTAGGTGGGCGGACGTGTACTAGTATGCTAGTGATTCTGTGGGGGTTGGCCCCTGTTTCACGTAGCAAGTTTGACGATGACAACACTAACTAAACTATGATGATGTTGATGATTGGGGACCACTAGGTTATGGGTATGTTCCCTACTAGTGGCTCGTGCACGAGAACGGATATTTATTATGGTTACTTTCACCGAGATACGAGGTACCTAGGGCTCACAACTAACTAGTGCCTAGGGGTATTCCTGTGACTAGTGCTCATTGGCTATTTTGTACTCACCGTCGGCATACGGTGTGTTTGGTTGGTAAATTAAGTAGTATGTGTTATTTATTTTAATGTTAAAATTACTTAAAGAAGCTCTCTTGAAAACTATTTTTATTTTGAAGTTTCACCTCTTTGAAAATAATTTTTACTTGCATTTTTGTTTATTAAACCTGCATGTTTTTGTCTGATATTTATTATAGCATGAAACCTCATTTGAAAACCAGACTTTCAAATCTTGAATTTAAAACTATAAATTGATGTTTCTTTTATTTTAAAGTAATGTGCATTGGGAATAGAATACCGGGCTAACCTACTGAGTTTTAATACTCACGCCTATAGTCTTCTTCTTTTTTTTAGCCCTTGTGCAGGTTTCATCTTTAGTTCGATCACCTTGGGAGACTTTTTATCAATGTGTTGGAGAGTGACCAGAAGTGTCACATGGAGTTTTTTTTTTCATCGGAATTGTTCATTTGAGTTGTTGGTTTTGTTCTAATTTTAGTTTCTTGTACAAATAATATTTAGTTCAATTTTTATATAAATTCATTTTGGGCTGTCCGTTTATTTCCGTTGTTTGTTTGATTGTTTATATATGGGAGAAATCGTTCCCTTGTGTACTCTATTGATGCCCTTGGTGCTTGTCACCATCCCGGGAGGATCGGGAACGCCTCTCGGGACTTGTCGCGGGCTGGCCTGGGTGACCGGTTCAGGGTCGACTCGGGCTGGTTCGTGACAAGATTTCTCCTCCATATCCATATTTTCCTACATGGAACCCTAGTATGTGTTATTTTCGGTAATCTTCAAACTTTCCACTCTTTATTTTAAATAGAGGCCTCATTAATTCATTTTTTGATGTGGGATTTCAACTAAGATATTTTGAAACGTCAAAAATGTGTTATCCCAATACCCTATGTTTTCTTGGACCGATGGTATTTCAAATCATCATAGATTAATGAGTTTAAGGACCTCAATTTTATACTTGTTTGTGATTGATGACCTCAATCACTACCTATAAATATTTACATTTTTCCTCCAATTATATGTCTCTAATTGCCACCAATGTTCTCCTAATCGAGATCATAATTTGGTGGTGACCCTTTCATTTCTCTTTTCCTTATATTAAGACTAAATTTTAGTAACCCAATTTCCGATGTGGGTTTTCCCACAAATATATTTTCTACTTTCATCCTTTTATTTTCTAAGAACAATTTCAAATTGCGAGGACACAATTTATTGAAGGAGGGGAGAATGTAACACCCCAGGATTTCATAGTGTGTTATTTCTTAAAAATAATTGAATAACTTGCACTACACACAACACCGAGTTCAATCACACCATGACGTACAAAAAAAAGCCATTAAAAGAGGTCATGAATAGTATTAACTACATTTTGAACTTTATATAATCCTTATAATTTTAGAATCCCTATTATGAGTTTCTTAGTCATAATGCAAGAACAGATTCACTTTCAGTATTGCACTTTTATCAACTTTTAATAGTGAAACCTTTTTAAATAAAATATTTTAAACTATCTGAATAAATTGGGACATAAAAAAATTTAAAATGAAACAACCCAAGCTTCCACGGTACGCTTTCCTTTGAATAAAATAGTAGCGTGTGTTGTACGCAACCTTGAGTTTTAACACACGCCACAACCAATCAAACTAGTCGTTATGAATAGTAATACCTAAATTTTGAAATTATATATATTTTATATTTTAAAATGGACTTCATTTTTGGATTCGTAATATCGAATTTAGCCTAAGGTGAAATTTTGGTACTTTTCGGATAACTTTCATATTTTGATGAATAGTAAAAATTACTAAATTTTAATTAAAAACAACTTTTTTAATCAAAATAATTAATAGTGATAAATTGTGAATTTGAGTGGTTTTAAAGTATATTTAGAATATATTTTTACCATTTAATATAATTTTGGTCATTGGACATAATTTTACAATTAAACCGAACATAAACAAGTGTCAATCTTTTGATAGTTATTACCTCTTAAAAACACGCTTTTTGTTTTGACAGCGGGAATTAATTTTAAATTAATTTCTGCCACTTCTGTGTTTTGAATTTGGAAAAATGGATTACATATTTGGAATCAGGATGTCCAAATTATGTAAATAGGTAACTTTTATTTTTACACATTTTGAATAATTACTACGGTAAATATTTTATTTACCATGGTTAAAAGGTAAATCCGGTAAATAAGGGTTAAAAAATAATATTATAATAATACAAAATTACCCTAAAACATGTCCTAACCTTATTGGTGGACACATACCCGACCATGGGAATCCTTGGGTCGATTTGGGGACCCCTTAGAGCCACTTGTATGTGGTAGGGACACATTATATTAAAAAAGTTAAAATAAAAATAAAAATGGCATAAGCTTACATCTTTTAGAAGAACAATTTTTACATAGGGTTATACATGTTGGATTTTCGATTATAAATATTCATTAGAAATATAAAAATATTTCCTACATAATGATATTTTATTTATAATTTTTAGACATCAAATAAGTTAAATTATTAATGACACAATAATGATACAATGTTTACCTCATTAATAAATCATTTAAATAAATAAGATTATAATGATTAAAATATTATCTAAAACCTGTCCAATTCTTATTGGTTGATGTTATTTAGAAAATGAGTCATCTTAGCTTCGACTTCAATGATTTTTGGACCATTATAAACCGAATATAATTATATTATAAAGTAATACTTTCACTCTTTCCTAAAGAGCCCCTCCTCTCCCTTATAAAAGGAGACCACTTCTACTCATTCCTCACACCTCTCAAGCCACTTGGCTCATCCAAACCCTTCCAAAATAATCTCCCCACATCGCTCTCCTCCTCCTTGAAGCTTCCCCTTAGGCAGAAAGAATTTCAAGAAGTTCTTTGGTTCCAACCAAAGTGAGTTACCTAAATTAAAGGTAACGATTTCTCTTAAATTATTTTCATTTATTTGGCTTCTCCAACCCCCCAAACTCTTTTTATTTCCTTTCTTTTGTAACAACACCAGTATCCACAATATACTAGGATGTTGTTATAAGAAGGATTCAAAATACACATACACACAACTCCATCTAATGGATGATGAACATAATGTTTCTGTGGATGGCAAACTAACGCCTCACGAAACGATGATTGTTCAAATACATCTTACCGCCTCTCATGGTGGCCATTATGATGGAACTGTAATTAAATATGATATTAATGATATATATTTTATATATAAGCTTCTGTAATTCCATTTTATTTCATATCATTATTCGTTTCATGTTGTATATACATACGATAATTTCATTTGAGGAAGTGCGGACTACTGCCCCCTTAAAATGATATGACTCGTTCATACCACACATGGAACATATAAAGGATGGTGTTAATGAACTTAAGTAACATATATAAAATATTATATTATACTGGAATAGTAATATACCTATGTATCATTTGGATTCGATTCTTTTAAAATAAAAATTAAATGGAAGTAGCGTTCGTGCATACGTACGGACTACCGTCTCCACGAACGCGATGAGATTCATTCTCCATCGTATCCATTCAAGTCTTATTCTCATTTTAGGGTTAAAAATAATGTTAATATCATTCTGATTATGAATAAGATATAATCTATCCATTACAAACATGTCTTACGTAACCAAACATTTAAGAAGAACGAATCGATTATCACCCGAAACGACGATAAATCTAAGATATTGTTAACAAAGCAATGTTAAAAGATCATATATGATATCATATGAATGTATATGAGTCTTGTATAATTTAATAACAATTATTTCACCATTATACAGGAGGTTAACCTACCCCAACCAAGGAAAAGTACAAGGTAAGGGTTATTTCACAATCTCTTCATTATCCGAGGTTGTTTATACGTAATAATCTACTGGGATCTCGTTATCATCCACATCCATGTTTCTTCAAAATGTATTTCAAAACATTTTGATATTTAAAAGAATATGGGTTAAAGTCATTTATACCCTTGTTTGACTTTTTATAAGAGGTTTATAAGGGAATCTTTCCGTCGTTTTCCAAACAAGGTGCTTTTTAACCTTTTCGACAGAATTAAGATAAGGATGTTTTTTTAACTTATACGGCGGGTGCGGTTATTTTCCGCCGTTATAAAATCGTCAAAGCATCCCTTACAAGCTTATAAGAATATTTTCAAAGAAAATGTTTTATTTTATATGGATCTTAAATGATTTCAAATTAAAAGGAGATATTTCTTTAAAAAGAATATTGATTTCATCTATGTCAACATCCTTTGATGGATTTTAAGATTATTTGAAGTTGATTTATTATGATACAAAACTTCTATATTGTATTGAAGGTTTTGTGATATGTTTGACTCTGGATGTGCTATTTTTATACCATTCATAGTTTATGGTGAAATTATTTACATTTCGTATGCTAGTTCCAATAAGAATGTTTATGTTATATTTCAACCTTTACTTCATATGAATGTGTTGGACAAGTATGTTCCAGGTTGGGGACTGGATAAAGTAAGCCCTCCAGGTTGGGGACTGGTTAAAGTAATCCCTCCAGGTTAGGGACTGGTAAAAGTAAGCCCTCCGGTTTGGTCTCCGTTTATTAGAGGCACTCCGGGTTGGTGTCCGGTTATTAGAGGCACTCTGGGTTGGTGTCCGGTTATTAGAGGCACTCCGGGTTGGGTTCCAGTTACAGTTAGCCCCAAGGTCTTGGGACAAGGCCTTGAAAAGAAATTAAAGTTTAGCATTATGCATTCCAACATTATGAAAGTAGTTAGTGATTTTGCATGTGATTATTTGATTAGTAGAATATCCATGTGAATAAGTAAATGGCATTATTTCATTTTATTTATGCCATAGTATGTTGAAAGTTCAAGTTTGAAAGGCTTTTGTTTTAGTTATACCTTGCCTTAAATATTTATTCTTATTTATGAAAGTTTCCGCTATATTGTTATCCTTACTGGGCATTTGAGCTCACCCCTTTTCTATGTTTTATTTTTCCCAGGAAGTGAAGAAGTAAGTTATGAATGACCTGCAGGGATATTATGTGGGGATATGAGTGTGGATTACGGAGACAATATGTTGTTGTAGTAGTTTTTCGTTTGATGATGTAATGTAAAACTTATGAATATATCTAGTGTTTCCAAGGCTACTAAACCAATCGGTCTTTCGAGATTTGATCTATCTTGTGATCATGTCAATGTTATGTAATTAATGCACCGACTCTGGGTAACTGGGGTCAGGGTGTTACAGTCATAGTCTTATTTATCATGAAAAAATAAATCCCACCACTGGAATTCAATATGATCCAACATATAATTCACCAACATGACTTCCAGCTCTACTGGTGTGCTGATGAAATCGAAGACACGATTCATCTATTTCAATCACACCTCCACCTTTTCTGGCTGATAATCAGCCTGAAGTATTGGTGGATTATTCTTATAGAATAAGATAAAATTATCAAATTTCCTTGGCTCATCCCTAATGATCCATGTGTCTAAAACCTGAAATTCTTGGATAACATTAAAAATAGGTTTTTGGTTCACATGTGGCTCAGGTGAAACCACATTCTCAACAACTTCTTCCATTTGGTTTCTATGATGACAACAGGGTTCCATTTTCTATAAAAACAACAAACACCATTATTATCACTCTATATTTATTGAAGTCTTAGAATTTCAAATTTAACCAAATCATATTATCCAGATAATTCTTCCCAAAATAAAATTCTTCCACATTCATCCATTTTTAAAATATATATATACTTTTTATTGACAATTAGACTATTTTCAAAATACTGCAACCAGGATCCTTTTTCCAAGTCATACATTTTAAAAAAATAAATAATTTTTCAAAAATCCACATTATCAAACCAAAATCACATATCATTACCCAAAATAAAATAAGTAATACTCATGGTAATTCATTACTCTGATTTATTTCATGCTCAAAACATTATCTAAACCCATAACAATGAGATTCCAAATCCTATAAGATTGCCTATAATAGTTATGAACCCAAATCCTTGGTAACATTAATTTAATCATAAAAAGGATAGGTCTATAATTTTATACTATACATTCCAACACCTAAAAATCCAACACATTTATATGATCTCAACACAAGAAATATACCTGAATGAATTCAGATCCAAGACCTACAAACAATACCAGGTCAAATACCACTTGTTCTAGAGACATATTCAAAATGACGAAGCTAATACCACTTGTCTCTTAAAAATTGACCAAACAAAAAAAATCCACTCGTAACATACCTCTTATTATCATTATCTTAAGAAGGAAAGAGGAAGTTACATGGCCTTAAGAGATATCCCCAAGATTACAAGGGATGGAAATAAATTTTTAAGGGCTTTAATACATGTGGGGGATGATTTTCCATTTAGTAAAAAACAACTTACCAAACAAGACATAATAAAATATATTACTACATGATGCATGGTAAAATTTTAAGACAACTGAAGATTATCATTTCTATCAAAACTAACACCAAAGAGTACCAGAGAAGAAGACTATAAAACAACTGAGTACAAAGTGAAACACTACAAGACCAGGAAACAAAAATACATCCATAACTCCAAATCTCAAACATACTCTATGATCCACTCCACATAATATCCCAAGTATCACGAAGTACTACTAAAGATATATGATACATTAACTTTTTTTGGTTGGAGTGGACACTCAAGAGGGGGGGGGGGGTGAATTGAGTTCCAATTAAAATTTCTGTTTTAAAATCTTTCACTAAAATCCCCCAATTCTAAAAACTAATTGAATTGTAGTGAATTTGAACTAGAGCAAACTTTTAGTTAGGTTCTCAAGGGATTGATTAATTCCTAGTTAATATATTCAGAGGATCAGATTATCTTTTGAAACTAAACTATTTATTTTCATGTAATGCAAACACTTTCTAATTCAATTATCAGAGTAACTTTGAAAATCAGTTTAAGTTTTAAAGCACTTAACAGTGGAATAAAAGGTTTTAGATAAAACTAAATAATGAACAAAAGATATAACCAAGAGGTTCAGTCTCAATCTGAGACTTAGTCCCCTCAAAATTTTATAGATTTGATCCACACCCTAGATCGGGGTTTACAACAGTTTACAACTGTCCACGTCAAAGTCCTTTACCACAGTTTTACATGAGAAACAAAAACAACAGCAAATACAGTTGTCCAGGTCACACATGACCTCTACCACTATCCATAGTGGGAAAAATAAGATGCAAGGAGTTTGAATGAGTATTTACAGATCCTCAAGTTAAGGTTCAGGAGATAGTGTGTGTGTGTAAATTAAAACTGATGATACACACTGCCCGTAATGTAAATAATAAATCACTGATCAAGATATAGAGTTTAGAATGGCTCTAGTGACTGTAGTGTGGCCCAGGACTCCTTCGAATTGATCAGAAATGGTTCTGAGTCCTCTTCTAGTTTTTTTCTAGAAAATAGAGTGTCATCTTCTTGATATCCAGGTTCAGAGATTGTGAAAATATAGTCGATGAAGTTCTTCAAAATCCTCATGAAAGTACACAGCTCTTCTCGAGTAAGCGTGAGTGAGTATGAGATTTTGTGTCTTCTTGGTCGTGCATGTATATCTGTATGAGCTCTTCCTGTGTATGTCACTTGTATCACTTCTGTATCTCCCTTTTTTCTTCTATATTTGTATATCTTGCACCAACAGGGACTGCTTATATTTATGGCACGAGCTCTGGAAAAAGAAATGATTTCTTTTTGGAAGTACGAGGTATGGTTCCCTAACATCCAACAAACTTCATTAAATAATTGACAGAGCATTAAAATATACTTGATATGACCGTTGGTTAGATTAAATAAAGATAAATAAATTAAGGAAGTGTTGGATTCTCTAGAACGGTAGCTTTGGATATCGGTAGCCTTGTGTATCGGTAACCTCTTGTGTAACGGTAGCATTGGATATCGGTAGCCTTGTGTATCAGTAACCTCTTGTGTAATAGTATCTTTGGATATCGGTATCCTTGTGTATCAGTAACCTCTTGAGTAACGGTAGCCTTTCTATTCGGTACACATCATGTCTGTCGGTAGACTTGATCGGTAGCGGTAGACGTAATGTACCAGTGATCTTTCGGGTAACTGTAGCCTTCATATACTAGTAGGCTTGCATAATGGTGAATTTTCTATATCAATATGCTTACATAACGATGACTTGTTTGTATCGGTAGGCTTACATAACGGTGACTTGTCTGTAACGGTAGTCTTGGATAACGGTGACTTGTCTGTATCGGTAGGCTTGCATAACTGTGACTTGTTTGTATCGGTAGGCTTGCATAACGGTGACTTGTTTGTATCGGAAGGCTTGCATAACGGTGATGTGTCTATATCGGTAGGTTTGTTCTTTAATGGTGACCTTCACGTGTCGGTAGACTTTTTTGTATTGGTTATCTTCTCATAATGGTAGACTTGTTTTACCGGTGGACATGATGTATCGGTGACCTTATACATAACGGTGGACTTTACAAATTGTTATCTTTGTTCTGTAACAGTGACCACATGTCTGTTTAAGCATTCTATTGGAAGAATTGGTTAAGTTACAATATATATACATCCAGTAACTGAATTCTATGAAGATAATATAAATATTGTAATATATGAATATGTGCATGGTGTACAGAAATACTGAAATAAGTAATTAACCATTAATCAAAATAGGGATTATCAAACCATAATTGAGCATAGTTGGGATTATCATAATATAATTGAGCATAATTGTGATTATCAAAATATGAGTTCAACTAATTCTCCCATAGGGTTCAAAAATCTCCCCCTTTTTGATAATCACTACTTATTCCAAAGTATTAAGAAAACTAAAATAGTGTTAGAGGAAAAATTTCTTAAAAAAACTTTAAAACAGAATTATCAATTTTCTCCCTCTTTCAATTACACTCCTAGTTCTCATTTTTTTCATTTTCTCCCCCTTTTTGATTAACAAAAAGAAGGGTAGAATCATAAAAATGTAGAGAAAAAAAATAATAGATGGAAAATAAACATTATCATAGTAAGAGTAAATTTCCATTACGTCACCAAAGGTACAAACTGATAAAGTCAGTATTACAAAAAAATACAAGTGAAACCTATCAAAAACATCCAAATCACTCAATCATCCTCTTGAATAGGATTCTTTCCCTTAGTACTAGAAGAGGGTGAAGGTTCAGATTGAGTAGATGGATTGGGAGTAGTTGAAAGAACAACTGGAGGGTAAGCCACTGAAACTGTACTGGATCCGAAATCTGTGCTCTTCTGTCGGATCATAGGTTTCATGCTTCGAATAGCCTGAACTGGAGTCAGCTAAGGAGTACTCCTAGAGGCAGAGGCAGGAAGAACAGGAGGTACAATAACAGTTCTGGCATCTACATGCAAGAAGGGTAGCAACAGGTTACTGAAATCCATAATAATACTACCTCCTCTCTCCATTGATGACACAAAATCATCTCGATTTTAAATGAATTTATCCAAGGCAGGAGTAAGCTCCCGGAGCTTACTAACATGTTCTTTGAAATCTTGAGTTACTGGAGGAAACTTCATATTCTCCATCAAAATCTTGAAATGGTTGGTCATTTGATGCTTTGTATAGACTTTCTCAATGTAATAATCCACCTTATTCTTAATGGCCTATTGAGAAGCAATAGCTTCCTGTAGGTGATTATGAACAAAAATACTAACTTCCCTAGTGGTAGCAAGGATATGACTATCCGAGGTTCCACTGGTACTGGCCTTATCCAACTCTTCCTGGATCACAGTTCTGATCTGGTCAATGTTCACAGTGGATCTAGAATAGGTAAGGGGTTTTACTGAGAAAGCTACTTTCTCGTTGAAAGACTGTGTCAGATTACTAACCACCTTCTGAACAAGTTCATCTTGACTGTTCAAATGTTCTTTGACTGATTTCTTAAAAGCCTCAAAAACATTCAGAAACTACTTGACTAATTCTTTAATATATCCGATATCAGTATTCACTTGGGTTTGAGAGCTGTTCATAGCAGTCAATGAAGCAATCGATTGTCTTAGAGCAACCACAGCTCATGTCCAACTCTCAATTTGAGTATGGCATGCTTTAATTTCATCCATCATTTCCTTCACTAGACTAGAAACAGCACTTCTCAAAGATAGCTCCAGGGATTTCTCCATACTCCTCATTCCATCAAACAGGATTTTCTTCAAATATTCCATTGATTCTCTCAGTGATTCTTTCATTTCAGCCTTTAAAGATTCAAGTTCCTCCTTTGTTTCCAAATTTTCAGCCACGACAGGTAGGATAACTGACTCCCTTTGTGGCTGTTCTTCCTCATCTGAATCTCTTTAATTAAGTCCAAGAACCATATATCCCGGATCATATGTCCAACATTCAATGTCATAAAGTATAGAAACTGAACCAAGATGCTCCCCCCTCACGTAGAGCATTCTCCTGAGGAATCTCCTTTAACGGTTCTGCTCGTGGTAACTCTATAGCCTCCTCTGAAACTTCAGCAAATTCAATAACCATTTTCTCTGATATTTCAACAGTGGGGTGAGTCCTATCCTTTTCTGAGTCATCAATGACTCCCTCAACAATGGCAGTAGGTGCCACTACTGCTTCCTGATCAGGCACTGTCTTGACAGTACTATCTATCAGAGGGCTCAAACTGATCTCTTCTTCTTCATTTTTCTCATCATTTTCTTCA
Organism: Viscum album; assembly: GCA_963277665.1. NCBI lineage: Eukaryota > Viridiplantae > Streptophyta > Magnoliopsida > Santalales > Viscaceae > Viscum > Viscum album. Next base: position 226,451,948 of record OY728125.1, read on the forward strand.
GCAACATCCTCATTTTCTTCATGAGAAAACTGATCTGACTCGGTTGCCTCATCCTCCTCAGAGGTGTCTTTGACAAAATTCTGATATGCTTCATCTTCTTCTTCTTCAGTGGACTCAGTTTAACTATCCTTCAAAACAGTTTCTCTCCATGGTAGTTCTTTTGGAGGCCTAGCTGCTCCATAGGAAATATTTTGGTGCACAGGACAAGGAGGTAAATCTAGGTCTCCTCCTTCCTCAACTGATGTCTCTTCCTCCTCATCTTCAGCTTCATTATCACTGTAGACCGGTTCTAGCTCATCTGGTCCAAGACCAGGATCCCTCACATCCTTTGGTCTAGAAGGATGGTCCACAGGAGTGTACTTGTCATAGATTTTTCCTTCATCATTAACCCTTGATTTCTTCCAAGTATTCCAGCTAACTTTCATAAACTTACAAATAGTCCTGGTGATACAAAAATTGTCCTTAACCACAGTAGTTTCATCTTGAGGTCCAGCTACCTCCTTTGCCTTCAAAATAATAGAAATCAACATGGAAAAGAATAGTGCATTAGACTTAGACTTCGGTCTAGTCATATCCTCAATCTGAATCATTAGCAATATGCACAAAATTCACCTTTACTCCATGATTTAATAGATACAACAAATAAATATCATGAAATCTAAGGTCAGCAAAATCTCCTCTCCTTAGACTAATCACATGCTGAATGAACATAAAAAGTAGTTTATCCTCCCATTCCATCTCTGCAGCAAAGACCTTTATAGGAGTTCCATTTCCTGTCAATTCTAACAAGGAATCCTCAAAATTGAAAAAGTCACTAGCAGTAGGTATAGATTTTGAATAAAATCCATAATCAACTCTATGAGGAACTCTAAGGTTCTCATCCCATTCAACAGATGAAACTGAAAACTTTTGACCATTCACAAAGGAAATCATCCTATTATCCTCTTCTGATGTTTCAAAACAGACAAGCTCATAGAATTATTTTACCAGTACTGGATAATATGATCCATTATTGTTCATGAAGCATTCAATCCATCCTTTCTCTTGTAAAATCTTCAGAATCAAGGACATACTTTCCAACATCCATTCCACACATAACTCCTTTTCCACTATAATTTCTCACTTCGATAAATGCAGATTCACAGGATTCCTTCGAACAACACCTCTTCTGCTTCCACTAGAACTAGCATTGGTTTCTTTGTGCTTCTTATCTTGCGGCGCATCACTCCCTTCATCCACTGAGGGTCGCTTCACATGGGCCATTTCAAATTCTGAAGCGTAGGGTTTTGTGGGCTTGAGAGGTTTTAGGTAGGAGATATTCGAACGTACGGGTTCGCAGTGATTGAGTGAAGTCTAGAGTTGGGTTTAATATCATTTAAGATTCACATATAAACTAAATCTCATATTTAAAACAAAAGGTTTTAAGTCTTGTCCTTAATACGAATATTTAAAACAGCGCAAGAGATGTACCAGTGAGGTGTCCTTAAACGGTGAGGTCTATCCTAACGGTGAGGTTTATCCTAACGGTGAGGTTTATCCTAACAGTGAGGTCTATCCTAATGGTGAGGTCTATCCTAACGGTGAGGTCTATCCTAATGGTGAGGTTTATCCTAATGGTGAGGTCTGTCCTAACGGTGAGGTTTATCCTAATAGTGAGGTTTATCATAAGGATGAGCTTTATCCTAACGGTGAGGTTTATTCTAACGGTGTGGTTTATCCTAATGGTGAGGTTTCTCCTAATGGTTTGGTTTATCCTAATGGTGAGGTTTATCCTAACGGTGAGGTTTATCCAAATAGTTAAACAGTATGTTATCATTCCTAATTCATGTCTAATGAAACTTAATCTATCTGAACATAAAGGCTTAGTGAATATATCATATAATTGGAGTTCAGTTCCTATAAATTCAAGAGTTATATCACCTCTTTGATAATGATATCTTAGAAAGTGGTGTCTAACATCAATGTGTTTGGTTCTAGAGTGAGACATAGGGTTTTTAGAGATGTTGATCGCACTAGTGTTGTCAAAATTAATTGAAACATGTTTAAAATCAAATCCATAGTCCAATAAAGTGTGTTTCATCCACAGAATCTATGCACAGCAACTACCAGCAGCTATATACACTGCTTCAGCAGTAGATAATGCAACTGAGTTCTGTTTCTTACTACACCATGATACTAGGGACTTTCCAAGTAAATGACATGTTCCAGATGTGCTCTTTCTATCTAACTTGCATCAAGCAAAGTCAGTATCTCAATAACTTATTAAATCAAATGATTGTCCTTTTGGGTAAAATAGTCCCAAGTCAGCAGTATATATAAAATATTTGAAAATCCTTTTGACAACATGAAAGTGTGACTCTTTAGGGTTATCTTGAAATATAGAACACATACATACACAAAACATGATATCAGGTCGACTAGTAGTGAGATAAAGTAAACTCCAAATCATACCTCTGTAATTAGTTTGATCTACTGGTTTTATAGTTTCATCAATATCTAATTTACAGGTGGTACTCATAGGCATATCACTTACCTTAATACTATCCAAACCAAAACATTTTAATAAATGCTTAGTATATTTACTCTGATTCAAAATAATACCATCTTTAATTTGAAATATTTGAAATCCATGAAATTACTTAAGCTCTACCATTAAGTTGATTTCAAACTCCTTTTTCATAAACTTTGAAAAATCAGTACATAAAGAATTTTAAGAAGATCCAAAAATAATATCATCAACATATATTTGTACTCCTAAAACATCTTTTGAAATTATTTTTATAAAAAGAGTGGGATCAGTAATTCCTTTTGTAAATCCTTTTGCAATAAGAAAATTTTTAAGTCTTCATACCAAGCTCTTGGAGCTTGTTTTAACCATATAAAGCTTTAGAAAGTTTAAAAACATGATTTTGAAAGTAGGATTTGAGAAACCAGGTGGTTGTTCTACAAAAACATCTTCAACAATAAAACCATTTAGAAAAGAACTTTTCATATCCATTTGATATAACATGAAATTCAGATGTGATGCAAAGGCAAGTAAGATCCTAATTGCCTCTAATCTAGCTAGAAGTGCAAAGGTTTCCTCATAGTCAATTCCTTCTTCTTGATTGTAACCTTGTGCAACTAGTCTAGATTTGTTTCTAGTGATGTTTCCAGATTCATCAACTTTGTTCCTAAACACCAACTTTGTGTCTATGGTTAAAGTGTCCTTTAATCTTTCTACTAATTCCTATACTTTATTTCTTTCAAATTGATTTAGTTCTTCTTGCATATCCATTACCCAAAATTCATCATTGATAGCATCATTGATATTTTTAGGTTATAACTGTGAAAGAAAGGCATGATGTTCAACCTGATTTCTTAGAGAATCTCTAGTATATGTTCCTCTATCTAGATTACCTACAACAGCATCTAAAGGATGGTTCATTATAATCCTAGTTGGTCTCGAAAAGGTAGGTCTAGAGATTTCAGGTTCATCAACAGGTTGGGAATCAACAGAAGCAGGTTCCTGAAAATTTCTAGAAGTGGATGTTTTAACTATAGGTCCACTGTATTTATCATTAAGGTTCAAAACAGAGATATCATCTTCAACATCTTCACGAGAGGTCTCAGGTTCATGTGGATCAGTTTCATGAAATTTGATGTGAACAGATTCCTCCACACATTTGGTTCTCTTTTGGAAAACTCTATAGGATTTACTAGAAATAGGGTAACCTATGAAAATCCATTAATCACTCTTGGATGCAAACTTGTCAAGATTATATTTGGTATTAAGAATAAAGACTTTGCAACCAAAAACTCTGAATTAGTTAACCTTAGGTTTCCTATGGTTCCACAACTCATAAGGGGTCTTCTTAAGAACATGTCTGATCAAGACTCTATTGATAATATAACAAGTTGTATTGACAGCTCCAGCCCAAAAATAAACAGGTAGGTCTTACTCATTGAGCATGGTTCTGGAAATTTCCTGAAGGGTTCTATTCCTCCTTTCTACAACACCATTTTGCTGAGGTTATTTAGGGGTAGAGAAATTGTGACTATATTCATTGTGTGAGCAGTAGGATTCAAACTCATGATTCTCAAACTCATGACCATGATCACTTCTCAAGGTTTAAATCTTAAGTCCACTAAGGTTCTCTAAAAACTTAGAATATTTAACAATGTAAGAACAAGATTCAATTTTGTGAGCTAGAAAATATACCCATGTATACCTAGAATAGTCATCTACTAGAAAATAGACATAGTGCTTCCCATTTAATCTAGAAACTCTAGAAGGTCCAAACAAATCCATGTGAACCAACTCGAGAGGTTGATAAGTTGACACTTCTTTCTTTGATTTGAAAGAAACTTTATGTTCCTTTCCCTTTTGACAGGTATTACAAACATTATCTTCTTGGAATTCAAGCTTTTGTAGGTATCTAACTAAGATCTTCCTAGTAAGTTTTCTAAGTGAATGTACATTGCAGGGTCCTAATCTTCTGTTCCAAATCCAAGACTCTTTATGAAAAGCATTTAAACAAGTAATATTTTGCATAGCTACAGAATTTAAATCAACCGCATAGACATTTTCATTTCGCAAAGCAGAAAATACTAAATCATTTTTAGAATTAAAAACATTGCAAGGATTATTTTCAAATTTAACAATAAAACCATCATCATATAACTGAAAAATACTTAGTAAATTATACTTAAGCCCATCAAAAAATAGAACTTTATAAATTAATACTGAGTCAATGTTACCAATCTAGCCTAAGCTGATGATTTTCCCTTTAGAATTATCACCAAAGGTGACAAAACCTCCATAAACTCTTACTAATCTTTTAAAGCATGAGAATTCTCCTAGCATATGTCTTGTACACCCACTGTCCAAGAACAAAGTCATTATATAGGATCTCTTTAAGCAGGTTCCCTACAAAATAGATTTTGATAGGAAATGATTTTGGAACCCAGATTTTCTTGGGTCCAGACAGGTTAGCCAATAAAACATTAGGTACCCAAATTTGTCTAATGGGTCTCATAAAATTTTTAGAATCAATAGATTTTGAAAGATAAACCTTATTGGATCTGTAACTATGAATATAACTAGCTGAAGCATATGAACTTCCAGAACTATTACTATATACATTCTATCTAGATTTAGGAATAAATCTAGTTTTGGTAATTTTTCTTTGTCCAGGTTGGTATCCTATACCAGTAGTATATCTTGGTGCAGTCTTCTTACCTAGAATTTGAGTAAGAGTGTCTTTTCCTTTTGTGAATTCTTCTATATCCTTCTTAAGTTTCTCATTTGACAATTTCAGTTCAGTGTTTTCTTTATGTAACTGAGCATTCTTTTCCATTTCAATGTTAAGATCAGATTTATGTTTAATAGTTAAAGCATACTATTTCTTTAAACTTTTGTATTTGCCTTACAGCTTATTGCAGGTTTCTTCCAACATATCACAGTATTCAAATAGTTCAGATTTTGACATATTTTCAGAATCAAAATCATCTCTAGAATAATAAGAATTTAAATCAGGAGTTTCAGATGTTACCTCAGAAGTGTTTGTCATAAAACACATGTTTGCCTTATTTTTGTTTTTAGTCTCAGAAGCTTCAGATTCACCGGAGGTATCCTTAGAAGCACTCCACATAGCCTTCATGGATTTCTTATACTTATCATCCTTATACTCATACTTCTTCTTGTATTTCAGCTTTGGACAGTCTTCTTTTATATGTCCTTTTCTTTTTCATTCATCGCAGACAACTTCATCAGATTTGTTAGATTTCTTCTAGTCCTTTTTCTAGTGACCCTTGTTGTCAAACATACCTTTGTAATTTGATTTTCTAAAAAACATCTTCTTCCTATAAATCTTCTTAAATCTTCTAGATATGTGAGTTATTTCTGCATCACTGTCAGATGCACTTTCATCACAACTTGATCTATCACTCATGGTCTGAATTTTCTCTTTATCCTTATTCTTTGAAGTAGATGTCCTGAAGGCAACGGACTTCCTTTTTGGTTTATCTTATTCTTATTTTTTTACCTTAAGTTCTTCTTCATACATCATTAACTTACCAATAAGTTCCTTAACTGGCAGTTTACCAATATCAAAAGATTCTATGATTGAAACAGAGGTGCCCCTCTATCTTTCAAGTAGGCATCTCAATATTCTCATGATCTTCTCCTTTGATGGAACATCCTTTCCCAGTGAGATCATTGTATTGAAAATTTCGTTAAACCTAAGATAAATATCGAAAATGGGTTCATCTGGCTTCATCATAAAATTATCATATTTAATAGTATAAGTATTTAATCTCATTTCCTTAACATGAGTTGTTCCTTCATGAGAAACACCTAGAGTATCCCAAATTTCATATGCAGTATTACAAGAAGATATTCTATTAAATTCTTCATCTCTTAAGGAAAAATACATAGCATTCATAGCCTTTCAATTATTATTGTGAGTTGTCTTAGTAGTTTAATTCCAAGTAGATCTAACAGTAGTGGGAATTTTATATTCTGATTCTATGGCAGTCCAAATATCAAAACTCATGCTTTCTAAATGAATTTTCATCTTAATATTCCACTTATCATTGTTATTTCTATTGAAAAATTGTGGTTTATTAGTAGCAACACCTTCAAGTCTGTCATCCCTGATAACTAGGTTAAAACAAAAATTTAAAGAGGTAAACATATAGAAATAACAGAAATTTTAAGAACTTTAAAATACAACTAAAATCACATTTGAAAAATAGAGAACTTTAAAAAAATATTTCATTCCTCTAATACCAAATGATGGTCAGAGTGGACACTCAAGAGGGGGGGTTAATTGAGTTCCAATTAAAATTTCTGTTTTAAAATGTTTCACTAAAATCTCCCAATTTAAAATAATAATTGAATTGTAGTGAATTTGAACTAGAGAAAACTTTCAGTTAGGTTTTCAAGGGATTGATTAATTCCCAGTTAATCTAATCAGAAGATCAGATTAGCTTTTGAAACTAACTTAATGATATGCAAGTAATGAAAACACTTTCTAATTCAATTATCAGAGTAACTTTGAAAAGTAGTTTAAGTTTTAACGAACTTAGTAGTGGAATAAAATGTTTTAGATAAAACTAAATAAAACATAGCAGATATAACCAAGAGGTTCAGTCTTAAGCTGAGACTTTGTCCTCTCAAAAATTTATAGATTTGATCCACACCCTGGATCGGGGTTCACAACAGTTTACAACTATCAAGGTCAAAGTCATCTACCATAGTTTTATGTGGGAAACAAAAACAACCACAAATACACCTGTCCAGGTCACACACGACCTCTACCACTATCCACAGTGGGAAAAAGAAGATGCAAGGAGTTTGAATGAGGATTTACAGATCATCCAGTTAAGGTTTAGGAGATAGTGTGTGTGTAAATTAAAAATGATGATACACACTGCTCATAATGAAAATAATAAATCACTGGGCAAGATATAGAGTTTATAATGGCTCTAGTGATTGCGGTGTTGCTCAGAACTCCTTCAAATTGATCAGAAATGGTTCTGAGTGCACTTCTAGTTTTTGTCTGGAAAAAAGAGTTTTGTCTGCTTGATATCCATGTTCAAAGATAGTGAAAATGTTGTCGATGAAGTTCTTCAAAATCCTCATGAAAGTACACATCTCTTATTGAGTAAGTGTGAGTGTGTATGAGCTTCTATGTCTTCTTGGTCGTGCATGTATATATGTATGAGCTCTTCTTGTGTATGTCACTTGTATCACTTCTGTATCTCCCTTGTTTCTTCTATATTTGTATATCTTGCACCAACAGGGACTGCTTATATTTATGGCATGAGCTCTGGCAAAGGAAATGATTTCTTTTTACAGGTATGAGGTACGGTTCCCTAACATCCAACAACCTTCATTAAATAAATTAAAGAGCATTAAAATATACCTGATATGAACTTTGGTTAGATTATATAAAGATAAAGAAATTAAGGTAGTGTTGGATTCTCTGGAACGATAGATTTGGATATCGGTATCCTTTTGTATCGGTCTCCTCTTGTGTAACGGTAGCTTTGGATATAGGTAGCCTTGTGTATCGGTAACCTCTTGTGTAACGGTAGCTTTGGATATCGGTAGCCTTGTGTATTGGTAACCTCTTTTGTAACGGTAGCCTTTCTATTCGGTAGACTTCATGTCTATCGGTAGACTTGATCAGTAGCGGTAGACTTAATGTACCAGTGATCTTTCATGTAACGGTAGCCTTCATGTACCGGTAGGCTTGCATAACGGTGACTTGTCTGTATCGATAGGATTTCATAACGGTGACTTGTGTGTATCAGTAGACTTGCATAATGGTGACTTGTCTGTATCGTTAGGCTTGCATAATGGTGACTTGTTTGTATCGGTAGGCTTACATAACAGTGACTTGTTTGTATCGGTAGTCTTGCATAACGGTGACTTGTCTGTATCGGTAGGCTTGTTCTGTAATAGTGACCTTCACGTATCGGTAGACTTGTTTGTATCAGTGATCTTCTCGTAACGGTAGACTTGTTGTACCGGTGGACTTGATGTATCAGTGACCTTATACATAATGGTGGACTTTACAAATCCGTATATTTGTTCTGTAACGGTGACCACTTGTTTGTTTAAGCATTCTATTGGCAGAATGGGTTAAGTTAGAATATATATCCATCCAGTAACCGAATTCTCTGAAGATAATATAAATATTATAATACATTAATATGTGCATGGTGTATAGAAATAGTGAAATAAGTAATTAACCATTAATCAATATAGGGATTATCAAACCATAATTGAGCATAGTTGGGATTATCATCATATAATTGAGCGTAATTTTGATTATAAAAATATGAGTTCAACTAATTCTCCCAGAGGTTTCAACACCTTTTACCATGTCTCAATAAATAATATCTTCCAAAGAACCAAAGTGCCAAAGGAGTAATGGGTGCTAAAACTCAATAGATTTTCCCCAATAACATCCCCACTCTATTAAGGTATAAGAAGTTAAAACATTAATATAAAACAATTTATATAAAACACTTTAATGAAGTTTATATCAGAATATAAAAAATTTATATATCAAATAGTTTTTCAAAAAACCGATTTTACCAAGGAAAGAAACCAAAAAATAATTTAAACCATTTTACATGTTTTTTTGGCATAACCCACACTCCTCCACATATGCACACATCAATCTATGTATGCAACCTGGACCTCCCTATACTCATGAGTGGTGAGTCATCCTTCCACTAAGGATCCACTTAATGAACCATTTGAATGTTGATATCCTTGACCCATATCCGTCCTACTGATGATGGGGAGACTCCACTACCTTATCCATTATGAATGAACATCAACTCACAAAACATGTATACCAAAACCCAATGCCAAAACAAATATATCAACCATTTAAATAAAACCACATTTCTATTGAAAACCTTTTATAAACCCCTTTCAATAAAACAAACTTTTGTTCCAAATACATTTCCATGCACCAAAACCAATAAATCATTTCAAAACATCATTTTAAAATCATGTTATAAGATTCACTTTCCACAAAAACACCCAAATTAAAAGATTCTATAAACCAACACCAAAGATAGTTTCTAACAACAAATTCACAACAATTTCAAAACCAATTTTAATCAAAACAATCAATTTAAAACTAAGCCTTCAAGTTCTAAATATAGGAGTTGAGAGTGCAGACATTTACCTTAGGTTTAATGGTGAAACAAAGATCGGCAAGAAAAATGGCATAAACCGATATTAAAAATCCAAAAACCTACCTCATATCACTTCCAATATCATTAAAAAGGTAAAATATAATCATATTTATCATCAACTATGTTATATGTTTCCACAGTAGACATATATCTAAGAAATAGAGAGACAAAGAGAAGTCGATCTAAGAGATACCACCAAGAAAATCCATGAACGATCACTTATCACGGGAATATAGATTTGAAACACCAAAAAACCCTTTAGATAACCTTCATATCAATGGTAGAAGATTACTTTACCTTTAGGAAGATAATAATTCGATTTAGGGTCGCTTAGGAGGAAAAAAGAGGGATTTAAAGATCAAAACATGTGAGATCATTATTTTTTGGATCTCACTTTTAACCCATACATATTCAGTCGCACGGTTTAAAAATTCCTGTGCTAACCATGCACTAGCCCCAACTTCAAGGATGAATCGTGCATTGTTAGATCATATAGTTTCAAAACTATACACCAACCATGACAAAGTACACTATCATAAAAATCACAGTTTCTATTAGGCTTCTGCATAGTTTGAATAAGCCATTCACCACTCTTGCATATCCCCTATATCCCATGTCTTACTGTTCACAGTTTCTTGTATGTATTGAATGGTTTTTCAAAACTTTTCATAATTCGAAAAGCCCAAAAACACTCCAAAATTTCTCCAAACTCTCCCAAAATTCACCCATAATCTGGACATACTAAAATAGAATGAAGATAGTGTTTCTTTAATTTGGGAGTGCTAGATTACAATTTTTATAATTTTGAAGAGCTATGTGTGATATGATATAGTTATCTTAAGAACAAGTTATTTATATATACTTCATTCCAAAATAACTAAACCAACATGATTCTAATGCAGATCATAATTTTTTATATTTAATATTCATTTAATAAGATTTAATATTTTTTATGATAGGTATAGGTTTATGTAGTAGGTATTAAAGAGTGGTTTACTATAAATATATGGATATTATTATTAGATAGTTTTTGTTAAAAATATGGGTATAATCATGCGTAAAGGATAGAGTCTTCATTTTTTTCCAATGAAGATATTATGTGGTCTCCCTAGTAATAAATCCATCTATAGACACTACAAGTTCACGTGGTATTTTCACAAATTCATAAGGTATAATAAACCTAAAAATTATTTGATGAGCATATCTCATCGAACATTTAGTTGAAAGATGAGTGTTATTATACTATGCGCCTATTTTGATATTATGAGAGGATATAATTGGGATAAATTATTTTATGAACCACTATAAAATATTTTAATAGATTATGACTATGAATAGACATTGTTAAAACTAATGTGTAATATATTGATAATAAAGTGCCATGATTTAGACATCTTGTGATTTATTTTTCATTACTGTATAAATTATCTATATGATTTTTGATACTCATGATGATTATTTATCATTTTATTAATGGAATTAAGATATAATGATTATTCCAAGGTGGTGATATGAACACTCAAATATAGAATTATATGGTTTTATATGAGTCCCAAGAATTCCATAATATCATAAAATTTCTCTAGGGATGTTAATTCCTATCCTTAGAGTTTATATGTTGAGTTAGAAGTAAAAAAATGTAATAGTATGATGAAAAAATATAAATTTTATAGATCCTTTTTATAGATTTTTATAGGAATTTTCTTCTTGGAAATGTCATTTCTCTTTCTCTTATTGAATTAGATGTTGGGTAAGGAATGGATTGGATTTTTATACATAATTCCAACATTAATTTCCAAGTATGGTATGCCATAATCAATATTCCACATAAAACCATGATAATATATCCATTCCATGAAAAATAAAAAAATTTAACAAAAATTCCAACCATTTTATGGGTCATGATTCGTATTCAATATGGGTTCTTTTCTCAAATGGTTGGATAGAGACTAAAAATAAAATATATTTTTATTTTAGAAGATATTTTTAATGTTTTTTCATATGAGTTTCCTAGTTATCCCCAAACACAGAAACATAAATTTTCAACCGAATTTGTACCTAATGTTGCACCTATTTTAAAGACTCCATATATAATGGCCCTAACTGAAATAATGTAATTGAACAAGCTACTCTTGAAGAATAATAATAGGGATTTCGTCATCCAACTGTGTCATTATGGGGATAACCAATTCATTTTTTTATAAATTAAGGTGGAAAAATATGACTCTACATTTATTCTTAAGAATTTGACAAGATCAAAATCAAGAATAAATATCCTATAATAATTACTTTTTATTTCATTGATCAATTATGAGGAGATAAATAATTTTACATCATTGATCTACCTTTTTATAATATCAATTGAGGGGGAAAAGTGAAGACATTCCCAAGAAATCCTTATGTACAAGGAATGGAATCTATGAATTTTTAGTGATTCCATTTGGTTATACTAATACCACTATAATATTCATGGATATAATGAAAATATTATTTATTTATTACTGTGATTAGTTTTTGGTGGTATTTAAATATGTTATTATAATATATTCAAAGAGTAAGGAAGTTTATGAAGACCACTTGAGTATTGAACTGAATACCTTATAAAAGAATAAAATGTCTGAAAAATTTTCCAAGTTTCAAATGTGGCACGAAAAAGATTTTTTTTTGTGTCATATAAACTCAAGAGAGGGAATATTAGTAGATACATCAAAGATGAATGTTATTTAATATTTTTCTAGAACAACCAAAATGACTGAGATCTATATTTTTCACATTTTTTATGGATATTATCGATGATTTATGGAGAATGTTTCATAACTATCTAATCAAATCACCATGTTGTGGTAAATGTAGTTATGTTACTTTTGATAGATGAACGTTGGAGAAATTTCAAGGTTTTAAAGGGAATATTGGTTTGTAAACCTCTTCCCACACAAACCAATAGTTTAAAAGGTTTTTTCGTCTATAGTTATGCATTGATAAACATAATTGTATGTTTCCTCATGAAGAATGATATGGTTATAGATTATTGTTCATAAAAATTGAAGGTTGGGGAACAATATTACCAAGAACATGTTTGGAAATGTATTTGATAGTTTTTTCCATAAATGATAAGGATCCATTATATTGACAATGAAAGGTGTGATAGATATACTATTATAAAAATATATTGTACTTATTCAATCATAATGATCTGAATACACATTAGGGAAGATGGTTAGAACTGATTAAATATTATGATAGGTAAATACATTAACACCCATTGAAAGAAAACAATGTGGAAGGTTCTATAAGTTAAAAAGATCATTCTAGCTTATCTATGATGAGCATCACTATTGATCTAATATTTTTTTGTTTTCAAAAAATGGGACTAGAAATCATAGAGAAATGAATAAATCATATATAGTATAAATAATTATTTAACTATATATCTATGTGATTGTAAAAGTGGGACAAAAGGAAGATGTAGTGTTTTAGAAGAAGGTAAAGAATGTTCCTGAGTACCACCTTAGTTGTAATGGTATGATATGGATCAAGAACCATGTATGTCTCTAGTAAATACTAGATTTTCAGAGTGGTGAGCTTGATGAATCTTATAACTCATTATTATTTATTCATACTAGAAGTAAAATGATGAATATATTTCTAAAATAGTATTTTTGTTGAGACTACATGAAAAGTGTTATTTTATAGAATATATCTTTGTTCTTAGTATGTTATAAAGATAAGTTCTAGATATATAAGTCTAAAATGTTGTTATAACCATTAACCGTACACCAATAGAAATGGGAAAACAACACCATGTATTTTTTCATGAGAGTCCCCCAAAAAATCAAAAGGTATAAGGCTATTTAGATTACAGTTGATCACATTAAGAAGATATCACACTCTATTACTATCATTTAATACTTATTTCTTAACTGACCTACGAAAATATAAATTAAATAAGTGTTAACTTCTCACAGAGTAAAATAAGCTATTATATTTTATTGATATCTAAGGTTTACCAGATATTTATTACATTGTCATCAATATGCTCTAGATTCATTATTGTATTTCATTACTGATTACCATGCTTCGATAAATTTTTAGTCAAAATTAACCATTCAATCCCTAGATATTATTATAAGGTCATGATATATGGATTTCAAAGGTAGTTGGGGCCTTCACCTTTATCTTGTTGAGATTAATTACAACAGTATGTCTAAATAAAAAAATTATATGGATCTTTAGGAATGTCTATATGGAAAGAACTATAGAAGTCTAACCTATATGGATAACATGGAGAAATAAATCTAGTTGGACCCAATATAGCTAAGGAAATGGAAGAGAATGTTAGATATATTTATGATCATTTAGAGGTACTCTAGAGTTGATATAGAAATTATAGAGACAATTTTCAGTGAAATATAGAATTCAATGTTGGTGAGAAGTTTTTCCTATGAATTTATCAATGAAAAAAAGGTTACATGTTTCATAAATTAGGTAATATTAATACCAAGGTGTATTGGCCCCTTTCTGATTCATGATTGAGTTGGAATATAAGCATACATCTTGTTCATTCAAACAAACCAATCTGAAGTTCATGATGTGGTCCATGTATCCCTCTGATGGAGGTAATATACGATCATTCACATGTATAAAATAAAAGGTCTTACCAATGAATAATAATATTTCTAATGAAAAAAAGTTACAATATATGATCATAGAGATAATGTGCTATGGAACAAGACTACTCAGAAGGTTAATGTTCAATGGATGAACTATAAATTTGATAAATCCACTTAGGAACCTAAGGATGTGATGAAACATAGGGATATTCATTTGTTTATATAAATTTAAAGAAATTTTAGGGGTGAAATGCATTTTATAGAGGTTACTATTTCACACCACTACATTTTATGATATATTTCTCTTCAAAATAATTTAATTACTTCGATAGATTACGATATACGAAACCTATATAATAATGGAACCATAATATAATTTAACCTTACAACATAGATGAAAAATTAGAGAATTTAATTCCAAAAATCATATTTTAAAACAAAATGTTTTATAAATGTTTTATATAATGAATAAAATTAATAAACATGTACTAATTTTTAACTAAAGTCATTATGTGATTCAAAAATATATTTTCCTACAAAATGGTTTTCATTTCCTTTGTGTGAAAATAATGAAATTTATTTCTACCACTTTTAGAAACTGTATTTTTAAAAATGATCTTCATTTTTTAAATCATTATTTTAAAACTATCTTAAAGTGGATTTTTTATACTTTTTCATAAGATTGAATGTTTCTTGAATAATGATAAATAATGATTTTTATCAAACAAATCGCATAACTAACATGAAAAGTTTAATTTTGATTTAAAATTCATTAAAAAATAAAATTAATTAATTTATATTAGGT
This sequence comes from Viscum album, assembly GCA_963277665.1. NCBI lineage: Eukaryota > Viridiplantae > Streptophyta > Magnoliopsida > Santalales > Viscaceae > Viscum > Viscum album. The sequence continues at coordinate 226,467,068 of OY728125.1, forward strand.
ATAAACCAATTATTCAAAATAGAATTACCTTTATTTTTTATTTCAGTTTAAAAATTATTCATAGTTAAGAAGACATTATTTCTAGAAGATAACTTTTCATCACATTTTCAGAGTTTAATTCGAATTGAAATTATTCAAATTATGTGAATTGAATTGGAAAAGTGGATTCTTACTTTGAAATCATAATTTCTAGATTTTTAAAATATAGAACTTTTATTTATTGTCATAATTAATAGAAAAAATAATAAAACAGTATATCACCTTGGTAAGGTTAAAATGGGAAAAAATGTTAAAACATTAGGTTAAGTGTTTATAATTTCTCTAATACTTTCATTTATCATATTGGATAAAAACCATACATGTGTATGCTTCATAAATATAGAAACTTGGGGCCAATTTTCATTTTTTGTGATATTTATCTTATTTTTAAAAAAATACAAAATATCACTTTTTTGATGTCAATATCACTAATATGTTAACATAAATATTAAAATAAAATAAGTTCTATTATAAATTATTTTTTAAAATTATGATTGTTTTCAAGGAGAATATTGTTTTATTAACAATACAATTACCTTATTCGCCTACAAATTGCAGACAGAGTGCTTTCCAAGAAGTAGAAAAATTATGCAAATGATTTTAAAAGAATAGAAAATGATTTATTTTGGGTGATTTATAGTGAACCAAGAATTTAAAAATAAATATCACATATTTTATATGTGTTATCTATATAGATTTGAATTCCATTACTATCATAATGACTTAAATGTCAGAGTAAATAAATTATTTCAAAAATGACATTAATGACATTTTATATCAAACAATATTTCATTAAAGGTTTTATAAATAATAAAAAATAAATATTTTTCCATGTGAATGGTATAGGGTTGATTATATCATAAAACATCCAATTATGGGTCATATTCACTTCTATGGTAAAATCCATCACCATTAAATAGTAAAAACATTGATGTTGAGGTAATTCTCCAATAAATTAATGGGAGATACTAATAAGAGATAAGAGTTAAAAAACAAAAAACATGTCTAAATATTATTGGATAAGAGGATTTCAATTTATCTTTATTGTGTATTCTAAATGTATCAATTTTAATCCCCTTGAACTTGAATATTAACTTATAAAAATTTAATACTTTATTTAATTATTAATGTATCCTCTACTCCACATATAATTGGACTCATCTCCTTTATCTTCATTATACTAAATTAATTCATATAGATAAACCAAAACCTTTGAAATTAGATTATTAGCTATTATATCCACGAATTAGCATTGCTTGAATTCTTAAAATATCATTCTTATTTTCCTTAAGAAATTATTAAAAGGAGGAATCCCAAGAAAGAGGTAATAATCCTATATGACCTATTTAAATTTATTTTTTCTTATAACTCATATAATTTTGTGGTATTAAACATAAAAAAACATAATTATTCTAAATTTAATTAAATTTTATTAAGATTATTTCACCACCACTATCCACCCTCTTTTCTATCAAATGGGAAGTGAATGTTTCACTTGTGCGTAGATGTGGAATATTGCCTCCACATAGAGATATAATTTATTATCCATAGCCATATTTAATTTATGGTTATTACGATAGATTTAAAATTTATATCAGATATAAATTATATAATAATTATTCTATACAGGTAAAATATTTTTTACATTTATTTTTTCTATCCCTCAAAAAATTTAAATAGAATTCATGTGTAGTTAAAAACTTCTATTTCCATGAATGGTGTAATTCAATTTTATATATATTTCATTTATAGAGGAAATTAAATATATATATATATATATTACATTTAAAACATGATTAATATTCTATATATTATTTATGTTTGATCTACATAAAACTATGGGAACTACTAAATGGAAATATCTAGTGAAAAATGAAATAATTAACACCAGGAAATGAGGATTTTAAAAATGAACTGATAATAAATGGGTGTTGAAATGTTATAAAGGGACTATATATGATAATATAAGTTTGTAATTTATTTTTATATAATTATAAAAATTTAGATTTATTATACCATAGGTTAGATCTATTTCAAAAAAAATCTAACTTGAGGTAAGGGACATAGGTTTCAATCCCATTTTAGTCCGAATTGTTAGTCATTGAATTTCCATTAAAGAAATTTTATGATCCATATATAATTAATCTTATAATTTTCTTCTCAACTATTAATTCAAGAAATTTTCATGTAATGGTTGCATTTTAATCTATTTGGTGCCTGATATGATTGGGAAATTTTTTTTGGGAAAAACATAAATTATTTCTTCTGGTCGAGAATAATTTTCATCCATGACCATGTTTTCATTAAAATGTTTCAATAATTCATTATTATTATCTTGGGAATGATTAATGTCATTTTTACCCATTTTTTATTTTTTATTACAATGTTTCAAAGTAATCTTTCTAACCTTTTTTTAATGGTGTACCTTTGATTTTTTACTAGAAATGTGAAAGGAATCGTTCATGTAATGTATACAGCATGAACGAATTTTCTCACCATCATGACAACCCAATACATTGAATCCTACATTACAAGTTTCCATAGGTATTTTGAAAAAAATTATATTATATTATATATTTTTATATTTCATATTTTAAAGAATAAATTTAAAAACTTTAATGGTATTTTCCTCTAGAGATACATCAGTGATCTTTTAAAATAATTTTCATCTTTGATAATTTCATTTTATTTTAATTATTATTTACTGGGGATATAATACATTGATAAAAATATCATTCATCCTATTGATGGTTTATGATTATTATGATGAGATTTTTCTTAACCCCGTTTATTTTCCAAATTTCTAACCATGAAAAAATGAATAAACGTTTCTGAAACATGTTTCCTTTCCATGGGTTATGGTTTGAAGAATGTTTTGTGATCTTGTTGCACATATATTTTTTATTTTAATTTTTTAAAGGGTAGTCCCATAATTATATATCCTTCCAATTAATTTCATAAATATGTATATATCATGAAAAAAAATACAGTAACGCAGAGTTAATACTGTTTGGTGAGGGTATTTGTCTCATATAATTATCTTACTAGTGAACCTTGACAAAATAAACTTCAAAATTGAGATTGAACCCAATCATGTATGATAGTATTTAAAGTGATATTGTAATAAGAAAATTACTTTCTATACTTTTGGTTATTCAAAAAACATATTCCATATTCCAATGTTATTCTCTCATGGATCATGATATATGATTCCTTTATTATTCATGTCCTACAAACTTTCAGTTATTATGGCATGATAATTTGTTATGATATATAATATGTTGGTTAGAGTTATCAAATTCTATACTCATTTTCACATACCCATATTCTGATTTTTTTTTCTTAAATGATCATTGATATCTCCCTTTTATAGCCTTACTGATCTTTTGATACAAATTATTCATATGTTTCCATTCTATATGATATTCCAAATTCTTTTTAGTATGAAATTTCTAGGATGGGTGTTAGTTATGATGAACTAAGTTAGAGATGATATATATATACTATGGAAAAGTTGATTATGTATCCAATATTCCAATGAAACATAACCTATATAGTTTATTCATGGATCGTATTGTTAAGAATTAGATATTAATCTAATAAAATGTAATATTTATGTAAAGAATGTATGGGATGTGATATCAGGAGTGTGTATAATGGCTGGGGAAAAATTCATTATATTTGGACTGATATTTTTACTGTTTTTTATATAATATTTCAGCAACATATAAATTAATATAAGATGTATAAAGGATGAAATATAATGATAGTAACTTTATAAATAAATTAAGTTTTCATTAAATATTTTATTACTATTAAAATAATTTTAAAAGTCTATAATGTAAAGGAAGTATTTTTCTACATTAATGTCATAGAGTTTTGATAAAATTTACATATATGGGATTCAATATATAGATATTCTTAATCTCATCATATTATATCCTTTTAAATGTTACAGAGAGTATCCTAAGGTAATTTTATCATTCTAAGTGTATGTGTTATCGATATTTCTTTATGTTATCTCATAATTCACCAAGAAAATATATTATGAAGGCTATTATCATTTTTTTCAAAATTATTCAGTTGAAACTAAATCATTTGGGGGATCCTTATTAGTGAAATATTCTATACTATGGGAAGGTTTCATGCACATATTTACTATTTATAATTGTGTTATGTGTTATTTAGTAAATAGAAGTGGGTTAGATCAACAATTCAGGATAGTGAAAAGGAATTGTGAGTAGTTTCCATTAATTATAAGTGATTTCTAGGGATTAATTTGGATGGAAAATGGTGGATATAATATAGTATGAATTTCATGGCTAGTTTTGTGGGTTGAGTTCATAAAATTATTTAATCCATGTGATGTAAGGTATTTATTATGCGTTTTAATGATTTATGTTGTTCCTTTAGAATGTGATCAATTTAACCATTTTTTATGGGTGATATTAATCAGTAAAAATAGAAGAATGTGGTAATTAATATATCACATATGGAGTTGTCAATTTAGTTGGTGTAGAAAATGGTTTTCTATTTTGTTTATAAGTTATTGGTGATAAAAATTAACTATGGTGCTTATTCCATTGGGTTTGTGTGAATATAATATATATACTATAATGAATTATAATCGATTCAATGATGATACAAACCTTTTTAGATTATAAGGAATATGGGGATTATGTTGACCATAGAAATGTATTAGGTGTACAGTGTATTTTTCTATGGTTGGTGGTGTCTGAGATGACCAGTTTGGACTATGTATACTAACAATAAATGTAAGATATGTCATGGATGTTTAGTTAAGAATATGATATGATATGTTTATATAGGTTTTATATGATCAAATATTGAGACAATATTGAAAAAGGTTGTCGTAAGACCATGTGATTTTATTTTTGAATTATATATGTGTCAATTGGAAAAACAGTTATGTGGTGATGATATTTTTTAAAGGATACCATGTGTTTCAATGTCAAACGAAAATGATTAGAAGGACATATACACTTCTAGAATGATATAATTTTGATATATCATTCAACATTGACACTAGTTGAAGTAGATAGACGATCATTTTAGTTTGAGGAGCATGAGTGGATCATGTATAATATAGTCAATTTAATGTTATTTATTAAATATTGTACACGATGATATAGGTATTTTTATTATAATGGGATTGAATTGTTGGTATCATACTGATGTCATACTCATACTCTTCACTAGACCTCAAGGGTGTTTGTATAATTCTATTCTTATTAAATTTGTAAGGTAATTTTATCAACATAAGGAACCTATTTAAGATGTATATTCATACGGTGCACAAGCTGTATGGAAAGGTTCTATAAATTGGTTGTTTTGTTATATGGTGTAGGTATAGTTGTTAATTTTTTTACTTCTGTACTTATATAAGTATGATTTCCCAATTAAGAAATTAATTGTGATTTATATGACTAGAATTACATGGGATTTATTTATTTATTTCAATTTATGTTTATTATCAATTATTATTTAAATTTATTCCACTTTATTGGGTTGTTGTTATCATTATATATAGAGAGATTGTTATATACAAACAATAATCCAATAAACCCTTTAATCTAGTTGATATATTTCAACATATGTGGTTGAGGTCCTATGATCCAATAAAACTCTATTCAATTTAGATTATGGTGATTCTAGTAAAGGCATTATGAAATAGTATAGGAGCATTTTTTTCTTTATATTTTTATTATGTTAGACTGTAGAACAAGGAATGTTTTAGGAAAATGGATTCATTTCATATTATATGCCTTGAAAGTCGATTTTTGAGATCAAATATATTTTACTAAGTTAAACTCAAATGGATTTTTTTTGTTGTCATCATCACAGTTGGGGTATTTAATTTGAATAAATCGATATTCAAGGTTATTTATCTATAGTTTATAATTTTTTCTCTATGGGAAGATAAGTAGTACTAAATAATCATATTTTACTCATATGGATCACAAAAAATTTATTGAATTCAAGTGTTTATTTTATTTCTCTGTTTCTAAATGAAAAAAATATATATCTATTAAATGTTACAATAATAACATAAATAGTATTTTGATGAATAGAACAATTTTTCAATTAGACACAACTAAATTAGGAATATAAAGTGATTTCCACTTTGGTTATGGAAATGGAAGGGGAGTAACTATTTAAAGTGCCAGTAAAAATCTATATAGTTTTTCCCCATATAGGATTTTAGTTTCATTCTACTACACTAGCCAAGGGATTTTATTCCGAGTATAAAGATATTTGTAAATCCTTTTCATTTCTGATTTATATGGAATTTTAATCAAACATGGGTAGGTGGAGTTATGAGTCTTGATAGAATAATACTTTTTTGTGATAGGTATATATATGGGTAGTGGTTCATGCTAGGAATTAAATCATTAATTATTAAGGATATATATACTATTATGTATATATTGAGAATGATATATGGGTTTTTAGTGAGATTACACCTTGTTAGCCTCAATCAGCATGTCAAGAGATTCATTACATGATTCAACCAAGGTGTTCACCATCTGATACCACTAAGGATAAAGTTTACCATGGCCCATAGGAATAGGTTATAAGGCAGTTTGATCATCCATCATGACTAAACTCATTTAGCTGGTGTATGGATGAGCATATTAGAACAAGAATATTATAGGATTTATATAGTATTGGTTATGGATATTAAGGATATTATCAATAAATGAAATACATAACACATTAGTTCTAGTAATAAAACCCTCCATTATTTTAGGGGGGTGGTAATCTAGCACTAGAGTATGATTATGAGATCGCAAAGTCTTTTTTATTCATTTGATGAGTCCTATATGGTGGAAACTGAAATTCATAGTGAAAATTATAATGAGTATTATTAAACAATTTAATTATTTATAGGTATTATAAAGTAGACGCATGGGGTTGATAACTATTGGAATTTGGTAAATTTTCTATCAACATATATTTCCAAAGACAATGTGGGTAGAGATAACCCGAGAGTTGATGCACTTGGAGTAGGGTGAGATGTACATCATGGACTATATGATAATGTTTTAAAGACTTATTATGAATTCAATTGACATTAGAAGGAGATGATATCACTATGGTGTGTTTATTTTATTATTGATTAAAACTTGCTATCTTGGTGAATTTGAAATTTTTCAGGTGGACCAAATTCAGGTAGATAGTGAACCGTGCACATATAGTGTAGTATATCCTGGTGAATGAAAACCCAATTATCGAGGCCAAGATCTATAGTGAGGTCAGTATAGGATCACTAACTAGCCATAAAAATATCCATGAGGAGACTTAGATGGGTATTTATAGTTGAGGGTCAAGAATTATATCATGGATTTTATTTTCAATTATATGTTTTCAATGTGGTATAATTCGACATGATTGATCATGGTGTGATTATCCACTAAGTTCATGCTATGCATGTGTGTGGATGGGATATCTACAGAGTTTTGAATGATGGAACTCAATATCATCATGGATTCATAGACCATGACAGACTAAGGAATAAGATATATAATTTATGGTTTTATTGAGAGTTTATAGTTAAGTAATAGTCGAATGTTTTTGATATATTAGTTGATGTGATACTCAATAGTTGGGATAGTGCACAATAGTGAGTGAAGATCCAAAAAAATGATTGACATAGTATAGTGATGCTTTGGATTAGTTTCTTATTATTTTTCTAACATATAAAAACATGGTTGGGGTTATATAGAGTATAAAGGATATGCTATGAGAATGTGGGTATTTACTTTGAAATCCCTAAAGTGGGGCATTGTGCTTGTATAAGAAAAATCGATTATCTAGGTTCTAGTTCAAATGTGCTAATTTGATATGATTCATAATGACTACGGATTTTATTGTGAATGGTTTTATGTTTTAAAATTAGGGAGATATAAAATAATTGTTCATGTTAGTGAGATTTTGGATGATTATTGGAATCGAGTATATATAATAATGATAATGTGATATAGTGAGAACATGTGTTTTACGAGGTGTTGAATGTGTGAAACCATTAGTATGATGAGATATTTGGTAAAAATGGGATATGGTAGGAAATATTTTAGATGGTATTTCCTAGTTAAGGGATTTTTATGCATAATTGGGTAGGCAGCATAGTCTAGGTATGTTAGAAGAGATGGATGTTCATGGTGTTGTATCATTATTTCACCAATGTGTTGAGTGATGTGCTCTAGTTTTGGAAATAAATTGGTGGGTAGTGGATATAGCATGAGGATGAACTCTCATATGGTTGGAGGATATATTTTTCTTGGAATTTACGAATAGTAATTCTGGTTGACTTGATGGTAGACCATGATTAATTATTTTCAAGGTATTTGTTATTATTGATGATTTCAGTCATTGAATAAGTCTAAAAAATTCTAACAAGTAGTATGATTTTTATAATGTATTACTGCTACAAGCCATTTCTTTTATTAATTACTAGGGTGAAATAAAATTGAAATAATTTGGGGATAATGTTTTTTATTTTTTATAGTTTTATCTAATTTCAAATAATTTTAAATTTTCACTTACATAATGGTGAACTATTGGTGTATAAAGACCCATTATTTTAAAAAAATGGATATTTTTTAGAGTCATGAAGAATATATATGAGTATATAATTATAAAAGGAAATTATTCAAATTATGTTTTCCTATACATGTGATAAACATTCAGTACATATGCATAACTTTTCTAAATATAAGTGCAATATTTCCATATATAATATTAACATTTCAAATGAGAGGGTCCAAATTATATTAAAATATTTAACATGACACATCATGAATAAAAAATTTCTAAAATTTTAATAATTTTAATAATAATAAAAAATTCAATAATAAAATGAGAATTAGTTTTTTTTTATATTTCACTATTAACCATATTTTCCTTACTCTTCCTCACACTTTACCAGTAATTGAATGATATTTTTTAACTTAATTTTTACCTCATGTATTTTAAAAGATTGATTATCCATCATTAAGGAAATTATTAATTGTGAATTGGTTAACTGAATGTTTCACAATTATATTATTTTTACTAAATACCCAAATATCATAGATTTTTTGTGATTTTGTTCAATATTGTATATCAATATTATAGACTAGTTGTTATTGGTTATAAGAGTGATGTCTAATCAATGTAGGTAACCTATAGATATTTATTATTTATATTTATATTATATATTAGCTAATAAATTGGTGTGTTTAGGTCATGTGTCTCTAATCATGAAACAAATCCATGTGAAATATATATTTTTCTTATATAATTTTTATGGCTATTATCACAATTTAAATATTGGATATGATCACATATGGAAATGTTTCCCTGTACTAGGGGTCATTGTTTTAATAAACATGACACCATATGATTGAAAATAGTGTTTTTGATTCCAAAGATATATCTTTCTCCATGAGAAAATAATGGGAATATCCCAGATCAATATAGGTCATTTATAACATCAAAAATGGTGAAATGTGATTTCTATTACAATATGGATGGTGTTGAATAATAATAGAGGAGGAAAAGTGTTTCACTAGGTTATAGACATAATATAATGTTGACTTTTCTTACAATGAGATGAGAGGTCATTGGAGTCATGTATGCATAAGAAAACACCCATGATTATGTTTAGTCCACTAATTATTAGTAGTGACCAACATTGATTAAGTGTTCAGGTTGAATAGTGTCTATTATCTTCGTAGTGATAGTTCACTTTATTATAGGCTATGGTTGGTGATGTTTTATAATACCTGTTGGGAGTTCCAATACTCATTTTATATATAAGAGATTATTAGACTATTTTACCATGGGAAATGGAGGATGGTTGTAGTCATTAATGTCAGGTTCTATTATTGATGACATACAAAAAATGGGTTAAATACTCTGGCATTTGTATTGGTACATAGAGATGGGTCATCTACAACCATATTGACTAATTAATGGGTATGTGTTAATTTATTGAATTTGTGGTAATGTGGTATGAAAATGTATGTAAGCATGGGGGATGTACTAAAGTGTTACCCACAATGGATAGATCATTCCAATCTTACAATGCCTACAACTCATAAAGCCTAACCATCAAATGATAATCACTGTTGGAAAAGTTTTTTTATAATTGGTGATATTGTATTACAGTTCTCATAATAAATTATATAAATAGATAAGATTAAGGTATAATATTGGTGGTTTCTTTTTTTTCATACTCACAACCTATATAGTCCATACCAAACACATGAAGCTGTCAAAATGTTCCATGGTTTTTTGTTTGTGGTTACGTTGTCTAATTTTATACATAAACATTTATTATAATCCAACTAGTTAATTTTTAGAGTTATGTGTGACTAATATGACATAATAATGGTTTATTCTATTAATTTTATTTTATTATATATTTTTATTCAATGTATATATCATGTGTCTTGTTTCTATTCATTTTAATTATCTTTAGAGGGTATAGTCTTTCCACTATCACCAAATATACTATCATCTTTATTTTATAGTCTACCCATATGATGATAAAGACACTAGGTCTAGTAATATTCTAATCCAATTTCAATGTAGTTTACTTGGATAAGGAATATTAAAATTGTGTTATCAAATAAGTTATTTATATTAAATGTAATTTAATACGTAGATAAAGTAATTATTGTGACTACAAATTTCCCCAGAAAGTCATAATATATTCTTCTCTAAATAGATGTATGAACAATAACACTTTAATAATATCACAATGGATTACTGAAAATGGGTTTCTACCAAAATTTAAGTGGGAACCATTATATAAAAAAATATGGAAATAAATTTCGTTTATGTGGGTTTAGAAATCATATTTGAGATTAATATTTTTTACTTCCTCATGAAAATATATTTTATATGATATTAAACATTTTGGATGATTTTATAGTGTACTAAATCAAACCCATATTGTTCCCATTAAGAAATTTCTAAGATACATCAATGGAACATTGAATCATGGGTTTAATTGTGATTGAAAAGGAAATATTGACATGTTTTGATATGAAAATATATATATATATATATAGTGGTAAATTAATAACATAAAAGTTCAGTATGCAATTGATTTTTTATAATTTGATAGATGTGTCTATTTTGGTACACTATATAACAATAATTGGTGACCATTGTTATAGTTGTCCTGGAGTATTTTTTTTACTAAATCAAGTAATAATAGGATTGATTTGGTTGAAAAAAGGGATGATATCAAGGTGGATGTGAAGTTTCAAATACTTATTCCATGTGATAATATTGTTTCTATCAATATGATGAGAGATCATGTTCACTGTCCTTTATCAGATAACACTGGATTAAAATATGACATCATAAATGATTATGTTGAGTATGATATGTTACAGATGGTATTTATTCCAACAAACGATAAATGAGAGGATTTTTTCATTATTCCACAATCAATGGATTAATTTTATAAAATGGTGATGATGATGGGATTTCAACCTCAGTCCATTCAGTGTTATATTTCTGTGATTTCATCCCCATAATTCTTATCTTTGAATTTTTTTAAAAAGTGAAGTAGAAAATTATTATGGGCTCTTGAAAACCTTGTGATGCTCTCCAACTCTCGGTTATGTCAGTGGATCCTGCACAGGCCCCTGCCCCCTTAGTGGGGGAGGGATAATCCTTTCCCATCAGTATAGTGGGGACCTCTTTCTGGCCCTTCTCCAATCCAGACTTCCTACAACCATTCCCGGAAGTTTCTTTAAGCCCTAAAGTGTCGGAGCTCGTTGATGGCCTTCATAATCTACATATTTCGAAATCAGAATTCACAGAAACCACCTTGATTTTGAATCTCATGATGGTCGTTCGGCTCAAGAAGAGGATTCCATTGGAGGATGCATTCTATGGGTTTGTCTTTGGCTCATGGGATCTCAATGAGAGGGTGATATTCATCTTACTCAACAGTCATCACATCCTGATCTGGTTTGAATTGGAGTTAGACCTCATAAAAGCTTAATCGAGCACCCCGCATAGCTTCAACGAGTTTCAATTATTCCTCTTCATTTGGTCCTTCGAATTTCATATGAACTACAATTCGCCAGCTTCGGTGGTTTGGGTGTGTTTTCCCAACCTCCCATTTCTGTTCTAGAATCCCTCTATTATTGGACTGCTAGGTAATCTTGTTGGAAGGTTCTCATGTTTAAAAAGTCATACTGTGGCATTTTTTCACCTGGTGAATTCAAGGGTCTGTGTGGAATTGGATGTGTCTTGTATGCCTTTCAATTATTTTTGGATCATGATTTTTTAGGAATACGAGTGTAAGAAATTTGTAATTTATCAGAACTAGTCAGATTTATGTTCTTCATGCAGTATATTGGGACACTCTTCGGAGGTTTTCCGAAAGTAACTCTCTTCTCATTCGAAGGAGTTCGGTAGTTAGGGAACTCAGATTACCGCAAGGAGGGAGAATAGAGATAATTGGAAATCTCTAGAGGTTTTTGGGGAGACTGGTCTGGAACATATGGCATCTGGTGTTGATGGAAGAGGTAGGGATTATCAGTCACTATGTTCTATGGAAGAGGTATATCTCATAGGTGTTCATGATATGTATGTTGAGGTGTTTTATGGTGTTAAGTCGCTGAAAAAAGATGTGGTGACACATGATAACATGTAGGTGGCTGTAGTTTTTGGCAGGTTCAGGCTGGATTTTGAGGATCCAAGTGGCCTTAGTCTGCAAAAGGGGGTCGAATTGGTCTAGTACAGAGTGGATGGGTTGGGACATACATTGTTTGGCAGTAAGTTGGTTCTTAAATGAATGGTGGGGGTAGAGGGGGATGCTGAATCAGATGTTGCAAAATACTTTAGAGTCAGGGATGTTGGGGCTTCAATGATGCGGTCAGGTCCTTGCTACAATGGAGTAATAGGTTTGAAAACCTTCCAGATGAGGGTCTTAATTCTGATACTGTGGAACAGGTTATTGTTGATGTGGTCTATATGAAGGATTCCAATGGAAGCGATCCTGGAATCTTGGCTAAGGAAGATTCTATTTCGAGGATCAATATAAGTCTTTAGAGGAGGAGGGGGAGGAAGTACTATTCCTTTTTACCGCCTTCGTTAGAGGCTCGGTCCTCAAAAAAAGATAATTGATAAGAATATCTCCTCTCACACATTAAACCATCAGATCAAAGGGAGCATGGATGATCAATGATTGGATCTACTCTTAAGATCTGAAGATGAGGTGGTTAAAAATTCCTTGTTGATAAATGAATGTGAAGAGGAAGCTTCTAAAATTATGGTGAGGCCCCTAAGGGTGTTCCCCACCAAGGAGAAATATTCATGGATTGACAAAGAGGATTTAATTCTAGTAGGGGGATTCAATAAAGGGAAGATCAGCATTGAGGAATATATACACTCTTGGGATCAGCTCGCTTCTAAGTTTGAAAGACTGATGTTGGAGGTTCTAGGTACCCAGGTCTAATAATTATCTAGGAAATTGGTTGGGGGGAAAATTCTAGTTGGGTTAAGTTAATTTTTAATGATCCTATTTAGTTTGGTGTCCATGATTTATTGGTTGGTTTGGGAGAATTTCCTGCGGGAGGGGTCTACTGGTGTTTTTTCCTCTGTGTGGTTTTGTTGTGTGTTTTGATGGTTTTTGACCATCATGATACTGGGATCTATTTTAGAAGGGGTAAGAGAATGATGTCTTCACCGGTGATTTCCATTTAGACTGGATTATTGAGAGGGTGTTGTTATACCGTCGGTTCTTGGCCTGTTCAACTTTGCACGAGACAGCTTGATGAATGGTCCTACATCGGTGGATTCTTGTGACATGGTGCATTTGCTGGGTAGGGGAATATTACGTTGTTTGTCATGTTTTTCTTCCCTATTGTATTTATTTCGCACTCACAACATTGGACTATGTGGTTTCACGCTTTTTTCTCAAAAGTATTTGATAATAAAAAATTTAATTTTCAGCATGTATAAAATTATCAATTAAATGAATTTATTTTCCCTTATTGTGGTGAATATTATCAGGGGGAGTTCATAAATGGAAAATATATTAATTAATATAGTATGTGAGTGAGTTGTTCTGTGTGAAACATGTGTTGTATTCTAACATGTCTTATAAGATTTTATTATTTTTTACTTTATTCAATTTTCCATGTTTTGGGAATGGAAAATGAAAAATTTTAAGAAAAAGATCTCAGTTAGTATCAAAATATTTGTTGAATTAAAATCAGATCACTTTAATAGATAGCAGGATATTATTGATAACTATTTTTCCCACAATTACCTAACTTGCATAGGATTAGATATATTTTATTTTAATAGGACAACCTAGGTCAACTAAAAATATCAACCGACTTAGGGTACCAAAATGGCTGAAGCACATTCAAAACCACCATGGGTTGGTGGAAATTACCTGGGTATCAGGAAGAGAAATATATGAATAATTTCACCCTTATTTAAAAATATGACAATAGATAAACATTCAAATTAGTATTGTAGATATCCATAAAACATCATATGTCAAAAAAACCCAACTATAATTATAACGTCTAACAACCAAATAGTAATGTATAGATAAAACAATATCAATAATGTAGGATCATAAAAAACTCTTAGATCTATCTCTATGTTCCCAAACATGACCATCATCCCAACCAACTAGAAAGAAAGACGATCTAGGGGAGTCATCCTCAACATCATGTTCTTCCCTTGAAATTTTTATTAATAAACAAAGTTTTTATATAGTCAAAGGGATAAATAAGGTGTGAGGAAAATGAGACCAGAAGATTACCATAATTAATCTATACAATATATATCCATATGAATTAATTTGTTCTTTTTCAAAAATTATTTTATAAAAAAAAAAATAAATCCTTCTACAATATAAAATCATTCATTGGTTTTATTTTCATAAATAAACCATATTCTAATATGAAAATTATTGTGAAATAAAGTTTATAATTGAGGAATAATATTTTAACTAATCTATAACATCATGCTTCGATTTCAATATCAAGTTAGTAATGAAGCTTGTTAAATAATCATTTATGTAAAGTACCCACAAAGAAAAAAATGTAAATCCCAGACAAGAGAGTGAACAAAACAGAGACACATAAATGAATACTTATTAGATAAAGTGAATCTTAAATTTTAGGAACCTTAGAAATCTTTTAAGGCTACCCACATTCCACTGTGGAATCAATGGAAGCTACCCTAGTGAAAGATTACACCACTAAATTTCACATACTTTTAGTTTTCTCTTATAACTCAAGGATTACAAATATGGTTTATACCATCAATATATTTCCTAAATGCCAATCCAACATTGTATATATAAAAAATCTATAAACATTTCATACTATTTCTAATAATAAAAACCCATTTCCTTTTTAAAATCAACTTTGAATTATGTTAAAAAATACATCATGTTCAATTTAAAGAAAATCGATTACACCCCTTAATCATGAAAATAACTCGTATATATGAAAAATTTAATTTTATAAATAAAAACAAATTTTCAGAATCACAAGAACACAATAGTTTCATGAGATATACCACATGATATTTATACCTACATCAAGAAAAATTAAGGGATCATTGTCTAAAACATCAGTAATCCAAGTGGAAATGGTCAGATCCTTCCGAAATAAGATAAGATGGAAAAAATTAAAATTCACAATTTCCATGGTACAAAAAATGTTCTACTGTCATAAGTATTCAATGTCATGGAATATGATAGGAATGATAAAATCATAATACTTCTAACTCAATATATTAAAATCAATGGAGATCCAGTCTTTTAATCAATAAGATGATTGCCTAACTAGAAGTGGGAGAGATCCATGATCATCGCCATATATCCTTCGGATCAAATAAAATCATATTGGGGATGATAGGTTGAAATTAAAGGATTTAAAATATAATTCCCTACCAAAATAAGATTGATTCCCTTACTAAATTTCATATTCAAAGCCAACATCGGTGAGCCACTAGACATCCAATAATTGGATGGTAGGTAATGGTTGTGATCATAAACCTATAGGTAACCACTAGCAGGACACTGGAAGTCCATGTCTGGTTGGTGGAACCTACCAACCTGATAGTCTTTGTACAATATGCACTATTTTGATGGTATCCCTTCGCAAGTTAAACATTTTACTATTGTTGCTACGAACTACCCACATCTCCTCTTCTAACCTATGTATGTCAATGAAAGAAAAATTTAAAAGAAAATAGAGTATTTTAACTAATTTTATATATTTTGATGTGATAAAAAAATGATTCATTACTAGTTCCTCTAAGTTTAAAAATATATTTATGTCCAATAGCTGAAAAATCTCCAATGTGAGATATTTTTTTCACTAAGAGATAATTAAGGGAGATGAAGATTTTACATGTTGAATAATTTTTTCCAATATAAAATTTTATTTAAATACCATTTTTCGATTGATGTATTTTTTTAGAAAGAATATAATTTTGAATCTAAAGTTTTAAATTTTTTTATTTTATGTAATGGTATTTTTGGATGTTTGTAAAATAAAAAAAATATATTGGGTTTTATAAATATGGGGGTTGAATATGTTTTACTGTTTTATAGAAACTTAGGATCCGATCATGGGATTCAAACAATAATAAATTTTTCATGCTTAAAAATTTGACATGAGTGAGATTATGTTCATGTTACATAAGAGAAGAATATCCTAGTGGAAACATAAATCATTCCAAATCCTACTAGTTTATGACCAGATAAATGTTTATACATATGGTTTATCACTATGAAATCTATTTTGACCAAATACATGAAATAATCCCTTGAGGGAAAGTATTTCAAATTGATAAGACATTAGAGATAACATTCCTTTTTAAAAAAAATCATTGAAAAAAATTTATGTTATTGTTTTCCCTTCACAGTAATTATGATGAATGGTTTAACATATGTTGGGATATATAATTCAAAAATTTATTGTATATCCTAAGATAGTAATTTTTTCTCCCTTGAATCTTGATTTACACATTAAAGTATAACCACTTTTTAAAAATATAGCCACTATTTGTTGATCACCTATCACCCATAAGTCAAAAAAATAAGGATTTTAGATGTGGAAATTACTTTTTCTTGTATAGAAAACCAAGAAGAACTATACAATTAATTCTCTTCCCATGATAACCTGTTCACCTATAGTTGTACCATGCCCTATTTCTTGAATGCTAACCATAGCCAGACTAGGTAAAACCTGCCTCCCTACACTTACCTTCACTATTAAGGGGTAATATTGCATGGCATGAAATTGCCTCGCCAAAACCAACAACTAGTGTGAATCGCACACTAGACCTGATGGACATAGCCTTCAATCGTAACCAATGGCTCACCCCATGAGGGAACTTTTACTAAATTAGTTGGATAATGATGGTAATCAATAGAAAGTATAATAGAACAAATATTTATTATAGTAACTCCATCATTGTAATGATTCTATTATGTCATTTTTGATAGCATAATATGTGTAATGTATTCTCCTATATTGATCCACTGAAATTCATAAAAATTCATATTATGTTGACTGGGTGACTAGAAAGCTGGTCCTTTATTATTAAAAAATTAATCATCTATTTTGGACTTAAAATAAAACTAAAGGATCAGTATTGGATAAGTTTTTCCTAAACCCCCTTTCATAGTTGAGTATATAGATTCCTCTGGTAAGGGGTATTTTTACATCTATGAAACCTCTCAAACATAAGAAATTAATTTTGATGGTTCCAATTAAGTGAAAATAAGAAATATGGTGGAAGAAATAACATTCAACTGATTGGAACTAGGAATAGAGTTTATATCACTAAAAATAACTAATTCAATAAACATTTCCCCTAATAGAACTATATTCTTTAAACGAGAAAGAATACAATGCACACATCATAGGAATATAAATAGTCTCTCAAAAACTATACAACCATGTAACCATAAAGGGATGAAAAAAGGGTGCATTCTATAATATCAAATCTGAGTATACTCTCAAGAATGACTTCATACACTTTCTTGACAACATGTTATAGTTTATTACAATGTTTTATTCGGAAAAAGGAATATATCATATTCTATAATTTATATAATTTCATAGTTGTTATTTTGGAAATTCTTCTTATAACTCTATCTAATATAGATTATCAAGACATAATTGTCAAAATTGTTTATCCAAAATTTATTTTTACCACTTTCTAAAATTTACACAAAAAATATAACATATGATGACACCACTCAACCCAAATATTGATCCTCTTCTATATCAATATATGTATCAGCTCTCTAGAAATCTCTTATTTTAAAGTACCAATTAAATGGATGTCAATTAAAATTGAATTAAAAAATTGAAAAATTCAACATAAGGATACATATACTGCAATCAATATTGACATTAATTCTATTTTAATTGACTAAGAATAATTCTTTGGATGGGTCCCAATTAAGGTCTATTTATGGGTAAAATTACCTTTAAATAATTGAAATACTTCACATTATCCATTGTGGGATTCATCATATCAGAAAAACTATTTTCACTAAATTGTGATATATGGAAGCTTTTTGCCTTCCAGGATTCATGTCTATATAAAAATTCCATGGGATACTTCATTTATGTTAAGATTAAGAGGTATTCACCTCTATATTTTATTTAGGTAAAAAATTAATCATGTCCATTGACAATATGAGGAACTTATTTAATAGGAAATTAAATTCCAAGTACCATGAGGATGTTCAAATTAATCATTATTAGCTATGATTTTTTTCAAAAAAATGTGAAATTGTTACAAATAAATTAATTCAAAACCCAGAATATGAAACTTTTTATACTCAATATCATCACCATATTTTGATTTCCTTATAAAATATTTAAATAAAATGATATAATATCTATGTTTATTACGTATAGATATTGTATGAAATGTAAAATATATATAAAAACCATTGAAAAGGCCATCACAAATGAATAAATTTATATGTGGAGTACATCAAAAAGAATATATCGATTTTCCTCTCGAATATGGTTGACAAATATAAAATTTATTTTGTTATAAAAAATTTCAATGATTTATGGTTTTCAAACACCACCATATATACTCATACAAAAGAAACATCATATTAATTACAGTTTCAGATTGATTACATTTTACCAATAAACATTCAAATTACATAACTCTGAGTACTAATTTATAAACAACTATAAAATGAATAATTGTCAAAATAAATAAATTAAATAAATTATATTAGAATTATGATAATAAATTTTAATATATTTATAATCTTATAAAAGTTAAAATCATTACAAATAATCATTCCATTAGAATTATCATCTCTTATCAATTGTCTAAGGTGAACATTTAATTGCATTAAAAATTCAAATAATATTATGGAGAAAACCTCTAATATTAGAATATAAATTTAATAAATAATTTATTATATAAAATTTAAAATCCTATGAATATTATTCTTAAATTACCAAAGACAGAGATTTTATATTACCTTTTAATAATTCATGGTATCATACCATGTTCTTTATATAGGTTTATGCTATTTAATAAAATATCCTTTTTAAGTGAATTAAAATTAAATGGAATATATTTATTACCCAATAAAATTAAATTTAATTGTAAATTGTCCTTGTTTTATGAAATTGAAGGACATGATACATAGTTTATCCTGTATGAAACAATAATAATTCGAGTTTTTTAATCTATATTTTCTTCTATATACACGTTAGATCTTAGTTTATGTATATATCAAAATTGTATAACCACTATATTATTATAGTGTTTTCCTCAAAAATATTACATTATAAAAATAAACCATAGATCCAATAAATACATATTTCAGCATTCATGTTCCATAATAATAGTTTGGAATACCTAAATCACCAATCCTGGTGATGGAATCACATTAAACCGTTATTTTCATATAATAATATTTCCAATTCACATAAGGGTTTCCTTAATTAACCATTTCCTAATATATATTAATCTTAATTTTAAATGTTAAAAATCATTCCTATTCCCATTCGATATATATATATAAACATTTATATTTATTATCTATAACCAAACCATAAATATCCTCTATAACTAAGTGCTCATCAATCATAGTTTATGAATTTACAAATTCAAATGAGACTTTATATTAATCAAGATGCATAAAATTCATACTATTCCTTCAAGTAATAATTAGTGGATTCATTCATGTTCTCATAATATAGGTAACGACACTTGGAAATATTTTCTCTATCCAAATCATGACTTCTCACAAATCTGAATCACCTTTTGTCCACTTTTTATACAATACAATTTAAATTTTTTATATAAGAACATTCCCCATCTCATTAAACAATAAATTTTATATACCATTAATTATACCTAGAGTATTTGAATTATGAAACCCTTTCATGTATACAGTTAATGAGTACATATTATTCAAATGGACCACATTAAGCATAGTGGTGATACATTTATTATATATACATCAATATTAAATGTATACCATGGCATATTATCATAGTAAGTACAAGAATCTATAATTATATACCACTGAATGTATTATAGAGGAACTTAACATTAGAATAATGAAAATTTTCATCATTGTTATGACTACTAAATACTATGGAAAAATACCTATCATTTGAGCATGTTTATTGGTGTTGTAAGCCTACCTATTTTTATCAACTATTATATAATTCAAATATATTATATTCAGATTAACAAGATCATATATGATTTACTACATATTCTTGAATTCTAATTTTACTCAATAATCCTCATTCTTTATAAAATTACTACCCATTAGTCATTCACCCAAAAATCAATTCAATTAAAATATGTTAATTTGTATTCAATTTTGAGGAATGTAATTTTCATCACTCTAGACTTTGTTACTTTTGTATAAACTACGTGATGTTATACCCTAAGCGGTATGACCATAGAGTATGATTAACTCTTTTCTCAATGTAGTTGGACGATAAACTATGAACATTTCCTTCACCTAAGTATACATGCATTAGAATTAGGTAAATCATTGAAATTGTATCCACTCTACCATGATCATGAATAACAAAACCTCAAATTTTTATCTGTTAAATGTTCATAAATATAATCCAATTTTTTCATATATCCTATAACATTAAATTATACTAATCTATATTTTTATGACAGAAAATTAAAAGACCCCAAAACTAGTATCCCAATGTTGGAAATTACATTATTATGTTGTTATAAGATACATGGAATCTCATCTTGAGGGATCTAATAACTTAATACTCTGGGTAAACTAGACGTATAATTGAAATTCACATTATAATTTAAAATATAAAATACTAAATTGTATTTTTTGTGAATTCCAAATTTCAATTTTTCATATCCCTTTATATAAATCATTAAACAGTTCCTTGTATACTATGAAAAATAAAAAATAAAAAATGGGTGAGTTCAGATGCTCAAAAAGGGTATGCAGGAAGTAGAATCAATCTTGAATAAGTTATCATAATCAATATTAAAAGAAAAACTACTAAAACATGTTCCATTTAAAAAATAACTTGAGAATAATATGGTAGGAATAAATGATCATCTAATATATTTATATACATAATCACATGATCTGGAAATGTATCAATGAAAATTTTAATTAATATAATAAGTATATGAACATTAATAATTAATCTCATGATGAGGGAATTCGTATTGTTAGACGTCTGAACCATACTATTAAGGTCTTTCATAATACAGTTTAAAACTATGTAAAAATACCTATCATATGAGCATGTCATATAAATCATATAAATATGATAAATTCAATATCATGTCTATCCTTTAATGTTAGTAATGGGAA
Source organism: Viscum album (assembly GCA_963277665.1). NCBI lineage: Eukaryota > Viridiplantae > Streptophyta > Magnoliopsida > Santalales > Viscaceae > Viscum > Viscum album. The sequence goes on from OY728125.1 coordinate 226,488,990, forward strand.
ACAAATTACATTGATTCACAAGGAAATATTATGTTGTATATAATATATACCATTTCATTTCCCATTTGATTGAAGTGCATATAGATCTAGGTTATTCTAGTAAAATAAAGAAATATTAGTATATAATGGATATTGGTGTTAATATATTTTCATCTTTTAATGTGATTCTAAGGATATCTAATAAGAAATAAAATAAATACACAAATATAATAATATTACTTCCTCTTCGGATAACCTCTCTAAGTTTATACCTAATGTGTTATTACGAGGTATTCCTAATAAAAATGACAATAATATTTTTTTATAGAATTAATTAGTATATTTTATTAGTGATTTTATAAACTAAAGTGTTTTGTATGTGTTACTATGGTGGGATATGTGTATCCTTTTCTTAGTGGGGAGAGGAAACACATAGTGTATTTGAAAAAGATAAAGTGATACCCATAATTTTCTCAATCTAAAAGACTCCAAAATAAGTAATTACAAAAACATATATGTGATAAGGTTGAAATATGGTCATAAAATTATTTTTTAAAATGTTTTTATTCATTTATATCCCTTATCTTCTTAGTTTAACCCCCCCCCCCATGATAAACTATTTATTATTCGTCGAGGCAGTTATATTTTAACTGTTTTCACAATTAACTATAGTATCAAATTAAGTTTAATTTATTATATAATATAAATAATTATTATTGAAAATTTGGAATAAATTTTTTCAATTTCAATTTATAAAATTGGAATAATTCTATTTAATATTAATCATACAAATGCATCCAGAAAATGTTTTTTTAATTGAAAAGCTTTCAAAGTATTAAAAAGTTTTTATAATTGAATCTGAAATTGATTTCAATGATATGAATTTTATAATTTTTTTTAAAACTGTACTAATTTTAAATTAATATCATTTTAAAATATAATTAAACCTTGTAAATATTTTAAATGAAAAGGAACATTTTAATAAAATATAGTATTTTTCACTATTTATCAAAAAATTAATACCCTCATAAAAATATCAAAAATTCAAACAAATATAACTTATATAATTAAATTTAAAATACAAAATTTAGTTTTTCAGATAAATTTTAAACAATTGGTAATAATTAATTTTCAAATATGTTTATAAAGCACGATGAAACCGGATTTTGGAACAATACAGTTTTTAAGAAAACATTCATTTTCCTTTTGAATGATTTTTATTTTCATTTTTAATCAAAATATTTACATTGAATTTATTTCACATATATATAAACCACATAACCTTCATAATTTATTTATCATTAGTCATACCCGTCAATATAACATCAATGTTATAATGGCTATGTTTGAATAATAATATTTTGATATAGTATTTTTTTGTTCTAAAATAGTGTTACATGATACACAGCCTATTAATGAGATTTATTTTATTTAAAAATAAATATATAGTAATTTATCTAATCAATGAAATATATTATGTGATTGATTTTTCATGACATATATTATATAGATGATGATATTCCTCTTTTAAAATCATAGGGTGTTACATTCCCCCCCCCCCCCAAATAATATGTGTCCTCACAATTTAATCTTGATCATAGAAATTAATGTTTTGACATTTGAAAATACCTTGGATGGTAACCCAAATAATAAAATGGATTAACAAAACATCATCTTTATAAGAGATAAATGAGTGTAAAAAGGACATCTATAAGAACACATAACTCAGTTTTCATGTAGGGGAAAATGGTGGGAAACAACGATATAGACAAGGAATAAAAGTGTACTATTTTTGAAGAGTGATAGAGATAATTGATATCCTAAATTTTAATGATCAATGGGAAGATAAGGACAACAGAACCATAAATTTTTTATTATTTAAAAGGACATTTGATTCATTGTATATAATGTTAATAGGATAACATTTTTTCAAGATAATGTTCATAAATTTTTGCAATTATTTTACTATCATTGTAGAAACACAAGGAAATATATTTACATAATATATTTTTAATTATATTTTCATGTAAATATTTTTATAGTGCAACATTGATCATTTATATCATTAGTTTTAATGATTAATGGGATGATAAAGACATCAAAACCATAAATATGTGATGACTTAAAAGGCCATTTGATTCAGTGCATATGAAGTTAATGGGATAACATTTTTTTCAAAATCATTTGCGTAAAGTTGAGAAATTATTTTAATTTCGTTATAATAACACCATAAAATATAATTACAAAATATATTTTTAAGTATAATTTCATCACATGTTTTAACATAATTTCATACTCTAGGAAATGAATATCCAAGATGAATATTGTTATTTCTGAAGTGGTAAAATTAAATTTTAATTATTCAGGAGATCCGTGAAATAATAACAAAATATTCCTTCTGTCTTAAAGAAAAGATAAATGGATATATAAAGTTATTAAATATAATAAATAAGTCTAAAATACCTCATAAAAACTACTAAAAATCAACTTAATCCATTTAAAAAATATGTAACCTTAACACTCATCCAAATTTTATTTGAGTAAATTCAATATCCAAAAAATTAGAAGGAAGGTCACTACATCACCATTATATTCCTCAGAAAATATAAAGTAGAAATTATTATCACATACCAATTATGTGGATACATTAATCATAATAAAATAATAATTAAAACCAATAAATTTCGAAAAAAAAATATCTAAGGATGTCGATTATATTCCCAAAATCCAAACAAGCAGCAAACTCTAGAAAAGATATTATAAACGATCAAACAACAAAATAATTTCAATGTCACCAATACAATATTGAAAAAAAACATTATCACTGTTATAACAACATTGAAAAAATATTTACATCTATCTTACATTAAGTATGTGTTTTTCAAAAATACCATCTTTCCTCTGAATCTCTTTTCCGGGTCATCAGTACCATTCAATACATGATTTTAAAACCTTAAAGAAAACATTTTTAGTATAATAATTATACATTTAATTGTATCTATAACATGAATATAATTTATAAAATATACTAATAACATAATTAGTGAACCCAAACTCAAGCACTATATTCATTCAACTTGATCTTTTGTAATATTATAATATCGGTTGTGTTCCCTTATTTTAGTCTGAGGTATACTCTGTCGACAATTGGAGAATTAATTTCCACATAGCCCCATATCCTTATAGTTAATGCATTAGATATTTTAAATTTATTCATTTTCCATATAATCTATAACTTGATTCCATTTCTGTCCACACATGTAGCAAATACACATTGCCTTCAAGAAAGTACTAGAGTGTTTCCTTACGTAATTATCACATGTGACAAAATCCTTCTTTTCCTACTTCTATTTACCTATTATTTATTAAATAGACTATTCTTATATTTTTTTCCTTTGAATCCATAAGACTTTTAAAATTATTAATTCTCTTGGTAGCATATGAAAAAAATATCCTTGTTTGATAAGAATTGTTTGGAGATGAGTTCCCTTCAGAGTATTATATTTAATGCCTAAAATGGTCAATATTAATATTTGGATTATGTGTGTAGTCTGTACCATTCCATGATACACTTGTATATTTTTCCTCAAACATATCAAAATTTTCCTCTTATATTTACCTTAAACTAATGAATTTTATCTCTATATCCACTTGTTTCTCATGAGGAAATTTCTTTTCCAAGAAGAGTACCTTAAAATCCTTTTATTCCGTGTTTGTAATTTCACCTTCATAATTATTATTTTTTAATCAATTCCAACCATTGATCTGTATCTATCAAGAGTCCATAAACTAACTTGACAACTTTTCATCTTTCATTTCTTCACATTCTGAGAAATATCTTTTCTATAGAACTTTTCCACTTCTCTTCTATAAATGGATTTTTACTCCTATTAAATGTGGCATGTTGTTGACACATAAATCGGTATAACATTGTTACAATGGGTGGGGGATCAGTAGGATGATCAATACAGGAAAAGTTATTCATCATAATCTAAGTCAATTATCCATATAATGTTGTAATTTTATTATTTATACCTATAATCCTAGCTCAAGATTAAGTATCTTGTCTATGAGGGAAATTCCCACATAGGCTATATACCTTGATATGGTTATCTTTCCTTCCACTAGGATCTATTTATATAACATTTCATATTATATATTTGATCATAATATTATGAAACAAAATATATAATCTCAAAAATAGTGGTATACTTAGAATAAATTGAATTATTTATATATTTTTTATCTTATAATAAGAAACATAGTTTCTTTGGAAATTTTTTCAAAGCATAAAAATATTTATAAATATTTTATAATGGTTTCTAACAAAATTTGAATTTTACTAAACATAACCTATAGGAGTGTCAAAAAAAGTTTGTCGTATGGCCCATTTTCCTACACCATGTAATTCTTGAGTTATTCGAGATACACCTTTTTCAAGGTTATTACCACTATATACATATGTTCCAAAACCATATCCACTTTTAGTATCCAAACATGGATGTATTTCTAGGAAAAACCATACAAAAAGTTTTTCAAAAAAAATATATTTGTTTATTTAATATATATCCTCCATGTATATAATGTTTTTAAGTTCCCTAATATCTTTTTTAATAATTGTAGTTCCCAAGGATTATACTAACCATGATCTAACGCAATCAATAATGATCCCCAACCTTGTACCCATAGATGGTGGTTACTTTTTTACATTGTCATAAGATATCAGGATTTACATCTTTAAGGACAGAATAGTTTATAATTCTTGGTAAACTAGATACAAAATTTAAATTCACGCAACAATTTCAAGCATAGAATACAAAATGTTTTTTCATTCAGAATGAAATATTTCCAATTGTCATATCCTAGAAAATAAATCGTTAAACACTTCATGGTATCCATGAATAAAGAAAATAGTATAAAGGGATGATATTAGATTCCTAATATGGGAAATAATACAGTGGAAACAATCATTAATATATTAGAATAATCAATATGGAAATGAAAATAAATGAAACATATTCCACTTAAAAAATAACATGAGTATAATATGGATACAATAAATTATTATCTAATAAATCCATATATATAATAACATGAGCATGAGACATATACATATAAATAATGACTAATAGAATAATAAAGTGGAAATTAATAATTGATCACATAATTAGGGAATGATTCATTTCATTAATTTGAAACACACTATAAAGGACATTCACAATACAATTAAAAAATAGGGGTAATAACCTATTTAATTTATAAAACTAATTTTTCTCATAAAAACTGTTGATGTATCGAGGAGCTATCTATAATGGGGCCCCAAAAATAACATACTATGTCCAATTCATACCAAATTTTAAATGGTTTTATCATTGTAAATATAATCATAAAAAATTAAAAACAACCAAATAAACTATTAATATATATACCATTCAAATTAAAATATTCCTAAACCACCCATAGTAATATGTTTAATGGTAATTAAATTGTATATTCACAGTCATAGTGATCATAAACCATGAAAATATATTTTAATTGTGATATTAATACAATATATACCCATTTTATCATATGTAAAAAAAATTATATATGTCATTGATGAATATAAATACCATAAAGATATACTTATTAACCTTCTTGAGGAAAATAAATTTTTAACTTTGAAATCAACACTAAAAATTAAAAATAAATAAAACATTTGGAAAATAATTATATTTTAAAATAACCATTTGAAACATAAAATATAATCTATAAAACTTTGATTGTTCATGATGTTAATAAATTATTTTCATATTTTAAACGTTAAAATAAGTATATTTTCAAATTTTCAAATAAATCAAAATGGGCCTTTTTTGTAAAATGACATAATGTTTCCATTAATACTAATTTTTAAAATTCATACATAGATAAATTTATATTTAAGAAAATTAATGTAAAATTTTAAAAACATTTTTTATAAAAAATTTAGAAAACAAGGGTTTGTTAGAAAAATGATTTTTGAACAATGAGAGAAATGATGTAGGATTATATTGATAAACATTTTCTTAATAATTTTAACTAAAAAATAGAGTGATATGGTATTATTACAAGAAAAAATCATTAATAATGAAAGGAGAATAATAAAAATTGGTTTTATTAGACAATGATCATATAATTTACTTCAATTTAAATTGAATTAAAAACAATCTCAGTTAAAATGAGATTGAAACATAAATCTATTATAACTTTTCAAATTTTTAATCATAAGACCCATGAAAGGTATAACATAAAATTAATAATTAAATAGAATTAATTTAAATATATCCATGATATAATATATAAAAATGGGTAGAATATACACCACACTAAAGGAATAAGTGGTGAATATGACGTATGTCTCATGAAACCAAAATGAGATAAGAAATCCTTTCTTCTTATTTGATTTGATTCATTCACTTAAAAACATACTATATAGTTAATATTGTTTTATTATACATTAATTTCATTAACATAAACATATATTTCATACAATATATTATTTACTGATATTCCTTTATCATTAATTTCTTTACATTTATTTCTAAAAACAAATGTTTCAATTGATAATTGCTTTGTATTTCAAATATGTTTTGGTCTTGTAATTTCATTCCATTTACATGGATCCTGGTTATATCATCACTAAAATATTATCAATAATTTTACTATCATATATATTCATTATATATGTAATTATATTAATTTATAAAATTTATTGATAGTAAATGGATTAAACTGTTCTTGGTGATGGTAAGCTGAATGTACGCAAGAACATTCTTTCTATTTTTCTCGATGGGAAGAATGAATGGAATATAAATGTTAAGTATACATTACAGAATAATTATTATATTATATATATATATACATATCATTTATACTAATCATATCAAAAAAATTTATAATCAATGTAAATATTAAATGATAAACATTCTACATTTCTATGTTGAGGAGGTAGTCCACACATACAGATGAGTGACGTCGCTATTTTCTAATAGATTAGAAGGTAAGAAGACATAGGTGATATTATATTTCAATAATAATTTTAATCCCATAAATATCACACATATTCATTATCATTATTATTACTAACATTCATGTAAAGGGTAAATGAACAACAATTCAAATCACTTTTCATGGAGGTAGTCCTCCCGAAACACAAGCGATATTCTTGTATCCCCCACAGAATGGTAAGTAATAATTTTTGTGAGATATAATATTTTAATAAGTTCAATAATTTCCTAAATATAATATAAATATAATAAATCTATAATTATATCCAAACTTTAATGGTTTTGATGGAAAATGAATCAAATAGGTTTGCAAGGGGGTAGTATGTCGTAAAGGTGATTGATTGCTTCATTTCCCATTGGATAAAAGAAGATATGGATTTGATTTATGAAATTAAAATAATACTTTATAATTATATAGGAATAAAATTGTTATTATATTATCATAGTTCAAGAGTATTTAAAGGATGTGGAAGGAGAAATAAAACAACTATGCAAGTTTATGAATTTTACTCTTCTTCAAAGAGCATATTTAAGATTATACTTAAATAATTATTATAAAGGATTAAAATTAAAAATAATTCCTCTAATATGTTAATAGTGATGTAATTAATATATTTGGTAAGGTATTTTTGAATCCAAGTTTCTTTGTAACTATGAATAAGGGAGGAGAGTGGGTGGCATTTTATAAGTAGGGGAGAGGACACACAATGAATGTTTTTAAGAGATAAAGTGTTACCCAAGTTATTTTCATTCCAACAATCAAAAATGGGTAATTATTAATCATAATTGGTGATAAGGTCTAAATATGTCAATAAAATTGGTTTTCTAATGGTTTTAGGAGATTTTTAACCCTAATCTTATGAGTTTAACCACCAGCAAACCAATTTTTACCGTCAACATTGTAATTAATTTTTTAATGTTTTATATATTCTTTTTGGAAAAAAATTATATGACTATATTAGAGAATATATATTATGATTTTTTGAAATATGGAATTCATTTTTCCAAATTCAATTTATATAATTTGATGAATTCAATTTAAAATTAATTCTAGAGACGTGTTAAGAAAGTTGTTTTTCTAAAGATATATTTCTGGGGTTTAATAGATTTATATTATAATAAAATATGAAATTTATATCAATGGCATAAATTATATAATTTTTAATATAATTGAAATATATTTATTTTAAAATAAATTTAAAATATAATCTAAACATTAAATTATTTTTAGTAAATGGCAGTTTTCAATAAAAATCAGTATTCTTCACTATTCATAAAATTAGTAATCTTTTTTGGAAAAAAACAACAAAATTTCCCAAAACATAAATTTGACATGTGTATTTCAAAAATGAAATTATTTTTATAAATAAATTTTATAAAAGTTTTAATAATTTATTTTAAAAAATGTACACAATGATCGAAGAAACCGTCTTTTAAAAAAATAGTTTTTCAAAAAACATTTACTTTTAAAAAGATTTTATTATTTTAATTCATAATCAACAGATACTCATTGAATTTATATTATATATGTGTAACCCATATAATTTTATAATTTTTTTATTTCTACTCATACCCAAAAACATAACGGCATGGTTACATTGGTGATGTTTAAATTATAATATTTTAATAGAGTGTCATTAAGAAGCCCTAGGACTTTAGTTTTGGATCTGGTACAAAACAAATGTTGTGTCGTTTTTTCTACAAAAAATTTCAAAAAACAATATATTATAATATACATCTGAGGATCTTTTATAGTATAGGATTTATAAGAAAATTCCATTATTACATACTAAAAATGTTAAAATAATTAAAAAAATGCAGGGATTGAACATTACTTGTTCCAGCTCTTTATTGAAGATAAAATCCCTAAAACATTTAAATGATCCTAAAAACATTTTATAAACGATAGGGTGTGGAAAAGTTCTTATTATGGTTTTTTTTAATCCATTGAAAAACATTTTTGAAAAAACATATACATTTTAAAAATACCTTTGAAAATACATTTAAAAATACTTTTGAAAATGCATAGTTTGGAAAACACTTTAAATATCATTTGAAAATACATATAATTTTGAAAAAAAAATTGAAAACACATTTCTAAATCAAATATCTTTTTGAAAACTCCATTCAATGTCCATTGAAAACATGATTTTTAAAATGACTTTGAAAATACTTAAACCTATTGAGAAAATTATAATACCATTGAAAATACTTACATGCTCAAAAACATTAAAATACCATTGAAAAGTGATTATTCTATTAAAAATACTATAAAACTTATAAAAATAATTATGATTTGAAAATGATTCAAAATAATTCCATCATTTATCAAAAAATATTAAGCAAGATCTGGAAACCAAAACTATTCCCATACATCAGACTTTTAACGTTTCCTAGGAAAATAAATTTTTCTTAGGGATAGATTAACTCCCTACTTCCATTTCATGTTTGCAAATTCCAAGTGCCATTTTTTTATAAAAACATTTTTAGCTTACATTTCATATATAAAAATTTTTTATTAGAGTTTTTTCTTTAAAAATCACAATTGGTTAATAATATATAAAAACTTATATTTATATAAATATATATATAAATATGAATTTTAATTGGAAATCACTTAAGATATTTAGTTCAACCAAAACTCATGAAAATTATCCTTTGCTTGGACTGTTAAAAAAATAATTAACATCCTTGTATTTAAACATTCATTCATAATCTCATGTAATACATTTTATTTAAATATGATAGAAAGTGACAACTTTTATCATTCAAAACTCAACCTCAAATAAAGATATTAAATACTCATTTTCTTGATTCAAAATTTGATGCTTTTACATAAAAAAATATTTGTGTAAATTTATGAACCCTCCACATAAAATAATAAATATTTTAATTATTTTCACATAAAATAATAGATATATAATTTAGTTTTCTTAAAATACTCATAACCAAAAACAAATGTATAAAATACAAAATTTCAATAAGTAACATTTTTAAATGAAACATTCATCCTTTTATAATTTGAAAAAAAACAACTTGAGTAAGAAAACATTTAAAACTATTTGGTATATGAAATCAAATCATGAAATAATAGTTTAATGTGTATATATATACAAGGACATCATAAACATAAAAACCTTTATAAAATAAAAAATAATAAATTAATATCTATTTTAAAAATCATAACAACTTGGATTCAGAAAACCATAACCCAAAAACTAAAACCTTGAAAATATTAATATTTATAAATAAAATGATACTGTAAAATTATAATTTCAAATTAGTATCACAATTTTCAATATAAAATATATATTTAAAAGTAGTACAACAAACCTATATAAACATAACCTTCGAAAATAAATAATGTTGTAGGTTTTAAAGTAACTTATATAAAAATATATACATAAATATTTACATAACAAGAATATAAAACCTAAAAATATAAAATTTAAGTTTCTAAAAAAAATTTATACATTTTCATATAATTGAATAATAAAAACAAGAAATTAAAAATACATATATTTAATAGTTATTATTTTTTAAAATAATCAAATTCAATTTCTATATATATTAATTTAAATATAATAATACTTTATTTGTAAAGTATAAAACATATAATAATTGTAATTTGAAAATAATACATATGAATATACATGTGTCTGAAAAATAAGCTTGTAATTTGAAATTATATATATATATATATATATTCTCACTAACTTGTTTGCTGCAAACTGATGTGAGGGTCCTTCAAAAGGGTATTCAAACCAAATTGAGGTAGTGGCCTCCTACCTATATGAGGAAGGTGATAGGTCCAAGTTGAAGATAAATAGGTCAAGGATGATGAGTTATTTTTTAAGTGGGTTCATATATATATATATATATAGAAGTACATTCAGAATGTTGAGCTTCTAAAAGAAGTTGTAATAATTGAATGTGGCTACTTCGGATCGAAAAACATAATGCCTATAATAATATAAGGCTTTAACCAAGGTGTTAAAATCCGTTTCTTCCTGTGTGTTTAACTCAATGAGACTGGGTTATAAAACAAACATATTTTGTTTGAAAAAAATTAAAATATCAAATTCAAATCTAAATAAAATTTATGCATATATATTTGTGGATATGTCGAGATTTCCAAGTTTCCTCAGGGAACAAAAATCGATACTAGTGATGGTCGTAGGCCGAATACATTGGGAATAAAATTTAAGGACATGACTTTTCCAAATGGAATTTTAGTACACTTTGTATTGGTTGATTTTATTGTGTTTTGATTGCATTGGGAGATAGATAAAATAAGATATTCGGGAAAGCTGTGGGTTGATTTAGCTGAACTTCCGAGATAAGGGTTGTACTATGGGGATAGGAATAATGAGGAAAGATATTGTGTGGAGTAAGGATATGACTCAAGAGTTGATCAGATGGTGGTGGTGGTTTGATCCAATGGTTGTGGTTTAACCGAAAGTTTTTTTAGCGATCCAACATCATAATAGATCTTATTTATTTACTCCCCTATAAACTATTCCATCAAAATTGAAATTAAAAATGAATAACATTCCTTATTCATATGCATGTGTAGGTGAACTTGCCTATCCCACACACAAGTTGGTCCCTCTGGGTGCGCATTATGCTAATTATGTATGGCCTATTAGTAAGGTGCTTGATCTGCCTCTTCCATACAAGGCCACAATTCCACGTTTTTAGGTGTTCTTGTTCAGTCCTCCCCTAGTGTGGATCTTTCTCCCATGAGGGCTATAGGGATGGCTAACCACTTAGCCAAAATTTATTTTTTATTAAAATACAAAATAAGAACTAAAATATATTATAACTTATACTTATATTAAAAAACTCATTCTTCTGTGATATATCATAAATCTAAATTGGTAACCTAAATAACTCTTCTATGAATGTTCAAAAATTCAATATTAACATAATTACAAAATATCACACTTACAAATTTCATTTTTTTTGTTATTATTATAATTATTGTTTTGAATTTCAATTTAAGTTGATCTGTGTGATTTTAGTTTATTAATTTTTAAGGAAAAGTATCAAATAATCAATGGTCAAAAATATAAGTGTATAAATAATTATTATCATAATAATATCTCAATTAAATTAAATCTAATAGGTATTTTAAATTGAAAAGAATATGTAACTTAAAATTAACATAATAAATTAATTAATTTTATTTATGACATATAAATTATTTAATATATCTCATAAGATCTTCTTTAAACACATGAAATAATAATTATAGAATTTATATAAAATAGTTTTTATTCCAAAATAATAATATGTTAAACATATATAATTTTAAAACATGGGCTTCCAAAAAATGATTCTTTAAGTAAATATTGTTATAATTTAGCTTGTTTCAAAAAAAATTCATTTACTTAATGAATAAATATAGAAATTAATATATTATCATTATACTATAAAAATGTTATTTCATGGAAATAAATGTAATATTTATATTTCATCTTAAATTGTCAAGAAAATCTAAAATTATTAATTAAATATATAAAATTTTATATTAAATTATAGATTAATTTGACTAAATATTAAAACAAATTAATTAAAATTTATTAAAAGAAAACTATGCATTGGAACTTCCAGGGAGTTACAGTCATACTTCATTCAAACATGGTGTTGCGTGGATCCCAAGCTATCAAAGTGATTGAATTTATTTAAAAATAAATATATCATATAGTACTATAGAGATACATTCTATCCTAAGATTATTGTCGTGGGTTATATATGTTATCAAAGATGATGTTTCTATTTTAACATCTCGAGCAGGGACATAAAATACCCAAGACTTTAAGTTAAATGAAAAATAATAATAATAAAGCATATCAAGATAAAACCTCACAGTGGGATACATAAGAAAAAATTAATCCCCTTCAATTTGTTTTTATAATTTAATATTTTATAAAACATTAAACCATTTGTGAAAATGTTCAAAGCCTGTATAAAAATATATTAGACTCTATTAAATGTTAATACATATGTTTTCAGCCAATATACCTAATAAAATATAGTATCATCTTTCTATTAATGAAAATAAATTGATTAAAAATTATAAGGAATATAATGGGATGATTTCACAGAAAAGTATCCCTTCTTGAAAATTCCTTATTTTTGAAAAAATCTACTTTATTATTTCTTTCATGTTTATTCACTTATTTTATAAAATATTAATGGATTAACCCTTACCAATGGTGATGTGAATTATTTTAAATATAAATCATATATAAACCAATCAGAGAGAAGAAGATAAAGATAAAATAGAATAAATTCATCATTAATTTATAGGTAAACCGCTTCCTATGGTGGAAGCATATATGTTATAAACATTTCATAACAATTCCTATATGGGAGAAAATACTATATGAAATATTTTTTTGATCTAACCATTATCATCTATAAATCCTTTATTTATGAATATTATTTTCAATAATATAATCTGTATTCATTGATAAATTAAATTAAATTAGTTTTTTATTACTAATTTAAACTTTATCAGGGATTTTTTTATGAGTCTAGGATATAATTTATAATAAAAGAACCAAATAATAAATTAGCATGAATCATTTTATATTCTATCATATAAAAAAATAAAATCACTCAGCAAAATATAATTTGGTCCTTGATAATTTTATTGTGGGAGGAGAATCGATTATTTAGAGTCTTTCCATGATGATCAACAATGTTGTTAGAGAGTATAATTTATATGTGTATCAGTAAAATATTGTTGAATTGAATTTTCCTACTAAACTACTGATTTTATAGAGTTATCAATAGCCAATAAGGGTATATATATCTTTATAGTTTTATCTTATTCATTGAAAAATAGTTTTTCACATGTTATAGACGTTTCTATTTCAAACATTCGAGAATTATTAAAAAGATTATGATTCTCTTTGACTATATATTTGTTCATGAATGGATATCAATAAAATAGTTTCATTATATGTGTCCTTATATTATCTATATGTTGTTTCTATTTCAAAATCATAGCATAGTGAAATCATTCTTTGAATGTGATAACTTCAAACATGCGAATGGTATTTATGAATTTGGTTATAGAATGGTGAGATTATAAGACCCTTTCCTACACTAACCTAAAAATTATTTTCATTTCACTATTAATGATTTTTTAGTAGCAAAACTCTTTATATAATAATATGATGAACATTTGCTGATGCCCTTCTAATTTCTATCTTAGACTCTCTATACGAGTAATATATATGAGCCTCAAAATAAATCACTATTAACTTGGTTGCGATGACCACTAAAATAAAATATATTGAATACCAGAATCGAAACTCATTATAAGAAAACATGTATAATCCAAAATTAAATGTTTCATAGAAATAAACATCTTAGTGAACTCGGAATTAGATGATGCATAAGTGGTTCCATCTATTTTTCTTTCGATTGATAGCAGAATATTATCTTCATCTATAACCTTCTCTTACTTTTATAGTGGTTCTATAATTTTCAATTATCAGATATTTTAGTATATTAGAAAATTTAATGATAATTAATAGAAAAATTTTATTTATATTTAATTATAGAGAATTAAATGTCTGTTATAGAAATAGATTCGTCAATTAAAGTTATAGGGGTGTTTCCCCTAATACTTTAATTTTATTAGTTGGAATTAATGGAATATTATTCTAAGATGAGAGACTATTAGAATCATTATATAATACTATTTATCAAATTGAAATGATAAATAATAATTCTCTCAATTGTGAATCTGATATGTTTGTCTAAAAGGGCATATGAGTCCAAGTGTCCCACTCAAGGGTTGACCAAAAATAATTTTTATAAAATGGAGTAAAAAAGGAATTAATGTCAAGTTATATTTCATTTTAATGGCTTAAAAGTATCAAATTATAAGTGGAAATTATTTCAATATAAATACTTAAATATATTATGAAACTCTATAGTATAATAAGTTATTTCTTTAGTGGTTATTTTTAAGTACATTTTATCCCAATTTTAATCATTTCAAGCTTGTAAGTTATATGGGGCCTATTATATATTAGGATGATAGAATCAATTTAATTCATTTTTATTTAATTTAAAAATTCAATAATATAGTATTCCCCTTTACTAATAATTTCATCATGAATATCCATATGAAATTTCTACTATACTATAATTGTATCCCCTGTCTTTTCTAGAGAAAAATCTTCCCCCACATGAGGTAATTCAACTATTATCTTCATGCATTCAATTTAAACCAGTGGCTAATATTTCTCTATAATTTGTTTATAAATATAACCTATTATAAAATAGTTATATATAGTATAGGATTCAACCTAGGGTCCTAGAATTCCATTTTTAATGGTTTAAGTACCCTCACCATCACAGGACATAGTCAATATGTCATGCAGATCGATTTACTCATCTTATTCTATCTATGTTTGAGGAACAATAATATTGAAAATTTAGTATATCAAATAGAAAGATAGATATGTGAATCGATCTGTAAAACCAATTCATTCATCATAAATGAATGGTGTTTATCATATAATTATCTCATTTCATAAATTTATAGTGTTGTGGTTAGGGATATGGACATCTCTCATTATCTATACTCCAAAAAAGTATTCACCACCTTATGGGTCATGTTCATGTGCTTATTAAACATCAATAGAATATTGTATAGAAAATTTCTCTATGACTATGGATACTATAGTCAAAATAGGGAATGAAGTCAATGTATAAAATTAAGTACATATAAAATAAATTAAAAGACCAACCTCTTCCACAGGTAAGGATATGTATGGTTGGTCTATCAGTACTCAAATAGTCTTTATATCAATGAGTGTGAGTATCAAGACCCATTATCTATTTAAATTATCATTTTATGGGGAATTTACCAAGTGAATCCTACAATACTGTATCTAGTATTTTAATTAACTCCGATAATATAATCAATATAATTGGAACACCAAACTTCTCAGTGAAAAATAATGATGTGCATATTTTTTTATATGGGGGAGAAGATATTTTCATCCTCATAGCCTATATCATCAAAATAAATAGAAAAAATTAGGCATTGTAATTTTTGTTAAAAAATATCTACATGGATATTAAAAATAATAACTCTTTATACATTGTCAATATTGATGGGTGTATTCAATTATTCGTCAACATTGCTGTTAAATACTCTTAAAAATTGTCTGAGGTTTATAATACTATAAACCCAATTTGTTAAGTTATTTAGCAATCATATTCTCATAGTATAATATATATTATAATAACATAAATGTAAAAAATATCCAGATCCAAATAGAGTGTGGTGTCACCAAATGACTTTATATTTGAAATCTATAGAATATGAATTAACTCATGTTGTTTAATCTGTAAGTTCGTAATCTTTTTTTTCCACTGCCATACTTTTTAGGAAATTTATGTTTCTTAGAATATATATAATTAAAAATAGAATAATATTTTTTATATTAAGTACATGATGATGTGGTAGTATCTATAATCTTCTAGTGCATTCTTATACTCGCACTTCTATCACAGGAATAATTATTCTACATTTTTTCAGTATATTTTTTAAAAAAATAATATTGCATTAGTTGATGAATTTATAAAAATTTTGAATATTGTTTCCATTTTTCCCTCATATTTACTAAATACTAATTCATTAGATAATCATTTTAGGGTTTTATTATACTCTACTTCACATTTCAATGTCCATGGAACCACTAACATGTGTTTCCCTCACTCTAAACAAACTATAAAACTAATAGGTTATTGAATTGATTACATAATCATGCCATATAAAAAAAGTAATATCATATATAGATATTAAATATTTTTTATGATAATTAATAACATTTAAAAAACATATTCCTAAGGATCGTGATTGTTTAGTTCTTTTAGAGACTAGTTATATAATATTTTTATTTAATTAATGATCATGAATATTTCTCACAATTGTATTCCCATTTTTTACTCTTTATATACATACCCAACTTAAAACCATTCTTCATAACCAAGGTAAAGGAAACATTAAAAATTGTGAGATCATATTATCAATAAGGGTAAACAATGGAAAGTGCATAAACATAATATGAGGATAAGGGTATGAGTATGTGATCATAACATATAAAAACCATACAATACATATCAAATATAAAACTTTTGAGTTCTGGAATAAACATTAGAAGTTCATAATATAGGAATCAGATGAAAAATACAAATAACATAAAACATTATAGCATAACATTGACATAAGACTTGGAATTTTTCATACACATAAGCATAGAAAGTATTATGTCAATTATGCCCACTAGGATATTCATAAAGTTTTAGAAATGGGATAACCACCCATGTACCTGGATTTATATAAGGATAACATATCTTGTGCCCTATTTCATACCTATTATAAACTCCAGTGTACCCCGATTTGGGAGTGGTATAACCTCCCATATACTCATTGAGCTCATATAACATTAATCCTTACCCATTCATAATAGAGAAAGAGAGATAGGTCCCACCCATAAAATAATGAAAATCAAACATGAATGTTCCAAAATACAATAAATATTCATGATATCATAACCCTTTAAATGAAAAAGGTTTCATAATCCATCTATCTTTTCCTCAAATCATAACTTGTAGAAAAACAAGAGGGTTTAATAAGAATTTAATCATGGTATAACCCATGGAAGAGAAGCTGGTTCCATAAACATCTTCTCAATATAAACATAAACTATACGTAGAAATACTAAGAAAATTATACTTCGTTAACATACCTAGTAAATCATAATTAACATCAAAGTATGTCATCCTAGATGAAAAGTGAGTTTTAATGATAACTAACTTGTAACATTTTATTGTGAAAATATCCTTTCTTTGAAAACAATATTTTTAAAACTAAAAATTTATAAAATATTTTGGAAATACTTTTCATTGAAAATGAACTTGAAAAATATATAATTAAAAAATCAAAGAAAATAAGGTTCATGATAGTGGGAAATTCCATTTATGTCGTAAATGTTAAAACCAAGATTCTTTTCAAATTTTTTGATAAAATAAAAACCAACATTGTTTGGAAAACTGTATGAAGATTACCTTATAAAAAATTATAAAATGTCATTAATGTGTAAAATTTTATATATTAAATCATTTTAAAAATATTAAAAACATTTTTAAATTTTTTTTGAAAACATGGTTCAGAAATAAAAAGGGTTTTTGACCGAAGAGATAAATAAAGATGATTTTTCATAAAATCATCATTTTGAAATCTCGAGAATGAGATAAAAATGAAGGGAAAACATGTATTATCAATAAATAAAAAGATTAGTTGAAAATTCATTAGTTTATTAGGATTTATATAAAAATATTACATCATTATATTCATAATCATAAAAAATCCCAATAAATAATGAAATTGAAACATAAAATGCTTTCACATTTGGTAACATTGAATTGTAATATCTATGAAAGAATAAAATTAAATGAAACTTATAACATCATTAAAAATTATATTCAGGATATAAAATTTCAAAGGGTTATTATATAAACCTCATAGTATAATATAGGTTCATAACATAACTTAGGACTCTAAGAAGGAAATTTGAGACAAAAATAACTTACCGTTTGTGTACCCTTTGAAGTGTAAACCACATAAAAGAGAGATCATAAAATAGATAATTAAATCCTCATAATATTTATTATAATAATAATAAAATACAAACATAGGTAGTTTATTCACCAAATAAAATAAATAGTTGCTGAATATGATCTCTGTCTCACAGAAACAAAAAGTGAGACAGAAATCCTTAATTTTAAGTGTTGACTTCTTTCATACACATTTGAACCAACTTTTTAATATATATATATATATATATTTATATATTTATATATATTATAAATATATTATATAACCATTGATATATATATATATATATATTTATTATTTATTATTTTCTTATCACATTTTCTTACCCGTTAATTATCAATTCCGTGTTAAATTAACATTTTGGGAAATAAGAGCTTTGTTTTTACTATATGTTTTGATTTGTTATTTTTACACCCCTTTAATTTTTAATGGTATCATCATCTAAATAATAAAAAATTATTTAAATATAATTTATATTTAGTATTAATGTGTTTATAATAATCATTAAATTATAGATATATAAAATGGAATACATATTTCATAGAGAGAGGGGGTCGTACATACGCATGAATGTTTTTCCATATTCCCAATAGAAAGAAAGTAATAAAGGTAAAATAACATATTAAAATTTCTTAATAATTATTATGTTTTATATATCAAATATTTTCATTAAAACCATCCTTATTACCTTCTATATAAAGATCAAATGAATCACATCCCTTCACGATGAGATAGTCCACGGTACACACGAGTGACGTTATCATACTCCCATGGAATGGAATGTAAGAAGAAAAATGTGATATCATGATTCTAAAAGCATAATAATATAATATATATCATATATACAAAATTATTCCATCAATATACCTATCATTTTTAGTTTCTAATGTAAAAAATAAATGGCATCAATTCGCGAGGTAGTTGTCCGTTGTACGAACGAATGATGATTTCAAAAACCATTTGACAGAAGAGGAGATGGTTGTTGGTCTTCACAATGGTATAAAATAAATAAATGAATATATAATGTAATTATGTTTCTATATCATCATGGATTAATAAAAATAGAATTATGAGGAATAAACAAAATACAAATGCTTCTTGAATAATGTTACCTCATCTTCGAGTACTCTCCTAATGGTTCCACAAAAACTATTTCCTCATATAGAATTATGAAAAAAATAAGGATTATAGAATGGTTTTATGGAATTAATTATGTGATTTCAGTAGGTATTTTCCCTACCAAATGTTTTTTTGATGTTTTATTTTGAGATTATACAGGGTGTCCTTTTATAAGTGACGTCAATGAAACAATTGTAATTTTTAGAATGATAAAGGTGTTCCCTTGTTTTTCACATGAAAAAATGCTATCAAATAATCCATTAATGGTAATATAATATATATGGTCTAAATGTGGAAGTAAAATTATTCTTTAAATTTTTTTCATCATTTTTATCCCTTAACTATTTAGTTTAGACCCTTGGTAAACCCATTTTTATCAGAATCGCGATAAATAATCTTTACTATTTTTAATATTCATTATTTTCAAAATATTATATTAAACATATTAGATAACATTAATTATGATGATTATAAATATTTAATTCATTTAAAATAATTCTATTAACATAATTTTAAAATTTAAATTTAAAATAAATCCCACACACATGATTATAAAATAGGTTTTCAAAGATAAAATGTAAAAAAGTAAAAAAATTATATATAAAAAAATTATATATGAAAATGATACAAATGATCTAATCTTTATTAATATATATATAAAAATATACTAATGTTTCATTTAAAACAATATTAAAAAAATTATTACTTTTTAAAATGTTTTAAAATAAATGAAAATTCTTAATAAAAGCCAATAGTAATCACTATTCATCAAAAACATTGTCTTTTACAATTATAAAAAATTCACAATAAGATATTTTTGACATGTAGATTTAAAAAATTAAAATTTTTAAATTAAATTTTATATAAGTTGCAAGAAAATTAAAATAAATACACAAAATAAGACAAAACTTATTTTTAGAAAAAAAAATTTCAAGTGTAAAGTTAGATTTATTCTAACTTTTTGTCTAAAAACATAATATGGGTGAAAATTTTTTTATTTAATATATAATTTATAAATTTTATTAAAATAATTAACATAATTTTATTTTCTTAATTAATTGAGAAAAAAGAAGTTTTTTCACACACAAAATACCTTTTTTATAATAAGTGTTCTTTTATTTTCTAATAGATTTTATTTTCAATTATAATTAATTAATCATCAAAGAATTAATTTTATATAAATGTTTAAAACATCTATTTTCATAATTTACATAATTATATTCATAGTCGTTATTCCTATGGAAATATGATAACTATTAAATTAAAAATAATATTTTAATAGTATGTCACGATTCTCTTTTACTCAGTGTTGCACATAATATAAGATAAACTAAATGTTGTGTATAATACAAACTAAACTCTTTTTTTAAGGTGACACACTAAACTAAAAATAAAAAAAAATATTTGGAAAATAAATCATCAAAATCTTAGGGTTTTTCATTCTACGCCCCTTAAAATGAATTTCACCCTCAAAATATGTCACATTCTTACCAAAACCGAGGATAATTATACCTCATTTCATCACCTGGTACCCATGTAACATCCACAAGATAGTGTTTTCAGCCCACAATAATGACTAGGTGATTGGTCTGGTTTTATACAACTGTCTTTTTATGATCCATAATCTCTACCTATTCTTATTGATAATAATGATCATTCTCCAGTTGTATGACCTCTAAGTTCAGTACATGTCATGGATAATGTATTTATATTCTCAGGAGAAAAACATGGAACATATAATAAACCTGATTGAGGCTTTGTAGAATATCAAAATTAAAATCTTCTATCCTGATATGATCATGTATTTCAAAGGGATAGATCTACTAAGGGATTAGTTTTCCATTCATTATTCCATGGATAAAATCATAAAAACACCTTCTCACCAACATCAAATTCCATATTGGGTTGATGATTATCATATTAACATTATTATAATATTTTTCATTACCTTATGTTTTTTTAATGGCTATAACCTTCTCTGAAATTTCATCATCTATATTATGTCCCGATTTCCTTCTTTTTGTAACTTCATTCTCGTATATTGGAGTAATACACTTCATTCCATAAAGGGAATCTTAAGGAGCCATCTAATGATCGAGTGAAATCCATTATTGTAAAAATAATAAACTGGGTGAAGGTTTTGATCAAACTAACTTTGAAATACATAGAACAAGAACTGAGTATATCCTATAGGTTTTGAATTGTTTTCTCAAACTAACCATCTTAATAAGGTTGATACATAGTTTTGAAACTAAATTCCATATCCTTATCATGTTAATGACTTCACCAAAACATTAAGGTATACATCACATCCTGATCAAATAAAATTGAGTGTGGTAGTCCATAAAATATTAACACTTTCTTAATATATATTATGTCTAACATATCTAGAGATAAATCCTCTCTGATAGTAATAAAGTGTGCTGACTTTGTAAGTTGGTTGACTAAAACCCATTATTACCTTAATGTCATTGATAAGATAACCCTAAAGGTTACTAGAACATTTATTTATATTTCTATAAAAGTGAGAAGGAATTCCGCATCAATAGACTTTTTCAGTAAAACATATACAAAACAAAAGATTTATATTATCAATAATGTGTAACAATAATCCTTAATCTTGATAAACTCTCATCACATTAAATATCATGTTGGGTGTTCCAGAATTTCATTTTTTTATCATCCTTAAACATTTAAACCAATTATGGAATCAATAAATCATAATTTAATCTTAATTTGAGACAAAAAATATTCTAATAATAATTCAACCTTTAATACTTTAATAAGACAATATCTTATACAAGATAATTTCCATTAGAATCTTATATTCAAACTAGTATTTATATAATATCATATGTGATTTAATTATTTTATAATCCATAAAGAGGGAGATGATCAATGCTCAAAATCACATGAAATTTCACTAAAGTAATAAAAATAATCTTATAATAGGGGTCATTGATACAAAATAATACATGAAATTCCCTACTAGGTAGTAGATGATAAGTCTTCCCTAATTATCATGACTTAATGTAACTATCATGATTACTGAATCTTTCTATTTTCCTTTATCTTTATAGGTTTTTTATGTACTTTCATCCCCATTATACCTATATTGGGTCATTGATTTGAATAAATCCTATACTCCATGCAATTAAAATACTAGAGTTCTGGTAGTGAATTATGTGAATATTTAACTCTAATTCCATCATTAGGTATCTTTTTTCCATCACTTTAATATTTATTCCAGATGACATTTCCTTCCACATTTAAATAATTTACTACATTCCTTTAGATAATTACCTCTAAGTTTCTTACTTTACTTTGATCACAAACACATCCTTATCTTCTTCTCCACATGGTTTTCATATTTTCCTTTGAATTCAATTTTTCTATTCTTATTAAAACCATAAGATTGATATTTAACTCTAACATATATAACTACCATGATATCACATTTAAAAATATATCCAAATCTATGGATTTATCTTACAAAAGATTTTTTTTGGATTATTAGTTTTAAGACACTTAATAATTTATCAACCATATATTATGGTTGGATGATAATTCCTCTAGTGTACATTGCATCATAAGTACCAACATATTCATCGTTATTTTGATTTAACTCAATAAAATCATTCTCAATATTCTTAAGAATAATATGTGGATTCATTATGTAGAAAAATATTTTATTAAACTCGTACCAATCCATGGATTCAATTTCACATAATTTCCTCATATTCTTAATAAGAGTACACCATTGATCTGTTTCACCTTCCAAAAATTAGAAAATAAAATAAAATCCTCATCACCTGAACACTGGAGGATATAAAATATATTTTTATTAGTATATATCCATTTCATAGTAACAAGTGTATCATAATTCTCACTATAATAAATTGAATATTTCATCATGAAGGACTCAATAAAAAGTTGTTCCCTACTTTTCTTGTTTGGGATTCCACCATGATTTATA
This sequence comes from Viscum album, assembly GCA_963277665.1. Lineage (NCBI taxonomy): Eukaryota > Viridiplantae > Streptophyta > Magnoliopsida > Santalales > Viscaceae > Viscum > Viscum album. The sequence continues at coordinate 226,512,745 of OY728125.1, forward strand.
TATTTGAAAAGTTGTATGATCATAGAAATGATGTTTTTAATTCCAACTCCCATAGGAACTCATTACTTAGGAGAATAGTAAGTTTATTGTCCACCACATTAATTCTTAAAAATTATTTCCAAGGGTTCAAACCATGGACTAACACCAAAATCATATCATGAGAAAAACTAATTGTAGTGGAGAACCACGTAATCATGTAACATAACCTATACAATTCCTAAATCATGACACCCTCTTTTAAATATTTGAAAACGTAGAATTATCCTAGTAAATTCATAGTCATCATCTATTTAGATCCTTCATGGTGGTTCATAAATATTTCTCTTACTTCTGAAGCATATCCCTCAAGTGTTTTAATGTGTTTGTTTAGTATGGCCCATTTTCAAGCACCAAACAATGATTGAGTTGGCCTTGATGTGCCTATTTTATAGTTATTATACCTACATACCATTGTAAAATATCCACATCCACTATTAAAATCTAGGTAGGGATTAAAGTTCTTGTAAAGTAATCACTCTATCTTTTACCAAAATTTCAAGACATTTCAATATACATTAACTCTTCTATAAAATTTTCTTCAAACAAATCCTTGGAGTTCTCACTAAATTTTTCTAATTCAAGTTTTAAATTTTTATTTAAACCTTCCCTATGATGTATACTATAGTGACCTATAATCATCATATATAGATATTATATTTTTTTTATGAATATTCATTACCTTATAGAAACACATGATTGAGGATTATAATGGTTTAGTTCCTCCGGATACTGGTTACATAATATTATTATTTAGTGAAATTTATTCAATTTTTCCCACATTGATCTTCCCATTTACTTAAAATCTTTCTTCATAACCTAGTAAAAATATAAGAATGGTTGAGATTGGATTATTTTTAAGTTTAAAGATGGTAAAATATATATATATAATGTTAGAATAAGGGCATGAGAATGTGATAATAACATATGAAAACCACACATATAAAATAAAAAACAATATTCAGTCATGGAATAAATATTTTCAGTTCATAATACATGAATCATAATGAAATCAAATAACATGAACCATGAGATAAAAACACCAACATAAGACATTAATTTGTGGACTACACATAAGAATATAAAATGTCATACCAATGCTACCCACTAAGACAATAATAAAATGTTAGTATTGTGATAACAGCCCAAGTAGCTACAATGGGCTTGGGATAACCTCTTTTTTACCCTATTTTTGGCATGTTATAACCTCTAGGATACTATATAATCTCAAATAATATTAATCATTTAACAATGTATTGGAGGGATATATGGGTCTAACACATTGGATTATGAAATTAATACATGAATCTTCCAGAAGATCATAATAAATTCACCATATCATATCCCAATAAGTGAAATGGGTTTCACAGTCATTTTAACATTTCCACAAAGGATCACAAGTGGAAGAAGAAGTGGGTTTCATAATAATTTTATCATTTTATAAACCATTAAATAGAAATGAGTTTCATAAATATATTGTCACCATAAACATAATAAATATAGGGATATCTGAACAATGGTTTTCTAAGTTCATATCCCATTAAAATAATATGTAACATAAAAGGAAGTTATTTTATATCATAAATTAATTTCAAGGAAATATAAATATGAACGTTTCTTTTGAAAAATAACATTTATTTGACAATCAACTTTTGAAAACTAAAAATTCATAAAATATTTTGGAAATAATTTTTTTAAGAAATAAAATAGAAAACATATAATAGAGTATTAAATGAAAAGAAATGGTCATTATAGAGGTAAATTAATTCTATGTCTTACACGTTAAAACAATGATTTCATTCACATTTCAAGTAAAAACAAAACGAGCATTGTTTAGAAAATCAAATGAAGCTTCCTCTCAAAATATTTTGTAAAAATGAAAAAATGAGATAATAAAGATTCAATAAATCCTTAAAAAATTTTAAAAAACATTTTATAACTTTTTATTTGAAGACATAATTTTATAAGAAAATGTTTTTTCAACTGAAGAGTAAAATAAAGAAGATTTTTCATAAAAAATAATTTAAGAATTCATGAGTACATAAAGAGAAAAAAATGAATTGAAAACATGTATTCTATAGAAAAAAAATATGATAAGAAATATAATGAATTTTTTTAGAGATATATTATAATATTTCATCAATGGGTGAAATATCATAAACAATCCTTATAAATGTTGACATTGTAACACAAAGGACTTATCACTCTGGTAATGTTGAATAATTATCCCCATGAAATAATAATGTTAAATGAAACATATTATATCATTAATATAATTATATTCCGGATATTACATACCAAATTTGTATTATATACATCTCATAGATCAATATAGGTTCATAACATAACATAGTTATCTAATATGAAATTTGAGGAAAAATACCTTACTGCCTTGGTAACTTATGAACCATAAATCCCTTGAAATAGATATAATAAAATGGATATGTAGATCCCCATAATATTTAGTATAATAGTCATTAAATAAATTAATGTTGTCTATATACACCACAAAATTAAAATTTGCATTGAATATGACATGTGCCTCATTGAAGTCAAAAGTGAGACAAAAATTTAATAACGTAAGTATCAACTTCATTCATACGTGTTGTAAAATCATGAAAATAAATATAAGTTTAATAAAAAACATTAAATATAAAACACATATATAATACCACATATGATTTAATTATGAAATTGTATTACATGTTTATTGATAAATCAATGTTAAAGACATGTTCAAGAAATAACTGCTTTGTTTTTCAGGTATGTTCTGATTTTTATACCCTATTAAATATACCATAGTTCCATAATATCAAAAAACAACCAATGATATAAATATAATATATATTTATTATAAATTTTTGTATATTAATCTATAAAATTTATAGATATAAAATGAAATACACCGTCCATGGTGACAATTGACTGTACATATACTTGAAAATTGTAACCATTTTCCCAATGGAAATAAAGAAACAATTGTAAATAGTGTATTAACATTAAATAGATAATTTTATGTTATATCTATAACATATGTTAATTAAACTCAACTTTATTACCTTCCATGTAGAGCATGAATGAATCATGTTGCTTCTTGAGACAGTAGTTCACCATACACTCGAGTGACGGTATCGTATTCCCATCAAATAGAAAGTAATAAAGAATATGTTATATCAGATTAAAAAAAATATAATATAAATAATATATATATAATAAATTTATAATTATACCTATATATTAGGGGTTTTGATGTAAAAACAAATGACATCAGTTCACGAGGCAATAGTCTTCCATGAACACGAATGATGATTTTGTAACACAATTGATTGTAGTGCAGATACTTGAAGGTCATTACCCTAACATAAAAACATATCAATATACTTACTATATTGATGATTGTAGAGACCCAAATCTTGACGTATTGGGACATTAAATTACTTTTGAGTAATACTTAATACATAACAAAAACACACACACAAGGACCGTAATAGTTTAGTGTCTTTGGAAACTCAGAATATAATCTTCTCATCATGGTGAAAGATCTTCAAAATATCCCATAAAGATCTTCCCCTTTTTTTACCTAAACCATTATTTATATCCTGGGTAAAATAAAACATAAAAATGGTGAGATCAAATGCTCAGTAAGGATAATCATGGAGAAAATAAAACAAACCATAAACATTTGAACAAAAAAACATGAACATAATGTTTAAACATAGAAATCCTGAGCAATTAAATACAGCATGGCAGTACATAAGGCATATATCATAATAGAACATCAATCATGATAAAATAGCTTGGAAATAAAACTTGTTATTGTGAAAAAACATTAAGCATGTGAAATTATTTCCATGTTCACCAAGGCATTACTTCCAAGACCATCTAAGTGGAGAAAGTCCCTTTCTGAATCGAGTTCACTCCTCGTTTCAGTCCTGTGACACTGAACCGGATTAACTTAACATTCCAACCATGTCTATCTCATGAGATATAAATCTTTACCCAATTCATTGGAGGGAGATATAGGTCCCACACTTCTCATATTGAAATCATTCTTACGTGGGTCACAAAACAATCATAAATCATTCATCATAACCCAAAGAATAAATTGGGTTTCATAAACATCATTTCATCACAACATAATCTATATAAAACAAATGGATGTCATTCCCTCATAAGAAGAGTGAAAGAATATAAATTATAGAGACATTATACTTGAAATATACACATATGAAATAATGTCATCTTAGATAGAAAGTGGTTTTGATAAAGCACTTGAAATAAATTCTTGAGGAAAATATCCTTTCTTCTTGAAAATCATTTTATTTTCACAAAATTCCATTGAAATTTAAAAGAAATGGATTTTGTTGAAAATATTCATGAAATCTTATAGAGTAAGCTTCATGAAAATAAGGCTTTATAAAACCATAAAAATCTGTTCTTGTCGTATAAGTTAAAAAAACATTCTTCTCTTTCTTTTCCCAGAAAAGTCAAAAAAGTACCTCGTATCGTAAACAAAAGAAAGATTCCTTACATACCATGTAGTAAAAGTATAAAATGGGAAAAAAAGGAATTTAAACATACATGAATCCATTTTTATAAAACAAGAACATGGATGACAAATATAACCCCAGTGAATACTTACGAATAAACAATCTCAGATAAAAATGAGATTGGAAAAGTTATCGCTTACATTAGGTCTGATATGCTTCATCTGTATTCTCAACTCTAGTAAAATGATTTTAATAATGTCATTTACTTATTAAAGAATCATATTCATTGTTATTATATCATATATGGTTCACTTATGAATTTATATTACCCGTTCTTTTATAAATTCCATGTTAAAGCAGCGTTTTGGGTAAAATCATTTTATTTATCATACTTGATTGGACTTGTTGTTCTTGATATTATTATTACGTGTATCATGATTTAATTACTTCTAGAATGTAAATCATGATTTATATATCATATATATTCATTATATATATATAATAGATAGATAAATGAAATGAAATACACCGTTTATGGAGACGGTAGGCCCTACGTACCCATGAATGTTGTTTTCCATTCCTTATTGACTTGGATGGAATTAAGTAAATAACATATAAATAAATACAGTATAATTATGTTATATATATAATTATTATTCATTATATATAATTTATAATCATTTTTTAATGGTTAACATGGAGATTTAATCTCATCACGTCGTGGAGACGGTAATCCGTACGTACGCACGAGCGATGATATCATTCCCCTAATTTTTTAATAGAATTGGAGTGGATGATATAATATCACATAATCTGTATTCTGTTATAATATCTATATATAGTTATTCTTTACACCATTATACCCATCCAAGTAAGGTCGTGGTGGAAAAACTGATTACACCACGGCGTGGAGACGGTATTCTGTACATACGCAGGCGCAGTGATTTCATTTTCCTTAGGATGGATAGGAGGTGAAATGGGGTTGATTAAAATTTATAATAACATATAATTAGATTATAGATACGTATATTATTACTTTATAATGAAACAACTAAATAAGAAGAAGTTGAAGAAGAAAGAAACTTGAAAGAATCAGTAGAAGAGATTACCTCTTCTTCGACGCACCTTCTTTAAGCTTGCTCATAAGGGACTATAGATGGTCTTTTGAGAAGACCAGAACCTCTAGAATGTTTCTAGTAAAGTTTAGAATATAAATTGGAATTTTTTGGCCGAGATTCAAGTATCAAAAGGGTGTGAAGTTAAGAGGTAAAGGGTGCCCTTTTATAAGGGAGGAGAGGGGCACCTTTGGAAAAACAAAAAATATTATTTTATAATAAAGTCATATTTATATTATAATAGCTCCAAATTGATTTATTTCGAAGCTAATGTGGGTATGGGTTGAAATTCTCTCAACTAATACATTTTAGACAGGTTTGGGTCATTATATTAACCTTATATTTTAGTTTTAACTCTTAGTTAATTAGATTGACATTTACCATGTAACTTTGACTTTTTAAATTATATAGTTAATAAACTTACCATATATATCCAAGAGACCCCCAAGTGGTCCATTAATGATACACCTATCATGATATAAGTATCTTTTCAGAACCTTATATTTTTTAAAATATAATAACAATTAATAATATAATATTAATTTTTAAAACTATTTTATGTCAATTTAGACTCTATTTGGTAATTGATTTTTGTGAAAACAATAAATGTATGATTAGTTCAAAAAAAGTTTATTAAATCAACACTAACATGTCATATTAACCTATAAAATTATTTTAATTCATAAAAAGCCTCAAATTACATTTATTTGGGTATTTATAACATCAATTATGTTAATATTTCATTAATAAGATAATTACTGCATCATCATTGTGTAATAAATAAATTAAATTATTCAATGTCTAAAAATTTAAAATAAAATACCATTATGGAGGAAATATTTTTATCTTTTTAATGAATATTTATAGTCTAATTTATCTTATCTATAACCCTATATTAAAAATGATTTAGTTATTAAACGTTGATTTTAACAATTTTAACCCTTATTTATATAAATCAATAATAAATGTCCTAATATAATACAAGTGGACCTAAATGGTTATATTTTATTACTAAGGTTGTTTTAGGTCGAATTACACTTATCCAATAGAATTAAGACATGTGTTAGGGTAATAATAATATCATTTTTACCCTTAATTACCCTATTTACTTTTAACCATGGTAAATAAAAGTAAAAAGTTACTATTCACCAGAAATTATTTTCATCTCATTGAAACAAATTTTACTTAATTTCATCAACCGTTTTTCTTGGATTTTAGAAATTCCAGTCACAGAAGCGGTAAAATTAAGTTTTATGTAAATTTACAAATTCTCCTAGGAGGTGGGTAAAAGACGGTCAAAATTTCAATAAAATTTTTATATATCTAAAATTATTAGAAAATGACTCCAATGAATTACATTGAACTTATATAGGTATTATGTATCAATTTTGACATAAAGTAAATTTAAATAAAATAAATAATTATTTAAATAAAAATTAGGTTTTTAAATAGTAACCCTGTGTTTTCACTATTCATCAAAAATTGAAAGTTTTCACAAAAATAACAAAATTTCACCCAAGGATAATTTAGATATTCCGAATCCAAAAATGAAATCCATTTTGAAAGATAAAATTTATAAAACTGCAAAAAGTGGGTATTATTATTCATAATGGCTAGTTCATATTAATATTATAATAATATCTCGTTTAGTGAATCATGGTATTGTGTACTACACACGCTATCGAAGAAGGTCTTTATTGCATGTAATGCAAGGAAAGTTAGGGTTGCGTGCAGTGAAATCTCAATTTGGTGTTTCTTAAAAAAAAATCAAAACTTATTTCATTTATACATTAAACAAAATCTATACTTAATGTTGCGTAAAATAATTTCCACAAAACGAACTTGAAATTGTGTGTAACAAGAGCCAAGAATAGTGTTGCGTATAGTGTAAGATAATTTTGTTTTAGAGTACAACACAAGACATCAATGAAATTAAAAAGAATATTTTTCATAAAATCTCATGGTGTTACATTCTACCCCCCTTAAAATGAATTTCACCCATGAAATTCGTCGGGGTAATAAATGGTTTACTACTAGAAAGTTTTTTTAATAGAAACACACATGTTAAAAAGTGAAACCAAAACTTATCTTTAAAAACTAAAGTATGAAACGTATCGGTTACCCAAATTAACTAATCACTGAGCTACAAAATAGGATAACATAGGTGAAAATATGGATATGGAAGAGAAATCTAACCATCATATTCTGATGGAGAGTGGTAGAGAACATGTCTATGAAAAAGCCAACAACCACAAAGCCGTAAATTTTTAATAATATAAGGTACCATCTGATTCATCAGATATAAGTGCACTAGGACAACATTTTTTGTTTTCAAGATCATTTCCCTAAACATTAAGAATTTGAATTAGAAGAAATAGATACTTTGTTTCGGTATAATCTCACCGTTGTTCATGCCTTGAACAATTTCCACTTCATATCATAAAGAAATGAAGTTGAATTTTTCATTCATGAGGTGTTAGCAGATCATGTGATAGAATGATGGGTCATTCCATCTGTCTCAAACAAAAGGTTAGAAAAAGTTTTCAAAAATACATAAGTCCATCTATGGTGTAGTTAATCGTATATAATTCCAAAAATAGACTTATACTTCATCTTTCATACTGCTTAATATAATAAAACTAGTTTCTACTAACTAGGGACTTCCTGTATGCCAATGGTAGGCAATAAAGGCCTGTCGCACTTCAGTTGTGGGTTTGATTCCCACAACCTTGTCCGACGCGACGGGTTGTCCCCCGTCCTATGGGTTGTCCTTTTTTTCTAAACTATACTATTATAACATTCTAGAAATAATATCTAAAAACAAGTTCTATCATTAAATAATATTATCTTATGTCCAACATAATCGATTTCAATCTTTAGGCATATCCAAAATACATCTGTCCAATCTCATAGTATAAAGAAAACAATTACTATAAAGGTCATCTACCAGGCATTGAATACAATTATTTGTCTCCCATATATCATAAGATATATCTTGTCGATCGCATTCCAATCATGTGAATACCTTAATCTTATATTCTCTTGCAACTTGAATTACTATAGAACCATAGCAAAAACATGAATGTTGTTAAAAGGTAACTCGTTCCACATACCAAAATCCCAAAATTTCAATTTACTCAAACCATAATATCACTTAGTCCTTATATCAGTAACGAGCTCTTGAATACTATCAAGATTTCATTTTATCTTTATCCCTTCATTATGCGCATATCATATTGTTTCCAAAATTATCTGAATAACCTTTCATGGTTACCAGTACCATTCAACATATACTTTCAAATACTTTAGGAGAAACAATAGTGTTACAATCCTTCGATTTTTCTTTATTCCATAGTACCATTAAATTACCTATACAACATAACTCCTAATAAACATAAAATCATTCCACTACCTTCTTAAACCATTGACCAAGATTCAACACTTATTTTATCTCATATATCATTTGATGTCTCCTCATCATCGTCCACATAAATACTACCCATATGACCATGCTGATTCTCTTCATGAGAATTTCCTTTAAGGCATTGGTTTGCATAATGCCCATACATTCCACATTTAAAACATCTAATCATTATTAATGTCATAGAAATACCATTATCCTTATCCATGGTGTTAAATGAATGTTTTCCTTTGAACTTACTGGATTTGTGTCCTTTTCCACACCCAAAGCATCTTTCAGTTCCTTTGAAACATTCTCCTTGATGCCTCTTCCCAAATGATTTATATGAGGGAAATTGAACTTCCTTTCCTCTATGATCACCATGATACTCCATCTTTCTCTTATTAGCTGAGTCGGGAAACTTACCAAAGTTGAGATTATTGATCATATTATGAGATTGCTGATTGGGCATAATAATGATATGTGGACTTCCAGATCCAATTTTATTTGGTTTCTCATGAAGAATATCATTCCATTGTCCATCATATCCTCCATTATCGTGAATATTCCTATTTCCAGCCATTTCTTAAAACCCAAAAAAAATAGTGTGAGAGGCCAAAATCATAATCAAGGGGGAGTAACATCAATATCTAACATCTTATGTTTAATTCTAATATCATTAACGTAATTATAGGACTATAACCTATACTTATACTTAACCTTAGAGACATCCCTAGACATACCTTAGAAATATCGCTAGGGATCTCACTAAAGTTCTCACATCCTAGTTTCCAAAGGTTGACTAAACATTTCCTCTTATACGAACTGTAGAGACCCAAAGCTTGACATACATGGAAATTACATTACTTTTGCGGAATACTTAATACATAACAAAAAAAGACACACAAGGACCATAATAGTTTAGTTTCATTGGAAACTCAGAATATAATATTCTAATCGTGGTGAAAGAGCTCCAATATCTCCCATAAAGATATTCCCCTTTTTTACTTAAAAAATTTCTTTATATCCTAAGGAAAATAAAACATAAAAAGGGTGAGCTCAAATTCTCAGTAAGGGAAAGCATGGAGAAAATAAAACAAACCATATACATTTGAACATAAAAACATGAACATAATGTTTAAGCATCGAAATCTTGAGTATTGACATAAAACATGGTAGTACATAAGGCATAGATCATAATATAACATAAATCATGATAAAATAGCTTGGAAATAAAACTTGTAATTTTGGAAAAACATTAAGCATATGATATGATTTCCATGGTAGCCAAGGCATTGCTTCTAAGACCATCTTAGTGTACAAATTCCCATTCTGAATCGAGTTCACTCCTCATTTCAGTCCTGTAACACCGAACCAGATTAAATTACCATTCCAGCCATGTCTATCTCATGAGTTATAAATCTTTACCCAATTCATTGGAGGTAGATATAGGTCCCACCCATCTCATATTGATATCATTCTTACGTGTGCCAAAAAACAATCGTAAATCATTCATCATAACCCAAATAACAAATTGGGTTTCATAAACATCATTCCATCACAACATAATCCATATAAAACAAATCTATATCATTTCATCATAAGAAAAGTGAAAACATATAAATCATAGAGACATTATACTTTAAATATAAACATATGAAATAATGTCATCTTAGATGGAAAATGGTTTTGATAAAGCACTTGAAATGAATTCTTGAGGAAAATATCCTTTCTTCTTGAAAATCATTTTATTTTCACAAAATGCCATTCAATTTTAAAATAAAATGATTTTGTTGAAATAGTCATGAAATCCTATAGATTAAGCTTCATGAAAATAAGTCTTTATGAAACCGTAAAAATCCGTTTGTGATATATAACATAAAAAAACATTCTTCTCGTTCTCTTGTCGGAAAAGTCAAAAAATGTACCTCGTATCATAAACAAATGAAATATTCCTTATACACCATGTAGTAAAACTCAAAAATGGGTAAAAATGACTTTAAACATACATGAAACCAATTTTATAAAATATCAACATGGATGATAAATATAACCCTAGTGAATACTTACGAATAAACAATCTCAGATAAAAACGAGATTGGAAAAGTTATCCCTTACATTTGGTCTAATATGATTTGTACGTATCAGAACCTCTTGTAAAATGATTTAAATAATTTCATTTACTTATTACAGAATCATATTCATTGTTATTATATCATATATGGTTCACTTATGACTTTATATTACCCATTCTTTTGTAAATTCCATGTTAAAGCAGCGTTTTGGGTAAAATCGTTTTATTTATCGTACTTGTTTGGAATTGTTGTTCTTGATATTATTATTACCTATATCATTATTTAGTTACTTCCATAATGTAAATCATGATTTATATATCATATATATTCAATATATATATATATATATATAATTTATAGATAAATGAAATTAAATACACCGTTCATGGAGACGGTAGGCCGTACGTACGCTTGAACGTTGTTTTCCTTTCCTTGTTGATGTGAATGGAATTAAGTAAATAACAAATAAATAAATAAAGTATAATTATGTTATATATATAATTATTATTAATTATATATACTTTATAATCATTCTTTAATGGTTAACATGGAGATTGAATATCATCTCGTCGTGGAGATGGTAATCCGTATGTACGCATGAGTGATGATATCATTCCCATAATTTTTTAATGGAATTGCAGTGGCTGATATAATATCTCATAATCAGTATGATGTTATAATATCTATATATAGCTATTCTTTACACCATTATACTCATCCAAGTAAGGTAGTGGTGGAAAAATAGATTACACCATGGCGTGGAGATGGTATTTCGTACGTACACACGTGCGGTGATTTCATTTTCCGTAGGTTGGATAGAAGTTGAAATGGGGTTGTTTCATATTTATAATAAAATATCAGTATATTAGAGATAATTATGTTATTACTTTATAATTAAACAACTAAATAAGAATAAGTTGAAGAAGAAAGAAACTTGAAAGAATCAGTAGAAGAGATTACCTCTTCTTCGACGCACCTTCTTTAAGCTTGCTCTTATGGGACTAGAGTTGGTCTTTTGAGAAGACTAGAACCTCCAAAATGTTTCTAGGGAAGTGGAGAAGAATAATGGTCAGGGTTTCGCCAAGCTTCAAGGCTAAAAAGGGTGTGAAGAGAAGAGGGAGGGGGTTCCCTTTTATAAGGGAGGAGAGTGGCACCTTTGGAAAAACATAAAATATTATTTTATAATAAAGTAATATTTGGTTTATAATAGCTCCAAATTGATTTATTTCAACTCTAATGTGGGTATGGGTAGAAATTATCTCAAACAATAGATTTTAGATAGGTTTGGTTCATTATATTAACCTTATCTTTTATTTTTAACTCTTAGTTAATTATATTGACATTTACCATGTAACATTGTGTTTTTATATTATATAGTTAATAAACTTACCATATACATCCAAGAGACCCCCAAGTGGTCCATTAATGATACACCTATCATGATATAAGTATCTTGGTTGAACCTTATATTTTTATGAATATAATAACAATTCATGATATAATATTCGTTTTAAAAACTATTTTATGTCAATTTTGACCCTATTTTGTAATTGATTTTTGTGAAAATCATAAAATCATTATTTTTTCGAAAAAAAGTTAATTAAATAAATACTAACATGTCATATTAACCTATAAAATTATTTTAATTTATAAAAAGTCTCAAATTACATATATTTGGGTATTTATAACATCAATTATGTCAATATTTCATTAATAAGATAATTTCTACATCATCATTATGTCATAAATAAATTAACTTATTTAATGTCTAAAAATTATAAATAAAATTCCATTATGTAGGAAATCTATTTAGATTTCTAATGAATATTTATAGTCTAATTTATCTTATCTATAACCCTATATTAAAAATTATTTAGTTATTAAACTTTGATTTTAACTATTTTAACCCTTCTTTAAATAAATTAATAATAAATGTCCTAATCTAATCAAAGTGGACCTAAATGGTCATATTTTATTCCTAAAGTTGTTTTAGGTAGAATTAAACTTATCCAATAGAATTAGGACATGTGTTAGGGTAATAATAATATAATTTTTACCCTTAATTACCCTATTTACTTTTAACCATGGTAAATAAAAGTAAAAAGATACTATTCACCAAAAATTATTTTCATCTCATTGAACCACATTATAGTTACTGTCATCAACCGTGTCTCTCGGATTTTTGAAATTCCACTCACAAAAGCGGTAATTTTTATATTCACCCAAGGCTAATTTCGATATTCCGAATCCAAAAATGAAATCCATTTTGAAAGATAAAATTTATAAAACTACAAAAAGTGGGTATTACTATTCATAATGGCTAGTTCATAATAATATTATAATAATATCTCGTTTAGTGAAACTTGGTATTGCATGCTACACACGCTATCGAAGAAGGTCTTGATTGCTTGTAATACAAGCCAAGTTTGGGTTGTGTATAGTGAAAGCTTTGTTTGGTGTTGCGTATAACATAATCAACACTTATTTCATTTATACATTAAACAAAATCTATACTTAATGTTTTAGAAAATAATTTCCACAAATCAACCTTGAAATTGTGTGTAACACGAGCCCAGAATAGTGTTGCGTATACCATAAGCTAATTTTGGTGTAGCATAAAACACAAGACATCAATGAAATTAAAAATAATATTTTTCATAAAATCTCGAGGTGTTAAAATGATATTAAATTTTCAATTTTTAATAAAAATTTATTGAGATGGATGAGGAAATAAAATAAAAATTATCATTTAAGAATGTGAATTCTTCAAATACCCTCCATAGGTTTACAACAAAATCATTCAAAGGATGGATTTCTAACAAAAATAGGTCATATATGATGATACTTAGAATTTAAGTAAGTGATTTGGATATTTATTTGATGAACCAAAGGGTTTTCCATGTGTGATGTGGATAAGAGAGTGGGTGGCCTTTTATTTGTGTGCCTAGTGGCATAGTAGAAATGTTTCGAAAGAGAAAGGTGTAACTACATTTTTCAAATTCCAAAAGGCACAAAAATAGAATAATATCCATCCAATAATATACAAGTTCTAAATATTTCATGAAAACTATTTTGGAAAAATCTTTTGGTTATATATATCCCTTATCTTTTTAGTTTAACCCCTTGTAAACTCATTTTTACCTTAATAGGTATAAATAATTTATATTATTCTAAATATAAATTTTGGTAAAAAACAATGATAAAATTATGTGATAATATAAAATACTATTATTATAAATATTGAATATATTTTTAAAATTTTCATTCATATAAGTGGAAAATTTTAATATAAAATTAATCCTGTAGACACACCGAGAAAGTGGGTTTTCTAAGAGAATTTTTTCAAAATTATAAAAAGCCATTTCTCAGAATTCAATATATAAATGATTAAAGTGGCCTAAATTTTAGTAATAGATATATAATTGAACTAATTTTTCTTAACATTTTTCAAATAATTTGGATGTTTTTAAAAAAAATTAAATAAATGGAAATTCATAACAAGAACTATTATTTTTTAATATTCATAGAAAACTATTTATTCACATAAAATTATAAAAAAACATTTGAAATTATTATTTAAAAAATGAAAATTATTTTTTCAAATAAATTTTAAAAAAGTCTCAATAATTTGTTTTAAAATAATTTTAGAAAAGGCTACAAAACTACTTTTTTGAAAAATATAGTTTTTAAGCATAAAATTGGATTTATTCTTATCATTTGTCTATAAAACACATAATATTTATGTTAAAATTTTGATTGATGATATAATATATAAATTACATTAAAATAATTCACCAAAAGTGTTTTTTATAATTTATTGTGGTAAAATAAAATTTTTATCAAAAAATTAGTTTTTTGAAAAAGTATTTCCATTATTTTAAAATAGTTTTTATTTTCATTTATATTAATTATGTCACCAAATAATTTATTTTATGTACATTTTTTTCCCATATATTATCAAAATTTATTTGATCAAATATAATAATTTCATTCTATTGGCTACATAATAACTATCATATAAATAATAATATTTTATCATTATGTCAGGTTTCATTTAATATTAGGGTTTCTTGTGACACAAGATAAACTGTCTGTTGCATCTGACACAATTTTAACTACATGTAGTGTGTAGAAAAAATTATCAAAAATATTATAAAATTGTAAACATATATTACACAAAAATACTGGGGTGTTACATACAACACAATCCGACTATTATATCACTGGAGGGGAGTAAAAATCCAATATCAAAATCCTCTCAGGTAATAAGTTTTTGTAAATAATAAGTTTTTTTGTCAAACAAATAGCCTCAAAATAAGTCTTTAATTGGTAATAAATATATTTTTATTCATGTGTTAAAAATATGGTAATGAAAACCTAATGATCTACATTGATGATGACCTTCCAAAAACATGTGTATTACTGATCATGCACCTTTCAAGGATAGTATGTTCTTGAGGATCTATTATTTATTATCGGGGGATGTACCATTGGATTATGAATGGATAGAATCTATCCATGAATTTTTAATAACTTATTTGACTATGTAATTAAAATAATATTAATTTTGGAATGAGTTTCCTTTCATAATTATTCATGAGCCACTAATAGTTATTCCATCACCAACACTATCATTAGTTATTGGCCTTCTTAGGAAGTCTTTGGCGTGGAATGACTCATCATACATCCCCCAAATATTGGGACCCCACTAATATATATATATATATATATATATATATATATATTCTATAAAATAATTGATACCAATCCATTTTAAACATGATGGGTGTTTGTTTATGAACTATAGTGTCTCAAAATGTATAGGATTAATTCAATATTCTATTACACATATAATTGATATATAAAAATATCGTCATATAAAAATAGTACTTAAAGATGTATTTCATATTTTAAATAGGAATGGTAGAACTTATACTAAAAAATATTGTTGTCTCTGAATCCATCTCTAGAGTATATAGACAAACATGAGTTACAACCTTGTAGATCATCGATGGAATATTAGAAATAAATGGTTGTGTATTAATTCAACATGGGATTTAATTCATGTAAAATAATTTATTAGGATTAAAACATAAAGAAATTGAAATAATTTTGATCCATACAAGAATTTTTATTGTTTCATTTTTTAATAAAATTTTCGTATCATTTATTCATAAGAAATTTGTGAACCATGAACTTTGAAGATTGTCATATTTCCATGAATGTGTGACATCATTCCATAAAAAATTATTATTCAATGGGGAAATTTTTAAGGTAAAATTTTCTATATTCTTTAAATGATTTTATAATTGTTCTAAACTATATGATTTACACTGAAATTCCTATATTGAATCAATGTCATCAATCAGATCCCCAATGTGTGATACTATTATCTCAATAGAGATCATGATTGATTATCAGGAAATTTAATATAAAAATTATCAAAACAATTTTATTACTATTTTTCAATAATAATTCGATGAAATTAGGTAGTCATGAGTCTGAATTTTTAAAGTAGAGCTTTGGAGGGTGTTATCATAATTTATTGAGATAACAATTTTCACCCTAGTCTTTTCCCATGTCCTTTCACCTGTGAATCCTACATAACTATCCTAACCAATAAAATTTCCAAGTATAATCCCATCATTTCTTGAAAAAAATGAGTTCCCCTCACGTCATTTATTTAGGAGGATTGATGGATCACCCTGACTAGTGAATAAGTATCATTTCCAAAGTTATAAAATTAGTACAAAATGGAGTATTGTATCTTAGAGATCCACTCATGTGTGATAAACCCTATCAAAGTGGTCCCCCTATTTATAAAGGAATAAAAGAGTTCATTGGTACCTCATCATCCCAAAAAATTTCATTATCAAACATTTCTTTATATCTTGTGGTGTGTGTGTGTTTCTATCACTTGCATCACATGCCCATGTACATCTAGAAGTCTTCATTACAACAAATTTACTAGTACTCAGTTCCCTTCATCTATATAATGTGTTTAATTAAACATTTTAACATAAAATATTTTAGGGTATAAAAGAAACCATATATATTTAACATATAATTTTATCACTCCAATCAAAATTGAACTAATTCTAAAGGATCCAATTTGTTGTTGCTGAAGTATTCTTCAATAAAACCTCATAAACCTTTAGTAAAAGTTTATGAATATTTTTAGGACTCGGAATCCCACAGTCACCTCTACCCATTCCTTCTAAAAAAACCATGTGGTCCCTAATCAATAGTCATATGAACACCCTCTATTGTCTCCATTCCAATGTGATACATCAATTATGTGTGAATACTTCAACATCCATGCATATCATAAAATGCTGAAAATTTCACCCATGGTCATTATATTTAATTGTTGGGTACCTAATATTTCATCCAAAGAAAGGGACCCTCACTCCTCAGTCACCCATTTTATAAAACATGAACCAATATATAGAAACCCCAAAAAAGTAATTGCATTATGAAATAATTTATGAAAAAAGACACCCAAACCTCTCCGTTATTTTATTTTTAAATACAAAAAATCAAAAATGATGGAAAAATGATTTATTTTGGTTATATAAGGGTTATATAGTACGATAAAATAAAATAAACTACATAATCCTTTTGATTTCAGATGATGGGGTCTGGGGGTCAATTTGATGTGAGTAACCATTAAACAATGGAGAAGTGTAACAAAATCATGGTTCCCCCTATTTAGATGCATGTTCCCAAAAGGTAAAATTTTGGATACTCACTTACCAAGGTCATCCACCAAAGTATAGTTTCATCCATTTGTACTAGTGTTTTCTTGTGCCTCATTTCCACTATTTCAAATAGTTCTACCCCTTGAAATCAAAATATTCCCAAACCAAATCATTAGACTCTCTATATAAATATTTATGTCACATTGAAATAAAATGTTGCCTATGTCATCATGTATTCCCTTGAAAATGGGATCCCTTTACACTATAAGATATTTCCCTGATGTTTTTAAAAAAATTAAGGATAATTATAATGGAATAAATTATTTACCCATTTGGTATTGACAATAACTATTCTCTTAGATATTTATGGTATCCCTCTATTCCCAAGATAAACATAATTATTGTTTTGAATGAGTTCCATATTCACTATAAATCTAGACAACTAGTTAATGTTAATTTAATTTAAAAAATAATAATGGGAAACCCTTATAGGTTGCATCCATCAGTAATTCGTCAACCATATCTATGAGGAAAAAAATAGAAATGGATACTCATGTGTTTGTCTTGCACTGAAATATTTCTAGGAACTTTTTTAATATTTATCTTAGTTTAATGACCTTATAATTTATGGAATATGGTTCATGGATTGACAAACATAAAAGGGATAAAAATATTTCATGGAAACACGACCAAAAATAGGACAAAAACTAGTCACAGATTCATCACATCAATAAGAAAATATTTAATTTCTTTTAAGTTGACTAGTAAAGGTAAGGAATGCCTCAATATATAGAACATAAATATGTGGTTTTTAATTTCCTTCATAAGTGAATGTAGGGACGCCATTCATGATCCTAATCCCTCTATCAAATGACAATATACATCCATGGATGGTGTTTGATTCCAAATTAACTTCAAATATGGTTTTCAAGAGTATCATAATTAATAAATTAAGGAGAATAATTAACTGGTGATGAAGTGTTGTAATTAATGATTTTTTTAATCCAATCACATTCATAAAACAAGAATAATTTAATTTTACAAGGTTGTATTTAATAAAAATAATTTGTTTCCATAAGTAGGGTTGAGATTAGATAATAAAATAAACTATCATCTTAATCAACCTAACATTATCTCTAATTTGATACATGCAATCCCTGGATAAAACAATAAAACAAACCCCAAAATATCAGGAAAAATATAGATTAATTTCAGTGTAATAAAATATATATAAAAATTTTTATTACTATTATTGATCCCTACTAATATCTTGAACAAGTTTTTATTTACAATAATGAAATTAAATACTTGTTTTCGAATTTTATTTATTATTTCTAAAAAATATTATACAAAAAAATAGAAATTTCATACCCCTTTATGATCATCTTTCCAAACAATATTAAATTTCCAATATAAATAATTTCAAATACATTTTTCAAAATTTTAAATTTTAAAAGCATCAAATGTAAAATGTTAACGTTTTCCTTGCCTAAAATCATGATTTCATTCTATGACTTTATTAGTTTGTAGATTTTTTGTTTAACAAGATATCATCTTGGACATTGTGTAGTCTAACAATATAAAGTTATATTTTTGTAGTGATTAAAATAAATCACTGTCCATATCAAACTAAATTTTAATAATTGGAAAGACTCAATAAATAAATATTTAATGATCAACATAATATCTAGTGAAAAACTGATTTATTTAGGATATGAGGAATACTATGGGGAACAGACTGCCTTGAATCTTTTGGTGTATGACTTTTCATTGAATTTCTATTTTAGCAAACAAATATTATTCATCCATTTTAAAAACATAATCCGTAACACCCAGACACTAGAATCCCAAAGTCGGTGCATTATTTTAATACATTATCATGATTGCATGAAATAAAATACAAAACGACCAATCTTTTTAGCTATCATGAAAGGAAAACTTACCATCGTGATACCCATAATACATTGGGAAAATAAATCATGATACAGCATGAAATATACTTCACCATTGAAAGATTATTCAAAGGTTTATTTTTCATAAAATGGGGAAATGAAACATAAGAAAGGGATGAGATATGATACTTGTTAAGGTCATGTAATAAAACAAATGTTATCAAAATCATAACCATTGGGAATTCTAAATAACTAAAAACACATGCCTTTAAGAAAAAACTTGAGCATAATATGATAGGAATTAAAGCTGAGTAGGTAAAGCCATATAACTGATCACTTGAAATATTACCAGGGATATTCTACTAGTCGAATAATCACATGATTTACCAATTAATAAAATCATAATGAGGTTATGGAAATGCTAGACATCAAAAACATATCGTCGTGGCCTCAACCAAGACTTTTGAAAAAACAAGGGTAAGACCTTGGCAAGAACCGAATTATGTTTTGTCTCATGAGACCTACCAATGAATCGAGAGGTTATAGTAGTGCCACATGTCACATATTAATTCCAATTCATTCAACATATGAATGGGGTCATATATAAACATCACATACATATGAAATGTAAATAAATTTCCCTAATATATAAACATAATTACTAACCATTTGGAGTAATATGGTGAATAGGATCAAGATAGCACATCTAAAGTCAAACTAATCAGAAAACCATAAACAAAATATTTTAGATGATACCATAATAGGTACACCTAAATTTATTATGATATTGAACAAATTATGTTGACATAGATTATGATAATTTTAAATGAGACCATTGAACAATTCTTGAGAAAATAATCCTTAAACATTCCAATGTATCCCATATAATTTTGAAATATTCAAATCATAATCCCTTATTATTTAATGAAAATAAAGATATTTTTTATATGATATATCAATGATAATTACATACACAACATTAAATTAATAGGTGGTTAATAAGACATATATCTCATAAAAGTTAAAGTGAGATAATAAAAAGCTTCTTTACTTTGAAAGAAGAGTTCTTTTGGAAAATAATTTTTATTTTTCATGAAATCATATTGTAAACATGTATATCATAGAAAATAAAATGTATCTACATTGAAATTATATTTTAGGCATAAATTAAGTCCCAATAAAGTGAAAAAAAAATTAAAAAAATTTTATAAAGAAGCTTTAAAAATAAAACATTTTAGTGTGGTTCAAGGAAAATACTAAAGAGATTTTAAAGAGGAAAGGCATGTTATATTTCATAAAACTAGTAATAAACCAAGTTAGTTTTTTCCTATTAAAATTATTTATTTTATAAGGATAATTATGGCTTAAAATAGTTTATATATTGCACTCTAAAATATTTAATAATTCGAGAAGTTCTCTTTAATAGGGCTTGTATTTCATAAGAATTTTTGAAATATCCTATTAAAACAAGTAAATAACCATAAACTAAATCAGTATTATGGTTGGTACACATATATATAAAATTAAAACAGAATTTAGGAGAAGTATAAAAATATTAAACAAGAATTTCATTGATATAAGAAGATAATAACAGTAACCCAAAAGAAAATGGAGGATCGGGTAGAAAAACTTTACAATTTTTTAATCAATCAAATCATATGACCCAAAATTGATAATCATAAAATTATACATTTAATTCCATGAAAATATATATATTAATGATATGATACATCATTTATCAGTATACATACACCATACACAACAAATAGTTTTTAATAATTAATATTTCACAAAAATGGAAGTGAGGTGAGGAAACCCTTACGGTATGTCCGAACAGATTTTCCACATGATATTAATGTCCTAAATAATCAAATTATATTTATTAATTAATAATTACAGAACCTTATATACTTGTATTTTTTTATTATATCTTTATTAAGTTCATTTATGGCCTCTTGTATTGGTTAATAGATTCAATTTCATCATTTGGGAGGGCATGTTCTCATAGTTTTCATGATTAATTTGCTCGTATTGGAGTAGAGGAAGTTTCTGTAAAATGGAAATTGAAATCAATAATTGAGGATATGTTTTATTAATGATCAAAAATAATATTAAATGATCATATAAATATTTTTTTTATTTTGGGATATGATGAATCCATAGATAAAATTTTAATGATTAACACTGGGATTAATTTGGTTGCTTTTTGGATCACCTCAAACTCATTTTATTTTATAAATTAATACTATGAGTAAAAATTGATTTGAGAACATTAGATTGGATATATTACATATATTATGGTCTTTTTCAACCATAAAAATGGTTTCAGGACCATAATTTAAGATGGTAATAGAAATTAAAAACCAATCATCCTTGAATGTGATAAATTAACACATCTCAAATGGTGTTTCTCTTTTTAATATAAGAGAAAGGGAAATAGATATGAGTATTAAAGATTACATTCACATAATAAAATTATAATACAGGTAATTAAATGGAATTATCATATCATTTAGATGATGTGAGGTGAGGATAAAGAGAAAAAATAATCGAACACGTAAAAGAAATTGAAAAAAAGGAAGAGAGGTTTACCTCTTGAGTACTCCTCCTTTATAGCCACCTTAAGACCTTTTGTTTTGGAATTTTGGTGAGTCCATAATGTCTTTCATGTGTGAAAGGGGCTTGGGAAGGGTATTTTTTATAACTTAGGAATTCCTCAATGATTTAGTGGTGTGATTGGAAGACAGGGTGACGAGTGGTTTTTATAGTGGAGGACAGGAGGCTTTTCCAATATTTTCAACATTATTTTATTATTTTGGCTCAAGAATATGAATATTCTTGATAATTAGGAATAAAAATAGTAATAATTTTATCTTATTTATAAACAAGTGTTCTTTAATCATCTTCACATACCATATTACTCAATAAATCATGTATTTAAAATTAACATATTTTCGATATTCAACAAAAAATTCATGTATTTCAGAAAAATCCCAAAAAAATCACCCAATCCTTTTTTGAAAGATATAATCCAAAAAAATAATCCATTTTATTAAAATAATTTTCTAAATATGACAAATTTAATTTATTATTACATTAACTATTTACTCAAAAAAATACTATTTTTAAAATTATAACACTTTTTATAATAACATGAAAATTTAACTAGGTCACATTAAATTATCCCAATATCATAGGAAAAAAAATATTTATTTATGAATACATTTTATGAAAATTAATTATCTTTTAGATTAATTTATCAATTAATAAATTTTAATTAAATATATATTGATCACATAAATACCAACACTTAATTATTAATGTTTAAAATATTCACTCTAATTTATAAGGAACCTAAATTTTATTTATGCCTACATGGGTGGGGTTACTATTCCTAAGGGTAAAATACTATTCATATGCTTCATGTTACTATTAATATGGGTATTTCACTATTCATAAGAGTAGTTTACTATTCACAAAAAAATAAGGTGATTCTATCATATACTATATATCTTGCTAAACGCAATAGTGTATGTTCATTTTTTGAAATTAAAAATACAGAAGTAGAAAAATTTATTTTGACAGCTAGGTTCCAAAAAAGCCTTATTTTGTGGAGACTCAGTGTTGTGTGCATATAAGCTATCTAAGGAATTGAAATTATTTTTTGAATAAACATGCCATAAAATAATTTGGCCCTATAATAATAGTGAATATATTAATAACGTAATTCAGTATTTATCAAAATAATTATAATAGTAAATATATATTATAATATATTTATAAAAATTAATTTTGTTATAATCAAATAAAAATATTCATATTAAAATATGTTTTTACACAAACAAATACTGTAAAATAGTATTTATTTTAAAAAATAACTTGAAAGCTACATATTTGAAATATAAGTGTCATCAATTAAAACACATAATTTGAAATTATTTTTTTTTCATAAAATAATGAATTTAATATTATAAAACAAATTACTAGGGTGTTACATAATCTATTACTTTATACTCCTTATTTACTTTACCATCAAAAATGTTTATCTAAACTTAAATGACATTAATATTATAATCAGCATACACATGAGTTTTTTCATCAAAAAATTATTCTAGTTTTGATATTTTAAAACATATACTTTTAATGAATCCATGCTTTTTTGTAAGGTTAAATTCTATTGAAGAAAGTTATTTTTCGTCTATGGAACATGGAAGATCATGTGTATAAACTCGATAAAATTATAGGAATATTAATGTACATTTTTATGTTAAAAATTAAAAATTAAATTTTAATTTATATTATATAAAACATATTCATGATTATAATATATTCTATATTTTTTTAAAAATATTAGTCTTTTTTGATTTAATCCATTTTCCATTAATATATCATGATGTATTATGCACATATATTAGTGATCTGATTGAAAATCTATGTATCTAAACAAAAAACATAATTCATTTCTGATAAGAATAATTTATATATGCACACTAGATACATTTAGTTAAATTTTATTCATGTTTTATTAGATAATTTATGTGGTTCTTGGTTAGTTTTTTCAATAATTATGAATGATGGACTCAAAGGAATAAATGTGGAAAAATGGGAAAAATTGGATTTACATGTACTGTATGACATAAAAGTTATGTACTTCTTGTTCACAGCACATTGGCAATAAAAAGACCAACTAGTGAAGATATTAAATGATGTGAATCCATTTCACAATTTTTATATTTTTTTACACATCGGGAGAATTACATTTTCAAAATACTTCTAAAAATGAATCAATTACACAACATGAAGAACTTATGAAAAATGCACAGTTCAACGTTCACCCAGTCAAAGATAAGATATATTTTTATGGAGGAAATTAATGATCTCAAATTCACAACATTAATGCTTAATAATTCATGTACTTCTCAAGCATCTTCATATTCTAACACAGGCCATGCACACATACAGCTTCATATACTTTATTTTTTCACTCACATTTTCTCTCATTTTCATCTATTTTTAGTCAAAACTAGTTTTAATTCATCAAATTTTCCATTTTATTAAATACTTTTTCTTTTTTTGTTAATATGGGTTTTTTATTCATCTATTGTGAATTTTTTCTCTTTTCGATGTCCATTTCAACATCACTTTCTTTCTATCATCAATATTTTCAACATTCATCATGGTTTGTTTTTGCAGAGTGAGTTTTTATTGGATTTAAATTTGTCTTAATTGTTAGATATTTATTATTAATATATTTTTTCATTGATTTATTATTTATCAAATATTTCATTATTATGCATAGAATTTTTAGTATTTTTGTCCTTTTGATCAGCACCACCATGCATAGCTAATCCACTAGGGTTATGGGTCAATATTAGTGGTGTCTCTAAACCTAATGAATTTATATATTGAACCTTTGAAACTCTATATCTAGTAATTAAGTTAATAATTATTTTTCCTCACTTTCTTTTGAAAATACATGACCATGTGAAGTGAAATTTCATGATTTTAACCTAATTGGAGTTGAATAGGACTACAATTATTAATATATTACTCTTGTAGCATAAAATCTATGCATAATTCACCTAGTTTTTCACCTACACCTCGACCATGGGAGAGTTTCATAATTTTTAGATCTAATTGTTTTAAACAAATCAAATTTGTGACCCTTTCACTACTTTTCATCCTTGGACATAGGACAATCCAATTCTAAATCTAGGATTATCTTTTGTTAAGAGACCTACAATTTACCCTGATCCATTAATTTTTATCTTTTTTAAATCCAAACATCCTAGATTTTGGGGAACCCAGACTTGAAGATTTAATGTGAGTAATCCTTCTAAAGGGTTTTATCAGAATGTCTACATTCCTATTAGTATTCTATTTGGGTTCGACCCCACACTACCACTTTAATACACTCTAATAGTAAGTGTAGTTTAGGGCTATAAATATCTAATCTTATCAAGACCCATTAGAATTCGACGATGCATGTGCGTGAAAAAATATCATATTTTATATCAAATAAAATTATTACTATGTATTTAGAGCACATAACCAATATTTTTCAAGTTACTCATCCCAAAAACATTATTCATAATATGGTTAGGATAGTTTCGATGCCCATTGTGTATTTATTTCACTTATTTATTGTTATATAAGTTATTAGTTAAAAAGAAAATTAAAAAACTCAAGTGTTTTCAAAACAAATATAAAAAAATTTTCCACAGACCATTATTTCCACTTTATGTGAATTTTCCCGGAAATCTCCATAGGCTAATAATTAATGAAATAAATTTTTATATAATTCTAGTGGGTAGATTTTGATATTACTTTAAAGATTGTTTTCATATATTTTCTAAAAAACTTCTAAAATATTATATGAATATTTATGGAAAACAAAGAAATTTCATTATGGGATTTTCCAGAATAAATGTGATCTATATGTGAAAATGATGATTAAATAAACATTTCATTAATTGATAATTCAGTGTAATATATAAATTATTTTATAAATTTAGCATAATATATAACTAAATTGTACCTTAAATATAGTAGTGATATTATATATGGTATCAATGTTGATTTGAATAATTATTAGTGTCCTAAGACATACTCAAAAAATGATGGTTACAGTCATAATGAAGGTGGGATAAAACATTATGGTGAGAAAATTTATAAAAATAAATAAATTTTGATGTCGCATGATGGTGTTATGAAATTTTATTATAGTAAGAGGTATAGTTTATAAATACATGCTACGATGGAATACGCATAATCAATGAATTGATCCAATGAAGACCATTTTCAAAATTTACATTGGGGTTAGTAGTTCAATATAGATTCTAATTATTATAATTAAATAGTAATATCTTATGACTATATTGAATGTAACATTTATTAATACGTTGTGATAAATTAGCAATATGTATTCTATATTATACTGATAGATAATACAATAAAAAATTTCTTTTCTTATCCTTATACATTATAGAGTACACTTATATTACAAAAATATATTATGAGAATCATATTATTAACTCCTATAAATATTCATAGAGTACTAACGATGCTTCTTAAAAAACAATTCCAAGGAATATTGATGGTAACATCAAACCCCTATATCTATCTTAATCTAAAATAATTGTTATATAGGAACATTACGATGCCTTTGGTTCATATTGTGATGAGGAGATATTTATAGTATAATTTAATTGAAATTATTTAATTTTACATAACATGGGTCATAAAATTTTATTTAGAAAAATATTTTAAAAATAATTAATGAATTTCAAAAAAAATATCAACATGAATCAAACTGCCTTACTCAAAACAAATATGATGAATATGGTATAACTCATTTGAAAAAATATAGTATGTATTTAAAATAAATAGTAATAAAATTTAATATAAAGCACTAAAATAATTTTTTTTATGTTTTTATATGTATATTGATAAATTTTAATATTGACACACATATATGACAAATATTTTTCTTTAGATATAATCATTTATAAATAAGAATGGATGAATATTATATTAAAGTCCACAGAAATTATAGAAACATAATTAATTAAAACATTATATAAAATTAAATTTATCAATCATATTATTCCATAAAAATTCATATATGTTTCCAATTTTTTATATCTTTTTTATACATAATATGATTCATCTGTTTTAGTTTAATAAAAATAACTCATATTAAAATTTAATCATCAAAATTAATATTACATCATTTTTTGTTAAAGTTATAGAGTATCAATATGAGAATATATTCAATGAGAATATATTCATGTGTATATTGAAATAAAAAAGCATTCAGGATTACATTGAATCATTAAGAGAAATAGTAGTCAGTAAAATTATTGAATAAATCGTTTATATTTAATCGATCCATATTAATAATAAATAAAAAGAAAAAACATTTTGATGATATAGAATCGAATAATTTTGAGGTTTTCCATTCCCCCAAGAATTCCCACCATACCCATTATAATCATGTATTTTACAATTTTCTAGATTAATTATTATATAATTGATTATTGACACGTTTTTTATTATAATATATTATAGAATTTGATATTGTTTTATATTTATCATCACCCAATAATCCCATTTTATTGGTCTAATTAACATTATCTATGGTAATGTCCTAAGAAACATCAAACTAATCACCCAATCATCCAATTTTTTCCATAAATGAAAATATGGTGGAATATTTTATCTAATTAAAAAAGGGATAATAAAAATTCTATTCAAAAAAAATTTAAGTGATAATTTTTTGATAAAAAACCATCTACATATAACTTTACAACTAAAATTGGTATCTTATATTATTTCTAGAATAAAATTTTTAAGGGTTCATTTTATTTTTTCCTCAAGGTGATACATATATAGAAATCAAGAATATGTCATATCACATAGATTTTATTGTTATCTAATGTGAGAATTTTATTTAGAATCAAACTATTTTCATAATATTTTTAAATGAAAAATACATGTTACCCATTTTATGGATGTTATTTGATGACACTAGTAATTTATATGAACACTCCTTAATAGGTCCTTTCACCTCCCACATTAATTAATTATAATATTATTTAAATAAATTGTGGATGTTTGTTTTGAATCTATCTATATCCAAATATGTATAAGGTCTTTATTTGGAGGGATTGTTCTTTTGAATGGGATATTCTATGTACCCCTTTGAAGGGAATCAAAATATATATAGTATTTAATCATTCAATGTCAAATGTCAAAGCTTTTATAGTCACATGACATGGATATAAAATTATTTTATCATGAATGGGAATATATTTATAGTTTATATTTTTTTATAGGTCATATATCCAGGAAAAATGTTTGTGATTTTTTGGATTATGAATCTAGGGAATTTGTACCATATATTTTAATGTGTTTTGACTTGGAATACTAAATTATTAGTTTATATAAATAGTTTCAAGTGGTTCTTACACTTGAGTAGACCATTGTATTATTATCTAAATAGATGGAACTTTTTATAGAACTAAGGACTTTGGGTACAATAGTTTCCAATTTTTACATTTTAAATTTAATTTCATCTAGGAAGGAATGGTAGATTCTTGGGGAATATGGGACTAGTTATTAATAATGAAAATGGATAACTAGTGATATAAGTGATACCACAAATTCCATAGAGATAAGGGATCCACATTATCAAATTAATAGATGATATAATTTAATCTAATGGTCTATTATTATGGTGGATTACTTATGGGAGTTTTATCATAGGATAAAAAAATTCAATAATTAATTGATTGCAAACCCATAGATGTGACATGATTTTGGAATGTGACTTGAAATTATATATCATGATGAAAAGGTTTTAAAATATATGGAGTAGTGTTTTTAATTTCTAAATATATGTGAAATGGTCCTAGTGATATACTAGAGGATAATTTGGTGAAATGGTGATACTATTCTGAGGTGGGTGACATAGTTGAGTAGTGCACCGAAATGAGCCCTTTAGTTTTAATTATGGCTCAAAACAGGGGGACATAGTTTCTATTATGCTTAAATCTTATTTTTTAGTAATTAATAAATGGGTTCCTTAAAAAAAATTATATAATGGGTTGGTTGGAATGTCATTTTTCAAGGATTATTTGTAAAAATTAATCAGAAAGAATAAATACTATAATTTTCTACCATTTTAACTTTATATTGATTTGATGAAAACATGATTTCAAGTTTTTGACAGCAGAGGTTCATAGACTAGGTCCCCATGTGATCAAGTTCTCATGGTCTATAACCGTATCCTCATGGTGTTGAAATATAAGGTTTCAATTCCATTTTATAATTATATATGTAACACCCATATATTATAAAAGAAGATCATTAAGTTTGATAGAATATTTGATCGGCAACACCTGGACTAAACATCCCACAAAATATATTATTTAAAAATAATCATTATAACCTAGCTATTGAATTGTAAGGTATGAACATGATTAAAAAATTAATAAATATATATAATTTTCCATATCAATACATATTTACTAATAATAATAACTAAATTAATATTAAATACAATTTATTATTTAAAAATATGTTTTCATCAATATTGTTTTTTACTACCCTTTGAGAAAATAAAGTAAATAATTTCTTCTATTTTAGAAAATTAATTCGTCAAAATTAAATTTATTTTTTAAATAATCGTATCAAAATTATATTAGGTTGAAATTATGGGATTTGTTTTGAAAAAGTGTGATTTTTAAATAAATAGTGAAAAATACCACTTTTTTATAAAACTATCATTTCTCATCATTAATGTATGTAATTGAAAAGTAAAATTATGATTTTAATTTTATTCAAAAGTTACATAAGTATTAATTAGTTATATTTATTCAAATTAATTATAATATATTCATGTTTATGAAGTATTTTGGTAAAACATTGATTTTTAGGTTTAAAGACAAGTTTTTATGAAAACTCTTTTTAAGTACATAATGTTTCTCCATTTTAATAAATGAATATAACTAATATTTATGGATTATTTAACATAAATGTATTCATCTAAAAAACAAATACTATTTTAAATCCATATCAGGATTATTAAAATTCTTACAGTTAATATAAGATCATCTTATACATAAAAACACATTTATTGAAAAACTATTTTTGAAAATAGAGAGAACGAGTGTCTTAGGAGTAGTTTGGGGTGAAGATGTGGGTGCATAGGGATTATTCATTTCCATGGAATTATAAAGATATATATATATATATCTCATTTTTCGAGGGTATATTTATTATTCCATTCTGAATATTGACTCCTTGAATAAAGATAAGAAAACGGATTCTCTATAGATAGTGACAGGATCGGTTAAGCGTTGTATTTTATATTATTTTAACAATGTTATTCTAAATAATGTCTTTAAAATAAGTAGTGTTATATATCTTACTATTTATTTGGAATCCATTTTATAGAGAATCATGATATGTTGATACTCGGTCATTGAGAGACTAGTTCATCCCTCTATTGGTATGTTCTAGAATACCCAGGATTTGGTCAATCACTTTTCATGTTTTGGTGGTTTTATAAATTTCAAATGAAAGCCTATCAGGTTTGGGTATTTTCATTTATTCTTCCCATATATTGAGGTAAATAAAAAATAATGGTGATTCTGTTCTATTTCATTGAAGTTTGGAATTGTGTGCCTATAGGAGTGGGATCAAGAATTGAATCCATTTGTGGTTAATAACTCAAAGGCCCATGTTTGGGTAAAACCTTTATATATTAGTTGGATTTTATGGCATCAAATAATTCTATATGAAATTATTTCAACTTTTTGTGTTATAATTATAATCGATCGAGCTACTGATGAAGCTAAATTTTGTGTCTACTCTCATGTTTTGGTTCAATCATGCTTAAACTATCCTCTCATAGAGATAATTGTTCTGTATTCTTTAGATGATGAATTCAACATAAGATTTATATATGATAAGACCCCCCCCCTCATAGGATTCAATATATTTTTCATGTAAAATATCAATTCTATAAGGACTAATCATTATCTTTCTATTCTAATAATGGGTATGACATGTAGCAATGCCTCAAGGTGAAAAATGGTATTGAGGGAGTACATCAGAATTCATATGATGCTTCTTCTAATCAGTCCCATAGAACCATAAAAAGAGCTTACCTGATGTCTAAGGTACATGTACCAAATGTATTTCAAGGCGTCACATTTTAGGGGTAGGAGATTATTATAAGGTATCAACCTGATGTAATGGGGGTGACCCAAATGGTGGCCACTTGTGATGGTCTAGTAAATAAAAGGAATGATGAAAGTATCCAAATCATGATGGAAAAAAGAAGAGGATGTGGAAATTTCCCCAGATGCATAGGGGAAAAGGAAACCAACTACCCCCTAGGTCACTAGAGGTTCTAATTAGAGACTCTCTTCCAATGGGATAGACCTCTCTAAAAATTAAATGAGTAATAATCATTATGATCAAGAAGAGGAGGATATGGAGAATACCTTAGGTGTATAGGGGAAAAGGAAACCAATTTCATCCCATGTCACTATATGTACTAAGAAGGGCCTCTCTTCCAGTGGGATGGATATGGATAATAATCAGGTGGATATAAAGACAAGGGTTTCTACTGTGGATGGGGTTAATCGGACATCATGGAAAAAAGAAATCAATGGTTTCCATTCCGGCTAAAGCTGATATTGAGCAGTTATTTGATGGTAAATCATATTTTGGGATTGATTTATAGGAAAACTTCAAGGGTACAGCTAGATTTCACATAATTGTTGGTCCTAATGAGGAATAAATGGATTCCCAATCCATTTATGAAGATAATTTACAAGAGTTGGATGATTAGTTGTTAGAATAGGAGAGGGTGACTGTATAAAGATCTTATAAATGTAAATAATGAATAAATTATGAATATACTATAATGATTAAAAATATGAAGTAAGCACAAGTTCCATAGGTTGATGCTAGAAAGGAACACTCTCCTACCCTATTAGATATTAATGGCATGGGGCTCAATACTTCCTCTCAAGAGATATAAGATGAGGAATATAGTATAGTAGAGGAGAGTGAAGTTTTTATTCCTATAAAGGGATGTTTTTCTCTTTCTCTAGAGACTAGGGGATCATCTTCAATCAATGTGTGTGTTTTGTCACCCAATACTCTAGCATATAGTGAAACTTAAAAATAACTAGTGATTGCTCACAATCATTATGCGATTATTGATTCTCTTAATGAAGGATTAGATGGTAGATATAAAGTTTTTGATGAGGCATCATTTACTATTGTTGTCCAGGAACAACCTTCTAAAGTAGAAATACAACTAGATCAGGATCAGACATGCATAGGGAAAATAAATGAGAATACCTTTATTGATGTCACATCTTATAATTGGGTGAAGAAAAATTATGTAAGAACTGACTTGGAGGAAAATATAATAAATGGAATTTATAAACAAGTTAAATCCTATTGGCAAGGTCATCATCCCATAGGTTGAGGATGGGGGTGTGGGTGAACTAATTGGAATGGCATTCATGATGGGGAGCATAGGATAGATGTTGATAGCTAGATAAATTTAGGTCCTGACAAATTTCTTTTTAATTGTATTTTTTCTATTCCTAACACCATCCTTTATTTCTTTTTTCTTTCTTTTTTCTTTCTTTTTTCTTTCTTTTTAATAAAATTTCTTCGACCATACAATTTCAAAAAAATGTTTTTTTAACACTATTTGAGGGTTCATGTTTAAAAACAATTCAACCACATATTTGAATTTGTTGGTAAAATGGATTTAAAATTTTGAATTAGAATAATTACTATCATTTAAGAAGGTTAAATAAATATTTGGTCTTAGTTAATAGTGAAAATAATAAAAACTTAATTACTTCAAATAAGGTTTAAAAGGGCTTATTAGGGTTTAAACAAAAAGATAAGGGTTTTTTCGATTAAAAATGTCAATGTCATATTTTTTGGAAATATTTAAACCTTATAAAATCCCAAATACTAATAGAACATCATTTTGAAGTATTTTTAATGGGAATTTCTTTAGTATTTTGTATTTATTTGGGAAATTTCTATATGGTTTTTAAGAAGTCACCTCCCCCACTTAAAAAAGGGAACCTCAAAAATTCACATATAGGAACATGTCAATAAATTTATATAAACCAAAACCTATCCATAACATACATATCCATGTCTTAAAGTTTCTATCCTTCCCAAAATATCAATCCTACGATCATTAAAAAATGGTCCAAAAGAGTTTCTTCTAAGTGAATGTAATTTTATTCACTAACTCATTCTATTTTACTTATTCTTTTACCAACCAAAAATAAGTATTAAAGAAAACAATATAAAGACACAATTAGTTACCATATAATGAGATTTTATTATGTTTTTATAATAATATTTATCTACCTCATCCTCCATTTAATAATAGACCAAATGAACACTCATACATATCGCGGACTACTGCCTCACAAGTCGTGGTAAATTATTTTCAATCACTTACAAAAAAATATTGTGACAATTGAAGATATAATGAAAATATAAAATATATATGACATGATGTTAATTAATTAAATTAATTATATGATATATTTCCTTATCATTTCACCCATTAAGGGAATAATATCTTCGCTCATGCGTACGTACAGCATACCATTTTCAAGAATCAATAAGACACATTTTCCATGTAAAACATTAAAAATGATTCTAAAATAGTATATAATGAAAAACTATGACATTTATAACATTAATATCATTATTAAGATTATTGAACAATATCTTATGCTAATGAACTGGAACATTCATGACAAAATATGCATGAGAAAAAAAAATTTTAACACCCGAAACATTGGTAATAAAGAAATATTATTAATAAGTGGATGATAAAAGTTTTTAGGAATATCATATATTATATTATAATTATTAATATGATAAATTTAAAAATTATTAAATTGTTTAAATCATTAAATTGTATGTTAAAATATTTTTAACTAAAGGGAAACATTAGGTGAGGGATTCTGTCTGAATTTCGTTTCATTGAGGCATATATTAATGTTATCACCAAAATTTCTATTATATAGATTTTATAATTCCCAATTTAATTATTGTATAATGAATACATCATATTTCATGGTATATTATAATTTTGTTTAATTATTTTATTCAAGGGTATTTGACTTAAATGTTACCAAGTTATAAAGAATTTCATAACTCAATTTCATTTCATTGGGTTATGTTACTTATTTATTTTCTTTTGAGATTATAATATTATATGTATAATGAGAATTTATTATATTATATTTTATTTCCATGATTTTATTTAGATTGACAATTGAAACATTTAATAACTTCATTGATTAATTCTTAATTCAACGTTATGATCTTTGTAAGGGTTTATTTCACAATCTCATTTTATGGGGAATCTTTATTATTGAATTTACACTGAAATAAATTATTATATAATTATCTAATAATTACCATTAAATTTATTATACTCTATTAATTCATGAAATTCTCATGAATTAGTTCCATTTTTATCTCGTTTCAAGATAAAATAACTTAGAAGATGTTTTTAAGATAGTCTGACTTTATTTCTCTCAATAGTAAAAAATCGGTTTCCTTCTAAATTCATGTTTAAAAAATCAAGAGTGATTATAATATTATCTAATAATTTATTATATACATTTTTACACATTAATTAATTTTTCAAATTTTATTGAAAAGAATCTATATGTAATTTTTTGTATGAGATACTTTTTAACTTCTTATAAAAATGTCATAGGAATATTTTCATTATTGAACTTGAAATAACGGAATTTACTTATTTCATGACCACCCAATGATTTCATGCATACTTTATAATTTTTTATTATTCCTTTCAAATAAATATATTTCCAAATATTCTGTAGGTTTTAATTTTCAAAAGTTATTTTCATAGTGAAACTGTATTTTTCTCAAAAACAAACTATTATCTTTTTAAGATATTTTTATTCATCAAAGAATATTACAATTATTTATCAAATAATATAATGGGGATATTTTATAAAGATACCATAATTATCCATTCACTAAATGGATTATTATTAGTTTGGCTAGAAAATGTATTGAAATTCACATTCTTGATGAATTTTATAGTCATTTACTTTCCCCAGACACTTTTATATTCTTTTTATCATTAGATATTATATTTAAATTATATATAAATATTATTTATCATGGATATAATTACTTCCTAATCCATATAACATTTATTGATATGGTGTTTAAGTTTTAAATTTACTAGATTAACTACAAAATTACTGATAGGTCATGTTCTTCACTCAATATAGATATTTGTTGATAAGGATTGTTGTTCTCGAATTGAATAGATAATTAAATATATGAAGAATTTTTTAGAAATGTTGTGATGGGTGGGATTTGGAATTATATAGCCCAAATATGCACTGATGGGTCTCTTTAGATAGATCTGCTAGATATAATAAAATAGGTTTATGGTTCGAATATACCCATCGATTAAACTGTCTTAGAAAAAGGTCGTAATGGTAATTTTTTATGATCTATGTGACAATGAAATCTAATATTAACCATTTCCTTTATTTAGTGATTGTTTATATTATCCCTGAGAATATTTTGTTGATATTATTCATGAATTGGATTCCTTCTCATTGATTATTTGTATGACATTATTTTATAATTATTTACTCCATACCTATTATTATTTAAGAATAAATTATAGATTAAATGACAGGTGTTTTTATTAAGATTCATTTCTATATTTATTTATGATATATTTCAAAATACCTAAAGCTTTCATATCATTTTAGATCACCCCAATTTTAATACTCTACCCTATGATATGATGAAGGAATCATTAAATGAGTTCAAGGATGCCGAATATTAATTTTGAGTGTGTTGTATTATGATTTTGGAAATATAATGGAAGACTCAAGTATGTATCTATTTTAATAAGGAAAATAAATTATTTGTTCTTTAGGGATTTGATCACATGTATGTGGAACCAATGAAATAATCTAACCATTGGATCTAGGATACTGGGTTTGGGGTGTGTACAGTTGGTATTAGAGCATGTTTAGAAGAAATCATGGGAATGAGATTTAGGAAAACATTAATTAGGAAACATGACCCTATGGTAGACATTAATGGTAATTAATAAAGTCATCCTAATGTTTCAGTAAGGAAGATAACATAATTTTTTTCCTTATAAATTACTCCATGTCAAGATACAACAAGTCTATTTGGTTCTAGAATAGTCATTACATGGGGTAATAACTCTAAAGAGGTCGCATTGGTATTTGACTTGATCGCCTCCTAGTTCATGAAAATGATCCTTAATATGCACCTATTTTGACACACACATTTGATATGATTTGGATAATTCAAATATTCTTCACAAACCATCATGAATTATTTTAATAGATTGGGAAAATGAAATACCGACGTTGAATGTGTGGTTTTATAGATTGAAAAAAAAGTTTTCATGATTTAGACATCTTATAAATCATTTTTTAAAATAATTATTATTATTACTCACATAATACATTTTGATTTTCTTCAATGGATGGAACAAGTATGAATGATATTAATATTGAATGTGATTTCCAATTTTGTGATTCAAAGAAACAAAATGAGATGATGACTATAGGGAAGGATATTATAATTATTCACAATCAGTTATCCCAATATATGATTAACATCATATACAGTAACCAACTCTTGGCCTCACAAAATAATAGAATGATTGAATCTACAAATAACTCGAGAGTTAGAGACCATAGAGGAAATAAAATCTCAATTTTCAATATGTCATAAATTTATAAAGAGACACCCAGAAGAATGTATAAAATAATAAATGAAATGTTTTACATGTGGAAAATAAGTTAATAGGGAAATAATTGCAAAGAAATGTGATGAGTTCAATAAATAAAAATAAATTTATTCCATGAAATCCATCTATAATTCACTATAATAAATGTGTGG
The DNA here is from genome assembly GCA_963277665.1 of Viscum album. NCBI lineage: Eukaryota > Viridiplantae > Streptophyta > Magnoliopsida > Santalales > Viscaceae > Viscum > Viscum album. The sequence continues at coordinate 226,549,968 of OY728125.1, forward strand.
AACCTAGGAATTATCTTAGTCAATTCCATATTTAAAAGGGTAACTCCTACATAATTAAAGACCTATATTATATAAATCAATCAAGAAAAATTGTTGATTTATTTATGTATTGGGATCCAATGATTTTTTAGTGTAAGAATTTATATAAATATAATTTTAGTTATATTAATGTAGAAACATCACAGGATTTTGTTAAAGTTTTTTAGAATATATCTCTTCATCAAACAGTAATATAAGATCCATGGATACCACCATGGGATTATGTGTTTAATGTTGATAATAACATCAAAGTATTAGACAACCCTATTTAGGTTTTAAGTGATGGAATACCAAGATGATTAAGAGTATTTTGGGAGACATTTATATTAATATGAACCTTGAGATTTGTATTTTCCATAATGAAAATTTAATTTATATAATAATGCCTTTACATTTTGTGGAATTACATTTAAAGGTATTGATAACCTTTAGGCTTAATTTGAACATTTATGTTATGTTAATAATAGCAAGTTAAGATTATTTGATTTTGTGGAAAAAAATAAGTTGTATAAAAAACCATAGTGTTTAAAAAGTGATTGGATGATTAATTTTATTTTTGTTGAAGTTTATTATATTTTTAGGACTGTTATATAAATAATATCAATAAATTATTATAAAAAGGAAAATTAGATTATTGGATGAAAAGCTTTTTCATTTGGGAAGGATATGGGGATTAAACCCATAATTGGAGGGTGATAACGGTGTAGTGTCTAAGATTGGAAAATGTGAGGTTCGTGTTATTACGTCATTTCCTTTACTAAAACATATTGAAAAATAAAAAAAATAACATGAACACTTGTGTTAATAATTATGTTTATTAATTAATGTATTACATAAGATAACTTATTCTAACCATTTTATTTTTAGTAAATATATAGAGATAGAAAAAAGATGTGTCACTTTTTATGGATCTTATAATCTATTAAATTTTAATTTTACTAATTTAGACATAAAAAATAAATCTTGGATATTGAATTCTTGAATAAATAAATGTAGTGGAAATTGATTAAAGAACAACCAAAGGATGAAATTTGGCTTCTGAAAATAAAAATATACCATGTAATTATATTTTATGTTGTTCTCTAACATGATATTAAATTAATTCCTTAACACTAGGAAAAGGATCATAAAAAATGTTATGTTGTTACTTTCATATATGATGAATGAATGGTATTTTAACATTCTCTTGATCGCTTACTTTATTCTTATCAATGATCTCTATCACTCTCTATAATTATTTACACTTCTCTTGCAAGAACATATCTTTACTAGGAAAAAGTTTTCTCATATGTGGAAACCTAGTTATCTGTCATTTGAGATGACATTTTAATTTCCCTTTCCCTTTTCTAGGAGGTAATTTTGTTAACCCTTTTTATAATGTGGGATTTTTGAAAATAAATTTTAAAATAGAAAACCTACAATTCATTAGCATAAGATAAAATTGTGAGGACTCAATTTACTGAAGGAGGGGATAATTTAACACCCCAAGATTTTGAAAGAACAACATTATGTTCGATAACATGTACGAAACGTAGCACCAGGCCTAAATGAATCAGGATATAAATTATTTATATATTAAAGTTATAACATAGCTATTAAATTAGAGAGTATAAATAGGATAAAATTAATTATGAAATATATATATATATATATATTGTATTCCATATCAACACAAATATCTTAATAATAATCACCCAATTTTTAGTAAAGTCAAATTATTCTTAAAAATAAATATATGTCAAAAAGGACTTTTACAATTCCTTATGAGAATATAATATAATTATTATTTTTTAAAATACTTAAAATTTATTTTATAAAATGATTATAATTTTTCAAAAATTAATATCAATGTTATCTTAGGTTCAAATTTTGGTATTTTTCTAAAAAGTTTGATTTCTCATTAATTCTTGAAAAATATAGCTTTTTGTAAAACGTTTCATCTTTTAAATAAATTAATAAACATAGAAGTCCAACAATGAATCAAATTTAACAAAAAATTGCATAATTATTCTTCATTTATATTTAATATAATTAATTACATTTGAATCATGTATAGTAGATTTTTTTATAAGTTTATATTAAGGATTAAAAAATATTTTTCGGAAAACTATTTTTAAGCACATAATGTTTCTCAATTTTAATTTATTAGAATATTTTTTAATGATGATTGATTTCAATAAAATTAAAAGATCATATATCTATGTATATGAATATATTTCCATATCATGATGATCTCTAGACATATACATAATAAAATATCATCTTATGATTTAAAAATTCACTTATTGAAAAACTGATTTTTGACATGATTTATGGTTTCATCATTAAATTAAATTCTTCCACTTTTGTGAATTTAATTTAGTAAAATAGATTATAAATTTATAATAATATTATGTAATATTATATAATAATTTAAAATAAATTTTTATCATATTGAATACTAAAAATAGTAAAAAATAAATTATTGTGGTTAAGGTTAAAATGGGTTTACTGGGGTAATGATGATTTATAAGTTCATTTGGAAGAATTCATCTTTTCAATGACTTTATCATTTATTAATCTTTTGGTAAATTTCTAGGTTATTTCCAAGAAGTCTCCATCCCCCACTTATAAAAGGGCACTTCCTCCATTCACTTTTTTCACATATTATACAATTTATATCATCAAAACACAAAAAATTTTAACACCGAAATCTCTTTAATCATCTAATATTTTTTTCATTACAAAATACCAAGAATGTAGTCCTTAATAATAGATCTAGAGTAGGTTTTTTTAAGCGAATGTAATTTACTTCACTAAGCTATTTATTGTTTAAAAAATATTTTATAACAATATATTTAATATTATTAAATACAATATAATAAATTCAATACCTCCAAGGAATTATTATTTTAATATGATGATGGAATAGTATTTATTGACCTACTCCTCTATTAAATGGGAAATAAATTCATCGCTCATTTGTATAGCAGAAAACCGCATCACAAACCGATGTAAATTTTTGTCCATCATTGAATGACATGGATAGTCATAATGGTAGAAATAATGAATATATATTGTCAAGACCCGTCCCCGGGGCCCGTGTCGTGACTTCCCCAAGCCCACCTTCCATAGGCCAGGGGCTGGCGACTAGCACCAAAGGCGTAAATCCCTAAACTGGGAAGGCATTGCCTTTATGAAATTAAACAAACACAACAGAGAATGCGAGTGAAGAGAGCACTAAGTAAAACTTAGTACAAAATTAATGCTGAAAAGTAAAGGGGCTGGAAATATCAGCCCAACAGTATATACAGTACAACTGAAAGTTTAGTACAATAGTAGAAAACTAAAGCAGAAACCACTGAGTCATCCTCTGGGAATCCCACCTGAAGGGTGGGTACAGATGGTCTCCTCGGCACCTCGGGTCCCTCTGTACGCTCTGTGTACGTCCCGCCAAGTGGTCCTCCTCCGGCTACCGTCTAGCTCTACAAGTCTCCACCATGGTCAACGTTGTCCATCGTCAATATCCAACAAAACGTAGTGCAGGCATTACCCGTGTAGGGGTGAGTATAATGATACTCAGTAGAGACCCTGAGACCCCCGAAGGTATCCTAGAATCCACAAAGCATAAAACAAAAAAAGGATACAAAAACTAAGTATCAACAAACTCTACTTTGGTATATTCCCATACATATACCTAAGCTAACAATCCAAGTTCGGCTCCAACTCTCATGCCCAAACACAACCCAGTCCACACAAGAAATAAGACAATCACATCGATGATAATTATTGAAATTCAAGACTCAGCTCACACAGGTACATATTTCATATAGAGATAGATATGATCAAACGTAGTCACTGATTCATCATCACTGCCGAACCCACGAAGGATTCTAGTATAGTTTTTGTCACTGTCGAACCCAGAGAGGATTCCAGTGTAGTTGTCGTCGCTACCGAACCCATGGAGGATTCGAGTACAGTTGTCATCACTGCCGAACCCATGGAGGATTCCAGTACATTTTTCATCATCGTCGAACCCACAGAGGATTCCAGTACGATAGTCGACACAGTCGCAACCAGCTCTAGGGTTCCCGCACACAGCACTCTCAATTCCGGGAGGGTCCACTTTTCAAGCCAAGGGGTCGATACATCAACTATCACAAAGTCTATAGTTGATGTATCTAAAGTTCCGTCTCGCCCAAAGAAACCCAACGCACCAGACGGCGCGTCAATCTGACACCCGGTCTAAGAGTTATTGACTTTTCCATTCCAGGGTCCCAGTTGGAAATATGCTCATTCCAAACCCAGCCATTTTCCAAAGATTTCCAAAACACACTTAGAGTATCGCAAAAGGACCGACTCATCATAAGGGTCCCAGTTTCGTAGACAGTATGTCGATCGGATGCATTGTCGTGAGGTTATTCACATTTAATTGAAACGGGCTCGACCTGTTATGCATGGTGGCCTGGTAGGTCGGCCCGTCCTGGCCCAGTGGGTCCGACCTGCCAGAAAATGCATGACCCAGCCAGTGGCTGACGTAGCCCGGCTGGCTTGGCCAGCTGGTCGAGCGGTGTGGGGGGGTGTGCAGCCCCCCGATCTCCTGAACCGGCGGTGCCAAGCGGCACCGCCCTTCCATCCGGTCGGCCGAATCCAGCTGGTCTTCTTGGTGCGAGCGGCCCACACGGGCGGGCCGCGGTTCCTCCAGCGCGGTGCCCTCCGGGCACTGCGAGTCTTCTTGACCGTCCGGCTGGCTGCTATCCGGTTTGTCTGCCGAGCGGCCCACAGAATGCAGGTTGTGGTCCTCCGCAGTGCGGCGCCCTTGTGGCGCCATGGTCTCTTCAGTCCGACCGGCTTAGCTGACCACTTCTTTGTCGGCCAAGTGGCACGCGGTTGCGGGCCTTGGTTCTTCCGCATAAGGTCAGCACCTTCTTTAGATGGTGCCTCTGTTCGTCAGAGTCTCCCGTTTCCACCGACAAATTATTCAAGAAACATCGGAGGGTCGTCGGGTCATGTTCTCTCGGCCCGCGCCCTCTGTATTAGCCTGTATCATAAGGCCAAAGTCAAACCATGTTTCTCAAAAAAGAACAAGAACAATTTTAATCAATAAAAATTGAACATAATTCCCCTATCTCGAAATAAGGTTCGCGGTAGTCGGGCATTGTGGAAGACGGCATCGCGGGAAGGCGGTGTCAACTCGTTGACATCGGGAAAGAAGAAAGGATGAATTTTCTTCTAGTCCTTTGAATCATGGAGCGTTCTTCATCGGATGTGTTCTTCATCGGAGGAAGAACACTTTTCTCAAGAGCTCTCCCAAAAATTATTTCAACACAACGAGTTCCAAAATAAAATAATAGCTAAGGCTATTATTTTATTCACCCATACAATTCAAAAAAATTCAAACTCTTTTAGTTAATTAATTTGAAGAGTTCAATTCATTAATTAAGAAGAGTTGGAAAAAATTAAAGGGGAAGAGGGAGGTGAAGAGATCACTTCATTAAGGGGGAGTTTTCAAATTAAACAAGGGGGTTAAAGGAGAGTTATGGGGAGATGAAAGGTTAGGGGATCATGCGGGCCCCACCTCACAAATATCCTCTAATCGGAGGTTACGTGGGTGTGGGACCCACCTCTAACTCCCCTTGGGAGGAAATAACCAACATCCTTAAATAAAATTTGTATACAACAAATTTTATTTATTTTATTCCAAATCCCCAAATATAAACTCTCAGCCCGCATAAAACGCAACTGCGGTAAAGGTCCCCTTAGGTGAATACTGGGGCTGTGAGTTCATCGGTGCCCTCAGATTTCAATTCCAAGCACCGGTTCAAAAGATAGAAAGACCTGCATGTATGTTTACTGAACGTACCCAAACAAAACTTCAGAAATTGATTCCGGACACACCGGGCCTCGTAATCAGGCGCCATCATAAACTACGGACTCATAAAATTCCAAAAAATTAAGAAACAAAAATTCCTTGAAAATTCCAGGTCTCTAAATATATGAAAAATGTGGAATAATATTAATTTTTTAAAATTAATATACCATCAAATTATTTAACAATTTACCGATTCTATGAAAGATATCATCTCTCGTGCATACATAGGACCTAGTATCTTTACGAAGTGATGTGTCTCATATTCCATATCCAACAATAAGGAGTGATTATAAAATTGTAGATGATAAATAAATATGAAATTTAAAACTTTTTTATAATTATTAATATTGTGTAACTATATAATTTTCTAAACAATTAAAACATTCATGATGAAACATGAATGAGAAAACAAAGTATTTTATACCCAAAACAGAGGTAATGATGAAATATTATTAATAAAAAGGTGAGAAGATATTATAAGAGGATTGTATATGATATTATAAATCTGAATATGGTCATGGTATATATTAATAACATCTTTAAAACCATTAAAATTAAGGTTATATAATTTTTAACAAAATGGAAACATATTGTGAGGTATTTTGTCACAATTTCCTTTCATTGATTAATACTATAATATTATGTATGTAATTTATTTTATATGGTGTGTACACTACCCATTTTACATGTGATATCATGAATCCTTAATATTTCATGTAATTGTATGTTTCAATTTGAATTATTTCAACCAATGGGATTTTACCTAAAACATACCAAGTCGTAAGGAATTTCGTAACTCAAATTATTTTTATTTAGTAGTATTACTCCTTCATTGTGTTTGGTTTTCTAGGATTATGTGTGTAAATAAATTTGATTGTTTTATGTTTTATTTAAAAAAATTTTACATCTATTTACATTTTACACAAACATATTCACTTCATTGATTAATTATCACTTCAACATTATGACCATTTGATGGGTTTATTTCAGAATCTCATTTCAATCGAGATTTTTTATTCATCAATTTCCATTGAAGGAAATTATTTTATCATTGTCTAATAAACCCCATTAGTTTTATAACCCTCTAGTTATTCATGAAATTTTCATGAAATGGTTTCAACAATCAATATATTTTATTTAAAATAATTTAGAAACATATGTTACAAAATTATTACTTTATTTTTGTCCTCGGTTAAAATTCCATTCACTTCTATATACATGTTTACTAAAAAAATTAGAAATGATTTTTATATTATAATATAATTTATTAAATAAATTTTAATGAATGTTTTACTTTTTCAAAAAAAAATTAAATGGAAAATTCATATCGTTTTCCAAATGAGTTACTTTTTAATATCGTACAAAAATTTGATAGGAATCCTAAATTTTACGTACTCGGCATTAATTGAATTTTCCGTAGTCATGACCACCTAATTTCTTTTATTATTCCACTATAAGTATCAATAATTATTTCAAATTAATTTTTTTAATATTCTGGTTATTTTTTATTTTTTAAATGTTATTTAAATTTTGAAAAGGGTATTTTCGTCAAAAATATTTTTAATTATATATTTAGGGTGTTTATTTTCATAAATAATAAAACCCCTTATTTTTCTTATAATACACTATATTTTTATATAATTATACCATCCATATCATTTATATGGAATGTTTATGATTAGTTTGACATGGAAAATATTTACAATCACTTTCTTTAGAAATTTTTTATTCATTAAAATTTCCTTGAAACATTAAATTTCTTGTGAGTATTGGATAGTAAATATATGTTAAATATCCATATTATTTATCATGGTTATGATTATTTCTAAAATCATATAACATTTAAAATTTTGGTTCATTACTTTGAATGTTATTGGATTACTATGGAATTATTTAAAAGTAGTTTTCTTTACACTAAAGGAATATTTGTTGACAAGGAATACATTTCAAGGTTTAAATCTATCATTCAGTATATGATGAATTTTTTAGATAAACAGTGATGGGTGGGGCATGGAATTATATATATATTATTCATCTATAGGTGTAATGAGACAAATTACTAAGATATAATTAAATTGGTTTATGGTGTATACATTTGCATCCATTAAGTGGTCCTAATATAAGATTTTAGTAGTGTTTATATTATGATTTCTAAGAACATGAAGTTAAATACAAATCATCACATTCACTATGAGTTCAATTTTTATTATCCATGATATTACTGTACTGATATTATCCATTGAATAACTTTAGGAACATGAGATTTTTTACATGGAATTATTTGATCATCATTTATTCCATCAATATTATTCTTCATGATCATGTTATTTATTAAATTAGATGTGTTTTATATTATTTAACTTTCTATATTGTTTAATTATTATTCATTCATGATATTTCCACTATAGTAACCCCAAATGGGAATTTGAACTCACCCTTTGTAAGATCCTGACCATTTCTGGAGTTGTCTCGAGCATGATTTCAGGTATTATTTTTTATTTTTTTTATAATACTTTGTTTGGGTTATACCTTGGGGTGAATTTTAGAGAAAATTAGAAATTTAGGAAGGGAGTGGGAAAGTGCACATTTAGCGCACCCTTTTCCTAAATTGTGCACACCATTCTAGAAAACTATATAAACCCAAAGAGAAGGGATTTCCAAAACTAGCACAAAGTTTTTCAAATAGTTTTCTATATTAGAAGAAACCATTCCCCCCCCCAGAAGAGGTGCATGGTTAAGGTGAATGTTTTGGAAAATAGTGCACCCCTTCCCAGCAAATAGTGCTCTGATCACTAATTACACTGAAAATTAGATTTAAATTTTGCAACCTCTCCCCCAATTTTAACCCCTAATTGGCCCTAGCTTGAACCTACTAACTATTTCATGATTTTCGATGCTCTAAGAAAGATTTAAAGCCCTCCAGACCTCCCTTCATGTAAAAATCAAGTGGCCGATTAAAGATCTACTCCCCCTCATGTATGTTCTTTCTTCCCGATTAAATCTCTCTTTTTGCCCCTCCTCATCCCAGATAAAAGAAGGATGGTTATCCATTTTTGGTTATAGATCTAGATATAGTTTTGTTATATCTTAATTCATTTAAATCATGGATCAATGAATTGAATCAAGATCGTGTTCTACATCATGGGTTATACCTACCCGTTTCAAATAGATAATTTCTATTGGGAGATCATTCATCGACGAATTGAGTTTAGTGGTCTTTTATTCAAATACCATTGTAATTATTTTAATTATGAGTATATAATAGTATAATTTATAGGTTTGGTTTAAAATTTTTATTTCTTAATTGAAATAATTAATTAAGAGATTGTGAATTGAGTAATTAATTGTTGAAGTTATTTTTACATATTGGGATTGTGAATAGAGTAATTAATTGTTGAAATAATTATGGAATATTGAGATTGTTGAAGAGTATGAATTGATTTTTTAATTTATTAATGAGATTTTGATATTTTGAAATTTATTGTAATAATTAATTATTGAATTAGTTATTGGTAAACAGAGATTGTGAAACATGATTAATTAATTTTAGAACAAATTAAGGGAGATTATTGTGAATTAAATATTCATTATTAAGATTAATTAATTGTGAATTAATTAATGGATTTGATGTGTCCAATTAATTGGTAAATTGATTGAAGGTATTGAACTGATTAATTAATTATTGAATTGACTAATGGATTGATGTGAATATGTTAAACTATATTTTTTAATCATTGAATTAATTAATGTTTTATTGTGATATATGTGATATATGTAATTGAATGATATAAGAGTGTGGGATATGGACTGATGATCCAAATACATATATGTGATTATTTGATATACAAGTGTGGGACATGGATTGATTCTCCAAATACCAACATGTTCCTATCCATGATATTATAGAACACAACCCATGCATGAAAATTTAACGCCACATGGTCTAATGCTCCAAATACCCATGATGTGTGAGATATGGACTGATGCTCCAAATACTCATGGGGTTCTAGACATGATGATCTACACCCAAACTTTTGGCATTGGACTAAATTTCCAATTATCCAAATTAATGAATTGAAATTACATGCATAATTAAATACCATATTTTATAATTAATTTCGAATTGGTAATGTGTTATGGATTAGACACCAGTAAGGTCTGAAGCAGGTATTGTAACACCCCGACCCCAATTACCCAGAGTTGGTGCATTATTACATAACATTGGCATGATCACAAGAAATATCAAGTCTCGAAAGACCAATTAGTTTAGTAGCCTTGGAATAACTAGATACATTTATAAAGTTTATATTATATCATAAAATGAAAACTATAACAATATAGTCTCCATAGTCCACACTCATATCCCCTCATACTATCCCTGAAGGTCATTCATAAAATACTTCTTCACATCCTGGGAAAAATAAAACATAGAAAGGCGTGAGCATAAATTCCCAGTAAGGATAACAATATAGCGGAAACATTCATAAATAAACATAAAAATTTAAGGCAATGTATAATGAAAACAAAAAGCCTTTTAAACATGAACTTCAGCATAATATGGAAAGGATAAAATGAAATAATTCCATTTAATTATTCACATGGATATTCTACTAGTCGAATTATCACATGAAAATATTAATAACCACTTTCATAATGACGGAATGCATAATGCCAGACTGTCATAACCACGTAGCCAAGGCCTCGTTCCAAGACTACAAATAAGATTTTGTCAAGGCCTCGTGCCTAGACACTAGTTTGTCTCATGAGACCTACCGATGCATCAACAAGATACAGGGGGCTCCACTCGTCACTTACTAAGTCCAATGCATTCCTCATATGAAAATATTTAAACATAACATAAACATTCGTATTAAAACTATCATAACAAATGTCAATACTTTATCCAGAAACCATGAATGGTATAAAAATAGCACATCCACAATCAAACATAACTCATTTGATACAATATGGAAGATTTTATTTTATCATATTAACCTCAATCGATAATGATGAAGGATATTGACATATATGAAAATAAACATCAAAATAATTAGAGTGAAATATCCCCCTTTTTCATGAAATCATTTAAAAGTCACACTATTTTTCAAGAATCCATTTAAAATAGATTTTAGAATCAAAGGGCCCCATACCACTTTGAAACTTTTAAAAGGAATTTTGATTTGAAAACTTTAATTTCCATATAAATAAATCCTTAAAACCATTTTTAAAACATGGACATTAATGAGAAATATTTAGAATAATCAATCTTTAAAACATTTTAAAATGTCATTTTAGTTAGAGTTCCTAACCAAAAGAGAGACACATGAATAAAAATAAATGAGGAAATAAAAACTTTGTAAAAACATGATAACAAAGGGATTCATGATATATTATGTCAAAGTACATTATATACACCATATAAAAGTGATTTGGTGTATAATAATAAAGGAGTCTCAATAGAATGTAAATTGAGATGAAATCTCCCATAAAGGTCGTATCCTTAGGTTGAGGATAAATAAATGACATAATTATGTGTGAAAAATATAAATACACTTAATATTATTGAATATTCAGTGTAAAACAATCAAAGGAAATTCACACATATTCTTGTAAAAACAACCCCAATAAATTGGATGTTTAACTCTACAAATGGAGATTGAGTAAAAATTACTCTTATCAAGTTCATAAAGATGACTTGAGAATTTATAAATGGAGTGATTATGTGTCTCAAGAGTATATCCACATAAAGGGTAGTGTAAATTATGACATAATAAAATGAATAATGATTCCACACATAATCTTGGAGTAAAATAATCAATGATGTATGCATAAAGCTGAATGAGTGGAAATAGAAATTTGTAATTCCCTTACCAATTTGGTAACTTAAGTAAAATTAACCCATGAAAGAAGTGTCATACAATGATGATGTAAATATACATGAATTAAATTATATTACAAAATGAATACAGACATGGACAGTATACACACCACATGCAATAAATAAGTGGTGAATAATGGAAATCTCACGAAATTTAAAGTGAGATAAGAAACCCCATACTCTGTACTTTTTCCTTGATCGAAGGTAGGTTAACCTCCAATATAATGGAGAAATAATTGTTATTGAATTATAAAAGAATAATTTACATTAATATGATATCATATATGATCTTTTAACATTGATTTGTTAATAATATCTTAGTATTATCGTCGTTTCAGGTGTTAATGGATTCGTTTTCCTTTATATTATTTGTTATGCAAGCCATATTTCTTATGGATGGGATGTATCTTGTTCATATTCATAATGATATAATGTCTCTAAAAATTATTTTTCTTCATCAAATGAAATTTAGTCTTGAATGGATATGATGGGGAATGAATCTCATCGCGTTCGTGGAGACAGTAATCCGTACGTACGCACGAGCGAGAATATCTTGATTTTGATATTAAAATAATATATTATTGGATGGTATATAATATATAAAGAATACTTATGATCTTATATTTATCATTTACATGAATTACACATCATTATTATAACCATCTAAATAATATTATATTGAATAACAATTACACCACGACGTGGAGACGGTAAGTTGTACGTACGCACATATGGTGACATGTCATTCAATTGATGGATAGAATACTGAATATGGTTATACCCTATTTATAATAACATCACAGTATTTAGAATATACTGGAGTTATTATTTTATAATGGAAATAACAAAGAAAGAAGAAGTGGAAGAAGAAAGGAACTTGAAAGAGGTTGGTGAAAACATTACCTCTTCTTCGGGTTCTTCCTTTTGATTTGATCAAAAGGGATTCTTAAGAAGGATTTATGACTAAAGGAAGGACTCTACGATGAATTGAGGGAAGTTGAGAGAGTGTTTGGGTAGGGTTTGTCCGAACCAAAAGTCTTTGAAGGTGTGAATTATTGGGAAGGGGGAGTGCCCTTTTATAAGAGGGGTGAGGGGCACCTTGGAAAAATCTAGAAATATTATTTTATAATAAAATTATATTCGGTTTCTAATGGCTCTAAATTGGATTATTTAAATGTTATAGTGGGTATAGGTTTCAAACCACTCAACCAATAGGATTTATACTGGTTTGGGTTCCTATATTAACCTTATCTTTAAGTATTAACTCTTAGTTAATTAGTTTCACTTTTACAATGTCTCTTTGTATTTTTATATTATATAGTTAATAAAAATACTATATATATCCAATTGACCCCCAAGTGGTCCATTAATGATAAACCTCTCATGATATAAGTCTCTTTTCCAAACCGTAGATTTTTAAGAATTTAATATCAATTAATAATATAATATTTGTTTAAAAAAACTCTTTTATGTCAATGTCGACACGATCAAAAACTTGATTTTTTTAAAAATCATAACCGAATGATTACTTCAAAAAAAATTTAATTAAATCAATACTAACATGTCATATTAACCTATAAAATTATTTTAATTCATAAAAATTCACAAATTATATTTATTTTGGTGTTTATAATATCAATTATTTTTATTTTTTACTATTATTGTAATTAATTCATTATCATTGTGTCATAAATAAATTAAATTATTTAAGGTATAAGAATTATAAATAAAATACCATTATATAGGAAATATTTTTATCTTTATAATGAATATTTATAGTCGAAAATCCAACTTGTATAACCCTTTTTAAAAATTGTTTTTCTAAAAGATATATGCTTATGTCATTTTGTATTTATTTTAAATTATTTAAAATAAAGTGTCCCTATCACCTAAAAGTGGCTCCATGGGGTCCCAAAATAGACCCATAGATTCCCATGGTTGAAAATGTATCCACCAATATGTTTAGGACACGTTTTAGGGTAATTTATTATTATTATAATATTATTTTTTAACCCTTATTTAGAGGATTTACCCTTTAACCATAGTAAATAAAATATTTACCGAAGTAATTATTCAAAATGTCTAAAAATAAAAGTAACATATTTACACAATTTGGACATCCTAATTCCAAATATGGAATCCATTTTTCCAAATTCAAAACACAGAAGTGGTAGAAATTAATTTAAAATTAATTCCCGCTGTCAAAAAAAGCGTGTTTTTAAGAGATAATAACTATCAAAAGATTGGCACTTGTTCATGTCTGGTTTAATTGTGAAATTATGTCCAATGAAAAACATTCTATTAAAGGGTAAAAATATTTTCTAAAAATACTTTAAAACCACTCAAATTCATAATTTATCAATATTAATTATTTCGATTAAAAATGTTTTTTTAGTTAAGATTTAGTAATTTTCACTATTCATCAAAATATGAAAGTTATCCGAAAAGTAGCAAAATTTCACCCTAGGCTTCTTTTGAAATTCTAAATCCAAAAATGAAGTACATTTTGAGAGATAAAATTTATAAAATTTCAAAAATTTGGTATTACTGTTCATAACGGCTACTTTGATTGGTTGAGGTGTGTTAGAACTTGAAGTTGCATACAACACACGCTACTGTATTAATAAAATATAAGCGTATCGTGGAAGATTGGGGTGTTTCATTCTCCCCTCCTTCAATAAATTGTGTCCTCTGAATTTTTAAAATTTGGCATTGGAATATAATGGAAATTCCCACATTGGAAAAAGATTCAATAAAACTATCACTTTAAAAGAAAGAAAGAGAAGAACAAAGGTCATTCGAGATAACCTATACTATGATTCCATAAAGAGAAAGATGCATATGGACGATAAAATAAGTGTTAAGTTCTGATGGAGAGGGATAGAAAACATGATTAGGAGAAAGTTAACAATAAGAAAATCACGAACTTGTGTTGGGAAAAACGATCATTAGTCTCCCTATAGGAAAAGTAAATGGACAACATTTTTTGTTATAAGTTACATTACATAAGGATGAGGAATTAATTTATGATATTGACTAAGAAAATAAAGAGATATACTTACTTTTTATGTAGAGTTTCATTCTGTAATAAATTTCCACCACTAACTCATTTTTTTTAACGATGAGTATTCAAGAAGACTTGGTCACACTAGAAGAGCTAGAATAAACTTCTATAGAATCACATTATCCACGCAGGATAAACTATATATTTAAATTTTCTATAGAGATTAATCAAAACCAAAATTGTTAGTACAAGATCTAATGATCCCCCAAAAGGATATTCCTTGAGAGAAAGAAAAACCAATCTTAATTTCTAAAATCCATACCCCGACGTTAAATAAATACCATTCAACAAACAATTTTCCTTAAAATCCTTCAATATAATCCAAACTAAAATTGAAACCAAAAACTTAGAATAATTTGGTTATGTAGCCTTCCATGTTAAATTGTATCTCCAAATGACATAAACTAATCTTAAATTAACATACTTAAAAGTAATTAACCAAATCACATATTCTCTATTATAGGTTAATCATTTCCATAAATAACACAAATCACTATAAATCCACAATAAAAATGTAGATAAAAATCCACCATTACTCCACAAATGAAACCCTATAGTATTATATTTTCCTTGGGCATATAGTGTTCCCAACAAAGCGAACATCTTCCGAAATAACATTTATCACTTAATCACCAAATCATTTTACTATACTAAGGGTATTCATTTGATAAGACATAAGAACCCAAATCAACTTATTATTGATCAATAAAATCATTTAATTAAAAATAATTTGTCACACTATCCACGGACTTCACGTAGTCCAGTGGTAGGCGATAAATCCTAATCGCACTTCGGTTGTGGGTTCGATTCCCACAGCTTTGTCCGACACGACGAGTTGTCACACGGTCTACGTGTTGTCCTTTTTCAAAAACTATATTTTATAACATTACCAAAATGAGATAATTTCCTCAAAATAACTATAACATAATTTAACCACAAATGTTATATCAAACCTAGCATTTTCATCCCAAATTATAATAACTTATAATTGTCTCAAACCCAATGATCATATAAAACCAAATGATTATTTATAACTATATCCACAAGAGAAAAGATAATTATTCCTCAAATATCATTCTCACATGGAAAATTGTAGGGTTACAAATATAAGAGAAAATTATTCCAAAGTAAACCCATCAACAAGGAGCACTAATACTTTTTAAACATTTCTCCAACCATTTATTTCCGCATAGATTCTTTTTTAACCAAGAAAATATCTTATAGAATAGGGCATTCACTCGGGTAATGGACATGTCCCCTTCATTTACGGAAAATGACTGTAAATGGATTCTTGGGACAATTTTTATCTTCTTCCATAGCACTCTTCATTTTTCTTCGGCAATTCTTCACTTTATGTCCTTCCTTCCCGCATGAAAAACATTTCTATGTCCCATTGAGACACTTTCCTGGGTGTCTCTTTCCACATTTCCTGCATGATGGAAATTGAGGATTCCTTTCTCCATGGTCTCCACTACTAGAGCTCTTATCATTCATCACCTTTATCTTCTTTGTTGAGTTCAGTAATTCGTTAATATATATATTTTTTATCATGTTTTTGGAAAATTGATTTGGCATAAAGATTATATATTTTACACCTATCAACATTCCATTTTGTTTCTCATTTCCACCACTGTTCCGACCTGGTACATCATTCTCAAATTCATTATTACTTCCTTGGAATCTAGCCATTGACTAAAACCATAAAGCATTGTGTGAGTAACAGTAGTCATAAAATCATTTAGAGATTAAAATGTCACCATATTCTAAATTTGAAACACATTAGGATTAACCAAGTTCATTTACTCCCATATTATATATATAATACTTCAAATCGGTTTGTAAAGAAAATGTAAATTATCCTAAGCATATCCCTCGGGAGTGTCGTAACCAAGAGTGCAGCAAGGCCCATTGTCATGCACCAGTTCCCGTTCGAGTCTAGATCAAAGTGGTGTTTTCGGGTTTTACCCCTAGGTACATCTGTTCCAAAGCCACCTCTACCTGCTCGTATCCAGACAGGGATGTATTTCTCTGAATACTCAAAAAATCTCTACAATACCAAAATTCTATGAAGTTCTTCTATACTAATCCACAAAGTCCATCTTATGACTATGTGCTCTAATCAGTGTTTATCTAAATCTAGCTTCCAAGGTTTGTACTAAACATCCTCTGATACCAACTGTAACTCCCCGACCCCAGTTACCTAGAGTCAGTGCATTATTACATAACATTGGAATGATCACAAAAAAAATCAAGTCTCGAAAGACTGATTAGTTTAGTAACCTTGGAATAAATAGATACATTCATAAAGTTTACATTACACCATAAAATGAAAACTACAACAATAGAGTCTCCATAGTCCAAACGCTTATCCCCTCATACTATCCCTGCAGGTCATTCATAAAATACTTCTTCACATTATGGGAAAAATAAAACATAGAAATGGGTGAGCTCAAATGCCCAGTAAGGATAACAATATAGCGGAAACATTCATAAATAAACATAAAAATTTAAGGCAATTTATAACAAAAACAAAATCCTTTTAAACGTGAACTTCAGCATAATATGGCAAGGATAAAATGAAATAATGTCATTTACTTATTCACATGGATATTCTACTAGTCTAATTATCACATGAAAATATTAATAACCACTTTCATAATGACATAATGAATAATGCCAGACTCTCATAACCACGTAGCCAAGGCCTCGTGCCAAGACTACAAATAAGATTTTGTCAAGGACTCGTGCCAAGACACTAGTTTGTCTCATGAGACCTACTGATGCATCGAGGATCTATATCGAGCTCCACCGGTCACTTACTAAGTCCAATGCATTCCTCATATGAAAAGTTTTAAACATAACATAAGAATTCGTATTAAAACTAGCATATGAAATTTCATTACTTTATCCACAAACCATGAATGGTATAAAAATAGCACATCCACAGTCAAACATAACTCATTCGATACAATATAGAAGATTGTATTGTATCATATTAACCTCAATAGATAATGATGAAGGATATTTACATAGATGAAAATAGTCATCAAAACAATTAGAGTGAAATATCCCCCTTTTTTCTTGAAATCATTTAAAAGTCACACTATTTTTCAATAATCCATTTAAAATAGATTTTAGAATCAAAGTGTCCCATACCACTATGAAACTTTTAAAAGGAATTTTGATTTGAAAACTTTAATTTCCATATAAATAAATCCTTAAAACCATTTTTAAAACATGGACATTAATGAGAAAGATTTAGAATAATCAATCTTTAAAACATTTTAAAATGTCATTTTAGTTAGAGTTCCTAACCAAAAGAGAGACACTTGAATAAAAATAATTGAGGAAATAAAAACTTTGTAATATTATGAGAATAAAGGGATTCATGATATATTATTTTAAAGTACATTATATACACCATATAAAAGTGATTTGGTGTATAACAATAAAGGAGTCTCAATAGAATGTAAATTCAGATGAAATATCCCATAAAGGTCGTATCCTTAGGTTAAGGATCAATCAACGACATAATTATGTGTGACAAATATATATACACTTAATATTATTGGATATTAAGTGTAAAAAAATCAAAGGACATTCACACATATTCTTGTAAAAACAACCCCAATGAATTAGATGTTTCACTCAACAAATGGAGATTGAGTAATAATTACTCTTATCAAGTTCATATCGATGACTTTAGAATTTATCAATGGAGTGATTATGTGTATCAAGTGTATATCCACATAAAGAGGAGTGTAAATTATGACATAATCAAATGAATACTGATTCCATACAAAATCGTGGAGTAAAATAATCAATGAAGTATGCGTAAAGCTGAATGAGTGGAAATAGAAATTTGTAATTCCCTTACCAATTTGGTAACTTACGAAACATACACCCATAAAATAAGGATCATTCAATTATTATGTAAATATAAATGAATTAAAGTATATTACATAATGAATACAAACATGGGTAGCATACACACCACATGCAATAAATAAGTGGTGAATAATGGAAATCTCATGGAATTTAAAGTGAGATAAGAAACCCCTTACTTTTTACTTTTTACTTGGTCGAAGGTAGGTTAACCTTCTATATAATGGAGAAATAATTGTTTTTGAATTATCAAATAATAATTTACAATAATATTATGTCATATATGATCTTTTAACATTGATTTGTTAATAATATCTTAGAATTATTGTCGTTTCGGATCTTAATGGATTTGTTTTCCTTTATATTATTTGTTATGCAATCCATATTTGTTAGGGATGGGATGTATCTTATTCATATCCAGAATGATATAATGTATCTAAAAATTATTTTTGTTCATCAAATGAAATTTAGTCTTGAATGGATATGATGGGGAATGAATCTCATCGCATTCGTGGAGACGGTAATCTGTACATACGCACGAGAGACAATATCATTATTTTGATATTAAAATAATATATGATTGGATGGTATATCATATATACAGAACCATTATCATGTTATATTTATCATTTACATTAATTACAAATCATTATTATACCCATCCAAATAATATTATATTCAATAACAGTTACACCACGACGTGGAGACGGTAAGCCGTACGTATGCACGTATGGTGAAATGTCATTCAATGGATGGATGGAATACTGAATATGGTTGTAACATATTTATAATAACATAAGATTATTTATAATATAATGGATTTATTATTTTAGAATGGAAATAACAAAGAAAGAAGAAGTGGAAGAAGAAAGGAACTTGAAAGAGGGTGGTGAAAACATTACCTCTTCTTCGGGTTCTTCCTTTTGATTTGATCAAAAGGGATTCTTAGTTTGGATTTCTACCTAAAGGAAGGACTCTAGGATGAAGTGAGGGAATTGTATAGAGTATTTGGGCAGGTTTTGGACGAACCAAAAGGCTTTGAAGGTGTGAATTATTGATAAGGGGAAGTGCCCTTTTTTATAAGAGGGGTGAGGGGCACCTTTGGAAAAGCTAGAAATATTATTTTATAATAAATTTATATTCGGTTTCTAATGGCTCCAAAAGTGGATTATTTAAATTTTAATATGGGTATAGGTTAAAAACCACTCAAACAATAGGATTTAGACAGGTTTGGGTTACTATATTAACCTTATCTTTAACTATTAACTCTTAGTTAATTAGTTTCACTTTTACAATGTCTCTTTGTAATTTTATATTATATGGTTAATAAACTTACTATATACATCCAAGAGACCCCCAAGTGGTCCATTAATGATACACCTATCATGATATAAGTCTTTTGGATGAGACTTAGATTTTTATGAATTTAATATCAATTAATAATATAATATTTGTTTAAACAAACTCTTTTATGTCAATTTCGACACTATCCAATAATTGATTTCTGTAAAAATCATAACAGAATGATTACTTCAAACAAAGTTAATTAAATCAATATTAACATGTCATATTAACCTATAAAAGTAGTTTAATTCATAAAAAGTCAAAAATTATATTTATTTGTGTGTTTATAATATCAATTATTTTTATTTTTCACTTTTATCGTAATTACTGCATCATTATTGTGTCATAAATAAATTAAATTATTTAATGTCTAAAAATTATAAATAAAATATCATTATGTAGGAAATGTTTTTATATTTCTAATTAATATTTATAGTCAAAAATCCAACATGTATAACCCTGTGTAAAGTTTTGTTTCTAAAAGATATATGCTTATGTCATTTTGTATTTATTTTAACTTAATAAAAATAAAGTGTCCCTATCACATACAAGTGGCTCCATGAGGTCCCAAAATCGATCCAAAGATGCCCATGGTCGGACATGTATCCACCAATAAGTTTAGGACACGTTTTAGGAAAATTTAGTATTATTATAATATTATTTGTTAACCCTTATTTTCCGGATTTACCCTTTAACCATGGTAAATAAAATATTTACCGAAGTAATTATTCAAAATGTATAAAAATAAAAGTTACCTATTTATAAAATTTGGACATCCTGATTTCAAATATGTAATCCATTTTTTCAAATTCAAAACACAGAAGTGGTAGAAATTAATTTCAAATTAATTTCCGTTGTCAAAACAAAAAGCGTGTTTTTAAGAGATAATAACTATCAAAAGATTGGCACTTGTTTATGTCTGGTTTCATTGGAAAATTATGTCCAATGACAAAAATTGTATTAAATAGTAAAAATATTTTCTAAATATACTTTAAAACCACTAAAATTCATAATTTATCAATATTAATTTTTTCGATTAAAAAAGTTGTTTTTAATTTAGATTTAGTAATTTTCACTATTCATCAAAATATGAAAGTTATCCGAAATGTACAAAAATTTCACCCTAGGATTATTTTGATGTTTCGAATCCAAAAATGAAGTCCATTTTGAGAGATAATATTTATAAAATTTCAAAAAGTGGGTATTACTATTCATAACAGCTACTTTGATTGGTCGAGGTGTGTTAGAACTCGAAGTTGCATACAACACACGCTACTGTATTAATCAAAGAGAAGCGTACCATGGAATCTTGGGGTGTTACAGGTTTTGAGGTTTGGGTGTCCTCAGAAACCTGTGTTTTATGTGGTTAAATAATGTGTAATTGAATAAATGTAAATTTTTTACTTTATTACTTGTCTTTTATTCTTTATACAACTATATAAAATTTTATTGATTGTGTATTTATTTTTACAACATTGGTGGTGAGATACTGAGTTGTACTCATACCCTAATTTTGTTGCATGGTCGGTACCCGAATAAATTTCATGTTTAC
The DNA here is from genome assembly GCA_963277665.1 of Viscum album. Classification (NCBI taxonomy): domain Eukaryota; kingdom Viridiplantae; phylum Streptophyta; class Magnoliopsida; order Santalales; family Viscaceae; genus Viscum; species Viscum album. Next base: position 226,571,581 of record OY728125.1, read on the forward strand.
AAAATAGGATAATGGAAAGGGCCATGTGTTAGATGGATAATTTGGGTTAGAGCATGGACGAAAGAACCAGACATTTTTTGGGACCAACTTGTTTGTTGTTGATGTCTTCACTTTTGGAGTTTTCATTTTGAAACTTGGCACGTACATTCTCATGGAATATCTACTATTCAGTTTTGGTATTTTATTTCCATTTTTGGTCATCTTGTGATACCATTCATTATATAATTTAGTTATTCTTATTATGTTATTTTTTCTTATTTTAATTTAATGTTTTACTTTGATAAAAAAGGGTATAGTATCCCCACGATCGATATTAGAACCTCACTACTATTCGGTAGCCTCTGGTATATAGAGAGGTGTACAAGAGGTCATATGGAGATCTGCCTTGTGGAAATAGTGTGTGGAACCTGGTATAGGAAGTTACAAAGTGGCATCAAATCCCGGTTTTCATTTATTTTATTTTGTATTAGTATTTTTTAAAGGTATAACATAGACTAGGAAGAGTAAGTTATCAGTTATGAACTTGTGCATGGGAGTATCTAACCCATGTATGGGGGAGAACCCATGAACCTAGGGGTGATTTTCATTGGTATTTGTTGTTACACTTGAATGTTATTCCCCCTTGGGTGATTCACCTATTATGTGATTGGAATAATATTTTTGAGTTACAATATTTGACTCTTGGCCTATAATGGCATGCGATTTAAGCTTACATGCATCATTCTAGGCACTCATGATTTATTATGACATGCATCATTTTATAGTCATGCATGGCAAAACAAGATATGGTTACATTATTGAACTTGAATTTTTTTACCTTACTTGAGAAATTAATTTGAAAATAGTTCCTAATGTGAATTTTTGAAATAGTAAAGTGATGAAATATTTGAATAAATGGGTGTCCAATGAGAACTTGAATTGTGTGAATGTGTTTACCCTTTGTTAACAAAGACCTAGGTGTAGGATAGTTAAGCTTATTGATAGTGCCTTATTTTCTGAATGTGTGGATGGGTTTGGGAAAAAGATCTATCGTTGATTATAGGGATTTTACTATTAGGTAAATGTGTTAAAGTGATGTAATTTTTTATAAGACATGTGCTTATAATTTTAAAGATATGCCTCCATGATGACACTTGTTGAGAGGATAATAAGAGATGATCCTCTATTAGTGGAACATGAGGCACCAGTAGTGTCGAGTGAGGAAGTAGGGGAGAAGTACCAAGAGAAAATTTATTAGTTTATAAAATTCATGGAAGGAGACCTAGGGCGGGTTGTGAAGAGTCTGACTGATCTGATGAGGGAGTTCCAGTTACAGCACCTTGTGACCTTCACCAGAGAGGGTGGACTTTAGCCAATTGAGTTATGGATTGAGTATGTCTAGAATATACTTGACCACATAGAGACTCATACATAAAATAGATTAAATTTGGATGATTATATGTTTCATGGTCAAGGGAATAATTGGTGGGAAATCCAAACATGATATGGATAGCTAGAGACTATAGAGTGGAAGATATTTTAAGAGATGTTCATTAAGCACTTTTATCATGAGATGCTTAGGAAGGAGAGAGTATCTAAGTTCATGGGACTGACTTAGGGGATCATATCCATGATGGACTATGATAGACGTTTTATAGATTTGAAGTTCTTAGTTCCATCATTGGTAGGAGATGATTATACTATGGAAAAGTGGTTTTGAAATGGGCTTAAATGTAAAATTACGCCCCAGGTGAATGTCTTTAGGATATAGAAGTTTTTGTAAGTGTTAAATCAGGATCTCATATATGAGGGGAACCTAAAGGAGGTTTCAAGTGGTTGAAAGAAAATTTCCTCTAGGAGATCAAGAGGTACAAATTTCGAGACCAGGATGCATCGTTATGATAATTTCATCTAGGGTTGCGGGAAGTGGAGTAGTAAGAGAGAAAGATCAATTACTCAGGATCTTACCCAGGTGCTTTTACACCAGTGTGGTAGGTCAGGATAATTTCGTAAAACTTATCCCCAACCACTGGTAGAGTGTTGAGCATGCAGCGGGATGGGACATCTATAGATATTCTTTGGGAAACCATGATAGACGAATAATGGTAGAGGAACTAGATAGAACCATAGTGTGGGAAGGGGATATTCTGCACCATATTAGTCTGGCAGTGGGAGTTCTACTAAATGTGATCTTAGAGGTAGTGGATGAGGTACTTTTGGGAAATGGTTCCCAAACTAGAAGAATGGTTAAGCTCAGGGAGACTAGACTGCATCACATGGTAGAGTGCTAATATAGTTACTTGCCATTTAAACAACACTAGTGGATAGCGTGGTTGGACCATCGATACATAAGGGTACTATTCTTGTAGATTCTATTATATATTGTTCCTTATTTGATACCAATGTCTCTCATTCTTTTTTATCTACAAAACATGTTAATGGTTTGATCATGTCAATAGAGTTAGTTAATGGGGTGATGAAAATAGTTCACCGTGGAGGGTGGGATATCTATAAAGGTTAAGCAGGTCCAATTTCTCTATAAATAGGGGATATTACTTCCCAGGTTTCTAGTCTATTTTTGGATGATGGTGGTGTAAAATAGGATGTATTTCCACCTATAGTGGACCAGTTTCAAGATGCGCTTCCAAAACACTTATCTAGGATTTCACCTGAGAGAGTTGTGGAGTTTGAAAATGAGTACATGCCATGGAATAGATAATTTCAATTCCAATATACATAATGTCACAGATATCACTTCAAGAGCACATGACCAGTTGGATGAGTTGTTGGTTAAGGTTTTTACCCATCCAGGTATGTTGCATTGGGGTTCTCTTGTCTGGATTTAAAATAAGGATAACAGAACCTTGCACTTATGCATTCTCTACTAGAATCTCAACCGGATGAACATAAAAAATAAATATCCTCTTTCATGTATCGATGATATCTTTAACCAATTTATGGGAGCTTGTATTTTCTCAAATATATACTTGATATCAGGGTATCATCAGTTGAGATTTAAACCTTATCATATACTAAGGACTGCTTTCACATGTCAATATGACCTATATGTGTATGTCGTTAGGTCATTTGGGATTATTATTACACCATCCAGGTTTGTGGACTTGATGAAGAGAATCTTCCACCTGTACATGGATATATTTGGTGTTGTGTTTTTGGATCAAATCATGGTGTTCTCCAAGACTCAGGATGATCATTCCCATCATCTTAACATCATTCAATGTAAACTAAGAGAACATTGTCTATAAACCAAGCTACTTAAGTATCAGTTTTGGATTGAACAGGTACACTTCTTGTGTCACATCAACTCTGAGGAAGGTGTATCAATGGACCTATAAAAGGTTCTGGCAATTGTATCTTGGGGAATCCCATGAACATATTCAATATCTGTAACTTTATGGGGTTATTTTCATATTATTAGAGGTTCATTCTAGATATTTCCAGATTGGTAACACCACTTTTGGGCTTGAAAAAAAAGGGTACAAAGTTTGACTGGTCGGAATTATGTGATAATATCCTCTATGATTTAAAGAAGCGCTTGACATTGGCATTGATATTGATCCTACTTGATCTAAGAGAGAAGTATATGGTGTTTTTTGGGGGATACTAAGATAGGGATTTTCTGTTGTGGTTTTTTCTTAGAATTTTTGATTCATTATCTATTGCGTGAGAATTTTACTATTTATATTTATCACAAGGGATTGAATTATTTCCAATCACAATAAGAATGAATATATGGTAGTGGATTCGGGTTGAGTATATGCACTAATTCGATTTTGATTTAGGATATACACCTGGGAGGGGAAATACTGTTTTTGAAACTATAAGTAGGAAAACTCATAATTAGGTAGTTCAGGAGTCTAGTGCCTGAAAGAAGATGATGATATTACTCAATGAGATTCATGTTGTGGTTCAGGAGATTTAGGAGTAGATAACTGTCATATTAGTTTTAGTGGATTATAAAATTTAAAAATGGTTCATGATTTGGTAGTATGAGGATCCGGAATGTTTTATCTTGAGGGAAATCATTGAAGGTGGGGAGAAACCTTCCAATTGGAGCAAATATGAGTAAGAGATCATCTATTCTAGGAATCTGGTTGTTGTTACTATGAGCATATAAGAGAATATTATTCATAAATTACATGCCTAAAAATGGGTGGTGAATCCAGGAGTGACCAAATATACCATGGCCTACAATGACATTTTTTGTTCCTGGGAATAAAAAAGGAACTATCAGGGTTCATGACATGATGCTACATCTATCAGCTCGTGAAGGATGAACATTAATGGCCTAGTGATTTACTACAGCCATTACTCATTAAAGAATGTAAGTGGGACTATGTTACCATGTATTTTTTAGTGCTTCTCCCAAGGAATCCTCAGAATAATGATGTTTCGTTGGTGGTTGTAGACCGAATGATAAAAGTAGTGCATTTCTTGAATGTATGGGAGACTTTCTTAATGGAGTAGTTGAATGACCTACATGTTCGGGAGATAGTCTATCTACATACGCTAGAGGGACTATTGTTTCATACCATGATTCATGTTTTACGATGCGCTTTGGGTAAGGCTTGTAGAAGGCACTCATTACACAGGTCCTTTTGAGTATGAATCTCCACTCATAGACAGATGGAAAGTCAGAATATACTATACAGGTGCTTGAGTATATACTTCAGGAATGTTTTAGGGACTTTGCCGGGTCTTGGGAAAAGCATATACCTTTGTTGGAGTTCACCTATAACAAGAGATATTCAGAAAATTTTCAAATAGAACCATATACAGCTCTCTATGGTAGGCCATGAAGATCGGCTCTATTCTAGATAGAGTCTAGTGATTTAGAGTTGTTAGGACTAAGTCTCATGAAGAAGGCATCAGAACAAGTTCTACTGATTCATAAATGTATGTCTATGAAACATATTAGGAAGAAGTTGTATGCTGATAGCTGTTGATGACCCAAATAGTTTACAGAGTGTTATCATGTATTCCTTCTGGTGTCAGCTATATTGGGTCACCGTAGGATATAGAGATAGGGAATGTTGGTTCTTAGGTTTGTTAGATCATTTGATGTTATAGAGAGAATCAGGACTGTGGTGTACTAATTTTATCTTCTACAATGATACAATGCAAAGAATGATGTTTTCCATGTGTCATAACATGGGCAGTATCACCCCGACACTTCCCATGTGATTGATGTGGATTAGGTTGATCTTGAGATAGATGTGTCCTTTGAGAGCATCTAATACGTGTGTTTGATAACAGTAAGACATTGTTGTTGGGAAATAAAATCCTGATAGTTCATGTATTGTGTAAATCTGGGCATGAGTTGGAAGAAATATGGGATATTGAATCAGATATGCGGGCTCAATGTCCTGATCTTTAATGATCAGAATATTTGAGGTTCTTAAAAGTATAACTTGATGATGGTCTTTTATAAGGTAGAGAGATTAAAAGATCTCAAGATTTTCTGGGGTTTTCTTGAGCTTGATTTCAGGTATTCTTTTTTATTTTTTGGAGAATACTCGTTTTTGGTTATACCTTAGGTCATGTTTGGGAGAAAATTGGAAATTTTGTAAGGGAGTGGGAAAGTGCACGGTTGGCGCACGGGTTTCCCAAATTGTGCCCCTGGCCCAACAAACTGTGAAAACCCAAACATAGGGGATTTTCACGGTGCATGGTGTTTCAAATTCCCCCCCCCCCAGAAGAGGTGAATGGTTTTGAAAACCATGATCCCCATCCAACCAAACCATTAAAGGGTTTTTAATTACCATCAAATTTTGATTTAAATTTCCCGACCCCCCCCCCATATTAACCCCTAATTAGCCCTATCTAGACCCTAATCACTCAATCACGATTTTTGAGGCCCCCAGATAGATTAAAAACCTTACTTTCCTCTATTCTTACTGAATCAAAGGGTGTATTAAAGATCTACACCTCCCTAGTTATGTTCGTTCTTCCATATTATTTCTCTCTTTGTTCTGCTCCTCTTCTCAGATAAAAGAAGGATGATTATCCACTATTGGTTTCAGATATAGATCTAGGATTATTATATCACGATTTGGATAAATCTTAGATCTATGAATCTAATCAAGAGAATGTTCAACATCATTGGTTTGACCTATCTATTTCAAATTAGGTGTTTTCATTGCGTGATGACTCATCATTGAATTGAGGTAGTTGGCCTACTATTCAAATTACATAGTCATGATTTTAATTACATGTTTGTAACTATAGAATTATTATGGTTCATTTAGAAATTGGATTTCCTAAATGAATTAATTAATTTGGTTTATTAATTAATTAAGATATTGTTAATTTATTTATTAGTTATTGAATTAATTATGGGATATTGGGACTGTGAATGGAATAATTAATTATTTAATTAATTATGGAATATTGAGATTTTTAAAGAGAATTAATTTATTGTTTAATTAATTAATGAGATTTTGATATTTTGAAAGTTTATTGTAATAATTAATTTTTGAATTATTTATTAGGAAATAGAGATTGTAGAATTTGAATAATTAATTGTTGAATTAATTAAGGGAGATTGTTGTGAATTGTAAATTGATTTTTATTAATAATTAATTGTGAATTAATTAATGGATTTGATGTGATATATTAATTGGTGAATTTATTGAAGGGATTGAAGTGATTAATTAATTGTTAAATTATTATTGAATTGATGTGAATATGAAATTGTTAAATTGTATTGATTAATAATTCAATTAGTTAATGTGACATTTTGATATATTTGATATATGTGATTGATTGATATAAGAGTGTGGGACATGTACTAATGATCTAAATACCCATATATGATTGTTTTATATACGAGTGTGGGATATGGACAACCACTCCAAATACCCATGGGGTCCTATCCATGACATTCTATGACCTAAAGCATGCTTAAAAATTTTATGGGATAGGGACTGATCCTTCAAATGTCCATGAGTTTTGAGATAGGGAATAATTCTAAAAATACTGATGGGGTTTTAGACATGATGATCTATGTCAAAAATATTGGCATTGGACTATAGTTCCAATTATCCATAGTAATGAATTGAAATGACATAGATAATGAAATCCCATGTGTTATAATGAATTGTGAATTGGTAATGTGACATGGCTTAGAATCCTGCATGGGTCTAAGCTGGTATTGTGGTTCTGATGACCTTGGGAACTCGAGTGTTATGTGGTTAGATAAAGAGTAATTGAATGAATTTAAAGTGTTTACATTATTACTTGTGTTTTATTCTTTATAAAACTACATACAATGTTATTGACTGGATATTGATTTAGACAACATTGACGATGGCCTACTAAGTTGTACTCTCATCATACTCAGGCTACCTGATCGGTATTTGAATAGAATTCAACTTTTCAAGACAAGATAAGGGAAAAGTCCCTATGATAGATAGCTGGTTTGGGATGGATAATTGATGAGAAAAACGAATAAGGTTTAGTACCATCTTGATAGCTGTAGTGTCTTTACTTTTAGGGTTCTCATTTTTGAACATTACTTGTACTTTAGAATGGCATATCTACTATTCGATTTTGATATTTTATTTCAATTTTTGGTCATCTTGTTATACAATTTATTATATCATTTAGTTATTCTTATTTTATTTTTGTTTATTCTTTTCCATTGGTTTATTACTCTATTAAAATATTTTATAGTCTTCCCATTATCGATATTAGACCCTCACTTCTAGTATGTAGTCTAAATCATATGTGGAAGTGCGCTTAAGGTAATATGGAATTCTGTCTCGAGGCACCGCCAAATACCACCCAGGCTAAGACATTACACCCTTATTTTTTTCTTTCCTTTGGATATGAAGAATAAATCTTTTAATGAGTACAAGGATAAAAAATAATTATATTAACTACGATGTAATTTTTGTTTTCATATATAATGATAGACTCAAGTATGTATTGAGCTTAACAAGACAGAAAAACGATTTGATATTTTTTGATGTGATTTATTAAATTTAGTACTAATTTAATAATCTAACCATTGGATCTGAGCTATTAGGTTTGCAGTATTATCATTGAAAACCACCATCCATAAACCATTGTGGTAACTACATCAGGTGACCTTGCCTACATATAGATGTTCCAAAAATTAATATAGAGAATACACATAATGAATATATCAACCATGCATAGAGATGATAGAAGTTCTATAGAATAATGATGTAGGTGTCCCATAAAGAGATTATAGTGGTTCTGTATTGTAGGGGATATGGGTGCAGGATCATTCATTATCCTTAAAAAATTGAAAATAGATTCTAATGATTTTTGTTGTTAAATTAAAGAATATTTTACCACCACAAAATATAATGAATAGGGATTAACCTTACCCTTACCCTCCTTAGGATATCACTTTGAATTCAATATACATATATTCCTTAAGGGATAAAGTGGACCAAATCCACATTAATTTTTATTTTTATGTATATTGATGAAATTACATATGAAATTTAAAATAATGTATTTGTAAATAATACCTTCATGTAAGAAAAATATTATTGTGTCAATTAGAATGTATACTTTAGTACAAACCCCACTATGACTAAGGAAAATGGCGCTATTTGAGACAACTACTCATCCATGTGTACTCTATACAACCACAAATTTTTGGACTCTTCATATCAAAATAATAACATATGATAAAACTATCCTCAAATATCATAAAATATTAAAAATAAATGTTAAAATTTTACCAAGAAAGTCCATCCAGAAGCTATGCTTTTGACCATTTATTAAAATAAAAGAAAAAAGTATACAAAGAGACGAGCGGGGTCAAACAAAGTGATTTTTTCCTCTCATTCATCAAAAAAGATAAAGACCATAATAAGATATGTAATTCCCATAATCAGGATTCATCAGCAGTTTCCCTGTCATATTGATACTTACCCTTATTGAAAATCTTAATAATATCATAATTTAACTTTCCTTGTAGCTTAGAAGAATGGGTAGACACTGTGTGAGATGTGTTAGAATATTCCTTCATCGGCCTTCTCTTTGAGGGAGTAGGAGTGAGGTCTATACAATCATCTATCTTCCCTTTTACAGAAAAGAGGGAATCATTGAAAGATATAGGATCACCGCTGTTCACTTCCACCCCTTCATCCTTCCAGATGTCACCCCACTTTTCAGATATATTATAGGAATTCAAAAGATTCTGGATTTCTTTCTGACAACCAACTTGTTCAAGAGTCCCAATGTGATCCAACCAATGATTCGACTCAACAGTCCCATCACAGAGTAATCCTACACCAGGAATAACATTCATGTTTTGAAATGGATGGTCAAAATGATCAGGTGACACATCAGTATAGAGGCTAGAAGCTTTTCCAATCTGATCCAATTCAGCAGGAGCATTGGATATGACCGCCTTAGCAAAATAAAAGGGACCACTAGTAGTTCACATCGGGGACTTATCCACCACGAGACCATTGTATCTCTAACTTGACACCTGAGGGGTAGACTTGCTCACCATATCATCCTTAGTGGAAACTACTTTGTTGAGAACATAATGATCATGAACAAGAGACTTTGAGAAACCCACACGCTTTCTCTAGAGATTCCATCTATAGAGAGTAGCTGAATGACCCTTCATACCACATCTCTCACATGAGAACCTCTTTCGACATAATTCCTAAGAATGTCCAACGGCCATAAATTCAATACAGAAAAGTGGATTCCTTTTATATTCAACAACAATATGAATATTATCAACAGGGGTGGAGAGCATTATCTTATCAATCAAGGGGTAGCTCAGATAAATCTCCACAAGAATTCTAGAAAAATGTCCAAAATGAACCACTTCAGTTTCCTTTTCAAGACGAATAGGAGTTCTAATCAACATACCAATGTCATGTAGAATCTTTAGATGCCAAAGGAGCCGATTATGTCCATGTAAACGAACACAAAACTGAGAAAAGGCATTTATTTAACACGACGCATTGAATTCGAGAGACCAATCATGAATGTGATGCCATAAGGTCTTCAGAGCCAACGACCCAACGGTCCACGCATGTATGTTTCAATCATTCGAAGTAAAAATACAATGAAAGAATCCAAGATCAATAAAAACACACTTCCAATTAGAGGAGCCCCATAAAAATTAGATTCACATGATGAGATCATCAGATTTACAAGGCTTCTCACCCTTTGGTAGAATAAGACATGAAATTAGGGATTTCTTCCCAATTGTAATCCTCTTAGTAAACACATCAGGATTAACATCAACATGAGAAGTTGACCCCTTTCGAAGGATCCTACTAGAGGAGTCAGTGAGCGAGGAAAATGGAGGTGCCAATGTAGGACTATCCATTGAAAATCTTCCATTCAGATCCTTTACAGAACCACCGCAATTTGGGACCTTCAGGACATCTTATGATGTCTTCAACTGGGAACCAAAAATCAAAGCAGAAGTAGAGTTTAGTGAAACCCTCCTTAGCACAGATTGCACCTACAACGCTTCATTCCCGTGATGAGAAGCATTAGCCCGAGCATCCATCATGGATCTAGAATCATGGACTACAGGAAAATTCAACACAACTAATGAAGAAGGGTTTTTCATATTGCCTTCCACAGGACTCTGAGCCGCATGATCCGAATCCAAAAACATGGATCTGGAGTCAACGCAAACACCATATGGCCTCAAAGAAAACATAGGATCTCAAACAAGATCCAGCATGCTTCCTCCATCCCAACGATCAGCAGTCTGAGCATCACGGTCCGCAAATGGGTTTGGGTCTATCGCCACGGTATCAAGGCGAACAGCACGTTGGCCGGGTGAGATTACTTTACCTCTGAGATGTAGTGTGCCTTCATTCCAGTCTGACCCTATTTCTCCATCCATGAGCACAGAGTTGAGGTAGTGTAGGATAGACATGGAAAACCCTAGGAAGAAAACTCACAAGCGTCATGGCCGCAGGTCGTCCGCTCCCCTCGAAACCCAAATGTTGTCAATGTTATATTTTTCTTTAATGTTTTTATTGTAATTTTTTGTAGAGGACATTGTGTAGAAAAATGGTTAGTTATGTAATTAAAAATGTGAAAAGATAGTATTGAATTGGTAATATATAATGGAAAAATAATATATTTCAAAAACTAATAATAAATATATAATATTCTAATTAGAATCATTTTTTTATTTATTAAACATTGAAGGGATTTAGACTTTCAATAAAGTATCTAAATTCCCCCTATGGCACCCACTAACATACAAGAAAACATCCATATTTAGACCCACACAAAATGGTTATGATGTTATAACGGAAGGATTAACCATAATCTTTCTTCCATTAAATTATATAATTTTTCACTGACATAGATTATAACATCCTGATATTTTAATAGAAAATACTATGTTCAATATCATACAGGATACACCACATTGATCTTAAACTAAGAACTGAAAAATATTATTTTAATGTTATCGTAATAAAATAGTTGTTATAATGGTGGTTATGAACAAGATTAACTAAATTATGATAATATGGTTTACAGATGAATATATAACGAATTATTTTGTGATGAATTAATTTTAAATGAAATTAAAACCCTTTTTAAAATAAAATTAAACCAATTTCTGAAAAACTATTTAAATTAACATAATTTTGTTTTATAACAATAAAATAAACAAGCCACAATTATTAAGTTATATTAATTAAATATATATATATATTCAATATAATATTTAACATTCATCCCATGAGTTTTCTATACATTATATAAAGATAAATCCAATTTTACATATAAAATGTATTTTCCTAACAACAATTTTATCGCATTATGATGAAGCAACTATTTTAAAACTAAATGTTGACACTTTAATAAATTTTATTTGACGAAAAATAAATTTTTAAATATGAATTTACAAATTATCTTAGGGCGAATGTTTGGTATTTTTTTGATAAGTTTCATTTTTTGATAAATAATAAAAAAAATATTTCATTTTAATTGAAAACTGACTTTTCATATAAATAATTTATAATGTTAATTTATATTTTATGTTATTTTTAAAGTAAAATTAAATTAATTATATATATATATTAATATAATTCAGTTCATTGGAATAATTTTCATATTGAGTTTAATAAAAAACATTTCAAACCATTGAATATTTTCACATTGAAAATCTGTTTTCTCAACACGTACGTGGGGATAGTTTTAAATTAAATTATTTATATTATGTTAATTTACTTTAGAAAAATTGATTTCATCTTTTTAATTAGAATTTAAAATTTTAATAAATATTACCCTTTTATTTTTGTCCAATATGAATAGTAACCATGGCGATTTTTGTTTCTACGATAAAGAGTAAATTTAGTGATTTAGGTTGAAAATCAAAGGATAAGGACTATATAATTACCCTTATAATTTCACCCTTTTATTGGATGTTTCCTTTTTGTATATAATAAATAAATATGGAAATATATGGAAATTTTAATTCTTAAGAGATAGTGATGTTAATAATATTTTATTTAAAGAAAAGTCAAAGATGCCATACTCATGTTTTTAATAACTATAAAATTTATAATATAGGGTTATATAGAATATTTCTTCAATTATAAATAGTAAATTGAAATATAAAATATTTATCTTCATCATCAATTTTTTTTTAATTTTTTTTGGTGAAATAATTACCTTAAATGATTATACAACATTGATGTAGTAATTATTTTATTAATGAGGATATCAAATAAATGTTATTAAAAATACTAAAATATTTATAATTTGATATAATTAATGCGATAAAACATTTTATATATTATTTTTTATATGTTAGGTATGTTATAAAATATTTATTTTTTTATTTATCTTATTGTATTTATATTTTTGTATGTTAGAGTAATGAATAGTCTCAAAATAGACAATAATGATATTTTCAAATATATAATAATTTATTAAATGATATAAAATTCATAAAAATATGAAATTATACCAAATTATTAGGATAATTATAAACATTTAATACATGAACCAATTATGGGTATTTTTTTACTTTATACTAACTATATTAACCAACAAAGATTATAAATCCATATTATTAAGGTAAGAGTTAAAGGGGTTAAATGAGGTTTAAAATAAAAAGATAAGGATTAAAAAATAGTAAATATTGAATAATTTTCATTTTATTGTATCCTTTATACCCATAATAATCATATATTCATAATAAATTAGTTTAGAGTCATTTTAAATATAAAATTAATTTATATTAATTTAATATTTAGAAGAATTCAAAAAGTTCCCCTCCCCTCTTTTATAAAAGTGCTCTCTATCTTATCATTAAAAAAAGTAAAAAATAAAATAATAATTAACAATCCATGCCCTATTACATTCCTAGAATACCTAAAGACAGTATATAGGTCTTTTTAAGGTATTAGGTCATCCTTAGTGGTCTTAAGGTGTTAAAAATGAAGGATTTCTAAAGGAGTGGTATCGTTTTTAATCGAGAATTTTTGTTTTCTTTATTATTCCACATCCCCCAACCTTATTCAACAATTATAAAATAATAAATAAATTATATTACATATACATGTATTTTAATATTTAATTGGAATGATCCATATCAATCTAATCTTCTATCAAATGGTAATAGATATCATTATCTGTGTTTATGGTAGATAACCACCTCGTGAACTGATGTAATTCATTTTCCATACTCATATATCAATACTTTTTATAATGATGGAATTAATATTTTTAGATAATATTCCTAATTGTTTTTTAATTTTTAAAAGATAATTTATCACTTAAATTATTATCATTTCATGTACTTAGAAATGATAATGTTGTTCGTGTGTACGTGTGAACTATCACCTCCAAGAAGAGATGTGATTTATTTTTCATCACCATATCAGGTGGATAAAAAATATAATTATATTTAAAGAAATAATATTATATATATGATATTATTATCATTATGTAGAGATAAAATGATACCAACCTTTTTTCCATAATGTTCATTGAATAATGAAAATCTTACTCATGCGTACGTATGACCTAACATCTAATTGATTTTAACGTAGTTCATTTTTCGTATCTATATTTAATCTATGGATTTAAAATTATTATTTATATATAAAAATTATAACTATTTAATTATTATGATTCCATATATGATGTAATAATGACCATTTTGACTCTAGAAAATATACCAATGTAATTTTGGACACAAGAACCGAATATTGTCAAAACGTCTAAGGTGAACTTAAGTAATTAAGTAATTGTTATGAGAAAGAAATAAGTGGCATAAAGGAATAATAAACATTAAAAAGGTTCTAAATCCAGTATATAATTAACAAAATTTCACTATTTAGGATGATAAATACATACGTGAAAAATTAGACTCCAGGTAAGGGACCTTATTTTGAAAAATCTTCTTTTAAAGTTTATTTTTATATAAGTAAAAAATAATGTTTTATTTAACCTCTATAGATTTGGTGGATTTTCACACCATCATGAAAATTTAATTATTCTCTGATTCCTTTCTATTTTCTTCATGGTTATTTTCAAATAAAATGATTTTTTTATGTTGTGCACGGTGTTACTATTTCAATAGTCATTTTTAAAAAGAAAGGGTTATTTTGATATATAAAAATGATATTTTCTTCAAAAATACTTTTAACATAATTTTCTCCAAAGAAAAACCCAGTTTACATTTTTTTAATTTTGGTATTTTAAATGAGTTTTTAAAAGAAAATGGTATTTTGTTATCTGAAATAGTTTTACATATGGTATGTAGATAGTTTTTAATGGTTTTATAATGAAAAGAAACAGAATAAAATATGTCATACATGACATAGTACTTGATAATTATATGTGAAATAAGTGAGCCCAATAAATATTATACAAAGGTTTTATCTTCATTTTAGATGATGGGTGATCGCCTTATATATTATATGTTAGTTACACTCAAATTCTATTGGGTGTGACTATTATATCATTGGGTGCACCTAGATAACACTAGGATGCATTGGGAAATGTACCTTGTCTTTAAAGGAATAAAGGAGGGACTTGCTAAAGGGTTTCTCCTTTAAATTTTAAAAGGGTCTAGTTGTTTCTAACATGGGTTTAAAATGGGATTATGAATGGCTTTCTCTAACTTACTAGAAAAGGTTTTCAAATTACTTTCTATAGGTTTTAAATGATTTGTTTAAAAAAATGTGTGTGTGTTTTCCTTGTGAAATTTTTTTTTTTCATTCGCTCAAAGAACATTAAATTTGTTTTCTTGTTTTTCATTGGACTAAAGGTTTTATTTCTTTATGTCCCTTACTAAATAAAATTTTCTCATCCAACATTTTAAAAAAACTAAGGAATTTAAGGAATATTTAGGTCAATGTTGATGAAAATATCAAAATTGTGGAGATAATTCAATAAAAAGAAAACATGTTTTACTTTAAAAGGGATTCCATTTGTAAAACAATGTATACGAAGTACATGTGTCCACTTGTATTGTATGGGTTTAATTTTTTATAATTTTTCCAAATTATCTAAAACTATAAACCTAAAATATCTTTGGTAAAATAATGTGATTTGTAGTTTTAAATATACTATAATATTTATTTTTTTGTTTGGGAACTTTCTGTTGGTACTAGATAATGGTTTAGATAAATTTGTAGATTATGATATTGTATTAATACTTATGGATATAATCATGGGTGTATAATTCTCATGTTTATCATATTCTCAGTGTATTATGAGCCACTTTTGAGGCTTTATGTTATTAAATTTTAAGGTGACTAACGTTATTTTTAGAGACATTCATTTTTGAGGTAATTATGTGTTATTAAATTTTTGATGAAAAATGAAAGTTATGAGATTATCATTGTGGTTAAAACATATTAAGGTTTTTTAGGATGTTTCTCACATTTATAGTAATTATATAAGTATTAAAATAATACATATTTAGGAAAAGGACCACCCATAGGATTGGTGAAAACTCATAATGCACGTAAAGTCCATAAGAATTTAACTCACAACCAAAGTGTGATAAGGGTGCATCAATTACCATTGGCCTATGTAATGACCTATTTAGTATGAAATTATTTTTTATTCAATTTATCTTATGGATAATTCTTATATTCATTTTGGGGAAATATGATTTATCAAATAGATAACAGTGGTATTGGAAAATGATTTGATGATTAAGTGATTAATGTTATTTCAGAAGAGGTTCAATTTTTTTAGAACACTATATGATTAAGCTAAATAGAACACTATAGGATTTTATTTCAGTAATAAAGGATGAATTTAATTTTTGAAACATATATAATTTTATTTTGGATTTATATTTATCTAGGTCCTTTATTAAAATGGTTATCATATCTTGGAGATTATGTGATTTAGGCAGTTATATTTTTGGTATGATACATCAAGAGTGATTGATCTTATTTGGAGAAAAATATTAAAAAATATGTTGGAAGGCTACATGATCAAATACTTATAATTTTCAGTTTTTAATATTAGTCTATAATATTTTTGAAGAATTTTAAGGATAGTTATTTATTGAATTATCTTTGTCTAACTTTGGGTATTATTGTGGAATTTTGGAGATTGAAGTATTTTTTTTCATTATATAATGGTTTATTCATTTTGGGGAATTATTTTATATTTTCAAAACCATTTCTGTTTTTTATTAATGTCTAAAGACAGGATTAATATATAGTTATACATTTTTTTATTTTGTGATCTGTAGAAGTTTATTCTAATGATTTAGTCCTAAAAAATCATCTTAAATAGTCATTATTTGAGGAAAATAATGAGATTGTGGCGGAAACTCATTAATGGATGAAAATATACTTTTCATAAAATTATATTTCCTTATTCTCTTAGTCTAGGTTGTAAAATAATTCCTCAACTCCGGGAAATTTTTCTTGAAACAAAAAATTTTTATGTTTAATTTTCTTACCAGGAAATCAATGGACTTTTATCCAATTATAGATTTATTTTTTTTATTGTTCACTATCTCATGACTGTGTTCTCTATCACAATCTATCAGTACTTGGGTGTTCTTGTAACAACCCAAGATTTTATGAGATATATTCGTTTTAATTTCTTTGATTTATTCTATTGTACACTACACAAAGATTAGCTTTTACTATACGCAACACCATATTAGCTTGCAGTATACGCAACACTATTCCTGGCTCGTGTTATACACAATTTTAAGTTCATTTTATGGAAATTATTCTACGCAACATTAATTATAGATTTTTTTTAATGTATAAATGAATTAAGTTGTGATTATGTTATACACAACACCAAAGGTATCTTGCACGACACACAGCCCTGAACTGGCTTGCATTACACGCAATTACGGCCTTCCTCGATAGCATGTGTAGTACGCAATACCGGGTTTCACTAAACAACGATATGTTATTAAAATGTTATATAAACTACATGTTATGAATAGTAATACCCACTTTTTGAAATTCTATAAATTTTATCTTTCAACATGGACTTCATTTTTTGGATTCAGAATATCGAAATTAGCCTGGGGTGAATGTTTGGTATTTTTCAAAAAAACATTCAATTTTTTATTAATAGTGAAAACACTGAGTTATTGGTTAAAACCAACTTTTTATTTAAATAATAATTTATTTTATTTAAATAAAAATATATACATAATACATATATAAGTTCAATTTAATTCATTGGATTCATTTTATAACAATTTTAGATATATAAAAATTTTACTAAACGTTTTACAGTCTTTTACCCACCTTCTTGGAGCATTTGCAAATTTACATAAAACTTAATTTTACCGCTTCTGTGAGTTGAATTTTGAAAATATAAGAGACACGGTTAATATCTAGGACTAAAATGTGGTTCAATAAGATAAAAATAATTTTTTGATGAATAGTAACTTTTTACTTTTATTTACCACGATTAAAAGTAAATAGGTTAATTAAGGGTAAAAATGATATTATTATTACCCTAACACACGTCCTAATTATATTGGATAAGTATAATTCGACCAAAAACAACCTTATTAATAAAATATTACCCTTTAGGTCCACTTGGATTAGATTAGGACATTTATTATTATTTTATTTAAAGAAGAGTTAAAATAGCTAAAATCAAAGTTTAATAACTAAAAAAAATTAATATAGGGTTATGCATAAGATAAATTAGAATATAATTATTCGTAGAAAGATAAAAATATTTCATATATAATGGTATTTTATTTTTAATTTTTAGACATTATATAATTTAATTTATATATGACACAATGATGATGCAATAATTACCTTATTAATGAAATATTAACCAAATTGATATTATAAATACCCAAATAAATGTAATTTGAAACTTTTTATTAATTAAACTAATTTTATAGGTTACTATAACATATTAGGGTTGGTTAGATAAATATTTTTATAAGTAATAATTCTGTTATGAATTTATAAAAAACAAAATACCAAATAGTGTCAAAATTTACATAAAAGAGTTTATAAAACAAATATTATATTATAAATTAATACAATGGTACTAAAAATATATGGTTCAGCCAAAAGACCTATATAATAATATATATGACATTAATGAACCAATTTGGGTTCGATTGACAGTTTTTTGTATGTTTATTAACCATATGGTGTAAGAATACAAGAAGACACGGTAAAAGTTAAATTATTTAACTTAGCGTTAAATCTAAATGATAAGGTTAAAATGGTAAACTAAACT
The DNA here is from genome assembly GCA_963277665.1 of Viscum album. Lineage (NCBI taxonomy): Eukaryota > Viridiplantae > Streptophyta > Magnoliopsida > Santalales > Viscaceae > Viscum > Viscum album. The sequence continues at coordinate 226,590,283 of OY728125.1, forward strand.
TTTCTAAAACCTATTGGTTGAAATTATTTCGACCCATCCCCAACCTAGACTCTAAATAAGTCACTTTGGATCCATTATATAGTTAATATGAATTTATTATAAAATAGTATTTTAAGTTTTTCCTGAGATGCCCCTCACCCCTCTTATAAAAGGGCACTCACCCTTCTCTATAATTCACACCTCCAAATCCATTTGTCTCATCCATACCCTACCCAAATACCCTCTCAATTGTCCTACCTTCATCCTAGAGGCCTTACATTAGTTTTAAAGCCAACCTAAGGAGGACTTTTGATCATATCAAAAGGAAGAACCCGAAGAAGAGGTAAATATCTCACCAACTATTTCAAGTTCCTTTCTTCTTCCACTTCCTCATTATTTTTTGTTTCCATTATAAAATAATAACTACAGTATCTTCTATATACTATGATTTTTTGATATAAATTGTACAACCATATTAGTTATTTTATCCATCCTATGAATGAAAAAGTCACCACACGTGTGTACGTACGGTTTATCATCTCCACGTCGTGGTCTAGTTTGTTATTCAAACATTTCATCATATGGATTGGTATAATAATGAGTATAAATGATATAAATAATAAATATGACATTATTATGTTTCTGTATATATGATATACCATCCAATTATATACGATTTTAAAATCAAAAGAATGATATCATCGCTCATTCGTACGTATAAACTACCATCTCCACGAATGTGATGCGATTCATTTTTCATGATTAACCATTCAAGTATGACTATAAAGTATATATAATAATTAATAATGAAAAAAAAATTATAATAATTATACTGGATTTATGTACATATATGTTTCATTTACTTAATTCCATTCAATTCAATAAGGAAACGAAAACACCGTTCATGCGTACATACGGCCTACCGTCTCCATGAATGGTGTATTTTATTCCATTTATAGATCTATCATATATATTTATATGATAAATATATATTATATATAAATCATATTTTACATTTTGGGATTAATTAAATAAGGATATAAGTAATAATGTCAAGAACAACAAGTCGAAACACGTACGATAAATGAAACGATTTTACCCAAAATGATGCTTTAAAATGGAATTTACAAAAGAACGAGTAATATTAAGTCATGAGTAAACCATATATAATGTCATAAAAATGAATATGATCCTATAATAAGTCAATGACATTATTTAAATCATTATACAGGAGGTTCGGATATGTATGAAGCATATCGGACCTAAGGTAAGGGATAATTTTGTAATCTCATTTTTATCTGAGATTGCTTATAAATAAGTATTTTCTAGGGTTATATTTTTCATCCATGTCCATAAAATGTTTTTCATAAAGTGTTTGATATGTATTTTTAAAGTCATATTTACTCCTTATTGACTTTTTCTTTGTATTATGGAAGAAATCTTTATTTGTTTACCATATATTGTACTTTTTGACTTTTCCAGAAAAAGTACGAGAAAAATATTTTTTAAACTTATAGGGAATGAATGTATTTTTACTATTTCATAATGCCTTTTTTCCATGAATCTTACTATAAAACATTACATGATTATTTTCAAAAAAATTATTTTCTTTTAAAATCACAAGGCATTTTGAGAAAAGAAAATTATTTTGAAGAAGAAAGGATATTTTCCTCAAGAATTCATTTCTAGTGTTTTGTCAAAACTATTTTCCATCTAAGATGACATTACTTTGTATTATTATGTTTCAATAATAATGTATTTATTATTTATATGGTTTGATTCTTCTTATGATGAAATGATATCCATTTGTTTTATATGGATTATGTTATGATGGGATGATGTTTATGAAACCCATTTTATTCTTTGGGTTATGATGAATGATTTATGTTTATGTTGTGGCACATGTTAGAATGATTTCATTATGAGATGGGTGGGACATATATCTCCCTCCAATGCATTGGGTAAAGATTTATATCTCATGAGATAGACATGGCTGTAATGGTAAGTAAATATGGAGTAGCAATACAGGGATGGAACGGCAAGTAAACCCAATTCAGTAATGGACTATGTCCACTATGATGGTATTGGAAGCAATGTCTTGGATACTATGGAAATAATATCATGTGATTAATGGTTTTCAACAATTACATGTTTTATTCCCATGCTGTTTTATCCTGATTGATGTTCCTTTATGATATATGCCTTATGTACTTCCAAGATTAATTTCTTTGCTCAAGATTTTGATGTTTAGATTTTATATACATGTTTTTTCATTCAAATTTTTATGGATTATATATGTTCCCTATGTTTAACCTTACAGAGCATTTTATCTCACCATTTTTATGTTTTCTTTTCTGTAGGATATAAATAAAGGTTTTAGGTAAGAAAAAAAAGGAGAAGATCTTTATGGGAGATGTTGAAGATCTTTCACCAAGATTAGAAGATTATGTTCTGAGTTTCCAAAGACACTAAACTATTACGGTCCTTGGGTGTCTGTTTTTGTTATATATTAAGTATTCCACAAAATTAATTTAATGTCGATGTATGTCATGTTTGGGGTCTCTATAGTTGTTATCAGAGGAAAGGTTTTGTTAACCTTTGTAAACTAGGATGCAAAAACTTTAGTGAGATCCCTATAGATTTTACTAAGGTATGTCGAGGGATGTCACTAAGGTCAAATATATGTATAGGTTATAGTCCTAGAATTATGGTAACAATATTATAATTAAACCTAAGATGTTAGATATTGAAGGTACTCCCCCATTATTACGTTGTTTTCCCTAGCATGATTTTTCCTCTCACACTATTCTTTTTGGTGTTAAGGCGATTGCTGGAACCTGAAGGAACCGTGTTGATCAATGTAATGGACAATATAATGATTGTACTACTGAACAAACCAATGTTATGGGAGATGGAGTGAAAAATCTTAATATTATACTTAATCAAGATATGAATCATTCTGGACTTACAAATGAGCAGAGAAGGGAACAATATTCTATTGAGTCCTTCATGAGGCAACGTCCACCTACTTTCAGTGGGTCTTCTAATCATCTTCTTGCTGAACAGTAGATCAGTACAATTGAAAAGATATTTGTCATACTTCATTGTTCAGAACATGAAATAGTCATTCTGGTTGTTTATCATTTAGATGGCGAAGCAGACCAGTGGTGGACTCTTATTAAGAATACAAGGCCCCAAGATGAAATTGAATCAATGGAATGGGACGAGTTCAAGAACTTGTTTTTTGATAAGTATTTCCCTCGTATTCTTCGAACATAGATGGAAAAGGAGTTCCTAGAGCTTAAGCAAAAGGATGATGAATTTGTTGGTATATACATGGTGAATTTTACAAGGATTTCAAGGTATACATCTGGATTTATCATCCAACCTAAAAGTTAAGTTGATCGATTCTTTAGTGGCATAAAACCAATTCTTAGAATGGAATTAGCTATAAGAGACTTAAGTAGCTACGAATAAATTGTGAGTTATGCTATCAAGGTAGAAATAGAAGTTGGTGTTACATATCCATCTCATGGTTTTGACAAGAAATGACATATGGTGTTCAGGGAAAAATCTTAGAACAATGGTGAAAAGAAGGTGAATGTTTATTTATGCTCAAAGTGTGGAAAGAAGCATGGTGGAGATTGTGTAAAAGGTACTAGAAAATGTTTTAAGTGTGGAAAAGAAGGTCATCAAGCAGTTGAGTGTTGAAGTAATGGGAAAAAGGTTGCAAATGATGTGAATATAGAAAAGACTACAGAGAACACTCCACCAACACTTCAATGCTTCAAGTGTAAGGAAATGAGTCATTATGCTAATCAATGTCCTAATCTAAGGTTAAATTATTATCACATGAGAAACCTCTTAAGGCAAGGGATAAAGGGAAGTCACATGCGATCACTATTTGTGATGTTGAGTATGACAGTGATTTTGTGGAATGATTAAGTGTTTATGTAATGTTATTTCAAAATAGTATCATGGAATCTCATTTACAGTATTGTGTAATTTTAGAATATCTATGTATTGGTATTCAATAATTATATGGTACTCGTGACCTAGAAAAGTGATTGAAATATTTTTGGAAAGAAGATAATATGCGCATAATGAAGGGATAAAGAGAAAATGAAATGACCGCATGACTGATATAAGGACAAAGTTAAATCATTGTTTGAGTATGTAGAAATTTTGGGATTTTGGTATGTGGAAAGAGTTAACTTTTGACAGCGTTCACATTTTCACTAAGGTTGAATGGGTATTCATTTTTCAAGATATATCGTATGATATATATGGGGGATAAATGATGGTATTCACATGCTCAGTAGATGAAATTTCTAGTAATTGTTTTCTTTATACTACGATCTTGGATAGAAGTATTTTGGATAATCCTAAAGACTAGAATGGATTATGTTGGACATAAGTTAGTATCTTTTAAGGCTAGAAATTTTTTTGATATTTTTTATGGAATGTTATAATAATGTTGTTTTAGAAAAAGGACAACCTGTAGGATGGGAAACAATCTGCCTCTTCGGACAAGGTTGTGGGAATCAAACTCACAACCTAAGTGCGACAGGCCTTTATCGCCTACCACTGGCCTACAGGAAGTGCCTGGTTAGTAGCTTCTAGTTTTATTTTATTAAGTGGTATGATAGATGAATTATAAGTCCATTTCTCGAATCATATATGATTAACCTCACCATATATGGACTTATGTATATTTAATAAATTTTTCTAACCATTTGTTCGATACAGATGGAAGAACCCATCATTCTATTGTATGATCTACTAACACTTCAAAAATGACAAAATCAACTTCATTTCTTTAACAGATGTAGTGGAAATTGTTCAAGGCACGAACAACAGTGAGATTGTACCAAAATAAAGTAGGTATTTCTTCTAATTCAAATTCTTAAACTTTAGGGAAATAATCTTGAAAACCAAAAATGTTGTCCTAGTGTCCTCATATCTGATTAATCAGATGGTACCTTAGATCATCACAAATTTCTGGCTTTGTGATTATTGGCTTTTTCGCCATGGTCTCTACCACTCTCCATAAGAACTTGATGGTTAGATTTCTCTTCCATATCCATTTTTCCACCTATGTTCTCCTATTTCGAAACCGGATGATGAGTAAATTTGGGTATCCCTTATGTTTCTAACGTTCCTTTTTAAAATGATGATTTAGTATTCCTTTTTAGGATGTGGGTTTCTATGAAAGAAACTTTCATATAGTAAACCATTTTTTAGTTACAACTGAACTTTTATTTAAATAATAATGTATTTTATTTAACTAAAAATAGATACATAATACCTATATAAGTTCAATTTAATCCATTGGATTCATTTTATAATAATTTTTGAAATATTAAAATTTTATTGAACTTTTTACCGTCTTTTACCAACCTCCTAGGATAATTTGCAAATTTATATAAAACTTAATTTTACCGCTTCTGTGAGTTGAATTTCAAAAATCCAATAGACACGATTAATATCAAGGAGTAAAATATGATTCAATAAGATAAAAATAATTTTTGGTGAATCGTAACTTTTTACTTTTATTTACCTCGATTAAAAGTAAATAGGGTAATTAAGGGAAAAATGATATTATTTTTACCCTAACACATTTCCAAATTCTATTTTCTAAGTATAATTAGACCAAAAAAAACCTTAGTAATAAAATATTACCCTTTAGGTCCCCTTGGATTATATTAGTACATTTATTATTATTTTATTTTAAAAAGAGTTAAAATAGTTAAAATCAAAGTTTAATAACTAAAACATTTTTAATATAGGGTTATACATAAGATAAATTAGACAATAATTATTAATTATAAATTTAAAAATATTTCTTACATAATGGAATTTTATTTATAATTTTTATATATTATATAATTTAATTTATTTATGACACAATGATGATGCAGTAATTACCTTATTAATGAAATATTAGTATAATTGATATTATAAATACCCAAATAAATGTAATTTGAGAATTTTTAGAAATTAAACTAATTTTCTAGTTTAAAATAACATATTAGGTTTATTTAGATGACTTGTTTTAGAATTAATAAGGCTATTATGAATTTATAAAAAAACAAAATACCAAACAATGTCAAAATTGACATAAAAGAGTTTATAAAATAAATATTATATTATTAATTGATAAAATGGTCCTAAAAATATAGGGATAGGAAAAAAGACTTATATAATGATATATATGAGATTAATGAACCAATTGGGGTTATATTTTTAGTTTATAGTAAGTTTATTATCCATATAGTGTAAGAATACAAAAATACACAGTAAAAGTAAAATTATTTAACTTATAGTTAAATCTAAATGATAAGGATAAAATGGTAACCTGAACTTGTCTAAAACCTATTGTTTGAGAGGATTGAAACCCATACCCACCCTATACTCTAAATAATTCACTTTTGAGCCATTATAAACCGAATATTAATTTATTATAAAATAATATTTTAAGTTTTTCCTAAGGTCCCCCTCACCCTTCTTAATAAAGGGAATTCCCCCTTCTCTCTAATTCACACCTCCAAAGCCTTTTGGCTCAGCCAACCCCTACCCAAATACCCTCTGAACTGTCATACCTTCATCCTAGAGGCATTACTTTAGTCATAAATCCAACCTAAGGAGCCCTTTTGATCATATCAAAAGGAAGAACCCGAAGAAGAGGTAAATATCTCACCACCAATTTCAAGTTCCTTTCTTCTTCCACTTCCTCATTATTTTTTGTTTCCATTATAAAATAATAAATCCATTATCTTATATATACTGTGATTTTTTAGTAATAATAATACAACCATATTAGTTATTTTATCCATCCTATGAATGAAAAAGTCACCACACGTGCGTACGTACGGCTTACCGTCTCCACGTCGTGGTGTAGTTTGTTATTCAAACATTTCATCCTTTTGATGGGTACAATAATGAGTATAAATGATTTAAATAATAAATATATCATTATTATTATTTTTTATATATGATATACCAACCAATTATATACGATTTTAATATCAAAAGAATGATTTCATCGCTCGTGCGTACGTACGGACTACCGTCTCCTCAAATGTGATGAGCTTCATTTTCCATGATTAACCATTCAAGTATTATTATAAAGTATATATAATAAATAATCATGAAATATATTACATAATAATGATACTAGATTTTTTAACATATATGTTTCATTTACTTAATTCTATTAAATTCAATAAGGAAACAAAAACAGCGTCCATGCGTACATACGACCTACCGTCTCCATGAATGGTGTATTTCATTCCATTTATCGATCTATCATATATATTTATATGATGAATATATATTATATAAAAATCATTTTTTACATTCTAGAATTAATTAAATCAGTATATAGGTAATAATTCCAAGAACAAAAAGACAAAACACGTACGATAAATGAAACGATTTTACCCAAAACACAACTTTAACATGGAATTTACAAAAGAACAGGTAATATAAAGTCATAAGTGAAACATATATGATATCATAACAATGAATATGATTCTTTAATAAGTCAATGAAATTATTTAAATCATTATACAGGAGTTTTGGATACGTATGAAGCATATCGGACCTAAGGTAAGGGATAATTGTGCAATCTCATTTTTTTCAAAGATTGCTTATACATAAGTATTTACTGGGGTTATATTTTTCATCCATAACCATAAAATGTTTTTCATAAAGTGTTTTATATGTATTTTTAAAGTCATGTTATCTCCTCTTTGACTTTTACTTTTTATTATGGAACAAATCTTTCTTTTTTTTATCATACGTGGTAGTTTTTGACTTTTCTGGAAAAAGTATGAGAAAAATATTTTTTTTAAATTATACGGCATGAATGGATTTTTACAGTTTAATAATTCATTATTTCCACGAAGCTTCCTTTACAATATTTCATGACTATTTTCAACAAAATTCTTTTCTTTTAAAATCTCAAGTGATTTTGAGAAAAGAAAATGATTTTGAAGAAGAAAGGATATTTTCCTCAAGAATTCATTTCAAGTGTTTTGTCAAAACAATTTTCCATATAAGATGAAATTATTTTGTATGATTATGTTTCAAGTATAATGTCTCTATTATTTACATGGTTTGATTCTTCTTATGAAAAAATGATATCCATTTTTTATATGGATTTTGTTATGATGGGATGATGTTTATGAAACCCATTTTATTCTTTGGGTTATGATGAATGATTTATATTTATGTTGTGGAACACATAAGAATTATTTCATTATAAGATGGGTGGGACCTGTATCTCCCTCCAATTCATTGGGTAAATATTTATATCTCATCAGATAGACATGGCTGTGACGGAATGAAAATCTGGTACAATAATACAGGGCTGGAATGACAAGTAAACCCGATTCAATAATGGACTTTTTCCACTATGATGGTCTTGGTAGGAATGCCTTGGATACTATGGAACTAATATCATGTTCTTAATGGTTTTCCACAATTAAATGTTTTATTCCCATTCTATTTTATCTTGATTGATGTTCCTTTATTATATATGACATACGTACTTCCAAGATTTTTGTCATTGCTCAGGATTTTGAAGTTTATATTTTATGTACAAGTTTTCGCATTCAAATGTTTATGGATTGTTTTATGTTCCCTATGTTTCCCCTTACAGATCATTTGAGATAACCATTTTTATGTTTTCGTTTCCCCATGATATAAAGAATGTTTTTAGGTAAGAAAACAAAAGGGGAAGATCTTTATTGGATATGTCAAAGATCTTTCACCACGATTAGAAGATTATGTTTCAAGATTCCAAAGAAACTAAACTATTAGGGTCTTTAGGTGTCTGTTTTTGTTATGTATTACGTATTCGGAAAAATTAATTTAATGTTCATGTACCTCAAGTTTGGGGTCCCTATAGTTCTCTTTTATAATCCATGTCAGTTTTTTCTTAAAAATAAACCTATTTATTTTTTATTCCAGATGACCTCCGTACTTCTCTTTCATTCTTTTAAAGTAGGAGTACTATTAATCAATTTTACTATATGAGATTTAAGAAAATTTAGTTTGAATAGTCAAACCCTGGTTACCAATCCTGAGCTATAATTAAAAGGATTCAATTTATTAAATGGTTGGAACGTAACATCTTGGTATTTTAAAAGTAAAGGCTATGATCAATAGAAAATAAGATACACCACATCCATCTTAAACGAACAACTAAATATTATTATTTGCATGTTTCTTTTATAAACTAGTAGTTAGAATGGTGGGTATGTGGAAGATTAATTGAATTGTGAGAATATTTTATACATATGTATATATAATGAATTCCTTGGTGAATAATTAAGTACAAATTAAAATAAAATCCTTTTGGAAATAAATGGAAATATTTTTCTGGAAAAAACATTTTAAATGCGTTCAAGTGTGTTTTATACAAGTAAAAATAACAAGTCACAATTTTTGTATTATATTAATGATATATATAGAAATTTTAATTTGATGTATAAAATTTATCCTATGTGTTTTATGGACATGATATAAAAATAAATCTAATTTTATGCATAAAAATGTCTATTTTTCTAAATGCAGTCTTGTTGCCTTTTGATGGTGACCTTTTATTAAAACTAAATTTTGAAACATTAAAAAATATTATTTTAAAATATATAATTAATTTTTAAAATATTAATTTCAAAATTATCTTAGGGTTAATTTTTTTTATTTTTCTACTAAGTTTCCTTTTTTGTTGAATAGCGAAAATATTACATTTTAATTGAAAAATGAATTTTCAACTAAATAATTTATAATGTTAAATTATATTTTAATTTTTTTAATGTAAAATTACATCACTTATAAAAATATTAATCCAATATATGTAATTCTAATAAATTTTATATTTAATTTTGATATAAAAACATTTGAATCTTCTGAAAATTTTTACTTTAAAAACCTTCATTCTCATCACTTCTTCAGGACTAATTTTAAATTAAATTAAATGAAATTAATTTGGAAAAAATGATTTTGTATTTGGAATCATAATTTAGATATATAGTTAACAGAAACCTTTTCTTTCTGTCCAATATGAATTGAAACATTAGTAATTTTTGTTGCAATAGTAAAGGGTAAATTTGGTAATTTAAGTTAAAAATAAAATTGTGTGGACTAGAATATGACTCTTAAACTTGCACCAATTTTGTTTATTTATTTATTTTCGTTTTAAATAAAATAATATTATTACATATTGAATTTTATTTCAATTTTTATAAGATTATGATGCATGTTATATTTTATTTTAAGAAAATTTAAATATGTCATACTTATGTTTCTATAAACTATAACATTTCTAATATTGGGTTATCCAGAATATATATTCAACTAAAAATAGTCATATTAAATCTAAAAGATTTTTCATAATCATGTAAATTTATTTTTAATTTTAATGTAATATATAATTACACTTAATGCTTACACAATGTTGATGCAGTAATAATTTTAATAATAGAAATATAAAATAAATATTATTAAGCAATTTAAAATAAATATAATTTGATATAATTAATTTGATGAAATAATTTTATAGACAATTTTTACATGTCAGGAATATATTAAAATAATATTTTATAATTTATCTTGTTGTATTGATATTTTAAAAGTCAAATTAATGAATACTATCAAAATTGACATTAATTATATATTAAAATTATTAATATTTTATTAAAACATAAAAATTTATTAAAAAATATTACATACTAAAAACAGATTTAGATAAACAAAATAAATTCATCCACGATCCATTTATGGGTTTGTTCGTTTTATAGTAACTATGTTAACCCTCAAAGAGTAAAAAATCATATTATCATGATAAGAGTTAAAGGGGTAAAATAAGTGTCAAAACAAAATGATAATGATTAAAAAAATATTAAAAACTTCTATAGTTTTCCTTGGATGTGTGTTTTTTTAACTATAATAACTATATATTCTAAATAAATATATTTTGATCCATTTGGAATAAAAAATTAGTTTATATTAATTTAATATCTTGAAAAATTACAAGAGTGCCCCTCCCCTCTCTTATAAAAGTGAACACATTATTCTCATTTGAATGCACTTAAAAACACTTTTGTATAATCCAATATGTGAAGAATATATTTCTTGAATTTATATTCACATTATAGAAGTATTATATTAGGCATCAAACCAACTTTAGTGGTATTAAGGTGTTAAGGAATGGAGGATTTCTGAAGAAGAGGTGTTGTTTTTAATCGAGAATTTATATTTTGATCATTATCCCACATCCATCAACCATCTCCAACCATGATAAAATAATAAATATTTAATCCTAAATATACTTAGATGATAATATGTTAGTTTAATGATCCTTATACATCTCATATTCATCCAAATTGGAAAATAATTTATCACTTATATTATTACTATTCCATGTAGTGAGAAATAATAACGTCGTTCGTGCGTATGTCTGAATTATCCCCTCCATGAAGCGATGTGATTCGTTTTTCATCACCATATTACATGTAATATATATAAGTATATTAAAATAAATGATATGATGTTATTATTATATTATCGTTATTTAAATAAAAAATTATACTTACCTTCTTTCCATAATGATCATTGAAAAATGAAAAATTTAATCATGCATATGTACAGCCAAAGTCATTTTATACTTAAGTATTGAATATTGACAAAATAACCAACATGAACTTAAATAATATAATAATTTTCATAACATGGTAATAAGTGATATAAATGGAATAATAAACATTAAAAAGGGAGTCAATAATGTAAATAATTATTATAAGTTTATTATATATGATGATAAAGGACATACAGAACAAATCAGACTTGGTTAAGGGACTTTCTTTTGAAAAATTTTATTTTAAAGTTTCCTTTTACAAAAGTCTAAAAGAATGTTTTTTTAACCAATATGTAATGAGTATATTTTCCTACTTTCATGAAGATTTAATGATTAGATGTATCCTTTATAATTTTTCATAGTTATTTTCAAAGGAAATGGTTTATTTTATAAATGTACAATGTTTAAATTTTAAAATTCATTTTTTAAAAGAAAATGATATTTTTATATCCAAAAATGATATTTTCATAAAAACTAATTAATTCTATTTTCATCCAAGAAAACACCCTATTTACATTGGTTTGGGTATTTTGGTATTGAAAATGACTTTTTAAAAGAAAATTATATTTTTTTTTTATTCAAAATTGTGCTGCATATGGTATTAAAAGAGTTCTTAAATGGTTTTATGATGAAAAGTAGACACATAAAATATTTTATTCATGATATGGTACTTGATAATTATATGTGAAGTGAGTGATTCTGATATATTTTATATTAAGGTTTGATCCCCATTATAGCTCATGTGTGAGCTTTATTTAACTTATATGTTGGGTGTGCCTAGATTGCACTGGTAAAACCTATTATAGCTTTTGGTGTGCCTAGAAGGTGCTATGACGAATTGGGTAATGTACCTTGTCTTTTGACGAAAAAATGAGTGATTTATCGAAGGTTTTAAGCTATGGATTTAATTTTGTTCCATTTATTTATTACATGGTATTAACATTGGATAATGAATTTCTTGATCTAATTTAAGGAAAAAAGTGTTTTAAATTTCCTGTTATGGGTTGTAAATGATTTATTAGAGGAAAATGTTTGTGTGTTTTCTTTGTAAAGATATTTTTTACATTCACTGAAATAACATTACATGGATTTTTATATTTTTCATTGGAATGGTATTTTTTTATTTATGTAAATTATTTAGATTCTTGTTCTCATCCCATGTTTTAAAAATGTTATTCACTGGATTTTAGGGACATGTAAGTACAATGTTGATGACAATATGAAAATTTTAAATATGATTCAATGAAGATAAGGATTTTTTTTAAAGGGTTTCCTTTTTTAAAAAATGGATACTAAGGATAGGTTTACACTTATAATTTATGGGTTTACTATGTATGAGTTTTCCTTGATTTTATAAAAGTGTAAACCTAAAATATCTTTGGCAAAAGAAAGTGGTTTCTCTTTTTAAAATGACTAGAATGTGTATTTTTTAAGCATAGGTCCTTATATAGAGGAAAAATAAATAATTTTTTTGTAGTATCACTAATAACCAAGTCTTTTATGAATTTAAATTTCAATCTTAATAAAAAAAAATTTACCATACATAGTAATTTAGTATGGTAAGAAATATGTGAAATAATGAATAAAGACCAAGAAAATATTATTTTTAGTTTTTAAAATTTCATTTTGGGCATAAATATAATCATAAATGAATTTCTAAGCTCTATAACCATTCATAATTGTAACCATTTGTAATTTAGAGTTTTTATAGTGACAATTAAAATTAACATAAATTAAGGTTATTAATAAGATATGATTAATACAGATGGACGAAATGATCTCCAAAACCAATTGTATTTTCCTTTATGATTCTCATTTACTAGAGTTTGGGAGAGAGGTAGTGTAAAATCCCAAGTAAGTAATGAATAATAGATATAGTTATCTATGTCTATTTATGTATTAGATAGTGTTTTAGAGGCTTAAAATGAGAATAAATCCGACCTAAAGAATGAAATACTCTAATATTTTCAAAGGATTTTTTTACCGCCTTCTAATGGCGAACCTTTTTTAAATATATCTTTTGACAATTTTATAAGCTATATTTGTCAAAATAAACTTATTAATTATGATTGGGACATTGAAATTTACTTTGGATAAATTTCTGGTATTTTTATGATAATGTTCATTTTTTAATGAATAGTGAAAAGTGTTGTATTTTAATTCAAAGCCTCTTTTTACTATAATTTATTTATATAGTTAGATTATATTTTTAATTGGTTTTAAAGTGAAATTATAATATATTTTTACTATTTAATCCAATGGTGGTCATTGGAATTAATATCACTTTAAGATTGGACATAAACAAGTGTTAATCTTTTGATATATATCATTTCATAAAAACACGCTATTTGTTCTGGCAATGGAAATTAATTATTAAATTAATTATGTTAAGTTATATATTTTGAATTTTGTAAAATAGACATCATTTTTGAATTTGGAATATCAAATATATCTTAGGGTGAAGTTTTGGTATTTTTCTGAAAAACTTCAGTTTTTGATGAATTGTGAAACCACTAAGTGGTACTTAAAAAACTGATTTTTTGTTTAAATGAAAATTTACCACCTATGTGTCTTGAATTTCAAAAATCTGACATACATGGTTGTAATTAGGAATTAAAATGTTGTTTAATGGGATTAAAATAATTTTTTGGTCAATAGTAACTTTTAAGTTTTTAGTTGCGATTAGAGGTAGTTAGTGTAGTTTAATGTAAAAATAATGTTTTAATAATATGAAATGAAATTGAAACATGTACTACCCTTATTTTTTGTGTAATGTCAGACCAAGACAACCCATGGGTCGATTTTTGGGACCCCATGGAGCCACTTGGGTAAGATAATGACATTAATACCTTTTATTTAAAGTAAAAGTAAAAATGACACAAACATGTATTGTTTTACTAAAACAATTTTTACATGGCATTATACAAGTTATATTTTTTACTATAAATATTAATTGTAAATATAAACCTATTTCCTACATCATAGTATTTTGTTTATGATTTTTAGACTTTAAATAAATTAAATTAATTATGACATCAGGATGATGCAGCGATTACCTCATTATTTAATGATTTAAATAAAATGAAAATATAATGTAAAATATAAGAACTAAACTTGTCAAAAACCTATTGGATGGGTATATGTCAAACCCTTATCACATTATCCTCAAATTATATCAATGTGGGACCTTTCAAATCCTAAACGCATTCTAAAATAAAGTAACATTTCTTTACTTTCCAAGAGTGCCCCACCTCTCCTCTTATAAAAGGCCCCCACCTCTACCTCCTTACCCACACCTCTCAAGCCTTTGGATTGGCCAAATCCTACCCATCTTGTCTCTACACATCCCTCTCTTACTCATATAAGCCTCACTTTGGGCAAAAGTCTTCCCAAGGAAGCCTTTGAGCTCAAATCCAAAAGAGTTACACGTTTTAAAGGTAGTGTTTTCTCTTGTGTTCTTATTTTTTATTTTGCTTCTCCGACCCCCAAAACACTTTTTATTCATTTATTTTTTAACAACACCAGTATAATAAATATACTAGGATATTTTTATAAGAATTATTGGAGCTACACTTACACACACCTTCATCTAATGGTTAAAGAACATATTGTTTCTGTGGATGGCAAATTTCTGCCTCACGAAACGGTGATTGTTCAACACTCATATAACACCTTAAAAGTTGGCCATTAAGATTTCACTATATTTACATATGATATATAATATGTCTATGTTTTTCTTAAGCTTCTGTATTTTTAATTTATGGCATACCTTTATGGTTTCCATTATGGGTAAACGCGATATCTTCATTTTAGGAAGTGTGGACTACCGCCCCCTCAAAGTGATTTGATTCGTTAATACCATATGTGGTTCATATAACGGATAGATTTAATGATATTATATATGATACCATACTGTAATTATAATACTATTATATATCATTATGTTTTAATTCCATTAAATATGAAATAGAAATGGAAGTAGCGTTCATGCGTACGTACGGCTTACCGTCTCCATGAATGGTGAATTTCATTTCTTACCTCTAAATGATTATGTAATATTATAAATTCATGTATATACTGGATATATATGATATATATGGCATCAACATTATGAATATCATTTTTGAGATAATGGATATTTGATTACGTGAACAACTTGTAAATATAAGAAGTTCACTTTTGACTCAAGTACCAAATATCGACAAAACTACCAGTATTAACTTAAATGATTACATAATGTTCATAACACTATAATAAGTGACATAAAAGTAATAATGAACTTGAAAAAGGTTCTTAAGAAAGTAGAAATTAACTCAAGTTTATTATTCAGGACATTAAAGAATGATCGAGTCAAGTCGGACATGAGGTAAGGGAATCCGTCTCAATCTCCTTTCATTGAAGCATATTTTGTTTTATACACAACTTTCTCTTATACGGTGTATAAACCCCTTTGACATATATGTTTATCCAAAAGGAATCTTTTTTATATGAGGTGTTTTACTAAATGACAAAAGGGAATGTTTTTTTCATACGTATGCAGTGACAACGACTTCTCCACCGCCGTGACCATTATTTGAGTTTTGGCTTCCTCTACAAGCCATAACATTTCTATAAAATGAAAAATAAATACCATGTATTACTTTTCTTTTCTTTTGGTATTGAAAATGGTTTTCATAATGTTTTTATTATATCAATGTGTTGTATTGATATCTTGTGATTGAAATGGGGAAATGTTATGTTTCCTTTATGCATGTTTTATGTGATACGATTATGTTATGGTTCTTAAGCATTGATATGAAGACGGGTGGTACCGTGATAAACTAAGGGTGGGTGACCCCCGATATAGCTCTCTAATTCATTGGGTAATGTGAAGGGATTAAACGTTAAGGTTTCTCCGAAGAGATTTAGGGAATATACTGTGATGGGTATTCCAAACGTAACCAAGAGGGTTACTCCCTACGTAAGAATGTTATGAATGCCTCAAGTTACCTTTATGTCTTATGATTTCTATGATTTATTCATTATTTTATGAGGTATGTTAAAGTGCTTATGTTTTATGGGTAATGTATGATTTCATTCTTATGTATATATGAACTCATGTTTCCTTTCCATATTTTTTATATACCTTATTGAGCTTTTTATTCTCATCCCAAGTTTTTGACATGTTTTTCACAGGTCAATGTAATGGTACATGATATGATGATATTGTCAAGGAAGTGTCAAAAAAGAATCCATTTTTTATTTTAAATATTTTCCCACTGATGGGAAAAATGAATACTATCTTTTATGTAACAACTTTGTTTAAATGTGGAATGTAATGCATGTTTTATGATATATTTCTCTAAAACTCTAAACCTGAAAAGATCCTCAACGTGTATTCTTGATGTAACTCAAGATTAAGTAATGCATAAGGCTGGGGCCTTATAGTTAGTATCATAGGTCGGTTTAGACAACTTTAGGAGTTAGAAAATTGTTAAATTCTAAATTAATTTATGGTATGATTGAAATGATATAGAATTTCAAGATTATCATGCTGCTTCACCTAAGATATTTCGATGTTAAGAATGGTTTTTCATAGAGGAAATAGGATAGATTTTCTGGGAAGGAATACAGATGGAAATGACCTTTCAAATCAGTATCCTGAGATGGTCAGAATCAGAACTAAACAGTTTGTTGCAGTGATGGCTCAGTTGACTCAGGTGATAAATCATGGTTATGTTTACTGATGATATTTTGGTGTATTCAAAAGGTAAAGAGGATCATGAAAGTCATTTAAGGGTTATCTTGAAAACCTTAAAAGAAAATAAATTGTATGGGAAATTCAGAAAGTGTGAGTTCTGGTTGCAATAAATTTTTGTCCTTTGTCACATTGTTTCAAAAAAATGGCATAACTGTTGATCCTGCTAAAACAAAAGTTGTTGAAGAATGGCCACGACCCACAAATGTAACTGAGATTTGTAGTTTTCTTGGTTTGGTAGGTTACTACCGAAGGTTTGTTGAAAATTTTTCACGGTTATCTAGTCTAATGACTAAGCTAACTTGGAAGGGTGTTAAGTTTATCTTGACAAATGAATGTGATGATTTTTTTCAAGAATCGAAAAGAAGATTGCTGAATGCTCCAGCTTTGGCACTACCTTTCAGGAATGGTGAGTTTGTTATCTACAGTGATGCTTCATTGAAAGAACTTGGTTGCATCTTAAGGCATAATGATCTGGTAATTTCATATGCTTCATGTCAGTTGAAAATTCATGAGGTAAATTACCCTACACATGATTTGGAATTAGCTGCTGTTGTTTTCACTTTAAAAATTTAGAGGCATAATTTTTACGGAGTAAAGTGTGAAATATGTACCGATCACAAAAGTTTAAAGTATATATTCACTCAAAAATAATTGAACATGAGGCAGAGGAGATTGATAGAATTAATCAAGGATTATGATTGTACAATTCATTACCATCCGGGAAAATCAAATAAATTGGTTGATGCTTTGAGTCGAAAAAGTAATGCTTCATTAACAATGTTGCATTTGGAACGTGATCCTTTGGTTAAGGATTTGATGAACTTTGGCATAGAATTTGTTGGTGCAGTATTTTCTTCTATTTTGTTTCAGGTATCAGTGAAATCTTCTCTATCAGACAGAATCAAGCAAGCACAGAAGCAAGACAGTGAGTTGTAGGAAAAAAGTAGAGCTAGTTTAGAAGGGTATGTTGCCTGAATTCAACATTGATAATGATTACATTTTGAGATTTGTTAAGATATTGTGTGTGCCTTGTGATTCACCGTTGAAGAGAGAGTTGTTATGTGAAGCTCACAGTTCTTCGCTTTCAGTTCATCCATGAAGTATTAAGATGTATAGAGATCTTCGGGAGTATTACTAGTGGGACGGAATGAAAAGGGATATTGCTGATTTTACTGTAAAGTGTTTGACCTGTCAGTAGGATAAAGCAGAGCGGAAGTTACCGAAAGATATGCTTCAGCCTTTACCAGTTCCAGAGTGGAAATGGGATGATATATCCACAGACTTTGTTGTGGGATTGTCGAAGGCACCTCGAGGTAATAATGCAATATGGGTTATTGTTGATCAATTGACTAAATCTGCTAATTTCCTTTCTATTAGAGATACTTTGTCTCTAGATCAACTTGATCCGTTGTATCTTAAAAAGATAGTCAAGTTTAATGGAGTTACCCTCTATATTGTATCTGACCGTGATCCTATGTTTACTTCTAACTTTTGGAAAGGCCTTCAAAAGTCGTTGGGTACTGAATTAAAGTTTAGTACAGATTTTCATCAGCAATCAGATGGGCAGTCAGAACGAACAATTCAGACTTTGGAGGATATGCTACGTGCTTGTTCGATGTATTATCAGGGAAGTTGGTACCAACATCTTTCTTTGGTGGAATTTTCATATAATAATAGTTTTCATTCCAGTATACAGATGGCACCGTTTGAGGTGTTATATGGGAAGCGGTGTCGAACTCCAGCTTTCTGGGATGAAGTGGGTGAAAGGAAGCTGATGGGACCAGAATTGGTAGAAGACATGGCAGAAAAAGTTCATCTGATTTAGAAACACATGAGAACAGCTCAGAGCAAGCATAAGAGTTATACGGATAGCCGGAGGAAGGATCTATCTTTCGAGGTAGGTGATCACGTTTTTCTCAAAGTTTCACCTTGGAAAAGTGTGATGCGATTTGGTAAGAAAGGAAATTTGAGTCCAAGGTTCATTGGACCATATAAAATTTTGGAGGGAGTTGGATCAGTGGAATACCGAGTGGCTTTACCTCCGAGCTTATCTCAGGTACATAATGTTTTTCATGTTTCGATATTGAGAAAGTATATGCCAGATCCATCTCATGTTTTGAGCCCAGAGGTAGTTCAGTTGGGAGAGAATCTCTCTTATGAAGAAAAACTAGTCCAGATTCTTGACAGAAGGGAGAAAGTGTTGAGAAATAAGGTAATTCACCAGGTAAAGGTTCTGTGGAAAAACCATATGGTTGAATAGGCAACGTGGGAATCTGAAAATGCTATCAGAGATAAATACCCCCACTTTTTCGATAAGTAAATAAATTACGAGGATGCAATTTTCTAAAGGGGGGAAGGATGTAACATCCCAAGTAAGTAATGAATAATAGATATAGTTATCTATGTCTATTTATGAATTAGATAGTCTTTTAGAGGCCTAAAATGAGAATAAATCCAACCTAAAGCATGAAATACTCTAATATTTTCAAAAGATTATTTTGCCACCTTTTGATGGAGAACCATTTTTAAATCTATCTTTTGAAAATTTTATAATCTATATTTATCAAAATAAACTTATTATTTATGATTGGGACATTGAAATTTACTTTGGATAAATTTCTGGTATTTTTCTGATAATGTTCATTTTTTAATGAATAGTGAAAAGTGTTGTATTTTAATTCAAAACCACTTTTTAATCTTATTTATTTATATAGTTAAATTATCTTCTTAATTGGTTTTAAAGTTAAATTATAATATATTTTTACCATATAATCCAATGGTGTTCATTGGAATTAATATCACTTTGAGATTGGACATAAATGAGTGTCAATATTTTGATATATATTGTTCCATAAAAACACGCTATTTGTTCTAGCAACGGGAATTAATTATTAAATTAATTATTTTAACTTATATGTTTTGAATTTGGTAAAATAGACATCATTTTTGAATTTTTAATATCAAATGTAGCTTAGGGTGAAGTTTTGGTATTTTTCTGAAAAACTTCAATTTTTTATGAATAGTGAAACCACTAAGCGGTACTTAAAAAACTGATTTTTTGTTTAAATAAAAATTTACCATCTATGTGTTTTGAATCTCAAAAATCTGACTTACATGGTTGTCCTTAGGAATTAAAATTTGGTTCAATGGGATTAAAATAATTTTTTGGTTAATAGTAACTTTTATGTTTTTAATCGCGATTAGAGGTAATTAGTGTAGTTTAAGGTAAAAATAATGTTTTAATAATATGAAATGAACTTGACACATGTCCTACGCTTTTGTTTGTGTCATGGCCGACCAATACAACCCATGGGTCGATTTTTGGGACCCCAAGGAGCTACTTGGGTAAGATAATGACATTAATGCCTTTTATTTAAAGTAAATGTAAAAATGACCCAAACATGTATTGTTTTACTAAAACCATTTTTATATGGGGTTATACCAGTCATATTTTTTACTATAAATATTAATTGGAAAGATAAAACGATTTCCTACATCATAGTATTTTTTTTATCATTTTTAGACATTAAATTAACTAAATTAATTATGACATCATGATGATGCAGCGATTACCTCATTATTTAACGATTTAAATAAAATGAAACGATAATGTAAAATCAAAGAACTACACTTGTCAAAAACCTATTGGATGGTTATATTTAGAACCCTTATCACCTTATCCTCTAATTATATCAATCTGGAACCTTTTATATCCAAAAATCATTCTAAAATAAAGTAACATTTATTTACTTTCAAAGAGTGCCCCACCTCTACCTCATTACCCACACCTCTCAAGCCTTTGGCTCAGCCAAACCCTACCCATTTTGTCTCCCCACATCCCTCTCTTACTCCTAGAAGCCTCACTTTGGGAAGAAGTCTTCCCAAGGAAGCCTTTGAGCTCAAATCAAAAAGAGTTACACGTTTAAAAGGTAGTGTTTGCTCTGGTGTTCTTATGTATTATTTTGCTTCTCCAACCCCCAAAACTCTTTTTATTCATTTATTTTGTAAAAACACCAGTATAATAAATATACTATGATGTTTTTATAAGAATTATTCAATCTACAATTACATACACCTTCATCTAATGGTTAAAGAACATACTGTTTCTGTGGATGGCGAATTTCTCCCTCACGAAACGATGATTGTTCAACACTCATATAACACCTTCAAAGGTGGACATTAAGATGTCACTATATTTATATATGATATATAATATGTCTATGGTTTCCTTAAGCTTCTGTATTTTTCATTTATGGCATACCTTTATGGTTTCCATTATGGGTAAACGCGATATCTTCATTTTATGAAGTGCGGACTACTGCCCCCTCAAAGTGATTTGATTCGTTAATACCATATGTGGTGCATATAAAGGATAGATTTAATGATATTAAATATGATACCATAAAGGAATTATAATACTATTATGTATCATTATGTTTTAATTCCATAAACTATGAAATAGAAATTGAAGTAGCGTTCATGCGTACGTACGGCTTACCGTCTCCATAAACGGTGCATTTCATTTTTTACGTCTAAATGATTATGTAATATTATAAATGCATGTATATACTACATATATATGATATATATGGCATCTAAATCATGAATATAATTCTTGAGATAATGGATATTTGACTACATGAACAACTTGTAAATATAAGAAGTTCACTTTTGACTCAAGTACAAAATATCGACAAAACAACCGTTATTAACATAAATGATTACATAATGTTCATAACATGGAAATAAGAGACATAAAAGGAATAATGAACTTGAAAAATGTTCTTAAGCAAGTAGAAATTAACTCAAGTTTATTATTCAGGACATTAAAGAACGATCGAGTCAAGTCGGACCCGAGGTAAGGGAATCCGTCTCAATCTCCTTTCATTGAGGCATATTTTGTTTTATACACAACTTTCTTTTATATGGTGTATAAACCCCTTTGACTTATATGTTTATCCAAAAGGAATATTTTTTATATGAAGCGTTTTATTAAACGACAAAAGGGAATGTTTTTTTCATATGTATGCGGTGACAACGACATCTCCACCGCCGTGACCATTATTTGAGTTTTGGCTTCCTCTACAAGCCATAACTTTTGTTAAAAATGAAAAATAAATACCATGTATTACTTTTCTTTTATTTTGGTATTGAAAATGGATTTAATAATGTTTTTATTATATCAATGTGTTGTATTGATATCTTGTGATTGAAATGTGGAAATGTTATGTTTCCTTTATGCATGTTTTATGTGATACGATTATGTTATGGTTCTTGGGCATTGTTATGAATATGGGTGGTTCCGTGATAAACTAAGGGCGGGTGAGCCCGATATAGCTCTCCAATGCATTGCGTAATGTGAAGGGGTTAAACGTTAAGGTTTATCCGAAGAGATTTAGGGAATATACAGTGGTGGGTATTCCAAATGTAACCAAGAGGGTTACTCCCTACGTAAGAATGTTATGAATGCATCAAGTTACCTTTATGTTTTATGATTTCTATGATTTATTAATGATTTTATGAGGTATGTTAAAGTGCTTATGTTTTAAGGGTAAAGTATGATTTCATTCTTATGTATATATGAAATCATGTTTCCTTTCCAGGTATTTTATATCCCTTACTGAGCTTTTTATAATCATCGCAAGTTTTTTGAAATGTTTTTCACAGGTCAAGTGAATAGTACATCATATGATGATAGTGTCAAGGAAGTGTCAAGAAAGAATCCATGTTTTATTTTAAATATTATCCCGCTGATGGGAAAAATGAATACTATCTTTTATGTAACCACTTTGTTTAAATGTGGAATGTAATGCAAGTTTTATGATCTAATTCTCTAAAACTCTAAACCTTAAAAGATCATCAACGTGTATTCTTGATGTAACTCAAGATTAAGTAATGTTTAAGGCTGGGGCCTTATAGGTAGCATTGATGGGGAACGGCCTTGGACAAGAATAATAAAGAATTTAGTATTTGAGGCTCAAGTAGAATCACTGATAGTAAAGTTCATGTTAGTGAAAACCACCATTGAATCAATGTTGGCCAAACCAAACCTTGATTATACTACCATTGCACACTTAACCCTAATTAAATTTGTTTTTGGGATAATTGGTAATGTATATAGGCTATATGTTTTTAATAAAGTGTAAAGAATTTTATAATTGAAAAATTATTGGACCTAATACATTATTATTTTTAAATTTATAGATGAATTTCATTTTTTATTTTGAATCAATATAATAGAATTAGATATATAAAATATCTAGTCTATTGGGTTACAAAAAAATTAATATTTTTTTATAATAATATATATGAGCAATTATAAGTTATATTAATTTTTGAAAAATGATTAAATAAGTGTTTGACAAAATGAAAACCAAATTATATTTTCGATAATATATACATTATTAGAAAATCATGATAAATGTAAATAGAATGTCATATTCTAGTTTTATTAAACCATATATATATAAATATTAATGATAAAATAATTTTATGAAACCATATATAATTTTTCAATGTGTCATGAATCACCCAAGATTTCACCATTAAATGGTAACATCAATCCATTCTAATAAAAAAATAAGGGAATTCATAATTCCCATGGTCTCGTGACAAGTTCATGGTCATAAATAACTACTTTGGGAAGTGATATTTTTATTGCTAATATGAAACAATGTCATAAATAAATATGATATATCTGTATAAAAAATAGAAAAATAGTTTATATAAATAATACCTATAAATAACATGTTCCATTATACATAAAACGAAAAAGTACTCAAAAACTAAAAATCCTAACTCCATGTGATGTGATGCCACCTCTAGACTCACACACCCTACTACATAACAAGCCCACCTCCTCTCTATATAGAATTTCCCATACTTGTATCGTATATAACAATATCTACATAATTTAAATGTGTATTCATGGTGTCATAAAACGATTCTAATAGGATCCCACCAAGTGTTTAATAAATAGTCTTTATAAAATAAACAAATTATACAAAGATAATATAAAACAACAAAAGGGGAAAATTAACAAATCATGGATAAATAACCTTTTAAAAAAATTAATAAATTAATCCAATAAATAGGTTCTAAAATAATTTCCATAAACATCCCAAACTAACATTTAAAAGACAAATAATTTAATAAACAAGACCATAATACCAACAATTCTTGTCCAATGTGTATCCTTATATTGATGGCATGGTTAGTAGGTCAATTGTATTGAGCATTACTACAAAAAATAGGTATAAGGGTTATGATAATGCTCCTAAGAGAGGCTTTATACCACAAAATTGGCATCCAAGTGCACATAATACCCTACCAGAATAATTATAAGGGGAAGGAGTTCATCCCAAATGATATATTTATGCCTCTTCATCAATAATTACTAGGTTTATCACTATAGTTTGATTCAAGTGTGTTCCTTCATTAGAACCATAAAATTCATGATTTAACACAACTTCAATAAACCACCTAAAATGGGAATCCAATTTTCGAAATAATTTTCAAAAATATCAACCTTTTTGAGAACATGATTAATGGTATTAAACAATTTGAAAAATCCATTTCAAATAGAATGAAATCGAGGTTATCATGATAATTCCAAAATATGAAACTAACTGCCTGGAATCTCTTAGAATAAAAAAATCCCAGGGTACACAATAATACATGATGATTTGAATGAATTAAGAATTAATAAGGGGTCATATAACATGAATTATCAAATAATAATATCATATTTATAATTTATTGAACAATGGAAGAGTTATAAAATGCATACCTTAAGAATTATCAAGGAACACAAACCCCATATTGGGGATCGAGACTAAAAACCCAATTCCATTATATATCTATAAGAAACTCAATTAGATAATGCATTAATCCATATATCTAGCATCAACATCCTTGATCAATGTTTTTTTAAGGGAGAATAGTGGATCTATAATTTTAATGAAGAATGTGAAAAATTGGGTACATAACATTGAACGATTAGATCCAAAACCTAAAGATCCATCGAACTCCATCACCAAAAGAAAATAAATCTACAAAATCAACATGTATAGTCTCCTTGGTCAATATCCAATTTCACTGGAGGGGAAATGAGGTGAAACGGTTAGGTTTAATTACTAAAAATAAAAAATTGTAACAATTAAAATACAATTCATTGTTCGGAAGAAAATTTATATTTTCATGGGACAACTGTGCTCCCCATTTTGGGATACTAGAAGAGCTGCATGCTTTGTATATATAGTTTTTAAAATTTTATACCAAACGTACCAAATTAAAATATAAAATGCTTCATGGTTTGAGTGGGTAGGATACACCTTTTTTATTAAAAATGTTGCTGACTATGTTCCCTCCTTTGGGACTTCAAATCAAGGTACACAGTTTCCTAATATGATCTACATGTTTTTTCCTATCCCATAACCAACCATTAATATTCTCATAAATATATAAAAAATAACAAATGTATCCCAATAAAACCTTATAGAAGACCCAAATAATAGATTATTAAAAAAGGAAAGTACATACCATAAAGAAATATTTATATGTGAAAATTACCCCTGAAAAATTTCATTCTCCCCCTAGAAAGAAAGGTTTAAGCATATTTTCCCCCAAAAAACTGAGTTCATCTCTCCCCCCTTAAAAAAACCTTATCACAAGTCTCGTGTGAATTATATACATGCATTAATATAAATTGAACAGGGGGTATAAAATTCCCACATAGAATTATTATTTAAGACTCAATAATTTGATGTGACCATTAAGTCACAAAAATAATAGTTTCTTCTTAAAGGTCCCCCAATATGAGAACATTATATTGGTCTAGTAGATACTTTTTATGTTGAGAGAAATTTAATACCTTAGGGATAAATATAAATGTGGTTGTTAATCCAAGAGAAAACCACCTTTCTATTTTGTTCCATTATTTCAAAAGATCCCATATACCTACGTTCAATATTTCCTTACCTTATAAGCCATTGTTGAACTAATAATGAAGAAACATTCAAGAACACATGACCACC
The DNA here is from genome assembly GCA_963277665.1 of Viscum album. NCBI lineage: Eukaryota > Viridiplantae > Streptophyta > Magnoliopsida > Santalales > Viscaceae > Viscum > Viscum album. Next base: position 226,616,681 of record OY728125.1, read on the forward strand.
AAATGAAAACTATAATTTATGAATATAATTATCCATATTATATTTTTATCATCTATTAGCCATCACAAAAAATTGATGAACCAATTGTATCTTCCTCTTTGTATCTTAACAAAAGCTTCATCTAACCAAAAAAAATTCACAACATCCAAAAAATAAGTTGAGGAAATGTACAGATGTCAATTAAATTATTTGAAGTGTTCTATTATATGTGTCAACTATTAATTATTATTGTAAAAAATCATACTGTCCAAAATAGTTATCCCAAGAACCTTCGATGTCTAATTTTCTTTCTTGAAGAATGTATTCCAAAATCTAAATAGTTATTTATATTTTCACATCGGTATAGGGATAATATATTGTACTCAACATGACCTAAGTTCTCAGGGACTATTATAGGCCTTTCCAAAACCATTTGGTGAAGTGATGTGAACTATATTCCACTACATGATCTCTATGCAAGAGGAACCAACCAAAAACTGATCCAAAAAATCATAGTAATCAAAATATACCTAAATGTCCTATGGTAAAGTTAAAATTTATGATGGTTTCAAACACAACTTCAAATCATCAACATATTCCTAACACTTCAAGACCCACAAGAATATATCCCACTTCTAGGTGAGAGTAGTCAAAGGACACTAAATTTTAAGAAGTACTTTATGAATTAATGATCATATACTACTAAACCCAATAATATACATACCATAAAAGTAATTCTTGGTTCTTCCCAGGAAAAAATAGTTTTCACCTTCTCAGGATCATATGAGATACCTTGTTCTCAAATATCATATCATAATAACTTGACATCATCAATCCATAACTGTGACTTTGACAATTTAGAAAAAAGATAGTGATATGTATGAATGTATAATACACGCATCAAGTAACACACACGATCTTTCTTGGTCATCGAACACCCCCAAAATATCATTTATGAACAATATGATAAATTATTATAGATACATGTGCATTCCTTGGTTCATCAAATCCCCAATGATATCCAGTGAATTAGTTATTCCATATATAATTACAAGGAACTCAAAGTGGAAAAACATTCTCTCGAAGATTTCCTATGTAATATCTAGTGCATTGATTCTAAAATGATTTTAATCTAAACAATGATAAATTCTAGATAAACACTAATTCTATTTCAATTTAGAAATATATCATCAATGTAACTAAAGGTATATTTTTTCTTGATTGTTACCCAATTGATTCTCCCATAATTGATACATAGGCAAAGGAAATAATCATTATTCTTAGAAAAAGGCACAATGGATGCCCAAGTTGAAACACTTAGGCATATAATGATTATCTCACTCAAATAATTAATAAAAAATTTCAATTATTTCAATTCAGTTAGATCTATATGGTATGACACTATTGATATTGGTATTGTTTTCAAACACTATGTCAATTGATAACTCCACCTCATGTTATAGAGAAAAACCCTAGAATTCATCAAGAAATACAATAAAAAACTCATTTTCCATCATAGAAATATTACTAGAGAAAAATTAATTTATTAATGAAAATGAATAAGAAAATATTAAATTATTATTATTTGGATGTGATAAACCTTCTCGACTAGACCATGGATCCCATTCTCCCTAAAACATATGGGGGGATTCCCATCGGAAGTAATGAAAAGCACCCACATATGATAAAAATATATGCATGAATTGTGGTCAAGGAACAAATATATATAGCTAATAAAATAAAAAGTTATTAAGTCACAATATTTGAAATCTGAAACCATCTCTACATCACAAATAAATAAATAGCACTAGGGACAACCGAAACTCTGACCACTTTTATTCCCTATGAGTGTCACCAATTATATAACAAATGATCTGAGTTCCATTTGATTATTAAAAGGTTCCCAATATGAGTCAATACCATTTAATAAGAGAAACGTTTATGAAAAATAACATTCTCTAAAGTAGTATCAATAGAAATGGTGCCCAAAACAGTTATAGGACCCGCAAAAAATACAACTAAAAACTCCTCAATAGAAAGTAACCACTCATTTTGGAGGTCAGTGGCTAGAACCATATATGCAATGATGTATTTCACAACACCATAGATAATCTTGGTGCTGAAACATATTTACAATATAGAGAAAAATATATAGATTATTATATATTCTAAATATGATACTAACACCCACACAAGAAGAAATCCTATAGAGGCATTGTAAACAAGCACTTTGTGTTCTCTGTATAGCCACATGGATTACATGTCAATCCAAAAGACATTGATCCTGGGGGAAGAATATTCCTTATAGATTTTATGATAATATTTATCTAAAGAAACACATTTTTATCATCTCTCCCTTGAACAAACCACTAGTGTTTCCTTCAAAAGAATGAGAAAATTCAGAGAATCTTATCTTACTTTCCTGGTTAAGCACAACCATCAGTTCCCCATCCACCACCTAAGTATAGGTAGTCATATTTGTCATGAATAATTTAGATAATTTAATAGAATTTTTACCCATATAAAACCATGGACACTTCATCATATCATTAGATAAAAAATCATAATATAACATATAGATCTTAGTGAAGAGATTAGTCTGTTCCAAAAAATACATATTATCTTTCTAAAGCATAATAATCTCCATGTATTTCACCATGGTCATGGATTCATGGGAGAAATTCTTGTTAAGGATTTATTTGGATTCACTCCACCTTAATCCATCATGTTTATTAGACAAGATATCTGAGTCCAACCACCATTTACTGAGATCTTCCAACTACAATACATCACACACCACATTGACTTGGTTAGGAGTCACCATGACTTCGAAGAGACTATTATGATTTCCCAATCAATCCTTTACCTCTTGATGAACATTCTTCTACTAGAAACGATGTATTTTTAAAAAAAATATCCATGGGCCCAAATCCTTTCATACTCTTCATATTAAATAGTAAAAGATGTCATACTCTAGTTTATATCTCATACCATACACACCATCACATATGTAACATCCCAAATAAGTAATGAATAATAGATATTTTTTTCTATGTCTATTAATGATTAAGATAGTGTTATAGAGGCTTAAAATGAAAATAAATACAATCTTATGCATGGAATACACTAATATTCTTAAAAGATTGTTTTAGTGCCTTTTGATGGCAAACCATTTTTGAATCTATATTTTGACAATTTTATAAACTATGTTTGTAAAAATAAACTTATTCGTTATGATTGGGACATCAAAATTTACTTTGTGTGAATTTTTGGTATTTTTCTGACAATGTTCATTTTTTAATGAATAGTGAAAAATACTACATTTTACATCAAAACTACTTTTTAATGTAATTTATTTATATGATTATATTATGTTTTGAATTGGTTTTGAAGTGAAATTAGAATATATTTTTACCATTTTATCCAATGGTGGTCATTGGAATCAATTTCACTTTGAAATTAGACTTAAACTGGTGTCAATCTTTTGATACTTATTGTTTTGTAAAAACACGCTATTTGCTCTGGCAGCGGGAATTAATTATTAAATTAATTAATGTGACTTATATGATTTGAATATTGTAAAATAGACTTCATTTTTGAATTCGGAATATCAAATATATCTTAGGGTGAATTTTTGGTAATTTTCTGAAAAACTTCAATTTTTGATGAATAGTGAAACCACTAAGTGGTAATCAAGCAAACTGATTTTTCAGTTAAATGAAAGTTTACCACTAATGTGTATTGAATTTTGAAAATCCGACATACATGGTTGTCATTAGTATGTAAAATTTTGTTCAATGAGATTATAATAATTTTTTGGTGAATAGTAACTTATTAAGTTCTTAATCACGATTAGTGGTAATTAGGGTAGTTTAAGGTATAAATAATACTTTAATAAAATTAAATGACCTAGACACATGTCCCAACCTCATTTGTTGTGTCATGGCCGACCATGACATGCCATGGGTCAACTTGGGGACCCCATGGATCCACTTCTGTTGGGAAATGACATAAATTACTTTTTATTTAATGTTAAAGTGAAAATAACACAAACACAATATGTTTTACGAAAACAATTTTTAAGTGGGGTTATACAAGTCCAAATTTTGATTATAAATAGTAATTGGAAAGCTAAAAAGATTTCCTATATCAGAGTCTTTTTTTTATAATTTTTAAAAATTAAATAAATTTAATTACTTATGACATAATAATGATGCAGCGATGACATCATTATTTGATGATTTAAATAAAATGGAAAGACAATGTAAAATCTCTGAACTACACATGGCCAAAACCAATTGGATGGGTGGATTTCGAACCCTTATCACCTTATACCCGAATAATATCAATGTGGGACCTTTTGAAACCGAAACACATTTTCAAATAAAGTAATGTTTCTTTACTTTCCAAAAGTGCCCCTCCTCTCCTCTTATAAAAGGCCCCCACCTCTACCTCATTTTACACACTCTTCAAGCCTTTGGCTCGGCCAAACCCTGCCCATTTACTCTCTACACATCCCTCTACTCATCCTATAGGATTCCCTTTGGGCAGAATCCTTTCAAAGGAAGACTCTAGGATCAAATCAAAAGGAGTTACACTTTTAAAGGTAATTCATTCTCTCATGTTCATTTGTTTTATTTTGCTTCTCCAACCCCCTAAAATCTTTTTATTTACTTATTTTGTAACAACACAAGTATATTAAATATACTAGGATGTTGTTATAAGATTTATTTGCGCTACACTCTCACACAACTACATCAAATGGTTAAAGAACATACGGTTTCCGTGGATGGCGAAATTCTGCCTCCCGAAACGATGATTGTCCAACACTCATTTAACACCTTCAAAGGTGGCCATTATGATGTCACTATTTTTATATATGATATGTAATATTTTTATGTTTTCCTTAAGCTTCTGTTTTTTTTCATTTTGGGCATACCTTTATGGTTTCCATTATGGGTAAACATGATATCTTCATTTTAGGAAGTGCGGACTACCGCCCCCTAAAAGTGATTTGATTCGTTAATACCATATGTGGGACATATAAAGGATGGAACTATGATATTATATATGATATTATACTGGAATTATAATATACGCTTATATCATTATGATTCCATTCCAGAAAATATGAAATAGAAATGGAAGTAGCATTCATGCGTACGTACGGCTTACCGTCTCCATGAACGGTGCATTTCATTTCTTACCTCTAAATGTGATGTAATATTATAAATGCATGTATGTACTGGATATATATGACATATATGATATCTACATCATGAATACCATTCTGGATATAATGAACCTTTGACCAAATTAACAACATGTAAATGTAAGAAGTCTATTTTTGACTTAAGAACCAAATACCGACAAAATGAACATTATTAACTTAAATGATTACATGATGTTCATAACATGGTATAAAAGGAATAATGAACTTGAAAAAGATTCATAAGCAAGATTAACTCAAGTTTATTATTCAGGAGATTAAATAACGGTCGGGTCAAGTCGGATACGAGGTATGGGACTTCGTCTCAATCTCCTTTCGTTGAGGCATATTTTATTTTATACACAACTTTCTTTTATACGGTGTATAAACCCCTTTGACTTTTACGTTTATTCAAAAAGGAATCTTTTTTATACGAAGCGTTTACTAAACTACAAAAGGGAATGTTTTTGTCGTACGTATGCGGCGACAACGACTTCTCCGCCGTCGTGACCGTTATTTGAGTTTCGGCTTCCTCTACAAGCCATACCTTCTTTTTAAAAGAAAAATAAATACCATGTTTTACTTTTCTTTTATTTTAGTATTGAAAATGGTTTTCATAATGTTTTTATATCAATGTTTTTTATTGATATCTCATGATTGAAATGTGGAAATTTTATGTTTCCTTTATGCATGTTTTATGTGATACGATTATGTTATGGTTCTTGGGCATTATTATGAAGACGGGTGGTTCCGTGATAAACTAAGGGCGGGTGAGCCCGATATAGCTCTCCAATGCATTGGGTAACGCGAAGGAGTGAAACGTTAAGGTTTCTCTGAATATATTTTTAGGGAATATACTGTGATGGGTATTCCAAACGTAACCAAGAGGGTTACTCCCTACGTAAGAATGTTATGAATGCCTCAAGTTACCTTTATGTCTTATGATTTCTATGATTTATTCATGATTTTATGAGGTATGTTAAAGTGCCTATGTTTTATGGGTAAAGTATGATTTTATTCTTATGTATATATGAACTCATGTTTCCTTTCCATGTTTTTATAACCCATACTGAGCTTTTTATGCTCATCCCAAGTTTTTGAAATGTTTTTCACAGGTCAAGGGAAAGGTACATGAAAAGATGATAGAGTCAAGGAGGTGTCAAGAAATAATCCATGTTTTATTTTAAATGTGTTTCCATTGATGGGAATGAAGAATACTATCTTTATGTAACCACTTTGTTTATATGTGGAATGTAATGCAAGTTTTATGATCTAATTCTCTAAAACTCTAAACCCGAAAAGATCCTCAATGTGTAATCTTGTAATAACTAAAGATTAAGTAAAGTTTAAGGTTGGGGCCTTATAGTTGGTATCAGAGGTCGGTTTAGATAACCTTAGGAGTTAGAATTCTATTAAATGATTATCCAAAAATATTTTTTTTGAAATGATATAGCATTTAAATATTACCATATTGCTCCATCTAAGACATGTTTGTTCAGAATGGTTTTCCGCAGAGGAAACAGGGAATCAGTGCTAGGAAGGTATACAGAAGGAAATAACCTTCTGAATCAGCATCCAGAAATGGTCGGAATTGGAACTGAACAGTTTGTTGCAGTGATGGCGCAGTTGACTCAGGCGATAAATGGCGGTGGTATCCATGCACGAGATCAGCCAGAACAACCGCAGAGGAACATGTCAGTGGTGGAACATTTCATGAGGCAACATCCACCATCATTCAGAGGATCATCTGACCCTGTGCTAGCTGAAGGGTGGATTAAAGCACTGGAGAAGATTTTTGATGTCATGGGGTGTTCAGACAATCAAAAGGTTAGTCTTTCTATTTACCGTTTGGAGGGTGAAGCAGATCAGTGGTGGTCTATGGTTAAAAATATCAGGGACGCCGATGAGATTGATGCTCTTGACTGGGATGAATTCAAAGGTATGTTTCTTGAGAAGTATTTTCCTAAGTCTGTTCGACTTAGGATGGAAAAGCAATTCTAGGAATTGAGGCAATAGGAAGACTCAGTGGCTGCCTATGAAGAAAGGTTCACTCGATTGGCAAGGTATGCTCCAAATTTTATCCGGGACCTTGATAGTAAAATCAATCATTTTTACTCAGGATTAAAGCCAAAATATCGAAGGGCATTAGCATCTCGTGAGTTTAAAAGTTATGAAAAGCTTGTTCAATGTGCTGAGAAGGTGGAAATGGAGTTTGCCGATGACCAAGTTTTCTATAACAACCAGCAGAAGAAGAGACCGAGGTGGCAGGAGAAAGGTAGGAATTCTTCAAAAAAGTCTGATGGTAAGAGAACTAAGTTTCCAGTTTGTGATAAATGTGGAAAAAGGCATGCTGGGGAATGTCTTCTGAATTCTGGGAAGTGCTACCGATGTGGTAAGATGGGACATAAGGCTCGTGATTGCACTGAAAAGGATCAAGGTGAAGGTAAGAACAAATTTGATTTACAGTTAGTGAAATGTTATAAGTGCAATGAGATGGGCCACTATGAAAATGAGTGTCCGACAAAGAGCTTGAGTGATGGGAAGCAGTTAGACTACAAGCAGAAAGGGGTGGTGAAATCCTTTGCAACTACTTCAGCAGATGTCGGGCCATCAAATGAAGTTGTATCAGGTACTTTGTTTGTTTTTTCAGATTATGCCAGTGTGTTGTTTGATTCGGGGTCTACACATTATTTCATCTCTGAAACCTTTTCTAGTAAAATGGGAATACCATCTCAAGAAATGACTCCTGAACTTTTGGTAAAAACACCTGGGGGAAGTGTCGAGGCAAAAAGAATTTATAAGAATCTTCCTATCCTTATCTGTGGAAAGAACCTACTTGCAAACCTTATTGTTCTACCTCTAGTAGAGTTTGATGTTATCCTGGGTATGGATTGGCTCTCTATTTACCATGCTAAGATTGACTGTAGAGCTAAAGAAGTTTCTTTTCAGAAAGACTTTCAGTTTGTTTACAAGAATGAACCCTTACTTTTGATAACATATCAAGAGGCCGAGAAACTTGTAAGAGATGGAAATGAATGTTACCTTGCACACGTCGTTGAAAATAAAGGAACTGTTCAGATTAATGACATGCCAGTGGTAAATGAGTGTCCTGATGTTTTTCCTGATGAGTTGCCTGGAATAATACCAGATCGGGAAGTTGAGTTTACTGTTGACTTAGTTCCTGATGCTAAGCCAATTTCAATACCCCCTTATCGAATGGCACAAATTGAACTTTTAGAGTTGAAGGAGAAATTGCAAGATTTATTAGAGAAAGGTTTCATTAGACCTAGCACATCACCATGGGGTGCTCCTATTTTATTTGTTAAAAAGAAGGATGGTTCTATGAGACTTTGTATTGATTATAGAGCCTTGAATAATATCACTATTAAGAACAAATATCCTTTGCCTCATGTCGATGATTTGTTTGATCAGCTCCAGGGGGCTCAGTTTTTTTCAAAGATTGACTTGAAATCGGGGTACCATCAGCTGAAGGTAAAGGAGGCAGATATTCCGAAGACCGCGTTCCGTACGAGATATGGCCATTATGAATTTGTATTAATGCCTTTTGGGCTAACCAATGCACCTGCTGTATTCATGGACTTAATGAATAGAATTTTCCATGAGTTCTTGGATAAGTTTGTGGTGGTTTTCATTGATGATATTTTGGTGTTTTCTAAAAGTAAAGAGGAGCATGAAAAACATTTAAGGGTTATCTTGCAAACCTTAAAAGAAAAGAAATTGTATGGGAAATTCAGCAAGTGTGAGTTTTGGTTGCAACAAATTTATTTCCTTGGTCACATTGTTTCTAAAGATGGAATAACTGTTGATCCTGCAAAAACAAAAGTTGTGGAAGAATGGCCAAGACCCACAAATGTAACCGAGATTCGTAGCTTCCTTGGTTTGGCGGGCTATTACCGAAGGTTTGTTAGAAATTTTTCACGGTTATCTAGTCCAATGACTAAGCTAACTCGGAAGGGTGTTAAGTTTATCTGGACAAAAGAATGTGATGATTGTTTTCAGGAATTGAAAAGAAGATTGGTGAATGCTCCAGTTTTGGCACTACCTTCCAGGAATGGTGAGTTTGTTATATACAGTGATGCTTCATTGAAAGGACTTGGTTGCGTCCTAATGCAGAATGATCAGGTAATTGCTTATGCTTCACGACAATTGAAAACTCATGAGGTAAATTATCCTACACATGATTTGGAATTAGCTGCTGTTGTTTTTGCTTTAAAAATTTGGAGGCATCATTTGTATGGAGTAAAGTTTGAAATATATACCGATCACAAAAGTTTAAAGTATATATTCACTCAGAAAGAATTGAACATGAGACAAAGGAGATGGCTGGAATTAATCAAGTATTATGATTGTACAATTCATTACCATCCGGGAAAAGCAAATAAAGTGGCTGATGCTTTGAGTCGAAAAAGTAATGCTTCATTAACAATGTTGAGGTTGGAACGTGATCCTTTGGTTAACGATTTGATGAAATTTGGCATAGAAGTTGTTGGTGCAGGAAGTCCTTCTGTTTTGTTTCAGGTATCAGTGAGATCTTATTTATCAGATAGAATCAAGCAAGCACAGAAGCAAGACAGTGAGTTGCAGAAAAAGGTAGAGCTAGTTCAGAAAGGTAAGGTGCCTGAATTCAACATTGATAATGATTGTGTTTTGAGATTTGGGAAGAGATTGTGTGTGCCTTGTGATTCACAGTTGAAGAGAGAGTTGTTATGTGAAGCTCATAGTTCTCCGTTTTCAGTTCATCCGGGCAGTACTAAGATGTATAGAGATCTGCGGGAGTATTACTGGTTGGATGGAATGAAAAGAGATATTGCTGATTTTACTGTGAAGTGTTTGACTTGTCAGCAGGTTAAAGCAGAGCGGCAGTTACCGAAAGGGATTCTTCAGCCTTTACCAGTGCCAGAGTGGAAATGGGAGAATATATCCATGGACTTTGTTGTTGGATTACCGAAGACATCTCGAGGTAATAATGCAATCTGGGTTATTGTTGATCGCTTGACCAAATCTGCTCATTTCCTTGCTATACGAGATACTTTCTCTCTTGATCAACTTTCCCGTTTGTATCTTAAAGAGATAGTCAGGTTACATGGAGTTCCTCTCTCCATTGTATCGGATCGTGATCCCAGGTTTACTTCTAACTTTTGGAAAGGCCTTCAGAAGTCATTGGGTACTGAATTAAATTTTAGTACAGCTTTTCATCCTCAATCAGATGGGCAGTCAGAACGAACAATTCAGACATTGGAGGATATGCTACGAGCTTGTTCTATGGATTATCAGGGAAGTTAGGACCAACATCTTTCTTTGGTTGAGTTTTCATATAATAACAGTTTCCATTCTAGTATACAGATGGCACCATTTCAGGCATTATATGGGAAGCGGTGTCGAACTCCAGCTTTCTGGGATGAAGTGGGTGAAAGGAAGTTGATGGGACCAGAATTGGTAGAAGATATGGCAGAAAAAGTTCAGCTGATTCAAAAGCACATGAGAACAGCTCAGAGCAGGAAGAAGAGTTATGCGGATAACCAGAGGAAGGATCTATCTTTCGAGGTAGGTGATCATGTTTTTCTCAAGGTTTCTCCTTGGAAAAGTGTGATGAGATTTGGTAAGAAAGGAAAGTTGAGTCCAAGGTTTGTTGGACCATATGAAATTCTGGAGAGAGTTGGATCAGTTTCATACCAAGTGGCTTTACCTCCGAGTTTATCTCAGGTACACAATGTTTTTCACATTTCGATGTTGAGAAAGTATATACCGGATCCATCTCATGTTTTGAGTCCAGAGGTAGTTCAGCTGGAAGAGAACCTATCTTATGAGGAACAACCGGTCCAGATTCTTGACCACAGGGAGCAAGTGTTATGGAATAAGGTGATTAAGCAGGTAAAGGTTTTGTGGAAAAACCACATGATTGAAGAGGCAACATGGGAATCTGAAAATGCAATGAGGGATAAGTACCCCCATTTATTCGATAAGTAAATAAATTGCGGGGACGCAATTTTCTAAAGGGGGGAAGGATGTAACATCCCAACTAAGTAATAAATAATAGATATTTTTATCTATGTCTATTAATGATTAAGATAGTGTTATAGAGGCTTAAAATGAAAATAAATACAATCTTATGCATGGAATACACTAATATTCTTAAAAGATTGTTTTAGTGCCTTTTGATGGAAAACCATTTTTGAATCTATATTTTGACAATTTTATAAACTATTTTTGTCAAAATAAACTTATTCGTTATGATTGGGACATCAAAATTTACTTTGTGTGAATTTTTGGTATTTTTCTGACAATGTTCATTTTTTAATGAATAGTGAAAAATACTGCATTTTACATCAAAACTGCTTTTTAATGTAATTTATTTATATGATTATATTATGTTTTGAATTGGTTTTGAAGTGAAATTAGAATATATTTTTACCATTTTATCCAATGGTGGTCATTGGAATCAATTTCACTTTGAAATTAGACTTAAACTGGTGTCAATCTTTTGATACTTATTGTTTTCTAAAAACACGCTATTTGCTCTGGCAGCGGGAATTAATTATTAAATTAATTAATGTGACTTATATGATTTGAATTTTGTAAAATATACTTCATTTTTGAATTCGGAATATCAAATATATATTAGGGTGAATTTTTGGTAATTTTCTGAGAAACTTCAATTTTTGATGAATAGTGAAACCACTAAGTGGTAATCAAGCAAACTGATTTTTCAGTTAAATGAAAGTTTACCACTAATGTGTATTGAATTTTGAAAATCCGACATACATGGTTGTCATTAGTATGTAAAATTTGGTTCAATGAGATTATAATAATTTTTTGGTGAATAGTAACTTATTAAGTTCTTAATCACGATTAGTGGTAATTAGGGTAGTTTAAGGTATAAATAATACTTTAATAAAATGAAATGACCTAGACACATGTCCCAACCTCATTGGTTGTGTCATGGCCGACCATGACATGCCATGGGTCAACTTGGGGACCCCATGGATCCACTTGTGTTGGTCAATGACATAAATTACTTTTTATTTAATGTTAAAGTGAAAATAACACAAACATAATATGTTTTACGAAAACAATTTTTAAGTGGGGTTATACAAGTCCGAATTTTGATTATAAATAGTCATTGGAAAGATATAAAGATTTCCTATATCATAGTCGTTTTTTTATAATTTTTAGACATTAAATAAATTTAATTATTTAGGACATAATAATGATGCAGCGATGACATCATTATTTGACGATTTAAATAAGATGGAAAGAAAATGTAAATTCTATGAACTACACATGGACAAAACCAATTGGATGAGTGTATTTAGAACCCTTATCACCTTATCCACGAATAATATCAATTTGGGACTTTTTGAAACCGAAACAAATTTTCAAATAAAGTAATGTTTCTTTACTTTCCAAAAGTGCCCCTCCTCTCCTCTTATAAAAGGCCCCCACCTCTACCTCATTTCACACACTCTTCAAGCCTTTGGCTCGGCCAACCCCTGCCCATTTGCTCTCTCCACATCCCTCTCCTCATCCTAGAGGATTCCCTTTGGGCAGAATCCTTTCAAAGGAAGCCTTTAGGCTCAAATCAAAAGGAGTTACACTTTTAAAGGTAATTCATTCTCTCATGTTCATTTGTTTTATTTTGCTTCTCCAACCCCCTAAACTCTTTTTATTTACTTCTTTTGTAACAACACCAGTATCTTCAATATACTAGGATGTTGTTATAAGATTTATTTGAGCTACACTCTCACACAACTACATCATATGGTTAAAGAACATACGGTTTCCGTGGATGGAGAAATTCTGCCTCCCGAAACGATGATTGTTCAACACTCATTTAACACCTTCAAAGGTGGCCATTATGATTTCACTATTTTTATATATGATATGTAATATGTTTATGTTTTCCTTAAGCTTCTGTTTTTTTTCATTTTGGGCATACCTTTATGGTTTCCATTATGGGTAAACATGATATCTTCATTTTAGGAAGTGTGGACTACCGCCCCCTAAAAGTGATTTGATTCGTTAATACCATATGTGGGACATATAAAGGATGGAACTATGATATTATATATGATATTATACTGGAATTATAATATACTCTTATATCATTATGATTCCATTCCAGAAAATATGAAATAGAAATGGAAGTAGCGTTCATGCGTACGTACGGCTTACCGTCTCCATGAACGGTGCATTTCATTTCTTACCTCTAAATGTGATGTAATATTATAAATGCATGTATGTACTGGATATATATGACATATATGATATCTACATCATGAATACCATTCTGGATATAATGAACCTTTGACCAAATTAACAACATGTAAGTTTAAGAAGTCTATTTTTGACTTAAGAACCAAATACCGACAAAATGAACATTATTAAATTAAATGATTACATGATGTTCATAACATGGTATAAAAGGAATAATGAACTTGAAAAAGATTCATAAGCAAGATTAACTCAAGTTTATTATTCAGGAGATTAAAGAACGGTCGGGTCAAGTCGGATACGAGGTATGGGACTTCGTCTCAATCTCCTTTCGTTGAGGCATATTTTATTTTATACACAACTTTCTTTTATACGGTGTATAAACCCCTTTGACTTTTACGTTTATTCAAAAAGGAATCTTTTTTATACGAAGCGTTTACTAAACGACAAAAGGGAATGTTTTTTTCGTACGTATGCGGCGACAACTACTTCTCCGCCGTCGTGACCGTTATTTGAGTTTCGGCTTCCTCTACAAGCCATACCTTCTTTTTAAAAGAAAAATAAATACCATGTTTTACTTTTCGTTTATTTTAGTATTGAAAATGGTTTTCATAATGTTTTTATATCAATGTGTTGTATTGATATCTCGTGATTGAAATGTGGAAATTTTATGTTTCCTTTATGCATGTTTTATGTGATACAATTATGTTATGGTTCTTGGGCATTATTATGAAGACGGGTGGTTCCGTGATAAACTAAGGGCAGGTGAGCCCGATATAGCTCTCCAATGCATTGGGTAACGCGAAGGAGTGAAACGTTAAGGTTTCTCTGAAGAGATTTTTAGGGAATATACTGTGATGGGTATTCCAAACGTAACCAAGAGGGTTACTCCCTACGTAAGAATGTTATGAATGCCTCAAGTTACCTTTATGTCTTATGATTTGTATGATTTATTCATGATTTTATGAGGTATGTTAAGGTGCCTATGTTTTATGGGTAAAGTATGATTTCATTCTTATGTATATATGAACTCATGTTTCCTTTCCATGTTTTTATAACCCATACTGAGCTTTTTTTGCTCATCCCAAGTTTTTGAAATGTTTTTCACAGGTCAAGGGAAAGGTACATGATAAGATGATAGAGTCAAGGAGGTGTCAAGAAATAATCCATGTTTTATTTTAAATGTGTTTCCATTGATGGGAATGAATAATACTATCTTTATGTAACCACTTTGTTTATATGTGGAATGTAATGCAAGTTTTATGATCTAATTCTCTAAAACTCTAAACCCGAAAAGATCATCAATGTGTAATCTTGTAATAATTAAAGATTAAGTAAGGTTTAAGGTTGGGGCCTTATAACATCAATCAAATTTTGATTGACTATAGGGTTTCCTGGGTATTATTAATTCGTAGAAACCTCTCAAAGGATGTCTAAAAGTATTTTGGGAGGCATATTTTTACACATCAATAATACATTAAAAACCATGAGATCCTTAAAGAAATTATTATTATAAAACCAAAAAACATTTAGAATTTCAGGAAACATAAAATTGAAATAATATAATAAAAACACCAAAAATAATATAATAAATATTTCTCAACATTCCATGGTAACTTAAGGCAAGTTAAATTGAGATCCATACAATAAATCACTCACAACAATCTCAGTAAGTACCCATATTCCTATCTATTATCTACCATGAAATCCCAGAACATATACCGATAATGGAAATAGATAACACTCACTTTGAAAAAATAATAATGATACAATCCATATTACCCAAAGAAATGACAACCCAAATTAGGTATGATATGTCCCACAGGTAATTCTCGATCCCCATGTGAGGGGGATTGGTGTTTTTGTATTAATAACTACATTTTTGAATGATTTTTACAAAAATGATATGAAAATAGGACAAAAATAAACATGATATATCTTTATTATAAGAACATAAAAATAAAAAACTGATAATATCAATAGAAAAAATATGTTCCATGATATATAAAACAACCAATGTCTCATGAACAAAAAATTCCATCTCCAAGTGACATGATGTTACCTATAGAACCTTAAAGCCTACTATCAAACAATCATGCCCCCCATATGTGGTAACATTACCTTATCTAAATCAGATATAGAAAGATATAAACACGCCCATAGGTGAGAAAAAATTTTTAGAAAAATATCCCAATAGGATCCCACCAATTCTTTCATAAACAATCATTATACAATTAACCAATTACATTTAAGATGATTTAAAATATGGAATGAAAAATAGTTTAACAAAGTATGGATAAATCACACTTTTTAAATTTTAATAATTCTAGAGAATGAACATATTTTCAAATAATTTCAATAAATATCCCAATAAAAAATTTAAAATATAAATACTTTAGAAAATAAGCCCATAATATCAACAATTCCAGGTAAATGAGGGTCCACGTATCAATTTAAGGATCATTAGGCCACTTGGTCTACACATTAACCAAGAAGAATAGGTATAGGGTGTATTAATATGCTCCAAAGTGATTATACTTTCCAAAGGTAACCTTGGGAACACATTACCCTATAGGAACAAGTATATGGGTAAGTAGTATTTCCCTAAGTATTCTCTATACCTCATAGTTGATCACTAATGGGTTACTAACAACAATGTCATTAAAGGGAATTCTATATTTGACACCATACAATTAATTCTTTAATACCATTTCCATAATCCACATCTATAGGTAATTTCATTTCACACCATTAGATTTTGAATATAGGTCCCATAAACTAAACTATATATTTTCAATGGCAGGCTTCACATGCCACACAAATCCAAAAACAAACCATGATATATAATACCCTTATCATTGAATTGATGGGTATGAATAGGACTGACCAAATTATATAATATATATATTTTTTTTAATCAAGAATAATATATTTATTAATTCATAGTAAACAAGCAATAAATTTTTATTAATGTCATTTTAAGCTTCAATTATTATTCTTCATAAAAATGGTATTATTATTTTTTTGTGATAAAATATTATAACTAATTAATGATAAGTTTATAAATAATATTTTATACAAATTATATCATTTTTTAAATCATCATTTGATAAGTTTCTTATGCTGAAAATTTAATAATTTTCTAAAGAGATGAATTTTACAGTGAATAATGAAAAATTAATGATTTTGGTTTAGTTTAGTTTAATGAAATAAAATCATTAAAAAGTGACATTATATTATGAATTATATATTAATGAAAAACAAGCAACCTTTATATATATATAATAAAATTAATTATATATGAATCGACAGTTTACTTAATTGTTATATAAGTTCATTTTTAGGCATTAAAACATATTTTCCTAACACATTTCTCATTTCTTATTTGTGTGATTATTTGAAAATGGATTTATACAACTTTAATAATTTTAATCATGGAAACTTTATTCCATATTTTTCATTAGTAGAATTTTATAATGGTTACAAATTGTTATTTTTATTTTGAATTTAAACCTTGGAAAATAATTTTTATCTCTATTATGGTAAAATGGGTAAAATAGTGTTCATACATTGGGATGATTCTATAACATTTTTCTAAAACTTTTCTATATTTTATTTGATGTGTTTTTTTCATTATATGCCATATTTCAGAAATATGGAAACTCGGTGCTATTTTTATTTGATTATTACAATTATATTATTTTAAGGAAAGGAAAATTACAAAATGCCATTCTTTTGAATTTAATATCTCAAATATTTTTCCATATGGATAAAAAATGTTTGGGTTCTATTATAAATGTTTACTTCAAATATTACATAATTTTTTTATTAAGGTAAAACATTTTTAATTTTTTTAATGAAATAATTACCTTAAATTCATAAGCAACGCCGATATAGTATTTTTTTCATGTAATAGAATAATAAAATAAATGATTTTAAAGAAGTTAAAATTAATAAAATTTTCTTGAATAATTATTATTCATAAAATTTTTAGAAACATAAAAATTAATATTTATTTTTTAAATGTTTTTATTTGAATTTTATTTCAATCAAGTTGTATCTAAAATCAAACTATGTTAACAGTCATGAAAATGTCTTTAATAGTATCTTATGTAAAATAATATTTTATTAAATTATTTAATAATTATAGGAAGATTAATTTCTGTAAATTGATTGTGATATTGTATCTAATATCTTCCACTGTCCACTTATGTGTCTCTTATTTTTTTTATTTTAACATTATTTAGCTGTAAAGAGTAAAAATTGTTAATATTGTTATAATTGTTAAACTGGTTAACTTCGAATTAAAACTAAGAGATAAGGGTTAAAACATAACCTAAACAAATAAAAATTTTATAAGATGGAATGATATGACTTACCCTAATCCAATATTTTATATATATGAATTTCAATACAATTGAACCTAAAAATTAATTTATATTTATTTAATAAATTAAGTAATTCTATTGGTTCTCCTCCCCTCACCTCTAAATTTGATCCTCCTCTACCCCCATTAATCAAAATGCTTGACCATTATAGCATATACAATTCCTACCCAAATATCATCACGGATTCCTTACTTATTACTTATATCTTCTCTAATTTACAAAATACTATCCTTTCAAGGGTTAAGATGTAAGTCAATGAAGGTTTCGCAACGAAGAGGAATAACTCTTAACAGGTTACATTAAATTATATTTATTCTTATACCTCTTTTTAAATCAATGGTATCTATTATAAAAAAATTACAACAGTATCATCAATATAAAAAATATTATTATGAATATGGTACAACCATTATCCACCTCTATTCCATCAGATGTGAAAAGAAAAAATCACACGTATATAATTGTGCACAACTACCACCATGAAACAAACCATTTTTTCATCACCGTATGAACTAGGGTTTTCATATGATGTAAAGATCCCTTATTTTCTGATTAAGTACTTAAATATGACTTAATGGGAATTCCCTTTGAGTTCTTGGAGGGTTAAGGGGTGTCTCAGGCTTGTTTGGAGCCCGGAACCCATGTTTTTGGGTGATTTAAGCTTGGTGCATAGTTATTATAATCCATATGGGGTAGGTCAAATGGTTTTGAAAATTGTGCAAGTTTTTTCCTCTGGGAAGTGAAAGGTTGTATGGTTAGGCCAAACCATGTGTAATAGGCCTCACGATCGCGCGGAAAAGTCTAAAATTTTTAAAGATCCTAAAAAAGGATTTTTGTATGGTTTTTGAAAAGTTAGTCAAATCATTTAGGATTATAATATCCTGGATCCAGATTCCACTCAAAGTTACCCCATAACCAATTTTCCACATGTCCTCGAGCTCATTTCCCAAAATTCCACAGGCTTCCAACAAGCATCAAGGGCCTAGGTGTGAGAGTGAAGAAACTATTCCCTCATAGGTAGAGTATAACATAGAGGAATAAAATAATATATAGATAGTGAAAGTAGTAATACCATATAATAAGACTAAACAGTGGAAGACTGATAAACAAAATAACCAGATGTAAATACATTCAAAGGATGATGTTTCATGACACATGTCAAAAAAATATCCAAAATAGGATACACTACAGTAATACATGAAACAAGTAACAAAATTCAAAAAAGGAATAAAAGAGGCTCAGAAGAATCCCAAACCTCAGCTTTGTCCCATACTCTCCTACTCCAAACAGAAAATCAAGTACATGTAGAAAGGTTCGTACCCTTATCGACACCTGAAACAATTTAATATTTTTGGGCCCAAAAACATTAGCCAAATAGGGTGTGAGAATAAATCCTAGTAGGAAACCACCCAATATCTATTCCAGTCTATTAGTCAATATATATAACAATTAGGGTACAATAATGAAATAATTAAGCTAAGAAGTATGCAAAAGTAAATAGCTCTACAAGAACGGGTATTCATTTACATTCATTTAATTTTCTTTATTTAATTCAATTACATTGAATTGTATATGTCTCAGGATCTGGCCTAAGCCAAGAAACCCCCGTGTAAAATAAAGCACAACATATACCTCAGAAGTATATCTAAACAAGTGAGTGAAGAGTAAATCTAATCTTGTTCTTTGGCTTGGTAGACGCATCATATTTCATTTAATTTAAATATTCAATTTTCAACCTCAACCCATCCATGACATTCCTATGTTGGAATTCAATATCAATCCAGGAGGAATTCTATCTGCAACCTACAAGCCCATCCCATTGAACATCTATAGAAACCTGGTATCACTCTAGGTTCAAACCTACCAACATCCTACAATCCCATCCCAATGAACCACTCTAGAATCACGTTTTCAATCAAGGAGTGGTATAAGTCTTTCTCAATTATTCCCATTAATGGAGGTGCTAAAAGGAAGACCCATTTATCACTTAGGACATGTAAAAAATCCAATTGAGTCTGTCCATGGTATCCCTCAATGATCCATGTTTCAATCGGGGAAATAAGTAAAGCCTCCATGATCCCGAATGATACACTCGTGGCTACCTCATAGCTTGAACACAATTGTCTGAAAAAACCTCATAGGGATTGGTCTTTGAATTAATTACATGCATAAAACACACAACAAGAAACGTGTGTAATTTAAACTATTAAAGGTGTTTAATAATAATAAACTCATGTGGTCTATTCATATAACAAGAAACACATGTAAACAACACAATTACATGGTTTAAAAAATAGTAACTCACATGGTAAAAATTCATATAACAAGCATGTCATGCAATTTAAACTATCAAAAGTCTTAACCATAAAATGTATCACGTGGGAAAATCATTTATATAACCTATTTCATTACAAAAAACCCCAGATAGGTAAATCAAAGGAATTCTCATAGGAATCCAAGGCCAAACGGCCATAAACAGTCATATAAGGGAAAGCACACCCATGGGGTTGCCCTAATTCAGGTTAAAAAACCCTAAAATGATTAGAATCACATAATAAATTACCTAAATAATGATATGAAATAGAAATTGGAAAATTTCAATCAAGGTGACAGCCCAAAAATGGGTGTGCGGCACTCTGGTGCAAATAATCAACTTGACAATTATCGAAAGGAACAAGACCATGTACCTCATAGTCGTACAACCCTCTTCATCTAGCGTCGGCCTCTAATTCGGCCTAGAATGGGGTATATCTACAAAATTAGTATAAATGCCCAACCATTGATTACTAGGTAAAGACAATAAATCATGTTGAATGGATGAAGAGGAATATAAAGCTTACCTATGGGGTTCCAATGCATTTGATGGTGTTTGAATCAGAGTTTGGATAGACAACCAGAAGAAAATTCTTCCCTTGGAGCTACAGTTTGAGAAACAATTGGTGTGCCTCTGTCCAAAAAGTGAGAAAACAATGCTACTACCCATTTTAACCAAAAAAGTAAATTAAACGTTGTGTACTTGGGAATACACACCGTGTATATGCTAGTTTATCCCTCCTTCTTTCGACATACCTTGTACATCATAAAAAGGCCTTTTGACATCAATACATAGCGTGCACTGGTATTACAAATCATTTACTCCTCATCCATGTTGTGAAATACTCTTTAATTAAACCTTTAACCTCTTTTTCTCTAGTTTTCTTAAATACAAACTATAAATAAAATATTAGTACATCAAAAAAAGAAATGTGTTCTTAAAAAATTCCCCCCTTAAATAATTTTGTATCTGAATTTCCCCACCAAGGGTGATGGAGAAATTTCTAAGAATAACTTTGGCCACTGTGATCATACATCAACCACCCTCTCACAGGTCTCATCC
The DNA here is from genome assembly GCA_963277665.1 of Viscum album. Lineage (NCBI taxonomy): Eukaryota > Viridiplantae > Streptophyta > Magnoliopsida > Santalales > Viscaceae > Viscum > Viscum album. Next base: position 226,637,865 of record OY728125.1, read on the forward strand.
TACACTCAGTAGTGCTGGGATATCAACTGTACTAAAGGAACATACCAAACATGGAGAACCTTTATGCTCCTATCAACTATATGTATTGAATTCTCCACATAGGAAGCATCAACCTAAATCTCAACCTCATTGGGCTGAAAAACGTGAGACATGTCTGAGTGATAGCATCACAGCTGAGATATGTGGAAGATGTCGTGCATGGATCAGTACCCCTGAGGTAACTACAATCGATTGGAAACCGACCCGAATCTCTCCAGAATCTCAAGAATCCCGACATATCTTGGTGAAATCCTACCATGTATTTTGATACACCTATGTCCCATCCACAGTGAAACACATAAGAAAACTTGATCCCCAGTCTTAAACTGTAGAGGCTATCTGTAACAATTGGTGTAAGATTTCGAATAATAATGTTTGGTGCCCATTCACTTCAGAATCAACTGGACCATCTCAAAATTCTCCTACATGAGACAAGGTCCTAGTAAATTTATCTCACCTGCCTCCACCTAGAACTGGGAAGAAAAACATGGACAAATGTAAAAAGCCTCATAAGGAAGCATCTGAATTGTTTCCTAAAAGGTATTCTCATAGGAAAACTCAACCAGGGGTATGTTACTCTCCCAAGAACACACAAAATCTATGATGTATACCTGTAGAATGTCCTCTAGCACTTGAATCATGTTCTCTTACTGGACATTTGTACGAGGGTAGTAATTTGTGCTCATAATCCCTTGTGTATCCAGTTCCTACAACATCCCTTTCAAGAAATGAGAAGTAAAAGAGGAGTCCTAATCTGAAATGATAGAATTTTTCACCCCATGCAAGAATACAACCTCACTGATGTACAAATTTTCAATATCATCATCCCTAAAGGCTTCCTAGATCAATAAGAAATGATCCACCTTCATAATCTTGTCAACAACTACCCACACTGTATCGTTACCTCTAGGACACCTTTGAAAATCAACCATGAAAATAATTGTGGTGTCATCCCATTTCCACTATAGAATAGGTAACTGCTAAAAAATCCCATTCAGCCATTGATGTTCTGTATTCACCTATTGACAGGTTGACCACCTCATAATAGAACTATCTACATCTATTTTCAAACCTGACCACAAATAATAACGATGTAATTCTCAATACATCTTTGTGGCACTAGGATGAACTTCCCACACTGAGGCATGAAAATCTTGCATCATATCCTCGGATGTGTTAGTTGAAACCCATACACGACCATGTAACTTCAGAACCTCATCCTTGCTTATGGTCCAACTAGGAGGAGGTCTTTCACTTCCCACACTCTCCCATAGAACTAGACCTACGGAATACGATAACTTCCTCATCCTCAATCTGTCTAGTATAGTAGAGCTAACATCTAAAGAAGAAAAAAAAGTTTATCCCAAAATATAGTGCACCTCTAAGTGTATCTCAGAGAACAATTCCATAGTCTTCCACTCGGTACTGGTCTATTACACTGCCTATATCTGAGTCATCATGTTCAGTGCATCAGCCACTACATTTCACTTACCATACATGTAGGTAAGCTCAAAGTCAAAAGACTGAAGGTTTTCCATCCACCTTCACTACCTCATATTGAGATCACACTGAGTAAAGATGTACATGATAATTTTTTGTTCTGTGTACACCAAAAAACACTCTCATATTAAGTAATGTCTCCAAAATTGTAAATCATGAACAACCGTGGCTAACTCGAGATCGTGTGTTGGGTAATTTCTCTCAAGAGGCCCTAAATATCAAGATACATACACAATGACTCAATCCCCTTTCATACGAACTGATCATAGCTTGAAACATGATACGTCGTAGTAAAAAGTGTAACTCCTTCCCAGCACTGGAAAAATCTGTATCGATGCTAAATTCGATCTCACTTTTATCTCTTGAAAGGCCATCTCGCCAAAATATGTCCAAACATACATCGCAACCTTTTTAGTCAAGCCCGTCAATGGTGCAGTTAGCATGATAATTCTTGTATAAAATATATATATTAACCATTTATCCCTAATAAATTTCAAATTTCAAACAAGTTCTTAGTTAATTCCCATAAATACTACTCTCACCTTCTCTAGGTCTACTAATACTCTTGTCTCTAGGATTATGTGACCTGGGAATTGAATTTGATCCATCCCAAAGTGGAACTTTGTGATCTAATCACATAACCAATGCTCTCCCAATGTACTCAAAATGATCTAAGATGGGTGCCATGGTCATGTCAATTATGAGAATACACTAAGATATCATCCACAAAGACCACAAAAAATAAATCAAGATAATGATGGAACACTCAGTTCATCAGTTCCATAAATAATGTCGGCACATTCATGAGACCAAATGACATGACCATGTACTCATATGGGTCACACCTATTCTAATAGGTTGTTCTAGGTATTTCTGATGACCTAACAGGAACCTGATGATAATCGGATCTCAAATCGATCTTAGAGAATACCTGAGATCCTCATAGTTGATCTAAGAGATCGTTTATTAGAGACAGAGGATAATGGTTCAAAACTATCAACTGGTTCACTTTTTGATAATCCACGAATATCTAGAGGGTACCTTACACCTTTTCGCAAAAAGGATTTGTGAACCCCATGGAGAAGTATTGGGATTGATGTAACCCTTAGCTTACAAATCCTCTAGTTCCCTCTTGATCTCTTGTAACTCTGTCATAGCCATCATATAAGGAGTATTGGATACTGGTGCAGCTCCTAGCACTAGATCAATAGAGAACTCTAACACTCTAACCATCGTTAGGCTTGAAAAGTAATCTGGGAATATGACCCTGAAATGATCAACCACACGAGGTAAATCCATATAACATGTTCCATAATCTTCTAGATATATACTCATAATCTGGGTTGTTATCCCACCCAACCCATGATGCTCGGGTCTAGCTTGGCTCGCCTGGACATTCCATTCACCATTATATAGAACGATCCACCCTATGGTGATGTAAAACTCACCCTATAGTGATATCAATAGAAAAAATCTTGAAATGATACCAACAAATCCATTCTGAGAATGACATTGAAGACTAACATCTCTAAGAAGTAGGTCCCATATGAAGTGACACCCACAAACCTCAAGGGAAAACTCCTTAAATTGATTAAAAAAAAATTTTATACTACCTAATGGAGTTTCTAGCATCATAACCTCATCATAAGTAAATACATAGGGCCAAAAGATCTCCAAAATGGGAATATATATAAAACTATGTGAATCCCCTATATCAAAAAACTACGGAAAATAAAATAGAGGTGACTAGAATAGTACCTTTGACAGTAGAGGTTCCATGATCTTGCTCCTACAGGGTCTATTGGACTATATAAGTATAGACTATACCATGAACCTATGACACTATCTAGCTACCCAGGGCTAATCCACCCAACTATCACTGAGAACCTGGGGTCTGTCTACCACATCCATGACCACCACCACAGCTTGAATGGCCTAACGCATTCCAATTCCCTGACTTTTTGAGAAGCTATTGACCCTAATCCGGAACATGAAGTTGGTTCATACCCTTTATCATTAGCCACTAGTGGAAGCATCCTACAAAAGAACCAAATATGGCCCATCTTGCCACAAGATCGGCACTTGACTAGGTCCTGCTGACACTATATCCTCGTATGCCCCAGCCTACCACACTTGTAGCACCTTAATTAGCTATCTGAAGATACTTTATGATTTCTACTATCATTGTGAGAAAGATACATATGACACTTCTTACTACTGGTTGAGACAGTGTCATATCTCGGTGTCGAACGACCCAGGATCACACCTCCAGATTCCCTCATATTTCGCTCGATAATCAGCGCCTAATCTATAATAGTAGATACATAAGGCAACCTAATGACATTCACCTATGATCAGATGTCAAACCAAATACCATCCTCAAATTTTCTAGCCTTAGATACATTTTCACCCATCATAATAGGTGAAAAATGCAGGGGCTCAATAAAATGGGTTGTGTAGTCCTTCATTGATAAAGAACCCAACTCCAGAAGCTTGAACTCTCAGGCACTTTTGTCCCTCGGCATATCAGGATAGTAATAATCATAGAATAATTTTTTAAAATACCCACATGCCATATTATGAAGACACTTTTCCTAAGTGATAACATCTCATTACCACTTAGAGGAATCACACAGCATAAATGTTGTGATTTTTACACTCCCCACCGGAAGCATCTCTGTATTATCAAAGATCGTAAGCAAGGACTGCAGCTATGACTCAACACCCTATGACCCTCTATCCCAAGAAAACATTGACGGATTCTAATTTTGGAACACTCATGTCAGTTCTTCCATAGATGTGGCAGGTTGCGGTTCTCCCTGGAAGGTATTCATGAATCGCATTAAAGCTTTACAGAACTATCCATCAACACCTATATCTATTACAATAGTTGGTTCCTCAACTGGAACACTAGAGGATCCACTATTAGGTCATGGCCTACCACATATAGGGTTTGATCATCTTCACCTCTTGGTGTACTGCTAGAGGTCATCGTGGAGGCATGACTATATGAGGTCAAGCACACACCTCAGTTCAAGTTCATTTTCAAAGTTAACAGTTCAAGTGTGCAGGAACTAAACAAGAGAAGAAACCCATAAAAAATACAAAAAGAGAATTATAGTGCCTATAGAAACCATACACTATGTGTACCATCAGGATCCTACCCAGGCGTGCACTTCCGTCAGCTTAGGCATGTAACCACAAAAGATAAATGATGTGTCTAGCTGATACATGATGTGTACATGAGTCTCCCCTCCTACCCATGTACTTTTTCATGCCCAGAACCACATGGGTTCTACCTGAGTAACACTACACAGTGTGTACCTATAGTACATGGTTTTCACTAGCCAAAAACCATAATTATATGTTCTCTTACACACATTCAGACTAATAGTCAGTTACCACATGGTGTGTGCACATAGTACACTGTGTGTACTTAAGAAAAGTGTTCTTCCTGGAAAAAAAAAAGAACAAGTGGCATGTTTTCATAGCATCAAATGTTGTTTTTTTTCTTTTCAGACAATAAACCTATGAAACTTCTCTAGAACCCCCATTTTTTGAAAAGTAATCCAATGGTATACCAAATTCGGATATGTGAGGGCCCATACTCACTACGAATCAATGTTTGGAATCCACCTGCAACACATTATATAATAATTTAATTTAATGAAGCCACTTGATTCAATAAATTATAATCCAAGAGGGTTTATACATCTTAGGGACCAATGCTAGGTGTCCAAATAATTTGAACCATAGAACGTACTAATACACTTATAACAATAGCAAGCATATCTATCACGGTACCTATCACAACAGCATGCAATCAATAATTCTCATAAATCACATGGAAAGAATGCATAGAAGGTGATTTCTAACAAGTTTCTATATGATGCATGATATGGAATACCCTAATCTCATCGGGTTGTAATAAAATAGAACCAAAAATATATCGATAATAATAGTACAATACAATTGTGTCACCCAATGGTGATATCGAATCAATTGTCATAGCTCAAAATCAAAACATCACAATTCAAATCGAGGAAATTTGTCTTTTACATATATGCATGATAGCTACTCTCAGGAACACCTTATTACTAAACTCCATTTAATTCATATCCTTGTATAATGTCTCAAACAGTAAGGAAATCCATAATAAAGCCTACATATCATACCACATTTTAATGTCTCGGATCCAGATGCCACTCGAATGTGACCCGTACCCGGTTGGCCATATAGAATCAAGAGCATTTCCCCAAACATCATAGGATGCTAACTAGTTGTGAGGGACTAGGTGTGATAGTGATGAAATTATACCCTCATTGGAAGAGTATAACACAGAAGAATAAAAAAACACAGATAGCGAAAGTAGTAATACCATACATTAGGAGTAAATAGTGGAAGACTGATAATAAAAATAACCAGATGTCACAGCATTCAAAGGGTGATTCTTCATGTCACATGTTCTAGGAAAAAAGCCAAAATTGGATAAGCTATAGTAATACACGATAAAAGTACCAAAAGTTTCAAAAGGAGAAAAAGAGATATAGAACCATCTCAAGCCACTTCTTGGTCTCATTATCTACTGCTCTTAACTGAAAATAATGTACCTGTAGAAGGGTTCTTACCCTTTTCAACACCTGTAACAATATAATATGTTTGGGCCGAAAAACATTACCAAAATAGGGTTTGAGATTAAATCCCAGTAGGAAACCACCCATGATCTTTTCCAGTCTATCACTGAATATATATAACAGGTAGTGTATAATAATGAAATTAGTAATCTATGAATTAATCAAAATAAAACATTTCTACAAGAACTAGTATTCATTTTCATTCATTTAATGTTCATTAATTAATTGAATTAAATTGAATTATATCAGTCTTGGGATCCAGCCTAAGCCCAGAAACCCCTGTGTAAAATAAATCATGACATATACCTTAGAAGGCTATCTAAACAAGTGAAGAATGAATTCGATCTTGTGATTTGGATTAGGAGACACATCATAAGACATTTCATTTAATTATTCAATTTATAACCTGAGACTATCCATGATATTCCAAAGTTGGAATTCAAGTACCACTCTAGGTGAAATTCTATCTGTAAGCCATAAGTTGTCTCGACGAACCTCTCTAGAAACCTGGTATCACTCTAGGTGAAAACCTATAAACATCCAATAAGCCCATCCCGAAGAACCTATCTAGAATCCTTATATCACTCTTGGATGGGTATAAGTCCATGTCAACTAAGTTGGTTACTGGTGGTCCTATCAAGAAGATCTAGGTATCACTAAATAAATGTTAAAAAATCCAAAAGATTCTATCCATGGAATCTATCAACCATCCATCTTTCACTCAGAAAAATAAGTATAGCCTCCATGATTTTGACAGTTACACTATTGGCTATCTCACGGATTGAACATGACATCCTAACCAACCTCATAAGTCTTGGACTTTTGATTACTCACATGGGTAAAACACACAACAAGAAACACATGTAATTTAAACTATTATAGGTCTTTAACAATAATAAACTCATATGGGAAATGCAAATAACAAGAAACACATGTAAATTACCCTATTACATGGCTTAAACAATAGTAACACGCATGGGAACAATTCATAAAACAAGAATACCATTTAATTAAAATATTCACATGGATTAAAAATAAAATATCAAAAATTGGAAAATCATTTATATAACCAATTTAATTTTAAATAACCCAAATTAGGGAAATCAAATGTATTCTCTTAGGCATCCTAGGCCAAACGGTCATAGATGGTCATCTAAGGGAAAATACAACCATGGGGTGGATTTAATTCAACGTAAAATACACTAACATGCTTTGAATCACAAAATAAATTACCTAAACAATGATAGGAAAAATAAATTAGAAAAAAATATTCAAGACTACACACTAAAAATGGGTGTGCTGAACTCCAGAAAATATAATCGACTTGAAAATTAGCAAAAGGTACAAGACCACATATCTTATAGTTATAAAACTCTCCTCGTCCAGTGCCAACCTCAAATTTGACCAAGAATGGGATAAATCTACAAAATTATTATAAAATATCTACCTTTGATAACTAGGTCAAGAGAATAAATCATGAAGAATGAATCAAGAGGAATCAAGGTCTTATCGATGGGGTTCTAATGCATCTGATGGCATTTGAATCAGAGGTTGGAAGGTAAAAAGGGAGAAAAATATTCCCTCGACACATTAGTTCAAGAACTAGTAGGTGACCCTATGTCCAAAAATGAGAAAATGAGGCTACTACCCCTTTAAAAAAATACACTCTCTGTATATGATAGTTTTCCCTCCTTCTGACATTCCTTACACATCACAAAAAGGCCATTTGACATCAATAGACAATGTGTACTATGATTACACAGCATTCAACCCACATTCAAATTCTGAAACATTCCTACAGTTATACCTTAACCTCTTTTTATCATGTTTTATTGAATATAAACTGAAATTAAAGGATGCATACCTCATAGAAAAAAATAATTTCTTATAGGGATGCCCTACATCTATAGTAAAATGTGTGGTTTGGTCCATGTTTTTTTAAAACATGTCCCCAAACCTTACAACCCCAAATATTTTGTAAAGTTTAAGGATTTTAAATTAAATTTAAATCCTTTTTAAACAAAAATTGGTTTTCTCTCTTGCATAGTGACATTTTGGGTTTTTGAACTCGCTTTGAATCTTTAAAGGATAATTTGATCTCCAATCTCTATCTGAGATTTGAATTGGTGGTCGTTTGTATTATTGGATCTATAATGGTGAGACCTCAAACACTTTTTATCCATTATCTATTCTTATAACTATCGGTTATGCTATTTGTATTTAGGCACACATTCCCAAATTTAACTTTTTTTGTCTGATCTTCATATTTATTATAATATGAGTCGAATTAGGAGAAGATACTAGATGAGTACTCAACTACTGATCTAAGGTAGGAGTTCTATAAAACTTCCTTGGGTTTTGGTGTTTTATTAGGCTACCTTCTGTAATTTCTCCCACTGGACCTTCCAGCATGTCCCCATTGTTGAAATAGATAAATGTTACATATGTGATAGGACCTGTTAGGAATTCCCTTGGGTATTTTTTTGATGCTTTGCTATCCATTTCCTAAACCATGGTCACCCATGGGGTGATCCTATTGGAATTACCTTGTTTAATCCTTGTAGAACCACCCATGGTGTGATTTGATTCTTTCCTTTTTAGAATAAGCTCTGTACTAAATGAAGTGAAATGTTTTATTCATATAGGAGATGGGTTACCTCTGTACGAAGTTGATTCTTTGACTAAATGGTTAATATCAAACATGAATAGATTTTTTAGGAGATGTCTTTCCTCTTTACCTTATGTTATATTTATATTCCATGTTTATATCATTAAATGGATTAATTGATTTTGGATAATTTATTGGGTATAATCAATGGGTTATATCTTAAATGGTTAGATGGATTATGATAATTGTAAACAATGAGTGTGTAAACTCATGGGTTTTGTTTAAATGTTAATTTGAGATAAATGAGTGGGTATACTCATTAAATTACATGTTATGAATTGAGAATAAAAAGAGGTATACTCATTAGATAATTTGAATATGAATTGGGATACATGAGTGTGTATACTCTTGAGGTGTAATTGGTAATGAAATGAGATTAATGATTGGGTATACTCATTGTATGAATTGCATGTAAATTTTTATATATGAGTGGATATACTCATATGGTGTTGAATGTTAACTGATATGAAATGGATGAATGATTAAACAGATGCCATGGACGACTATTTATGGATCATGAACATGGTAGTGGATAACTTGGTTTGAGTATCCCCCTTTGATCTTGATTTTGTGGGATGACTTAGGCCTTACTACCCATTGGATCTGACTTACATACACTCACGTAGTGCATTTCTGGTATGACATGCTCCTAGGATCCAACCAGTTCCTAACTGAGTTTCCACTGAGATGCTACTAGGACTCGACGAGGATGCTTTGGTCTTTGACACCTTGTATACGGCCCTTCATGGTTTTACTCTTTGACATGTGGGACAGTCATGAGAAATATAACATATTTGGTTGAATGGGACCAACCCAGCAGGGGGCACTATTGAGTGGCATCTGGGTCTGAGATGTTAGAATCAATGCATCGCATTGATGGTTAAAATGGGGTATTTGCAATATATATATATATATATGTGATATTTAAGATATTATTATAGTTATGTAAATGTAAATTGTTAATTTTCAAACTTTCATTCTATCCATCGAAATGTGGACACGTCACTCATGTGTATGTAAAAATTACCATCTCCCCAAATTGATGTAATTTATTTTTCATCATAAAAACATATGAAAAGTAATAAAACTGTATATAATGAATAAATATAAATATAATTACATGAAAATATTTTTGTAGATGATTGATCCATGATAAAATTAAAAGGATCAGGATTATTGTACAGAAACATTCAAGAAAATCTAAGGAATAATGCCCTAGAACAGAGATTTTATTACAGCATATTTTATAAATGGTGATAATATGTTATAATTAAATTATATATTATTAAATATATTATTATTAAAACAACCTGATATTTTATAATAATAGCATTATGTTCTATACCGCATGCGACACACAACATTAAGCTTAAATGACCTTCAAAATATATTATTTATATATAAATATTACAACCTAGCCTCTAAATTAGAGGATATAAATAGGATTAACATATTTATGAAATATATATGAAATACCTATTCAATAAAAATTTATTTATAAATTAATATAAAATAATTACTCATTTTTCAATAAAGTCAATTTATTCTTCAAAAATATGATTTCGTCAAAAATGATTTTTACTTCTTTTTGTGAGAAATTAATATACTTAAAAATTTCCACTATTATAAAATGTATTTGATAAAATTGACATTATTTTTGAAGTCATAAAATGAAAAATATATTTGGATGAATTTTTGGGATTTTTCTAGAATGATATATCTTTCATTGAATGGTGAAAAGTAATCTTTTTATTGAAATTTGTGTTTAAATGCCTAATGTATTTACATTTTTATTATTTAAAATAATATTTAATAATGTATAATTTATATAAAATTTATAGATTATATATATAATTATATAATTTTATATCCTTATAATTATGGTCATGAGTCACATAGTCAATGTGAGATCATTTCATTCTTTCTAAATCCAATCCTTTAAAAACTATTTTTTGTCACGTTTTTTGGGGTAATGTTTAAATAAATTTTGAAATTTTGTTTAATTTAAATTTTAAAAGTGTATTAAAATTTTTTAAATTTCATAATTAGTATTATTTTATATGTTAAAAAAATTATCATAATCAATATTAAAAACATTAAAAAGTTGTTACCACGGTTATGGGTATAACAAGTTTTTTGGGGGTTAAACTAAATCGATAAGGGTTAAAATAACCAAAGGAATTTTTTTAATTTATATTGGATAGACATAGTTCAACTATATATAAACTAGGGTATGTTAAGATCTAACTTTGGAGTCATATCTCTGTGATTATGACAATTATAATAATTTAATGAAATGGAAAAAATGTCACTATTTTACATTTAAAAATATTTTATATGTTCATAAAGGGATCAAAATGGGGTATGTTTAGTTATAAATAATAATTTGAAGAAAAAAATTTATATATCATTGTAATTTATTTATAGTTTTCTTAATTGAAATAATTACCTAAAATCCTTACACAATACTGACATGATTATTATTTAATTCAAAGGAAATTAAAATAAAAGATTTTAAAATTATTAAAATTAAAATATTTTGAATACATTGTTGTGTTTAAATAAAATTTAGAAAACTAAAATATATTGGGTCAGGGTAAAAGGTATCTATCCAAATTCAATCTTTGTCTTGATGTTTATTAATTTCGAATTAAATTTATAGTGTAAAAATTTACAATAATGAACTTTTATAATAAATAACATTTTATTAAATTATTTAAATTTCATAAAAATATTTTATTCATCCATGTTAATGGTAAATGGATGATAATATAAACCATGGACCTGTTATGGGACTTTTTTATTTTTATATTATTTTTCCTGGCCTATAATGAGTAAAAACATTATTAACGTGGTAATTATTAAAAAGGGTTAAAAGGGGATAAAACAAAATGATAAATGCAAAAACCTAATATAAAATTGTCCAAATTTTATTAGATTATATGAATTTTAATCACCCTAGACTTTTACTGTAGTCATCTCAATTTGTATCAATTTCAATATGATAATTAAATTATAGTAATTTAATATAATAACAAATTCCATGAGTGAGCCTCCCATGTTCTATAAATGGAAATCCCATCTCCCCTCCTGTCACACCTTGTGATCCCTTTGGTTTGTCCAATAATTTCATTAATAACTTTATTCCATCAAAATTCATTACCTATAGTCCCTATTTGGATCATAAAATCATTCTTGTAAATCATTAAGTAGAAACCTAAGGTGGTTGTTAGTAAATGAGCTATAGTTCTTAACTATGTGTTTTCGGTAAATTTATTATTTCAACTCCTTAAAATATAATTCCAAAATAATGATATAATAATATAATTATCTCAACAATAATGAGATTTTATATGTTAATCTCATTAATATTAATCTCTTCTTCCATAAAATGGTAAATGAAACCATCTATTATGTGTACGTCAGAACACTGCCTCATGAACCAATGTAATTCACTTTCAATCACTAACTCTCACGGCTGGATATAATGATGGATTTAATATTTATATATGAAATAAATTACATAATTATAATTTCATAATCATAATATCTTATATATTTCTAAACCTTAAAGTCCATCAGAAAAAGATAACATCGCTTATACGTATTGTGGACTTTCACTGCCACGAAGTGATGACATTAATTTTTAAATATATTAAAAATTGTATGTAATTAAATATATTTATTTAATGAATATATTATATATTTGATGTAAAAATAATTCTATAATGAGGAAATAGTATTTAAATTTATTTTTTCCATGCATTGAAAAATAGAAACATTATTCATGCGTACATATGGTCTACCAACTCCATGAATAGTGTAATTTATTTTCTATCTCAAAATTTTATAGGTGAAAATATATTTGTATATAATGAAAATATATGATATTTTTATAATGATTAAAATTATATACATGATATAACCATGATCATTGTATGATCAGGGAAACTACTGAAGGAAAACATATATAAAACAAAATTATTTATTACATGAAATAGTGATTTAAAGAAATATTTCTTAATAAATAGGTGATAAAAGTCTATAAGTAAATAACATATAGTATGATATATTTTATTATAGTTCTATAATATATGTATAATAATTATATATTTTTTACACATGGGTTTCTAATATGTAGGAAGGAAGTCAAGACAAAGGTAAGGTATTTTTTCTCTATTTTCCTTCACTGAGGATTATTTTATTATTATGACCCTAATTTCAATTATATGGTCTATATATTACCCCTTATTACATGTTAAATCATGAATCCTTCATAATTCATTGTATTTAATGTTTCAGTTCAAATTATATCTTCCAAGGGGATTTGAAATTAAATTATCTAATTGGAAACTATTTCATAACTCAATTTTATTTCATTGGTTATATAAATTCTTCATTGATTATATTATGTTAATATTATTTATGAAATATTCCTTTTTAATTTATATTTTATTTAAACTTATTTTTAGGTGATTTAAATTTGTTACACAAAATCACTACATTGATTAATTCTCACATCAATGTTATTATCATTGTAAGGGTTCTTCATCTCAAGTTTTTTTTGAGGCATATGTTATGTTATACACCCATATTCTATTATGAGATTTATATACTTCCCCTTTCATAATTTATATATATAATACCTTTATATAAATAGTATATAAAATTAATTAGATTTTAATTATTTCATTTGGATTATTATTTTAATGTTACCAAATGTTTTAAGGGTTTATATAAAAATAACATCATTATTCATGATTGTTTACGTTTAAGTACTTTTTGGGGGAATTATTTGACCATTATATGTTAAACACAATATATTTTATTCACCTATATTTTTTTAAAAATTATAAGTTTCCCTTTCATTTTAATCATTTATATACTCAAAGGGTCAAAAAAATTTATGAAAAATATATTTTATTTCCTCTTTAGTCAAGAATCTATTTCTTCCATATCTATGTTTTCTAAAAAAATTACAATAATATTTTTAATACTCACCTATGATTTTTTAAAACACTTTTTATCTATGATTTTATTTTTTTAAAATTGTTTAAAATGAATATTTATTTCAATTTATAAACAATGTTCTTTTACATTACTTACACAAACGGGAAAGGAATCCTTGTATTCACATACTTGGAATGAATGAAATTTACCACCATCATGACCACTTATTTCATTGAAAATTACATTAAAATATTACATTATTCTATTCCAAGTTAATTTATTTCCAAATATTATTGAACTTTTTAGTTTACAAAAGTGATTTCCATAGTGAAAATGGTATTTTCCTCAAGAAAATTTTTTAATGAAATTTTTTAGTAGTTTATTTCACCCTCTACAAAAAAACCTTATCTTACACATGTTCTACTGGGAATATGTTTAAACTATAACATCATTATTATATCTACAAATGGTTCAAGATCAAATTGACTTGGGATGTAATATTTTGATATCAACCTACATAAAAATATGGATGGTTTATGATTATTTATATTTATTAGTAAAATTAATAACATTTTTTCTAGATTTTCTATATTGATGTTTAAATTTATTATGTTTCACTCCTTTCATATGATTAATGCATTGGACTTAGTAATTGAGTGGTGGGATCAATTATATCCACTTGATCAATTGGTTGGTATCATGGGAAATATGTTATGGGTATTTGTTTGAGTTCTGACCCATTTATGTAAGATTTTATAGGATGAGGACATGACACTATGTTTAAGATCTCTAAAATTATTAATTCCATTATTATGAGATTAGTTATTGATTTTCAGGGTATTATTTGAATAGTTTTAATATACATGGATAAGTTTCAAACACATATGATTAGTTATATAACCATATTTGATCATTGGTTATTCAGAACATATTATTATTTTTGCTTATGTTATTAATTAAATGGCATGAATTTTCAGTTATTTATATTGACCTATTTATTATTCCTTATTCATTTTTGATATATTCCATTGTTCATAACCCTTAAATAGAATTTTATCCCACTGCTTATTTTGTTTATTTTAATTAAGGAATCTTTAAATAAGTTTATCAATGAAAAATACTTACATTCACTATTTTTTAATTTATTTTGTCAATTTTAATTTGAGATTTAAGAATCTATCTTTATTTCCATGAATAATAAACTATTTTTATTTTGGGATATGGTTTTGTCTATCTAGTGCCAATATAATAATGTAAATACTAACTCTAGGATACTTGGGATATGGTATTTAGAATATGTATAAAAATAATTTTAGTAGAAACCTCGAGAACTAGATTTATAAAAACACATATTATGGAACATAACCATATGAATGAATTTGAGGAAATTTCTCTTTATAGGATAACATATGAATGTTTTTGAAATTTTGAGACTATATAGGTTTCCAATAAAAACATATATGTTTAGATACTACAAGCGGATTTGGTTTTTTTCAATATGAATATAGATATAATAACCCCAAAATTAGTTTTTCAAGTATATCCTGGATACCAGTATGGTTCATGGTGAGTGTTCCCTTATAGCACTCTTTTTTACCCTCCTGCGGAATATTCTTATGTTAACTCTAAATTGTTTGACAAACCATTATTATGATTTAGAGAGTATAACCAAAAAAATTGTAATATTCCATTGAGATATGAGATAAACATAAATTATGATAAGTCCTTGGCTGGTCATATGTTTGAAATCAAAGATACCCAATTTTTGGTTTTATGTTATGCTATTTTGAAATTATTATTGATACTTTGAGATATATTTATTCACATAAACCCCCTCCATTATAATGGGTTTTAGTGAATAGTTTTTTTTTAGGAATAATTCCCTTATATTTTGTGGACATAAATTAAATGTTATTGGTAGCCTTTAGAGTTTATATTATCATTGATATTGAAAAAATTTAGAGTTATTACAATTTGGGAACATATGATTAGTCATATAAATATAAATCAAATTGAAAATGGATTTAGTGACTATGTTGAAAATGTTATTTTTTATGGAGTTCACTATTTTGGGAATATTATATTATTAAGGTAAATTGAAATTAATTTGTCTAAGATGGGTTTTTATTCTAGGAATAATGGTTGACTTAAATTTTTGAATAATAAATGATTTTATTTTCACAATATATTCTAAAAGTATTAGTATATTTTCGAGAATATATGAATGGTAAATACACATTTTAAATATAATATTTTAAGAGTGATGGATGATATTTTTATATAAATGTTAAGAATATATGATCAAATAATTCTAATATTTTGGTTCTAATATAAGTTAGAAATATTTTGATTTATATTATAGATAAGTATTTATGCAATGATTTTATATATTATTTTGTTATTAATATTAAATTTTTTAATTTAATGTATTATTTAATCATATGAAGGTTTATTCATTTGGGAAATTATATTACTTAGTGAAAACTATATTATATTTGTTCATTTTTTAGAGATAGATGGAATAACATAAAACTATTTTATGGATATTACAATATATTAAATTATAATTTTAGTGCACTGAGAATAAGAAAATTATCCAATGACAATCATTTCATTGAGATAGAAATGGAGTGAAAAGTTTTTGAAGCACAACCAAAGGATGAAATTATACCTATGAAAATAAAAATATATCACAAATTTATATTTTCTATTATTCAATACCTTTATATTAAAATAATATATCAACATTTTGAAAAGTATATTGAAAAATTGTTATAAATTTACCTTTATTTTAAATAACTTGACAGTATTTTCACCAATCAAATATTTATAGATTTTTCTCCCATTAATTTTTTATTGAAAATATACTTTATCACTCTCAATTATTAATTGTGAATTAGTTTCCTCATCCATGTATATATTATTACTTCCCAATAATGATTTAATATATGGATACCAAGTTATTTTCCTTTATAAATGACCTTCATGCTTCCTTTTCTAACAAATCAAGATTAACTTTTGTTAACCCTTTTATGATGTAGTTTTTTTATAACAGAATTTTCATTTGTAAAACCTTGATTTCTATGTTCAAATAAAAATTATGATGATAAAATTTATTAAACATGGGTATGATTAAACACAATGATATTATTAAAGGAAAACATTGTTTTCGAAAGCATATATGACACACAACACCATTCATAAATGACCAAATAAATAAATTTGACACTTATAACGTTTTATTTAATTAGTGGGTATGAATTAGAATACAAATTTTATGATATAAATATATATATATATGAAATTACTAGTCAATATAAATATATTGACATGTTTTTAGTAAATAATCACACAATTTTTTAAAAGTAAATTTAATCTTTAAATATAAATTTTCTTTAAAAATAATTTAAAATGCCTTCTGTGAAAAAATAATATAATTTCTTTTTTAAAAATTTATAAATTTATTTGATAAATTTCATATAAATTTTTAATTCAACTTATAAAAATTAACATATGGTGAGTTTTTTGGGATTTTTTTAAAAAAATTATTTTTCAATGAAAAGTTAATAATACTGCATTTTATTGAAAACTATTTTTCAATTCATAAGGTATTTAGATTTTAATTAATTAAAATATTCATTAATAATTAATAATTTAAATTAAATTTATGGATTATATGTCTATATATATTATTTTAAATCAATATAATGAGGATAAATAGTTATATAGTTAATGTAAAAATGTCTTATATTTTAAAATTTAATCTTTTAAAACTCATATTCAACATGTTTTCTATGTTTATTTTTAAATAAAATTATACCACTTTTATAAATTGTACTTAATAAAATTTATTCCATATTTTGGATAAAAAATTAACATTAGATAATTACATCAAATGAAGTTTTTGTTATAATGAATAATAAAAGTAGAAACAATTGATTAACACGATTATGGGTAAAACAAGTCTAGTAGGGGTTAAACTGAAGAGAGAAGGGTTATAATGACCTAAATAACTTGTATAATTTATATTAAATGGATATATATCGACCATATATCATATATTTTACATTAATATCCCATTTTGGATCCATATGTCTGTGATTATGAACTTTATTGTAATTTAAGTAAAGAAAAGGAAAAAATGACACTCTCTTAATTTTAAAAATATATAATGTGTTCACATAAGGATAAAGCAGGGTTATGTTTGATTATAGATATTAATTTTATGGATAATTAATTTTTATGTTTCCTGTTAATTTATTTCAAATTTTTAGTGATGAAATAACAACCTTAAATCCTTAAACAACACCAATGGAATAATATTTTAATTATTCGGAAAATATAATAAATGATTTTAAAATCTTAAAAGTTAAAAAATATAAATATATTATTGTGTTAAGAAATTTTTTTAGATATTTATAAACTTTTATAGAATTGTTAAAGTTATATATTAGAATTCACTCTTTTTCATGATGTTTCTTAATATCAAACTAAATGATTAGTGTCAAAATTGACATTAATATTATTTTATAATGAATAATATTTATTAAATGATTGAAAATTCCTAAAAACTTATAATATACCAATTTAATGTAAAATGGTTTCTCACATCAACCATGGTCCATTTTTTGGACTTTTATCCTTTTTAAGATGTTTCTTGGCCCCTAATGAGTAAAAATATTGTTAAGGTGATCATTATCAAAAATGTCTTAAAGGTGTTAAAATAAAAAGATACATGTAAAAAGATAATCTTAAAATGTATAAATTATAATTTATGATATTATTTAGACTCAAAAAAAATTTATCTAATAATTTTATCATTTTTGAGAAACTTTAATTTGATAATTAATATATATTAGTAAAATACATTAATAAATTCAAAGAGTTCCCCTCTCGTCTTTTATAAAAGAGAACACTTTATCCTCTACTCTCAAAACATCAAGAGCCCTTTAAATCATCCAATATAATCCCAAATCCGTACATTACATTAATATTCACATCCTAGAGTCTCTAGTTTGATCATAAATCCATTCTATGGAGGATTTAGGTATAAACCTAAAGAGAGTATCCAAAAAAGAGATACAGTTCATAACCATGTGGTATCATTTTATTCTTTTTTTCACATACATAAAATATTTTTAGAATATTTTTATTTATAACATCATTATATCCCAAATAATTATATTTTGTTATATTAATTTAATAACTTATAAACATCTCCTCTTCCATCAAATGGGAAATGAAACTATCGATCATGTGTACGGTGGACTGCCGCCACACAAACCGTTGTAATGTTTTTCCACCAGTTCCTTTCGTGGATGGTTATAAAAATGATTTTTATATTTATATATTTTATTTGAGAAATAATTATACTTCTTCAATTATAAAATCACATCTACCTTTTTATCACCCAATCATTTGTAAAAGGATAATGCCACTTGTGTGTGTGTGTGTGGACTACCACCTCATGAATTGATATTATTCCTTTTTTATTTTATTTTTATATGGATGGTAATAAGGACTGATTTAATAATTATAAATGATATATATTATAAATATTATATTAAAATAATTCTTTATTTTCAAATATTATATAACTTTCTTTTGTTCAATCTGAAAATATAATTAAAAAAGTGTTCATGAATACATACGACAAACCTTCTCTATGAACAATGTAATTAATTTTCAATATATAACATTATGGATTACTATAAATATGTATATGATGAATATATATGTGATATTTATATCATTATTACCTTTATTTAGGGATGTAATTACCTTAAATAAAAATAGATTGAAAATACTAAACCAAAACATACATAAAAAATGAAGCAATCATTAAACTAAATAGTAATTTTAAAAAATAATTATTAACAAACAGGTGATAAAGTGTAAAATGTAATGAATATAGGAAATTATATATATGTTTATTATTATATAATATATGTATAATAATTAAATTTCTATTATATATTAATTTTTAACACATGTGAAGGATGTCAGACCTATGGTAAGGGATTGCCTCTCAATTATCCTTCAATGAGGAATGTTTTATTGTTATGCACCTAATTTCATTTATATTTTCTATATACATCCCCTTGGTACTTGTTATATCATGAATTATTCATAATTCAAGATATTTTAAGTTTCAATTAAAATTATTTCATCAATTTATATTTGATTTAAATGTTACCATGTGGTATGTGTTTAAATACTCAATTTTCATTCATTAGCTTATATCACATCTTCATTGATTATAATATGTGAATAATATATGTGAAATAGACTTTATTTTATGTCGTATTTCTACTTGTTTTAAATGAATATAAATTTTTTAGAATGAATACCATTATTTATTAATTGTTTCTTCTATGTTGTGATCATTGTAGTGGTTCTTTATCCAAAATTATCTTTTTGGGACATATGTTATGTTATACTTCCATCTTATTTTATGAGGTGTATCTAATGCCCCATTTAAAATTTATATCATGAATTTCCTTATATTAATGGTATTTAGTATTAATTTTATATTATTTATTTAATGGCAGTTAGGATACTTATATTACCAAAGTGGTAAGGGTTAATTTTAAAATATCATCGTTATTTGGTATTTTTTATGATTAAGTCCTTTTTGGGGGATTTATTTGATCATTCTCTGTTAACCACAATATATATTATTCTTCTATAGTTAATTTTTAAAATTATAAATTTCCATTTATTTTTGTAACATCCTGAATATTTTAAAAGAATAAAATTTTCTTCAATGGTTTATGTGACATGAAATACAGAGATAGCATGTTTTACATTCAATAATGAGTTTCTTTGATATATTGTGTTATACACAAGAATTAGTTTTAACGAATAATAATATACTCTTAATATTATTATTTAATATTACATTTATCTCATGGCTGTTTGAATGATTGGTATGAATAGGATTAAATAACTTATAAAAATATATAGTTTACAAATTCTTATTATTTATAAATATATTATTAATAAAATAAGTATCATTCAAAATAAAAATATATGTTTTCTAAGAAACATTATTTTATAAAGAACGGTTTAATCATGCTTAGCATATATAGTGATAAAATACTTTTTAGAACTATTATAAAATTTATTTTATAAAATAAAATTCAATTTTTAAATTCAAACATCAAAATTATATTAATTTGAATTTTTGTATTTTTCTAAGAAGTTTCATTTTTTCGGTGAATAGTAAATAATACAGAATTTTAATTGAAAAATTCATTTTCATTTAAAAAATTTATAATGGTAAATTATATTTCCATTTTTTTCATGTCAAATTAGTACAATTTAATTCATTGTAATAATTTTCATGTAGAATTTAGATATAAGAACTTTGTAAACATCTGAACATTTTAACTTTAAATACTCGCTTTCATGTCACATATACGGGATTAATTTTAAATTAAAATATTCCACTTATGTCTATTTAATTTTTAAAAATCAATTATATATTTATAAATATAAAAATTTATAATTCCTAATAATACCTAATTTGTTTTTTATCATAATTATTAGTAAAATGTATAAAATTAATTATCGTGATTAAGGTTTAAACTTGGTTTTGTACATTAAATGTGTTTATATTAAAATTATTTTTAAACACGCATTGTATTTTTAATTAATATATTATATTTTATATTATGAATTAGTAGTTCTAAATTATATAATAAAAAATTTTAATTTTAGTTTTGAATGATAAATTACCTAGGTAAATAAAAAGATACAAGTTACCGGGGTAAAAATAAAAAAGGTAAAATTGAATAAACATAAATAATAAGGTATAACATGATACAAATGTATTTATTGTCATTTTTTGGATTTGTTTATAGACTATATAAAACATAAACTCCATTATTATTATATGTTTTAGCAATATGAATTAAGGAGGACCTCCCAATCGTGAATACTTTTGAGTATTTACAATAATGCCACTCCTTGACTATAAATGCGCACTCACTCCCCCCACCCCTCGTAAAAATTTCAAACCACTTTATTTCATCCAAAACATACCAAAATAAATTCTTAATATCCATCCCCTAATTTTATATTCCATATTTTGTGATTAAGTACAACCATTTAAGGATTTAGTGGAAACTAATGGAAATACCTTAAAATGAGGTCATGTTCTTCAACAAGAATTTTCATTATATTTATTTCCACACATCCTAAAATTATTATTAAACCATGTAAATATAAAATAATATATATAATTAATATACTTTTAATTTTTTACAATAATTTTATGATTTACAACTGCACACACTTCCATCTAATGGGTTATGAAATCATCATTCCTGTGTACAGTGGACTACCGCCTCGCCAACCAATGTCATTCATTATTCTATTACCACTATTAATGGTTTGGTATTATGATGGATATAAAGTATATATATTAAATATATGACATAATTATACCTTTATTGTCATTATATCATATATTAATCATTACTTTCCATTTATTATGATGCATGATAACATCGCTCATGTGTACGGTGGACAATCACCTCACAAAGTGATGTGATTCATCTTTCACTAACACCTTACATGGAAGGTGATAGGGAATAATTTTAATGATTATAAATGATATTAATGACATAATTATTGTATAAATGATATATTTTTCATTCTATAATGAAAATATATTATTTTCTTTTCTTACTTTTTCTCTCAATGAAAGATGATAAAGTTATTCGTGTACGTAAGGAATTTCATCTCAATTTTATTTCATTAAGGCATACTATAATGTTATATACCAAATTTATTTAATATGTTGTATATAAATACCAATAAAAAAGTTATAACAATATTCATTAATAATTCATTGTAATTTAAGTTTCAGAATGAATTATTTCACACAAGGGGATTTGACTTGAAAATTTCCAAGTGGTAAAGAATTTCATATCTCAATTTCTTTTAAATGGATTATATTACATAATAATTGTTCATAATATTATATGATTATGTGTATAATGAATTTTTATTATCTTAATCTTTATTTCCACTTGTTTGGTTTATTCTCACTTCAACGTTATGATCTTTCAAGGGTTTACTTCACAACCTCATTTTAATCCCGATTTTTTATGCTTGAATTCCCATTGAAAGAGATTATTTGATCATTTTTTAATAAAACCTTTTATTATCTTCCCATATAGTTATCCATGAACCTTTTTTATTAATAGTAGCATTTTTTTACTCTTTGGTGCTTAAAATAATTTAGAAAATGATTTTCATAAAATCCAAATTCATTTCTCTCTTTAATCGGAAATTGTTCTTATTTTAAAACCTTGTTTTCTAAAAAGGTTATCAAAAATATTTTTAACATTTTAAAAAAATTTAAGTTAAGGAATTTTTACCCATTTTTATTCTCTACAAAAAAAATTCAAAGGAATCCTTATATCATTTTTAAAACAATGCATATTTTTTATTTACAAAAAATGTGAAAAAAAATTACTGTTGTTTTATGAGAAAGAAACATTCTTAAACTTTCACAGTGCATAAGAAATGTTATTTCTAGATTTTAAAACATGTATATAATTTCCCTCAATCATGAATATCCATTCTTATAATCATCATTTTCATTTTTATGAGGATTATTTTAAAGAAAAAAATTTTAAAATGATTTTCAATGAAAAGGATTTTCGAAAAAATCCAAATGAAAAGGATATTTTCCTAAGGAATGTTTTTAAAGATATTTTCATGGTATTTATATTCATTAGTGAAAAAAACAATTTTTTATTACTCTAATGGATATATATTTTAATGATACCATCTGTATTATTCCTATATATGGTTTATAATCATTTTGACTTTGGAAATTATTGATATCTGCTTCCTTGATTCATTTGTTTTGTAATCATTAAAATCCTCTTTAAATATTAAGTTTACTATGATCATTAGTAATTAAATATCCCCTAAAAATCCATATTATTTATCATGGATATCCTTATTTTTTAAACCATGTCTCCTTTCTACATATGGTATTTTAAAGTTGAAATTTATTTGATTGACTAGAGAAATATTGATAAATTATATCCATTACTCAGTATAGATATTTGATGTTGAGGAATATTGATTCAATAATTTATATGATTATTAAACATATAATTAATTCTTTAGACAAGATGTTATAGTTTGGGCCTAATATTATATATCTCTTTTATGCATCAGTAGGTCTAATGAGAAAAGTCAAGCTAAGATAGAATTATATAAGCTTTTTACCTTTATATTAAATCGTCTTGTGAATTTTCATGATGGAAGTGGTATCATTAACCAGATATATGACATCCAATAATTAATAATTTCTTTTATTTGGTATTAAATTATTATTATCGATGAGATTTTCAAAATGATATTATCTCTAGACACGTTTTATTTTTAGTTTTTTAACTAAATGACATTTTTTTCATTAATTTACCTTTCTATATTGATAATTCCTTATAAAATTATTTAAATGGAAAATGTGATCATTTATTTACCCTTACATATTGATTATTCACTATTGATTCCTGACTTATACCATCGTATCTAACCCATAAAATGTATTTGAGCACACCTGTATGTTTTCCCTTTACCTAGGAATCCATGAAGTTTACTTTGATTGATAGGAAGGGATATTATAGATGGAATAATGTTATTATTGAAAGAATAAAAAAATTATTTTGTAATTTTTTTATTCAAATGTAATACGTAAATCATGTACATACCAAGTTTTCCAAGACTACTAAAATATTCGGTCCTTTGGGATTTGATTTATTATATCGTATGATAATGTAACATATTAATACGCCTGCTCTAGGATTCTGGGGTTGGAGTATCTAAACTTCATATAATGGGATTTTATTATAACCCTTAGTAAATGTATTTAGGAAAATGTAAATTAGAAAAAATAACCATGTGATAGGCTTTGAGTATACGTATAGAGAAAACCCATAATATTCTTCTAAGGTATTTATTTTTTTGGTTTTTCATGGTATTACATCCTTATATATATACTACAATTGTATGTGGTTCTAGTACAAATATACCTAGGGTTAATAACTCTAAAAATGGTTCATTTGGGTTGACCTGATCATCACCTGGTTCATGATCATGGGTATTACAATGAACCTAGTTTGGCACTCCCAAGGTATGCTCGTAGGAGAATTCATATTTTATTTACAAACCATTATAATGAATTTGAATAGATAATTACAATGAATTTACTAGGTCAAAACTTTTACTATGTAAGAATATATGTGGAAATAAAATCAATGACGTATTTATGGGATCAAGAATAAAATTGTCGAAGAATTTTTACAAGTGTTATTTTGTTATATGAATTATTAAACATCCAAGGATTGTGATAATTTCTAGAATCATATATCTCTTAATTAACTTAATACTTATGAATAACATTACATGATCATGATATTAATATTTACCATAATTTTAGTCTTAAACACCACTTTTTAGTTTTATTTGATGGGATTCAACCATGATTAATGATAATTTGGGAGACATTTAGGGAAATTATTATTTTAGGAGAAATTTTATTGGAATAATAATGTATTTACATTTTAAAGACAAAAATATAAATGTAATTGATAACATTTAGGGTTAGTATGGTCATTAATGGCATTGTTGTAAAGACTCATGCCCTTCAGGACTGCAGTTTTGAGCATAAATTTGAATTTTTTGTTATATGCTCTTAGGGGGTAAAATGGTCATTTTCTCCTAGCAGATGATCTTAGATAATTTTTATGACCACTCTGTTAGTCCCAGAATTGTTTTTTAACCCTAGGATAGAAGTTTGGTGGAAATCCAATCCGTTTGAATTTTAGTGAATATTTAATATTTATTATTTATTAAATTAAATATTAATTTATTCCTATGGGTTCATTCAAGAAAAAATTTTGAACAGATCATTAGATTGAGATTTTTTCTCCACCGTTGATTCTGGAATAGAGACTTTAGCCTAGGAGAGTCATAAACTCGAGTCGGGCATCGGGGTCAGCTTAGGCCCTTTTTTCTTTTCATTTTCTTCTTTTCTTTCTTTTTTCTTTCTTCTTCCTTATCACACACACTGTGGATACTCATCCTATGACGTTTTTATAAGGGAGAAAATGGAAATAAAGGAAGGTATACAGAGGTAAGGGAATAGAGGTACCATTCCGAATCCCTCCAACTGTTTATTTAGCATATGGCGATAGTGGATGGTGAAATCGACCGAGACTTTGGCAATTTCTGTCCAAAGGTAGGCTGATTCTAGATTTGCAAAAAAAACCTCTTTAGATTATTATTTTATAAATTTAAACTCCTATTATTCTTTTATGCAGTGCCTAGTGGCCCAATCTGCTAATTTGGGAGAGAAAACAGGGTCTTTGGGTGAGCCGAGGGTTTTCCCATCAGGAAACCTGGTTTATACAGCGTGTGGTTTAGGAAGAAATGTCATGTGTTATTCCTTTTGGGGTAGATGAAGTCTTGGGATTAAACATTGTGCAAAGGGGTGTACATGACATGTATAGTAACCCAGTCATGTAATCGAGTACCGATGCATGTCTACCTGTGTAAGGGTACATGGTCGTGTAGGAGTACACGGCCAGACCATGTATTGGAAAGCACGTCGTGTATAAGTACACGGCTGTCCAAGTATCCATCCAGTCCTCTTAAGGGACACTATCATGTACCCCATTTTGGGTACATTCTGTGTACCCTCTTCGCACACCGTGTACACATCATGTACCCGATATCAATTTTGGACCCGTGATTAGTCCATTATAAGTGGTTTTCTGCATAGATTTTGATGGTGGAACCTGTGGAGTAATATGAGTAATCCTAATGGGTGTTTTGGGACTTTTATCAAAATAGAGATGTTCTTACATTAGTTTTTACTTCAGTTGTCACCTAACAGTGAGACCAGAGTGTAAATGATAGGTTGTGTGTACGGATCAACCTATTTGAGACTTGTTCTAATATGTGACACGGGTTCTCTCTTATGACATATGCTTTGAGGACATCTCCCTTGGGAAATATGCACTTCTGGCCAAAGAGGCTATGAGACCAATTGTGTTTTGAGAATCCCATATAATATTCCTCTATCTTCTACCTAGTTAACAATGATCCCTTGAGGGATCCCTTCACTTTTGTTTACCAAGAGGATCCTGAGTAGGATTCCTCTTAGTGTTTGACTTAAGAAACCCAGCGGGTGCCCATAGTTTGACTGACCCTGGTCTGTTATGTCAAGTTTGGGAAGAGATGGTGTTCAGGTGTGACCTATAATTCGTTCTGAATTGTTAAACCCATTAGGTTGTGGCTGGAGTATGGGTTTCAACATTTGGTCTTCCCTCACCCATTTTTTATATATGACTTGGTTTTTCTAATGCATTAGTGTTTTCCAAAGGTACTACCTGGTTGGTGAATGTTGAGCCTGATGCAAGGGGTCTTTATTCCAATTGGGAAGCACAGATGTTCTACCTGGGATCTGTTTTTCTTATTTGGATGCTCAAACATGCTTACCTGAGATATGGCTTCTGATCCTTGTTTTTTCTTATTTTTTAGTGATACCCAGAAGTAATACTTGGGATATGGATATTGAGTATGAATATATATATTGTGATATATATATATATTGGGATGACCATAGGTGCTTTTTAGTATCTAGTTGTTGAGTCGTACTTCATGTTTACAATAATCCTTGAGTGATACTTAGATTCCTGTAGTAGGAATTCCTTGGATGGACTCATAGTCTGGATGATATATGATGAGGATGATTATTCTCTAGTCGATTTCGGGCATGGTGACCCAAAAATCATGGTATATTAATACTCCCGAG
Source organism: Viscum album (assembly GCA_963277665.1). NCBI lineage: Eukaryota > Viridiplantae > Streptophyta > Magnoliopsida > Santalales > Viscaceae > Viscum > Viscum album. Next base: position 226,665,502 of record OY728125.1, read on the forward strand.
TGGTGGGGATGAGTACGATCTCCTCAACCTTTGACTAGAATGATTATACTCTTCTATGTCAGTTACAATACTCAATGGGTGTATCATGATGACTCACAAGTGAGTTCTCTCTATATACGAGCATAACGATCTAATGATCATGGTAGATTACGCACTCCTGAGTGGTGGGGATGATTAAAATCTCCCCAAAATTTGATCGGAAATATTACACTCTTCTATATTAGTTACGAGACTCAGGGGGTGTATCACTCAACCTCACTAGTGAGTTATCTCTTTATAGACTACCTGAGGGTAAGCCCCTTAGGGATCATCCAACTTTCGAATGTCAGGAACACCTATGGACCGAGACCTATGGCTCAAAAATTCGACTAGATTCACAAGATTGGGTAGCATGGTGACTAAGTCTATGGCCTTTTATAGGATTTCTGAATGTACTCACTGAAATTCTTTTTTACAGGATTGACTACTGGTATATTGTATCCTTCTTTATAGGATTGGTTGTCGGTGTATGGTATCCCTGTTTTAGTGATTGGAGGTGAGTACGGGTGAACCCATGTGTAGGATGAGTATCCCCTTGTGGTGACATAGCTTTCTGAGAGATATAATTCAAGTGTTGGTTGATGTCGGTACATGTTGATGGGATTACGGACCTAGAGATCAACTTAATGATACACGTCTTGAGTGGAACGACATCCAGCTTAATGAACTTTCACAGGATGTCAAGGTGATTGGTATTACATACCCAAGGATTGACTGGTGATGTGGTTTCCAATTATTTGTTTCACATACCAATGAATATTCAACTCTATGTATATATATATATATATAGGTATGGGACTATACACATGTACGCATATAGTTATGGATATCCATGGTAGAACTCATATGCATGAATGTCATATCTATTTATGTATGTATAGGTTTGGTACTATACATGTGTACACCTAAAGATATGTACATACATGTTTGATTTTTCCAAGTTGATAGGTATTATGGACCATGTGTCTGGCTATGGTTCCATTTTGGTTTTACCTCTTTAGAAGTGTCTTAGTAAGGCTGATCACTCTGCATTTTCATACACTATGGAAGCATATTTATATGTTGATTTTTGGGGTGGCCTAATGAGATTATTTTTCTCCCCTACACATGCACCTCATTGTACGTGTAGACATTATGGCTGATTTTCAGGTTGACCATGAGTTGAATGATGGATAAGGCTGAGGCCTAGTGTTTCATGATCGAGGAGAGTTTCTCGAGTGGTTGTACTGATCGATTTTGTGTAGTTCGAATGTTTTTGGAGATCGGTTATGTGGTTTGGATCAAAGTTAGTAGTAGATCCCTATACGTTTACTTTCAGTTTATTTTGTACTTTTATCTATATGGTTGGCCCAGTGGGTGACCAATGTGTTATTATATTTCATATTTGTTTTTTATTTTTACATATTTTCATTTATTATTTTAGTTTGTTCTATTTTAGTTGTTTATTGCTTCCACACTCTGTTTTTTTGCTTCTATTATGTATATTACTTAGCTATTTTCCACTACTTTCTCGGGTATGAGGGTACAGTCTCCCTATTGTACCACCTTTACACCCTCGCTTCTAGTCAGAATCCTCTAGAATATGGGGAGGTGCGCTTGAGGTCTAGTGACCCACTGGCTTGGGGCACCAGTTTAGTGGCCTCTGGGTTGGGATATTAAAAAGTGGTATCATGGGAGTTTTCCTTTCTTGATATTTACTATTTGGGATATGGTATATAGGAGTATTAGAAATATGTTGGAACATATGATGTATATCAGACTGGTGCATCGAGCACACTTGTTCTAGTAAGAATTCATGGTTTCTAGGGTATGGGATTGTTGTTCTAATCGGCGATTTTAAAATTTTATATGATTTACCCTTGAGAAACAAACATGTTGTTTATATGTTATGATTTATTGTGGATCCCTGGATCTTGTCCATTAGAAATTGGTTAGGGATGGGTTTTGACTCCTGTTCGACAAAGGTAAGACGTGTCACATGCATCATACTAGGCATATAGGATTCATAGCATATAGGCCTGCTAGTGTGTGATTTTACTGATGATTAAGGCCTTTGGCCCTACTTAAATAGATATTTCACTTTGATTTCAGGTTATGTGGATCTAGGCCAAGGCATTTTTTTAGCATGATGACTCAGTCCTCATATATAGGAGGTGAAATAACCTAATAGGTCTATGTGGAACGTCATGATTTTTTATTGAACCCCTATCAGGGTATTGTTTCTTAGGTTTATTGTTATCTAGTGGGACTATTGAGTATGATGACGATAGATACCAAGACTTTTTTTATGGACTGGACCTTCATCGTGTACTTTCGTATGTGGATACCCAATGAGTGTCAGTTCAGTTTGTCTTCTATTTTGGTTGTGACCACCAGGGATCATTTCATTCTGAGGATACTCAGAAAAGATCACAGCCCTTTTAGGCATTGTTTTCAGTTTTTACTCTTATAGGTTGATGTGATCTTTACCTACTTTTGAGAGGTTTTGATCTTTTGGGCTAGGTGGTTGTGCTTTGAGATCCAGTTTTGAGGATTTTCCTGTAGGGATAGGGGGAGAACTAGAGTGGCACAGGATACAATAAACCTCTAAGAGAGAGGTTGGTCTTGTTTTTAGATTACTTTTTAGGTAGTGATCTTGGTTTTATGCTCATTTTGTGATTGAGGAATGTTACATGATTGAGTTTTTCATTATTCATGCTGATTCCTTCATCATTTGATGAAGCACCTAGAATGCTTGTTTTTGGATACTAGCTTCAATGGGTAGGACTAATCGGGTGCATATCCTTGTCGAGCAGTGTTTTTTATATTGCAAATGTAGTGATAACATGGGTAGATGCTCATAATTGGAATTATGCCATGTGTACAGGTCAAGTGATACAGATACATGTTGGTTATGTGTGGTATCATTTGAATCTAAATCAGTGAGTGGCTGGGTGCAAACCAAGAAACAATGTTTCAAGACTTTTTGTGGTCTTGGACCCAGAAAGTTACGTTGAAATTTTCCTTTGTGGTAGAGTTCAGCTCATGAAATGATGGGTTACCATGTGATGGTTTACTTGTGGTTGAATCCTAGTCTGGTGAGCATGGATTGAAGGGATCTTTACATGCCTTTTGTAGAATATTAGTGTACTCCTGTAAGAGAAGATCATTCTCAATCTTTATTTATCTTGATTATGAGGAGAGAGCTTTGGCCTTATTTCAAGATATTTTTTTCTTTCTAAATTTTCTTCTCAATTGTATAAGGGAACCTGTTGAGATTTCTCTCTAGGAGGGGTTTTAGGTAATCCAAATAGTGGGGAAGTACACCATTGGTCATTTAAGGGTGGTGACCCCTGTTTTAAGTTGAACTCTACTGTTTACAGTGAGTTGTTGTGCTCAGAGGTTTCTTATGAGATGAGGATAAGGGTATTTTTATAGTGGGCAGTACCAGATTGCTCATAGTTAAATGTCTTCTATGTAGAAGACAGTTTTTAACACTATATGTATAGTAAAGTTAAAGTCTAGATAGATTGGTTGTCTGGATTCTCAGGTTGGGAGCATGGATACTGGTCCTTTCACCAGGCTTCTCAAGGACGATAAGGTTTATGGGGGGGTTGTAAAGACCCATGCTTTTTTGGACTACATTTTTCAGGAGAAATTTGAATTTTTTTTATCAAATGTTCATGAGGGGTAAAATGATCTTTTCCCCAAGCATATAATATTGAAAAAAATTTATGACCACTCAATTGGTCTCAGAATAGGGTGTTTACCATGGGACAAAAGTTTGGTGAAAAATCCAAGTCGTTCGAATTTTGGCAGAATAATTAATATTTAACATTTATTAAATTAAATATTAATTTAGATGCACAAGTTAATTTAGGAATAACATTTGAACGGAGCATTGAATTGAGATTCTATTTCCATCTTTGAATCCCGAATAAGTATTTTAGCCTAGGTGAGTCATAAACTGGAGTCGGGCACTGGAGACGGCTCATACCCCTTTTTCTTTCTTTTTTTTATTTTCTTTTTCTTATTTTCCTCTTTCTTCTTTATCGTGCACAAAGAGGATCCTCCTCCTATGACATTATATCAATGTAAAAAGTTAAAGGTAGGAAGAGAGAGTGAGGTAAGGGAAGAGAGGTACCATTTTGAATCCGTCAATGCACTGATTCAGTGTATGGCGATGGTGGATGGTGAAATTGACCCAATCATCAGCGGTTTCTACCCAAAGGTAGGCTAATTATGTATTTGATGAAAACCCTCTTTCTATTAATTATTTTATAAATATAAACTACTATTATTATTTTATGCTATGCATAGTGACCTTATCTACTAATTTGGTGGTGAAAACGGTGGTTTTGGGTGATCTGAGGGTCTTCCCATCAGAAAACCTGGTTTACATGGCATGTGGTTCAGGGGGATACATTGTGTGTTCTTACTATTCAGGGAAGATGATGTATTGGGAGTTCACTCCATGTATAGGGGTTTATATTCATTGTACTGGTACTTGACCTTGTATCCAAGTACCCAGCCACGTCTACCTGTGTAAGGGTGCATGGCCATGTAAGAGTACATGGCCAGACCCCATGCAGGGTAGCATGTCGTGTATAAGTACACGGCCTGGACAAGAATTCAGCCAGGATGGATAAGGGACATGGGTATGTACCGTGTGTTAGTAACATGCCATGTACCCTCCTCACATGTCGTGTAACTGGATTTTTATACACCTAGGCCGGAAGAGGTACAGGCCCATGTGGCGTTGTAGAAGTACACATCGTGTACCCATGGGGACCCACCGTGTACTTCCCCTTGTCATCCCTTTGAGGGTTTTTCATGTCTTCGTTCTCCAATATTAGTTTTAGACCCTTGATTAGTCCATTATGAGTGGTTTTTCGTGTATATCACGATGGTGGAACCCATGGACCGATATGAGGACTCATAATGGGTTTTTTTGGTCTTTTATATAAATGGAGATGTTCTTCCTACAGTTTAAACTACAGCTATCTCCTGAGAGTGAGACTATAGCATAAATTATAGGTTGAGTGTTCTGACCAACCTAGTTTAGACCTGTTCTGAGATGAGACATGGGTTATCTCTCGTTACCTATGCTTTGAGGATGTATCCCTTAAGATATGTGCACTTCCGGCCAAATAGGTCTTGATACCAGTTGCATTTCTAGAATCCTGCATAGGATGCCTCTATATTCTACCTGGTTACAAAGGATCCCCTGAGGGACACCTTCTCTTGTATTTACCTGGAAGATCTTGAGTAGGATTCCAGTTAGTTTTTAACTTGAGGGACCCAAAGAGTGCCCATTTTTTTATAAACCATGAGTTGTTACATTGGGTTTTGGTAGATATGGTGTTCTTGTGTCACCAAGAACCCGTGTTCAACTGGTAACCCCATGAGTTTGTTTCTGGAGTGTTGGTATGGGAATTCAGGCCACCCTCACCTGTTTTTTTATATCTAACTTAGTTTTTCTTATGCAGCAATTTTTACCAGAGGTTCTACCTGGTTGGTGGTTGTTGATCCTAACACGAGGTGTCTTTATTTGTGTTGGGATGCCCAAATGTTATCCATGCGATACTTTTTTCTTATTAGGATTCTCAGATATTCTTACCTAAGACCCACCTTCTGATCCATGTTAGTTTATATATATTAGTGATACCAAGAAGTATTACATAAGACTTGGATTTTGAGCATGAATGTATATATTGTGATATATATATATATATATATATTGGATGACCATAGGTGCTTCCTGGTATCCGGATGTTGTTCCCTACTTGATTTTTATAGTAATCCTTGATTGATACTTGGATTCCCATAGAGGGAATGTCTTGGATGGACTCGTGGTTTGGATGATATAAGATGAGGACGATTACACTCTCCTTGATTTCAGACATGGTGACCCAAGACTCGTGGTAGATTATTACTATTGAGTGGTGGGGATGATTATAGATTCATCGGCCTTTGATTAGAATAATTATGCTCTTCCGCAACAGATAAGAGAATCGAGGGTTGTATCATGACAACTCACCAGTGAGTAATCTCTTTATACGGGCATGACAACACAGAATCTTGCTAGATTATACAATCATGAGTAGTGGGAATGATTACAATCTCCAAAGCCTTTAATTAGAGTGATTACACTCTTCTGTATCAGTTACTAGACTCGAAGGGTATAGCATGGCATCTCACCAGTGAGTTCTACCATTACAGGCCACCTAAAGGTAATCCCCTTAGGGATCTTATGAGTTCCAAATGTCATGACAGCCTACAGAACAAAACATAGGGCTCGGGCATTGGACAGTATTTACAGGACTTGGCAGCATGGAGACTAACTTAGTGACCTTTTTCAAGATGTCCACACATACTCCCAAGAATAGTTCATTATAGGATTGACCATTGGTATAAGGTTTCCTTGTTTATAGGATTGACCATTGATATACAGTATCATTGTTTTAGTGATTAGAGTCTAGTACGAGTGAACCTAGGTGTAGGATGAGTATCCCCTTGTGGTAATAAAGCTTACTCAAAGATATAATTATGGCATTGGATGAAGTAGGTACATGTCGATGGGATTATAGACCCAGATATCAACTTAATGATACATGACTTGAGTAGCATGATTTCCAGCTCAATTCCCTTGCACAGGACGTCCAGGCGATCAGGATTACGGACCCAAGGATTGACTGCTGATGTGGTTTCCTGTTATTTTTTTCACAAACCAACGAATATTCATATCTATGTATATATATAGGTTTGGGAATATACACATGTATGCATATAGTTATGGAATTCCATGGCAGTACTCATATGCATGAATGTCATATCTATGTATGTATGTACATGTATGGGACTATACATGTGTACGCCTATAGATATGTACATCAATGGTGGATTTTACCCAGTTGATAGGGATTATGGACCATGGGTTCGACTGTGGTTTCATGTTGGTTTTACCTCCTTAATAGTGTCTTAGCAAGGCTGAGAACTCTATTTTTTCATTGTTAAGACCAATATAGGCCTATATACCCTGAAAGGGTGGGTGAATTAGGGTATGGATATTCTTTTCTAAATTCTTCCTACCCCACTGGATCTTGGCCTCTTTATTAAAAGAGTCACTTTGTTTGAACTTGCATGTTTTTTATGACCACTTCTTTTCTTCTTTATCTGATTATGATTCTTTGAATGAAATTTAGGGAATCAAACATGCAGACACAGAGATTTTTACATGGTTCACCCTCACTGGGTTACGAACTAGGATCATACAACAGTGATATGCCACTATACCAAATCTACTACGGCTCACTGCCAATAATGTTCTTACTAGATCACTTTTTTCCCAGGATCACTGCCTTTACAAATTTTAGGGTTAGCTCACTACTTTCCCTAGGGTCACTCCCTCTTTCTCTTTCACTGGCTCACTTTCGGTAGAAATGATTACCTTCTTCTTCTTCTTTTGCTCACTGCACTTGGAAGGGATCCACTCACAGTTTATAGAATTGTAGGTCTATTCATTTGCATGAATAAACGCCTCCTAAACTATTGATAGATGATATATTATGGTCCAACTTTCATCCACTTATCAATACCCCTTTGCCTCTTAAACACTGGGAAATTACTTAGGAAATACCTTCGCAAATCACCGTACTTCGCGAGGCTCCAATTTCACGAAGCTCAAAAAATCCTTCGCGAAGCTCCTTCCTTTTGATGAAGCACTCTCACAAAGCACTCTAGAGAACCTCAAGTCATCATAGAGTGACTTCCCTCACAAAACTCACTAAGAGAACATGGAGATCGCAACTTTCACGTAGCTAGATTATCCTTCGTGAAGCTCTTCTTTCACGAAGCACACTACCTTGACGAACTACCTTCATGAACCGATAGCAAAATATTTTCTCTAAAAACTCTCTTTGTATCTTAAATTCACTTGAAGGGGTCTAGGTCTATTTAAAGGTGATTCCACCGACCCTTGAACTTTCGGCACGAAGTCAACTCCACGTCATCTCAAATCGTGAAGCTCCAAAGTTCCCGTTGAAATTCTCTCAAAATCACGAGGCACCATGGAAATTTTTCGACTGTGGATCTTGACGTAATCACGGAGAATCACTTTCAATACCTTCATGAATTCTCTACAAATGTCCCTTGAAAATCCCTTAACTGTCGTAATGTGCTTCAACTCTGTCGCTCACAAAGCTTGACGTAATCGTGAAGAATCACCACCATCATTTTTTTGGTCTTCGCGAAATCCAATCCATGAAGCCTATCTTCGTGAAATTCCTGTCGTTTCCATATTTTAATGAGATCTTAATGGATATCCACTTTTAGTGATGCTCAACAAACTCCAAATATTGGACCCCAAAAATTTGGCAAACACTGGAAAATGACGCCACCTTGTACAGCTCTTTTTTACCACCTCCAGATCATCTGTTCCTTTACCATCATTTTTTGTGAACATGGATTGTCAACAAATTCTCTAGAACTTGACAATTCTCCATGGAAACCTACTTTGTCAACAAAAACAATCAACCCAAAAATTATTCAATGTTACCATGAGGGATTTTTTCCCAACTATCTCCCCCTTTGGGTTTGTCGACAACTCTTCTCAGAATGATTCTCTTCACTCTGATACCTCTCGGAAGCTCCTTCCAACCGCTACCACCATTTTCCTCTTGTGATTCTGATAGCATTCAAGGAATCACTTAACACGTACTCTAATCCCACAGGATCAATGCTCGGTGTGAGAAACAAGAGTAGTATGAAAATTTCATCAATGAATCACTTCATTTCATACACTAATTGTTGATTCCAAACTGATACCAATTGAAAAATTGATAACTATTTTCGACCCACACTGATACCAATTGGTGATAGCCAGAAACCTTCTCTCACCATTCCAACATCACGCTTCTAATTTTATCACGATCCTCAGTTGTCGTGATATATATTCTTTGATCGATCACTTCTATCATCGTCGGATTTAACACTCTCCCCCTATCTCATTGCTCTCCCCCTATGTTGAGGCTCCACCTATCAGCTTCTCCCCGTGACTTTTACTAAGACATTTTCTTCCTTCCTTAGCAACAGTTTCTCCCCCCAGAGGAGTCACTATTTCTCCCACTTTGTCTACAAACTCAAAGTTCACCCCTTTGTGGTCTTCAACATTAGAAATAACACATATTAGCGCATTAGAGAAAAACACGCAATGCCTGGTGGAAAGGGGGTTCCAAATCAATACTCTTTTAAGTGTGGGGAGTCGACTGAACTCCCAGAGCCGGTCAATACCATTCAAATGCTTCCTTGGGTAAGGCCTTTGTTAGAATGTCTGCAACCTGTAGTTCTATAGGCACATACTCCAACTTCAAAATACCTTGCTCAACTTTATCTTTTATAAAATGATACTTTATCTCAATGTGCTTTGTCCTTGAGTGATGGATGGGATTTTTTCTGAGATTTATAGCACTTGAGTTATCAAACTAGATTCTGATCAGAGACTTCACTTCAATTCACATATCATCAAGCTGTTGCATCATCCACAATAATTGTGTGCAAGCTCGAGTGGTGGAAATATATTCAGCTTTTGCAGTGTTCAATGAAATGAAATCTTTCTTCTTCTTTATCCAAGAAACAGACAATCCACCAAGATAGAATGCACCTCCTGACGTTGATTTCCTATCATCCACTAAACCCACCCAATCTGCATAAGTATATCCCAATTACTCTATCAGATATTTTTCATTATACATCAAGTTGAATTCCACTGTGCCATTGATATACCAAAGTATTATTTCACTACAAGCATGTGGCTTGCCTTGGGATTACTCTAATACCTTATTGCTTGGCATGTGGTGAAAACAATGTCAGGCCTTGTTGTAGTCCAGTATAGAAAATCTCCAATGATTTTCCTATATTCTATGATATTAACTACCTTTCCATCCTCATCTTTGGATAATTTCATCCTGGTAGCAACCGGAGTCTTCATCTCATTGGAATATTCCATTCCAAATCTTTTAAAAACCTCATTGGCATATTTGAATTGAGAAATTAATGTTTCATTCCTTCCTTGTGTCAACTATAGACCAAGGAAAAATGTTAGCTCTCCAATCATTGACATTTCGAACTCACTTTTCATGAATTCAAAAAACTGTGTGCACTGAGATTCATCTGATCCGCCAAATATTATGTCATAGACATAAACCAAGACCATAATCTTTTGATTACTTTTGTTGTTGAAATAGAGACTGTAATCAACTCCCCCTCGTTGTAAACCAAGCTTCTTCAAGTACTGATCAAGCATTGAGTACCATGCTCTTAGTGTTTGTTTCAGCCCTTACAAATCCATCTTCAGTCTGCAAACCTTGTTCTCATCCTCATGAATAAGAAAATAATATGGATGTTGGGTATATACTTCTTCCTCCAGAATCTCATTCAAGAATGTAAATTTAACATCCATCTGGAACACTTTGAACTTATGTTGCACTAGAATGGCTAGGAATAGTCTGATTGTCTCCAGCCTTGCAAAAGGATAAAATGCCTCATCTACATAAATTCCCTCTATCTAGGAGTATCCTTTGCACCTTAGTCATGCTTTGTTTCGAATCAATGTTCCATATTCATTCAAATTTTTTTGAAAGACCCATTTAGTCCTGATGATATTCTTATCAGTTGGCCTCAAAACTATCTCCCATGTCTAATTCATTTCAGAATCAGAATCATCCACTTATACACCCCTTTGTTTCTTTCCTCCTCATCACATTTATTAGGAAATTTCTCATTGTTTCATTGTTTAGTGGCATAATTTCTTTCAGCTACATTTCTGAGCTTATTGTTGAAACAGGGTTGACATTCTCTCACAGCTTCTTGGTATCCTGAAAAGAGTCAGTTGATACCATATTATTGGAACAAAATATATGATTATGAAATACATTAATTTTTCTACCTCTCCCACAATATGTCTTCTTGATTAGAAACACTCATCCTTTATATCCCAATGATATCTTTCAAATGATTATAAGATAGAGATCTCCCCCTATTTTATAAAACACTTCCTATGGTTAGACCCGTATACATTCTTCTTCTCTTTCATCATTTATTCTCATCTTCCTCTTGGCATTGAGTCATTAACAAAATCTCTAAGCCTACTGAGTAAAAAATTGGTGTAGGAAACAAGATACAAAGTTAATAACACAATCACTTCTTATTTCACTATGTTTCTCCCTTTATTCATCAACTCTGGTACTTGATTTGATTCAATTAAAACCCTAGAGCACATCACTTTTACACTATTCATCTTAAGACTCCACTTCCCCTTAGATCATATCTCCATAAAACTTGAAACAATTGAATAATCAGTTAATGGAATTTATATAAAAAGGGATAGGGGTACTTCTGGAATACTCAATATGAGGATTGCGGTTGATCATGATGGGCCAACCCTTTGATTCTTTCTTGGAGAGCATCACACTCCTTACTTTCTTCTTCTAGCTTCCTAGCCCACTTCGACTGCTCTAGTCATATGACTAAGCATTCATTACCTGCATGTTGTGTCTTTTTCTAATATGTAGATTCTGCAGGCCTAGCCTTTCTCACCATTTGGGGTTTAAACCCACTAGTACACATTTTTGTATTTGATGTTCCACCAAAATTCCATTTCCCTTGATTCCTTCTATGAGTAGGAATATCTTTTCTTATCATCTTCCCTTGTTACTTCCTCCATTGTATTGATCTTCCTATTTCCTTCACTTCTTGTGGTGGCACATGACATGATAATTTTTCAATTCATTCTTTTTTTATTTTTCTTTTAACATATTTCTACGTTACCACTCTTTTTTTGTTGGTGGTGGGTCCTCCACTGAATGTATATTCTTCTTACTCACAGCTATAGTGTTTCCTCCCTTTTTCCTCCAGATTTCTTCATGTACTTTCTTAGAAGGCAGTTGTGAGTGTGACAGAGGAAGTGACAGATACACCTTTCGTTCAGATCCATGTGATTCCACTGAGACTCTAAGCATATTATCCAACTTTTCACTTTTTCTCCCAATGTAAGATTTATCTTTATACACCACTGGAGTCAACATTCTATTTCTCGGCTCCTTTTCCTTTCCCACATTCTTCTTGCTGCAATATCTTTCTAAATGATAATGATTAGAACATATGAAACATCTTCAATTAAAGGAATACCTCATTTCATCATCTCTTAGACGAGATGTTCATGCAACTTGAGTTCTTATTTTAACATTGAGATCCTGAGCTTCCTGACACATATTCATGGTGTGTCTCATTCTTCCACAGAAATAGAATCTAATGAATTCCATCCTCTAAGAGACTCTTCTCTCTAATTTCTCATGATACTTCTTCTTATTCTCATATTTATCAATGTTTCTATTTTCAAAGCCGGAAATGTATTCTAGAGCCTCTGAACAAAAGCTTGATGTGTGGCCATGAATCCTGCAGAAATAGCTCATGTCATCACTTCCTTTTGTAAATGTCCTCTTAGGCCTATCTCTAGCACCTACAGGTTTTTCTCCACTCTTGGAACTATTCATGGCTCGCATTCTATCATGCACAAGAAAGGATTCATCCAATCCAATGTCAATTTTTTCCAAACTATATGGTCTTTGAGAAGAGAAAATATTTTGTTGTTTCTCCTCAAATATCTCATACTTTCCTTAAATTTTATCATCACCTTCTGAAGGAAAATTGAATAGTAAGTGCATTTCATCCTTCAACATAGGTTTTCCTTTATCTTTTGATATATCCATTCCTTTCTTGGATTTTTCTATATCTTCTTCCAATTTTAAAATCTTCTTATCTCTTGATTCAAGTTGAGCACTGAGTTGTTTTCGAAGATATTCCCTGCTAATCAATTCATTTTCCAGTTCTAGTGTGATCTTTTCTACCATGTCACATTTCTCCTTCACTTTCAATTTTTCTTTTTCAATGGAATCATAATAGCATGCATTATCTTGTTTAAGCCTTTGATTCTTCTGAACTAGTTCAGATAGCTATGTAGCAAGATCATCATTTTTAGATTTTAAATTTTGAATCTCATCTGAGTTCAGATTCTTTCCCTTGACATCAGCTTTTGATTTTTCTACCTTTGTTTATCTCTTTTGCAGTTCTTCATCTTGAGAATCATTCTTCTCCTTCAGATTAGTAGCTATAACAATAAGCCTTTGAATCAAACTTTTTAGCTTGTTGATCTCAGTTTCCATTGCTTGGATCCTAATATCTTTAGATTTAATTTCATTAGTAAATTTTTGATCATGTTCTTTCTCTTTGTGGAAAACATCCACTTTTCAACTTCTAGGAGATTCATCATCATTAGTAGCTCCAACATCACTTGGCATTCCAGGTTCTTGACTCATCCCTTCAGCATCATTGAATTAGTAATTATTTTCACAGTATGATTCATCCAAACCATTCTTATGTTCACTACATGATTCCTTTAACTAAATCGCACTCTTTCCATTGACACTTCCACAATGGGTAATTTCACCAGCCATCTACTTCTTCTTTGATGTTCTTCCATTTTACATGGAACAATATGATAAGAGACGACTGGATCTTTAACTTGAGCAATCTACTAAACCAATTTAGAGAAAACAAATCTGATAAAAGAAACCTATCCCTCTGATACCAATTTTTAGAACCAATAGGGTCCTATATACCCTGAGAGGAGGGGTGAATCAGGGTATGGATATTCTTTTCTAAATTTTTCCTACCCCACTGGATCGTGACCTCTTTATTACAAGGGTCGCTTTGTTTGAACTTGCGTGTTTATTATGACCACTTATTTTCATATTTATCTAATGGTGATGCTTGGAATGCAATACAGGGAAGTAAGCAGGCAGACACGGAGATTTTAACTTGGTTCACCCTCACCGGGTTACGTCCAATATGCATACAACAGTGATGTGCCACTGTACCAAATATACTAAGGCTCACTTCTAATAATGTTCACGTTAGATCACTTCTATGCCCAGGCTCACTGCCTTTACAAATTTTATGGTCAACTCACTACTTTCCCAATGGTCACTCCCTGTTTCTCTTTCACTAGATCACTGCAAGTAGAAATGATTACCTTCTTCCTCTTCATTTTCTCACTGCAGTTGGAAGGGATCCACTCACAGTTTATAGACCTGTAGGTCTATTCATTTGCATGAATACATGCGTCCTCAACTATTGATAGATACTCTGTTAAATTCCAACATTCATCCACTGATGAATACCCCTTTTCCTCTTAATCACTGGGAAATTCCATTTGAAATACCTTTGCAAACCACCCTACTTCGTGAGGTTGTAAATTCACAAAGCTCAAACAAGCCTTCGCGATGCTCCTTCCTTTTCGTGAATCACTCTTACGAAGCACTCTCACGAATCTCAAGTCCTCGTAGAGTGACTTCCCTCGTGAGTCTCACTGATCTAACGTGGAGCTCACAACTTTCACAGAGCTAGATTAGTTGTTGCAAAGCTCTTCTTTCACGAAGCACATTGCCTTCGCGAACAACCTTCGCGAAACGAGATAAAATTATTTTCTCTAAAAACTCTCTCTATCTCTCTACTTCTCTTTAAGGGGTCGAGGCCTATTTATAAGTGATTCCACCAACCCTATAACTTTTTGCATGAAGTCAACACCATGTCATCTCAAATCACGAAGCTCTGAAGTTCCCGCCAAAATTCTCTCAAAATCGCGAAGCACCATGGAAATTTTTCGATCACGGAGCTTGACGTAATCACATAGCATAACCATCAATCCCTTTATGCCTTCACCGTGAAGCTCCCTCGCAAATCCCTTCACCACCGTGATGTGATTTAACTTTTCAGTTCACGAAGCTTAACATAATCACAAAGAATCATCGCCATCATTTTTCTGGTCTTCAAAAAATCCAATCTGTGAAGTCTATCTTCATGAAATTTATGTCTTTGCAATATTTTGATTAGATCTTCAAGGATATCTACTTTTCACAATTCTCACCAAACTCCAAATTTTGGATCCCAAAAAATTTGGTAAACTCTAGAAAATGGCGCCACCTTGTACTTCCCTTTTGTACCGCCTCCAGATCGTTCATTCCTTTGTCATCATTCTGTATCAACATGGATTGTCAGAAACTTCTCTGGAACTCGAAAATTCTCCTTGGAAACCTGTTTTGTCAACAAAAACAATCAAACCAAAAATGATGGATTTTTACCTTGAGGGATTTTTTCCCAACATTCATACACTATAGCAGCACATTTATAGGTTGCTTTTTGGGGTGGCCTATTGAGATTATTTCTCACCCCTACATGTGCACCTCGATGTACATGTATACATTATGTCTACTTTCTAGTCTAAGCATGAGCTGTATGGTGGTAGGGTTGAGGCCTAGTGTTGCATGATCTAGCAGAGCTACTCGAGTGGTTCTTATGATCGGGCTCCTACAGTTCGATAGTGTCTAGAAATCGGGTATGTGGTTTTTCTTATAGTTGGCAGTACAGGCTTGTACTTTTACTTTCATTTTATTCTTTAGTTATATCTATATGTTCGGCCCAGTTGATGACCAGGGTTATATTGAATTGAATAGTTGTTCAGGATTTCTATATATTTTCATTTATTATTGCAGCTTGTTCTATTTCAGTAATTTATTTCTTCCACACTCTGTCTATTTACTTCTATTGTGTATATAACTTAGCTATTTTCTTGTACTTACTCTAGTATGAGGTTATAGCCTCCCCACCATACCACCTTTACACCCTCTCTTCTAGTTAGAAGTCTCAATAGTATGGGGAGGCGTGCTTGAGTCCAAGTGACCTATCGGCTCAGGCACTTTAGTGACATCCAATATGAGATGTTACAATTGTAATAATAGGCAATTATGGTTATTAGACTTTGAAACAAAATGTATAGAAAATCTTATTAAAAAAATAATTTAATGATTAATTTTATTTCAATGATGTACATCGTATTTTTTTAAATATATATGAATTATATTAATATATTATAGAAAAAGGAAAAACAATATGCTGGCTGAAAACCTAGCACGTATTGGAAAGGCCATGAGGCTAGAACCCCTGGCCGAAGTAAGGTAAGGGTGTATCTCCCATCACTGTTCTACAAGATGTCCAGGTTAATATATCATTTTTTAAACTATTTTAAAAATAATTATTAATTAATAACTAGGGGTTTCACTTTTGAGTTTTAGAGATTAATTTATCATTTTGGATAACTTCTGCAAACCATATTAGTCTTTGAAAATATTTAAACATAAGGGAAGACTTGTCACTGTTTAATCGATCTTGAAATCTATTAAAAGTAAATTTTAGTGAGTCTAACATAAAAAAATCATTTTGGAATATTCTTTTCTTGGAGTAAGTAATGAATTATAAACTAATTGAAGGAAAACCAAAGTATGAAATTGTGCTAGTCAAATAAAAATGTGTAAAGTAAGTATATTTCTTTATATTTATAGAAATTGAAATATTTACCCAAATCTAGGAAAAGGATATTGAAAAAAATATATTCTATTATATTCATATCCAATGAACCTTATGGCATTTCAAATCATCACATATTTATGGTTTTGAGGCTCCCAAATTTCAATTGATCATTTATTATCTTGTGATCAATGACCTCTATCACTCTATATAATTATTTATATCTTTCCTCTATGTCTATATCTTCACATGCTACCAATTTTCTTATACTTAGAAACCTACTTATGTGTTATTTAATATGACCTCCATACATCCCATTCTCTCCTATAAAGAGTAAATTTTATTAAACCTTTTAGTATGTAAATTTTTCTAAAAAAATATTTTTCAAATTTCAAACTCTCACTTTCCAAGATTGAGTTTTAATTGTGAAGAGGCAATTTATTTAATGTGGTTATAATATAAGACACCGAAAATTTAAAATTAAAAACATTATATTTTATAGTTTAGGTTACACGCAACACTATCTTAGCTTGTGTTACATACAACAATGTGTTTCTTCAATGGCTTGTGTTACACACAAGATCGAGTTTTAGAGTACAACAATATAATATTATTATTATTATTTAATATGAAACTTATCTCTTATAAATTGGAATGGAGGATATGAAAAAAAATAACTAAATTATTAAAAAATATATTTCTCACACATTTATTAATTATCTATTGATTAGTAATAAATTAAGTATCAATTAAAAAAATAAATGTTTTCAGAAAAACATTATTTTATAAAAGATAGTTTAATCATTCTTTTCTCACATTATTTAAAATTAATTTTTACCAATTTAATAGAATTCATTTGAAAAAATAAAATAAATTTTAAAAATCTAAAACATTGAAATTAGCTTAGAGTGGATATTTTTTATATTTCAGAGAATTTTCATTTTTTAGTGAATAGTGAAAAATAAAAAAATTTAATTGAAAACTTCTATTTTAGTAAAATAATGTATAATGTTAAATTATATATTGAATTTATTTTCAAGTAAAATTACATAAATTTTATATCAATTAAACCAATTTATGTCTTTTGAATCATTTTTATATCGAATTTTGATATAAAAAGTTTTTAAACATCTGGACATTTTCACATGTAAAACCCAATTTCTTGTCACGTCTACGAGATATGTTTTAAAAAAAATATATCCAATTCAATGATTTAGAATTAAAACATGGATTAAATATATATAAACTGAATAATTTATAATTCCATATAAGGTAAAATTATTTTTAACCATAATTATTGGTGAAAAAATCTAAAATTAATTACCACGATTATGGTTTAAACAGGGTTTTGCGCATTACATGTGTTTGTATTAAAATTAATTCTACACACACATTGGATTTTAATTTAATAAATTATATTTAATATTTATAATAATTATATATAAATTATCTGATATAACTTATTTTAGATTAATTCTTAAAGTATAAATTTCCTTGGTAAAAAAAGATACATGATACCATGGTAAAAACAAAATGGGTAAAATTGAGTAAACTTAAATAATAAGGAATAATATGATAAAAATGTATTTATTTTTTGATATTATGAAGTCTTTAACATCCTCATAAACCCTTTTGTAAATTATTATTAAATTTTTGAGCCACATGAGGTTTTTTAGACCTCCCAATATTGAATAATTTTTAGTATTTTCAAGAATGCCACTCCTCCTCAACTATAAAAAGCAACTCACTCCCCTCATTCTTCAAACTTTAAAAACAATTTGATTTGGACAATAACTGACCAAAAAACTCCCCAAATTTCCTAGCCTCATCCTATAAGCATTATGTTTTCCATAAAACCATCATTTGAAGGATTTAGTGTAAACTAAAAGAGAATACTTGAAGAAGAGGTAATGTTATTTAATGAGCATTTTAATTTTATTTCTTTCTCCACCTACTTAAATTATTATTAAACAATTTTGATACAATAAAATAGATATATTAAAAATACAATATTGTTTTTATAATAAAGGTAACAACATGTAATCACACAAAATTAAATCAAATTGGTTATGATATCATCGTTCGTGTGTACGGTGGACTACCACATCTCGAACCGATGTCATCCATTCACCCATTACCACCATTCATGGTTGGGTATGATGACGTATATAAATTATATTATATATATATATATATATAATATAATTTTACCATTAGTTTATTTTTATAATATATTACATATCACTTTCTATTTTAGGAGACACGATAATGTCCCACATGTGTATAGTAGACTACCGCCATGCGAAGCGATGTGATTCATCCTTCACTAACGCTTTACCTGGAAGGTGATATGGAATAAATTTAATGATTATATATGATATAAATGAAATAATTATGATATATATGACATATTCATAATTTTTTAAAGATAGTATATAATTTGTTTCTGTAATTTCTTACTCAATGAAAGATGATAACGTCATTCATGTGGGTGTAGACTATCGCCTTTACAAAGTGATGTGAATGTCTTTTCATTACCAAATCACATGGATGATATATATAAGTACATAATATGTTATTTATGATAAAATGATAATTATTTAAAGGTAATATATTAATTACATCCATTCTATAATTATCATTGAAAATTAGAAAATGCTAATCATGAATAAGTACGGCCTACTCACCCTATGATCATACCATACTTCATTTTTCATAACCATATATAATGATCGGTTTAAAAAGTAAAATTTATGTAAAAGTATGTTACTTATTTTATGAATGTTATTTTATATATGATATATCTATATAATATGTAAAATAAATGGATCATTCAACATGAAACACGGATGAGAAAACAATGCAAATAAAACTCAAATGAAGAAAAAAATGAAATATTATTAATGCATATGCGATAATATTTTATAAAAGGATAATATATGATATTATTAATACTATTATGTTTATGGTGTAAATTAATATTTTTTTTAAAACCAAAATATATGAGTACAGATAATTTTCAACCAAAGGAAGCATAAGGTAAGGGATTTCATCTCTATTTCTTTTCATTGAGGTATATTATAATATTATGCACCTAATTTATTTTATATGGTGTATACACTGCCCATTTGAAATTTCATAGAATGATTCATTAATAATTAATTTTATTTTAAGTTTCAATATGAATTATTTAATTAAAATTAATTTGGCATGAAAATTACCAACTGGTAAATATTTTCATAACTAAATTTCTTTTCATTGTGTTATATTACTTCGTCATTATTGTAAATATTATAATATTATATATATAATGAATTTTTATTATATTTCATTGTATTTATACTTATTTTATGAAGATTTACGTTTGATTCACATAATTGATTCATTGTTTAATTCTTACTTCAACGTTATGATCTTTCCAAGGGTTTACTTCATAATATCATCGTAATCGATACTTTTTATGCTTGAATTTCCATAGAAGGATATTATTTGGTCATTATTTAATAAACCCATTACTTTTATTCTCCTTTGGTTATTGATGAATTTTTTCAACTGATAGTAACTTTTTCCATACATTAGTGTTTAAAATTATTTAAAAAATATTTGTAAGAAAATCTGACTTCATTTCTCCCTTTGGTCTGAAATCTGTTTTATTTTAAAACCCTTTTTTAAATGATTTAAAAAAAATTAACCATTTAAAAAATATTTATTAATATAATTTTTACCCATTTCTCCTTTTTTTTAAAATAAAATGAATATTTATAATATTTTAAAAATAATTTTCATTTTCCTTTTATAGATAATATGAAACAAATATTCTTTTCATTTTCCAAACAAGGCACTTTCCTAACATTTTATAAGGAAAAAAGAATATTATTTTTAAATTTTATGGCATCTATGGAATTTCTTGTCGCTAGGGCCATCGTTTCTTTGAATCTTCATTTACATGTTCATGAGGATTTTCTTAAATATAGTGTTTTTAAAAATTATTTTCAAATAAAATTAGTTTAAAAATATTTTTCAAAATGAAAATGATATTTTCAACAACAATTTTTTTAAATCATTTTTAGTTTTTTTATATTTATCAATAAAAAAACCCATTTATTATTTCTCTAGTGGGTATATAATGTATTAATACCATATTCATTCCACTTCTAGATGGTTTATGATTATTTGGAATAAGGAATGTATTAACATTAACTTCTTTGATTCATTTTTTATAGTCATTAACATTCCCTTGAAATATGTACTTTCTTATAATCATTAAACATTAAAATTCCTACAAATATCCATATGATTTTTCATGCATATTCATATTTATTAAATCGTATCTCATTTATAGATACTTTGTTTTACTTTGAAAGTTATCTAGCTGACTGGGGAAATATTGATAAATAAATATCCTTCGCTCAATATATATATTTAATGTCAAGGAATATTGATTCTTGGATTAAATTGATTATTAGAAATATAGGGAATTCTTTGGACATGAAGTAATGGGTAGGTCCCGTTATTATATAGTATCTCGATGCATCGGTGGGTCTCGTGAGACAAATAAAGTTATCTATCATTAAATGGGGTTTTTACCTATAGATTAAACCGTCTTGTAAAAGGTATTAATGATAGTTTTATCATTTACTAGATATATTACGTCTAATAATTAAGAATCATCTTCATTAAGTATTTAGTTATTATTATCCATGGGATTTTAAAAATGATATTATATTTAGATACATTTAATTTTCATTTTATTGAGTGTATGGCATGTGTTTTGAGTTATTTTCCTTACATTATTATATATAAGGTTCATGGAGGTATAATTACATTTAAACAAACACACATCACACATCACACATTGGCTGGAAAGGAAATCCATAGCCCCCCCAGGGGATAGCCCACCCATAAAACCATATTTATTTAGTACATGGCCCGTAGGCCCAGTGAGCATAAAGCCCATTGAATGGATCGTAGGCCCAATGGGAATGACATCCAATTGCATGTGTGATCACAAATTTACCTTTCCTTTTTGATTATTCATTATTGATTTATGATTAATTCTATTACACTTATCCATTACTAAGAATTTGATCTCACCCTAATTTTTTTCATTTCCCCTCAAATCCATTTAGTTTGTCATGATTTATATGTTGGTATATGGTACCTATAATAATATTATTCTCAAAAGAAGAAAAATTAATGTTGTAATTTTTGTATTCAAATATAATATGGGATTCATATATATATCTATTTTACCAAGAATACTAAACTATTTTTTTCTTATGTACACTATTATTTATATCATATGCCAATGTAATTGTCGCAGGGAATAGCACTAGGTTTCTAGGGTTGGGGTCACTAAAATTTTCCTCTTTTATATGCATAAAATTTCAAAAAAAAAATTTAAGAAAAACAAGTTTTATGTCCCATTTAGTTGGGAATCATTTTATTCTATTTTAATGTTTTCAAAAAAATCATGAATGTTTTTTAATATTCTCTTATGAATGTTTAATTTTATTTTTACCCGTGGTTGGTTCTTTAATATGTTTTAAATAGAATCTTTCTTTTATCTTCTAAAAAAGGTTCTTTTTGGAATTTATTACAAATATTTAAAAGTAGTATTTGTTTTAACATACTCAACATGAATGTAATTTCACAAAATCTTGGCCACTCATTTATTTGATTCATACACTAAATATTTCAATGATTATTTCCAAAGAAAATATTTTTACTTATGTTCTGGAAATTGTTTTTTATGTGAATTTGAAAGTCAAAATGGTGTTCTCCTCATGCATTTTTTAATGAACTTTTTTAGGGTATTACTTTTTATCAATGACAACATCCATTATTTTACGTATTCTCCACTATGTATATACTGTAATGATATCATACTTATTAATTATTCATATGTTTTATTATCTGTTTGACTAGGGATGTATTATTTTGATACCATTATCCATATTACTTCAGATGATTTATAATAATTTTTATTGATTATAGAAATTATTATCATTCCATATTTAAATTTTTGAATTCAAATTTTTTACACTAATTCTATTTCACCCATTTCATATGATGAAATAATTGGATAGATTATATGATGGGTGATACTTACTATAGCCCCTCAATGCATTGGTGGGTCTCATCAGAAAAAATAATTCTGGTATTTGGCAGAGGAATTTCATATTTATATTAGATGCACTAGTAGAAGTCCTTAAAGGTATGTTTATCCTAACTAAAATTATGAATTAATAATTAATATATTAGTTATTAATATCCATGTGATTATATAAGTAGTTTTGATATCTACAGATAAGATTAAATCTCATATTATTATTTATACGGAATTATTTGATCAACTTCTATTCATTCCTTAATATTCTTCATGAGCATATTATTAATTAAATAGAAAATTTTTTTTATTATTAATCATTCCAATTTATTATTCTTTATTTACACATGATATCATATATTCTACATAATCCCTAAAAAAGATTTTAAATCGACCCTTTTTTTCTTCCATTCACCTGGATATCATGAAGGAATCCTTAAAAGAGTTCATGGATGAAAAATATTTACTTTGACTATGGTATAATTTTTGTTTTCAATTAAAATGTGAGATTCAGGTATTTATCTAGTTTTACCATAATTTTAAACTATTCATCCCTTCTGGATGCAATTCCTTGTATCTAATTTCAGTATAACAAAGAATCTATAAAAATTGGGATATTAGGGTCAAGGTCATTAAAATTATATATCTATATTATACATATAATAAATTTATATTCATTATAGTGGATGTTCGGTCATTTATTAAGTAAGAGTATAGTTGAGGTAAGGGTTTTACATATCACATTTATTAATGTGAGACATATGACATATTCACCACTTATTTCCTTTTTGTGGTCTCTATACATATCATGAATATATTTTATATTTTTTCAAATAAATATTATAGATATTTTCAAACCCATATTTGTTAAACTATTTCCTGAGGTTTTGATTCATAGATTACTAAGGTGTTGAGGGTTTATCATATAGTATTCTCTTTTCGGGACACATGATTTTTTATACGATTATTTTATTTTATGAGGTGTATATACTACCCAATTTATATGTTATATAATTAATATATTAATATTAAATTTATTTATAGTTTCATTTGAATTTATCTCTTTAATGGGGGGTCATGATTCAACAGTTACAAAATCAGTAAAGGGTTGATGTTACAATCTCATATCTTTTCGGGATTGTCTATAATAAATTTCTATAGAGGGGAATTTTATGTATCTTACCATTTAAAACTCATATATATTATTATACTCTGGTTATTCATTGAATTTTAATCTTTTAGTATCATTTTTCTCAATTTGGTACTAAAATATATCGATATTATATATTTTATTTGACCTTATTTCTTTTTTGGTGGATTAAATGTTTATTCTGTGTTCATACTCTTCAAACTTATTTTATAAAAGTATTACCTATGCATGAAATGTTATAAAATCTAATGTTCACCACCTTTAAAATTATTTACAAATTTTTATAAAGGAATAATTTTAATGAAATTCTTTTCTGATCAAGTTGTATTTAACTTTTACAAAGGTGTGAATGGAATGTTTTCCTCTAACATATATACCATGAATTAAATTTTCCCACTGTGAGGAATGTTCCTTACATTGAATATTTCTTTAAATTATTCTATAGAAATTTTATGAAAAGTTATTTGGTTCTCTTTATAGTAATTTTTATTTTAAATTTTGTCAAAATAAAATGATATTCTTATCTTGTTTTCAATGAATGGTTAGAATTTTCTTTTATAGGAATTTTTCATCTATGTCAACAAACTTTAAGGATTATTATGTTTCACTACGTATTGGATCCTATGATTCCACTAGATTTTAGTGATAACATATGGTGATGATAAATCTATGAAACTCATTTCTTTCTTAAAGGTCAATTATGATATAATTATATACTTATGTAAACCATTTCTTTCTTATGGATTATGATATGTTGAAATGATAAATAGCCTATGATATTATGGAACACATATGATTGGTTTTCATTATATTATTGGTAGGACATTAAATCCTTCCAATTCATTGGGTGATTCCGTATATATCCTGATATAAATATGGTAAATGAGTTTATGTTCTTGGTCAACTATGGGAAATAGGTAAGGATTCATGATTCACTATGATATGGGAAACATGTGGTGATTAGTGACCCCTATGTTATTCAAAATATGTGGTGGTTCTTGATCTAAAATCATATAGTAAATACAATGTGATTACTTATCCACTATCATATGATGGTCTTGTTAGTTTGCCAATTCATATGATATGGATTATATGCCTATGAAAGTGCCATACTCATATGACTTGTTGATATGATTATGATTTAAAGTCATGGATCATGATTGATTTATGATGTTTCATCAATATTGTGGTTCGTGACTTTTTTAATGATAAAGTTTTATTCCATGACTCATTTTTATGATAAATGATATTTTGGGTATGAAAAATTATGTTGTGACCATGATCCTATACCCTTTGTTTATCTTATTTTTTCATATGATCATTGATTGATAAATCCCATATTTACCCATATAGATCTTATAAGATCATGATTTTTGTGATTCATTTCCCTAGATTATGAAGAATTTTTTTTAGTATGATATGTCAAATAATGGTACTAGTTGTGATGATATTAGTGGGAGATGGTGTGGATATTTTATGAACAGTTTATTTATTTATCCATATCTCTAAGTACAGAAAACCTTATCGGTTCTCAGACATGATATAATAAATTGTGACCTTGATTTTTCATTCCTGACTATTACACCATTTAAACAATAAATAACACAATAGGTATACATCAAGGATCGAAATTTTTAATATCCAGGGAAAATTAGGATCATAAATCTCTTTTATGCAATAAAAGATAAAAATTTAATAAAATAATTCTCCTCTATCATTTTAAATTATCATGATCTCCTTAGTATTTGTTGTCACCTGAGGATATAAATAAATAAAAGGGGTAATCTAAAGGAACAGTAAGAGTATAAATATAGGACATCAATAAATATAACATGGGAAAGAATAGTAATCATTAGTATATCATAAGAATATGATCATTTTAAACAACATGAGGTAAACATTTGATAAAGAAATGGAATTTTGGAGATGCATAAAAATGAAACATCATATCATAGTGGCCAAATACCACACATAGTTTTAAAACAAATCAGCATCATGTTCACACATAAAATATTTTCATAATCATAATATTGTAATTGTGAACAAATATAGCATAATTTTCATGCATAATACACATTATCTCATGAGATACATCTAATTAACAATGAATTAGAGCGTTGTATAATTATGGAACCACCCATCACAGAATAATAGTAACATAATCATGCATACCATGCAGAATGTATGACAATAGTAGTTATGAAATAACCCAAGTAAATGAATGATTTTCATAAGTATTTTATAGATAATACATTCATGTATAACCTTTGGGGTTCATAAATGAAAAAGGGATATAATACATTGAAATAAAAAATCATTTTTCTTTGGATAAGAAACAACACATGGGGATTCAATGATTTTCTGGGAATGAAAAATATTTTGGGAAAATATATGTATTTGGCATAAAACTATAGGTGGAAACATGTAAATACACTAAAAAAAATTGAATAATAATGAAATTATATTTAATGAATATTATATTAATATCCATACCAAATATATTTTGAAATATGGATACCTTAAAGAAAATGAGTTGGGTTCAAGAATCCCCATTCCTTTAATCCAACTTTATTTTGACCCTTTTTTAACTCTTAAATAATATTAATTGATTATTTAAATATAGTCCAATAATTGAGCTATATAAATTTTTTCCACAATCTATACGTTAAAATTACTGGATTATATTTTAAAAATTATTTGTTAAACATGAATTGTTTTTATATCATTTTTTCAATAAATTTTCATATTTTGTTTCAATGTCACTATTTTTGTTTAAGTTATTTTATGAATAATATAAATTAACTACCAATGATTAAAATACAAATACTAATACATTAATATATGAAAAATAATTTATTTCAAACATAAATAGTTTTTTTGATAATAAAATTATTGCCAATGTTCTCATTGGTGGTCAACCAACAGTTGATGGGACATTGTCAAAATAGCAGAAAAGGGAAATTTTACATTTAATTGTGTTGTAATTTTAATAACTGTAGTGGTTTTATTTCATTAATATAATTTTAAAATACTTACTAATTAATTTTATGATATTTGGTTTTGAAATTGTTTTGTAAAAAAGTAATAGAATTAGAAAAAATAGAATAGTTCATAGAAAATTATTATTTCCTTGGTATAGATTCTCATATACGACAATGAAAACCCCTTGATGATTTTACTTGGTCTAACCTATAACTTACATAGGAATTATAAGGCTCATAAGATATGGGATTTGGTAAATTATTTGTAATTTTGAAGTGTTTTTAGGATTGTTTTTCCAAGAGGAGGGAGAGGGTTTATTTATTCTCGAAAAGAGGGATATTTTTTGAACAAAATACTAAATAAAATATTATATCAAATATAGAACATTTAATAGTGAATTTAGGAAAATATATATAATATATAAATTTAATAAAATGGTTTTTGGACATTTAAACACTTTATAATTCTAATTCATTAGTTTATTAAAATGGAATATGGAAGAAAAGAAAAAATATATTTTAAAGAATCAATTTTGACTTTAGGTCTTGGAAAATGGGTTTAAGGATTAGAAATTAATTTTATTGTATTTTAATTAATCATTTATGAAATTAAATATGTTTTGGTATAGGATCATCTTATATAAATTATTAGGTCCTAATTACATCATGAATGATGTAATTTGAGATACACTGGTTATGAAAAATAGTCTATTTTTACTATCCACAATAAAATTGATGTATATCATAAAATTACCAAAAAAAAGAACCCATATATAATTTATATGTGATGATTTAAATTAATATATTCATTTTATAAAAATAAATTTCTAACATAGGTAATTTTAATTATTAATATAAAAATTTTTATTTTTATAAAATCTTGTAAATTATGGCTTATAAAAATGTGATTATAGTTTCTTTTAGTTTTTTAATCATGCTAGTTATTTTTTTGGAGTTAAAATATTAAAATTTATATAATTAAGTCATGATAAATATTATTTAAAAAAATTGTATTATTTTTTGATCAAATTACTATTCCAATAGTCAGGTTACTATTCCCAACAATCAGGTTATTTTTTTCAATGTTCAGGTTACTATTCCAATGGTCAAATTACTCCTCCAATAGTCACATTACCTTATATAAATCTTAATTCACTACTTAATTCATTATTCACCATAATTCCCCTTAGGGTTTTATATTTCCTTTTTTATAATGTTTATTGGTTCACTGATATTTTCTTATATATAGTGTTTTTTATGGGAAGGATGATTCTATCCAATCGAGGTGATCCATATTATCCCAATGTAGTTTTTCTATTTTTTATTTTTCATCCCCTTGTAATATTTGTAATTTTAATGGGTTTATTCATTGAATAATGTTACATTTTTTAATGATTAATTAAATTTTCTTTTCTATCTCTCTATTTTCTCTAAGTGTATAATACTTATATAATATAAAATAACACACTTATTTTATGAACAAAAGTATCAATTAAAAAATATAGGTTGTTACATTCTTCCCATGTAGAAATTTCAACCTAAAAAATTGAATCAAATTATTGGTTGATAAATGGTTATGGTACTTTTGTTTCATTGTCTCTAATGGTTTCCACATCACCTATTCATATATACGGTTTCTCTAAAAAACTTTGACAAGGTTAGTTGTCTTGTTTCATTGATATTTGTATCAACTATCTATGATAATCATCAGTTTATCCTCATAAAAGTTTACATTCACCAGTTTTACTACCTCTAGAATCCGTAAATTTGAGGGGTCGGGTATATAAATCCTTAGTAGTGATATGTGAAGCACATCATGAAATTGATCCACATTTAGTTGAATTGAAAGCTGATAGGCTACAGATCATATGTTATCAAATATCTCGTGTGGTACAGTGTACCTAGGGAGATTTTTCACTTTCTTTAGAAACCACATGACTCTCTTCTGTGGTGATGTTCATAAGAAAATATTCTCTACAACATGAAACTACACATCCCTTCATAGGTTGTCAGTATAGATCTTTTTTGACACAAGGTATCTTTTATAAGTTCTTGGATGGAATTAACCAACTCTACTATATCTAGAACATGATAATCACCAAGTAGCTTTTGTTATACATCATCATCACAAAAAATTTGGACTTCTACACCGCTTCCCATACAAAGTTTCATATAGAGACATTTGAAAACTTCTATGGAATCTTTTGTTATTTGAGAACTCAACTAATGGGAGATGTTGATCCCATACACCTTTGAATTCCATTAATAAGTCTCTCTGGATATCCTCGAGTATCTAAATAGTGATTTCATATTGTTTCATCAGATTATGGATGACAGGTTGTACTGAAATTCAATTAATTACACAAATAATGTTTAAGAATTATCCAAAATATAGAAATGAACCTTGTATAATGATTAGAGATGATAAAAAGTGGAACCCCGGGTATCATCATCACTTCCTTGATTTATATCATGGAAATTTATTCAAATGACAAAATCTTCCAAAATGGAAGGGAAGTTGATAGTATTGGTGAGTCAATCCACCACAACCCATATCACATAGTTTCCTTTGGTTTTCTTCGAGGTACTAATAATAAATTCCATAGTGACATTGTCCCATTTCCCCATGGGTATATGAAATTTTTTCATCATCCATTTAGACATATATTTCTCTGATTTAACCAATTGATATACCAAGCACCTTGATTTATTCTCTACAATATCCTTCTTCGTGTTTCCCCACTAGAAGTTCTCTCGAAGATCATAGTACATATTGGTACTTTTGTGATGGATATAAAAAAGATGAGTTATGTGAATTATCCAATTACACATTCTTTATTTATTAAGATTTAGACCCAGGGAGTCTATTTCCAAACCGAATCACACCATTATTAACGATGCTGAATTAATGTATCTTTCCTTTTGTAACTTATTTCACCATGTTTTTAATCTTCATATCATCCCTTTATGCCTCCATGATCTTATCTTGGATAGATGGATGGGAAATAATCTGGATAGGGTTTGATATATTTCTTCTTTTATGATTTCTAGATCCATCCTTTTCATATCCATGAAGATAGTGTCTTCCTCAATCTACATAATGGATAGTGTAGTAGGTTATTTTTTTTCTTAGAGAATCATATACCCTATTTTCCTTACCCAGATATTAGTGAATAGAAAAATCATTTTCATTGATTACCACTAACAATATTCTTTGACACAAGTTGAGCTACTTCTATGTGAAAATACACTTTAGACTCATGTGATTCATATAAATTTCACACTTTTCACCATAGGGGAAGTGCTGCCAAATCATCAAGGTAAATATCATAGTTAATACCTCTAGATAATGCATCTAGTAGTTTTTCCCATGGATATTCAAATTTCATGAGGCTTAGTCTATCACTTTTTCATTCTCTATGAATACACAGCCCTATCATTTCTTCAAAGTATTATTGTATATAAAAAAACCTTCTCCACGTATTCATGGTATGAGTACAGGTGTAGTGATTATCTTCTTCCTTCACTCTTTTACGCATACTTCACATTCTTATTTCCAAATATACTTTATCCCTTTCCATGTTAACTAAGTTATTGTGGGACAAATTCTGGATAAATTTCTCAAAAAAAGTTGGTAGTAACATAGTAGAATAAGAAATATCCAGATTTTAATGACACTAGTGAGTGTCGAACATTCATCAATTGCTTTATTCATTGAATGATTCAAAGAAATTACCTCACATTTTATCACATTTTCCAACACTATGACTTGTTTCATGCAAATGTCACACTCACTAAACTTAGCATATATTTTATCCTTCCTTAATTTCACCATCAAAATCCTTATATATTATTCATGTTCATAAGTTATCTTGTATTAATGGATAATATCATCAATAAACACCACAAAAAATATGATATGGTAGTCTTCTATAATTTTATTTATCATATCCCGAAATATTGCAGGTGAATTATTAATTACAAAGGGAATCACTAAGAACTCAAAACAAGAATTCCTTGTATTTAAGGTTGTCTTATGAATATCTTCTTTCTTCACCTCATTTTGATGATATCCAAAACAATGGTCCACCATTTTGATGTATTGATCTCTTAATAGTTGATTGAACACGTCATCAATCCTTGTCATGGTATACTTGTTCTTTATGGTGACCTTGATGAGCTCTTAGTAAATGAGAAACAGTAGAATTGATTCGTCCTTCTTCTTGAAAAACAGAACCATCACACCCCAAGTTGATGTAGTAGGGTGTATGAATCCTTTTTTGAAACTCTCTTGTAGCAGTTTATTTAACTCATGTTGTTAGATTGAAGATATCCTATAGGTTAATTTCGATATAGGAGTGGCTCTAGGTACAAGTTTTATGGAGAAATTGACCTCACCATCGGGTGGATGTCCAGGTAACACTTCTAGAAAGGCATCATTGTATCCCCTTATAATCGGTATTTCCTCTATGTCGATACCTTCCTTTGACTCAACCATTTGGGAAATGGATGCTTCTTTATAGGGAATCAGCACCGACATTGTTAAGGTATTTTCCAAAGGACAATCATGATCTTCTATTAATTTTTAGTGGAGCATAGGATGGTTCTGAATATGAAAATAGATTTATTTTCCCTAGAAGTTGATGTGTACTCTTTATAAATAGACTTAATGTATGTCCATTATAGCATTGAATTCCACCAAGGTAAGGATTACAAGATTCCCTGGTATACTTTTCCCACATATACTAATAGAAGAAGAGCTCAACACATGGATTGAAACAATCACACTACTAAGTATTTTTAAAGATATTTCAACATCATGGTATGAATGATTCAATTCAATATTTATAGAAAACTTTCATGATATAAAGGAATATGTTGAACCATAATTAAATAAAAAATTTTCTAATATTGAGTGAATAGTAATCGTACCTTGTATAAATTCATTTTTATTACAACACTTCAGTAGTAGTAATTACATAAGATTTTCATTTCTCCATTGTAAGTAGTAGTTACTAATGTTTATTACCCTGAAGGACCGTTGGTTTAGTACACTATATTTCATAGATAACTTTATCCCTAAAGTTGAAGCATTAGACTATAGGTGGTGTATTGGTGGGTTCCTTCCTTTCCTCTATCATATTGGATGGATTCCTTATATATATTCGATATTCATGATCATGGTGGCCTTCTCTCATATAATTGAAGTATTTTCCCATTATATTAATGTAGTTCCCCTGATTCTTCTTCCAAAAATTTTGATAGGTAGGTGGCTGGATGCCCTATCCTCGTTTTTCATTTTTCCCACCAGTTTGAAGTTCTATTCTTCTCTTATTATATCCATAACCATGGTACTATTCTATGAATTCCATATCTACATTGAGATCACATTGAACCACTTCATCATAACTCCCAATGTCTCAGATTGATGGAGCCTTTTGAAGGATAGGTTTTAAACCCTAAAGGAATCTATCCATTTTTTATCATTTTTGATAAAAATATAAAGGTGTATCTTGTAAGAATCTTAATGTTTTGCTCATAATTCCAGATAACTTATCCTTTTTTTTCTTTATCTCTAAAAATTATCTTTCTATATTTTTTCAAAGAGTTCAATAGAAGTAGTTGTTTATAAATATCTTCTTAAATTATTTCCACTCCATCACTTCTATTTCATCGTTTAGAAAGGTGTTATTTATCTACACCCACCATTGATCAGCCCCTATATCTAAATGATAGATGGTCATAGTCACATTATCCTCCTCAGAATAGTTGATAATAGAACAGAAATTCTCTATTGACAAAACTCATTGTTCGCTGGCAAGTAGATTGGATGATCCAATAAACATCTATAGTCGTTTTCATATAAATAACTCAATACATAGTTACTCCTCCTTGGGTAAATCTATACATTCCACATGGTTTACGTTATTATTAATATCCTAATACAACTGGATAAGAATTACCCTGATGTTTTGAACTCTTCCACCCATTGAATTGGAGATGTCATTCAAGAAATCATTTCATTATCCATCACATGGGTTATTGGACTAGTTTCTCCTACTTCCCACCATTTTCTAGAATATAAAATGTTTGAACAAAACTTAATTCCACAACTAATTAATTAATAGTTTATTTTTTTTATAATTAAATATAAAGTAATATCATTTGGGATCCCAAGGATTAACCTTTTTCTAAAAAAATGATTCTTGGATGTTTACGTATAATTAGTCTAATCTTAAGGGTTTTCACTAATATTTTTTAATCCTAATTCCCAAATTAACTAAATCGTACTTCATATACCAAATATAGAGACCCTACTTTTTCTTTCATGATTATTATATAATTTTAAACATAAACAACAAACTAGTTATACATTCCAGAAATGAATGTTTTTGTATCTTGGGAAAATTGCATCCTTACATAACTTTTACATAATAAAACATAATCATTTATTAAAACCCTCCTTCTTTATCATTATAAAATTTCACAACATACTTACTACATATAGCCACATGCGGACATACATTAATGAAATGGGTGAGGAAAAATCCTATCAAGAGGATGAATAAGGGACATGAATCAATATAACATGGGTGAGAATAATAATAATAATCATAGTATCATAAGAATAGGATCATCATCAACATCATGATGAAAACTTTTTATATTGAAATAGAATTTGGGTATGTATAAAAATGAAACATCATGCCATGGTGGTCAAATACCACACATAGCTGTGAATAAAACTGGCTTTATGTTCATATATTACATATATGCATAATCATAATAACATTACTGTGAAGAAATCTAACATCATGTTCATGCATAATACACAATATCTCATGAGATACATGACATTAACCAGTTAATTGGAGGGCTATGTAATTTTGGGACTACCCATCACATTATAATATTCACATAATCATGTATGATACATAGAACATATAAACAATATACCCATGAAATAACTCATGGAAAGGAATGGGTTTCATAAGGATTTCATAAATAATAAATTCATGAATAAGGTTTTGGAATAAATTATTATTTTACCTTAGAAAAGAAATCACACATGAGGAGTTGAAGATTTTTTTGGAAAGAAAACTATTTTTTTCCAAATAATTGTATTTGGATTACAAATCAGAGTGGAAACACGTAAATCCCAAAAAAATGGACTAATAATGAAATTTTATTTAAGGAATATTATAGGAAAATATATATCAAATATTTCATGAATAAGTGATAACCTAAAGTAAAGGATTTGGGGAAGAGAATCCCCTTACCTTAAATCACACTTTATTTTGTCTTTTTTATTCAACCTGAATAATAAATATTGGATTATAAAAAAATAGTTCAATTTGTCAATTATTTTTATTTTATCCACTATCTATACAATAAAATTCTGGGATTATATTTTATAACGTTCAACTTTAAATGTGAATTATTTTTATATCATATTTTCATTAAATTGTCTCATTTTGTTTCAATGGTGATTTTTTTGTTCAAGTTCACTTATGAAACACAAAAATTAGCTAAAAAATATTAAAATAACTATATTTATACATTAAATAATCATAAAAAATTTATTTTAACCATCTATAGGATTGGTAATAAGAAACCTATTATCAGTGTTCTTGTTGGTGGTAAACAACAGTTAACGGGACATTGTAGAAAGTGCGGGAAAGGGAAGTATGATATTTATAAATTAAATATATTTGATACTTAAAATGGGTTTAAATAATTAATATAATTTTATAATACTTAATAATTAATTCTGTAAGTTTTTCTTTTAAAAATAATTTTGAAAAAATAAATAGAATAATAAAAATATAAAAGTGTTGATTGAAACTTACTCTTTGGTCAGTGCACCTTCTCTTGTACGACAATAAAAATCCCTTCATGAATGGAGTCTGTTTACTCTAGAACATCCCTATATATTCTAAGGGACTTAATAGAGACGATTCATCTAGGTATTGTTTCTTTTAATGGGTGGGAGGAGGGGTTTTATATAGGGAGGGTGACGGTTTATTTATACTTGTGGAGACGGGAATTTTTAGAATAAAATTTTTAATAAAAAATTATATATATGGAAAAACATGTAGAAGTAAATTATTGAAATTATAAATCATATATCAATATAATAGAATAGTTTTAATGACTTAAATTTCATTATAATTAAAATTCATTAGATTAATAAAAAGGAATGTTAAAAAATAGAAAAAAAATGTTATTTTAATGAATCACTTTTAACTTTTGGTTCTGGAAAATGATTTTTTTGATTTGGAAATTTAGTTGATTTTATTTTAGTGAATATTTTATGTAGTTAAATATATTTTGTCGAGCCTCATGTTTTCGAAATGGTTTGGTCATTATTACATCATGAATAATGTAATTTGAGATACACTAGTTACGAAAAAACTGTATTTTTATTATTCACTTGAAAATTAAAGTATTTAATAAAATTACCAAAACAATCAACATTTAATAATTATTATTCCCTAATTTAAAAATTTCTTTTAATTTTATGAAAAAAAAATTCTAAAATAGGTAATTTTAATTTTAAATATAAAAATTCAAATTTTTATGATATCCTTTAAAATGTTGTTTATAAAGAATGTAATTATATTTTATTTGAGTTTTTTAAGCATGATAGTTATTTTTTGGAATTATAATATTTATATTTACGTAAATTAATCATTATAAATATTATTTATATTAAATTGTCATATTTTTATATCAAATTATAACTCCAGTAGTTAGATTACTATTCCCAATAGTCATGTTACTATTCTAATGGCCGTATTACTATTCCAATGGGCACATTACCTCCTATAAATACTATGGGATTCATTTATTCATTATTCCCCGCAATTCCTTTCAAGGTTATATATTTCCTTTTTCTATAATTTCAATTGTTTACAAATATTTGTTTCTTTTTCTATAGTGTTGTTCGTGGGAGGAAAGATTCTAGCTTATCAAGTTGATCAATATTCTCCCATTGTAGTTTTTATATAGTCCATTTTTTCACTAGTAATAATTTATAATTTTGATTGGTTTATTCATTGAGTAATATAATTGTTTTAATTTATGATTTAAAGTGTTTTTATTCTCTCTATGTTCTCTATGTGTATAATACTTATTTAATATAATATAAAATACATTTATTTTATGAATAATTATTATTTAAAATTCCACGGTCATTATATGATATACATGTATATATTATTGGGCCACATAAGTTGTCTTCAGAGTAGGGAATGTAATTTAGGGAGATTATAATTTAATAAATTTAGTGATAGGCTGGGGGAAAGTAAAAGTATATAAAAACATATTTGGATAGGTTAATGAAAAGTCTGGGGATTTTATTGTAAATATATCCCTAACATGATACTAGTATGTGGATTCATATGTGGAATAGTTAAAGTGAGGGGTTATAACTCTAAAAGGGGAATATTAGGTATTGACTCGATCTTCACTAGTGTACAATGAGTAGGACTAAGACTGCACACATGGTTAGACACTCCTACGGTATATTATTGGGTTAATAAAAATTTTATTTATAAGTCATTTTGAAGGATTTGAATATATAATGAACATGGATAACCAAGGAGGGAAATAATTGGTCATAGAGTGAAAAAAAGTTGTCAATATTTTTATATCCTATAAATTATTTTTCAAGATTATATGATTTTTCACTATTATTATTATTTCTCACACTGAATTTTGGTTTTGTGAAATGGATTGAACTCGTAAGAATCATGTTAACTCAATATTTTAAAGACAATGAAATGATTATCCTAAGGAGGAACTAAATAAAATCGGAGATGGAATGAGAATCATTGTGATTATTCATAAAAAACTATCTCGCTATTTGATTAAAACTTTAAACATGGGTGAGTTTCCTAGCACACATAACAAGAGAAAAGATTGAGATTCATGGTTGATCAAGAGATGAACAATTTGGTGGAAGGATGATTCAACTTACTAAATATAAAGAATATAGAAATAATCACTCAAGGGAATCTCTAAAGGAACTATAAGAAGATATATGTGTGTAAAAATTGAATATTAAATGTTATGAATGAATAAAATGAAATGTTATAAAATGAAAATAAAGTTTATCCAAAGGTAACATTTATATTTCAATGTCATTTATGTAGAGAATTTGGGAATTATCTGATTTAATACCCTAATAAAAGGGATAAATCCATGACCAAGGACGGAAATATATTAAACCAATAATTAAATTGGAATGATTCAAGTGTTTATGTGGTGGGATTTTTGAATTATGTTGGTGAAGTGTTTTATCAATGATATTATGGTTATAAGAATTATAAAACATATAATTATTTTTTAACCATGGTTTTTCCTAAGTATTTTAATAAATATATTGAATGGTATATATAATATAGAAATTTTATTGTGTAGAAGGGGTATATTATTTTAAAACATGTGATTTAGTGATATATAACCCTTAAAATATGCCAGATGTTGAGATAATAATAATTAGTTGGGAAAAATAATTTATTGACATTGATAACAAAAATTATATAGTATTTTTTACCTTTAAAATTAATATTTATTTGATTATAGTTTAATTTTTAATGAAGATTATTTCATTTTACGTGTTTTGGATTATATTCAATAGTTAGTGATTTAATTTGAGGACTGAGGATATAGATAATTTTTTTAAGAATTTTTGTTTTCATTGTTGTTTTTTGGTGATTATGGTTATCTTGTGAAAATATTTTCATGTTTTAAGAGAATATATCATCACGGTATTCACATTTTTGGTAAGTGACATTATGATCTATATTATGTTATTTATGGAATAAAATTAAGTCAATTTTTGTAAATTACGGACCCTCATTAAAAAAATTGGGTTTTGAATTTGTTCATGCATATTTTAGAGGAGTCTAATGATTAACTATTTTTGGAACAATTTAAGTTGAACATTGGGAGGTATTGTTATGGTTTTATAGATTAATGTATTATTTAATCATAGGAAGATATATCTAAATTTTATAATCTTTTCTAGCCACTTTTTTTTGGTAAACACCTAGAGATAGGAGAAATTATTATTCATTCTTTTGTAGATCCTATGATTCTATAAAAGTTACTTTTAGTGAATTAGACATAAAAATACACCTTAAAAAAATTCTTGGAGTAAGGGATAGAGATTAATTGATTGAATCACAACTAATGGATGAAATTATGCTTAATAAATTGACTAAAATCAAGTAATTATCTTTTCTTATGTTCTCTATCCTCAAAGTAAAAGAGTCCCTCAACTCTTGGAAAATGGCATTCAAATAAAAATGTTTTCTTTTAACCTATATTCTAGATTTAATGATGGTCTTCTTTATCCCTTACTAGTTTATGTTTTTTTATTATTACCATTATCAATATCTTATTCCCTATCAATATCTATTATTCTTAGGACATTATTTTTCATCAAGATTCCAATATATTCACTTCCCTATAATATTTTACTTATATAGGAACATGATTATGTATTATTTCAAGTAACCTTTATGTTTCTCATGTTTCAATTTCAATAAATGGATTATTACCCCATTGAATCATGTGGGTTTTCAGAAAAGTTATTTTAAAATATTTATCCTTTAATTTTAGGGATAAAATTTTGAAGTTATAATTTACTTAAGTCGTAAGAATATAAAAACTCTAAACTTTAGAAAATATTTCTCTTCAAATGTATTATTAGAGTTCAATGGATTACCTGACATAAAACACCAACCCTAAAATAAACCATCATATTTTATTTACTATTCATTATATGAAAGGGTATAAAGAGGATTGAATAAATTATGAAATATATATATAAATGATTTACTCAATAAAAACTTATTTATTAATTATTAAAAAAAAGAACTCAGTTTTTACTAAAGTCATTTTATTCTTCCAAAATTAATTTTCTATGAAAAATGATTTTTATTCATTTTTGTAAGAAAATATAATAATCAATTTATGAAAATTTTGGAAATTATTTTAGAAAAAAATGATATCATTTTTTAAATCATAATAAAAAAATTCCTAACTGTAAAAAATTAGTTCCTTTGAGAAATTTTCAGAATTTTCTGAAAAGATAAATTTTTTTGTGAGTGGTCAAAAAATATATATTTTTGTAAAATAGTAGTTCTTTTCACTAAATTAAATAATTAAATTTTAATATTATTTTTTAAATTTTATATTAAAGTCACATAGTCAATTCTAAATATTTATAATCAAAGTAATATTTAGGAATCGGTATTATACTAGATTTTGATATAAGTTCATTTTATGTATTAAAATACATTTATCTAAAAATGGTTTTTGTTGTATTTTTTAGGCTTATTTAAAAATAGTATTATAAAACATAAAGAAAATGAATCATGGAAAATGGATTTCAAATTTGGAATCCATAGGATCAAATTTAGTAAATAGTTCCCTTTTATTTTCTTCACTATGAATTGAAATCTTGGTAAATATTTGTCACCTCAGCAAGGGTACAATCTGTAAAATATGGATAAAACATTAGGATAAGGCATTAATATTTCTCTAAAATATTTTATTATCCCATTATATGAGTTTACATATGTCATTATAATCCATTTTTTAAAAATATGGAAAGTTGGTAACATTTTTCTTTGATTATGACCTTTAACTTATTTTAAGAAATGAAAAAATACAAAATGTCACTCTCTTTACTTTACAATCTCTAATAGATTTTTATTTGGATAAAAAGAGGATATGTCCAGTTATAAATTTTTATTTTAATGGGTAATTAATTTTTTATCATGCTAATTTATTTTTAATTTTTAGTGATATAAAATATAACATATATTCATATGCAACGAAAAAATAATTTTTCACAATACAGAGAATTAAATAAATGATTTCAAAAATATTAAATGTAATTTAATTTTACTTAATTATTTTTTCCCATGCATTTTATAGATACATATAACATAATGGTGATTTTTTGAATGTTTTTATTCTAATTAAATTTCAAAAATCTTTCCTTTTAAGTCAATCTATATGAATTTTTCCAAAATTACTTCAAATGTATCTTGTATTAAATTATATATTATTAAAAATATTAAAATTCATAAAAATCGTATCATCATCCAAGATATTTTTTATGGTAAATAATATTAACCATTTTCAAATTATGGTTCACCCTTTATTTTATAGCAGTACTCATCAACTTTATATAGTAAAAAACAGTGATATCATGGTAATTATCAAAATGGTTAACAAGGGGTTATAACTAATAGATATGAGTTTATAAATCACCTAAACTTATTAAAATATTATTATATGAGGTTATTTAGACTTATATTAATTCTTTCTTATGAATATATCAATTTGTAAATAATTTAACGTGAAAATTAATTAATATTAATTTAATACATTATGTAATTTCAAGGGTGCTCCTCCCCTCTATTATAAAAGAGAACATCCTCTCCTCTATTATTTATAATATTTTAGAATTGTAGATCATATAATAAATTTTTTAATATAATATTATACTCCTTAAAAATTTCATATATCTTCTATTATTTCCAAAATTCTTACAAGGCTTAATGTTTAATCCAAAGACGGATTCTCGAAGAAGAGGAATATCACTTAACCGAGTAATTTA
The DNA here is from genome assembly GCA_963277665.1 of Viscum album. Classification (NCBI taxonomy): domain Eukaryota; kingdom Viridiplantae; phylum Streptophyta; class Magnoliopsida; order Santalales; family Viscaceae; genus Viscum; species Viscum album. Next base: position 226,705,821 of record OY728125.1, read on the forward strand.
AATATATTTCTTCTTATATTTCCTCTAAAATCCATGGTTTCCATTATGAATTAATTTTTTAAATATCATTAATATTCTTAATTGTAGTTATTAACATTTAACAACCATTATCCTCCTCATTTTTATCGTATTTGAAATGAAATCATTGCATGTGTGTATGTGTGGACTACCTCCTCCATGAAACAAAGTGCTTCGGTTTTCATCACTACTTTACATTTATGGTTATAATGATGAATTAACTGAATATAAATTATATTTATGGTATAAATATACTTAATTATATTATAATTATTATTTAAATTTAAATTTATCCATTCATATAATAGTTAAAACATCGCTTTTGCATATGTATAAAAAACATCTTCATAGAATAATGTAATTTTTATTTCATCATCGCTTTATGTGAATAGATATTAAAATGTATATAAATACTAAAAATTATACCCATGACATATATATCATTTTTATATGAGGAAACAATGATCAATGTATATGGATCATGACTGCTGAACCAAAACATTCATGAAAAATGAAGTCATTATCTACTGGAACAATGATTTTAATATGTAATTTTTAATAAATAAGTGAAAAATATATTATATATAAATCACATATGGTATGATATATAAAATTATGGATCTATAATATATTTAAAATAAATCAATATTTATTATATTGGAGTTTCAAACATGTATGAAGAAAATGAAAATTGAGGTAAGGGTTTCTTATCTCACTTTTAGTTCCGTGAGATATATGTCATATTCGTAACTTGTTTCTTTTTTGTGGTGTATATACTTACCATTAATTTATTTTATAATTATTCTAAATAAAAATAATTTTATTTTAAAATCTATCTAATGTTCCATCTTTTATTAGGTTCTGATACATAGACTACTAATCTTGTATAGTTTTATCATGTCAATTTATTTATTTGATACATATATTATATTATACATATTTATTCTTTTATGATAAATATTGACTAAATATTTTATAATTTATATATAAATATTAATGTTATTTTATTTTTCATTTGATTTTATTTCATTAAAGGGTGTCGTGATTCAAAAGATACCAATGTTGTAAAGGGTTTATGTTACAATGTTAAGTTTTTTTGTTATTATCAATGCTAAATTTACATTGAGGTATATTTTATGGGTCTTATCATTTAATTCCAACATGTATTATTATCATGTAGTTATTAATTTTATTTTTATATATTATTATCATGTTTCTCTCTCTATTTCTAAATTTATGAATGAAATGTTTTTAAACAAAATTTGACCTTATTCCCACTTCGGCTAACAAACTATTTCTTCAAAATTTATACTCTTCAAAATTATTTTGAAAAAGTTCTTAAATATATGTGAAAAATTTTAAATAGTTATTTTTTACTAAATTTAAATTTATTAAAAACTATTTATAATGAAATATTTTTAAAGAAACATTTTTCTAACCAAGTTTTTTTTTTACAGTTACAATTGTGTGAAAGAAATATTTATTTTAACAAATACATCCAGAAACAATTTTACTTCTACCATGATAATTCATTTATTTGATTCAACCATTACATGTTAAAATGTTTATTTTCAAATAAAATTATTTTCTCAATATTATGGGATTTTTTTTTTGAATTTAAAAAAATATATTTTCCACATGTTTAAAAATAATGGTTTAAATGTTCTTTTAAAGGTATTTTTCATATATGTAAATAATATTTAAGGATTATTTTATTTCACTATAGATATTATATTACAATTACATCCAATTTTTTGTATGAATTTTAAGGATAATGATTCTTTGAAACCTATCTCTTTCTCATGGAATAATTATTTTATGATTAGATCATTATAAAACCCATTTATTTTCAACGGGATATAACATGTTGAGATGATGAATATTTTATCGTCACATGAAAAAACATATGATTGGGTTTCATTATGTCAGGGGTGGGTTTTTTATATCCCTCTAATTCATTAGTAAGATCCATATATCTCATGAGATAATTATAGTAAATGAGTTGATGTTCTCTTTCCACTCTAGGAAACAGGTATAGATGCCCAATCAACTATGATATTGGAAACATGTGGTGATGTATGATCCACTATTATATGGTAAATAAGTTGTGATGTATAATCTACTATGATATGGGAAATAGTCGGTGATTTCTGATCCTCTATGAAATTATGGTCTTAGTAGTTAACTACTCATATGATATGGTTTCTTTGCCTTTTATAGTCCCACATTCTTATGACTTATCAAACTTCTTACAGTTTTAACTTGTGAATTATTATTCATTTATAATGATTTTTCAATATGATAAATCATCCCCTTTCATATTCTAATGTTTTATGAATTAATGCATATTTATGATCTAAGATATTATGGGTATGAACACTATAATATATGATCATTATCTAATACTATTATATTTATCTTATGCTTAGATAGGATCATTGATTGACATCTCACAATTTTTCCCATACTGATCATCTGATCTCGTCCTCTTTTATGTTTCCTTTCCCAAGGTTATAAATAATTATTTTATATATTATATGTATAAGAAGGGTGATAGTTGTGATATGCATAGTGCGAGTCGATATAGATAATTTAAGAACTGGTTTTTTATGTATCCAAGTCTCCACGTATAATAAACCTTTATAGTTTTTTGGAATGTTTATTTAGGATATATACTGAATATTTTTCAAAAACATGTCATATCTATTTATAAATTGGTCTCCTGAATTTATTCAATTTTATAAACCATATTTAAAAAAAATTAAATTTTAGGAAAAACTACCTTTTGACAGTAAAAAGAATTACAAAACCATTTCAAAGTGTTAGCAATCACGGTTATTATGATAAAATAAATTTAAGAGTAAATCAACATAAAAACACATTGAATAAAAAATGAAGATGATAAAAAAATAATCCAATATGATCTAAGGGTTGTAAGAATCAAAATTGGATCCTATAATATGAATTTTAAAATAATAATCGACAATTCAGTATTTATAGAACAAAATCATAGAGATAAAATATGTAACTCAAGGATTATTGAAGAATACAAAATAATAAATGGATATTTAGACAAAAAAACACTATTCCGGGATGGATCAATTAGAAACTCAATTATATCCTTCCATAACCCTTAAATATATCATCACCACCCTAAATATAAGAATACCTTTGAAGGAATATGTTTTGGTCTAGAAGATCATGGTAGATCATCAATGAACTGGCACATACCTTTGAAATATTAGATTGAACAACAAATGATATATTGAAATCCACCAAAAAGAGGGAAGTAATATCCAAAATCTCTAATGTCCAAGGTTGATCCCCACTAACACAGGTGAAATCATGAGGAGAAATTGTTAGGTTTTCAGTTTGAAATTTTTTTACATTTCAAACACATCTCCCATATTGGAAGCATAGTTTGTAAAATTGTGCTCTGAACATACACCCATTGTGGGATGCTGGAAGAGTTATATAATTTGAAGACATTTATTTTAAAAATATCTCTAACCATTCATAACCCAAATTCCCATGTTTCATGGTTTTTAGGGGTAGGTCTCATAGTTTGTTTTAACAGTGTGCCTAACCATGCACCCTCCTATGGGACTCCAACTCATTATGCATGTTTTACTTAGAAGATCCTAATGGTTTTCCCAAACCATGTTCCAATCATGCATAGGCCTATAACCATTTAAAAAATCCCAAAATTAAACCAAAACAACTCAAAATAAAACCAAAATAATATATAATAAAAACAAAGTAATGCATGTACCTAAAAACAACACTAGGATGTGACACAAATGGTCAAAAAATTGAATGTTTCAAGTAAATAGATTTCTTTAAAAAAATATTTATTTCATTTAAAAAATACATTTTTCTTATTTTGAAAATTATAATGATAAAATTAATTTGTTTTTGGATACATCATCTCAAAAAAAATATTATGGTGATTTTTTATTGATTTTTTTGGTAAAATAATATATAAAGGTGAATAGTAAAATATTATATAAGTATTGTATTATGTAATAGCATATATAAACATATTTTGTTGATTTTAGAAGTTAAATTAATCTTTTAATGCCCCATATTAATATATTTTCCAACACCCATTACAATTGATTCATATTTTCCATTACAATTGGAAGATATAGTATTTTATTCTAATATTTTATTCTAAAACTGCTTGCCCCCTAATAAATACAACCTTTCATCACCCCATTTCATAAAACATTATAATCACCATTACCACCCAAAAACTACCCAAATATCACCCAAATACTCTTTCCACATAAAATATATTTCTTTTCTCACCAATATACCTATCGATGGTGGATTTAAGAGTGATCTGGAGAAGGATATGCATTGAAGAGAAATTTTTCTTAATCAAGTTCATTAAAGTTTCACTTTATTATAACTCCTTTAAAACACTTAAATCCATACTGATATAATATCATAAGTATAATATATATATATAAATATATATATATTTAAATTGTTCAATATTAATTGAATATCAATTATCCAACTTTTTCCTTGTTAAATATTAAAAATAAATCACTGCTCATATTATGATTGGCCCACCACCTCCATATATGATGTGTTATATTTTCCATTACCTCATTCAATATAAGGACAAAAAATATATATTCAATTAATAAATAAAATATTTATAAAAACATTAATATTCTATAAATAGAAAAAATATTTTTTTAACAATGAAAATAATGAGTAATATTTATAGTAATTTTAAACAACAAAAATAAGAACAAAAATATTCCTTTAATAGTTTATTACTATTTTGTATGACCCATCAAATGGTAATAAATTTATGATACTACAATGATAAACTATCTATAACACTATATTTTAGGATATTTTGGAAATATTTTATAGTATTTTTCATCGTTAACAACATACCAAAAAGTTTAAGAGAAGTTAACAAAAGAACCTCGAGTGTGTAATGTGACCAAAAGACTATGTAATAGACAAGAATATAATAATATATAATCCATAAAAATAAATTATACATGAGAAATGTTGTGAATAAAGTATTTAAGAAATATAATTTGATTACTTATAATGTTGGATGAATGTACCATGTTATTTGGGACCTAAGGAAAGGGATCATCTATAGCACCCTTTTTCTATTTTTTGGTTATTATTTACCTATCTATTCCTAACTATGTATCTCTATAATTATCATGTACTTTATTTATAGAATTTATATTTGTTACAAAAAGATATAATTTTTCTAAAATACATTTTTTTTGTTGGTATATTAATTCATTTAAAGTTCCATTCTCAATTGCATATTTTCTGGAAACTCGATTAAAAGGAACTTTTCATTTTCTTATCTCATTTCATGTACTGCTTCATCTAGTATTTTATAATTTTATATAGTTTCTAAAATCACTAACTAATTTTTGAAAATATTATCTTTATCAATTATTATTTAACGTAAAATATTGTTTTGTCTCCATCATTAATTATTATTTACTCTTTTTTAACAACCTCGTTTAAGAAGATTATTTCTAGAAATACTTCTGTACTTCTTTATTATGGTAACATTAACTTAAAATTCATTTTAATGACCTATGATTAATTATTAAATTATTATTATTCATATTTCATTTAATAACATTTTCTAGAATGAAAATTTATGACATTACATTCGTTTATGCATTATTAAAATATTATGTAACCCATATGCTTTTAATAGGTTTTTATTATGTTTATTCCTTGTGTATGGTTTTCTTATGTGGAACATATATGCATGTACATTTTATGAATGTTATTTGTGTTCCCAAAATTATATAAAACCCAATTAATTTAATAATGTTTTCATCTCATGAGATATAAATTAAGTCACATGGGTAGTTAGAAAATAACACTCTTTAATGATGTCTTGGAAGTCATATATAATTTATACTTATGTTGTTAGGTTTTTTATTTCTTGAAAAAAGTTTTTATTCCATTATCATATGATATTGATTCCATAATTATGTGATCTCTTGTTTAAGCTTATTTTCTTTCTGATAAAAATATATTTTTAATGATCCATACACATTACATCACTATCATTATTTACTCTAATTATTCATTTATTAGGCACTTTAGATCACTATTATGCTTTATTTATTTCCTCAAGTTACACTAAATATATATATAATATCAATGGAATTTTATATCACATTACAAAAACTGAATTAAACATGTTTTGGTTTATTTTAATCTTAAATTATCTTATATCTAATCTCCAAAAGAAACTAGACCTCCAAATTTTTTTGTTTTATTTAATTAAAATTAAAGTTAAAATCATGTATTAATATTTTCATGAGACATTTTTAGATATAGTTTATAAAAAAATCATGGTCTGGTTATTTTTTAGTATTAGGGTGAGAAAAATTAGTAAAATTCCCATGGATAAGTATATGTATAAGAAAACATCCTAAAATAGTGTTAATCTAATAACTGTGTGGTTTTAGACCAATGAAATACCTATTATGATAACACAGGTTAATATTAAATCTCTCTTATATGGACTAATAGGTAATAACTATTTAAATTTTTGGTTTATTATTAATGCGATATTTACTCTGTGTGGAACTAGTTGGCTCAACTCCACACATCATTTGACACTCTTGGGTGATATTATTTCATAAATTCACATGGACATTACAAACCATTATGAATTATTTCAATATATATTATTATTGTATCTTATAATATAATGATATAATATAAAACTAGAGAGGTTATATAATTTATTAATATTGTCTCTATGGATATCCCAGATTTCAATATATATATATTTTAATGAATACATTACATTTATGATTTATTCTATCCAAAATAATTGTTTTACTTTTTATTGGATTTTAAATTTAAATTTCCCAAAATTATAATTCCATTATTTTTTAAAATTCCTAAAAATATGATGAATCATACCAACAAACTGTGTGATGGTAAATTTCTTGACTACCCTAATGAAATTCTCAATATTATGAGAGTGTAAGTTGAGAACTTCATGATTTTACTTGTAAAAATGACTCAAGCTATGAATAATAACATGCAATATGTGTAGATCCCTTATCCTACAAAAGATAACATGTAATGGTTGGGTCATTTTTACAAAAACAAATCCTCCTACTTTTATTATATCATTTCAAACACTATATATTGAACAAAGGATAAATTTCACAATGACTATATTATTTATCATCAAATAATATGGACAAGTGATAGTAATTATATAAATATATCTCTTATAAGTATAAGTCGATTGGTGTTTAACACAAATCAAGATAACAAAGCCTGAGGATGAAATAAAATCAATGTTGTGGGAAGTATTTGATAAAAATTATTAAATAATTTCCTCAAATTATTCATCATTAACTGGGTTCATATTTCCTTGTAATAATGTAAAAGGATATTGAAATAATCATGTATTATGAAAAAAACATGAAAATGATTTTGTGGTATGCCTCTGGCATTCTCCTTGAACCAAAAATAAGGATGATTATTTATTTAGTGGGCTTTGGATAGGCCTTCAAAATTATTTTTGGATTTAAAACAACAAAATATATGAATAAATATACCAATGTTCCCATAATGTTATGATAGAGACTAATTCTTTTCAATGATTATATGGTGTTGAAAATAAAAATTATAGAATTGATTTAAATTATAATGGATTAATGGATAAATATCATTGTGGGTACAAATAAAACTACCCATCTCTCTTATGTTTTATAATACCCTTCTGGGAAATTTCCACAATTGAATATAGAGATATTTCATGTGTTTAAAATAGAGGAAACACGATATTTAATATTTAGTGGATAAGAACAAACCAACTAATATGTTGGATGAAATTAAGGTTCAAATATATCTTCAATCTTTGGTCTAAAATTTTAAATACTAGAAAAAAGGAAAAAAAAATTATGTTAATAAACAAATAAAAGGGTTTAAAAATGTTAAAAATTACAATATCATACAAAGCTAATAGTGTAAGGATAAGAAAATATTATAACTACTACTAAGGAAAATCAAGAAAATAATAGTTATAGGTACACATGGTATCTAATCAGTAATAGAAAAAATATTAATTGGTTATCATTCTGAGCATTCTTCCATATCATGTGAGATTAGTAGAACTATTCAAAAACCAACTAAAGTCATTATTTTTGAATTATTGGTGTGGAAAAACCATGTGGTTCTAGTATTTCATGTCAACTATATATTTCCTACCTAATCAATATTTTCTATACAAATATTTAAAATAACCTTGTCATACTTCATTTAGATTAATTTAAATCTATGCTTGGAATGGAATTTTTAACATTATATAGATCCATCATCAACTCTCGGGAAATAAAATTCACTTTCATATCTGAAATTATCCTCTGAGTCTATAAAATTTAACAAAAAATGATGAATCTCACTTAAAAAATTCATCTCAAAAATGGGTATTGTTTTTTTATGAGGAAGGATACAAAACTCAAATTGTTGAAAAAAATATAGGATCACCCTTCATAGAATTTCCAATTTAATGGAACATACTGATGTATTCCTCAATGATATTTCTAGTCTACCTCTGGCATAATTTATAATTAAACATATAGATAAAGAGATGAATATATCTTATACTTGATAAAAAAATTCCCAATAAAACTAGACGAATAGTAGAAAAAACTAAAAAACATAATTTAGATAAGGTCATAACACACCCAAATGCCTCACCATGGGATACACCAGTCCCATTGTTCATGAATATGGTTGGGTCACTGCATCCCTACACTGATTAACAAAATCTCAACTAGATCATTAAAAAAATAAAAAAACACTATGGAAATAATTGGGACTCGTTCGATTAACTATATGGGGCCCAACACATCTTTATTATGGAAAATTAGTTGTGATATCATCCATTAATGGTGAAAAAGTAGGATATTCCCAGGATTATATTTCTTACATGATATAGAAACTATGTATCCAAATTCATGCCCTTAAAAGTCACCAATTCACCTATAATATTTGTGGAAATGATTAATAGAGTTTATAGATAATACTTATACAAATTTTTTTTAGTATTTGTAGATTATATTTTTATTGAATCTAATTGTAAGGAGGAATATAATTGGAATTTTATTATTGTTCTAAAGTCACTAAGAATGGATATGTTATATTCAATTTAGATTAAATGTGTATTTTTGATTTAGTATGTAACATTTATAAAGAATTTTATCAACGTAATTAGTATATATATAGATCCTTCATTGATAAAGGTGATTGAATAATGACTCAACCCAACATATTTAATATAGATCCATAGCTTATAAGATTATATTGGAATTATATAATATTTTTGGGGAACTCCTCATTATTTCCAATCTAAAAAATTGTCTTACCTGGAAGGTAATAATTTATTATAGGATAATGATTATGAATATTTACTCAAGGAATTAAGGAATGGTTTATTAGGCACATTATTTATCACATTACCAAAATTTATGGTAGAAATAATTACCTATAATTACCAATAAATGAGGTTCTTCCCATATAAAAAATTATAATGTGATGTTTTATTCCTTATGAATTTGATAGTATAAACCTATAATTATCTTGTCAATGATCTGGAATTGGCTTCCATAATCTTTACATTAATGATATGGTTGTATTGTCTCTATAGATAAATTTATAAAATATAAGTACAGTATAATAGATTTAATTATACATTCACATAGAGGAAGCTTAATATATTCTTATATGATAGTTTGATATTGTTAGGTCCACAAAGTTGAATACCCTGAGAGGGGGGTGAATCTGATAATGGTAGATTAAAAAAATTTCCCTTTTGGATCTGGTTTCTTTGTTAGAAAAAACCTAATTCTCTCTTCCTCTCGTGACAATATAGAGACTGATATTAAATCATGCACAGGACACGATGATTTTTACTTGGTTCACACTTACTGGGCTACGTCCAAGGATAATACAATGGAAATGTGTTGATGTACCAAATTCACTAAGGCTTGCGACCAATAATGAGTACAATGTTCTGGCTAGATCTTCTATGCCCATGCTCACTACCTTTAAAAGGTTTAGGGTTTTATCACTGCATTCCCAAGGGTCACTCCCAATGCCTCTTTCTCTAGCTCACTACAGGTGTAAAGGGTCATTGTCTTCCTCTTCCTTTGTTCACTACTCTTGGAAAGGAATCCACTCATAGATTATGGACTTATAGGTCACACACAGTTTATGGAAATATAGGTCCCTTCATTTTAATGAATTATGCATCCTCAACAGTAGGTAGATGCTCTATTGAAGTTCTTTTTTCACCTATAGATGAAGTCCACCTTCCTAGGTAATGTTAGGTACCGGAAAATAATTTTTCAAACTGAATTGAAGCTTCTACAGGCTTCCTTATGCAAATCGTGAACTGTTATCCTCTCCTGCGTACTAAGTAACAGGTTTGGTACGCAGGACACCTTCTTCACGTACCACCATCACTGTCGCGAACCTACCTTTGTCCAAAAACTGCCTCCACCTTCACGATCATGTATAGCTACTGTGTATTGATTCTGTTAACCTCCTCTGTGAATCACCCTCTATCTACGAATTGTTCATTGTTCGCAGACTGCCTTCGATTCCCTGTACCAGTTCTCCCCCTCTGTGTACAGCTTGCAGAATTCTCCCTCTCACGTAATGGTGATTCCTCCTCCATGTACCAAGTCAATTACTTCCATGTACTGTACTATCTCCTCCGCGCACCGGACATCCTTTATGGGTTAAGAATACCAGCCAACACCATCAGCGCAAACCACTTTCGAACTTTGCCGAATTCTTGGAGCAAAATATTCTTTCTAATGATAAATAATCTTCACATTAACTAGTTGTAATAGAGAATATTATATAGGCAAAGATACCCTCTTAATCCACTAAATCAAGATTTACCAAATCTTGATTCGATACAGCCCCCACCGAGTACCGAAACTTCAACAACCGCGAAAAGAAAGCCTTCCACAAACCATTTTCCTACGTGCTCTGTATACTGTCTTTTCTCCTACCCAGTTGATTTCCTCCACTGACTTCATCCCATATGCGTACTACAACATCATCAACCACAAACCGTTGTCATGGCCTTCTCTAGTTTCACGAACCGTTCCCGCGTACGATTCATGCCACTCTGTGTACCGTTCTCGGAACATGGTATGCGGACCATGAATTATGGTACGCAATTCTCATCCTTTTCAACCTTTATTCAAAGTTCTTCATTCCAATAAATCCTATTAATAAATCATTCCTTTTATAACATTAAACTCCTGATTTTGATGCCCTAAAATTTGGAAAACACTGGGAAATAGCACCGCCTTAAAAACATGTCTTTGGAAAACACCAACCATACTCATTTTCGGTAATCTGTCTTTGTCAACAAACAAAATCACACCCAAAACATTATGAGGGGACACCATGAAGGATTTTTTCCCAAAAAAATATGATCATTGACTATAAACGAACAACTTACTATAATATCAATATGTTAACGAATGTGAAAGATGGTCTATGTAGAATTGATTTTAAAATGTTATAAGTGATGTGGATTGAGAATGATCCAGTACTCGTAGATATAAAAATGATATAAAGGGGAATAATAATGGATGGAACAAAATCCAACCTTCCTAAAATTATTACTTAACTATAGATTATGTAGAATATTAGATAAGATGAATGGGAAATGTGCAGATAAAAAAGAAATTGAATTCTATATAAAAATGGTAATCCTAATAGTTCATCATTTATGACAAAAGAGTTTTTAGATTTGGGATTTGAATATGCATACCATCAAAATCTGAGATAAATAATGAGTTTTTGAAGGATTACAATAGATAAATATTCTTAATCCAAAATGGTAATAGAATGATATATATGTGTATATATATATATATACATTTGAGATAATTATTTTTGGGACAATATAAAGAAGGATATTTATGAATATACATCAATGGTATTAGTATGTTACAAAATGAATTTAGAAATGTAAAGTATCATGGGGATGACATTACCACTATCGATACCTTCATTGAAATGTGAGAACCATACGATGGAATTTATCATGGGTATTTTAAAGACATACAAAGGGTATAATTCCATAAGGGTTATAGTGGAATTTTATACAAAGATAGATAACATAATAAATATTTTAGAGGACATTTATATTGATCATCTTGCAAATATATTTTTCATTTAAGTGGAGAGGTTGTATAGAAGACACAATTGATTAAATGTGATCATTATCTATGATATTGAAAAATTCTCCAGAAAACTATTTAACCATGACTTAACAAAGAGTTGAAGATTCTTATGGCCTATCACCCACATACTTATGGACAATCTTGTTGGACTATCTAGACTCTTGAAAAAAAAATTACAGTATTCTATATGGACTTCAATGGAGGCCCTTATCACCATTTTCCTCTGATCAAGTTCACATAGAATAATATCTTACAGTCCCTCAAAAAAATGGTTCCTTATGGACACATATAAAGGTACAAATATCGAACACTTATGTTCTTGGATAAATTTGGTTAATGTATTCTACAGTAAACTAAACTTATTAAAGGAATCATATCAAATTATAAGGTTATTTAGAAAAACATCATATCATCATAAAGTCGCAGGAGGATCTATTATTATCATCACTAATGAAATGTAGAGTTTGAGACCTCATATAAAGTATTATATCATAAATAATTATGGAAGAGATTCATGAGTATTGGTAAGATGGAAAGATATACACCATATATATTTCCTTCTTTGAGATTCTGGTAACATCAGAGATATGGATTACGAAATATTCTTATGTTAATGACATGTTCTATATATCCCTATTGAGTAATTACATAATAAGGAACTCATATATAATAAATAAAATAGTTTTATAGTTGGACCATAATCTCTCTTATGAGGAGAATCCGATGAAGATCTTAGACTATATAAGAGATTTTCAATTCAGGGAGACAGTGCATATGATCATTTAACTTTTGGGAGAACATAAGATTGAAACAGAAATATGGTATCATAAAGAAGTAAAAAAATATAAGTACCCAGATCTGCTTTCATCGTAGTATATGAAATGAAATTTTGATGATGGTTTTTTTAAATGGGGGTGAATGTAATGACCAATACTTTTAAATATGGAAATTTCCTTCGGAATGAATATATTTGTATCAAATCTATTAATTGATTATTGAGTAAAATAATTTCATGCATATTGTATGTGATGATAAAATATTATTTTTCATTTGGTCTATTATATTTATGAAATAAATATTCTGATCATATGACCAATGATAATTAGGACCATTGAGCATTATGATGATTAGTAATTTATCCATCATAAAGTTACTATTAGATTTAATGTATATTATGTGTAAAAATAAGATCTAATTGATACATATGGTAAATATTATGTCCTTGATAAATAGGAATATCCTCTATGAATGTAAGAAATAAATGTTCAGGAGAGAGGTAGAATCACTAGGGTCCTCCAGTAACTAAGTTGAAGAAGAATTTCAATAATTGAAGCCTGATCAAAATAATATATGTGATAAATTAACATTTGTGTAAATAATAACTAGATCAAGGTTTATTAAACCACCACAAGAATGTTTAACAATTTCATACCTTACCTTGAGATATTATTCTTACCTGATTAGTGGCTATGTATCTAAAAATATGCACTTTTAATGTGAAATTTCTATTTCAAATGAAATGGTTTTTACCCCAATAACATATTTCTTTGTTGTACACATAAATTTTATTAGTTATTTGGTATCAAGTGGTCAACATTATCTATGGGTAATAATTGGTATTTTTTGTTTGAAATTTTATATTTTTTTTTATTTTAATGAATAAAATAGAAATGGAAGTTATATTAAAGTGTTCAATTTGATAAAATAATGCTTGACCAAAAAACAAAAAAAACAAATTTTTTTCATAAAATATATATATAATTTTAAAAAAAATCATGATATAATGAAAATAAATTTAAAAAAAAAATCTAGGAGACCAAATATATTTATATAGAAATTATAACATAATTTTCTAAAATTATCATTATCATTTCAAATTGTCGAAAAAAAATTTATGGAATCAAAATTAAAATCTATTACATAAAGAATTTTTCTATTTAAAAATTATAAATATTATATTCAGAAAACAAAATTGATTACATGGATATCATTTTCAAAATTTTCAAATAGATAAAAATTTATGTTGGGATTTTTAAAAAAAATATGGATGTGAATATTGAAATACGATATAAGTATTTTATTATTATCGTATTTTATAATACTATATAGAAATGAATTTTTATACAGATCTTAGAAGAATATTTTTTTAGTCCCTTTACTATGGATTCAAAATCTCCATACTATTGAATCATATATTGGGTCACTCTATGAATAAATAATATTTTATTCAAAAACACCCCTTATACTCCTCTTATAAATACTACCCTTCACTACCATAATTATCCACACATTTTATACCTCTTAGATCACCCAAAATATGACCAAATATCACCCATACCCTCTTTCACATGACTTATATGTTCCTTTTTAACCAAAAATACCAATCTAAAAAGGCCTATAGTGTGATCTAAAGGATGATATAAAACGGGTGGTGATTTACTTAACTAGGTCCTTTCATGTCCTTTCTTATTATACATCCTGTAAATTTCTTCAATCCATAATGATATAAAAAAATCAGAATCATAATTATTACAAATATTTATTATATCAATAGAAAATAAATTTCAATACTTTATCCATGTCTTTAATTCAAAAATGAAAGCATTGCTTATAGTATGTATGGTTCACCACTTCCATGGATGATGTGTTTTATTTTTCATTATCAGTTTAAATGGATGTTTTTAAAAATGTATTAATTGGATATATATAATATTGATGACATGATAATTATTTTTTAATGAAAAAATTGTTATTATACTATAGATAATATTGAATAATTCCCATAGAAACTTGAATGGTAAGAAATAGTCACACCATGATACCTTTCTATGATTGAATCTCTTTTATATAACCTATAAAACAATATAATTTTTTTCTAATTCAATTAAAATGAATATATAGACACATAATTCCATATTTCATACACAATTTGAATACACCATTCACCTTAATCAATATACTAAAGTATTTTTGGAAAACATAACCAAACAACTTCCAAGTGGTCAATGTGTGGCAAAGTATATATAATAAACAAAGGATATTTATAATTAAGTGAACATTAGAAAAAAAAATACTTGAAAATATATCCAGTAAAGAATTATATAAAATTTATTTTATTATTTATGAAGTTATACACATTAACAATACGATTTGGGACTAAATATATTAGATCTTGTGAAGCAATACTTTTTGATTTCAGGTTGTGAAATCTCTCACTAAACATCAACCAATCCATATATTCTTCTCATGTATTTTTTATTTAATATATATATATATTCCTCATATATATACCTTTTTTAACATAAAATACAACAATTAATACATACAATCATTTAATTTTCACTTCTCAATTTGTTCATTTAAGGAAATCTAATTAAAGGGAATATGTATGTTTCTTATTTCTATTCACATTTGAAAACATATAATTATTCTTATTCATATCTTGTATCTAAAATACCAAATTAGTTTATGTAAAATATTTATAGTTAAAAAAATTATATTAAACAATATGTACTCACCTTCTTGAATTATTCTATATATTTTTCTTAAAATCATCATTTAAAATGATGTTTTACAAATTTAGTTCTACACTACATTATTTTGACCATTTGTATTAGATAATTAATTTTCCTAACCTATTCTTCCTTATTTAGTTATTAACATCCCAAAATTCTCTAATCCCCTCTCCTCATGGAAATATTTCTCATATGAAATTCTTTAATTCATTCAATAAGATAGGATTTTGGAAGCCACATACATTTCATGGGTTTTTGGTATACTTATTCCTTATTTATGATTTTCATATTTTTCACGTATATTCATGTATATGTTATGAATTTTATGGGTTGAACAAGAATTATACAACACCCAAATTCATTTGGTAACGTTTTCATCTCATGGGATACCATGTATGGACCATAGAGATTTATCCTAGAACACTATTTTATAATGTTTTGGCACTGAGAATATATATATATGCTTATGATTTAATGATAAATGAAATTGAACCATATTTATGGTTACATGATCTTATTATATTATTTCAATTATGATATATTCAAATGGATATTATCTATTTCATTATGACATGTTGATATATCTCTTTAAATTTATTTATTACTTCACCATCAAATATTTCCTTACTTGACTTTATATGTCACTCATTTATACTATATATTTTCCTAGGGTAACCTATACAACATTTAATGATAAACATGATTTTAGAGTAAATCATACATTTTTAAATAAATATGATATAATTTATTATTATGTTAATGTATGTTCTATCAAATCTCTCAAGGATTTCAAGGATATATTTAATTGAAAATTGATTTAATATTCATCAAATAAAATTTATATGAGACTTGTTTTATTATGGGATTTCCTGTATAAAATACATCAAATTTATGTGGTTTATTAAGAATGGGTTCATCCTTATACACTGACTTACTCAAATTCACTTTCATGAAAGAAAATTCAATAATTTTATTTCAAATCTTCTTGTAGACCATTTCATATAAAAAGTTCTATAAATTAAATTTCATGTAATTTTTTTCCCATATTTTTTCAATGATAAGAATTTATAGAATATTAACATATACTACATTTCCAACATTAGTACTAAATACAAGTATAAATTTATACATTATTGTAACAACAAGACATTTCATCATGCCATATTCCAACAATTCCTTTGTATACATGGTATAATTATTAATTATTCATCCATTGTAAGATAATACAAGTACACCTAATAATATGGGTATCCTTAAAAATATTATAGAAATTTTATTAAACAATAAAATAATCCTAAAAAATATGTTTTTTAAACAATTTTATAATCTATATGTTATGTGTATTGGATATCAACTTTTTATCCCTCGATGAATTTTAATTAATATAATTTCATTGTGAGTTTGAAAATATAGAACAAACTATATAATGTTATATTAAAAATAAATCTATTCCCTATTTCAATATATGATAGAAAATTTTAAATAATTTCCTTTGGGAATTCCATCACCTATAATGAATCCATTGTGATGTTTTTTTAGAGTCTAATGTTACCACTTCAGATATGCATTAAATTCATTAAAAATATATTAATCAATAATATATGTATCCACAGAAAAACCATCAGGTGAAATTTATTTCTAACATATCAATTTGGAATAATCATACAAATTTTATGAGTTACATAAATATCAAATTTATAATATGTTATTCAACATTAATTAACCTCTTAATTGGTATAATTCATGGAAAATTAACTTATTTATTGATAACTTTGTGATTCAGAATAGAAAGTGCCATGTGGATAAAATTATGTTTTTTAAATAGTTTTTTCTGTTTTTGATTAATGTGAATGAGAAAAATTCACTTACAAATTTTATAATTATATTATTAATCAGATTATTATTCTATTTTTCTTTGTTTTAAATCAACACTAAATTAACTAGAAAATGCCCACACTATGTCTATGATTTTCTTGGGTTGTAATATATGAATATTTTAAACTACCCTGATTCATAATTTTCTACTAATATGCATGATATTATGGATTTCTTATTATTATTTAACATATTGAATTTTTTTGAGAGAGATGTTATACATAATATTTGAATGTTGGGATGATTAATAAAATAGAAGAGTACCCCATATATAAAATATTTTTTATGGGTGGAGTTATTCTATATTATTTTGGATAAACCAACCTTGATGTGTATGTTTTTTCACTAAACAATATAGATAGGTTCAAACATAATATATTTTAATGTAATATGTACATATTAAACATTTTAACCATTGAAAAATTTTATTTAAATATGATATTTAAGAAATTGTTCCATAAACAGTGTGATATGTATTGTTATTCAGTTTGAAAAATCAAATAAAGAATCATTTATAATATATTTATTTAGAGTATATAGAATAATGGAATTAAAATATTCAGAAGTTTTAAGGTATTAAAATATAAAAATACACAAAATTTATAAATCCTCAATAAATATTCATTTATCCTTTTTGGTTAAAATTCGAAGAACTTCACTATTTGATCCATCTAAAATATACTATAATTAAATAGGATAAAATTATAATGGAAATATTTCTATAAAAGTTTCTTTTACAAATTGAATACATCTAAAATAAGTATGAAAACTTTTATTACTACATTGAAACCTAGAGAAACTGAGAAACAAACATAGTTATTACTATTAATATTTCCCCTCAGCCCCATTTGTAAAAAAACCCAAACAATGATTCCTTACATATTTGTATTAATTATAAATTCCTTTTATTTTAACTATTTTAATATAATTCAATGTTTTATTCATATTTATATGTTTTTTATCGCTTCCCCAGTTTCTTTTCATTTTTCAACATTTATCAAGTACCAATGATCACATACTTCATCATTATTATGTGATCAACCATTATGGGTAACCAGAAGGGGTTTATAGAAGGAACCATCAATTTTTATATTTTAATTCCCAATATATTTCACTAATTATCTATGAAATTGAACTTTAGTAGTGTTTCGGGGGATTAAAATTGAATTATCCACAATTATAGTTTCATGCTACCATTACTAATCACTAGAGTTTCCATTTATCTATAACATGCTTCTTATAATTATATATGTGTGGTTTGAAAGGATGATTAGTTTAGGGTCATGTATAAGTGATTTAGAATGTTTATTTACATGGTTGAGGAGTGTTCTTCACCAAACTCCAATGAGAATAAATTAATTGAGGTTCTATTTGATTATCCTTAAGCAGTTTTTCATTCTCTTACACTATTAAATAGTTTGTGAGAAGTAGATAAATTTTAGTGAGTCTTGTAATTAGATTAATTGATTGAGAAAAAATTCATTGATGATAGTAATAATTTGAATTCACCCTAGTACCACCTATTTTATATTCTAACCCAATTATGTTTTCTTTTTTTTCTTTTTTATTTTAGAAAAATAAAAAAAACTAAAAAAACATTCATTATATCTTATATTTTAATTATGAAAACAAATTAAAACATTATCAAAATAATAGTGAACACTATAGGAATATATTCTTAAGAAAAATACATATGTTTGAATTTGTCCTATATATATGTAATTTAATTTCCTTATTGATAGCTCTTTATAAAAAATTCATATCAAATATGGTCATATTTCTAAGTATTGATCTTAGAAAATGCTATTTAAACATATATGTAATTAGATTTCATCCATTTTTTTTCATTTTATGCTTTTAATTTTTTTCTAAACTATCATATACCAAATTTATTATAAAAATAATTCACAATAATTATAAAACACTTTAGAAAATAACTAATTATTTGTTAAATAGGTAAAACAAAAAAAAATTACTCATGGATCAATTCCCCATGTAAATAATGAAGAGTTTACCATATCGATTTAGATGAAAGAATTCTAGGATAGTATTTATGATATTAAAACATAACTATATAATAATATTATAGAATAAAATGATGATAAAAAAATGGAATTACATCTATATGATGATTATGAGATTCAAGTGGTTGTGTTTTCACTAGAAGAAAAACAATTACTCAACCATCATAAGTGTAACACACTGAGATTTTATGAGAAATATTTTTTTTTATGTCTTATGTTATACGCAACACCAAATTAATCTTTCACTACAGACAACACTGGTTTGGCTTGTGTTACATGCAATCGCGACCATCCTCGATAGCGTGTGGTGTACGCAATACTGGGTTTCACAAAACAACGATATATTGTTATAATATTATTATAGACTAGCCATTATGAATAGTATTCACTAAATTTTTAATTTTATAACATTATTATTCATCTTACACATTTTCTAAAACATGGTATGTGAACAAAATAAACTTTTCGGGTAAAATAAGTATTTTTCATAAAATGAAGTTTTGTCACCTCTTAATGGCACACCAACTTTAAATATAGTTTTTGACGGGTTTATAAGTTCAATTTGAAAAAATAAAATTCTTCTTTTTGAATCAGGATATAAAAATTTACTCTGGATAAATGTTTTATATTATTCTGATAACTTTTATATTTTAATTAATAGTTAAAAGACGCTATATTTTAATTAAAAATAGCTTTTTTCATCGTAATAATTTATATGGTTAAATTATAAAATTTAATGGTTTTAAATTATAAATTTAATATAATTTTTTTCATTACCATTAATTTTTCATTGAATTCATAGGTAAAAATATTTCAATCTTTGGCAATTTTTTAACTTTTAAAACCCGTTTTATTAACAATGGAAATAATTTTAAATTAATTACTACAACTTATGTGTTTTTAATTTTTAAAAATGGATTCCATATTTGAATTCGGTGAATACAAATTATGTTAATATGTTACTTTTATTTTTTTGATATTATGAATAGTAACTACGGTAATTTTCATTTACTACAATTAAAGGTAAGTCGGGTAATTAAGGGCAAAAATAAGATTAAAAAATTACCCTAACACCTCCCAAAATTCTATTGGATGACTAAAAGTCGACCCATATCACCTAAGGGTCTGAATAGATTAATTTTATGGACTTTTCACCGTGAAAATAATTTAATTATTATTAAAACTAAAGAAAGTGACAACATGTCACTCTCTTAAATTTTATAAGTATAATAATTTTACATTAGTGATAAACTTAATGAAACTTTGAACGTGAATTGTCTCTATAAATATAATAAAATTATATACTTTATGTAAATTTATTTATAATTTTTAGGGATTAAAAAATTTTCATTAAAGGTGACACAATAGTGATGTTGAAATTATTTTATTGATTAAAATATCAAATAAATAGTTTTAAAAATATTAAAATAAATATTATATGAACTATTTAATGTGATACAAGAATTTTCTAGATTACATTGACATCTTAGGAATCTATTAAATATTTTGGTTTGAATATATCCTCTGTGGAGATTTTATTTAAATTCAAATAAATGAATAGTGTCAAAATTGACACTATTGTTATTTTATAAAAATAACATATTATAAAATGGTTTAAAAATCACAAAAAACTTTACAAATTATAAATTCAAATTTAAATGGTCCAAAATTTCATACATAATCCAATTATGGACAATTCACAACACATAAGTAATTATTTATAACAATTTAAAATTTAGAATCTTATAACCACAAATAAAATTAAATATATTAAATAGGGATAAGTCAAGTTGATAATGTTTAAAATAAATTATCAACATGTCTAAATTTTGTTTTTTGATAATATTACAAATATATCTCTTCTAATATTCATATTTGAGTCATTTTAGAAGTTTTTAAGTGGGTTTTAAATTTATTATAAATTAATATTTTTGAGGTTTCCAAAGGTCCCCTCTCCACCCTTATAAAAGGGCACCACCTCCCTCTCATATTCACACAATATTGAGCCTTAAATCTCATAAAAACCCTTCCCATTACTCTTATAAACTACCCTAGTAATATTATAGAGGTCCTGGTCTTCTTAAAAGACCAACATTAGTGCCCTAATAGGAGGTTTATAAGAGGCACATCAAAGAAGAGGTAATATCCTTTACTGATTATTTCCAAGTTTATTCTTCTTATACTTCTTCTTATTTATTTTTTTCATCATAAATAAATAACATCAATATCACTCATATAATTATATGTTATTATAAATATGAAACAACACTATTTCACCTTCTATCCATCCAACGGAAAATGAAATCACCGCGCATGCGTCCATACGGAATATCATCTCCACGCCATGGTGTAATATGTTTTCCACCACCACCTTTCATGGATGGTTATAATGGTGTAAATAATAACTATATATGATTAAAATAACATGATACTAGTTCTGAGACATCCCATCATCCACTACAATGCCATTCAATAATTATGGGAACGATATCATTGCTCATGTGTATGTACGGCCTACCGTCTCCACGATGTGATGCGACTCGTTCTACATGATCTTAATTAAATAAATGAATTGAATTAATGAATATGATATATATTACAAAAATAAAATTTTGTAAATGAGCTATCTATCACCTAAAAATAGGAATAAGAATTTATTCGACAAAACATGCATAAGAACATAAAGCAATAAACACCCGAATAACAAGTAGCAATGAAATATTACTAATAAGAAGATAAGAATATGACCATATATGATATCATAACAATGAATATGATTCTTTAATAAGTCAATGAAATTATTTAAATCATTATACAGGAGTTTTGGATACATACGAAGCATATCAAACCTATGGTAAGGAAGAATCTCACAATCTCATTTTATCCGAGATTGTTTATACTTCATATTTTACTGGGGCATATTTATCATTCACATCCATGTTTCCTCAAAAGGTAACATTATATATGTCCTAATACAATTGTTTAAATCCAATTTTAACTATTGGTGAATTTTTAGTAAAAGTTATTAAAGGAATATTTTATCGTTTTCAGTACGAGATACTTTTTGACTTTTCTGGCCAAAGTACGAGAAGAATGTTTTTTTAACTTATACGGCATGAATGGATTTTTATGAGTCTATAGAACATTATTTCAATGAATCTTCATTTAAAAGTTTTGAAGTTTATTTTTAATTAACTTCTTTTAGTTTAAAATTTTATGACATGTTAAGAAAGGAAAAATGTTTTTGAAGTAGAAAGGATATGTTCCTCAAGAATGGAGTTAAAATGGTTTATCAAAATAATTTTCCATCTAAGATAATATAGGGTTCTTTTTCTATCCCTATTATTACATTTATTTGATTATGTTATGATGGAATTATTTTTATAAAGACCTTTCTCTTATATTAATTGTTTTATGATGTCAAGATGTTTAAGAATCTCATTTTTATTATATGGGTTATGCTATGATGTATGATTTATGATTTTGTGGAACACATAATAATTGTTTCATTATGAGATGGGTGGGACCTATATATCCCTATAATGCATTGGGTAAAGATTTATATCTCATGAGATAGACATGGCTAGAATGGGAAGTTAAACTGGTTCAGTGATAAAGGACTAGAACAAAGAGTGAACTCGGTTCCGAAATGGACTTTGTCTGCTATGATAGTCTTGGCAATGAGTCTTGACTAATAAGAAATTATTTTCTATGATTACGTATATTGAAATAATGTTTCTTGTTTTAAGTTATGATTATTGTGATTACATTTCACTACTATGATTTATCCCATGTTATGATATTATGATCTCTTTTGCAGGTTAAGATTTTCAAAATGTTATGTTCTTATGAATATGATATGATTGATATTTCTTTTTTTTACCCTTACTGATCATTTGAGCTCACCCTTTTGTATGTTTTCTTTTCCCCAGGTCAGGAAGAAGGGTACTAAGTAGAATATGCCAAAAGGGACTCTATATATGATGAAATAAATGGGAGACAATGTAAATGCTTTATGAACCAGTTGTTTATGTTTCCCAGTTTCTAAAGACACTATACTTATATGGTTCTACCATGGTTTTGTTATATGTTGTAATAAGTATGATTCAATTATGAATTAATAAAAATGTATGTAATGTATGGGTTGTTATAGTAAGTGTTCATTAAGGGTACTAAATGAATATCAAATAATGCCACATGAGATATTGGAGGGGGAGGATAGAGCCTACAAATATAAAATTTTTAAATTTTCAAAAATTTATATGAAATTGGATCTTATATATTTTAATTATAAGTTTTTAGTAATATTGGAGTTGTCCCTGGATGAATGTTATTTAAAAGAAGATGTAATTTTGAGTAAAATCAGGAATACCAACTACAATTCCCCGTCATATTAGGATGAATCCATGATTCATTAAACATAGAGAATCAACAACATAATGAAACTAAATTTGGGAATAACATTGAATTGGACTCATTTTATTCTCATAATTGATAATAAAAACCTTCACTGATATATATAGTTTTAATTGTATAGATTAATATCAGAATATTCCTTTCATAGATAACATTGAATACATACTAGAAAGAATTTTATTTAGGTATATAATTGATGTCCTAGATCTTCAAGGAATATTAATTATCTTTTCAAAGGTAGTATATGAAAATAAATAATAAAAATAAATAAATATATGAAGTTATTATTTAAATTCGAATAAAGTAATTTAATTTATATCGATCATAATCAAAATTAAAATAATCTATATTAAAATATTATAAATTAAAAACATTTTTTGTAGGATCTTTTAGAATTATAAATTTATTTAGATGAATTAATACTGCATGGAAATCCCATGGAGGATCTGATTTAGTGTCTAGTTGAGGAAAAGAAGAAACACATAAACACCATATTATCCAAATTACAAGATGAATCTGCTAAATTGGTTGTGGTTGATCATTGAAAACCTATATTGATACCAAATTAAGGTCCCTATCAATATTAATAAGAATAATAAATAGAGGATTGTGTGTAAAAACTATTTGGGGACTTTCATATCTTCCATCAGACACAACCTTTCAATCTGTATAATAATTCTAAGGGGATGGACACACATCATACTAACAGTGGGGATATCCAAGAGTAAAAGAACAAAGGAAATTCTAAGGGGATATAATTTATATAATAGTTCCAATTAACGAAATCCAATCCCCCTTCAAACTATAGGTAACAACTAAAAATAACTATTTGGGAAGGAAAACCTTGTACCCCTTTTGGGGTTAGAAAATGATTCTTTCTACTTTTTATTTCATTTTAACTTATTTATTTATTCTCCATAAAATTATCATTCATTTTTTCCATATGATTTTTTATAGGGAGGTAAATTATGAAATAATAAGAATCACTAAAATCTACCCATCCATAAAAACAAGTTTGTATTAATATTTTACATTTTTTAATCCACTGGTTTATTTTGTGCCTTATTATTCAGTTCATGTGATAAGTGTCAGATAGCTTAAAATGTGGGGATTTCAACTAGTTATGAACTCATTTATGATCAGTAAAAAATCTATTTTCATGGAAATATTGGTTTTAATACAATAAAATGGACTGTTATAGAATGGAATTAAGTGAAACCAAAATTTTAACTTTACAAAACATGCATTTTAAACATGATCTTATATAAAATAGACACTATTAAAGGGAATACCTTTGGTAGATTACTAAAAATACATTCATATACATCATTTGATAATATAGAAAAAATGGCAGTTGTGAACCCACATAACATTATGATAAAATTAAGTATGGATTGTGTGAGAAAAAAAGAAATCTATCAGTATGTTGAACATTTTCCGATCACGTGCCATGGATTTAAAAAAATATTAGAGTGTCTAATTTCTAAAGATTAACATATTTTAGTGAGAATAATATTGAACAGATATGATGATAAATTCATTTGACTTATAAGAATTTAATTAAGTTTATATCAAGGAAGTCAAAAATTAATCTTTGGTTTTATGAGCTTATGAAAGAGTGATTTATGAATTTACACCTTTTTAAAATAATAATTCCAATTAATTGAACCCTTTTTACAATACTAGAAATAAAAAATATGTATAGAATTAAATGGTACTTTGATCTTAGGATATATAAGTTTCATAACATTTTAAAATAATGAATTAATATTTTCCCTTTATCTTTTCTTATTTGTGTGTTTATAACTAGGAAGTGTAATATAATTTTTATTTTAATTCAATTTATTACATAAAATTAAAATAGTGTAAGAGTGGGAGAGGGGGAGAGGAAATATTTTTAAATTTTTCATCGATTTTTAAATATAAATTTAACTCAAAATTAGTATAAATCAATGGAAAGAAATTTATTTTCGATGATTTTTTAAATATGAAACTAGTGTATTATGTTGCATAAATATTGATTTACACTTATCTAATAAATTTTATAATTAATGGGAATGAAAATTTTCCATTTCTAAAGTCTATAATAAAATTTTTATTATGATTTTAATTACAATTATTATTATTATTGTTATTATAAATCAATTTTAGATTAATTAGATGCAGCTTAAACTATATTTGTGTTTCTAATGGTTATATATTCATAAAATGGGATGGTATTATAATTATTATCATTTTTCATATATGTATCACACACCAAATTTTTTATGAAGTAAAAATATATTTTTTTTGTTTCATATTTGATATGTAATACTTCGATGTTGGGAAGAATTAGAAAATAGAAAAGGAAACCATATATAATATATTTGTAATATCCCACGATTTTATGAAATATCTTCTTTAAAATTAATTTAAATTTTTTAATAGATTTTCTTACTTGTAATGAATATTTTATCTGATTTTATACGCAATAAAAAATTTATCTTTCATTGCCCATAACATTGAGTTTCTTTGATAACTTGTGTTACACGCAAGGCCAAGTCTTACGAGAAAAGAAAAAAACTATATATATATATATTATTATAAAATAAAATATTTTTACATTTATCTAATAGATTTTATAGCCATAAGATAAGAATAAATCCATTTTATGCATAAAAAGATGTATTTTCTAAAAGGTAATTTCACAGCCGTTTAATAGAATACTTTTCTTAAAACTAAATTATTAAACTTTTATAAAATTTATTTGTAAAAATAAACTTATAATTTTAAATAGTAATTTAGAAATTATCTTAGGATGAATTTTTGGTCTTTTTCTCTCATGTTTTATATTTTTAATGAACACTAAAAAATTCTGAATTTTAATTGAAAACTAGCTTTTCTTCTAAATAATTTATAAATATAAATTATATTTTGGATTGATTTTAAAGTAAAAATAGTCAAATTATAAACCTTATAATCCAATATAGTTCATTTGAATAATTTTCATATTGAATTTTTATATAAAAACATAGTAAACTTTTGATCTTTTTCAATTTGAACACTCTCTTTCTCACTACAACTACAGGATTAGTTTTAAATTAAATTCTTCTACTTATGGGGATTGAACTTAGAGAAATAGATTTTATATTTTTAATTATCCTAATTTATAATTTATAGTATGGTAAACTAATTTTTTACAAAATATATTAGTGAAAACAATTAAAATTAAATATTGTGATTAAGGTAAAAACAATTTTACTTAGTGGTTAACTTTAATCCTAAGGATCAAAATGACCAAGAATCTTGTAAAACCCAATTTTTTGGCCATTTTTAAACATAACCCATATTATATCAAATTTCGTTCATTATTTGAGGCATATTATGTAAGGGAGAACTCCTAATAGTGTTTTCTTTTTAGTATTTTCAAAAATTTCACTCCTCCTACACTATATAAAGGAACTCACTCTCCCCACTTATTCACACATCTCAAGCCTTTTAGATCATCCAAACCCTACAAAAATCACCATCCAACTTCCATAATATTGGCCTATAAGTCCAACTTTAGTCATAATTCTATCTAATGGAGTCTTTTGGTGCATACCAAAAGGAGTTACCCTAAGAAAATGGAGACAAAGAAACATGTCACAAGTCAAACTCAAGGTAAGGGAATACCTCTCAAAACCCTTTCCATGAGGAATATCTTGTACCTATACAAACATATTCATTTAAGATGTGTATATACATCCCACTATATATTTTATATCATAAATTTTTTCTCGTGTTAGTTAATGTTTTTTTAATGTTAATTATTCATGGGGATTATGATTCAAGTGTTCTACAAGTGATAAGGGACATTTCCTTTGAAAATACTTTGTTAATGTTTTTCCTTAAAACTCTATTTTTATTCCATTTCAATATTTTTAAATGATGTTATAAATGTTTTTACATAGACATAATATATTCATAATGAAAAGTTTATACTCTATTTTCAAATGTTTTTATACGGAATGCTTTTCTATGTTTTATATGGAATGTTTTTATAAATGAAAAAAATATTTTTTAACATACATAGAGATAATTAATTTTCATTTGTCATGAAAATTACTTAATATCTATATTATTTTTAAATCATTCAGGTTTTTTTCAAAGAAACCCATTTTCTATTTTTTGGGTTTTTTGGTATTGAAACTTTTTTTCTGTGAAACGGGTGTTTTGGTATTTAAAATGTATTTTTGAAATATTTCTTTTATCTGAAATTATGTTTCATATGTGTTTAAAAGAGTTTTAAAAAAATATGATGAAAGTTTTTTATTCATGATATAGTACTTGAATATTATATGAAATTGTTGAGATAGATACATCTTATACAAAGGGTTTAGGCCCATTATAAATCATGATAAATAAGTGATCCAGATATAACATATACAAAGTGTTGATCCCTGTTATATCTCATGAAAAATTGGTGACGCTCATATAGGTTATATGGAGGTTTGGTCCCCATTATAGCTCAAGGGTGAGCGCTATATAGATTATAAAATAGGTGATCCCCATTATAGATATCTAATGCATTGGGTAATAACAAAAATGGAAGTTAGCCATATGGTTTTTCCAATTAAAAGGGATTTATATGGGTTTTATATATATGATTCTCGAAGACACCAAATATTATTTTAATTTATTTCTATGAGTTTTAATGATTTACTTTGAAAAAAATGTGTGTCAGTTTTTCAGGTGAAAACTTTTTATTTCATATCATCAAACAAATTGAAGATAAAGTTAAACATTATATGAGTTTTCTAGTGTTTAATGGACTAATGGTTTTCAATTGATTTTCTTATTACATAAGGAGGAGTTAGGGAAAGGAATAAGTCAAGTTAAAAGTCATGGATATTTTTCAAAAAAATAAATCATTATTTATTTTATAAAATTTATATTATGGGAAAATCGATACTAATTGGAAGTGTAAACTTTTTATTTTATGGTTTTATTAGGTATGAGTTATTAAAAATTCTCTAAAACTATAAACCTGAAAATGACCTCAAAGTGAAAGAAATTAAATTCATGACTTAAAGTAAACATCATGTAATATTTAAGGAAGGGTCTTTATAGTTGGTATCAAAGGATGTTTTAAACAAATTTTGAGGATAGGATAGTGTTAATATCAAGCCCTTAAAATATATTACTTTATGGTTTAGTTGAAATGATATAGAATTTTAAGATTTCCATCTTACTTCATAAAAACTGTATATATTCAGAATGGTTTTATTCAGATTAAATAAGAAATTTATAATGGTAAGGAACCAAGAGGAAAATAAAATTCAAAATAAGTATACTAAGATTGTTGGAATTGGAAAATAATAGTTTTTAATAGTGATGGATCAGTTGACACAAGATATAAATGGTGGTATCCAAGCCCGAGTGGAACTTGATCTACAATGAAGTAACATTTCTATTATAGATCATTTCATGAGGAAACATCCCCCATAATTCAATATTTCATCTGACAAAATGGTAGATAAAGGATGTATCAATGACATAGAGAAAATATTTGAAGTCATGGGATGATTGTAACTTTTTCTATCAATCATTTTGAAGGTAAATCTAATCGATGGTGGTATTTTGTTAAGAATACCATAGAGAAAGATTATTTTGATTCTATGGTATGGTCCAAATTTAAGAATATTTTCTTTGAGAAATATTTTGCTAAAGTTATTTTGATTATTATAGAGAAACAATTCCTAGAATTGATGCAAAAATATAAAGATTTTTTTGTATATAAAGAAAACTTTAGAATATTGGAAATTTATGTGTCATAATTTATTCAAGACAATAATAGTAAAATTAATATATTTTATTTATCATTAAAACCAAGAATATTAATAGCATTGGACACATGAGAATTTAAAATTTATGAGAAAGTTGTTCATTGTGATGAGAAAATTGAAATAGAGTTTTTTAACCCTTATGTGACATGAGATGATAAGAGTAAGAAACATTCATGGTGGATTGAAAGAGATAATAAATCAACTAATAATTATAAAGGTAATCCGATAACTTATTCCAAGTTAGGTAAATTACATTTTAGGAATTATATGTAAGGATATGGAAAGTGTTACCAGTGTGGTTATTTTGGTCACATGGTTTATGACTAAAAATAAAAGAGTTCAGAAAGATTAGAGAATGATATGGAAAATAACCAGTTCATAGTATGATGTTTTAGTTTCAATGAGTTTGGACACTATGATAATGGTTGTTGAACTTACTTACTTATAGTGGAAATCATCTTGATTAAAAGAAAAAATGGGTGGTAAAATCAATTTTTACTTCTAATATTGTGGTTGGTCCATCTTTTGAAATGGATATTTCTACATGGATGTTAGTGTTTTTTGAATTATAGTCATATATAGAGATTAATAAAGAAGTTAGAGAGAAAATGTTGATAAACGGGTATGTAAATAGCTCAGTGGGAACCCCTATCTCCCATCCCCTTGGGTTTAAAGGTTTTCTTATTTCTCCCTAAATTTTAATAGATATCATGTAACCTACTTATCACTTACTTTTTGGTGGTTTTAATAATAAATCCACATCTCTTACTTTAATAGGGGTAATAACTCATTAATAAAGACCTATCACTTTATGGTCGTGAGCACCCATCCCCATTACTTTATAATGGTTATAGTAAGAAACTAATTATAATATAAGATAAAAATAAGAGAGATTTTCATAGTTAAATTACATTACAAATTTTTACCCATATCTCTCAATATGGATAGTAAAATTTAAGATAATAGATAAAAATTAATTGTAGAATATATCCTAAGAGATTGAGAATTGATATTGGCTCTTAAGTAGCCTTGAAATCTCTCGAGAATTTTTCACCAGTACATGGTTTGATTCATTGTCATCATTATTGATTTCCAAGACTAAACTCTCCTATATTTATAGCCTCCATAGGATCTAGGAACATTCTGGAATTTATATTCATCATTAAACAACATAAAACATCGATTAAATCCTATGGGGTCTACTAAAAATAACCCTTCGACAAGTGTTTTGAACACCATTGGGTAGATAGTGTACTTAATGGAGGTTTATTACTTCTAAAAATTCTCCACTGATTATTAAATGTTAAA
The DNA here is from genome assembly GCA_963277665.1 of Viscum album. NCBI lineage: Eukaryota > Viridiplantae > Streptophyta > Magnoliopsida > Santalales > Viscaceae > Viscum > Viscum album. The sequence goes on from OY728125.1 coordinate 226,737,038, forward strand.
AATTGGCTAGTCATTGGACCTCCTATAGGATTATTGGTTTTGCCTAATTCTATCGTGTAGATAGGGCTCCTCCTTCGGGCAGCCGATGAGGATCTTGTTTCCTGGGTGGTTCCTCCATATTTTCTCTAGCAATCCAGTGACACCTTTAGTCGTAAAAACACTTATTTTTCTAATAAATATTTATTTTATTTATTCAATACATCTTTTAACTTCATTTGATGAAATCAACAAATCCATCAAAACAACAAAAAAATCACTTTCCTACCAAAATTCATTTTGATTCCTTCAAGAAGGATCCTTCAATAACCTTATATTATATCAAAAAACCATGAATTTATATGAAACATAACCGCTAAAACTCACTTAAATTAAAATATTATATGAATAATTGTGATTTTTTTATCATAAAAGCACTATATGAGAGAGATATGTGCAACATATATTGTATAATCAATGAGCTCATAGTAGTTGACATGGAAAGAAGTAATTATTAATACTGAACCATGTAGATACCTATGTTCATGTGTCATTATTTATTAATTTATCAAAGTGAGGATATGTGATAAAAATTTAATTGTATTGATACTTTAATGATTCTATGAGGTTTCTAGTCTATGGGGTCTAATTATAAACATTTAGTTCATAAAAATCTACCACTAATTCACCCCTCACCTCTCAGTGGTTATCTGACCTGCGGAATATAAAGTGGTATCATAGTGAAGTTCCCTCTAAAAATAACTAATATACCATAATAAGTTTAATTATTTCCTTCTAAAAATTATTTGTATATTTCATATAATATTTTAATTAATATGATAAATAACAATGTAAAGAAAGTAAAAAAAATTGAACAATGAAAAGCATAAATCATTAATTGAAATAATTCAATGTGGAAAGCGATTATCTGCTAAAAAAGAATGTGTTGATCTTATTAATTATTTAAGTATTGGTTTTTAAAACTATTAATTTTAGGCTCATTTCAATGAGAAGTTATAGCAAATATAATATGTTTATGTAATGGAAAATTCATTGGCAGAATAGTTGTAAAAATGGAATTCTCTAATAAAATAACTAAGAGTAAAGGAACTATCCCTAAAAATCAGTAGAGACAATTTTACAATATAATAATAGAATGTAAAAATTTTTATTGATGTGAGATTCTGCATTAGTAAATTATATAAAGATAATAACAATGTAATGAAAAAATTACATAAGACTATAATTGATTTAAAGGGAGCTCAATTTGAAGTAAACATTGAAATAATCAAAGAACTTCATAGATCTATAAATTAAATAAAGAAATAATGGGAATAATATTAAGAGGTTGAATAAATAAATTAAATTTCATTTGAGTTTTACAAAGGATGAAAATAATTTTTTCAACCTGAAGTTTCCAGATCTGAATATAAAATTAAAAGCTCTAGAATTGGTGAAAACTATACCTTCAAAAACATATATTAAGAGAAGATCCACCAGAAGAAACTATAAAAGAATTTTAATTAAAACTATATTCATATCGGTGGTAATGATATCTTAAGATCCTATAGAGACTCATCTACTATACATTCATTGAGGAAAGTAACTCAAAATCCTATTCTTTTTGTTAGAGCTAAATATTCTTTCACTTATAGTACAGAATGAAAATAATAAATTATAAAAACAAATAGGTGGTTAAAAACCATGATAAAATAACAATAATATAAAGGAATTATTTGATAATATCTATAATAATATCCCTTAAAAAAATTCCAAATATTAGGGGTTATAGTCCAAAAAACTAAGCTTGTCGTGCTGGATATCTTTCACCTAAAGTGAATAGAACATAGTTAATTGGAAGGTGTTAGTGTTGTTTGAGGTTTCTATATTCATCCATTTATTAATGTAATAATAATTTAGTATTAAAAGATTCTGGAATTCCTATAAATAACATGAGAAAAGCTAACTATATAATGCAACCAATTTTAGTGAAGAAAAAAATCGGTTGAAGAAAAAATTGTATTTCATTAACAAATTTGATATTTTTGAGAACTTCTAATATCTATTCATGATTGGGGTTCATACTAATGATTAATTCTATTATAAAACTTTTAGGTATCATAGATTTATTAATGCTAAAAGAGAACTATAAAAAGTATGATGAATAGGTAATGAAATAAGATAATTCGGTCTTGAAAGAAAAATCTATGAAAAATAAAGATAAAATACATACCCCCATGAATTCGGTAATAAAGTATGAGAAGGACGTAAAACAATACTGGGATGAAATTATTATATTTTGGTAAGATATTAGACACCATGGATCATTCAAAAATGGTCATCAATTTTATCAAATATGGGTGTAATCTAAAAACAAAAAGGGAACCAATTTAGGAAAGAGATATCTAAATTGGTATCGTTTTTGACAATATTTGGGAAGGTTGTGAGAAGTTTTTCGATAAAGGAAAAGTCAAATTTGATGTAGGTTTGGTTTAAAGGTGAAATTAGGATGGTCATAGTGTTTTCAGATGTATTTAATGGATTTCCCAATGAATAGTAATGGGAAATCACCTATGATCTCTTTTTATAAACATATTTGTTAAAACATTGAATCTATAAGAAATAAGAAGCCTGAAAATGGGACCAAAGGTTGTATACCCATATTTACTAATCAATTGGAATTGGATATAAAGCTAGAGTATGATGAAAAGAATTATATTGCTCAATTTTCTTAGGTCAAGATGTCAACTCTAACTAAGAAGAAAGATGAAATTGGAAATAAGTTCATACTAACCAATGGTGATAATAAATGGATAATAAAATGGGTAGCAAGCATAAATATTCCAAGATATTTTAGATCTAAAATAAAGTAAGTTACTGGGTAGAGATAAAATTCATAGCCTTATTTCACAAACTCAGGAGCTATTAAATATCCCCCCTTGTCTAAAATTTATTTAGTGATATTTAAATGATGGGTATAGAAGATGATGAAGACCAGATAATGTACCTTGAGGGGTATCTATAAAATGTCTAAATATACTAGAGAATTATGTTTTCAATTGAATCTAAAAATTTGGGAAACCCCTTGTAAAGTTTAATGATGAGTTATGATTTCATTCTCCCATCAATGTTTTTATATGTATATTTTTTTTATCAAGGTAGAGTTCTTATCAAACCTAATGGGGAAGATATATCAATTGAAATAATTTAGTGTATTTTTTCAAATGATTATAGGTTCTTATATTTTCTTGAAAATATGTGTATGCTTCCCTAAAATTATAAATACTAATATTAGAATCACATGAAGTGAAAATATAAACATACTTATTGTATAAACATTTCAATATTGTTTTCTACAATGGTTTAGTTCATGTAGACTTATATTTTATTAGTTGATGGAACATTACTAAAAGAATTTGGATGAAAAGTTAATTTAAGTTGATGATGTATTTTTCTACAGTTCCTATATTAACTTGAAATAGTTAAGTAGTGATTCTTTCTAAAAGAATTATCTGAAATGGGATTTGATTATATCACTCAAAGGTTGATAGAAATAATTTATAGAAAATAGGGTTTTTTGAAATCCACCAAGATAAAAATCCTAAAAGGGGGAAGAATTGGAAGATAATTCCTCCCTTATATCTCAATTGGTATTAAAAGTGGAGTCAATATCAGGTGGTATCATACTATTAATGGGGAAAATAAATTTAAGGATTACCAAACTATGTAAAAATTAGGAAAGACAATCTAACCATTTTAATTTATTTTCATTTAGGGGGAGAATATATACATAAAAAATTGGGTTTATTGGAATTAAAATTTAATTGGAAACAAACACAAATGGGGAGATTAAATTTCCCAAAGGTATTTGATTGTATTTTTTTTAATTAGATGTCACAATGTGATAATTCAATGGGGAAATATTGGGTGGTGCAGAAAGAATTCACCCAATATAGAGAACCTCTATAAGGAGATCAAATCATATCATCTACTGTAATCAGTATTTACATACTCTAGGTTGAAGTTTGATTTTAAGAGAGATGGATCAAGGTTTATTAAAAAAGAGTTAAACTTGAGATGGTTGAATTATTTGGGAAAATACTTTTATTTGAGAATTTAATATGTTGCTCCACCTCATAAGTATACTAAAATTTGTTTAGAATTATTTTAAAAATTCTAATAATCATTTTTGGGATTTCAAAAATGATTTATTGAAGTTGGAGAATTCCTATAATCAACTGAAAGTAGTCTTTAAGATACATTCAGAAATATGTAATTTGGTGTTCATGAGAAAACGGAAAATTCCTAAGTGTAAGGCTTGTACTACTGGTCGTATGACTTCACTCTGAATATAAGGGATCAAGTGCTAAGTGTAAACCTTTAATTTGATCAAAAGGATTTAAACTCAAATATATAACTCTAATGATCATAAGTCTTTATTGATCAAAAATATACAATATATGGATTCACTACACATCATAAGGCTTTTAATTTTGACATATTGATAAATTAAAGAGAATATCCTTTTGGATCTGATTGTAAGAATTTTTCTATAGATCTAAAGTTTATAAAAAGTGATGCTTGTTGAACATAAGGCTTTGAACATCCCAGTGTATATTATCAATGCATAGAAAAAAATTAAAGTTCTACTGGATAAAAATTTGAGATTCTAGATTTAAAATATAATAAATATTAAAATAAATGGGATGATAAAAGCAGTGTTATATCATGGTATAAAAAACACAAACATATATATTAGTGTATAATTCAACATCGATAAAAAATATAAGCCAATCTTTATCTGTGTAAAGTTAATATAAAAGAAAAATAAAAAAGTTAGTTTAAATAATTATTTAACTCAAAGGAAACACAAATTAGGTGATCCTAAAGATATACTTTAGAGCTCAGAACGTGATTAAAATTATTCAAACCATGATATGATCTTTTTTTGTGGAATATTGAAGAATTAGTTCCACTACATATATTATTTGATGAAGAAAATGTATTTGTCAATTTTTCAAGAATAATTTTGATGAAGAACCATCAAAGTTCAATCCAAACATCAAAGTGCTTAAATAAGTTTTATTTATGGTTGTTTACTTGTTTAAGATGAATTGATATAGAAGTTTAGGAATTTTCCTAGAATGAGTTTCACACTTCGGACATTGTGAAATACATTTATATATAGTTGTTCAAAATGACATTTGGATTTCAGTGTAGATATTTTGAGAAGTAGATGAAATTGGTATAGATATTTTTCTTAATATCTATTTAGATATCTTTCAAAAGTTACATGCATTAAATAAGGGAATTTATGGAATTCACTCTGAGTTGAAAAATATGAGTGCATGAAAATCATGAGAAAAAAGTGGATATTTCATAATACTTATTTTTGGATAGCATTGAATAAAGTTTCAAAGTATCACATTTGTGGATATTGAAAATAAAATGGGATATTTAATGTATCCACTGATGCATGCTATAATTTTAGGATATCGAGAAATAAAGAAATATAGAGGAAGAAGACGCTATAATGGAATGGATGTGCGGAGAATCTGAGAAACAACTTATTGTAAAATGTTCTAAAGATCTCTCAAATAATAAGATCAAGTTTATATGGTTTATAGAATAAGATCATTGGCTAAAGAATTTGAAAAAAGAATAATAACATGACAATCATTTTGAGTTTAGTATAGGTGAGATGAATTATTTATAAAAAGAGTCTGAGGATATACCAATCATCAAAACATTTATTATCATTTGGATTGAGTCTTTAAAAGGTTGATAAGTGAGATAACTAGATGATTAGTTTACAAGAATACATAAACTGTTGAGATATTTCAAATGATTGAATTGATAGCTGTGTTCCGGAATATTATTTGGAATTTGAATACATTGTGGTGAGGAAGAATATCATTATTTATGGGTGCAATAATATCCCTGTGTTGTACAATCAATCAACTATAATAGGAGAGTGAGGATTTGAATGGAACTAGTGGGGTGGCAGTATAAATAATAATAGTGTAATTTTATAGAGATCACGTGTCTAATATTGTAATCCCACAAATATTTAATATGGTTACCTTGGTTTTAGGATGATACCTGTCCAAATACACTTATATTGATGAAAATATTATAATGTAGAATATATGAGCCTATGGGAGTTGATACAACAAAGAGTGGGTCTTACTTCCAACCTTGTAAATACTTATATTAATGTTCCTCATTTACTATTTTTTTCTGAGTGATTTTGTGTAACACAAATTTTAGTGGATAGAGACTTTAACCAATATATGTTGTTTAATTACAAATAAGGAATTCATAAAAAGTAACCACTGATTCACCCCTCCCCTCTCATTGGTTATCCATACTATGGAATATCAAATGTGAAGAGAGCTTTAAGGGGTTGAATAATTGGATAATCACTACACCAGTACACACATTAACAACATGTATGTATGGATTTTTGATTTATAGAGATGCTTTAAAAAAGGTAATAGGGTGTTTCCTTATGAAAAATGATAGTTTTATAGCTTATTCCTCAAGAAAATTACAGATTCAGGATTAAAAATATCCAACACATGATTTACAGTTATCTTGGGTAATCTCGCATTGATTATTTAGAGGCATTAACTATATGGAGATAATTATGATGTAAATAATGATCATAAGATCTAAAATTATATGATTACATGTAAGGATGTCAACATGAACCAACAACGATGGTTATAGTTGATCAAGGATGATGATAGCTCAATCCATTACTATATTGGGAAAGAAAATAAATTGGAATATCTATAAGTAGAAAGTATCATGAAACCATATCCATAATAAGAATTAAGAATATACATATATGCGATAATGATGGAAATGGGAATCACTAAGAAAGGAATAATATCTTAAATTTATCGAATGATCACTCAACCAACCATTCTGGGGGGGAATTAAGAAATTTCGAATGGATGGTGTGGTGATAGAAAATAATTTTGAAGTTTTAAGAAAGGTGAAAACCTTATAGTTCAATGTTAATGAAGAAAATATTATAATATTTTTTAGATAATTATTTGTATCATCATATCTTGAGATAAATGAGGAGATATTTACTTACTCCCATATCTTAACATTTTTTAACCAATTCAAAATCAAAAGGATTTATAGAGATATATAAGAGAAATACTGTTGGGATAATAAGAAGGATATTTTCTTCATAAACATCAATGTTTTTGGTATGTTAACAAGTGAAGTTATAAAGGAAAAAAGTATAAAGGTATTATGAAATTGTTACCCATAACTATATGAAAATGGGAGAATATCACTCCAAATTTCATCATGGGTATTCTAAATACATAAAAAGGAAATAATTTTATAATATTTCTAGTTTAATATATCACAAATAATACTCACTTCATCAATATTTCAAAGTAATTTTCACTTGATCAACTTACAATGATATAAATTATAAAAAAGGTGTGGTTGTGTGGAAAACCACTATGAATTGTATTTAGTTTAGATATGAGGTTTACATAAAAGGTTTAGAAAATTATTCAATAATCCTTGAAAGAATATTTGAGACTTAGTATATCTAATCACCCATAAACCGATGTCCAACTTGAAAAAAATATACATAAACTTTTGTATATACTGATAGATTTCAATATGGACTTTAAATTAGCATGGGTTCATCGTCTTCCTATGGTTGAGTTCTCATAAAACAATATCTTCCACTCAAGTATTCATTTGTATCCTTATAAATACCTTTATGTAAATATATATAAAAATACAACACGTGGGGATGAAGTTGAATAATTTAATATATTATGACCTTAATTGGTTAATTAAATGGTAGATAATTTCAAGTCCATTACACAATACATTAGGTAAGCAGAAAGTCAACAAAAAATCTATAATAATAATCATTAATGAGAATTGGGCTTTGTAGTGGGAGAAATTTCATTCCTTTTAATATCCCCATGGAAGATATTTGTTTAATTTTTGAAAAGGGTAAATATAATTCCATGATACAATATCCCCTTGGAGATTCTTGATTGCATCGGAGCTATGGTCTATCGACTAACCCCCCCCCCCCCCCACACACCAAACCTTTCTCAAGTTAACGATGTGTTTTACATATCCCTATTGAGGAAGTACATAACTGATCCCACACATCTTCCAGACTTATAGATGGTATATTGGTATAATGATCTCTAATATGATGATAAACTATAGGAGATCATGGATTGATGAGATAAACTTTTTTGGAAGGAGACAATCAGTCTGTTCAAAAATCTATAGTGAAATCATAATTTTGAGAAAGCTATGTGCGAACCTAAATATGTAATAAGATAAAAATACCCTCACTTGTTTTTATCTAAGTAATTACATTTTTAGGGATAAATAATTTTTAATTTGGTATAATGTTGTAACCCAATATTTTAGTATATATTTATCTTTGAATAGAGTTTATGTGATTGATAGATTTCTTCCAATGCAACAATGAACTAAAAAGAACTATGATATATTTACAAAAATTATATTAATTATATTTGATCATTATAATATATTCATTGAATTAGTGGGTATAAATATAAATAATATTATTATTAAATCTAAGTAGAAAGGGGGAAATGGAATAAAGAATTATGAGTCTTCTTTATGAGGATCATTTTACTAAGCTAAGAAAGGAGGTAGTGTTCCAATTATTTTCCCTAAAGCAAACCCAAGTTGAACTTCAACATGAAAGGATTGAGTAAAATAATATATGAGATAAGTTCAATCTCATGTAAATCTCTATGTGATCTATTCTAACTAAATCACTAACCATAAATTCCTCAATTACTTATCTTACCCTTAGAACTTATTTGGAGGTCTTGAGGAGTTTTGTAAGTATGAGTTAGGATCATATAAAAATGTAATTATTAATGTAATATATGATCTCAATATTTTATTTGGGGTTTTATAAAATAAAATTAAAAGGTTATAATTGATAAAATGTGTTGATCAATTCCCAGGAAATATGAAATCAATTTTGAAAACTAGGAATAAAATTAATTGTTGTTTAAAAGACTTATTTTTTGAAAAAATTTATTTCTATATATAAAATGTATTTTCATATTAATAAACCAAATTTATCACTATTGAATAATTTATTTAATTAAATGAACTGATAATATAAATAAATAATCAAATTAACACTCATTTATATTCTTTTTTACTTGGTTATGAATAAGAATAAATTGATTTTGTGATTAAAAATAAATTTTTTTAAATGATTTTTTTTTTTGCATTATGTGTTTTATATGAAATTTAATTTTTATCTATTTTATAAATTGAAAAAAATGTATTTATTATTTGTAATAATCATTTACAAATTCGGTAATAATTTAAATTTCATTTTTCGTCATAAAAATAAGTTACCTAAGGTAAAATTTAGTCATCATGGAAAAGGTTAAATAAGGTAAATGAGTTAAATTAACATATAAGGTCAAAAAAATATCACAAAAACTTGTTTGTAAATGAGTCTATACTAATTTTTTTATATTAATGGAATCCCCATTATCGTCCTTCCTCTAATCTATTCTAAAAAAATAAAACATTGCTCGTATTATGATCGGTTCACTACCTCCATGAATAACATATTTGATTTTTCATAATCACCGTATTTTTTGGTTCAATAACTAGATTTAATAAATAAAAAAATATTTATAAAATTATTAATAATCTATTAATATAAATTTAGAATTATATTAATGATAATAACAATAAATTATCATTGAAATTTTAACCGCCCAAAAAACAAGAAAAATGAGACATATTTAATAATTTTAATCTATTTTGGATAGTCTATATAACTATATAAAGAATGTATAACTATAATGATAAATGCTTTATTATTATTCAATTATGGAGATTATGAAACGATTTTATTACCACTTTGACAATGATCAACATGCTAAAGTAATTTGGGAGACATTGACCGAACAATTCCAAGTGTCCAATGAGATCCAAAAACTATAAACAATGAATGAAATATGATAATAAATAGACCATAAAAAATAAAATGAAAATGAAAAATTTTCTAACAAAATTATTTAATCAACATAATTTGGTTATTATATAAATTAGGCATGTCTATAAAGAAATCCAAGACTTGACGTCAGGGAACTTATGAACCACCCTCTTTTGTTTTCAATTATACCTTCTCTCTATACATACCTTCATCTATTTTTATTCAGATGTATTTATTATATATAATGTTTATATATCTCTAAAATATATAAATAGTTTATTTTCAAATTCTTTTCTAGGTTTATACGTGTTATTCTAGTTACATTAACAATTTTCCATTAAAACAAACCTGTTTAAATGGAGTTTTACAATTCCATAATTCATCATCATGTGTCACTCTTGAATTATTCTCCCTCATATGATTTTTGAAATTAATAAGTATTTAGGTAAAAATATTTTTTCTCATTTATTTATTTAATAAATACACTATGCGCTTACCTTCTTTAAATATTCTTCAATCATTTATTAAATAATGGCTTAAGATGTTATTTTTTATACCCACTTATTCACTTGTTTATTATGAATTTTATTCACTTTAACACTATATTTAAAACATATGATTTTTTATTCATACATGAACATAAAAAGTATTTAATTACTTCTTCTCTTAAGAATATATACGATATTTTCTTTGTTGTTTCTTTGAGACATGATTGTATAACTCATTTCCTTATCATGGGTTCTTATTATGCATATACTTAATATATGATTATTTTTCCTTATGTGACACATGTAATCCTATACATATTATGATTTTTAAGGGTGGGACTAAAAATATATAGCCCCAAAATTCATTGTGTATTTTTTTTTATCTCATAATATACCATATATGGTACATGGATAGTGTACGATATTATGTGGTCTTGACAGTGATCCTTAACTCATGTTATGATGGAATGTTTTATGTTGTCAATACATATCTATGATTCCATGATCTTAAGATGTTATTTATATTATTAAATGTTTATATTCTTATGATCATTGCCTTTATGATATCATTTTATGAAACTTGAATTATATTTATTACCTATCCATCATGTTTTAACTTGATTATTCCCTTAATAGTATTCATAACTTACCATTTTCTTTATGTATATATACATGGTATCCTATGGAGTAATAAAAGAACAAATATACTTAGAATAACATTATTATGATTTAAATAAATATTAAGTGTTTTATTTTTATATTGATTTATTATATATCTAATCTACTATAGACACTAAACCGATAGGTTTATAAGGTTGTTTTCTATTATTTTTTATGTTAAAATCATTTAATAATACATGTATGAAACTTAGGGTGATATAAATTCTCACTTGAGTAATGTATACTTGGGGAGAGGGGATAAGTGCAGGACTACCCATTAGAATGGAGGATTATACCTTATTCTATAAATGTTGATGTTTGGTTATTTTGTCACTCAAGGATTAGACATGTGGTGATTGATAATATCATATAACTCTAAGTCTTTACATGAAGAGTTCATATATCTTATACTTGAGATATAAATGTACATGTATAAGTATGTTTAGATTTTATTTCTGGTTGGGTAACACAAACTCATGGGTTTTGTAAAGAGTTATACATTAACATGGTGTCAATACATTAATTTTTTGATATAATAGGAAGTCCAAAACTAAATTGTTAAAAGTATTCATACAAAAAGGAATAAAACATGAGAAGTTAATTATTCCCTAAGATGAAATTTGATTATTGTGAATGTGATGTATATTAAACCCATGATACTTTTTAAATAACTCCATTTAAATAATAATTTTTTGATTCCATTCAAAGTATCACATTTCGAGACCTTATACATCCAACCGAATAGGTTCTATAATAGAGTTACAATGGATGGTATTTTGTAAGGAATGTTGGATATGGTTGACTCTAAAATTTAAGAAACTAAATCCCACAATGATATTTGATTTAAACTTATTTATGAAACCTTATGATTTTGGATATATATGGAATAGAGTTTTGTTTTTCAATATAATGGATCTGGGAAAATGGTTTCCCACTCAACTATAAAAGAATCAAAAATGGTGTGGTTTGGATGATTCCTAACCTAAATAACAAAGTTCTTGTGAATAGTTCTTGAAGGACTCATTACCTATTGAAATTTTGATCTTGTATTACTAAATATAAATGATGTATAGAGTCATCATTTTTAGTGGTAGAACTTACATTAGATGTCCTTGATGAAATTATATAAAACATTATTCTCCCTCATATATATATCTTTTCTGTATATTATGGAATACTTCAAGTTAATCATTTTGAGATACTTTATAGGTATGACCTATAATACAGTTTTAGATTTTTATTAAAGGTTGATAATTTTTATCAAAAATAAAAATTATGAGAATCTAGATTTGAATTCTTTAGAGTTCAATTTCAATAACTATGACTCATGGGAATTGGATACTAGGTGTGAATCTTACATTTTTACTAATAAACAAAAACTCAAAGATATGATGAAATTGAAAAATGGTGAAGTATATCATCATGTTGGTAATGAGTAAATTTTTATTTCATTAGAGGCCATCACCAATAATCTAACATTACCATGTGGATTAGTTTTAGAATTAGAGACCTTTCAGTATGTTCTCTCTATAAATAAGAATTTTAATTCTACATATTTTTTGGATGGGAATGGGTTTTCATTCAATTTTAATAAAAATATTTATTATATATATATAAATAAAATGTTCTATAGGATTGAGAATTTTATAAATGGTTTATATATTTTGTATATAGAGTATCCTATTTATGGAATTCTGAATAAGAATGTAATGGATGATTTTAATGTCACATACCTTTGGAATTATCACCTTAGATATATAAATGAGAAACATATCTAAATACTCCATACATATGGGTAGTTGGACTCATTCAATTTTCAATCATTTGAAAATTCTGAATCTTGTTTATTTGTAAAATGACTGAAGAATATTTTTTGGAATGGGTGAGAGGGTAAGTGAAATATTGGATCTCAAACATGGTAATGTATACAGAATAATGAGTAATTAATAAAGTGATGGTTTTATATACTTTATTACTTTTACAAATTACTTTAGTTAGTATAGAAATATGTTTATGATTAGATATAAGTATTAAACTTTTAAAAAGTCCAAATAGTTACATAATAAAGTAAAAAATAAACTTAGAAAGAGTATTAAGATTGTATGATCAGATTAGGGTGGAGAATACTTGATCCAGGAAATAATTGGTCATCGGATATATTGTCGAATTGTTTTGTAACTCAATCCTCCTAGAACACCATTGTGGAATTTTTTGTCTAAGATGATTCATCATACCCTTTTGGGAATGGTTCAATCATTGACGAGTTATTGTGACCTTCCTATTACATTCTAGGTTTATGATTTGGGGACTGTTGCATTCTTAATTAATCAATTTCCATATAAAGTTGTCACAAATACATCATATAAGATATGGTATAGTAATAATACCATTTTGTCTTATTTAAATATTTTGTTTTTGATTCATGATCATGAAATTAGGATTCTGATAAAATTGATTTTATGTATGATAGATTCATATTTTTTCTTATCTAAATGAAACCAAGGTATATTAATTCTATAATCTTGATGATCAGAAATATTTTTTGGATCTATTTGATATATTTCATGAGAATGGATATATAGATCATGGAGTTATAAGGAGTAATATTAAACTTCAAGAAGTTAAAGACCAAAAAATATAAAGTATTCCTGAGATTAAAGTTTATCTGGTTCCATAAATAATTGTGTAATAATAATAAACTAAAGCTATACAATAACCTTTAAGGTCTACAAAACTTTATCAAGATCCCAAGAGATATGGATTTCTCAAGCCTAATAATGTTAATGTAATGTTCATTAGAGATGATCCTACCACCTACTAGAATGTTGTTGAGAGTTTTGATTCTATGAAATTTTTAAAATACATGGAATCTGAAATGGAATCCAATTACATTAACTAGGTTTATATCTTATTGTATAAATTGTATGGGGTGATATCCATAGGGTGAAATTAGGTTTTACATAATAAAACTAACATGTATGGTAGAATTTATACCTATAAATCATTCCTAGTGGAAAAGGGTGGTAAGAAAATTCATGATATTGACTTTAAAGTAACCATTTAACGTATATAAATGATAAAGTTCATTCAAATATTATAATACATAGCATCTCACTTTGATTATGAGATATATCATATGGATGTCAAAATCTATTTCCATAATTGTAATTTAGTCAAGGATGTGTATATGATACACCTAAAAGGTTTTGAGGACCCAAATGAGTCTACTAAGGTTTAAAAGTTGTAATGGTCCATTTATGGAGTGAATCAAGCTTGTGAGGGTTGAAATATCTGGCTTAACAAGTGATCAAAAAAGTTTTCTTTCAAAAAAAACAAAAATTATTCTTTTGTATAAAAGTATATTATTTTGTTTTTAGTGGTTTTTTTGATATTTTATGTAGATAACATACTTCTTAAATGAAATTATATCCTGACACTTTACTTTTTAAAGATGTGGTTTGGTAAATTATTCTCTATATAATACATGGATGAAGTAACCTATATACCTGATATAATAAAATATATAGATATATTTAAGAGTTTATTGTACATTGCCAATAAACATACATTGTTAAAGTGATAAAGAGATTTATCATGGAGAACTAAAAAAGGGGGACTTTACCATTTTTATGGAACAAATAATAAGAAGGTTTATGATGGAAAGAATTCCTTATACATCTACCATATGTTATATCATGTATTCCATGTTTTTAACATGACCTGATGTCACCTAATATCTTATAATTATAAGTAGATACCATTATAATTCTAATGATAGTCACTATAGTTTATTAAGAACATACTCAAGTACTTGATAAGGACTAAGGATGTGTTCTTAATCTTTTAAGAGAGGATGAGATCTATGTATAGAGTTACATAGATTCATATTTAAAATATGAAAAGTATGATATGAAATATCAATTTAGTTTTTTCCATAAATTATGGAGTTATCTGTTTTAAGAGTTCTATAAAATATATTACAGTGAACTCAACAATAGAGGAAGATTATATCATTGTATTATATGTTACGAAGGAATCCTTTTTTATTAGGAAGTTAATTTCTAAAGTTGAAATGGTGTCAAGCATTGAGGGAGTTATTAAGCTTTTATGTGATAGAAATGGTGTCATTTCCCATTCCAAGGAACCCTAGTATCACCAAATTAACAAACACATCCTTCAAAAATATCAACTTATATGATAGATCATTAAGATGGGAAATGATAGGATCTATTGGGAGGATATAGATGACATTGTAGTAGATACATTGATGAAGTTATTGGGTCAGTATAAGCCTAATTATCATGCTTAGTCGCTTAGTATATGATTCTTAATATATTTATGTAATGGTTTTATAATGCATCATTATTTATAATAAATGTAGCTTCTATTTATCAATCATTTGTGTGTGTTGTAATTTATTTTACATGAATGGTTTAATGATAATATTCCTCTAAATTATGATTTGTAATTATCCCTAATTGATGAAAATCTTGGAGTATTATTGGATGTGATGACATGTTAATATTATAATGAATGGTGGACTCATGAGATAATAAGTATAGACTTATTATTTAGAATGACCCTCCATGTATATCCCATGGAGTGGCATACAATCATTGTTATAATTCGTGGTTCATTTTTATTATCAATCCGTTTTTAGATAAGGTTGGAGAGATACCTGGAATTAGAAATTCTATATTTGATGGATTTCTTATATATTCCATTGGATCTTATATAATCATGGGTTGGTTGGATATGTTTTTTTCTTGTCATCAGTTATAGATTTACCAATATGAGATTTGTCCAATTGTATGGTTAGAAAAGACATGTAGACCTTGATTAAATTAAAATGAGGAAATGCATGACCATGATTAGTTGAGTCACATATGATGTGTTTAGATTCTTTTCTGAGATATATGTAATTTTATAATCTTCTATATGAATGAAATGTGATCAATTCATCGATCGGGACAGTTTTTATAGAATCAATAAAGTATGAGATAGTCTATACTACATTGACATTTTTCCACGTCTAGTGGTTACTCAGTGTCATGGGTAAGGGGATTATATAGGTACACATATGATGCATATGATAAAATTTTGGTTTACATGTTCATATAAGATATGAGTGTGGTTTATGGATACCACAATCTACCCATTCATAACTTGAGTAACACTAATTTGTTTCTAGAGGCCACACATTGCTTATATCTATTAAATAGGGTTTTTAAATTTGTTTTCAACACTACTAAGTCCCATTAGGTCACATAGTTGGCCCTTTCAAAAAGGATTAATTTTTCAATTGGGCCTTGGGAAAAGGATTATGTTTTCAATAAAGTGATTCACCAAAAATAAATAGACTTTGATAAAACATATCCAAAAGAGTTGTGATATTTTTCATAAATGTTATATTAATTTTTTGGTGAAAGTGTAATATTTTTGTAATTTCACTAAAATGATATATAATACTAAATGATATGACCTATATAATATGAAATAATTTTCATGTGATGAAAAGTGTATAATATGATGTTCTTATATCATAAAATGGAATAGGATGGCACTTATGCTTATATTTTATAATATGACAAAGCTTATGATAATCATGGGATGTGATTTCATACATCTATCATTTGCCTATCTGTATGGTTTCTTAAGTTTATGATCCATGATATGAATTATTTATTGAATGGTACACATTTATTGAAATGTTCAATGATGAACATGCCAATAGTATGTAATGTATAGGTGTTATGAGATGGATCATGATACATTAAATATGGATAATTATCTTCATTAATGAAGGTCATTATGGAAGCCTATATAGTGGAAGGGTTTCCTCCTGTTGGTGTACCCGATTCTATGTGAATATAATAAAATCTCTCTTTCACTTGAACTTCCATTCATCTTGCAAAGAAGGTGTTAGCACCCCTTTCTAGAGTTTGGGATCCTCTCATTGTGGTCAAGGATCTAGGGCTAGTGTACTACCTATAGAGGTTGTAAGTATTCATTTAATTCATAGGTATTTGTTTGTCTCTTTGGAATTATATATCATTATATGTATGGAGTTTATTATTCTTCCATTCAAGTTAATTCAATTGATGATAGATCCGGAAAACAATGGGTTGTTTTTATACCATTGCTGATTTGATGATCCCCCTAAACCGATTACAACAATCCTCTTTATCTCAATCACATTTTTATATTTGAGATGTAATACTAATTCCAAAGTGTCATTCTTATAAATTTGGATTATATCTTCTTCCATCACTAAAATATAATTCTCATGGTATAAGGATCCAATAACGCTTTTTTGTTCATCCTTTTAAATCAAGATAGTGTGATTACAAATTCTCAAGATAATTTGGATTTTTTATTATCATTCTAATTCAATATTTTTATTATTATATAAACCAATTTTTGGGTTTACTAGGAACCTTAACATCAGTCATTGTATATGAGAAAAATAAAAAAAAATCATCCAAAATCCACAACTACAACTAGATCAAAAAATATAACCCTGTTTATGAGGTAAAATCATCACTGGTGATCATTAATAATATTGAACAATACTTTTATGATAGATATTTGTGTTTTTAACCACTTAGTGTTGTATCTAAGTATGTTTCAAAAATCAACATGATTTATAAGTCTTTGAAACTAAAAACCATCTTTTTCAAGTATTATTCATTATAGAAACCTTCAGAATAATTATGAGAAGTATGAATATCAAATCATATATTTAGAATCTCCTCACACTATTTCATGTTATATTTAAAGTAGTCTTCTATGTTATCATCAATGGGAAATGTTGTTTTTTAAGAATTTTGATTTTCAGAGATAATTACATCCATGATATTTACATTATTCTTTATCTTATTATCATGGAACCGATAACTTCATCCATTAGGAATATACCCAATAAATATACCTTATTTTGTTCTTTCATTGAACTTCCCATAAGGATTTCCTTTAATCTTGATATATAATGGGATACCAAATACCACCAAACTACTAAATTAAAACTTCCTTCCAAACCATAAATCATATGGTATACTAACCCAATTGGGTTTGAGTAAGCACAAATTTAAAATATTGACATCTTCTGATGTGTTTTATCACTAAAAATATTTTTGAAATGTCATTATTTAATTGAATTTTTCTTCCTATATCAACCAAGATCAGATTATTTCCCTCAGAAACATAATTTTTTTGGTGTATATAAAAATATATTCTTGTCTATTATTATACCTCTCAATATATTACTGAAACTCTTCATTTTTGAATTAAAATATATAATCAAATTAGAATCATTTAAAAACATACGTAGTTCGATTTTCATAAATACTACAAATTAGTTTGAATTTCTAATGATTTTATGATTTACTCAATTTAAAATGGAAAAAATTCAAATAAATAAATTCATAAAAAAATTGAAATATTTATCTTCATTATTTGGCTTCAATATCATTGGTCCACACACATCTGAATGTACTTACTCAAGGGGGTTATTAATTTATATATCCACTGACTTGTGACTATTTTTCATTATTTTTTCCTTGGTAAATGTAACATATGTATTGATTCTCCATCATTGTATCTTTGGTATATTTCTAATAGATTTATTATTGAAAATACTAGCCATATTATTTCCCCAAATCAATAAGTCTTCTATGATAAAGTTTTTTTTCCTTTTTCAGGATCATCCAACAAAAAAATTTATCTTCATAAATCTAGAATAAGTTACAATGTTTTCATTGACCCTTCATTATGATCATTCTATCCTTCAAACTCTTCATGAAACATTAATTTTTTTGGAATATCACCTTCTTCCAATTATCATTAAGTTGAGAAACACTAAAAATATTATATTACAACCCATTGAAAAAGATAACATTATTGAATTTATTCTTACCAATATTTTTGTATCATATTCCTTTCACTTTGATTGATCCTTATTTTTTAAAAGTGATAGTGCCTATATCATAACATTAGATAAATTTCAATATATTTTTATTATAGGTCATTTTTTATGAGAAACCACTATCAAGGATCTATATCTTCTCTCCTTTTATAGTATTTTAAGCTAACTAAACTACCATAACATGTTATTATTTATTCCTCCTATTAAAATATTTATAATTTAATGTGTATTTAGATATCTAATTATCATTACAATATATTTTTGGTGTTGTTTAAAAAATTGTTGAACCAATCACTAGTAATTCAAGAGAATCAAAATAATTTTCCAATTATACCTTCTCTTTTTTATTTTGTATTAGATGGTTTATTTAAATTTTAGTTTTACACTCCCTAGATTAAACACCTATATTTTACTGAAGGAGTGAAAAATTATACTAGTATAATATGATTTATTTTTTCATAATCCACATAATAAATATATTCTTTCAAAGTGAAATCTCCTTGGATACAAAATATATTATTAAAAAATATCTCTTTGAGTTACCTATTCGTTTGATTTCCATTATTGTTTTTTAATATTGTCATGCTTAGAATCATTTTCCTTTAAATTTACCATTCCCATGATCTTGTACTCAGTACCCTTTTATTTCAATAATTATTTTCCTTTATAATGTATCGCATCATTAATAATTTTGGAAATGGTTTTATACTTTCTTTTAGGTGGTGTAATCACCTTCTTATTTTATTTTTAGTTTTTAGAACCACCAGAATCAGATGTATGGGTGTCCAAAGAAGTTTTTATTTATAACATAGAATAATAATAGGGCTACCAAGTATCATTAGAATCTTTCTATACTATTTTAAATCTTTCATAAAAAATATTCACTAAATTTTTGAACTCCATAGCTTTAGATTTTCTAAATGAATTTTCATCTTCAATGACCATTACCTTAATAATGTTTTCCTCCTCATTCTTATAAATTATATTACCTGTGGTAACCTCAATAATTTAGTTTATTTCTTTGATAATTACATTTATATCCCCTATATTTATTTTAAATTCAATAATAATCTCTATAATGTATTTATATTTTCACTCATCGAGTATTTTCATTAATAAATCATTATTTATCATTGATGAATAATTTCCAATATTGATTATTCTACTTTATTCCAAAAAAATAGTGATCTCTATTCTAAGTTGAAATTCTTTTATTATTTTCTTATTATTTCTTTCCTTATGTTCACTAATCCCTTCATATTCTTCTCCTCTTGAGGAATTTCAAGGTTTTTTTAATTTTTAAATAAAGTTCGTTTACCCTTTATTATTTGATTCAACTTTATTTATTTCACTCTACTCATCACATGATGTTGAATATTATTATGAGAAAATATTTTTATTCATTATATAATTTAATTTTCCTTTTCCTTTGAATAATATTTATCTAATGAGCCCATTATATATCTCTTTATTTATAGATAATGTTTTTCATTGGTTACCCTTCAACACTGCTTTTTATTTCTATAGGAAACCTTCTGAAAAATAAGAATTTAAATAGTATATTTTCACTATATTTAACATTACAAAACTACATTCTTTTTGAAAATATAGAGATAAATTCTTCAAAATTCATGTAATCATCATCTACAATGGTTTCTTCCTTATCATAATTCTTTGAATCAACATAAATTAAGATTTTTGAAACATGTAATGTGGTCTCATTATCTATTTTTAATTTTATTCTTACAGTAGGTCCTCTTCTAATCTCAAATTTAATCAAAATACTATTGATATGTTTTATGGTCCGCTCATCTAAGTCTTGATTTTTCAGGGATTAAATCTACACATGTAATTTATCAAGGAGGATTCTCATTAGATTATTCAAAATGGTAAAATATTCAATAATTTGAATGTATCTTCGAATTGAGATTATAATTTTGTTTAATCAAATAAATAATACATCCATGGATTCATCTTATCTCATTTATATATATTGAAATAGATCTCTCTAAGTTTAAAACAATAACTCTTTTAATTTTATCTCCTTTATGGATATCATAGAGTTTCCTCTAGATTCTATATGACGTGTTAATTCCCATAACTCATGTAAAATCATTCATTATGAGTGATGAGAGTAAATCATTATATTATTTAAGTATATCTAATTTTAACCTATCAACCATTCAAAGTTTTGGTGCTTTGATAACTTGTATAGTGGCATTCGGGTTGAATCCTTGACGATGGTACAAATTTTAGAGTCAATTGTTTATGATTTGTATTTTTAGAGGGGGGATTGTTTGCAGATCTTAGATGAAATTATTAATTCAAGCTATTTTATTTAAAAAAATTATAATAATTATTTAGAGTTCATTATTATGTATTTAATCTTATGATACCCTTGAGCTTTTCTTTATATTTCATTAAATTAATAGCCACTTCACAAGATGATTTTGATTGGAATTCCCAAGCGTTGACGATTTAATCCAAGAATTAACTTAACTAGGGTAATAATATCAATCACCATTTGTTTATGGTAGTATATTTAGGGTTCCAATAATACATTTAATCAACAAATTAAATAAAAAATTTCATTAATTCATGAAATTTTAAATTTAACATACACAATGTTAACCTAAAGAATATTCAATGAGCAAAGTATCTCAATAACTTAACGTCACTTAATTATGAATCACCAAAATGGATGATTTACTCATAAATTAATATGTTTATTAATAAATTTTAATATGATTATGGTGATGAGTTAAAAATTGAATAAAAATAATGGGATAATATAAGAGTAGTGTGTCGAAGACACATGTGGACGGTAAAGATAATTAAAACACGCTTTTGACTGAAGGAGAAAGAAAACAAGGAAAGGTATTTTAACATTATTAAAACTATATTAAGAACACTAATATTATAAAATATATTATGAATGATTATAATGAAAGATGAGGATGAAACATGCATTAAAATCCAAATGAAATTGGAAACAACTTATGCGATTACAATTGAAAAGAACACAAAATAAAATGAAACCAAAGAAAGGAGGAAATGTATCTCAATTGAAAACTTGATTATGGAATATCTTACAAAGAATTTTTTAGGGCCTTATTAATGAAGATGTATCTTCCTAATATCTTAAATTACAACACCTTTCAAGGAGAATAGGGGGATGTAGTTATATCCTAAGGTGGTGGATTTTTTGTATTCCCAATCATCCCCTCCACTGGAATCTCTAATTTTACAATTAATATAGAAATATATAGAGAAATATTATTCTTAAAAGTTGTATATATTAATTTTTAATTTCCACCCTAAAAATTTGGCATCCATTAGACTTGTGTAATCAAATTTATGACTACTTTACTAAACATTTTGTTGCTCTGTATTTTTATCCAGACTTTTTGATGTCAAAAATGTGAATATGCTTATGGACAGGAACATACCCTTAGATAAGAAAACTTTCTTATAAAAATTAGTGCACCTACAAAATTTATATCACAACATAAATTTTTAGCACAAATTTTAATTTAATTTGGATAAAATTCAATAAATGTGGTATGCTTCTAATTACCAAACATAATTGTGGGTTGGATTTCAAAGCATCAGTTGGTCCCCCTCTTGGTGGATTTGGGTCTTCAAATATTTATCCATGATTTTTTTATTAAATAATATATTGATAAGTTTCATCCAATTTGGGATTCTTTATTGATCCCCTAAATTATATCTTCTTGGTTGGACCAGTTTCCATCACAGATTAAATGGGCTTTATTGTGTGGTCCATATATCCTTTTATATGACCGAATTATCCAAATCTCCAGTTGAAGGATTTGCTGAAGATTTAATTGGGAATCCTAAAAAACAATAATTACATCATTTGGAATAATATATTTAAATATATGATCAAAACAGTAAAATATAATTTAATTAAATGAATTTTTTCATTTATCTTTATTTAATTCTATAATCGAAACATAAACATTTAATAGAAATTAATTATTTTTAACTGCCAATTATTTTATGGCAGTAATTTATAATTCTTAGAAATAATTGTGGGCTGGACTTTAAAGAATCGGTTAGGCACCCACATGGTGTATTTGGGCCTTCAAATTTTTATCCATGATTTGTTTGGATATTAATGAATATGTTCAAGATTTTCATCAAAGTTGGGATCTGGATTGAGCCTTGAAATTCTATCTTCATGGCTGGTCCAGTTTTTATCACATATTCAATGGGCCTTCTTGTGTGGTCCATATTTCCATTTATATGGATAAATTATCAAAATATATAGTTGAATTATTTCTATCATGTTGCATTAGCAACCCTACAAAATAATAATTATATCATTTAGATTATTATATTGAAAGATATGGTCAAAAAATTAAGTTTTGGCTAAATTAAATGAATTTGAAAAATGATCTTTATATATATTTATGATCAAAACATGAACATTGAATGGAAATTTATCATTTTTATGTGAAAATTATGTGATGGGAGAAATTTAATGTATTGAATTAAAATTTACTTTCATTATTTTCCCATCGACACTGATATTATTTTGTTAAGTAAAGTATAGGTTCTCTAAACTTTAAGGAGATTAACACCATTATTGATTATACCATGAATGTTCAAGTTAAGTGACAGAAGATATGGATCCATCCACTATATCTATAAATATAATCCCTTAACATAGAACATTGGGTATCCCTTATTGTTAGTGATATTTTTTGACTTCGTATATATTTTCGATCAAATATATAACCTATAGAAAGAAAACATAGATCCTCAGGAAAGTATTTGAAACGAATACCTTAAAACCAATTGAATAGTTCAAGAGAGAGAAACCATCCATTGAGAGGGGGAATGAATAATTAGAAACTAGAAAACAAACACTACTTCTCTATTTTCTATATCCTTGGTTAGTGTGAATTAAATATAAAGTTTATTTTTTTATTATTTGAGATTTATTGACTAATAACACACATAAGCATATGAATTTTTACAAGGATTACACTCCCTTATTATCAAGTGGTAATTATTTGGTGTTCATTGGTTATTATCCTACTATACATATTCTAATTTTTTGTCAAAGTAACATGGATGGAGAAAGATAATTGTCTTGAAAGTTTTATTATAGGATGAACAATGGTTATAAATAATATAAATTATTTTCACTTTCCATGAGAAAACTTTCTCTAGAGTTTGGTCTTGGTGTACATCCTTGATGAAAAAATATTAAAAATGGATCCTTTCTAATATAGATCTCTATCTCACAATATCTAGGGTTTTATCCCTTCTCTATCATCACCCCCTTAGAAAATTTGGGCCTCTCTCTTATCTTCCCTCATATTCTTCCTATATAAACCTAAGATTTACATTGTTTCTCTTTGTTTCTTATGGATTATTCATCATTGATACTTTTTCTAATTAAATGGTTTTTGGTTGTTTGTTCCATGTCAGGGTTCCATATTCATTCTTCATTGGTTTTAGGGGTTATGGTTATGCCACATAATTATTGGCCACATCGTATCTATTTGTTTCCCCTTCTCACTGATGGAGACTTCCTTGGGTTATCTATTTTTCTTTATCCCTCAATTCTTATAGAGGATTGATGAGGTGTATCCACCCTTATTAACAATGTTTTACCTCTTTAACCTAAATTTGAAGAACAGGGGGATTTTGGGTATTCCTTATATTATTCACTTTTGGTAAAGGATAGGGAGATAGAGTATAATGTGAGTGGTTATCCAATGGTGAATTTTGGTTTGTCTCACAGGTTGATGGGGTTGGTGGTGGTGTGTTGAATCTCCAGTTGATTCATTAGTTTTATGATGTTATCTATAGTTTTATTCTTCATTGTAATCATTTTTATTCTTCATGGTTATTTTAGTTATCTTTTGGTTTTATTCTTTTTGGATGTTCCGATTTCGATTATCAGTGCATTTCTCTTTTTGGTATCTAGTTTCCTTGGAAGTCACTTAGTTATGGTGGAGGATTCTTATATTGATAGAATGAAAATGATATCTTTAAATGATTAGTATTTTTCCTCAATATATATCTATTTTGACTTGGTGATGATTTCAATGATGTGTGATTTTTCTTGTTCACTAGTGGTCTTTGGTGCTGATGGTTGTTCTGTATGGTGGGGTCCTATTTCGTGTGCCTAGTTTTTCTCAATGTTCAAAGTATGTCTTGTGGATCTACCTATAGGTTACTTTCTTGTAAAAGATTCTAAGTAGGTTTTTAGCAATGGACGTTGTTTGTATTCAATACAATTTTGGTATTCTACCTTGATGAGTCTATATGGGGTCGTGTTGAGCTATAGTTACCCAGTGCTACTTCACAACTAGAATATGATCTTAGTTTGGCCATTTGAGTTAGTGGTTTTATTTTTTCGATAATGTTGTGGTTCTCCAAGTTGGTTTGTATATTTCTTGTGTTTTTTTATTTTCCCAATGGAATGGTGAACAAAATATGATGTGGATAATTTGGGGGATCTTCCTGAAAAATGAGGGTGATGATCACTAATGATGGATCTGGTTTAAATGAGCAAGATTCTTATCAATGTAGGTAGTAAATGCATGCTTTGTGTAATCTAAATCGATCGGTATTTGATGGTGAACCTGGTGAACTTCGAGTAATGTGTGGCCTGGATGTTCATAGGAGGCATAGGGAATGACAGGGATTTGTGTATGGTTTTCCTCAAGCTTACTTCATCTTGATCTCTGTGTCCACTGGGTTTTCTTATTGAAATTTGAAAAGTTTTTTTATTATAACTTTTTAATTTTGTGTAATTTTTAATGTGGTTTTTAGTTGATTTATTCAATGGTAATTCTATCTTAGTATAATTTTCAATGGTTCACATTCAACCAGAAAAGTGTTTTTTATTAAAAAAAACAAAAATGGATTTATATTGTGTTCCATTGTCCATATACTCAAAATATTATTAAATCCTATATGGAATGATCCTACAATAGGTGACCCTATCTTTGTTTAATCATGTACAGACACTCTTCATGTCATTTATTTCTTATTTATAGACACAACTAGCATTATGGTTTGACAACTAGGGTTACACCATGATCCTCAAATATGAAATATATAGTAGATAAAATCTCAAAGAAATAGATGTGAATCATAATATATTTTTCTGATTTTTTGGAATGAATGGTAGAATACAGTATGGTATCTTTAATTTTTCCAAAACTAACAATCCACCAACAGCATCCAGTCAATATGCTTACAAATTGGATTTTTCACTATGGCATGTCATAACTCAAATATATAGAACTATTAGATCATAAAATCATTTTAAACCAGGTTTTAGTTATATAGTTTCTTATAATTCATCAATTTCTTCTTTTCTTCTTCATGCATTGCAGTGTGAACCACTGTATCACACCACAAAAACCACTTCACTCTCATAGTAGTGTTACCCTTAAATATCATGGTTTTTTTTATCAAAATATTTTAATCTCCATAATAATCATTCTTACCATTACAATGAAACCATTACAAAATTGATGTTATCCTTCTCTTATTGCATCATTTTAACTTTGCAGTGTAATCATCTTGTGTGAGATTGACTCATTTTTCTTCTACCATAATTACAATGCGACAAAGTCATCAAAACATGACCTAAAATATAATTTTCATAGGGTGTGAAAAAATACATTATTTCCCTAGGAAAATTTTGTTGTAGTGGTAACCTAAGGTTTTCTCAAGATATAAGCGCTCAAAAATCAATTGTCACTTAAGAAAAAAAGTATTTAGAGTTTTTTTGATTTCATTAAATGAAATGGAAATAATAAAATGGAGTTTAGTTGATAAATAAATTAATGGGTTCAATATTGAACATCTATTTTTAATTTTATCATGTTCATTAAAATAGTTTACCTATCTTCTTATTAATTCATAAACGAAGGATTCTTATATTGATTCATCAAGCACCTGAGGTTGCATGTTATTTTGAAGACTAGTCAAACAGTAATTATAGTTTGGTCAGGACACTTTATTTTATGTGTGTGAAGTATCAAAAATAAAAAAACATTAAACCACTCCTAAACTACTGTTGAGTTAACCAATTAGTTTTTGGTTCTCTTGGTAAATTCAAAAGTAACTCATTACCTTCCCACACATGCTAATAATTGTTATATACTCACTACCCAGTACAAAATATTCCTTTATAGACAAGTTTTACTAGGTGTAGTGAGATTATAATTTACCATACTAAGTAGTAAAAAATGAAAAATTTCAAAAACCTTAAACAAAATTATATTAAAATCATTGAATAGTCATCAAAAACTGAAATCAATCAACAGAAGATAATTTCATTCATTAAGTTCATGAATTAAAGAATGAAAATGGATCTCCTTATCTTCCCTAATCACTCATAATTTACCACTCCATTTCAAGGTTAATAAGGATAGAGTAATAAGTCTAAATTTAGAAAAAATTACAATAACTAAAATAAAAAAAACTGGAAATAGACACAGAAACATGGAAAGTTGATTTACTTTCTTATAAAGTCTCTCCAAATTTTCAAGACCATTAGATACCCTCTCATTTGGATAGTCAGATCCATATGTTATACTTGGTTTTTGAATTTTTATAAAGTTTTCATCTACCTTATATATTTTCCCATAAATGATCCAATGATCCTAGAAAATCCATAGCTTCTTTTTTTTGTTCCAGATTGAAATATCATGCAAATTATAATCCAAGTAGTCACCTCAAATTGATTTCATAAATACTGATTTCGAATCCCAAATAATTGTATTAAAGTGAAGATGATACTTATTAAGTCCCTATATCACATCATTATTCCACTAATTTTCTCAAACCTATGATGGTTTTGAAGGTTGGATGATGTTTAAAAAAGTTGAAATTCATTTACACTTGGGCTGAGAATAATTCTTACAAAGGCTTGTATGGTATTTAAAAAGACATGTATATGAATTGTCTAATGCTTATAGTTGCAAGATTCATTCTTACAGGATATCAACTGATGGTTACATAGTATATGGACGGTGGTTACATGGCATGTGGATAATGGTTACGTAGCATGTGGGTGATGGTTGTGTATCCCATTTTTTTCACATTCCTTCAGGATTCTTGGAGGATAAATCCATAACAATCCTCCAAGAATCACAACTTTATCTAATGGTTATATTATCAATCATAGAATACAATGTCACATTCCATTCTCTAAGCCTTCAAAATAGTAATATAAAGAATAATCCATCATAATACACTCTTATTAATTTATAAAATAAGTAAATTCAATTCCCAATTTGGATATTTTAAACAATATTCACATGATCGAATTCTTTGAAACTTTAATTCCAAAACTCATTAGAACTAAAACAATAAATAAGTATGAAGTAATAAAATAAATTGAATACTGAAAATATATTATGAATTTATAGACTATTTCATGACACTTATCATATTAAATAATCTGATTCTTCCAATAGTATTATTACGGTGTGATAGAAACAATTGCAGCATGGTGCCTTCACACTCGAGATTAATTTTTTCCCATGAAATATTAACTTGAGACATAGTGAAAGATAATGAAAAACTCAAATTTCAAGATCACGATGCTATGAAAACCAAAACCATGTATAAAAAATAAAAACTTGTATCCTACACTGATGGTAGATATTGTTTTCATATTCGATCATTGTTTGATTAAGATCATTGAGGAACAACCAAAGGACTATTCCCACTGGGATGTATCTACAGATTGAATGAATCTCAAAATTCTTTGGTGGGATCCTCCTCATAACCATGATATGCTGGTATCTCTACAAATCTAAGGAGGGAAAAGGAAGAGATATTTTGAGGAGATAATTAATCAAACAAGTTCCCATCTCAATGGATACAATCCATTTATACTAACCTTGGGATAGTCCCAATAATTCAAATGCATTTACTCACACATTATGTAATGTATTAGTAATGATTTTTTTGTTCATTCATTTGACATACAAATGGACCATCGATTCTCTCATGAATTTCATCCATTAATGAAAGTTTTATGATAATGATATCCTTACTTAGAAGATTTTTTAAACATTAATGTTTAATGTTATAGTTCCTTTGAAAATCATAAAATATGATTCATACATATCAATGCACTGTAATATCAGCATATCATATGGCCTGATATTTCTAAGGGAACATTGGTATGATTTCCTTATATTATAAAGAATTATATACCCAAAATGCATAAAACATGCCTTTTCAATATTTATTACATACCTTATGGCATACACATATCATACCATATGATATGTAATTAACATATCATATGTATTAATGGTATATCATCAACACAATGAACTAAGATTAAGATAGAATAAAAGATAACACAAAATGAAATTTATTTTCACTATTAAAGAATTCAGTGAGAGAAATATATGAAATCAAAGAATTTATATTTAGATAAATCATATGAAAAAATATATTTTTAGACAACCAATAAGACAATTGGATTCTCCCACATCACCCTACTGTAAGATCGAACGTAGGAGACTCTATATGGTTTAAAAACTGATCTTCAAAATTTCTCTCCCCCATGACTGAGTGTACAATAAGTTGGTAGTATATGAACCATAATCATCACATTTATTATAACTTTCACACACCCCAACAACTCAAAAATATATAAAGTACCAAAAATATAGAAAGAAATAAAGAACACAAAGTATTTTACATGATTCGAAATATGGCCTACATGCATAGGGGAACCTAACTACTACAACTTTTATTATAAAAAATATATTACAGGTGACACAAACATATTCAGAAAAAAGTAATCTTGACAAACTTCTAAGCTCTCTAATAAAGTATTAGTTTAGAAATGTGTTCTTATCTCTCGTAATTGAAGGTCTTGTTTACTTATATACTAAGTTCTAATCAGTCAACATGTAATACCTTCTCCACTAAAATCATAGATCAAAAACTATGACCACCTGAGCTTTATTACCATACTAATCACCCTTCAGTGTTACTAAACTTCTAGAAATTCAAATATTTGTCATAGAAATCTCTATGGTTCTACTACCATTGGATAATTTATGATTTTACTACCAACACATCATGTATATCACTTCATTATTCAATGAAACAAATTAAAATGAATGTAATTATGAATGATGAAATTATGTTTAACTAAAATTAAATTCATCTTCTTATAATCCTCCACTTTAAGTTTGTTTTAGGGAACCTCGGTAACTCTTCATACTAGTATGTAATAGAATTCCCCATTCTACTTTCCTTCATTTACCCAGATCCCACTAATACTTGATGTTACCTCAATATTTCCTAAATTACTTCATTGATGAATATATCTATTATATTGTGGATTCCTAATATATTTGGTAGATATATATTCTTCTATTATAGTAAATATAATATAAAATAATACTTCAGGTCTATAGTATTTGTCCAAGAATGGATCGTTTTATTTTTATCCTAGTGAATTTCACTTTGGTAGTCATAGTAAATAATTTATCCTTCCTAAACCCTTCTGAGATCCTTTATAAATATCTTTAACCACACCATTTCTTTAATATATTCCATTGAAACTACATACTCAACTTTCTTTGAGCTTAGTGTAACAAGATTTTTCAACTTCGATGACAATATAATAATCTTTCCTCTAAAATTATACACAAATATAGTTGTTTGTTTCCTTATATCTATGTTACCGGGAAATTTTGAGTTCATAACCCTTGTAAAGGATCATCTATTCCATAGTAAATAGATTGATTTTATAATTCTTTAAAAAAATTCTTCTACTTCACAGTTTCCTAGTGTACTTTCCCCATATTTTCCATGTACCGACTTATAAATCCCACTACATGGGAAATGTAAGGATAATTAAAAACCATTGAATATATAAAATATCCAATAGTTTATGCTTGCGGTAGTTTGTCTATATACATGTAATCAACTACCATTGTTAGTTTCTTTGACTTGGATGTTTCGAATTGAACAGTAAGAGGGATTGAAACTAGTTTACATATATCCATCCCAAACCATTCAATGACCTTCTAGAAAAATCCTTCTTGGATAGTAATGAAGATTCTACTCTCTTATCTCTTTTGATCTTAATATCCAATATATTCTTTGTATAACTATGGACTTTCATCTCAAATCCTCAAATAAATAACTATTTAGATTTCAAATTTTCCATGAATCTAATCAATATATCAAGATTTCATCCATATATAAGATAAATATGATGAATATCTCAATTTCATATTTCTTCTAGTGACAATAATAATCCACATTGTACTTATTCAACTCTTCTTATGACATGAAAAAATGGAATTATCAATTCCACTATCAAAGTTCCAATTTAAATCCATATAATCATTTATTCAGTGTACAAACCAAATTTTGGTTCCCTACTACTATTAAACCTATTGGTTGTTTCATATAGATTTACTACTCCAACTCACCGTGAAGGAAAGATGTTATACATCCTTCTACTACAGATATATATCTTTTAATGTCAACATACATAAAACTATGAGATGATAAACTTCTAATTTCACTCTAGACCACAGCTTCTTCATACCTTCCTACCCAACTGTATATTTTGGACTTTATTTATTAATATAAGTTGTCATGTTGGGTTTATCTATCCAAATCACCTTAGGAATTCCAAAGTGCAACATCATACTCATAGCTTTCTCTATTAGAGTCTTGTTCATTCTTTCAGCTACTCCATTTTGTTTTGGAATCATGAGGATGATGTTCCCATGTAACATCCCCCCCTTCTAACAGAACTTATAGAAGGTTTTTTTTGTGTACTCACCACTTTTTCCTTCTAGATCCACTTTAACTTCTAACTATATTCTCTTTCTACCAAATATTTCCATTAAAAAAACATAAAATGCATTAAATTTATCTATAAAGAAGTAAATAAAAAAATTCTTGTATAATCATCAATAAAATTAAGAAATTAAATAAATCTATAATGAAATTTAATAGGGGAAGGTCCCAAAACATATGATTATATAAGGTCCAAATTTTGGTCCCAGGGATTCCAACCATCTAAGTTGAATGACGCACATTTTTACTTTTCCACCAAACAAATTTCAAACTTTATATTTTCTATGTGATAGAGTTTAATTATACCCTTCTCCTTAATAACATTCATTTCCTTCACATAGAGGTGTCCAAGCCTACATTTCCATAATTATGTGTCATTGGATGTTAAAATTATGACCATTTTAATTTTTTTATTTCTAGTCAATTAAAGGGTCATGCCCTTTACTAATTTTTCAATCACAATGGTTCAATACCCCTACCTCCAAAGGTATCCCTCAAAGGACAACAAAGTTTAAAGGGAGATAATGGCCCTTAAGTCTCACCTATAGTAGGCACTGGGTTGGAGACTAGCACCTTGGGTATAAAGAGGTTATACATATAGGAGAAATTACCCTCAACAGAAAGTAAATTAGGATCATGGGATAGGATATCAACCAAAAAACAAATACATAACATAAAAAAATGTAAAATACAAAATATATCATAATTCATGTAATTTCATACAAATAGAACTGAAATTCTCAAAGTAAATCTCCAAAAACAATTATTTAGCATCACCTCAACAAAATCTCCAATGTCTAAGATAGTAATGTCATGATCAGTACCCAAAGTCCCCTTGGATACCTAAAATGAATTATATATATATATAGGGTAATCATAAAATTTACACTCATTAGTATCATACAAATGAACACTCATGGAAATGTGATAAAAGAGTACTAATTCCCTAATGAGAAAATAGTGTAATCAATAAGAACCTAAGAGGTCACCTAGTTCCTAGATTCACTATTTACAATTCAGAAAATAATGTTTCCATGTAAAATAATATAATAATAAGAATATTAATAAAAGGTTACTTGACACAGATTTCCCACTAATTTTCCACTCTCACTCCCTAACATCATACATCTTGGCACTCTCATCCCATTCATATAATTCTACCTAAAGACACCTGGGAAATGCTTCATGCAAAGAAAATTACATGAAACTAGCCATCACATCCCACCCAAAGAAACCAATAAAACTTCATCATACCAAGAACCTCACGTGAAACTTGTCATAACATCCATATCCTTCCTTGACCACTACAATATATCCAGGATAGTAAGGTCTCATTTACATGAAGTGCATCAATTTCATGCCCTCATCCTATTATGTGTAACCCCCACTATAAGACACATCATCAGTCTCACTAACAGGACCATAAGTTCATGATATTTATCACCCATTATATATTATTCATAATAGCCACACATCTAAGAGAGATTTAGGAAGAGGGGGTATCTAGCCATCCATCCTCACCATATCGAATATTGAGAAAAACACAACCCACCCCCCCCCCCAACATTTGGGTGTCATCACATAATGCTCAGTGCGGGTGGGGTGAATATAAAAATAATAAGGAAAGTACAGTTATAATAGTTACACAAAAACCCAACCTGAGGGTTCACATGACCAAACCATCCAGTCATCATAACCTCTAAATCACCACTATCACACTTCCACATCGCTACCACAACTAATGCATCACACTATACATCCACCTCACAGAAGCTACACATACCCACTTTCAACAAAAAATTCCATTATTTCTAGAATTATTGAGTTTTTACTAACTCTCTTTCACTAATTCATTTCATTTCACATTAACAAAAATCATTCATTTATCCTTCAATTAACTTGCACCAATTACCAAACATAAATTTCATATCTCTCATTTAATAACATCTATTACCAATAAATTTCATATTCGCTTATCATTTTTCTATATTTAATTTAAACATAATTATACCTTCTACCATTCATTTATTTCCAATCCCAAGAATTTTCCATATCAATTTTGTGATCCCACATCACACATCACCACAATACATACATGTAAAACTAAAAAAACATCCACACCTATAATTCCCTCCATTACACATACCATCATATCAATAAATTTCACAAGCAAGAGGGGGTGGTACAATAATTCCTCATTTACACATAGCCAATTCAATTACCATATTTAAGGTATTTTCCATTTTCATGTGATGTGATTTCTATAATTATATTTTTTTCATGTAATATATTCACAGTAATAAAAAAAATTAATCACAAACAACATTTGGTTCATAGTCATGGAGAAGACATATCTTGAAATAAGTAAAGAACATGTAATGTCCCCCTCTTCCCCATCAATTTCTTCATATCTAATTATCTATATTCATTAGTAAGAAACTTACCATCCCCACAAAAGGAAAAAAAGACTGATAATATCATATATGAATGGAAAATAAAGTGATAACTTATATCCCATACCAGGTGATGGTAATGCAACCATGTTGTACATCGACAATAGAGGAGGGAGGAGATTTAATTAGACTAAAAACACAATTTTGGTGCACAAAAAAGAAGCTCGAATCAACTATAGGTGTCTTTTTAAGACTCTAGAGAAGTATTTGATATCATCCATACTTTAGAAATGAATAAATACTTAATCATAGGAAAACATGTGTTTTTGAATTACTATATATAGGTCTATATAGATATTAAGTAAGAATTTAATTAGTTCCCATATAATTAGTTTTTAAATCAAATCTTCATTAGAAATAATTTTAAATCTTATAAATATTTTATTTAAGTAAAATTATTCAAAAGTATTTAATTCCATGATTTTTGGAATTTAGATCGTCCAAAATGTGTTTATAGGTCATAGGGAATGAGAGAAATATTTTTTTAAGAAAACAACTCTACCAATATGAAACTAGTACATGTTGTGTAAGGGTAAAAGGGTTTTACCCTCATGTAGCCAGCCAACTTTACACGAGCTTTGGAAAACACAGGGTAACCTTACTTGAACCTTTGGATTCATGGAGTACCATTAAGTGAGCAAGGTACTACTCTTATGTGATATGTGAGAACTCAGCTATACCCTTATGGGAGAAGAGGAATACCCTAATTCGAGCTTTATAAATATCACCAAAACATTATTCAATTCAAATGAAACCACATTTACCATTACAAGAAGCCTAGGATAACTTTATATAGCCTTTGAAAACTCATAATTTCCATTATAAAAATATCAGTTTACCCTTAAGTGGTAATGGAAAATATTGTATACTCTTACCTCAGCTCGGATCAACCTATACACAAGCCATAGGAAACAGTATCTACCTTTATAAAACATTTCAAAAGGATAAATTACCATTAATCTTCAAAGATAAAATGATTTAACCTTATGCAATATAAAGAAAAAAAATCACATACCTTTACGCAAATTTAATCTCTTGCCTAAAGGTAAATATTTTATTGAAAATATTATAATTTTTTTAAATCAACATATAAATAATTAAGAAATGGTTTATTATTACTTTAAAATTTCTAAAACACTTACAAAAAATATATAATCATTTTAAAACATCCAAAATATTTTCCAAATAAATTATTAACACTTTGAAATTACTTCTAAAACTTTTATAATCATCTTAAAACAACTTTGTAATTTACTAAATCATTTTAAAACAACACCTCTATTTTAGGAAACCACTCTTGAACCATCAAAAACCCCAGAAATATAGATGAAGTTCTCAAAAAAATCTATACTTTTATATTATATACCACTAAAACAATTTTAATCATTGGTAATTAAAACAAAACTGTGAGGGAGAGAAAAGTAAGGTGAGATAATTTAAGCACCCCACAAAAATAACTCTCAAGGATACCACTATATTTGGAACACATAAACTACTCTCGATAAGAAAATCATAAAGATAATAATAACTTTAAAACACTCTAAAGATAATATCATGAGGTATATGCCTCTCATACAGAATCAAGGCCAACAATAAAACATTACATTAGCGAGGATAATCAATATCATATATAACATGAGATCAAATACCTTTTCCAAATAGATTCAAGCATTAAAAATATTGGGATATTGGGTACCAATCGGAGGCTCTCATTCCCAATTAAATTCATATATATGTATAAAAAATAGTAAATAAATCATGTTAATCAAAAAATCATTGCAATAAAACAACACAATAAAATAAACACTTTCATAATAAAAAATCATTTTACATTGATTTTAATAGGAACATAGAACTTCGTGTAGGATAAAAAGTATTATATCTTTCACATCCACAACTTTAGTTAGGAATTCCATAAAATGAAAATATATACATGTTGTATCCTCTTTTATCAGTCCATAAAATTTAAATTCATAACATTAAAAACATATCATGTTTAACATGTCATCAATAAAGTAGATTAACATGATTAAAAAACAATTTATTAAAAAACATAGACATTAACTTTATAACATTTCATTAATTCCTGTGGTTTAATGAGTTTAAAATATAAACATTCTTTTAAAATGATTATTTACTTTCTAGACATGTATCACAACATTTCATATTAAAAAATGTTAACTTCAATATCATACTGATAGAAACTTTCCCACTTACTCACTTTCATTTAAGAAAATATAATTGGTTAGAAAATTATATTAAATGAACAAGTTTTTATCCTTCTTCATAATAATGGATTTAGGAAAAACAAATTTGTGAAAAAAACTTCCAACTCATTTTGAAAAAAATCTTTTCAAAAGAATGAAAATTTTATATAACAATTATTGTAGTTTATTTAAGAACACTTGTTGTCAAAAAAATCCATTTTTTCCTAGTGGGTCTTACTAAATTGTATTACACTAAATGAAGGTAA
This sequence comes from Viscum album, assembly GCA_963277665.1. Classification (NCBI taxonomy): domain Eukaryota; kingdom Viridiplantae; phylum Streptophyta; class Magnoliopsida; order Santalales; family Viscaceae; genus Viscum; species Viscum album. The sequence continues at coordinate 226,773,870 of OY728125.1, forward strand.
CTTCCAAGGATGACATAATCAAAGAAAATATTTATTTTCCAAAAACATTTCATTACTAATAAAATAAATAAGTTGAACCAAATATTAACTCATTTAAGTCACCATCCATCATAGGATTTAATTTTTCCACCCATAATTATCATTTAAAACTAAAACTTGTTTCATATAAAACCACTTTGATAATTATAGGAAACATAGAACATTTAAAGCATGGTATATAATCTTTTTATTTAACATGCTTCCCAAAATGACTTATATCAACAGAGAGTTTACATGAATCTATAAAATTCTTTCTATTCAACTAACTCAAATCTACCATGCTCTTTACTAGGTTAATATAAAAAAACATAACCTAAAAATTGGAGAACCCAATTTAACATATGACATGTGTTATCCCAATTAGGTTAAATACCCTGAGAGGGGGGGTGAATCAGGGTATAATAGATTAAAATATATACTGCTTTAGATCTTGTTTCATCATTAAACAAATCACTCTTCTCTCACTTTCTCATAGAAATTTATTAACAGAATTGAAATAATGCACAAGACATGACAATGTTTATTTGGTTCACCCTCATTGGGATATATTTAAGGAGAATACATCAAAAATGTAATGATTTTACTAAATCCACTAAGGGTCACTGCCAAGAATGGTGGTTCGAGATATATCTTGTCTATACCTGAGCACACAACCATTACAATGTTTAGGGTTTGTGCACTGCATTTCCAAGGGTTACTCCCTATTTCTCTCTATCTGGATAATTATTGGTGAAAAGGATCATCATATTTCTCTTCTTTTAATCACATCTCTTAGAAAAGATCCACACACAGTTTATTTACTAATAAGTCCCTTATCTTTAATGAATACATACACACTTTTGTATGGATGCTCTGTTGAGGTTTCACTTTCATCTATTAATGAATACCAATTTACCACAGATGTGTTGGTCAATTTTGAACTTTTTTGCAACTCTTGGGTGTCTTGTGTGATACTTTAACGCCCTACGCACAGCATATAACTTTTTCACTAAAAAATAGCATGTGTACCAATTTTTAATTGTGTGAAACTCTTATTCATAACTCGATACTTTCACGCAACTTACTTATTGCATGAAAATCATTGCTTCCGCTCAACTACCATCTTGCATTAAACTCCTTACTTGCACGGAAACTCACTACTTTTGTGGCACTCACTATGTGCGCAATCTAGAGCTTAGATTTTCTCTAAGCATTGATAATACTCAAATGATGGCGTAGCAGCCCATTTATAGGCATTTTTTCTGACCCTATGCACAACTCACTCAACTTTTCCCTGAGCGTGAAATTCCATTCGCGCAAGTCTCTTTCACGCAAACTCACTTTGCTCGGAAAATCCATAACTTGTCATACCTTCTTTAATTTTTCAGATTTTGATGTACTAATCATAAAAAGTATTTGGTAGGAAACTTTCCAAATGTTCTTACCACTTTGACACAACTTTCTTTTCCAAAAACACTTTTCTCCATTCTCTAATTTTTTGACCCAAAAAATTGGCAAACACTGGGAAATGGAACCACCTTTTATATGATCTTTTTGTACCACCACCAAATCATCTATTCCTTTTTCATTTGTCCTTGTCAACATTTTTTTTCAAAAATATCTCCAGAACTCAACAATTGACCATAGAAACCCTCTTTTTCAGCAAACACAATCAACCCAAAAATGAATCAATGTTACCTTGAGGTATTTTTTCCCAACAATCTCCCCCTTTGGGTTTGTTGACAACTCTTCACATTTTAATACCATTTTAAATATTCATAAATATTATACCAATATTCACTTCATGCGATTTAGATAGTGATCAAGGATTTAATTAACACACACTCTAAGACTACATGAGTCATTCTCGGCATAAAAAACAATATGTGCATGAAAAGTTCATCAATGAATCACTTAATTCTGAACACCAACCAACTACTTTCATCACGAACTCCATCTATCATGATATATATCTATGATCAATCAGCTTTAGCATCATCAGATTTAAAACTCCCCATATCTCACTGCTCCCCTTATCTCACTATTCCACTTATCAGCTTCTCCCCATGTCTTGACTAAGACATTTTCTCCCTTATATAGCTATAATTTCTCCTCCTTTGTCAACAAACTCAATGTTCACTTCATCAGAGAACCTTAAGGGCACTTAATTGAGGTATGAAATAGGGTAAGGAACACATATCATTGCATTAGTGAAAAGCACACCATACCTCAGGGAGTGGGGGTCCTACATCGACACATTCTCAAGTACAGGTAATTTATTGAACTCTAATATCCTGTCAATGACGTTGACAAGATTTGTAGGTAAGGCATTTATCAAAATTTCTAAAACCTATTGTTCTATAGGAACATAATCCAACTTAACAATCCCTTGCTCCACCTCTTCCTTGATAAAATGATACTTCATTTCAATGTGCTTTTCTCTTGAGTGATGGAATCGATTTTTTCTAAGATTTATATAACTTGAATTATCACAATATATTTCAATCGGAGACTTCACTTCAACTCCAATATCATCAAGATACTAGTTCATAAACAATAATTATGTGCAATCTTGAGTAGCCGCACTATATTCAGCTTATATGTTTCTCAAATAAATGCAATTGTGTTTCTTAATTAGACAAGAAATATATAAACTGCCAAGATAGAATGCACCACCTGATGTTGGTTTTCTATCATCTTCTGAACCAGTCCAATATGCATCTGTATATCCCAATAACTCCTACTGAGATTTTTCATTATACATTAAACTAAAATCCACCATGCCCTTGATATACCGAATTATTCTTTTCACTGCAAGAATGTGTCTTTCCTTGGGATTTATTTGATACCACACTTCTTGACATGTGGTAAAAACAATATCTGGTCATCTTGAAGTTATGTACAATAGGCTTCCAATGATATAAATGTATTAGGTGACATTAACTATTTTTCCTTCATCATCCCATGATAGTTTCATCCAGGTAGCCACTGGAGTCATAATTTATATGGAATTATCCATTCCAAATATTCTCAAAACCCTTCTTGTCATATTTAGATTGATAAATGAATGTCCCATTATTTCCTTATGTTACCTATAAAATAAGGAAAAATTTCAGTTCAACAATCATTGACATTTCAAACTCTTTTTTCATGATTTCATAAAACTCTCTACACTACGCTTCATCTGATCCTCTAAAGATTATGTCATCGACATATACCAGCACCATCATCCTTTTATTATAGTCATGGTTGATATATAGATTGTAATCAACTCCACCACACTTAAAACTGAGATTTTTTCATAAAATGATCTAGCCTTGAATACAATGATCTTGGTGCTTACTTCAAACCATATAAATCCTTCTTCAGCCGATAAACTCTTTTCTCATTTTCATGAATAAGAAACCTATCTGGATACTTAATATAAACATCTACTTCCAGAGCCCCACTCAGAAATGGTGACTTGATTTTCATCTGTAAAACCATGAAATTTTTGCACTGCTATGGCCAAGAATAATCAGAATATTTCTATACTATAAATAGGTTCAAATGTTTCATCAATTTATATACCATCTATTTGGGAGTACCCTTTTCACACTAGTCATTATTTATTTCAAATTATCGCACCATATTCATTCATTTTATTGTAAAAGTCCCATTTATTATCAATTAAATTCATATCTATTGGCCTCAAAACAAACCCTCATGTCTAATTCTTCTCAATTTGGTCAAGCTCTTCATTTATAGCTTGAACCCAACTCTCATCTCTAGCTACTTCATTAAAACATCTAGGCTCCACCTATGATATGTAAAATGCTTACTATAGAGTCTTCATCCTCCTAGTCTATACTAGAGTTGTATGATCACCAATTATGTTTTTTCTAGGAATTTCAGCACTTCTTGTTGGTCTCTACACAAACACTGATTTATTCTCATACTTCTCATCATCTGAGTCTTCTCCTAAATCAGCCTCTGGAACTAGAACATCCCCTAATCTCCATATCTCTTCATCATTATCCTCATAAGTCTGATGATGTATTTTCTGATTTTTCTTCTACTTATCCACTATAGTTACATAATAGGCTTTAACTACCTTTCTAAGCCTCTTATTGAAACATTTATATACTTTTCTTGTCTTTTAGTAGCCAAGAAATATCCCTTCATCTCCACAGGATTCAAACTAACTATGTTTCTCTTTGTTGAGAATGAAACACTTACTTCCAAAGATATGAAAGTACTTCAGTGTTGTCTTCTTTCTATACCACATATCATATAGATTCTTTTCTTCCTTCAAACACAATATATCCATGTTAGATATGTAAACCTATTTCAAGAAATCTTCCTTCCAATATTTCTCTAGTAGTACATTTTTGAAAATCATTATTTTAGCCATGTTGTTGATGATCCAATTTCTCCTCTAAACCAATCCATTTTGTTAAGGAGTTCTTACTTCTAAAACTTGATACCTTATATCATGCTTCTCAAGATAATATTCTACTTGGATGTTTGTGAATTTTTTACCATTATCCATATAAAAAGTCAAAATATTCTTTCCAAGCATCCTTTCATATTCCATCCGATACTGTTTTATGCAATCGAACACATCAGACTTTTGGGAAATGACAAATACCCATGCCTTCCTGCTAAAATCATCAATTAAAAGAATGTAATATCTCCTCTCATTAATATCTCTTATTGAAATAGGTATTCACACATCAATTTACACCAACTCAGGCACTCTTTTTGACCTTTTCTTTTTTTCCTATATGTATTTCGGATGATCTTCCTTTGTTGAAAAGCATCGCACGTATGATTATGATCATGTGATAAATTTGGCAGGTCTTGACCAGCATCACATTTCACCAGATCAACTAAGGAAGTTTGGCTCAAGTGACAAAGATTTTTATTACATAACTTATTTTCTTCAACCCCAGACAAAAATAAAATATCTTCTGCTCCACATACAAGGTAGGGATTTCCATTCATATTATTTCCCTACAAAACAACTGTGTCATCTTTTGCGTTGATGATGCATAATTTCTTTGAAAAACTTATGGAATTTCCTAAGTCACATAGTTGAATGACACATAGAAAATTGTGACTGAGAACTTCAACAACTAATACATCAGCACGCCTCAAATTTCTTCCCCTAAACTTGGATTTTCTTGATCTATTAATCTTAAGGCCTTCATCGTCACCAAATATTATGATACCCTCCTTATCATACCCAATTCATATCACCAAGTCCTTATTTCTTCTCATATGAGAAGTGCACCCACTATCAATGATTCATATTCCAGTGTTATTTGACTCTTTGAATGCAATCTCTACAACCAATAGGTGTTCATCCCTCCCATTTTTTGTCCAAGTTTTTTACTTCATACCAGATATAGATTGATCATCATTATCTTCCTCAGTGTATGATGTATCATATTTATCTTCTAGAGCTGCAAATTGATCTTTCATTTTCAGATCATTTGTTGAAACATTCGGCCACTACTTGTGACTAGATTCTGTCTACTTTAGAACATTCCTCTACATTATTGATGAACAATATCTTTTTATGTGTCTGCATCCCCCACACCTGAAACAGTGACCATCAAATGATGTTTTGGAATATTGAGTCATGTGTTTCTACCTCTGTTGTTCTTGTTCCTTTTGTTACCTCTTTGATATGGAACAAATATTTTTTTAGCGCCCTAAATTTCCACAAAAATAGAATCTAATGTGAGGTACATTTCTATGTTGAAATACTGAACAACTGGTTCTCCCTTGGGAACTCTGAGTCTTCTGATGATGTGCAAACCCAAATCAATATTTGGCCTCAGAGTGAGATCTTATGGTCTAAATTCAACCATTACTGCTTTATTTTTTCGATCAATCCCCATACCAGCTATAGCATTCTGATCAATCATTTTTATTTCCTAGCACTCCGTTTTCTATTTCACTAGAACTCTAAATTCTACTTTTCATTTTTCTATTGTCAATATGTCCTACTTTAATGGAATGGAGATTTTCTCCAAATCATTCACTTTTCTTTTCATACTAACAACTTCTAGTTCATGCTCTTTGATATGTTTAATATGATCTTTTCCAATATTAGTCAAACTATTAATCCATATTTTTTTGTTCTTTTATTTTGTTTCTGTACTCGACCAAATTTTTTAATATTTATGCCATTGAAAAAACTAATAAATTTCTTTATTCAACACAGTCTTCTCTTCTTCTTACTACAACATATAGATTTTTTCATCATGAACTACATTGTTAGGTTTCTTTGTTTCGGATCTCCAAACATCTATCTCTTCAAGAGTGGCTTCTAATTCAACTTGAAGTTCAACTCTTCCTTCTACTTCTCCCTCATCACTGTCACTTTCTTCCTTTGTTTTTGAATTTCCCACAATTGAAACCATAGCATCTGCTTCATAATATTTCTAGTCCTTAAACTCTTCTGCCTCATATTCTTATGAACTTCCATATTCTTATGAAAGTAGGTTCTTATTTTTGAAAAATAAAATCTCTTAGTACTTACCCTACATTTCACATTGGCTGAATACTTATTCTAGGGAATTTCATCATTTATTTCATCATCATCTTCAAAATTATTAGGAAACTTTACTTCAAAATGTCCAATATTTCCACATCAAAAGAAAGAAAGTGGAAGTTTACCTTTGAACTTTCCTCTTCCTCTTTTCATATTTGAAGAGAGAAATGAGATGGAATCTTCTAAATTATCTTCATCCATACCATCCTTGATAGAGATCTTCTTAATGTCCTTGAATGCCACTTCTTTGAAATTCACCTTTTCCATAGTATCATTATCATAATTTCTCATTTTTTATGCAATAAGAGTACTATGTAAGTTATATAATCTAAGCTCCATCATATCTTTATATTCCAATATATAAACCAGCATATTGAACTGCAGTGTAAGTTTTCACAAGATGCGTTTGAAATCTTTATATCCTCAATAATCTCTCTGAGACCACCCATGTCTTCCATGACATTATTCACCCAATCAAAGAATGTATCAACAGACTCATTAGGGTGAATTATAAGATCCTCATATTTGTTTTATAAAACCTAAAGCTTGTCTTCTATGACTTTTGAGACTCCCTCATAGATATTTAGAAACTTTTCCCACATAAAATGCACTGACTTACATGACATCGCCTTCATGTATATTTCTTTTTAAAGGGCTCCCCCTAAAGCATTGATTCCCTTAGCATGAGCATCCAATTCTCTTTGGTCATCTTCTAATAAGCCATCAATATCAATATTAGTTGATATTCTATGCATAACTACTATAAATACATTCACTCCTAAGGATCAAAAGTAGTCCAGCATCCAATTCTTCTATAGTTGAAAATTGTTTCCATCAAATATTGGAATCCCTTTGTGATTGACTTCCTCCATTTATTCTACTGAGAGAGAACCACTAAATTTCAACCATCCACTATGATACCAATATTTATTCCAATTAGGTTAAATACCCTAACAGGGGGTGAATTGGGGTATGATAAATTAAAACTTCTACCGCTTTAGATATTGTTTCCCCATTAAAAAAACACTCTTCTCCCTCTTTCCCATAGAAATGTATGAAAAAAATTAAAATCATGCATGAGACATAGAAAGTTTTACTTGGATCACCCTCACTAGGATATATCCAAGGAGCATACAACGACAATGTTTTGATTGTACCAAATTCAATAAGACACAATACCAAGAATAGTGGTTTGGGATAGATCTCGTCTATACCGATGATCACTACCTTTAAAAGGTTTAGGTTTTTCTTACTGCATTCCCAAGGGTCACTCCATATATCTCTTTATCTAGCACACTATTGGTGTAAAGGATCATTTAATTCCTCCTCCTTTTCTCACTGCTCTTAAAAGGGATCCACACATAGTTTATGGACTTGTAGGTCCCTTAATTATCTCTAATGAATACATCCTTACTTGTATTTGGATTCTTTGTAGAAGTTTCACTTTCATCCAGTGATGAATACCTCTTTACCACAGATGTATTGGGAAACTTCAAACTTTTTTGCAATTATTGGGTGTCTTGCACATTTATTCAAGGACTTGTACACAAAAAATGCCTTTTTCACTGAAAAATAGATTTTGTTCCACTTTATACTTGTGTTAAACTCTTACGCACAACATAACACTTGTGCACAACTCACTTCTTATGCTCAACATTCTTCTTGCATGCAACTCCCTACTTGCGAGGAAAATCACTACTTGTGTGGAACTCACTAATTGTGTGATCCAGATCTCATATCTTCCATGTGTTGAGAATCCTATAATGAAGGGGGTAGTCTTCTATTTATAGGAATATTTCCGACCCTGTGTGAAACTCACGCAACTTTTCCCCGAGCACACAATTTCATTCGCGCAAGTCTCTTTCACGCAGACTCAAATTGCACGGAAAATCCATAACATGTTATCCCTTATTTCTTTTTCCATATTGTGATGTCATTATCTTGAAAAATAGTTGGCATGAAACTTTCCAAACCTCCTTAACACTTGCATGCAACATCCTTTTCCAAAAACACTTTTCTTCCTTTTGCAATTTTTGGACCCAAAAATTTGGAATACACTGGGAAATGGTTCCATGCAATACACAATAGTTTTGTAACACCACCAGATAATCTATTCTTTATCATGGATCCTTGTAAACATAGTTTGTCAATAATATATCTGGAACAACATAATTGACTATGGAAACCCTCTCTGTCAACAAACACAATCAACCCAAAAATGAATCAATGTTGCTTTGAGGAAGTTTTTCCCAACAATATGTATTACAAACAAAAAATGAGGATGAAAAAATCCAATTTATCCAACTAAGATAAAATTACAAGTTTGTTAATAAAACATCATTTACCAAGATCACAATAATGAAAAAATTACAAAGGATTTAACATTCTAATTTCCATTTACCACAGGTGTATTCTAATACTCCCAAGAGTTTTAAATTTAACACTACCTAAAATTTCTCAACCATCACAAGTACTTATATCAACATAAAAAGAGTTTTTTCGAACATATAAATCAAAGTAACCCATCCACTACAATATAATATTGTCTTCTTTGGGTAGTACTGACTCACCCATGTGATTTTAAAACGCGTACTAATAAAACAAGTATTTATGGGAGAAATTATTCCCCATTTTTGTATGATTGAATCAATAATACAATACACCACAATGGGATCAATCACAACAAACCCAACCAACAGGATAGCATACAAACATTTTTTGTACTTCTTTTATTATTATTTAGTTATGGAAATAAATATTATTTTCATTAACTCTAAGATTTACCAAACAACTTTTGTTTCTATTATTGGATTTAAGTTATTAAACTTTTATAGGGGTGGGTGGTTCCATAAATATATCCATAGTAAAACACACGATAACAATAGGGATACATGTTCCTAAAAGAAAGTGACATCTTCTCAAAGACCACATAGTTTTCCAAATTCATAAATATAATGGGTTCATGGATTTGGATTCATTATGGAACATCTTCTTCTTAAAAAACATTCAAAAAATCATGTTATAATTCAAGAACATGTTTTCAGAAGGTTATATAAACAATTTAATGTAGAAATAAATTAACAATGAATCCACAAACAACACTCAACATTCACAATTCATTTCCAATGAAACATCATGAATTGAATTTAAATATATATTGCATCAAACTAAGTTAAAGAGAAAAAAATCACATGTTATGGTACTAAAAATTGATCTTGAATGGCCACATCATCTCAAGGGAAACATGCATCTAAAAAACTAAAATTACATATGTTTCATCTCATGCATCATGCTTAATATGCTTAAACAAAACATTTCAGGAGAATATTGTTATTAAGGAAACACACTTCCAAGTTCATATGAAAATTTCTACATGATAGTTTCTTGTGATCAATTCAAATACCACATTACATATACAACATTATTTCAAAAATCTCAAAATAAATCATCCTCTCATATCATAAAATAAACATAGCAAATTTTGTATTACCATGTTTCTTGCTTGTAATGCTCAAACTAAATATTCTATAATCATTTTTTTTCTCATGAGAACATTCTTATACACTACAATGGGGTTAAAATGATTTTAATTCCATATTTAAATGCAACATGATCAGTATATAACATGATTTTATATTCTAGAAACAATATATTAAAAATGGTACATACTCAAGATTTACATAATAGAAATTTCATAAAACTATTTTCAACATTAGACGTACTTCCCATAAAAAAATGTTCATCGCATAACATACATGGAATAATTATTTAAGTAATATGTTTTTGAAAAGAATAAGTTCAATCATTTAAATAGTTTTAAGCCTCAAAAGGTTACCAAAAAGAATACTTATTAGTTTCCAAGAATTTAAAATTAACAAAGTTTAGATTTCCAATAAATTCCTAACATATGAAATCAATATATCATGAGTGAAAAGGTAACACATTGAATGACATTTACATATTTTCATTCAATATATATGCATAAAAAATATGGCATAACAATTTTCCTAACCATTCTTGGAATATGAGACAAATTAGTTAATTTGGAAAACTTTAAAATTATTATCAGTTATTATTGAACATGATTATCATTTTTCATAATTCAGAAAAAAATGGAACAAAATTTACACCCTTGAAATAAATTTTCCAACAAATGCATATAATATATACATAGATTAGTACTAAAAATAGTAGGCATGTTAAAGGGAAGGGGAAATTTATGAATGTCAATTTTTATAAATACAAATAAATTATAAAAAAAACATATGTTCGTTCTTCAAGAATCATAGAATTTAAATTTCAAAACCTAATTTTATATTAAATTCATAAGACATACATCATGAATGAGAAAGAAAAATTAAAGGTATATAAACTTGAATGGGAACCAGAATACTTATAAGCTTGTTTTCAAAACAATTCATTCTAACATGCTAGTATGAGATCTACTAAAGGTAACATGATTTATAGTGGTTCTAAAATTTACAAAACCATTTATAGGAAAATAAATTAAGAATACTTCAATAACTAGTATGAACATTCACAAGAAAGGAAAACATTATTTTTCACTTTTAACATTGGAAACAAAATTCAATTTATGATAGAGAATATTATAACCGGCAAGGTGATAACATATTCAAGTCTCAATAAAGTTTATAAAATAGTTCAATCCAGTTATTTCTAGTTTTTCTCCCTTACTTCAGGTTATATAACCAAATCCTCAAATGATAATAGTTTATTTGAAAATATACCACATGAATAATCATAGAAACATATACAAAATTTATTTAATTAAATTCATTTTTTTAACTTCCTAAAACTACCTCTTTCAAATACATGCGCAAAAAATCATGATGCATGTATCTTAGCTAGGTATCTATCCTATAAGTGACATCACTACACTTGGTCCTTGAATAAGATCAAAGTCCCTACATAAGATCATGGGGGACCTAAAATATCATGTCATATCTAGTCTCCCATGCTAGCTTTACACACCAAGAATGACTAGAATTGTTTCCCTACCAACTCATGCAATCTATATAATACCTAACTCCAATATCTATAATATATCTAAATAAAAATACTTGATACCACTATTTCACAAAACCCTCCCTCCAATGGTACCCCTCATCAACTGACATAGGATAAATAGAGATAATTACCCCAGATTCCCCCCTCTAGTTGGCCTCAAGTTGGTGATTAGCACCAAGGGTATAAAGAAGATCGCCCATATATGAGGCATTAACCTAATCAAAAATAAAAGTAGGATTATGAGATAGGATATCAACCCCCGAACAACTCCATAACATAAAAAAGGTACTATGCACAATATATCATCAAACATTTAATGTCATACGAATACAAATTAAAGTCTCAAAGTAAAGCACTAAAAAAAATTATATGGAAGTAACTCAACAATAGCTCTAATGCCTAAGCTATTAGTATCCAGTTCAATTCATGAAGTATCCTTGCATGCCTAAAAAAAGTTTATATATACATAGGGTGAGCATAATATGTATACACAGTAGGATCATACGTAATGAATATCATAAAAATATGATAAAATTATATTAATTCCTCAGTGAACAATTAACAAAATCAATAAGAACCTAAGTGGTAAACTAGATCCTAAACTCACCATAGTACACTCACTAAATAACGTATCCATATATAATAATATAACAAGAAGTATATTGATAAAAGATTACCATGCACCACTTTCCAACTGATTTTCCACTCTCATACCCCAACTTCGTATATAGTTTTTTTGAAAATAAGGAAAGATAATATTAATGATGAATATTAGCAGTCGTACATAATTTATCGTAAAGAAGAATAATATAAACCTTGTTCCCTCCTCCTACTAAGAACAACCCCTACTTTAAGTAACCTCATAAATTTTTTCAAATAAACTATAAGTTAAATATATTTTCAAGTTATTACAGCCCATACATAAGAACCTATCTTGGAAGAGAGAGTGAAGAAGAGTGGGTATCCAACCATTCATCCACACCATCTTGAATGTTGGGGAAAACACCCCAGAAAATAGCTGGGCGTCAGGAAATAGTGATCAAAGTGGGTGGGATGTGTATATAAATCACAAGGAAAATACATTTTTAATACTAACACACAATCCTAACCTAAGGTTTTACACAACCAAACCACCTAACGACCACAAACTCTGCATCTCCATTATTTCATGTTTGTATAGCTACCAAAACTAATTAATCACACCACACAATCCACAAAAACCCACATTCAAATACAAGTTCTATCATTTCCATAATTACTGAGTTTTCACCAAATCCCATTCACTAATACATTACATTTCACATTAACGTATCCCATTCATTTATCAATAAATTAATTTACACCAATTACCACACATCAATTTCATAAATCTCATCTAACCACATCAATTACCAACTAATTTTAAATTAACTTATCACCTTTCTATATTCAATTTAAACATCATTATCCCATTTAACATTCATTTATTTTTATCCTCAACAATTTTCCATATCAATTCCATGATCTCACATCCCATATCACCACCACAGTTGCGTAGGTCAAATTAAAAAAAACAACCACACCCATAATTCCTTCTATCATAGGTATTATTACATTAATCAATTTCACAAGCAAGAGGGGTATCATAAAAATTTTGTATTTACACACATCAAGTTCAATAACCATATTTAAGGGATTTTCTATTTTTATGTCAGGTGATTTCCATAATTATATTTCAGCAAACAACATATTCATAGTAGCAAAAAAAATTCATGATCAACAACATCTGTCACATAGTCATAGAGAAGAAATATCATGAAATAAGTAAATAACATGTGATTTCTCCCCTTCCACATAAATTTATTTATGAAAGATAAATTATCTTTATTAGAAAACTCTTACCATCCACTCAAAAAGAAAAACAAATCATGCTAATATCACATATTCACAAAAGATAAAGATATAACTCGGATCCCCTACATGGTTATGGTACTAGAGTTGCACAACACGCAAAGGATAGAGGAGGGTGATGATTTATTTATCCAAGAAACATATAATTGGTACATGAGTAAGAAGATCAAATCAACAACATAAGGATTTTCAAGAGTCATTTGGAGGATTTGAGATCATTTAAACTGAAAAAATAAATAAATATTTGATCAATGGAAAAATAGTATTCTATAAATACCATATACAGGTTTATACGGATATTAATTCCTCATTTAACTAGTTCCCATATAATTTTTATTTAACTCAAATATACATTTTGGATAAATTTAAATATTATATATATTATATTTAAGGAAAAGAAAGTCAAAAGGATTTAATCCAATGATTTTTTTCATTTAGAACATTTAAAACATTTTTATAGGTTTAAGGTAATGAGAAAACAATGGTTTAAATAAAAATAAAATACCCTTATGTAACTCATACATGTTGCATATGGGTAACTGGGTTTTACCCATATTTAGCTGGATAACTTTAGATGTGATTCAAAAAAGATAGGGTTCCCTTACCAAAACCTTATGATCCATGGTCTTCCCTTACACGAGTAGGGTATTACCCAAATGGAAGTTATAGAAACTTGGATATACCCATACACGATCAAGTTACTACCCTTACACAAGCTTTATAAATATTTCGTTGCCTTTATTCAGATCATGGGAAACAACACTTACCCTTACATGAGCTCGAGGTTGCCTTCATGCGGCCTTTGAAAACTCAAACATACTTTTACGAAATTATCATTTAACCCTTAAGTGGTAATGGAAAATCACATCAACCCATACACGGGATGGTATCAACTTTTAAAAAATTAATAGTAAAATATAGCTACATTTATGCAATAGTTCAAAAGGAGGACTTACCTTTACGCTTAAAGTGGAAAAGGGGATTACTCGAATGTAACACAAATAAAAACATCACTTAACTTTATGTGGTTACAATTTCATGCATAAATGTAAATACATTATTGAAATATTACAATTTTTTTAAACTAACTTATGAATAATTAAGAAAAGGTTTTATTATTACTTTAAAATTATAAAATAGATCTAAAAATAATAGAATCATTTTAAAACTTCAAAATTAATTTCCAAATAAAATTTTAACACTTTGAACTTCCAAAATTTGTAAAATAATTTTAAAATAAATGTATAATTTACAAATTCATTTTAAAACAACCCCTCTATTTTATAAAATATCTCCCAAACCACTAAAAATGCTATAATGATAAAGTAATAGCTCTGGAAAATCCAAACCCTTACACCATGGGCAGGCCAGCCCTATACCTCGTTACCCATACAACACGTTTGCACGATTGCACGCCGGTTACCCAAGAGTTTACGCGGCGCCGGCCCCCGTTGGGGAACTAGGCTTCACCCCTTGGGTGGGCCTGGGGAAGGTAGGGGATTCTCGGGCCACTGCATGCCTGACCGCGTACCCACTCGGGGGCTGGGCCATCACCCGCATTGTTTCCCGGCCTCTACCTTTTATTAAAAAAAAGAAAGAGATGTAAAATAAAACATTCCTTTCTAGATGCATTATTACCAGAGCTAACTCCTTTCTATCCAAGCACTCCCATTCATATTTCTCCATCAGCATCAACTTCACTTCAGATAGTAGAACATCCAAGTGCTATCAAACATTGAATCTGTTGAATTTATTTATCTATTTCATTTAATATAAATTCTGAGTTGCTAATGGTGTTTTAACCATGTTCTTTGAACCACAAGATATGATACCAATTTTGGGGGAAAGTCAGGTTTGTGCTTCTGAAAAGACTATCATATTATCACACATCAATCCACCAAAAGATCAAATAGTGGACTCTTTATGATTGAATTCCTGATTTTTAGAAGTTCTCTTCCCAAAAAATGTGTTTACCAGAAGTATGAAGTTTATACAGCCTACTCACAAAATAAATTTGACCTTATAAACTCACAAAAAACTAATAAATATAAAAAACAACAAAAATATATTCAACAGTATTACATGAAATACAAATTCATAAATAAATAATGAACATAAAGTATTCAAAGTGATTCAGAATATGTTCAATGTGCAAAAGGAAACCAAACAATTTTCACTTTTATTATGTAGAGACCCATGCTTTACATACATGGACATCACATTACTTTTGCGGAATACTTAATACATAACAAAAACAGACACCAAATGACCATAATAGTTTAGAGTCTTTGGAAACTCAGAATATAATCTTCTAATCTTGGTGAAAGATCTTCAACATCTCCCATAAAGATCTTCCCCTTTTTTTTCTTACCTAAAACCTTTCTTTCAATCCTGGGGAAAAGATAACATATAAAGGGTGAGATCAAATGCTCATTAAGAGTAATAATGGAGAAAATAAAACAAATCATATATATTTGAACTTAAAAAAACATGAACATAATGTTTAAACATCAAAATCTTGAGCAATGACATAAAACATGGCAGTATGTAAGGCATGGATCATAATGGAACATCAATAATCATAAAATATCATGGGAATAAATTATGTAATTGTGGAAAACCATTAAACACATGATATGATTTCCATTGTAGCCAAGGCATTACTTCCAAGACCATCATAGTGGAAAAAGTCCATTTCTGAATCGAGTTCACTCCTCGTTTCAGTCCTGTAACACTAAACCAGATTAACTTACTGTTCCAGCCATTTCTATCTCATGAGATATAAATATTTACCCAATTAATTGGAGGGAGATATAGGTCCCACCCATATCATAATTAAATCATTCATACTTATTCCAGAACATAAATAGAAACCATTCATCATAACCCAAAGAATAAAAATATGTGTCATAAACATCATCCCATCATAACATAATCCATATAAACAAATGGATATAATTTCATCATAATAAAAGTGAAACCATGTAAATCATAGAGAAATTGTACTTGAAACATACACATATCAAATAATTCCATCTTATATGGAAAATGGTTTTGATAAAACACTGGAAATGAATTCTTGAGGAAAATATCCTTTCTTATTCAAAATCATTTTCTTTCCACGAAATTCCATGCAATTTTAAAATAGGAGGATTTTGTTGAAAATAGGCATGAAATATTGTAGAGTAATCTTCATGAAAATAAGGGGTTATGAAACCATAAAAATCCATTCATGCCATATAGGCTAAAAAAATATTATCCTCGTACTTTTTTTAGAAAAGTCCAAAAGTTCCTCGTATGGTAAAAAAAGAAATATTCCATTCATAATTGTGGTAAAAGTCAAAAAATGGGTAAAAAGGACTTTAAACATACATAAAAAAAATTTTAAAACATGTACATGGATGATAATAATAACCCCAGTAAATACTTACGAATAAACAATCTCAGATAAGAACGAGATTGGAATAATTATCCCTTGCCTTAAGACCAATTTCTTCTGTATGTGTCTGAGACTCCTGTATAGTGGGTTTAAACATATTATTAACTTGTAAAAAAACCATAATAATATTTATGATATCATATATGATTCAATTACGACTTTATATTATCCGTTCATTTGTCAATTCCATGTTAAAGTAGCGTTTTGGGTAAAATCGTTTCATTTATCATCCGTGTTTTGACTTGTAATGATTCATATGATTACATAGATCATGATTATTTAATTCTAGAATATAAAACATGATTTATATATAATATATATTCAGAATATACATATATATGACAGATCAATAAATTGAAATAAATACACCGTTCATGGAGACGGTAGGTCGTACGTACGCATGAACGCTATTTTCGTTTCCTTATTGAGTTGAATGGAATTAAGTAGATGACATAAATATATATATACATAAATCTAGTAGCATTATTATGTCATATATTTCATGATTACTTATTATACATACTTCATAATCATTCTTGAATTTTTAACATCGAAAATGAATCTCATCGCGTTGTGGAGACGGTAATTCGTACGTACGCACGAGCGATGATATCGTTCCCATATTTATTGAATGGAATTAGAGTGGATTATATAATATCATAGAATAATTATGATGTTATAATGATCATATATATTTATTCTTTACACCATTATACCCATCCAAGTAAGGTGGTGGTGGAAAAAAAGATTACACCACGGTGTGGAGACGGTATTCCATACGTACTCACACGTGGTGATTTTGTTTTCCGTAGGATGGATAGAAGGTCAAATAGGCTTGTTTCATATTTATTATAACATATCAGTATATGAGTGATACTTATTTTGTTACTTAATAATGAAACAACTAAAGAAGAGGAAGTAGAATAAGAAATAAATTTTAAAGAATCGGTAACATATATTACCTCTTCTTCGACACGCCTTTTTGAAACATCCTCTTAGGGCACTAAAATTTGTCTTTGAAGAAGTACAGAACCTCTAGAATTTTTCTATAGAAGTTGAGAAGGTAAAATGGTAGGGTTTGGTCGATCCTGAAGTCTCAAAGTTGTGTAAATAGGAGAGGGAGGAGGTGCCCTTATATAGGAGAGGAGAGGAGCACTTTTGGAAACCTTAAAAATATTAATTAATAATAAAATGAAACCCCACTTAAAAACCCCCAAAAATGACTCAATTCGAAGATGAGATGTGATAGTATTGTAATATAATCAACCAATAAAATTTAGACATGTTTTATTTTTATTGTAAACCTTATCAACTTGATTTATCATTATTTAATCTATTTAATTTTATTTGTGGTAATAAAATTAAAAATTTTAAATTCTTATAAATACATATATAAATGTTTTAAATTTCAAATAATTGGATAATTTATAACCATTTAGACCATATAATTTTCAATTTTTAGTTTTTAAATATTTTGTTTATTTTTGAATAATTTAATAATATGTTATTTTTATAAAATATCAATAGTTTCAATTTTGACACTATTCATTATTTGAATTTAAATAAAACCCACACAGAATATATGTTCGAACAAAAATATATAATAGATTCCTAACATGTCATATTCGTCAAAAACATTCATGGGGCACATTAATTTGTTCATATATTATTTATTTTAATATTTTTAAAACCATTTATTTGGTATATCTCTTAATAAAATAATTACTACAACATTTTTGTATAATTATTTAATATACTTATTTGTTGTATAAAAATTAAAAATAAAATCCTATGATGAAGATAAATATAATCCCTTCCATAATAATATTCTTACTTGAATTTATTATCTTAAAATCACAACATTTAAATTTTTATATTTATTAAATTATCAAGGTGACATCTTTGACATCATTTAAAATAAAATAATATAAATGTCATAATTGGTTTTATAAGGCTCCAAGTGGTCCAAAAGTAGACCCTTGGATTATTAGGATATATATATACTCGACCAATAATGTTTGGTCAAGTTTCTGGTCCTTTTTATAGGTATTGTTATTTTAATAAAAACTATATTATTGATTTTTCACTAAATAAACAATTTCTGCATCACTATTGTGTCACCATTAATGATAATTATTTAATCCCTAAAAATTATAAATAAATTCTCATGATGTATATAATTTTGTTAGATTTTTTTAGACTATTCATGTTCAAAGTTTCATTAAGTGTATCACTAAATTAAAATTATTATACTTATAAGATTTAAGAGAGTGACATATTGTCACTTTCTTTGGTTTTAATAATAATTAAATTATTTTCATGGTCAAAAGTCCATTAAATTAATCTATTTTGACCCTTAGGTGATATGGGTCGACTTTTAGTCATCTAATAGAAATTTGGTAGGTGTTAGGGTAATTTTATAATCTTATTTTTACCCTTAATTACCAGATTTACCTTTAACTATGGTAAATAAAATTTACCGTAGTTACTATTCATAGTGCCCAGAAATAAAAAGTAGCATATTAAGATAATTTGGACCTGTTGATTCCAAATATGGAATACATTTTTTCTAATTCAAATCACAGAAGTTGCAGAAATTAATTTTAAATTAATCTCGTTGTTAAGAAAATGAGTTTTAAAAGTTAAAATATTGCAAAATATTGACATAATTTTACCTATGAATTCACTGTAAAATCAATGCTAAGTACATATGTTATATTAAATGGTAAAAATATATTCTATTTATACTTTAAAACCACTCAATATTATAATCTAACCATATAAATTATTGCGGTGAAAAAAGTTGTTTTTATTTAAAATATATCGTGTTTTTACTATTCTTTAAAATATGAAAGTTATCAGAATAATATCAAAAATTTATCCAAAGTAAATTTTTATATCCTGATTCCAAATAAGAATTTTATTTTTTCAAATTGAACTTATAAACATTTAAAAAACTAGATTTAATGTGGGTGTGCCATCAAAGCCTACAAAATTACATTTTTTGAAAAATACTTATTTTACCAGAAAAATTTATCTTGTTCTCATACCATGTTCTAGAAAATGTGTAAGATGAATAATAATGTTATAAAATTCAAAATTTAGTTATTACTATTCATAACGGCTAGTTCATAATAATATTATAACCATGTATCATTTTTTAGTGAAACCCTATATTGCGTACAACACACGCTATCGAGGAAGGTCGTGATTACGTGTAATGCAAGGAAAGTCAGGGTTGCGTGTAGTGAAAGACTCCTTTGTTGTTGCGTATAATAGAATCCAACCATATTTCATTTATACATTGAAAATATATATATATATATATATACACTCAATGTTGCGTAGAATAACTACTATCAAATGAACTTGATATTGTGTGTAACACAATCCAAGAATAGTGTTGCATATACTGCAAGCTAATACGGTGTTGCATATAGTGCAAGATAATCTTGGTGTAGCATACAAAAGAAGATTAAAAAGAATATATCTCATAAAATCTTGGGGTGTTACATTCTACCCCCCTTAAAATGAATTTCTCCCTCGAAATTCATCAGGGTTATAAATGGTTTACTACTTGTAAGTTTCTTTAATAGAAACCCACATCGTAAAAAGGAATACCAAAACTGAACTTTAAAAACTAAAATATGAAATGTAACGGTTACCCAAATTAACTAATCACTGGGTTTACACAAAGGAGAACATAGGTGAAAATATGGATATGGAAGAGAAACCTAACCATTAAGTTCTGATAGAGAGTTGTAGAGAACATGGCTATGAAAAATCCAACAATCACAAAGCTATAAATTTGTAATGATCTAAGGTACCATCTGATTCATCGGATATAAGAGCACTAGGACAACATTTTTTTGGTTTTCAATATCCTTTCCCTAAAGTTGAAAATTTAGAATAAATACTTACTTGATTTTGCTAAAATATCACTGTTGTTTATGCCTTGAACAATTTCCACTTCATCTCTTAAAGAAATTAAGTTGAATTTTTCTTCAATAACGTGTTAGCAGATCATGCGATAGAATGATAGGTCATTCCATCTGTCTCAAACATAAGGTTAGGAAAAGTTATGTACATAAGTCCATCTATGGTGAGATTAATCATATATGGTTCCTAAAATGGACTTATCCTTCATCTATCATACCACGTAATAATATTAAATTAGTTTCTACTAACAAGGGACTTCCTATTGGCCATTGGTAGGCGCTAAAGGCATGTCGCACTTCGGTTGTGGGTTCAATTCCCACAACCTTGTCCGACGCGATGGATAGTCGCCCGTCCTACAGGTTTTCCTTTTTCTAAAACTATACTATTACAACATTCCAGAAATAATATCAAAAAAATTTAGCCTTAAACAACACTATATGATGTCCAACTTAATGCATTAAAATCTTTAGACTTATCCAAAATACATTTTTCCAATCTCATAGTACAAAGAAAACGATTACTAGAAATGTCACATAACAAGCACATGAATACCATCATTTATCCCCCATATATCATAAGATATATCTTGTTGTTTGGATTCCAAACATGTGAATACCTTAATCATGTATTCCCTTGAAACTTAAATTACCATAGAACATTAGTGAAAACAAGAATTCTATCAAAAGTTAAATCTTTCCACATACTAAAATCCCAAAGTTTCTATATACTCAAACCATGATATCACATTGTCCTTATATCAGTCATGAGCTCATTAATACTATCAAACATCTCATTATCTTCTTATCCCTTCATTATGTGCATATCATCTACTTTCCAAAAATATCTAAAGAACCTTTCAGGGTTACCGGTACCATTCAACATATAATTTCAAATATTTAGGAAAAAAAATAGTGTAACAATCCTTAGATGTGTCTTTATTTCATAGTACCATTACTTATACAACATAACTCTTGATAAACATAAATGATTCCACTACATTCTTAAACCATTGACTGAGCTTAAAAAATTATTTCAACTCACATATCATTTGTAGTCTCTTCATCATCGTAAATATAAATACTACCCATATGACTATGCTGATTCTCTTCATGAGACTTTCCTTTAGGGAATTGGTTTGCATAATTCCCATATATTCCACATTTAAAACATTTAATCATTGTTGATGTCGTAAAAATACCATTATCCTTGTCCATGGTGTTAACTAAACATTTTCCTTTGCACTTACTGGATTTGTGTCCTTCTTTTACACTCCCAAAGCATCGTCCAGTTCCTTCAAAACATTCTCCATGATGCCTCTTCCCATATGATTTACATGAGGGAAATTTAACTTTATTTCCTCTATGATCATCATAAAACTCCATCTTTCTCTTATCAGCTGAGTCAGGAAACTTACCAAAGTTGAGATTATTGATCATATTATGAGATTTATGATTAGGCATAATAATAATATGTGGACTTCCAGATCCAATTTCATTTGGTTTCTCATGAATAATATCATTTCGTTGTCCATCATATCCTCTATTATCGTGAATCTTCCTATTTCCAGCCATTTTATAAAACCCAAAAAGAATAGTGTGAGAGAAAAAAACCATAATCAAGGAGGATTACCTTCAATAACTAACATCTTAGGTTTAATTATAATATTTTTACCTTAATTCTAGGACTATAACCTATACATATAATTTACCTTAGAGACATCCCTAGACATACCTTTGAAATATCTCTAGGTATTTCACTAAATTTTTTGTATCCTAGTTTCCAAAGGTTGACTAAACCTTTCCTCTGATACCAACTGTAGAGACCCATACTTGATGTATGTGGACATTACATTACCTTTGCAGAATACTTAATACATAACAAAAACAGAACCCAAAGGACCATAATAGTTTAGTGTCTTTGGAAACTCAGAATATAATCTTCTAATCGTGGTGAAAGATCTTCAACATCTCCCATAAAGATCTTCCCCTTTTGTTTTATTACCTAAAACCTTTATTTAAATCCTGGGGAAAAGAAAACATATAAAGGGTGAGCTCAAATGCTTAGTAAGGGTAATCATGTAGAAAATAAAACAAATCATATACAATTTAACTTAAAAAAACATGAACATAATGTTTAAACATCAAAATCTTGATCAATGACAAAAAAACACGGCAGTATGTAAGGCATAGATCATAATGGAACATCAATCATCATAAAATAGCACAGGAATAAATCATGTAATTATAGAAAACTATTAAGCACATGATATGATTTCTATAGTACCCAAGTCATTGCTTCCAAGACTATCTTAGTGGACAAAGTCCCTTTCTGAATCGAGTTCACTCCTCGTTTCAGTCCTATAACACTAAACCGGATTAACTTACCGTTCCAGCCATTTATATCTCATGAGATATAAATCTTTACCCAATTCATTAGAGGAAGATATATGTCCCACCAATCTCATAATGAAATCATTATTACTTTTTCCACAACATAAACATAAATCATTCATTATAACCCAAAGAATAAAAATAGGTTTCATAAACATCATCCCATCATAACATAATCCATATAAAACAAATGGATATCATTTAATCATAAGAAAATTGAAACCATGTAAATCATAGATACATTATACTTGAAAATACACATATCAAAAAATTCCATCTTATATGGGAAATAGTTTTGATAAAACATTTGAAAGGAATTCTTGAGGAAAATATCTTTTCTTATTCAAAATAATTTTCTTTTTACGAAATTCCATACAATTTTATAATAAGAGGATTTTGTTGAAAATACTCATGAAATCTTGTAGATTAAGCTTCATGAAAATAAGGTGTTATGAAACCATAAAAAACCATTCATGTCGTATAGGCTAAAAAAACATTATCCTTGTACTTTTGTCGGAAAATTCCAAAAGTTCCTCGTATGGTAAAAAAAGAAATATTCCATTCATAACATGTGGTAAAAGTCAAAATGGGTAAAAAGAACTTTAAAAATACATTAAAACATTTATAGAAAACATGGACATGGATGATAACAATAACCCCAGTAAATACTTACTAATAAACAATCTCGGATAAGAACGAGATTGGAATAATTATCCCTTACCTTAAGTCCAATTTCTTCCGTATGTGTCTGAGAATCCTGTATAGTGGGGTTAAACATATTATTAACTTGTAACAGAACCACAATAATATTTATGATATCATATCTGATTCACTTACGACTTTATATTATCTTTTCATTTTTCAATTCCATGTTAAAGCATCGTTTTGGGTAAAATCGTTTCATTTATCATCCGTGTTTTGACTTGTAATTATTCATATGATTACTTAGATCATGATTACTTAATTCAAGAATATAAAACATGATTTATATATAATATATATTCAGAATATACATATATATAATAGATTGATAAATGGAAAGAAATACACCATTCATGGAGATGATAGGTCGTACGTACGCATGAACGTTGTTTTCGTTTCCTTATTGAGTTGAATGGAATTAAGTAGATGACATACATATATATATACATAAATACAGTAGCATTATTATTTCATATATTTCATGATTACTTATTATACATACTTTATAATCATTCTTTAATTGTTAACCTGGAAAATGAATCTCATCGCATCGTGGAGACGGTAATTTGTACGTACGCACGAGCGATGATATCGTTCCCATATTTATTGAATGGAATTGGAGTGGATTATATAATATCTTATAATAAGTATGATTTTATAATAATCATATATAGGAGAAGAGAGGGGCACTTTTGAAAACCTTAAAAATATTAATTAATAATAAAATGAAACCCCACTTAAAAACATCCAAAAATGACTAAATTCAAAGATGCGATGATATAGGATTGTAATATAATCAACCAATAAAATTTATACATGTTTTATGTTTATTGTAAACCTTATCAACTTGATTTGTCATTATTTAATCTATTTAATTTTATTTGTGGTAATAAACTTCTAAATTTTAAATTGTTATAAATACATACTTAAATGTTGTCAATTTACAATAATTGGATAATTTATAGCCATTTAGACCATATAATTTTCAATTTGTAGTTTTTAAATATTTTTGTTATTTTTAAATAATTTAATAATATGTTATTTTTATAAAATATCAATAGTGTCAATTTTGACACTATTCATTATTTGAATTTAAATAAAAATCACACGGAAGATATGTTCGAAAAATATATATAATAAATTCCTAAAATGTCATATTCATCAAAAAAATCATGGGGAACATTAATTTGTTCATATATTATCTATTTTAATATTTTTAAAACCATCTATTTGGTATATCTCTTAATAAAATAATTACTACAACATTTTCGTATAATTATTTACTATACTTATTTTTTGCATAAAAATTAAAAATAAAATACTATGATTAATATAAATATAATAACTTTCATAATAATATTCCTACATGAATTTATCATCTTAAAATCACAACATTTAAATTGTTATATTTATTAAATTATGAAGGTGACATCTTTGACATCATTTAAAATAAAAATAATATAAATGTCATAATCGGTTTTATAAGAATTAAAATGGTCCAAAAATCTACACTTGGATTCCTAGGCTATATATATAATATACTAATAATTTTTTGTCAAGTTTATGGTCCTTTTGATAGGTATTGTTATTTTAATAAAAACTATATTATTGATTTTTCACTAAATAAACAATTTCTGCATCACTATTGTGTCACCATTAATGACAATTATTTAATCCCTACAAATTATAAATAAATTCTCATGATTTATATAATTTTGTTATATTTTTTTATACTATTCATGTTCGAAGTTTCATGAAGTTTATCACAAAATTAGAATTATTATACTTATAAGATTTAAGAGAGTGACATGTTGTCACTTTCTTTGGTTTTAATAATAATTAAATTATTTTCAAGGTGAAAAGTCCATAAAATTAATCTATTCTGACCCATAGGTGATATGGGTAGACTTTTATTCATCCAATAGAATTTTGGAAGGTGTTAGGGTAATTTTATAATCTTATTTTTACACTTAATTACCTTATTTACCTTTAACTATGGTAAATAAAATTTACCGTAGTAACTATTCATAGTTCCCAAAAATAAAAAGTAGCCTATTAACATAATTTGGACCTAATGATTCCAAATATGGAATTCATTTTTCCTAATTCAAATCACATAAGTTGCAGAAATTAATTTAAAATTAATCCTGTGTTAAGAAAACAAGGTTTAAAAGTTAAAACATTGCAAAAGATTGAAATGAGTTTACCTATGAATTCAATGTAAAATCAATGCTAATGACATACGATATATAAAATGGTAAAAATATATTCTATTTATACTTTAAAACCACTCAATATTATAATCTAACCATATAAATTATTGTGCTAAAAAAGTTGTTTTTATTTAAAATATACCGTGTTTTTACTGTTCATTAAAATATGAAAGTTATCAGAATAATATGAAAATTTTATCCAAAGTAAATTTTTATATCCTGATTCCAAATAAGAATTTTATTTTGTCAAATTGAACTTATAAACCCATCAAAAACTAGATTTAAAGTGGGTGCGCCATCAAAGGTGGAAAAACTACATTTTTTGAAAAATACTTATTTTACCTGAAAATTTTATCTTGTTCTCATACCATGTTCTAGAAAATGTGTAAGATGAATA
The DNA here is from genome assembly GCA_963277665.1 of Viscum album. Lineage (NCBI taxonomy): Eukaryota > Viridiplantae > Streptophyta > Magnoliopsida > Santalales > Viscaceae > Viscum > Viscum album. Next base: position 226,800,430 of record OY728125.1, read on the forward strand.
ATAATGTTATAAAATTCAAAATTTAGTTAATACTATTCATAAAGTCTAGTTTATAATAATATTATAATCATATATCGTTGTTTATTGAAACCCTGTATTGCGTACAACACACACTATCGAGGAAGGTCGCGATTGCGTGTAATGCAAGGCAAGTCAGTGTTGCATGTAGTGCAAGACTCCTCTGTTGTTGCGTATAACAGAATCCAACCATATTTCCTTTATACATTTAAAATATATATATACATACACTGAATGTTTCTTAGAATAAATACTATCAAATGAACTTGAAATTGTGTGTAACACAATCCAAGAATAGTGTTGCGTATACCGAAAGCTAATACGGTGTTGCATATAGCGCAAAATAATCTTGGTGTAGCGTAAAATAGAAGATTAAAAAGAATATATCTCATAAAATCTTGGTTTGTTACATATTATAACCATAACATTATAAGTGATACAAATAGATTACAAAAGACAAGTAATATTCACCAACTTCACATCTCTCTGATAAAGCATCAGTTTAATAACGTGTTATCCTCTCTCTTCACTAAAGGTCTCATGCACTTATATACTAAGTGCCAACTAGTTAACCTGAAATACCTACTCCCCTAAAACCACAGATCAAAAATCCTGACCACCTAAGCTTGATTACCAACTCAATCACCCTTCAATATTACTAAAATTCCAAACCTTCAATGATTTATTGTAAATCCATCAATGGATGAAAACTTTTGATAGTCCTATTGTTTTTTGTGATGTTTTGGTGCCTTCTTTTTCACTTCATATCCAGTATGGTATCCCTCCTTTTTAATACATGATTTTAACATAATTCCTTAACAAAATATTACATTAATAAATTTATAGGATCTTTTAATCCTAGTGTTTTGGAAACTAGGTATATAATACATGAGTTATATAAGGAAAACATAAACATTATATAATCCTTATTAAAGACTCCATTTTTTCCATATTAGATCACCTCACTATAAATAATTTCTTGGGGACATACATTCATAGAAAAGGGTGCGCATAAATCCTAGAAAGGGATAAATAAACGAAATAGTACATGAATGATTATCATGGATAAAAAATTATACATAATATGATGGAATAATTATAATTACTTGATAAATAACATGTAAATGTGGCTACAACATAGAAAATAGGAATTCATAAGCATGTCTCTAAGTTTTATCTCCAAGGTGTCATAAAACTTAATTACCATGGTTATTAACCAAGTTGTCATAAAACATGTAATCTCTAGATATTAAATATATACCCAATGAATTTGAGCACAATAAGGGAACCCCCTTCATATGAAGTAATTCATGTGATTTTCAATGACCATAATAAATCGTTTCATCAATAAACCATGTAGAATAACAATGAGTTTCATATAAAATTATTTAGTACATAATTTCTTAAAGACTTGAAAATATCATCATTTTTAACCCATGAGAATTTAATATGGGTTTTATATATATAAATACAAAATAAATAATTATTTTTATATAAAATTTAATACCCATGGATAAAAAAGGGTTTTGGGTATTCGTAATATAAGAATATATCATATAAAAGAGTGAAATTTGATAATAAATCTGGCATCATTACAAGTGTACAACATAGTTTAAATAAAGGGAATAATTTGAGGGAACAAAGATATAAAATTGATAAAACACTATTATGGTAGTAGTGGGATAATAAAAAATTCATGAAAATGAAGAAATTAAATATTTATAAGATATATGACAAATAGGTACTTGAATGGAGAAGAAGAAGAGGAGAGTTCCCATACCTTGGAAAGTAACTTCCGGAATATTGGATATGGAAACATTAGGCCCTTGGATACACCTTATAGGGACTTTAGGGAGTGTAAATGATTATAATTTCAAGATTATGGGATTTAGTGTGGAGAGGAATGGGGTGATGGGTGTGTATTTATAGTAAAAAATGAGTAATTGTTTAATAATTTATAAATCTAGGACATGGAATTCTAGGTTGTGGGAAATGAAAAACCATTGTATTACCCATGGTTTCTTAATCATGGTTTTATAAATATAAGTAATGTTTGATAATATTTTAATCTATTAGAACTGAAATCCATGTTTTTAATATTACACCATCCATGGAAAAGTAAGTTTCCCACAAAATATAGTTTTTAAAATAACAATTTCCATTTTAGAATTTGGAGAGTCATTTATAGTTTTGAAAATTGATTTCAATAAATTAAAATGAATAATATTAATAAAATAACATATTTGTGGTCATGGATTTAGTTTAATTAGTTATTACATCATTATTACATATATCTAAAGTCATAAAACATACTGAAAACACAAACTGTATTTTTCTTATTTACTGAAAAAAGAAAATATTTTAGCAAATTATCAAAATTTCACCCTAGTCTAATTTCAAAGTGTATATTTTAAATATAATGTTTATTTTATCAAAATAATTCTCTAAATATGGGAATTTTTATTTTTAAATAAAAAATTATTTGTTGAAAAATAACAGTTTTTATGACATAGTCTACTTTCTGACACTTATAAAAAAATTCAAGGATATTATAAAGTTATATTATCATTTATATTTTAATAAATATTATTTTATTAGAATATTTCCTGAAGCTAAATTTTATTTGGAATGAAAGAATTATAAATGTGTATATATTTTATAAAAATAAAATAAAATTTTATTTTAATTTAAAAATATATTTATCAAATTCATCTTATATTCATGTGAAATTTATTAAATAAAATAAAAAAACATGGAATTGAAGAAATAAATATTTCATTTATACAATGGAAAATACCCTTTTATGATACTAATTTCTAGATGCATAACCCCTTATTACACCATAATATTCCCTAAGGATAAGGTATGTGGTGGTGGTGGTTTCAAGGGGCATCTCAGCTAATATTTTCCTAGTGGCGATCTTCACTAACTTAAACATCTCTCATAGTCGATTTCATTCAAGCCTCACTTTTTAATGATCTACTTTGTATTGGTTAAGGTTTAACCCTAGTGGTTTTAGCACTCTCTCATGTTTTAATAAATAGGCTTCAAAATTCATGATCCTGCTAGTTGAGGCCATCGTTTTTACATTCTACATTAATTATATTTTTTTATTTCCCATTATAAACACTAATTATAATTGTATCATTATTACTAATGCTAATAATTCCAAATAATTATATTTACCAATGGTCATATTAACAAATGGTCATGTAGTAATAATGTAATATTTATATCCTAATGATCAAATTTATAATTACATTGTATGTATTTATCACCAAAAATTAACATTTACTACTTCAACCCTAATGTTTTCTAGAATAACACTAATAATGAATATTATATTCCTAATGTTCCTTTTTCTTTTAACAATTTTCATGGGAGGTATAATCTTCCTAGAATAGTTCAATCCTATGGAGTACACCATTCTTTGGTCACTATTTTTTTTATATCCCTATACTAGTATCAATTGTAGTAATTGGTATTATTACTTAACATAAAATTTTATTTTTTATAATATTATTTTTATGCACTTCCATTATACAATATAATAAAATAGTCATTATGAAAAAAGTGTTCTTTTATTAATCATAGAAGGAATTTTTAGGTTGTTACATTCACCACCATGAGAAATTTCATCCTCCAAATTTGAATCTTTCCTCAAAACCAATGGGGGTAATTTTTTATTCATTATATCTTCTGGTTCCTAAGTAGCATATTTCAACTTGATATTTCTCTATATGACATTCACAAGTTGGGTTTTATTGTTCTTCAACATTTTCTCCTTTATTTTGATAATTCATATTGTTTACTCTATATATAATAGATAATATTATAATTCCATACTATTTGTGTCTATTATATGTGTTGGTTCTAACATAAACTTTCTTAACAGGGACATGAGGAAGAAGTAGTGTAAATTAGAAAGGTTTTGAGGATATTATACTTTATAAGAAACTACTACAATGAACTCCAAAAGGTCAAATTGACTAATGTACCTTGTACATGGTTTCCCCTTCTTTCTAAACCTCATGACCCCTTTAAATGGTGATATTTTGAGAAATATATGATCCTTGATATGAAACTCTAATTCATTCCTTCGATTTTTAGTGTAACTTTTTTGTCAACTATAAGAAACCTTTATATGTTTTTTGAATCACTTGTATCTTCTATATATTTTCTTTCACAACATTTAGTCCTAATAGTTTTCCTTCTACAACTTCATCCAATAATTTTGTAGTTCTACACCTCTTCCCATTGGGTGCTTTATAAGGATACATTTGAATGCTCAAGTGAGAAATATTGTTATATAAAAATTAAACAAGTGGAATATGTTGATCCTAACTTCCTTTAAAATCAAGTGATATAACCTATAACATGTATGATAATTTTTTAATAGTCCTCTCAGACTACCAATTAGTTTGAGGATGATATGTTGTGCTCAGGTTTATTTCTGTATTCATAGCCTTTTAAAGTTTCCTCTAGAAATTAGAAGTAAATCTTGGATCTCGATCATAAATAATTGATAGTGGTACTCCATAGAGAATCACTACTTATTGAATATATAGGTTATCTAGGAACTCCGGTGATAATGCACTCTAATCAAAATTAAATGGGTAAACTTTTTTGGTCTATCTATAAATAACCATATTGCATTGTTTCTCATGGATGTCTTAGGAAGGCCAGTGAAAAGGTCCATAGTGATGTTATCCCACTTCCATATTGGTATGGGTAATGGTTTTAATACACATTTAGGAATATTTCACTCTACCTTCACTTGTTCACACACCAAGAACCTTATAGTGTAATTGGAAATCTATCATTTCATATTATCCCACTAATAATGATAAGAAAATTCCTTATTCATTTTTTTGCCTTTGAGATGTATAAATAATATATTGCTATGAGCTTCATTCGTCAACTCCTTCTTTATTCTGGAACAGATTGAATACATAGCATTGTAAAAAATTTCAATACACCTTCATTATAGATATTAAATTTGAGAAAATTACCATTTTTATAGAATATTTATTATTTTTTAAAAAAGGATCATATCTTTGAACTTTTTTGATCTTCTATAATAATTATGGTTTAGAAATCATTTCGGGTCAAATTGATGATTTTCGTTTACTTTTTATTCCCATGTCCAACCTTAATAGTTTCTTAATCAATGGATCTCATTCAATCCTCATCATTAGAATAACATTATGATCTTTCTTACTAAATGCATATGTGACTCTGTTTTCTCTTCTAGGATGATAGTGAATTAAACAATAATAGCCTTTAAGAAACTCCAACCATCTCATTTTTTATCATGTTAAATTCTTTTTTGGTGAATATATACTTAAAACATTGGTTGTTTTTGTATATATCACACTTTCTTCATAAATATATTATCTTAATATTTTTGTATCAAAAATAATTATAGCTAACTATAGATCATGAGTATAATAATTCTACTTATGATCTTAAACTATTGATATATATAGTTGATTACCTTTTCATTTTTCATGAGATCACATCCAATACCTTTCATAGACGCATCACTATAGATAAAAAATCCATCTTCGATGGAGGGTAAAGTTAGAATAGGTTCACTGACCAACTGATTCTTCATTTCTTGGGAACATTCTTCACACTCCTTTTTCTAGATAGAAAAAATTCTATTTTGATTTAACATGGTTAGTGGATTAGAAATACATGAAAATATTCGACAAACCTTCTATAATATACCACTAATCCAAGGGTACTATGAATCTTAGTTATTTTTTAGGATGAGTTCTCTCCTATACATCCTTTGTATATGAAGCATCAATTGAGATTCCTTCACTAGTTATAATGTTCCCCACCAATGAAACTTGTTGTAACCATAACTAACTTTTGTTGAATTAACCAAACAACTTATACTCCCTCATAGTTTGTAATATTACAATTAGATGGTCCTCATTCTCATTGTGACTTTTGAAATATATCATAATATCATCCATAAATACCACCAAAAATTTATCAAATTGGTATTTAAAGACTATATTCATAAAGTCCAAAAACATGGTAGGATCATTAGTTAGGCCAAAGTGAATAACAACAAACTCATAATGCCCATATATTTTTTGGAAGGTTGTCTTTGGGATATTTTCTTTCTTCACCATCAAATGATGATACCCTTATCGAATGTCGGTCGTGGAGAATAATTAATCACATTTAAGTTGGTGAAAAAATCATTAATCCTTAGGAGATGGTATTTTTAATTTATTGTGATCTCATTAAGATCTATATAGTAAATTCATATCCATATTGAACCACCTTTCTTTTTCATAAAGAGAGCAGGTTCTCCCAAAGGAGAAACACTTGGTCAAGTAAAAAAAATCCAAGAGGTCTTGTAGTTTCTTATTTAATCCCCATAACTTTTCATGTTCTATTTAATATAGGGTCTTCAATATTGGATTGGGTCTTTGTATGATTTTAATAGAGAATTATGCCTTTATTACTATAGTAGGTCCCAGTAAATCTTTAGGAAATATATCAATTTATTCCAGAGTAATGTGTACATCTACTAGCATTAGAATTTCTATTTATTATTATTATTTACCAATCCTTTCCATAAAAAATTCAATAGGTGGTTGTTCTTGAAAGACTCGGGTTCGGATATCTCTCCCTTCAAGAAAACTATGGGTTTTCATTTCAAGATAACAGAAATATACTTACTTCTACATTTGATCTTATAATTATACATTAAAAATCAATCATTTTCATGTATTATCTAAAATTCCTCCATTGGAATGACCATCAGTTTTTTTGAGAAATTTTACTCAGAAAATTTAATAGGGGAATCCTTTTATATCTTTTATGCTTGAATAGTTCCTCCATTATTTTTAACCAACAACTCTACCACTATAAATTTAGAGCTTAACTTGATGTTCTTTGCAAACTTGAATGAAATAAAAGAATATGTAGAACCAGAATCAAATAATGTACTTTTTATATTTGAGTGTATGATGAGTTTACCTAGAATGAAATAATTTGAAGCCTCAAATTCCTCCATTGTGATTGTAAAATACGGACTTTTCTTCCATGGCCCATGCTAGGGTTGATTCTATTTTCCCTCTATTATCCTCTGATTTGGACATTGATTAGTGAAATATCTATGCACCCAGCACTTGAGGAATTACATGTAAGGTTTTTTTTAAACCACATTCCCTTTATTCATAATTTAGATATTTAAACTTAACATATCAAAATAGTTTGGAGATATATGGTCATCTATTCTATAATTGTAGAACTTTCCATTCCTTGTCAAAAATTCCACAAATGTTTTTTCCCACATTTGTTTCATATGAGATGTTACAATTTATTCCTATGTGGATTGTTTCCAAAAAAAATATTTATCCTTATCTTCTTATCATTCTATCCATGAGTACACAAGGTATATATAAACTCTATTTCAAAATTTATATCACATCATATTATCTCTTCATAACTCCCTAATTCTTATATTTTCCATGATTTTTGTAGATAGGGTCTCAATTATCTAAAGAATCAACCTATCTATAGGCTTAAAAGTTTCCACCCACCAACTTCATCCAAAAAAGATGGAGTTTGACACCTCTTATCATATAATGCTTCATATGGCACCATTTGAATACTAGAATGGAAACTATTATTGTAGAAAAATTCCTCCAAAGTTGATTATTGATACCACAGACCTTGAAAGTCAAGAGATCATGATCTCAACATATCGTCCAATGTTTGAATAGTCCTTTCAGACTCTCTTCCAGTTTGGGGGTGATAAGCAGTACTCATATGAAGCTCAGTATCCAGAGTCTTTTGGAGACTATTATAAAATTTTGATTTATACTGGGGATCTCAATTGGACACAATCAATAGAGGTGCACCATGAATTCTTACAACTTAATTAATATAAATTCTTTCCAAGAACTCAAGTGTTAAATCCTATCTTATAGCAAAGAAATGTGCTTATTTTTTGAGATGATCACCAATTACCCATATTTCATTATTCCTTCTGGGTGTCCTTGGTAGTCATGAGAAAAAAATCCATCATAATTTCATCCCACTTCTACATAGTAAATGGTATAGGTTGAATCACCCCTCTAGGATATTGTCTCTCTCCCTTCACTTGTTGAAAAACTAGACACCTTGACATGTAGTTAGAAATTTCTCACTTCATATTATCCAACCAAAAATGTTCCTTCAGATATCTATACATCTTAGTGATACGAGGATGTGTAGGAAAATGTTTGCTATGAGCATCATCCAAAAGTTCCCTTTTTAACTCAGGTAATTATGGAACTCATAACCTCTTCCCAAATTCTAGAAATCCTTTCAAATACATGAATTCTACCAATCTCCCATCCTTAACTGCATTAATTTCATTGTGTAAATTCTCATCATCACATTGAGAGATTTTTATCTTCCCTATTAAATATTTTTTGCAATAATTTGAAAGAGGAAAGATGTTTCCCCATCCTTAACAATTACCATATCCTTCATTAGTAGATCCATGAATATAGGATCTCTCTCAATCCTCATTTGGGTCAAAAGTCCAAGATCTTTATTACTTAATGCATCTTCCACCTTATTTGCCTTTCTTGGGTGGTTGTGTATTGAACAGTCATAATATTTGAGTAACTCGAGCCATCTCATTTGCCTCATGTTGAGTTCTTTCTGTGTAAAAATGTATTTCAAACTCTTGTAATTCGTATATATCTCATATCTTTCACCGTAGAGATAATGTCTCCATATTTTCAAAGCAAAGATTATGGCTGCTAACTCAATATCATGAGTTGGGTAATTTTTCTCGTGATTATTCAACTGACTTTATGCAAAAGCAATAACTTCATCATTTTTCATAAGGACGCAACCCATCCCATTCTTTGATACATCATTGTATATCACAAATACATCATTTCTAGATAAAAGAGTCAAAATTAGAGCATTGAAAAAACTTATGTTCAATTATTCAAATAATTTTTTACATTATTTTTCCTATACAAACTTAACCCTTTTTGTGTGATCTTGGATAGAGGGTTAGATATTTGGGTAAAATTTTGAACGAAATGATTATAGTAGCCTATTAAACCAAAAAGGCGGCATACCTCGGTTATGTTCATTGGCAAGGGCCATTCTTGGATTGACCTTATCTTCATAGGATCAACTAATATTCTATCCTTAGAGACAATATGGATAAGCAAAGAAACTAATTGAAACTAAAATTCACACTTTCTAAACTTCCCATATAATTTTTTTTTCTAAGAGTTTTCATAATAATCCTCAAGTGATTTCTATTGTCATTATAGATTTTGAAGTATACTAGGACATCATCAATAAATACGACAACAAAGACATCAAGATATTCCTTGAAAACTCTATTAATTAGATCCATGAAAACAAAGGGTGCTTCAGTCAGTCCAAAAGGCATCACTGTAAACTCGTAATACCCATACCTGGTTCGCAATGTTGTCTTTAGAATATCTTCTTTCCTCGCACATAGCTCATAATATCCATATCAAAGTTCAATCTTCAAAAAATGTTGTGCTCCATGAAGTTGATCAAATAAATCATCAATTCATGGTAAAGGATACTTATTCTTTATAGTAATATAATTGATTTCCCTATAATCAATTCATAGCCTCATGGATCCATATTTCTTCTTAACAAAGAGGATAGGGGATCCCCATTGAGAAACACTAGGTCGAATAAATCCTTTTCACTAAATTACTCTAGTTGTTTCTTTATCTCCACTAATTCTACAATGGTCACTCTATAGGGAGTCTTTGATTTAGGTCCTTCACCAAGAATTAAATCAATAGAGAACTCAACTTCCCACTTTAGAGGATGTAGAGTTAAATCTTATGGAAAAACTTCAATGTATTCTTTCATTATATGTGTATATTCAATTTGGAAATTTATTTCCTCACCCATATATATTGGGTTCTCTTCCTCTACAAGAATTTAATTCTCTAGAGCTACTAGGGTTGGATCTAGATAAGAATCATATGGAGAGGTTTTTACACTAAAGATAAGTGATTCTTCACTATTTTCAAAAATTGTAACTTCCTTCTTCTTAAAATTGATCATCACATCATAATTTGATAACCAATTCATATATAGAATTATATCAAATTTAATAATTGGTATGATGATAAGGTTAGAAACTAAATAAATTTTATGTGTCATGAGAGGGACTGATCAACATTCCTTTGTTGTAATGATACATCCCCTATGAGTTTTGACTGAAAACTCCATTATTAAATCAAATTGGGCTTGTCTACTTTTCCTAGAAAACTGGGAAGATATAAATGAATATGATGATCCATAATCAAATAATTCATTGGATAAGTTTGAGGAAACAATTAAAGTACCTTCCACCACATCATTAGGAACTTTAACCTTTGCAGTTGTAATCGCATAAGCTTTCCCTTGATCTTGTGGACTTTTCGAAGGAAAGTTTCCTTTCCGCTTAGGGAACTCTTTTCCATAGTGTCCCAACTCTCTAAAATTTTAGCATTGAACATCATTGACTTGTTTCTTCCCCTTGCATTCATTTGATTGATGACCCTTTTCTCCACACTTATAGCAAACTCCCATGTCGTTCAAGCATTTACCAGGATGATTTTTTCCACAATTCTCACATAATGGGAATTTCTTCATTCCCTTATTCTTTTTTTGTACTTCACCTTTTCCATGGTTATCTGAGTACTACTTCTTATCTTGGATTATCTTCAACAAATTTGATCTAGAAAATTCCTTCTCTTTTATTATGGAACTTAATACAATTTCATCATATGATGAAAATGTTTAAGAAGTTAGTTCTCTTAGAATAATTGGATTAAAACCTTCAAAGAAATGATAAATCTTATTTTCTGAGCCATGTTTTTAATCTATGGCATACCTGACTAGTCTTGTGAAGGTAGCGTCATAATCGGTAACATTGTCTTCTTTCCTTTTCTTTAAGCCAAGTAATTTCCTCTTCATTTCAGATCATTCATCACAAGAGAAATATTTATCAAAATATATTTCCTTAAAAGTCCTCCATTCCATATCTTCTATTTCTTCTTCCTCTGTGGTATTCTAGATCAAGGACCACCATTGATCAGCATCACCCTTGAAAAAATATACTTCCAGCACTACCTTTTCATTTTCAGTGCATCTTAATGCCATGAATATCTTTTCAAGTGACATGATCCACTACTTAGCTACCACTGGATTAGTAGTCCCACTAAAATGTGGAAGCTTATACTCTATGAAATGATCCAATACAAGTGTTGAATGGATATTTGTCACAACCTAGGTAATTTTTCTAAATATGGTTATGATCTGATCCACTCAAACATTAACTGTGTTGACTTGATCAGTGGGGAAATCCCTACATTGTCCACGAGTATTTATTCCCCTTATTCCATTTGGTGAAATTTATAAATAAAAGAATACACTAGATTAGGTTATGAATTATAATTTATAATCTCAACTAGAAAAGTACTTGGCATAAATAGAAATTCAGTGCATATCCAATCTCATAAACATGGTTTCTCTGAGGAAAAATTTACATTCAAATCCTTCATAATGGATTGTAAAGAAAATGTGAATTACCCTAAGAATATCCCCCATGAGTGTCAAACCAATAGTGCATCAAGGACCATTTTCATGTACCAAGATACCTCGGGTCAATCCCAAAACTCCTTTTTGGATTTTTCACTCCTAGGTACATCTATGGTAGAGCTAGCACTACTTGTTTGTATCCAGACATTGATGAATTTTCTTGAAAGATCAAAACCATCTATTACTTTCCAAAATTCTAGGAAATTATTGTATGTTTATCCTCAAATAAAACATTAGAGATTTTTTCCCTAATCTATATTTTCTAATCTAGTTTCCATGTTTGCTACTAAACTTTCTATGATACCAACTATAACACCCTGACCCCAGAAGCCCAGAGCCGGTCAATTACTTATTACATTGGAATGATTAAAAGGAATGAAATACAGAATGAATGATAATTTTTGTAGTCTTAAATAAACTAGAAACATACATGAACTTCACATAACATTGGGAAGGTAACAAAATACAAAACATAACAAAAACTAATAAACTGCCTCCACGAAAACACAATAAATGATCTCCTCTTTATAACCTGTTGAAGGTAAAAAAATGAATGGGGTGACCTCAAATTCCCAGTAAGGGTTAAAAATAGAAAAATCAGGAATCAATAATAATTGAATCATAATCAAATTGGCATAGTCAATATGGCATGGTGAATAAATGAAAAACACACACTATTAGTAAACTCATAATAAAACTACATCCATAGATTTTGTCATATTGAAAACATCATGGATAGTAATAATTGAAAAATGAATAAATATAATTCTTATTAATTAGACATCATTTATTTGGTACATGATACCACTATACCATCAAAACAGTTTAAGACTGTGGGTAGAAACCCGTCTGATTTTGGGAAACAAACTCTAAGGGTTTGTCGCCAACTAATTTGTATCATGAGACATGTCGATGCATTGAGTGGCTATAGCAGGCCCCTCATGTAATTGAAAGTCCAAATCATTATTTATACATAGATTTAATATAATTAAAATCTTCATTCTCAATATCCATATAGAGTAGAGGATACATATTCATCAAAATTTCCATAGTTAAAACAACATTCTAAATAACCATCATATGTAATAAGGTATACGGCTTAAGGAAATACACATATCCATGAATCCAGAATATGGATATATAATATATTTACAATTTAAAATGAATAATGAACTCAAATTGTAAGTTGATTCACCACATAAGAAATATTAGGTTCACAATACCAAGTAAATGATAAAAAATGGAAATTGAGATAAAGTCTCTTACCACGTTGTAATCAATCGAGTCGTACGACCAAAAATTAATAACCACCAAATTAATCAAATAATACCATGAATATAAATATAATAATGATAATACATTTCAAATGTATGTACACAATACACCACATTCAATAAGTAAGTGGCAAATAATGGAAATCTCATGAAATTAAAAGTGAGATAAGAAACCCCTTAAAAACATTTCGGCATGGTAATGGGTGTTCTTGTGAGGGATTAATGAGAGTTAAAGGGGTATACCATAATTTATATATCATAAGGGAAGTATGGGGGAGGTTATAAAATCTACCCCATCATTAGGAATTATAAATAAAAGGATACAACATAGGTGGGATTCATGAATAAAAGTTAGAGAGAGGATCCCTTAACTTATGCCAGAAGGTGTTTTTGATTGATCTTAATGAACTGAATAATCAAATTTATAAACTTTAATTATTAATTACATAACCTCATAAACATGTAATTCATTTATTATAACCATATTATGTTCATTCATTCCCTTTTTTATGGGTTTAATAGGTTTAATTTTATTGTTTTGGAAGCATTTTCTTCCTTGGTTTTCATGATCGGTTTACGTGTATTCATAAATGGAAGTTCATTTGAAATGTGGTAAAACATAAAAAATTGTTAACATATAATACTAGGGAAATTAAAAATATATAAATGATCTTATAATGATTTTTGGGTTATATACTATGAGTATGACTCATTAGTTAAAAGTTATTTACAAATGCTTGGATTAACTTAGTGATTTTTTGCATAATGAACTTGTTTTGTATTATTATTTTATATTACGAATTTGTAAGGATTACAGAACATTGAATAAGGTAAAATACATATATCATGATCCGGTTCAACCATTAAAAAATTTTCATGACCAATCTTTAATATATTATTATAAATTAAAAACTTGTCATCCTTGAAAGTGATAAGTTAACACATCTCGGATTGTATTTTCATTTTTAGTGTTCGAGGTGGGAGAAATGAGATATGATTCTGAAATATTCCATTAGCATAATAAAATTATATTATATCTAAGGTAATGTAATTATAATTTCATTTGGATTTTTTGAGGTGAGAATAGAGAAACAAAAAATGGAACTTATAAAAGAATTTTAAAGAAAAAGGAAGAGAGGTTCACCTCTTGAGTACTCCTACTTGAGAAACTCATTGAGGCCTTTTTTTATTTGTCTTCTGATGAGAAAATCTAGTCTTGGATGTGGGGGAGGATCTTAGGGATATATTTTAACTTAATTTAGGCAATTCTTGAATCTTTAGAGGTGTGGGAGGAAAGAGGGGTGAGGGTTGGTTTATATAGTAGAGGGGAGGAGGAATTTTACATTATTTTAATCATTATTTTTATATTTTTTTCTCAAGAGTATGAATATTCTTGATTAATGTGATACCAACTATTAATAATTGAATGTTAGTTCAAACTAAGTGGTCTTACGTCAGCTTTCCATCACCTATGATGCAGTAAAACAAGTATTTAGCATTTATTATAATTTATCGTATTTTACAATTCATCAAAAATTCAAGAATTTCAGAAAAATCTCAAAAATTCAACCAAACCATTTATCAAAATTTAGAATCCAAAAATGAACTACATTTTTCAAAAATAATTTTCTAAATATGATAAATTTAATTTTTAATTAAAAACATTAATTAATCAAAAAATACCAACACTTAAAATATTCATCTTCATTTTTAAAGTGCCTAAATTTTATTTATACATTAATGAGTAAGGTAACCATTCATAAGGGTAATATTACTATTCATAAGGGTAGGTTACTATTTATAAGGGTATGTTACTATTGATAAGGTTAAGTTACTTTTCACTAAAAAATAACTTGATTCTATCAAACACCAAATATCACTCTGATAGTAACTGTGTATATCCATTTTTCAAAATTCAAACCACAGAAGGAGAAAATTTAAGTTTAAGGGACAGGTTATGACTATATCCTAAATAATAAAGTTTTGTTTTAAAGAAAATAATTTCTCTATGAAATATAGGATATCTAATGAATAGAATTTATTTAAGAGAAACATACCATAAAATCTTTGGGGTGTTATAATTATGGAGTAAAAAAATATCTTTTTTATGGTATTGATCCATAATACTATGAATAGTGGATAAGAGGTCCACTAAAAATAGGTGGTCATCAATGCATAAAAGATTCGACGACTAGTTTCTCCTTCCTCAATGAATTTGGACACTCCACATTATTTAGGTTATTATTCATGACATGAGTTAACTGATTCATCATCATCATGAAGTTTTCAACTCCATCTCCCCCCATATTGGGAAGGAAATCATCACATTATCTTTTGCATCCATTATTTACATGATCCCTTCTATTTTCTTCCATTTTTTCAAGAAGAAGAAAACCAAAGTGAGAAATTTGTTACTAGTGGGAATCTTATAATGACAAATATAATGGTAATATTAATCTTATAATTTTCAAATATAATGCTTCTTGGATTATATACTTCAATATTAATAAAAAGTTTCAATTATCTATATATCCTTCATAATAATTTATAAAAAGCATGTCATTGACCAAATAATATACCATGGAAGTGTCAAAGTTTTTGTACAGAAAGACTTATTTATCTTTCACCAAGTAATGATCGAGTTAATAAATAATTTTCCCTTTTTAGGGTTATTACCCCTATGTATAATTGTGCCAGAGCCACATCCTCCTGAAGTATCGAGATATGGATTTCATTGCTTAGAAACCACTCATTTTATACTTCACCAAAATTTAAGGATATTTTCAGACATATAAAATTATCCATAGTGTTTTCAATAATGTTTTCTAGTATTGATTTCAAAAATTACTAAAAATTTTCTTTGATACCAACTATGACATCCCACCTTTTTAATACATGGCTTTTAATATAATTCCTTAACAAAATGTTTCATTAATAACTTTAAAGGATATTTTGAGGAATATTCTCTTATAAAATAGGTACATAATACATTAATTATGTAAATAAAACATTAAAATTATTTAATCACTATCAAGACACCTTTCGTATTTCATCCTAGGTCACCTCACTACAAGTAATTTACTGAGGACATACCTTAATAGAAATGAGTGAGCATAAATCTCAATAAGGGATAAATAAAGGAAATGGAACATGAATGATCATAGTGGATAAAACATGAGGAATAACATGAGGTAATAATTGTAAGTACATGATACATAACATGGAAATTTGTATATAGCATAAAATGATACATGTATAAGTATATCACCAAGGTTTTTCTAAAAGGTTTCATAAAACATAATTTCCAAGGTTATTCAACAAGGTATCATAAAACTTGTCAAAACTGGAGATTAAGTCTTTACCCAATTAATTGGATAACTACAAGGATGAACACTTCATATTTATTAATTCATGTTATCCACATTAATCATAAAAAATCATTTCATCAGTAACCTATGGAGAATAAAGAATATATTTCATATGAAATCATTTAGTACAGAAGTGCTGAAAGACTTGAACATCTCATCATTTTTACCCATGATAAAAGAATTTGGGTTTAATATATGTAAATACCCAATAAATTGATTATTTTTACATCTAGTTTAATACCCATGGATAAATAAAGTTTTTGGGTATTCATAATTAATAAAAATTCATATAAAAGAGAGAAATTTGATAAATAAATTTAGAAGCATGACGGGTATACATTATGGATTAAAGAAAGGGAATAATGAGAGAGAATGAAGATATCTCATTGATAAAACACTATTTTGGTAGAAATGTTATAATAAAAATTTTATGAAAATGAATCAATTAAACATTTATATTACATACTACAAAGTGGTGCATGAATGGAAAAGAAGAAGAGGGGAGTTCCCTGGACTAAGGAAGTAAGTTATTAAAGCATGCAGAGGGAAACCATAGGACCATGGAGACACCTTGTAGGGAATTTAGAGAGTGGAAATGAACAAAATTTAATGAATAATGGATTTAGTGTGGAGAGTAATGGGAGGGTGGGTGGGTATTTTATAGTAAAAGTGGAGGAATTGTTTAATAATTTCTAAATATATGTCTTGTAATTCTATGTTGTGGAAAATGAAAAACCATTGGCTTAAACATGGTTTTTTCTCATGGATTTAGACATTTAAGTAATTTTTTATAATATTTTAATACATTATAAAAGAAAAACATTTTTTTAATATTACTTTGGCCCTGGATAATTAAATTTTCTACAAAATATAATTTTTAAAATAATAATTTCTATTTTAGGCATTGGAAATCCGTTTATAGGTTTGGAAATGAATTTAAATCCATTAAAATACAAAATATTAAAAAATAACATATTTTTGGTCATTTTTTATGTTTAAATAATTATTAAATTATTATTACATAAATATGAATTCATAAAATATATTTAACATAAACTGTATTTTTACTATTCATTGAAAAAATAAAGTATTTTGAAAAGTTCTCAAAATTACACCCTAACCAAATTTTGACATGATGATTTTAAATTTAATTTTAATTTTATAAAAATAATTTAATAAATATGAGAATTTTTATTTTTAAATAAAAAATTCCTTATTTATTGAAAAATAAAAGTTTTTACAACATAGTCATCACTCTTCCAATTATAAAAATTTACTAGGAAATTATAAAATTATATTATGATTTATATCTAAATAATTATTGTTTTATAAGACTATTTAGTGAAAATAAATTTTATTTAGAATTTTAGAATTATAAAATTTCATATGTTTTCTAAAAATACAATTATTTTTTATTTGTATTCAAAAATCTATTTTCCAAATTCATATTATATTCATGTGTATTTTATTAAATAAAATAATAATGAATATAAAATTTAATAAATATATATTTAATTTATACAAATTTAATTACACTTTTAAAATACTAAGGTCTCGATACATAACCCCTTCTAATACCAGAATACACTCTAAGGGTAAGGTGTGTGATTGTAGTAGTTTAATGGGGTGACTTGGCTAACATTGACTTAGTGGTGATCTTCACTAACTTGAACTTATCATGTATTCTATTTCATTAAAGTCTCACTTATTGAAGATATTATCGGTATTGGTCATGGTTAAAACCCTCTAACGCTACCTCTCTCCCAAAATCTGAAAAATTGGCTTCAAAAGGTATGATCATAATAATTTAGGTCATCATTTCTCCCTTCTGCATAAATTATCTTTCATCATTACCCTTTAAAAACACTAAATATTATGGTAAAATTATTACCAATGGTCATAATGCACAATTGTTGTATTTACCAATGGTCATTTTTACTAGTATTCATGTAATTGTAATGTAATTTTCATGTCTTAATGGTCATATTTTCCATTACATCTTATATTTAAAAACTAAATTGTAACATTTACCACTTTATTCCCAATTTTTTTTACAACCCATAGATAATATATATTATATTCCTAAAATTAAGTTTCATTTTAACAGTTTTCATGGTGGTTATAATATTCCAGGAAGATTTTGATCATATGGATTACACAGGTTCATGGTCATTAATTTTTTGTTTTTATATCCCTATACTAGTCTTAGTTGTGGTAATCGGTATTTTTACTTGACATGTAATATTATTTTTATAGTAGTATTTATATGTACTTTCATTGTGAAATATAATAAAATATTCATTATGGAAAAACTGTTTTTTTATTAATCATTGAAGAAATTTTCGTGTTGTTACATCATGGCCTTAATGCGAAAAATCTGGTGAACTTAATTCTGACATATAAACATTTAGTGAACTAAAACAAACTTCCCCTCCCAATAATATAAAGACCTTATAATATCTATTTAGATTTTAAACCTTATCTATGATTGTGATATTTGATTAGAATACCCAAACTGGTGTGAAAACACCCAGTCATCCCCGAGATATAGGATTTAAAAGAGGCAATTCACACAGTTTCAAATGAAATACAAAGAAATCTAGACAAAACAACCACCAAGTAAGGTATATAATGCATGGAATATCAAAACAACAACCCAAAAAATTATTTTTCAATTAAATTCTTGATAAAAATCATAGATGGAAATGAAGAGAAAATACCAACAATCTGAAAAGGAGTTTCATTTCTAAGGAATGTTTAGGTAGCCCAGATTGGGATCACATTCAAACACCATTTCAATTTTAGTCAAAAATGGTTCCCTTATTTAGATATAATTATTTGTAATGATGTATCCTACTCTATACGATTGTAACACAATCATGTATTGATCCTCAATCCATGGATAGATCTCCTCCCTTAGACCTTCTTTAATAATGTAAGCTTTCCTAAGTTTTAGATGTCTTCCCCCTCATCATAACTTAATATTATGGATTGTTTTCACTTCATTGACACTTTTGGGTGAATTTGGACTTAACCAGTGGTTTCTTTCCTTTTTTAGAAATCTAATTATGTTATAATTTAATTATCTCATTGTCTCTTGTGGGTGGTTAATCATTGGCCTCATCTACAATTTTAGTCTGACGGTTTAATCATTACCTTACACATCATTTTATTAAGAAATATTAGAGGGTTGAGCATCCTTAACCACCATTACAAACCCATTATAATCACCATCCATGAGAACATTATGATTAAAATCATCATCATTAATGATATGTTCCATAATTTGAGATGAATTTGGATGATTCATCCCTAAATCCATAACCGGATTCATTATTACATCCAAATTTAACTTTTTGCCCTTTTAAACCCATATCTATTTCACATGAAAGTGCCTATAAAAGATAACCCATTACCATGTTCATTTAAAGGGTGATAATGTTTGAAACATTTATAAAAATAAATAAGAAAAATCATAGAGAAAACCTCTTAGAAGAAACTATAGTCACCATTTTGAATCCACATTAGGGGAAGGAGGGGTTGAGAATGACAAGTTCAGAAAAGACCACAACAACTGAAGGGTTTGAGATATTTTTAGTTGCTAAGAATAATTTAAATGATTATTCAATTAAGCTGGAAATCAAAAAGGGGGATTATTTTTTAACAGGGTGGAGTAGGAGAATAAAAAAGACTAACCATATTGGTATAATGAAATGGTTCAAAATTCATACTAAAGTTTGTGGACCTTTTCAATATGTTTATAGAGAAACCACCAGAGACCCATGAACCTCTTGTTCAAAGGTGAAAGTATCCATTTTCAAATGAAAAATGAAAGATGACTTTTGAAGAACTAGAAATACTTATATGTAAACCAATAACTTCCTAAGACTTATATAAGTAATTCAAAGAAGATATACACCTGATAAATTTTCTAGTAAGCATAAATTGTATATTAGAAGAAAATAATTTTAACCCATTCTTAGTAAAGGAAATAGTCAAGTAATCCCTATCATGAAATATCTTTGGATCAATTACAAATTCAGCATTTGGATCTTTTTAATCATTAGTTAGCTTGTGATTGCACCTAATAATGATGTTTGCAAAGGATTTAAGCTCCATGGTATGGTTTCTTCCTCAATTTCTCGAAGGAATCCTTCTTTTTCATCCTCTATGTATCTGTCTATTTTTTGCATGCTCCCTTCTATAAATTTCATCCAACATCCAACTTGGTACCATTATTCCATTATAAATCCATGTAACTGTCCAAAACTACATTCCATGATCTCATCCACCATCTTCCATATCATTATTTTTGGTTCTGAGTATAGTGGAAGGATGCAGAGGTGAGAAATACATTAAAATTTATTTTAATAATCATTACTTGAAACCAAGAGTGATGATCTTGTATGTTAAATTGATAATTAATTTATTTAATATTTGAAGGAATAAACACTTGGGATTAGGAACTTTCTTATTTGGTGATTATTGATCATCAAAAAAATCCTTTTAGATTACATTTGTTATGTTGTAAGGATCAAAGGATAGAATCCCCCTAGTGGTGATCCACACGTTCTCATATAATATCTAAGAAAATATTCTCAAACCCTCCTTGTCATATTTAGATTGATAAATAAATGTTCCATTATTTCCTTATGTTACATATAAACTACGGAAAAATATCAGTTCACCAATCATAGACATTTCAAACTAAATCTTCATGATTTCATAAAACTATCTACACTACGCTTCATCTGATCCTCTAAAGATTATGTCATTGATATATACCAGTACCATCATCCTTTGATTATAGTCATGGTTTATATATAGATTGTAATCAACTCCAACACACATAAAACTGAGATTTTTTCATAAAATGATCTAGCCTTCAATACCATGATCTTGGTGCTTACTTCAAACCATATAAATCCTTCTTCATCCAACAAACTCTTTTCTTATCTTCAGGAATAAGAAGCCCATCTGGCTGCTTAATATAAACTTCTTCTTCCAGAACCCCAGTCAGAAATGTTGACTTGACATCCATCTAGAAAACCTTGAAATTTTTGCACTGTTGTGGCCAAGAATAATCAGAATATCTCTTTCCTTGAAAAAGGTTCAAATGTTTCATCAACATATATACCATCTATTTGGGAGTACCCTTTTCACACTAGTCATTGTTTATTTTGAATTATTGCACCATATTCATTCATTTTTTTGTTAAAGACCCATTTAGTCTCAATGAAATTCTTATCTATTAGCCTCAAACAAATATCACATGTCTAATTCTTCTCAATTTGGTCAAGATCTTCATTTATAGCCTGAACCAAACTCTCATCTCTAGACACTTCATCAAAACATCTAGGCTCCACCTATGATACTTAAGATACTTAATATAGAGTCTTAATCCTCCTTATCTATACTGGAGATGTCTGATCACCAATTATGTTTTTTTATGAATTCCAGAACTTCTTGTTGGTCTCTATACAAACCCTGATTTATTCTCATTCTTCTCTTCATCTGAGTCTTCTCCTAAATCATCCTTTGGAACTGAAACATCCCCTAATCTTCGTATCTATTCATCATTATCCTCTTAATTCTGAGATGTATTTTCTGAATTTTTTTCGTTATCAACTATAGTTACATCATAGGATTCAACTTCATTTCCAATCCACTTATTGAAACATTTATATGCTTTTCTTGTCTTTTAGTAGCCAAGAAATATCCCTTCATCTCTATGGGATTCAAAATAACTGATTTTCTTCTTATTGAGAATGAAACACTTACTTAAAAAGATACGAAAGTAATTCAGTGTTTTCTTCTTTATATACCACATCTCACATATATTCTTTTCTTCCTTCTAACACAATAGAGCTATGTTAGATATTTAGACCTATGTCATGAAATCTTCCTTCCAAAATTTCTCTGGTAGGTCATCTTTGAAAAGAATTATTTTATCCATGTTGTTGATGATCCAATTTTTCCTCTCAACCAATCTATTTTGTTAAGGATTTATTAATACTGAAACTTGATAGCTTATCTCATGCTTTTCAAGATAATCTTCCACTTGGATATTTGGGGATTTTGTACCATTATCCATATGAAAAGTCAAAATATTCTTTCCAAGCATCCTTTCATCTTCCATAAGATACTGTTTTATGCAATCGAACACATCAGACTTATTCGAAATGAAAAATACCCATGCCTTCATGCTAAAATCATTAATTAAAAGAATTTAATATCTCCTCTCATTAATATATCTTAGTGAAATAGGTATTCACACATCAATATGCACCAACTCAGGCACTCTTGTTGACCTTTTCTTTTTTTTCCTTATATGTATTTTGAATGATCTTCCCTTGCTGAAAATCATCGCACGTATGATTATGATCATGTGATAAATTTGGTAGGTCTTGAGCAGCATCACATTTCACCAGATCAACCAAGGAAGTTTGGCTCAAGTGACAAAGAGTTTTATTCAATAACTTGTTTTCTTCATCCCTGGAAAGAAATAAAAAATCTTCTGCTCCACATACAAGGTAGGTATTTCTGTTCATATTCTTTCCCTACAAAACAATTGTGTCATCTTTTGCGTTGATGATAGATATATTCTTTGAAAAACATATGGAATTTCCTGAGTCACATAGTCTACTTATAGAGAGAAAATTGTGACTGACACCTTCAACAACTAATACATTAGCACGTCTCATATCTCCTCCCCCAAACTTGGATTTTCCTAATCTAACAATCTTAAGGCCTTCATCATTACCAAATATTATGATACCATCCTTATAATACCTGATTCATATCACCAAGTCCTTATTTCCTCTCATATGAGAAGTGCACCCACTATCAATTATTCGTATTCCAGTGTGATTTGATTCTTTGAATGCAATCAATCCAATGAATAAAACCTAAAGCTTTGCTTCTCTGACTTTTGAGTCTCCCTCATAGACATTTAGAAACTTTTCCCACATAAAATAAACTGACTTACATGACATCGCCTTCATATATATTTCTTTTGATAGGGATCCTCCTAAAGCATTGATTCCCTTAGCATCAGTATCCAATTCTCTTTGATCAGCTTTTGATAAGCCATCAATATCAATATTATCTGATATTCCATGCATAACTACTATAAATACATTCATTCCTAAGGATAAAAAGTAGTCCTGCATCCAATTCTTCTATAGTTCAAAATTGATTCCATCAAAGATTGGAATCCCTTTGTGATTGACCACCTCTATTTCTTCTATTGAGAGAGAACCACTAAATTTGAACCATCAACTATGATACCAATTTTTATTCCAATTAGGTTAAATACCCTGACAGGGGGATGAATTGGGGTATGACAGACTAATACTTCTACCGCTTCAGATCTTGTTTCCCCATTAAACAAAACACTCTTCTCTCTCTTTCCTATTGAAATATATGAACAAAATTGAAATCATGAATGAGATATAGAAATTTTTACTTGGATCGCCCTCACTAGGATATATCCAAGGAGCATACAAAGACAATGTTATGATTATACAAAATTAACTAATACACACTACCAAGAATTGTTTTTTGGGATAGATCGCATCTATACCTAGGCTCACTACCTTTAAAAGGTTTAGGTTTTTCTCACTGCATTCCCAAGGTTCACTCCATATATCTCTTTCTCTAGCACACTATCGGTGTAAATGATCATTTTATTCCTCTTCCTTTGCTCACTGCTCTTGGAAGGGATCCACACATAGTTTATGGAAATGTAGGTACCTTTATTATCTCTAATGAATACATCCTCACTTGTATTTGGATGCTTTGTTGAAGTTTCACTTTCATCCAGTGATGAATACCTCTTTACCACAGATGTATTGGGAAACTTCAAACTTTTATGCATTTATTGGGTTTCTTGTGCATTTCTTCAAGGACTTGCACACAACATATTCCTTTTTCTCTAAAAAACATCTTTTGTTCCACTTTTTACAAGCGTTAAACTCTTACGCACAACATAATACTTGTGCACAACTCATTATTTGCACTCAACATCCTTCTTGCCTAAAACTCCCTACCTACACGGAAAATCACTTCTTGGGTGGCACTCACTACTTGCATGATCCAGATATCATATCTTCCAAGTGTTTATCATCCTCTAATGAGCGGGGTAGCCTCCTATTTATAAGAATTTTTCCAACCTTATGCGCAACTCACGCAACTTTTTTCCGAGTGCACAATTCCATTTGCACAAGTATCTTTCACGCAGAATCACCTTGCACAGAAAATCCATAACATGTTATCCCTTATTTATTTTGAAATATTGTGATGTAATTATATTAAAAAATGGTTGGCACAAAACTTTCCAAACCTCCTTAAAACTTGCGCACAACATCCTTTTCTAAAAACAATTTTCTCCATTCTGCAATTTTTGGACCCAAAAAATTGGAATACACTGGGAAATGATTCCACACTATATACAATCTTTTTGTACCACCACCAGATCATCCATTATTTATCATGGATCCTTGTAAACATTGTTTGTCAATAATATATCTGGAAATCCATAATTGACCATGGAAACCCTCTTTGTCAGCAAACACAATCAACCCAAAAATAAATCAATGTTCCTTTGAGGGATTTTTTCCCAACAGTATGCATCACAAACAAAAACTGAGGATGGAAAAATCCAATTTATCCAACTAGTAAAAAATTCCATGTTTGTTAACAAATCATCATTTACCAAGAGAACAACAATGAATAAATTACAAAGGATTTAACATTTCAATTTCCATTTACCACAGGTGTGTTCTAATACTCCCAAGAGTTTTAAATTTAACACCACATAAAACTTCTCGACCATCACAAGCACTTATATCAACATAAAAAAGAGTTTTTTTGAACATATAAATCAAAGTAACCCATCCACTACAACATAATATTGTTTTCTTTGGGAAGTACTGACTCACCCATGTGATTTTAAAACTTTTACTAATAAAACAAGTATTTTTGGGAGAAATTATTCCCCCTTTTTATATGATTGAATCAATAATACAATACACCACAATGGGATCGATCACAACAAACCCAACTAACAGGATAGCATACAAACATTTTCTTTACTTCTTTCATTATTATTTAGATATGGAAAGAAAGATTATTTTCATTAACTTCAAGATTTACCAAACAAATTTTGTTTCTATTATTGGATTTAAGTTATTAAACTTTTATAGGGATGGGTGGTTCCATAAATATAACCATAGTAAAACAAACAATAACAATAGGGATACACGTTCCCAATAGAAAGTGACATCTTCTCAAAGATCACATAGTTTTCCAAATTCATAAATATAAGGGGTTCATGGATTTGGATTCATTATAGAACATATTATTCTAAAAAACCTTAAAAATCATCTTATAATTCAAGAACATGTTTTCATAAGGTCATATAAACACATTAATGTAGAAATAAATTAAAAATGCAACCACAAAAAACACTCAACATTTCCAAGCCATTTCCAATGAAACATCCTGAATTGAATTTAAATAGATATTGCATAAAACTATGTTAAAGAGAAAAAATTCACATGTTATGGTACTAAAAATTAATCTTGAAATACTTAGGCTGGACACATCATCTCAAGGGAAACATGCTTCTAAAAAAACTGAAATTACATATGTTTCATCTCATGCATCATGCTTAACATGATTAAACAAAACATTCTAGGAGAATATTTTTATAGAGGAAACACACTTCGAAGTTCATATGAAAATTTGTACATGATAGTTTCTTATGATCAATTGAAATAACACATTACATATACAACATTCTTTCAAAAATCTCAAAATAAAACATTCTCTCAAATCATAAAATTAACAAATAATATGTTTTACTACCATGTTTCATGCTTGTAATGTTCGAACTAAATATTCTTTAATCATTTTTTCCCATGAAAACATTATTATACACTACAATAGGGTTAACATGATTTCAATTCCAAATTTAAATGAAACATGATCAGTATATAACATGATTTTATATTCTAGAAACAATATATTAAAAATGGTATATAGACAAGATTTACATACTAGAAATTTCATAAAAATGATTTCAACATTATACATGCTTCCCATAATAAACCATTCATCACATAACATGAATGGAATAATTATTTAAGTGCTATTTTTTTTAAGAATAAGTTCAATCATTTAAAAAGTTTCAGTCCTCAAAAGGTTACCAAAAAGAATACTTATTAGTTTACAAGAATTTAAAATAAACAATGTTTAGATTTACAATAAATTCCTAACATCTGAAAGAAAAATATCATGAGTTAAAAGGTAACATATAGCATGAAATTCACATTTTTACATTGAATATATATGCATAAAAAATATGGAATAAAAATTCTCATAACCATTATTGGAATATGAGATAGATTAGTTAATTTGGAGAACTTTAAAATTATTATCAGTTATTATTGAACATGATTATCATTTTATATAATTCAGAAACAAATGGAACAAAATTTACACCCTTGGAATAAATTTTCCAACAAATTCATATAATATATAAATTAATTAGTACTAAAAAACAGTATTCATGTTAAAGTTAAGGGGAAATTTATGCGTGTCAATGTTTCCAAATTCAAATAAATTAAAAAAAATCATAGCTTCATTTTTCAAGAATCATAGATTTTAAATTTCAAAACTAACTTTTATATTAAATCCATAATACATACATCATGAATGAGAAAAAAATAAAGGTATATAAACTTTAAGGGGAACCAGAATACTTATAAGCTTGGTTTCAAAATAATTAATTCTAACATGATAGAATGAGATCTATTAAAGGTAACATGATTTATAGTGGTTCTAAAATTTTGAAAACATTTATTGGAAAATACATTAAGAATACTTCAATAACTAGTCTGAACATTCACAAGAAAGGAAAATGTTTTTTTCACTTTTAACATTGAAAACAAAATTCAATTTATGAAAAAGAATATTATAATAGGCAAGATGATAATATATTCAAGTCTCAATAAATTTTATAAAATAGTTCAATCTAGTTAATTCTAGTTTTTCTCCCTTACTTTAGGTTATATAACCAAATTCTCAAATGATAATAGTTAATTTGAAAATATACCACATGAATAATCATAGAAACACATACAATATTTATTTAATTAAATTCATTTTTTTAACTTCCTAAAACCACCTCGTTCAAATACATGTGCAAAAAATCATGATGCATATATCTCAGCTAGGTCTCTATCCTATAAGTGACATCACTACACTTGGTCCTTGAATAAGCTCAAAGTCCCTACATAAGATCATGGGGGCCCTAAAATATCCTGTCATATCCAGTCTCCCATGCTAACTTTACACACCAATAATGACTAGAATTGTTTCCCTACCAACTCATGCAATCCTTATAATACCTAACTCCAATCTCCATAATATATCTAAATAAAAATACTTGATACCACTATTTCACAAAAATCCTCCCTCCAATAGTACCCCTTATCAACTCACATAGGATAAATGGAGATAATTACCCAAGATTCCCCCTCTAATTTTCCTCAAGTTGGTGATTAGCACCAAGCATATAAAGAAGATCGCACATATATGAGGCATTACCCTCATCAAAAATAAAAGTTGGATTATGAGATAGGATATCAACCACCGAACAACTCCATAACATAAAAAAGGTACGATACACAATATCTCATCATACATTTAATGTCATATAAATAAAAATGAAAGTCTCAAAGTAAAGCACTAAAAACAATTATATGGAAGTAACTCAACAATTGATCTAATTCCCAAGCTATTAGTATCCATATCAATTCCTAATGTATCCTTGGATGCCAAAAAAGTTTATATATACATAGGGTGAGCATAATATGTATACTTAGTAGGATCACACATAAGGAATATTGTGAAAATATTATAAAATTATATTAATTCCCCGATGAACAATTAACAAAATCAACAAGCACCTAAGTGGTAAACTAGTTCCTAAACTCAATATAGCACACTCGCTAAATAACGCTTCCATGTATAATAATATAACAATAAGTATATTGATAAAATGTTACCATGCTCCACTTTACCACTGATTTTCCACTCTCATACCCCAACTTCATACATCCTAGTGCTCATATCCCATATATACAAACTTTTCCAAAGACACGTGGGAAACTGGATCATGTCAAGAACCCTGCGTGAAACTAGACATCATATCCCATTTGAAAACTCCTAGGAAACTACATCTTACCAAGAACCCCATGTGAAACTGGTCATCACATCTACATCCATCGATAACTATTTCAATATATTCATGTTAGTAATTTATAGTAAACATGAATGATATCAACCTTGTGCCCTCCTACTATGCACAACCCCCACTTCAAGAAACCGCATCAATTTTGACAAATGAACTATAAGTTAAATATATTTTCAAGTTATTACAGCCCATACATAAGAACCTCACTTGGAAGAGAGAGAGAAGAAGAGTGGGTATCTAACCATTCATCCACACCATCTTGAATGTTGGGGAAAACACCCCCACAAAATAGCCGGGTGTTAGGACATAGTGCTCAACATGGGTGGGGTGTCTATAGAAATCACAAGGAAAATACATTTTCAATACTTACACACAATCCCAACCTGAGGTTTTACATAACCAAACTACCTAACCACCACAACCTCTGCATCCCCATTATTTCATGTTTGTATAGCTACCAAAACTAATGAATCACACCACACAATCACCACACACAATCCACACAAACCCACATTCAACTACAAGTTCTATCATTTCCATAATTATTGAGTTTTTACCAAATCTCATTCACTAATAAATTACATTTCACATTAAAATATCTCATTCGTTTATCAATCGATTCATTTACACCAATTACAACACATCAATTTCATAAATTGCATCTAACCACATAAATTACCAACTAATTTTACATTCACTAATAACCTTTATATATTCAATTTAAACATCATTATCCCATTTAACATTCATTGATTTTTATACACAACAATTTACCATACAATTCCATGAAATCACATCACACATCACTACCACAGTGCATAGGTCAAATTCAAAAAAAACCACACCCATAATTACTTCTATCACATGTATTATTACATCAATCAATTTCACAAGAATGAGGGGTATCATAATAATTTTGTATTTAAACACATCAAGTTCAATAACCATATTTAAGGGATTTTCCGTTTTCATGTGAGGTGATTTCTATAATTATATTTCAGCAAACAACATATTCACAGCAGAAAACACAATTCATGATCAACAACATCTTTCACATAGTCATATAGAAGAAATATCATGAAATAACTAAATAACATGTGATGTCTCCCCTCCCCCATAAATTTATTTATGTAAAATAAATTTTCTCCATTAGGAAAACTCTTACCATCCACTCAAAAAGAAAAGAAATCATTCTAATATCACATATTCACACAGGATAAAGATATAACTCAGATCCCCTACATGTTGATGGTATTATACTCACAAAACATGCCAAGGATAGAGTAGGGTGATGATTTATTTATCCTAGAAACATATAATCGGTACAAGAGTAAGAAGATAAAATCAACCACATATGGATTTTCAAGAGTCATTTGGAGGATTTGAGATCATCAAAATAGACAAAATAAATAAATAATTGATCATAGGAAAACTAGTATTCTATAAATACCATATACAGGTTCATACGGATATTAATTCCTCATTTAACTTGTTCCCATATTATTTTTATTTAACTCAAAAATTCATTTTGAATAAATTTAAATATTATAAATATTTTATTTAAATAAAAACAATTCAAAAGGATTTAATCCTATTATTTTTTTCATTTAGAACATTTAAAACATGTTTATAGGTTGAAGTGAATGAGAAAACAATGATTTAAATAAAAATTAAATACCCTTATGTAACTCATACAGGTTGCATATGGGTAACTAGGTTTTACCCTTATGTAGCTTGATAACTTTAGACAGGCTTCAAAAAAGATAGGGTTCCCTTACCTAAACCTTAGGATCCATGGTCTTCCCTTACACGAGCAGGGTATTACCCTTATGGAAGTTAAAGGAACTTAGATATAACCTTACACGAGAAAGTTACTACACTTACATGATGTAATGCCCCGACCCCAGTTACCAAGAGTCGGTGCATTATTACATAACATTGGCATGATCACAAGAAAGATCAAGTCTCGAAAGACCGATTAGTTTAGTAGCCTTGGAATAACTAGATACATTCATAAAGTTTACATTACATCATAAAAGGAAAACTACAACAATATAGTCTCCATAGTCCACACTCTTATCCCTTTATACTATCCCTACAGGTCATTCATAAAATACTTCTTCACATCCTGGGAAAAATAAAACATAGAAAGGGGTGAGCTCAAATGCCCAGTAAGGATAACAATATAGCGGAAACATTCATAAATAAACATAAAAATTTAAGTCAATGTATAACGAAAACAAAAACCTTTTAAACTTGAAATTCAGCATAATATGGAAAGGATAAAATGAAATAATTCCATTTACTTATTCATATGGATATTCTACTAGTCGAATTATCACATGAAAATATTAATAACCACTTTCATAATGATGGAATGCATAATGCAAGACTATCATAACCACATATCCAAGGCCTCGTGCCAAGACTACAAATAAGATTTTGTCAAGGCCCCGTGACAAGACACTAGTTTGTCTCATGAGACCTACCGATGCATCGAGGAGCTATAACGGGATCCACCCATCACTTACTAAGTCCAATTCATTCCTCATATGAAGAGTTTTAAATATAAAATAAACATTCGTAATAAAACTAGCATACGAAATGTCAATACATTATCCACAAACCATGAATGGTATAAAAATAGCACATCCACAGTCAAACATAACTCATTAGATACGATATGGAAGATTGTATTGTATCATATTAACCTCAATCGAGAATGATCAAGGATATTGACATAGATGAAAATAGTCAACAAAACAATTAGAGTGAAATATCCCCCTTTTTCTTGAAATCATTTAAAAGTCACACTATTTTTCAAGAATCCATTTAAAATAGATTTTAGAATCAAAGTGTACCATACCAATTTGAAACTTTTAAAAGGAATTTTGATTTGAAAACTTTAATTTCCATATAAATAAATCCTTAAAACCATTTTTAAAATATGGACATTAATGAGAAAGATTTAGAATAATCAATCTTTAAAAGATTTTAAAATGTCATTTTAGTTAGAGTTCCTAACCAAAAGAGAGACACTTGAATAAAAATAATTGAGGAAATAAAAACTTTGTAATATCATGAGAATAAAGGGATTCATGATATATTATGTCAAAGTACATTATATACACCATATAAAAGTGATTTGGTGTATAACAATAAATGAGTCTCAATAGAATGTAAATTGAGATGAAATCTCCCACAAAGGTTGTATCCTTAGGTTAAGCATAAATCAACGACATAATTATGTGCAAAAAATATAAATACACTTAATATGATTGGATATTAAGTGTAAAAAAAACAAATTACATTCACACATATTCTTGTAAAAACAACCCCAATGAATTGGATGTTTAACTCAACAAATGGAGATTGAGTAAAAATTACTCTTATCAAGTTCATACCGATGACTTGAGAATTTATCAATGGATTGATTATGTGTATCAAGAGTATATCCACATAAAGGGGAGTGGAAATTATGAAATAATCAAATGAATAATGATTCCACACATAATCTTGGAGTAAAATAATCAATGAAGTATGCGTAAAGCTGAATGAGTGGAAATAGAAATTTGTAATTCCCTTACCAATTTGGTAACTTATGAAACATACACCCATGAAATAAGGATCATACAATGATGATGTAAATATAAATGAATTAAGGTATATTACACAATTAATACAAACATGGGTAGCATACACACCACATGCAATAAATAAGTGGTGAATAATGGAAATCTCACGGAATTTAAAGTGAGATAAGAAACCCCTTAATTTGTAATTTTTCCTTGGTCGACGGTAGGTTAAACTCCTATATAATGGAGAAATAATTTTTATTTAATTATAAAAGAATAATTTACATTAATATTATATCATATATGATCTTTTAACATTTATTTGTTAATAATATCTTAGTATTATCGTCGTTTCGGGTGTTAACGGATTCGTTTTCCTTTATATTATTTGTTATGGAAGCCATATTTTTTATGGATGGGATGTATATTATTCATATCCAGAATGATATAATCTCTCTAAAAATTATTTTTATTCATAAAATGAAATTTAGTCTTGAATGGATATGATGGGGAATGAATCTTATCGCGTTCGTGGAGACGGTAATCCGTACGTACGCACGAGCGACAATATCATTATTTTGATATTAAAATAATATATGATTGGATGGTATATCATATATACATAATAATTATCATGTTATATTTATAATTTACATGAATCACACATAATTATTATACCAATCCAAATAATATTATATTGAATAACAATTACACCACGACGTGGAGACGGTAAGTCGTACGTACGCACGTATGGTGACATGTCATTCAATGGATGGATAGAATACTGAATATGGTTGTACCATATTTATAATAACCTCACATTATTTAGAATATACTAGAGTTATTATTTTAGAATGTAAATAACATATAAAGAAGAAGTGGAAGAAGAAAGTAACTTGAAAGAGGTTGGTAAAAACATTACCTCTTCTTCAGGTTCTTCATTTTGATTTCATCAAAAGGGCTTCTTAGGTTGGCTTTATAACTAAAGGAAGGCCTCTAGGATTAATTGAGGGAAGTTTAGAGAGTATTTTGTCAGGGGTTTTCTGAACCAAAAGGCTTTGAAGCTGTGAATAAATGAGAAGGGGGAGTGCTTTTTTATAAGAGGGGTGAAGGGCACCTTTGGAAAATCTAGAAATATTATTCTTTAATAAATTCATATTCGGTTTATAATGGATCCAAATTGGACTATTTAAAGGTTAAGGTAAGGATAGGTTGAAAACCACTCAACCAATAGGATTTAGATAGGTTTGGGTTACTATATTAACCTTATCTTTAAGTATTAACTCTTAGTTAATTAGTTTCACTTTTACAATGTCCCTTTGTATTTTTATATTATATAGTTAATAAACTCACTATATACATCCAAGAGACCCCCAAGTGGTCCATTAATGATACACCTATCATGATATAAGTATATTAGATGAGCCTTAGATTTTTAGGAATTTAATATCAATTAATAATATAATATATTTTTTAAAAAACTCTTTTATGTCAATTTCGACACTATCTAATAATTGATTTTTGTAAATCTTATAACAGAATGATTACTTCAAAAAAAGTTAATTAAATCAATCATAAAATGTCATATTAACCTATAAAATTATTTTAATTCATAAAAAGTCACAAATTATATTTATTTGGGTGTTTATAATATCAATTATTTTTATTTTTCACTATTATGGTAATTACTGCATCATCATTGTGTCATAAATAAATTAAGTTATTTAAGGTCTAAAAATTATAAATAAAATTCCATTATGTAATAAATTGTTTTATATTTCTAATTAATATTTATAGTCGAAAATCCAACATGTATAACCCTGTCTAAAAATTGTTTTTCTTAAAAGATATATGCTTATGTCATTTTGTATTTATTTTAACTTAATTAAAATAATGTGTCCCTATCACCTACAAGTGGCTCCATGGGGTCCCAAAATCGACCCAAAGATGCCCATGGTCAGACATGTATCCACCAATAAGTTTAGGACACGTTTTATGGTAATTTACTATTATTATAATATTATTTTGTAACCCTTATTTACCGGATTTACCCTTTAACCATTGTAAATAAAATATTTACCGAAATAATTATTCAAAATGTCTAAAACAAGTTACATATTTACAAAATTTGGACATCCTAATTCCAAATATGGAATCCATTTTTCCAAATTCAAAACACAGAAGTGGCAGAAATTAATTTAAAATTAATTCCCGCTGTCAAAATAAAAAGTGTGTTTTTAAGAGATAATAACTATCAAAAGATTGGCACTTGTTTATATCTGGTTTAATTGTGAAATTATGTCCAATGAAAAACATTTTATAAAATGGTAAAAATATTTTCTAAATATACTTTAAAACCACTAAAATTAATAATTTATCAATATTAATTATTTCTATTAAAAAAGTAATTTTTAATTGAGATTTAGTAATTTTCACTATTCATCAAAATATGAAAGTTATCCGAAAAGTACCAAAATTTCACCCTAGTCTTATTTCAATATTCTGAATCCAAAAATGGGGTCCATTTTGAGAGATAAAATTTATAAAATTTCAAAAATTGGGTATTACTATTCATAACGGCTACTTTGATTGGTCGAGGTGTGTTAGAACTCGAAGTTGCATACAACACACGCTACTATATTAATCAAAGAGAAGTGTACTGTGGAATCTTGGGGTGTTACACATGATCTTTATAAATATTTCATTACCTTTATTCAGATCATGGGAAACCATACTTACCATTACATGAGCTCGAGGCTGCCTTCATGCGTCCTTTGATAACTCAAACATAGTTTTACAAAACTATCATTTTACCCTTACATGGTAATGGAAAAATCACATCAACCCTTACAGGGGCTCATATCAACCTTTAAAAAATTAATAGTTAAATATAGCTACATTTATGAAATAGTTCAAAAGGAGGACTTTCCTTTACACTTAAAGAGGAAAAGGGGATAACTCGAATGTAACACAAATAAAAAACATCACTTAACCTTATGTGACTTCAATATCATGCATAAATATAAATAATTTATTGAAAATATTTTAATTTTCTTAAAAAAAATTATGAATAATTAAGA
The DNA here is from genome assembly GCA_963277665.1 of Viscum album. NCBI lineage: Eukaryota > Viridiplantae > Streptophyta > Magnoliopsida > Santalales > Viscaceae > Viscum > Viscum album. The sequence continues at coordinate 226,835,623 of OY728125.1, forward strand.
AAAGGTTTTATTATTACTTTAAAAATTATAAAATAGATCTAAAAATAATAGAATCATTTTGAAACCTCCAAATTAATTTCCAAATAAAAGTTTAACACTTTTAACTTCAAAAATTTGTAAAATAATTTTAAAATAAATGTATAATTTAAAAATTCATTTTAAAAAAACCCCTCTATTTTATAAAATATCTCCCAACCCACTAAGCATGCTATAATGATAAATTAATTGCTCTGGAAAATCCAAACCCTTAAACCATGGTTCCCTAGGTATATTTATATAACCCATTTTCAGAGTTATTTTCATAACCTGTATCATCCTATTATCTAATGGAAATAATATTTTTCCACAAATTGGGGATATATAGAAAAATTTATAGATTCAAGAATCCTTAATTATTCATCCATATGTTAACCTCTCCTTTTCTAATAAATTTTAGGGATTCATTATCTTCCATAACAACTTTCCCAAACTTATCTAATACATATATGATAATGAATCTTCAATAAACAGTTGAATATAAAGATATTCCATAGTCAATCACCCAAAAATATACTATATTGTTCACACTTAGTAAGTAATTGCAACTTATTTTTAGTAAAACAACTGAATCTGAACCCCTGGTGTTTGATTCCTTTCTAGTTTCCTCATTGTGACTCTTAAAATACTTATTGAAGTGTCCTTTATTCTTTCACTTCTAGTGGGTTAGACCAGGACTAGTTGATCTTCCTTGTCTATTCTCCAATTAATTTCATTCTGAAGGCTTCTTCCAATACACCTGCTTTTGATAGGGTGATCGTCCTTATCCATCTACATTAATATCATTTCCAAATGATTATTTTATTTTCCTTTTCCAGATTTATTCATTGAGTATCAAATTCTCTAATATCTTCAAACACCAAGTCTATTTTTATGCTGGAGTTACAAACTATAGTAACCATTAGATCTGATCTCTCTGGAAGTGAAGATAACAAAAGAAATTCCCATATATCATTAGAATATGTAACCTTCACTGATTGGATATTTCCATGAATCATGTTGAAGTTATTCGCATGATATGCCAATGGGCTTCTTTATGACAACCTTTAGTTGAGCAACCATCGCAACATGATAACTTTTTTATGGATCATTTATTTTTTATAAATATCTACCAAGACCAACATAACATCTATTATAGTTTTCATCTCTTGAATCTTAAATGCAACATTCCTTTCTAGTAGCATTCTTACCAGAGCTAACTCCTTTCTATCCAAGCACTCTCATTTATATTTCTCCATCAGCATGAACTTCACTCCAGATAGTAGACCTTCCAAGTGATATCAAAAATAGAATCATTTGAATTTATTTATCTAGTTCATTCAATATAAATTATGAGTTGCTAATGGTTTTTTAACCATGTTCTTTGATCCACAAGATATGATACCAATTTTGGGGGAAAGTCAGGTTTGTGATTCTGATAAGACTATCATATTATCACACATCAATCCACCAAAAGATCGAATAGTGGAGACTCTTCATGGTAGAATACCTGATTTTTAGAAGTTCTCTTCAAAATAAAGGAGTTTACCAGAATTTAGAAGTTTATACACCCTACTCACAAAATAAAGTTGACCTTGTACACACACCAAAAAACTAATAAATATAAAAATCACCAAAAATATATTCAACAGTAGTACATGAAATAGAAATATAGAAATAAATAATGAAAAAAAAGTATTTAAAGTGATTCAGAATATGTTCAATGTGCACAAGGTAACCAAATAGTTTTCACTTTTATTATAACCAAAACTTTATAAGTGATACAAATAGATTACAAAATACAAGTAATATTCACCAACTTCTCATCTCTCTGATAAAGGATCAGTTTAATAACATGTTATCCACTCTCTTCACTAAAGGTCTCATGCACTTATATACTAAGTGACAACTAGTTAACCTGAAACACCTACTCCCCTAAAACCACAGATCAAAAATCCTGATCACCTAAGCTTGATTACTAACTCAATAACCCTTCAATATTACTAAAATTCCAAACCCTCAATGATTTATTATAAATCCATAAATGGATGAAAACTTATGATAGTCTTAGTTTTTGGAGATGTTATCATGCCTTCTTTTTTAATTCATATCCAGTATGGTATCCCCCATTTTTAATACATGATTTTAACAGAATTCCTTAACAAAATATTATACTAATAAATTCATAAGATCTTTTGAAGCCTAGTGATTTGGAAACTAGGTACATAATACATGAATTACAAAATGAAAACATAAACATTATATAATCCTCATTAAAGACTCCATTATTTTTTCCATATCAGATCACCTTACTATAAATAATTTATTGGGGACATACATTCATAGAAAAGCGTAAGCCTAAATCCTAGAAAGGGATAAATAAAGGAAATAGAACATGAATGATTATCATGGATAAAAAATTGTGAATAACATGTGGGAATAATTATATTTACTTGATAAATAACATGGAAATGTGGCTGCAACATAGAAAATAGACATTCATAAGAATGTCTCTAAGGTTTATCTCCAAGGTTTCATAAAACATAATTACCTTGGTTATTAACCAAGGTATCATAAAACATGTAATCTCTAGATATTAATTCTATACCTAATGAATTTGATCACAATAAGGGAACACCCTTCATATGAATTAATTAATGTGATTTACAATAACCATAATAAATCATTTCATCAATAAACCATGTGTAATAAACTATTAGTTTCATTTAAAATTATTTAGTACATAATTTCTTAAAGACTTGAAAATATCATCAGTTTTAACCCATGAGAAGGTAATGTGGGTTTTATATATATAAATCCCAAAAAAATAATTATTTTTATATAAATTTGAATACCCATGGATAACGAAGGGATTTGGGTATTCGCAATATAAGAATATATCATATAAAAGAGTGAAATTTGATAATAAATATGGCATCATTACAGTCATACAACATGGTTTAAATGAAGGGAATAATTTGAGGGAATGAATATATCACATTGATAAAACACTATTATGGTATTAATGGGATAATAAAAAATTCATGAAAATGAAGCATTTAAATATATATAAGATATACGACAAACAGGTACTTAAATGGAAAAGAAGAAGTAGAGAGTTCCCAAACCTTGGAAAGTAACTTCCAGAATATTGGATAGGGTAACAATAGGCCCTTGAACACACCTTAGAGGGACTTTAGGGAGTGTAAATGATTATAATTTCAAGATTATGGGATTTATTGTGGAGCAGAATGGGGTGATGGGTCTGTATTTATAGTAAAAGATTTGTAATTTTTTAATGATTTATAAATATATGACTTGGAATTCTAGGTTGTGGGAAATGAAAAACCATTGTCTTACCCATGGTTTTTTACTCATGGTTTTAGAAATATAAGTAATTTTTTATAATATTTTAATCTTTTAGAACAGAAATCTATTTTTTTAATATTAAACAATCCATGGAAAATTAAGTTTCCCGAAAAATATAGTTTTTAAAATAACAATTTCCATTTTAGACTTTGGAAAGTCATTTATAGGTTTTGAAATTGATTTCAATAAATTAAAATGCATAATATTAATAAAATAACATATTTTTGGTCATGGATTCAGTTTAATTACTTATTAAGTCCTTTTTTCATATATCTAAAGTTATAAAACATACTGAAAACACAAACTGTATTTTTCTTATTCACTGAAAAAAGAAAATATTTTATAAAATTATCAAAATTTCACCCTAGTATAATTTCAATGTGCACATTTTATATATAATGTTTATTTTATCAAAATAATTCTCTAAATATGGTAATTTTAAGTTTTAAATAAAAAAATATTTATTGAAAAATAATAGTTTTTATGACATAGTCCACTTTTTGACACTTATAAAAAAATTTAGGGATATTATAAAGTAATATAATCATTAATATTTCAATAAATATTATTTTTTTAGAATATTTTCTAAAGATAAATTTTATTTGTAATGTATGAATTACAAATGTGTATATATTTTCTAAAAATAAAATTATATTTTATTATAATTTAAAAATATATTTATCAAATTCATCTTATATTCATGTGCACTTTAATAAATAAAATAAAAAAACATGGAATTGAAGAAATAAATATTTCATTTATACAATGTAAAATACCCTTTTATGATACTAATTTATAGATACATAACCCCTTATTACACCATCATATTCCCTAAGGGTAAGGTATATGGTGGTGGTGGTTTCATGGGGCATCTCAACTAACATTGTCCTAGTGGTGATCTTCACTAACTTAAACTTCTCTCATTGTCGATTTCATTCAAGCCTCACTCATTGACGATCTTATTAGTATTGGTCAAGGTTGAAACCTAGTAGTGTTACCACACTCTCATGTTATAATAAATAGGCTTCAAAATGAATGATCCTTCTAGTTGGGGCCATCGTTTTTCCCTTCAGCATTAATTATATTTTTTATTTCCCATTATAGACACTAATTATAATGGTAACATTATTACCAATGCTAATAATTCCAAATAATTATATTTACCAATGGTCATATTAACAAATGTTCATGTAGTAATAATGTAATGGTTATATCCTAATGATCAAATTTATAATTACATTGTATATATTTACCATCAAAAATCAACATTTACTACTTCAATCCTAATTTTTTTTATAATTACATCGATAATTACTATTATATTCTTAATGTTCCTTTTTCTTTTAATGATTTACATGGGTGGTATAATATTCCTAGAATAGTTCAATATGATTGAGTACACAATTCTTTGGTCACTATTTTTTTTATATCCCTATACTAGTATTAATTTTCGTAATTTGTATTTTTACTTGACATAAAAAAAATTATAATATTATTTTTATGAACTTCCATTGTACAATATAATAAAATTGTCATTATGAAAAAAGTGTTCTTTTATTAATCATAGAAGGAATTTTAAGGTTGTTACATTCTCCCCCCTGAGAAATTTCATCCTCAAAATTTGAATCTTTCCTCAAAACAAATGGGGGTAATTTTTTCTTCATTACTTCTTCTGGTTCCTAAGTAGCATATTTCAACATGAAATTTCTCTATATAAATTTCAAAAGTTGGGTTTTTTATTCTTCAACACTTTCTTATTTATTTTGATAATTCATATCATTTCCTCTCTATATAATATATAATATTCTGCTTCCATACCATTTGTGTCTAGTATATGTGTTGGTTCTCACATAAACTTTCTTAAGAGGGACATGAGGAAGAAGTTGTGTAAATTGGAAAGGTTTTGAGGTAATTTTACTTGATAAGAAACTACTACAATGAACTCCAGAAGATCAAATTGTTTAATTTACCTTGGTCATGGTTTCCCCTTCTTTCTAAACCTCATGACCCATTTCAATGGTGATATTTTGAGAAATATATGATCCTCGATATGAAACTCTAATTCATTCCTTCGATTTTTTGTATAATTTTTTTGTCAACTATAAGAAACCTTGATATGTTTTTTGGATCACTTGTATCTTCTCTATATATTCTTTCACAATTTTTTGTCTTAATAGTTATCCTTCTAAAACTTCATCCAATCATTTTTTAGTTCTACACATCTTCCCATTGAGTACTTTATAAGGATCCATTTGAATGCTCAGGTGAAAACTATTGTTATAGGAAAATTAAACAAGTAGAGTATGTTGATCCTAAATACCTTCAAAATCAAGTTATATAACCTATAACATGTATTATAATGTTTTAATAGTCCTCTTAGACTACCCATTAGTTTGAGGATGATAGGTTGTTCTCAGGTTTACTTCTATATTCATAGCCTTTTAAAGTTTCCTCCAGAAATTAGAAGTAAATCTTGGATCTCGATCATAAATAATTAATAGTGGTACTCTATGGAGAATCACTACTTATTGAATATATAGGTTAGCTAGGAACTCCAGTGATAATCCTATCTTATAAAAATTAAATGGGTAAACTTTGTTGGTCTATCTATGATTAACCATATATCAGTGATTCTCATGGATGTCTTAGGAAGGCCAGTGAAAAGGTCCATAGTGATGTTATCCCACTTCCATATCAGTATGGATAATGGTTATAATACCATTTTAGGAATATTTCACTCTACCTTCACTTGTTCAGACAGCAATAACCTTATAGTGTAATTGTAAATCTATCATTTCATATTATCCCACCAATAATGAGAAAAAAAATTTCCTTATACATTTCTTTTCCTTTGAGAAGTATAAATAATATAGAGCTATGAGCTTCATCCATAAACTCCTTCTTTATTTTGAAAAAGATTGAATACATAGCATTGTAATAAATTTCAATACACCTTAATTATAGATATCAAATTTAAGAAATTTAACATTTTTGTAGAATATTTCTTATTTTTTATCAAACGATCATATATTTGAACTTTTTTTATCTTCTATAATAATGATAGTTGATAAATCATTTGGGGTCAAATTGATGATTTCCATTTACTTTTTATTCCCATGTCCAACCTTACTAGTTTCTTAATCAATGGATCTCCTTCAATCCTCATCATTTGAATAACACTATGATCTTTCTTACTAAATGCATATGTGACTTTGTTTTCTCTTCTAGGATGATAGTGAATTAAACAATCATAGCCTTTAAGAAACTCCAACCATCTCATTTTTTATCATGTTAAATTACTTTTTGTGAATATATACTTCAAACTTTAGTTGTTTGTGAATATATCACAATTTCTCCATAAAGATATTATCTTCATATCTTCATATCAAAAATTATTATATCTAACTCTATGTCATGAGTAGAATAATTCTACTCATGATCTTTAACTATTGATATATACATCTGATTACCTTTTCATTTTTCATGAGATTAAATTCAATACCTTTCATAGATGCATCATTATAGATAAAAAATCCATCTTTGGTGGAGGGTAAAGTTAGCATAGGTTCACTGACCAACTGTTTCTTCAGTTTGTGGGAACATTCTTCACACTCCTTTTTCTAGATAGAAAAAATTCCATTTCGAGTTAACTTGGTTAGTGGATTAGAAATCCCTGAAAATTTTCAACAAACCATATATAATATCCCACTAATCCAAGGGTACTATTAATCATAGTTATTGTTGTAGGATGAGGTCACTCCTATACATCCTTTGTCTATGAAGCATCAATTGAGATTACTTTACTAGTTATAATGTTCTCCACCTATGAAACTGGTTGTAACCATAACTCACATTTACTGAATTTACCAAACAGCTTATCCTTCCTCATAGTTTGTAATACTACAATTAGATGGTCCTCATTCTCATTGTGACTTTTGAAATATATCATAATATCATCCATAAATACCACCAAAAATTTATTAAAGTGGTATTTAAAGACTATATTCATAAAGTCCATAAATATGGTTGGATCATTAGTTAGGCTAATGGGAATAAAAACAAACTCATAATGCCCATATCTTTTTTGGAGGTTAGTCTTTGGGATATTTTCTTTATTCACCCTCAACTAATGATACCGTGATCGAAGGTCAGTCGTGGAGAATAATTGAGCCCATTTAAGCTGGTAAAGAAATAATTAATCCTTAGGAGATGGTATTTTCTATTTATTGTTATATCATTAAGCTCAATATAGTAAATTCGTATCCATATTGAACTATATTTCTTTTTCATAAAGATAACAGTTTCTCCTTAAGGAGACACACTTGGTCAAAAAAAACTTTTTTTCAAGAGGTCTTGTAGTTTCTAATTTAATTCCCCTAATATTTCATATTCCATTCTATATAGGGTCTTCGATATTCTCTTGGGTCTAGGTATGATTTTAATAGAGAATTATACCATTATTTATATGGTAGGTCCCGGTAAATATTTAGGAAATATATCAATTTATTCCAAAACTATGGGTTTTCCTTTCAAGATAACATAAATATCCTTTCTTATACATTTGATCTTGTAATTATACATTAAAAATGAATCATTTTTATGTATTATATAAAATTCCACAATTGGATTGACCATCAGTTTTGTTGAGGAAGTTTACTCAAAAAATTTAATAGGGGAATCCCTATTTATCTTTGATTCTTGAATAGTTCCTCCATTATTTTTAACCAACAACTCTACCACTATAATTTTAGAGCTTAACTTGAAGTTATTTTCAAACTTTAATGAAAGAAAAAAAACGTATAGAACCAGAATCAAATAATTTAATTTGTAAATTTGAGTGTATGATGAGTTTACCTAGGATAAAATCATATGAAGCCTCAAATTCCTCCATTGTGATTGTAAAATAATGAACTTTCTTCCATGGACCCTACTAGGGTTGGTGCCAGTTTCCCTCTATAATCCTCTGATTTGGACATTGATTAGTGAAATATATATTCTCCCAACACTTTAAGAATTACATGTTAGGTTGTTCTTAAACCATCTTCCCATTTTATTAGAATTTCGATATTTATACTTAACATCTCAAAATAGTTTGGAGATATATGGTCATCTATTCGATAATTGTAGAACTTTCTATTCCTTGTAAACAATTCCACAAATGTTTTTTCCCACATTTTCTTCACATGAGATGTTGTAATTTCTTCTTATCTGGATTATTTCCAAAAAAAATTATCCTTATCTTCTTCTCATTCTATCCATGAGTACACTAGGTATATATGAACTCCATTTTAAAATTGATATCACATCATATTATCTCTTCATAACTCCCTAATTCTTATATTATCAATGATTTTTGTAGATAGGGTCTCAATTATCTAAAGAATAAACCTATCTTCTCATTATAATCAATGAAAAAGAATGAATCATATTGTGCAATACTTTTAAATTCCATCCCATAATTCTCCACCAATTCATTTTCTCTTTGTTCCAACTCAATGAATTTCCTCACTGTCCTGGTTCGTACGGTATAAGGAAAATACTTTTTTAAAAATATTTTTTAAAATTATTCCCATTCCATGGATTTTACCTCATCCCTTGGCTTCATGTTCTTAATTATTTTCCACCACGGATCATATTATCCCACTAAGTGATATAGTCCCAATGTAACTTTCTCTTGGTCGGAACGATTGCAACACCCCGACCCTAGAATCCTGGAGATGGTGTATTACTTATTAAATTAGCATGATTAAAAGGAATAAAATCACAAAGTAATGATAAGTTTATCAGTCTTAAAGAAACTAGATACATACATGAAACTCACATTACATTTCTAAGGTAACAAAATACAAAACATAACAAAAACTAATAAACTACCTCCATGAGAACTCAATAAATGATCTCCTATTCATAACATGTTGAAAGTAAAAAAATGAAAGGGGTGATATCAAATAATTAGTAAGGGTTAAAAATAGAAGAAACATGAATCAATAATAATTGAATCACAATCAAATTGGCATAGTCAATATGGCATGGTGAATAAATGAAAAATACATGCCATTAGTAAACTGATATTAAAACAGAATCAATGTATTTTTTCATTGTGAAAACCTCCTGGATAGTAATAACTGAAAAATGAAGAAATAGAATTATTATTAATTGGAATTCATGTATCTGGAACATGATACCACGATACCATTGAAACAGTTTAATTCTTTTGGTAGAAATCTGTCTGTTTTTTGGAAACAAACACAAAGGGTTTGTCGCCAACTGATTTATCTCAGGAGAACGATCGATGCATAGAGGGAAAATAGTGGGCCCCATACATCACTGAAAGTAAAAAATCATTATTTTTAAATAGATTTAATATAATTACAATCTTCCTTCTCAATATTCATATAGAGTATAGGATACAAATTCATCAATATTTTCATATTTAAAACAATATTCCAAATAAAAACCATATGTAAAGGGTATACAGCTTAAGGAAATACAGATATCCATGAAACCAGAATATAGATACATAATATATTTAAAATTTTAAATCAATAATGATCTCAAATGGGTATTGGATACACCACATAAGAAATATTAGGTGCACAATTCAAAGTAAATGACAATGAAATGAAAATTAAGACAAAGTCCTTTACCACGTTGTAATCAATTGAGTTGTATAACCAAAAATTAAGAACCACCAAATAAATCAAATAATACCATGAATATAAAGAGAATAATGATAATATATATCAAATGGCAGTACAAAATTCACCACTTTCAGTGAATTAGTGTCAAACAATGGAAATCTCACAAAAAGTGAGATAAGAAACCCCTTACAAACCTTTTGCTATGGAAACAGGTGTTCTTATGACGGATTAATGAGAGGTAAAGGGGTATCCCATAATTTATATATCATAATAGAAGTATGGGGGAGGTGAAAAATCATACCTCATCATTAGGAATTAAAAATAAAAGTACACAACATAGGGGGAATTCTTGAATAAAAGTGAGAGAGATGATCCCTTACCTTATGCCCAAAGGTGTTCTCGATTGATCTTAATGACATGAATAATAAAATTTAGCTTTATAAATTAATAACTAAATAACCTCATAATCATTTATTTTATTTAGTATAACCTTATTAGGCTCATTCATTCCTTTTTTATAGGTTTAATATGTTCACTTTTATTGTTTTGGAAGCATTTTCTTTCTTAGTTTTCAGGATCTGTTTACTTGTATTCATGAATGGAAGTTCATTTGAAATGTGGTAAAACATACAGAATTTTTAATATATATTATTAGTGAAATATAAATATATAAATGATATTATAATTATTTTTGGTTATATACCATGAGGATGAATCATTAGTTAAAAGTTAATTAAAAATGCTTCGATTAACTTAGCGGTTTTGTGCGTAATGAACTTGTTTTTTATTATTATTTTATATTATGAGTGTGTAAGGATTATAGAACATTTAATAAGGTAAAATATATATATAGTTATTTGTTTCAACCATTAAACAAATTTCATGACCAATCTTGAAGATAGTATTTTAAATTGAAAACCCATCATCATTGCATGTGATAAATTAACACATCTCGGACAATATTTTTATCTTTAGTGTAAGAGGTGGGGGAAAAGAGAGGTGATGTAGAAATATTCCATTAAAAAAATAAAGTTATATTCCATGTAAGGTAATAAAATTATCATATAATTTGGATGTGTGGAGGTGAGTATAGAGAAACAAAATAATGGAACTTGTAAAATAATTTGAAAGAAAAAGGAAGAGAGGTTCACCTCTTGAGTACTCCTCCATAAGAAACTCCTTAAGGTCTTTTTTTTGAACTTTTTGTGAGACCAAAAGGTCTTAGACTTTGGGAAGGATCTTAGGGAGATATTGTGACCAGAATTTAGGCATGTATTCATGCTTGAGAGGTGTGGGAGGAAGAGGGGGTGAGGGGTGGTTTATATAGTGGAGGGGAGGAGGGATTTTACATTATTTTAATCATTATTTTAATATTTTTGCTCAATACTATGAATATTATTGATTCATGTGACAAAAAATAGTAATAATTAAATTTTATTTCGAACCAAGTGGGCTTACATCATCCCTTCATCACCTATGATGCAGAAAAACAAGTATTTAGCATTTATCGTAATTTATCATATTTTACTATTCATAAAAAATTCAAGAATTTTAAAAAAAATCCAAAAAAATCACCCTAACCATTTTTTGACATGTAGAATCCAAAAATGAACCAAATTTTTCAAAAAAAAATCTAAATATGATAAATTTAATTTTTAATTAAAAACATTATTTAATCAAAAAATACCAACTCTTAAAATATTCAACTTCATTTTTAAGGTGCCTAAATTTTATTTATACAATCATGAGTAGGGTTACCATTCATAAGGTTCATATTACTACTCATAAGGGTAGGTTACTTTTCATAAGGGTATGTTACTATTCATATGGTTAAGTTACTATTCACAAAAAATTAACTTGATTCTATTAGAATCCAAATATGACCCTGATCGCAATCGTGTATGTCCGTTTTCAAAATTCAAACCACATAAGTGGAAAATTTGAGTTTAAGGACTAGGTTACGACTATATCCTAAATAACCAAGTGTTGTTTCAAATAAACTCAGTGTTCTATGAAATATAGGCTATCTAATGAATAGAATGTATTTAATAGAAACATACCATAAAATTTTTGGGGTGTTATATAATTTCCACCTTTGTAAATTTCATCCTCTGAATTTTTCAAGTATAAATCCATTCAAAAATATGTGGGAGGTTCTTCTTCAGAACATCCTTAGTTTCCCACGTTTCTTTCTCCATTTTATGGTTTCTCTAAAGAAACTTGATTAGACAAGTTATCTAATTTCCCAATACATGCTCTCTTGTGTCATGAATATTGATAGGTTCTTCATAGTATGATACTCAGGGTCCAGTTCTATTTCTTCATAGGTGAGTACATGATTTGGGTCTGGTATGTATTTCTTTAAAATGACACATGGAACACATTATGAACTTCAGAGAGACTTGGTGAAATTTCTAAATAGTAAGCTATAGCTCTGATCCTTTCCAAAATTTCAAACGGTCTGATGTACCTAGGGCTCAGTTTCCCTTTCATATTGAACCTTAAGACACCCATCCAAATTGATACTTTTAGAAAGACGTGATCACCTACTTAAAATTACAAATCTTTTCTCTGGTTGTCAGTATAACATTTTTTCTTACTTTAGGCTACTTTAATATGGGCCTGAATTTTCTTTACCTTTGTAGTTTTATCTTAAATAATTTGTAGGCCTAAAAGTTTCCATCCACCAACTTCATCCAAAAAAGTTGGATTTTGACACCTCTTACCATATAATGCTTCATATGGATCCATTTGAATACTATAATGGAAACTATTATTGTAGAAAAATTCCCCCAAAGTCAAATATTGATCCCACATACCTTGAAAGTCAAGAGATCATGATCTCAACATGTCGTCCAATGTTTGAATAGTCCTTTTAGACTCTCTTCTGGTATGGGGGTGATAATTTGTACTCATATAAAGCTCAGTATCCAGAGTCTTTTGGTTAATTTTACAAAATTTTGATTTATACTGGGGATCTTGATTGGACACAATCGATAGAGGTGCACTATGAATTCTTACAAATTCATTAATATAAAGTCTTTCCAGGAAATCAAGTGTTAAATCCTCTCTTATAGCAAGGATATGTGCTTATTTTTTGAGACAATCACCAATTACCCATATTGCATTATTCCTTCTGGATCTCCTTGGTAATCCTGAGAAAAAATCCATCATAATTTCATCCCACTTCCGCATAAGAATAGGTAGAGGCTAAATCACCCCTATAAGATGTTGTCTCTCTACCTTCACTTATTGACAAACTAGACACCTTGACATGTATTTAGCAATTTCTCACTTCATATTATACAACCAAAAATGTTCTTTTAGATATCTATACATCTTAGTGCTACCAGGGTGTATAGGAAAATTTTTGCTATGAGCATCATCTAAAAGTTCCCTTTTTAGCTCTGGTACTTATGGAACGTATAACCTATTCCAAAATTCTAGAACTCCTTCCACATACATGAATTCTACCAATCTCCCATCCTTAACGGCATTAATTTTATTGTGTAAATTCTCATCATCACATTGACATCTTTTTATCTTCTCTATTAAATATTTTTTAGTAATAATTTGAAAGAGGAAAGATGTTTCCCCTTCCTTAACAATTTCCATATCCATATTTAATATAACCACGAATATAGGATCTCTCTCAATCCTTATTTGGGTCAAAAGTCCATGATCTTTCTTTATTAATGCATCTGCCACCTTATTTTCCTTTCTTGGGTGGTAGTGTATTGAACAATCATAATCTTTGAGTAACCCGAGCCATCTCTTTTGCCTCATGTTGAGTTCTTTATGTATAAAAATGTATTTCAAACCCTTGTAATTCATATATATCTCACATCTTTCATCGTAGAGATAATTTCTCCATATTTTCAGAGCAAAGATTATGGATTCTAACTCAAGATCAAGAGTTGGGTGATTTTTCTCATGATTCTTCAACTGCCTTTATGCATAATAAATAACTTCATCATTTTTCATAAGGACACAACCCAACCCATTCTTTGATGCATCATTTTATATCACAAATCCATCATTTCTAGATAAAAGAGTCAAAATTAGAGCATTGACAAATATTATTTTCAATTATTCAAATAATTTTGTACATTATTTCGCCTGTACAAACTTAACCCTTTTTGTGTGATCTTGGTTAGAGGGTTAGATATTTGGTTAAAATTCTGAACGAAATGATGATAGTAACCTATTAAGCCAAAAAGGTTGCATACCTCGATTATGTTCATTGGAGTGGGCCATTCTTGTATTTCCTTTGTCTTCACAAGATCAAATAATATTCCATCTGTTAGGTTCAATAGGTTAGATACCCTAAGAGGGGGGGTGAATCAGGTTATGACATATTAAAACAACTACCCCTATTGATCTTGTCTCTCTGTTAAGAAAGACTCTCTTCTCTCTCTTTCCTGTAGCATAGTATAAACAAAAACTAAATCATGCATAGGACCCATCAATTTTTACCTGGTTCACCCTCACTGGGATACATCCAAGGAGCATACACCAGCGATGTTCCGATGTACCAAATCACACACTACTGTTTACAAAGTTCAGGATATATCACTTCTATTCCTAGGCTCACTGCCTTTACAATGTTTAGGGTCAGGTCACTACTTTCCCAAGGGTCACTCCCTTTTTTATCTCTCTCTAGCTCACTGCCGGTGGAGAGGATCACCTTCTTCCTCTTCCTTCTCTCAATGCTTTTGAAAGAATCCACTCACAGTTTATAGACCTGTAGGTCTCTGCATTATCACTAATGAATGCATCCTCTGTTGTATGTAGATTCTCTATTGAAGTACAACATTCACCCATAAATTAATCTCACTTTTCACTGAAGGTATCAGGAAATATTCAAGCTTCCATGCAGCCCTAAAAAGACTGGCGTGATTCAACCATACCTGGAACACTTCTCCAAGCTGGCATGTAATTTCTAGCATGAAAGTTCAAACCGGTGAACAAGTTCACCTCAACCACTTGCGCGACACTCACTTCTTCAACTTCAAAATTGCGAGACTCACACCCTTTTATGCCCAAACCAATTTTGGCGCACAAGTATCAACTATCATGCTTCTTCAAATTCTGGCACGTAAGTGTCACCAAACCACCAGCGTGACACCCCCTTCTTCAACTCGAAACTTGGGAGACTCATGCCCTTTCTCTCCCAGAACACTTTGGTCACGCAACTATCAACTGACGCGCAACTTCTGAATATCTTTATACTTGTGCGACCACACCACATGCATGATGGGATCTCTGATTTTATCTAAGTGTTAAACTCACCTAGAATGAGGAGGGTTCGACCTCTATTTATAGGTGTTTGGACACACGGATCATCGGTGCGCAAGTTTCCTCTCGGCGCGCAAGTCTAGCCGCCCTAGTCTCTATCGCGCAAGTCACTTACGCAATCAAACCCAAAACTTGAGCGCCCCTTTTTCCTTTGCCATATTTTGATGTTATGATCCTAAAAAAAAATATGGCGTGTAAGTTTCCAAGACTCCAAGACACTGGCGTGCAAGTCCCTTTACCAAAAACACTTTTCTCCATTTATCGATTTTGAGGTCCAAAAATTTGGCAAACACAGGAAAATGGAACCACCTTATATCTACTCTTTTTGAACCACCTCCAGATTGACCGTTCCTTTATCGACGTTCTTGAATCAAACATGTATCATTAACCACATCCCTTGAACTCGACATGCCACCATGAAATCCCCTTTGTCAACAAATTTGTACGTCATGGTTTTCTTTATCAACAAACACAATCCCCTAAAAAATGCTTCAATGATACCTTGAGGGATTTTTCCCCACACCATCCTTAGAGACAATATGCATAAGAAAATAAACTAATTGAATCCAAAATTCACACTTTCTAAAATTCCCATATAATTTATTTTTTCTAAGATTTTTCACAATAATCCTAATGTGATTCCCATGTTCGTTATAGATTTTGAAGTATACTAGGATATCATAAATAAATACCACAAAAAAGCCATCAAGATATTCCTTGAAAACACTATTAATTAGATCCATGAAAATAGAGGGTGCATCAGTCAGTCCAAAAGGCATCACTGTAAACTCATAATGCCCATAACTGGTTCGAAATGTTGTCTTTGGAATATCTTCTTTCCTCGCACATATCTGATGATATCCATATCGAAGGTCAAACTTCACAAAATATTGTGTTCCCTGAAGTTGATCAAATAAATCATCAATTCATGGTAGAGGATACTTATTCTTTATAGTAATAGAATTGACTTCCCTATAATCAATTCATAGCCTCATGGATCCATATTTCTTCTTGACAAAGAGGATATGGGCTCCCCATGGTGAAACACTAGGTCGAATAGATCCTTTTTCACTCAATTCCTCTAGTTAATTATTTAGATCCACTAATTATACAGTAGCCACTCTATAGGGAGTCTTTGATTTAGGTCTTGCACCAAGAATTAAATAAATAGAGAACTCAACTTCCCACTCTAGAGGATGTACTGTTAAATCCTATGGAAAAACGTCAATTTAGTCTTTAATTATATGTGTATATTCAATTTGAAAATTTATTTCCTCACCCATAGATGTTGGGTTCTCTTCCTCTCCAGGAATTTCATTCTCTAGAGCTACTACGGGTGGATCTAGATAAGAATTAGATGGTGATGTTTCTACACTAAAGATAAGTGATTCTTCACCATTTTCAAAAATTCTAACTTGATTCTTCTTGAAATTGATCATCACATCATAATTTTATATCCAATTCATACAGATAATTATATAAAATTAAATCATTGGTATGATGATAAGGTTAGAAAATAAAGAAATTTTATTTGTCATGAGAGGGACTGATCAACATGCCTTTGTTGTAATGATACATCCCCAAGGAGTTTTGACTGAGAACTCCATTATTAAATCAAATTGGACATGTCTAATTTTCTTGGAAAACTGGGAAGGTATAAATGAATGTGATGATCCAGAATCAAATAATGGATTGGATAAGTTTGAGGAAACAATTAAAGTACCATCAACCACATCATTAGGAACCTCAACCTCTGCGGTTGTAATCGCATAAGCTTTCCCTTGCTCTTGTGGACTTTTAGAAGGAAAGTTTCCTAAGCTCTTAGGGAACTCATTTCCATAGTGTCCCAACACTCTAAAATTTTAGCATTGAACATCATTGAATTGTTTCTTCTCCTTGCATTCATTAGATTGATAACCCTTTTCTCCACACTTATAGTAGACTCCCATGACTTTAATGCATTTACCAAGATGATTCTTCCCACAGTTCTCACAAAATGGGAATTGCTTCATTCCCTTATTCTTATTTTTTACTTCACCTTTTCCATGGTTATCAGAGTACTACTTCTTATCTTGGTTTCCCTTAACAAATTTGATCTAGAAAATTCCTTCTCTATTTTTATAGAACTTAATACAATTTCATCATATGATGAAAATGTTTAAGAAGTTATTTCTCTTAGAATAATTGGAATAAAACCTTTAAAGAAATGATCAATCTTGTATTTTATGCCATGTTTGTAATTTATGGCATACCTGGCTAGTCTTGTGAAGGTAGCATCATACTCTGCAACACTGTCTTCTTCCCTTTGCTTTAAGCCAAGTAATTTCCTCTTCATTTCTGTTCATTTATCACAAGGGAAATATTTGTCAAAGAATATTTCCTTAAAAGTCCTCTATTCCATATCTTTTATTTCTTCTTCCTCCATCGTATTCAAGATCAAGGACCTCCATTAATCAGCATCACCTTTAAGACAATATACTTCCAGAACTACCTTTTCATTTTCATTGCATCTTAATTCCATGAATATCTTTTCAATGGACATGATCCACTACTTAGATACCACTGGATTAGTAGTCCCACTAAAATTTGGGGGCTTATACTTTATAAAATGATCCAATACAAGTGTAGCATGGTTATTCATCATAACCTAAGTAAGTTTTCCCAATATGGTTATGATCTGATTCACTCCAACATTAACTGTGTTGACTTGATCAGTGGAGAAATCCCTATATTTTCCATGAGTATTGATTCCCCTTCTTCCATTAGGTGAAATTTATAAAAAAATGAATACACTAGATTAGGTTATGAATTATAATTTATAATCTCAACTAGAAAATTACTTGGCATAAATTGAAATTTTATGCATAGCCAATCTCATAAACATGGATTATGTGAGGAAAAATTTATATTCAAATCCTTTATAATGGATTGTAAAGAAAATGTGAATTATCCTAAGCATGTCACCCAGGAGTGTCAAACCAAGAGTGCAGCAAGGCCCATTTTCATGCACCAGGATACCTCGGGTCAATCCCAAAACTCCTTATTAGAGTTTTCACTCCTAGGTACACCTATGGTAGAGCTAGCACTACTTGTTTGTATCCAGACATTGATGAATTTTCTTGAAATATCAACACAATATATTCCATACCAAAATTCTTGGAAATTCTTGTATGTTTAAACTCAAATACTAAATTAGGGATTTTTTCCCTAATCTATATTTTCTAATCTAGTTTTCATGTTTGCTACTAAACTTTCTATGATACCAACTATAACACCCTGACCCGAGAAACCCAGAGCCGATCAATTACTTATTACATTGGTATGATTAAAAGCAATGAAATCCCGAAGGAATGATCAGTTTTGTAGTCTTAAAGAAACTAGATACATACATGAAACTCACATTACATTGGGAAGGTAACAAAATACAAAACATAACAAAAACTAATAAATTTCCTCCATGCCAATATAATAAATGATCTCCTCTTTATATCCTGTTGAAGGTAAAAAAATGAATGGGGTGACCTCAAATTCCCAGTATGGGTTACAAATAGAAAAGGCATGAATAAATAATAATTGAATCATAATCAAATTGGCATAGTCAA
Organism: Viscum album; assembly: GCA_963277665.1. Lineage (NCBI taxonomy): Eukaryota > Viridiplantae > Streptophyta > Magnoliopsida > Santalales > Viscaceae > Viscum > Viscum album. The sequence goes on from OY728125.1 coordinate 226,854,548, forward strand.
TATGGCCTAGTGAATAAATGAAAAACACACACCATTAGTAAATTGATAATAAAACTGCATCCATAGATTTTGTCATAGTGAAAACCTCATGGATAGTAATAACTAATAAATGAATAAATATAATGCTTTTTAATTGTACTTCATGTGGGTAGAAACCCGTCTGATTTTTGGAAATAAACTCGAAGGGTTTGTCGACAACTGATTTGTATCATTAGACATTTCGATGCATCGAGTGGCTATAGTAGGAATCACATGTAACTGAAAGTCCAAATAATTTTTTATACATAGATTTAATATAATTACAATTTTCGTTCTCAATATCCATATAGAGTAGAGGATACAGATTCATCAAAATTTCCATAGTTAAAACAACATTCCAAATAAACATCATATGTAATAGGGTATATGGCTTAAGTAAATACACATATCCATGAAACAAGAATATGGATATATAATATATTTAAAATTTAAAATTAAAAATGAACACAAATGTGAATTGGATACACCACATAAGAAATATTAGGTGCACAATACCTAGTAAATGACAATAAAATGGAAATTGAGACAAAGTCTCTTACCACGTTGTAATCAATCGAGTCGTATGACCAAAAATTAATAACCACCAAATGAATCACATAATACCATGAATATAAATATAATCATGATAATATATATCAAATGGATGTACACAATAAACCACATTCAATAAGTAAGTGGAAAACAATGGAAATCTCATGGAATTAAAAGTGAGATAAGAAACCCCTTAAAAATATTTCAGCAGGGTAACGGGTGTTCTTGTGAGGTATTAATGAGAGGTAAAGGGGTATACCATCATTAATATATCATAATGGAAGTATGTGGGAGGTTATAAAATATACCCCATCATTAGGAATTAAAAATAAAAGGATACAACATAGGGGGATTCTTGAATAAAAGTGAGAGTGAGGATCCCTTAACTTATGCCCGAAGGTGTTTTTGATTGATCTTAATGACCTGAATAATCAAATTTATATACATTAATTATTAATTAAAGAACCTAATAAACATTTAATTGATTTATAATAACCATATTAGGTTCATTAATCCCCTTTTTTATGGGTTTAATAGGTTCAATGTTATTGTTTTGGAAGCATTTTCTTCCTTGGTTTTCATGATCGGTTTACTTGTATTCATGAATGGAAGTTTGTTTGAAATGTGGTAAAACATAAAATATTGTTAACATATAATACTAGGGACGTTAAAAATATAAAAAAGATATTATAATGATTTTTTTTTATATACTATGAGTATGAATCATTAGTTAAAAGTTATTTACAAATGCTTGGATTAACTGAGCGATTTTGTGTATAATGAACTTGTTTTGTATTATTATTTTATATTATGAATTTGTAAGGATTACGGAACATTGAATAAGGTAAAATACATATATCAGGATATTTTTCAACCATTAAAAATTGTTCTTGACCAATCTTGAATATAGTATTATAAATTTAAAACTTGTCATCCTTGAATGTGATAAATTAACATATCTTAGATGGTATTTTCATTTTTAGTGTTATAGGTGGGGGAAAAGAGAGATGATTCTGAAATATTCCATTAGCATAATAAAATTCAATTCTATCTATGTTAATGGAATTATCATTTCATTTGGATGTGGTGAGGTGAGGATAGAGAAACAAAAAATGGAACTTGTAAAAGAATTTGAAAGAAAAAGGAAGAGAGGTTCACCTCTTGAGTACTCCTACTTGAGAAACTCCTTAAGGCCTTTTTTTCCTTGCCTTTTTGTGAGAACATCTATTCTTGGATATGGGGGAGGAGATTAGGGATATAATTGAACTGAATTTTGGAAAGTCTTGAAGCTTTAGAGGTATAGGAGGAAGAGGGGGTAAGGGGTGATTTATATAGTGGAGGGGAGGAGGGATTTTACATTATTTTAATATATATTTTTCTGAAGAGAATGAATAGTCTTGATTCATGTGATACCAACTATTAATAATTAAATGTGAGTTCAAACTAAGTGGTCTTACATCAGCTTTTCATCACCTATGATGTAGTAAAACAAGTATTTAGCATTTATTGTAATTTATCGTATTTCACTATTCATCAAAAATTCAATAATTTCATAAAAATATCAAAAATTCACCCAAACCATCTTTCAACATTTAGAATCCAAAAATGAACTCCATTTTTCAAAAATTATTTTCTAAATATGATAAATTTAATTTTTAATTAAAAAAATTATTTAATCAAAAAATACCAACACTTAAAATATTCATCTTCATTTTTAAGGTGACAAAATTTTATTTATACATTGATGAGTAAGGTTACCATTCATAAGGTTCATATTACTATTCATAAGGGTAGGTTACTATTTATAAGGGTATGTTACTATTGATAAGGTTAAGTTACTTTTCACTAAAAATTAACTTGATGATATCAGACTCCAAATATCACTCTGAACGCAACTGTGTAGATCTGTTTTTCAAAATTCAAAACAAAGACGGGGAAAATTTAAGTTTAAGGGTTAGGTTATGACTATCTCCTAAACAACCAAGTTTTGTTTCAAAGAAAATCAGTTCTTTATGAAATATAGGCTATATAATGAATAGAATTTATTTATGAGAAACATACCCTAAAATGTTTGGGGTGTTATAATGATGGAATAAAAAATATATTTTTTGTGGTATTGATCCATAATACTATGAATAGTGGATAAGAGGTCCACTAAAAACAGGTGGTCATCGATGCAGAAAAGATTCAACAAATAGTTTCTCCTTACACAATGAATTTGGACACTCCACATTATTTAGGTTCTTGTTCATGACATGAGTTAATTGATTCATCATCATCATGAAGTTTTTAACTCCATCTCCCACTATATTGGGAAGTTCATAGTCACATTATCTGTTGCATCCATTATTTACATGATCCCTTCTATTTTTTCCAATTTTTTCAAGAAGAAGAAAACCTAAGTGATAAATTTGTTACTAGTGGGTATCTTATAATAACAAATATAATGGAAATATTAATCTTAGAATTTTATAATATCAAGCTTCTTGGATTATATACTTCAATATTAATAAAAACTTTAAATTATCTATATATATTTCATAATAATTTATAAAAATCATGTGATTGACCAAATAATATCCCATGGAAGTGTCAAATTTTTTGTATAGAAATTCCTTTTTATTGTGCACCAGGTGATGATCGAGTTAATATATAATGTTCCCTTTTCAGGGTTATTACCCCTAGGTACAACTGTGCCAGAGCTACATCTACATGAAGTATCCAGATATGGATTTCACTGCTTGGAAACCACTCATATTATACTTCACCAAAATTTAAGGATATTTTCCTATATTTAAAATTATCCATAGTTTTTTCACTAATGTTTTATAGTATTTATTTCAAAAAAATTACTAAACTTTGTCTTTGATGCAACTATGGAATCCCACCTTGTTAAACATGACTTTTAAGATAATTCCTTAACAAAATGTTACATTAATAACTTTGAAGGATATTTTGAAGAATATTGTCTTAAAAACTAGATACATAATACATGAATTACGTAAATAAAAAATTAAAATTATTTAATCATTGTAAAATACTCCTTTGTTATTTCATCCAAGGTCACATCACTGCAAGTAATTTCTTGAGGACATACCTTAATAGAAATGGGTGAGCATAAATCCAAATAAGGGATAAATAAAGGAAATGGAACATGAATGATCATACTGGATAAAACATCAGGAATGACAAGATGGAATAATTATAATTACATGATACATAACATGGAAATGTGGATATAGCATAAAATGATACATTTATAAGTATATCACTAGGGTTTTTCTCCAACGTTTCATAAAACATAATTGCCAAAGTTATTCACCAAGGTATCATAAAACATTTAAACACTAGAGATTAAGTCATTACCCAATTAATTGGATAACTACAAGGGTGAACACTTTATATTTATTAATTCATGTTATCCACATTAATCATAATAAATCATTTCATCAGTAACCCGTAGAGAATAAAGAATAGATTTCATATGAAATCACTTAGTACATAAGTGCTTAAAGACTTGAATATCTCTTCATTTTTACCCATGAGAAGGGAATTTGGGTTTAATATATGTAAATACCCAATAAATTTATTATTTTTATCTCTAGTTTAATACCCATGGATAAAGAAAGTTTTGTGTATTCATAATTAAGAATAATTCATGTAAAAGAGAGAAATTTGATAAATGTATTTGGAAGCATGACGGGTATACATTATGGATAAAAGAAAGGGAATAATGAGAGAGAATTAAGATCTCTCATTGATAAAACACTATTTTGGTAGTAATGGGATAATAAAAATTTTATGAAAAGGAATCAATTAAACATTTATATTATATACCACAAAGAGGTGCATGAATGGAAAAGAAGAAGAGGAGAGTTCCCTGACCTTAGGAAGTAAGTTCTTAAAGCATGGAGATGGAAACCATAGGACCATGGAGACACCTTGTAGGTAATTTAGAGAGTGGAAATGAAAAAAAAATAAAAATTAATGGATTTGGTGTGGAGTGTAGTGGGAGGATGGGTGAGTATTTATAGTAAAAGTGGAGGAATTGTTTAATAATTTCTAAATATATGTCTTGGAGTTCTATGTTGTGGAAAATGAAAAACCATTGGCTTAAACATGGTTTTTTTCTAATGGATTTAATCATTTAAGTCATTTTTTATAATATTTAAATCCATTATAACTGAAATACATTTTTTTAATATTACTTTGGCCCTGGATAATTAAACTTTCTACAAAATATAATTTTTAAAATCATAATTTCTATTTTAGACTTTAGAAATCCATTTATAGGTTTGGAAATGGATTTAAATCCATTAAAATACATACTATTAAAAAAATAACATATTTTTGGTCATTTGTTATGTTTAAATAATTATTACATTATTATTACATATATATGAATTCATAAAACATATTCAACATAAAATGTATTTTTACTATTCATTGAAAAAGTAAAGTATTTTGAAAAGTTCTCAAAATTACACGCTAACCTAATTTTTACATGATGATTTTAAAAATAATTTTTATTTTGTCAAAATAATTCAATAAATATGAGAATTTTAATTTTTAAATAAAAATTTCTTTATTTATTGAAAAATAATAGTTTTTACAACATAGTCATCATTCTTCCAATTATAAAAATTTCCTAGGAAATTATAAAATTATATTATGATTTATAATTGAATAATTATTTTTTTATAAGACTATTTAATGAAAATAAATTTTATTTAGAATTTCAGAATTATAAAAGTGCATATGTTTTCTAAAAATACAATTATGTTTTATTTGTATTAAAAAATCTATTTTCCAAATTCATATTATATTCATGTGTATTTTTTAAAATAAAATAATAAATAATATAAAATTTAATACAAATATATTTCATTTATACAAATTTAATTACACTTTTAAAATACTATGTTCTGGAAACATAACCCCTTATAATACCAGAATACACTCTAAAGGTAAGGTGTGTGATTCTAGTAGTTTAATGGGGTGAATTTGATAACATTGACTTAGTGGGGATCTTCACAAAATTGAGCTTATCATGTATTATATTTCATTAAAGTCTCACTTGTTGAAGATATTCTTGGTATTGGTTAAGGTTAAAACCCTATAACGCTAACTCCCTCCCAAAATATAAAAAATGGGCTTCAAAAGGCATGATCCTAATAATTGAGGTCATCATTTCTCCCTTTTGCATCAATTATCTTTCATTGTTACCCTTTACAAACACTAAATATAATGGTAACATTATTACCAATGGTCATAATCCACAATGGTTATATTTTCCAATGGTAATTTTTACCTGTATTCATGTAATAGTAATGTAATTTTCATGTCTTAATGGTCATATTTTCCATTACATTTCATATTTAAAAACTAAATTGTAACATTTACCAATTCATTTCCAATTTTTTTTACAACCCATCAATAATGTATATTATATTCCTAAAATTACTTTTTATTTTAACAATTTTCATGGTGGTTATAATATTACAGGAAGAGTTTGATCATATGGAGTACACTTGTTCATGGTCATTAATTTTTTGTTTTTATATCCCTATACAAGTCTTAGTTATGGTAATTGGTATTTTTACTTGACATGAAATATTATTTTTAAAGTAGTATTTATATGTAATTTAATTGTGAAATATAATAAAATATTCATTATGAAAAAAGTGTTCTTTTATTAATCATTGAAGAAATATTCATGTTATTACATCACGGCCTTAATGCAAAAACATCTGGTGAACTTAATTCTAACATATAAGCATTCAGTGAACTAAAACAAACTTCTCCTCCCAATAATATAAAGACCTTCCAACAGCTATTTGTATTTTCAACCTTATCTATGATTGTGATATTTGATCAGAATACCCAAACTGGTGTGAAAACACCCAGTCATACCTAAGACATATAATTTAAAATATTCAATCCACACAATTTCAAATGAAATAAAAATAAATATTGAGAAAATAACCACCAAATAAGGTATATAATGCATGGAATATCAAAACAACAACCCAAAAAATTATTTTTCATTTCACTTCTAAATAAAAATCATAGATGGACATGAAGATAAAATACCAACAATCTGAAGAGGAGTTTCATTTCCAAGGAATGTTTAGGTAGCTCAAATTGGGATCACATTCAAACACCATTTCAGTTTTAGTCAGAAATGGTTCCATTATTTAGATATAATTATTTATAATGATGTACCCTCCTCTATATTATTGGAACACAATCATGTATTGATCCTCAATCCATGGATAGATCTCATCCCCGAGACCTTCTTTAATAATGTAAGAATTCCTAAGTTTTAGATGTATTTCCCCTCATCATAACTTAATATTGTGGAACTTTTTCACTTCATTGACACTTTTGGGTGAATTTGGAATTATCCAGTGGTTTCTTTCCTTTTTTAGAAATCTAATTATGTTAATATTATTTTATCTCATTGTCTATTGTGGTTGGTTGATCATTGGCCTCATCTAAAATTTTTGTCCAACGGTTTAATCATTACCTTACACGTCATTTTATTAAGAAATATTAGAGGGTTGAGCATCCTTAACCACCATTATAAACCCATTATAATCACCAACCACGAGAACATTATGATTAAAATCATCATCAATAATGATGTGTTCCATAATTTGAGATAAATTTGGATGATTCATCCCTAAATCCATAACTGGATTCATTATTACATCCAAATTTAACTTTTTACCCTTTTCAACCCATATTTATTTCACATGAAAGTGCATAAAAGAGATAACCCATTCCCATGGTCATTTAAAGGGTGATAAAGTTTAAAACATTTATTAAAATAAATAAGAAAATTCACATAGAAAACCTCTTAGAAAAAACTATAGTCACCACTTTGAATCCATGTTAGGGGAAGGAGGGGTTGAGAATGACAAGTTCAGAAAAGACCACAGCAACTGAAGGGTTTGAGATATTTTTAGTTGCTAAGAATAATTTCAATGATTATTCAATTAAACTGGAAATCAAAAAAGGGGATGATTATATAAAGTTGGGGAGTAGGAGGCTGAAAAAAGACTAACCATATTGGTATAATGAAATGGTTCAAAATTCATACTAAAGTTTGGGGACCTTTTTAATATGTTTATAGAGAAACCACCGAAGACCCATGAACCTCTTGTTCAAAGGTGAAAGTATTCATTTTCTAATGAAAAATGAAAGATGACATTTGAAGAACTTGGCATACTGATATGTAAACCAATAAAACTAATAAATTCTTGAGACTTCCATAAGTAATTCAACAAAGATCTACACCAGATAAATTTTCGAGTAAGCATAAATTGTATATTAGAAGAAAATAATTTTAACCCATTATTAGTAAAAGAAATGGTCAATTAATCTCTATGGTGAAACATATTTTTATCAATGAAAAATTCAACATTTGGATCTTCTTAATCACCAGTTAGCTTATGATTACACCTAATAATGATGTTTGCAAAGGATTAAATCTCTATGGTAGGGTTTCTTCCTCAATTTCTTGAAGGCATCCTTCTTTTGCATCCTCTCTGTATCTATCTATTTCTTTCATGCTCCCTTCAATCAATTTTATCCAATAGCCAACTTGGTACCATTATTCCAGCATAAATCCATGTAACAGTCCAAAACTACATTCCATGCTCTCATCCACCATCTTCCATATCATTATTTTTGGTTCTGAGTATATCGGAAGCATGCAGAGGTGAGCAATACATTAAAATTTATTTTAATAATCATTACTTGAAACCAAGAGAGAGGATCTTGCATATTAAATTTATAATTAATTTATTTAATATTTGAAGGAATAAACACTTGGGCTTAGTAACTTTATTCTTTGGTGATTTTTGATCATCTGAAAAAAAATCCTTTTGGATTAAATTTGTTACGCTGTAAGGATCAAAGGATAGAATCCCCCTAGCGGTGATCCACACATTCTCATATAATCTCTAAGCAACACCACTCGATCTATGAGTGTTAGAATAGTGAGTCAAGTGTTGTGTGTTGTTTGTTCTTAATTTCTCATTCTTTAGTCTTGAAGAAATATCTCTTGCATTTCTAGTTCTTCAGAGGGAGAGATATGGAGGATTTGAGATAGAATTCTTTGTGCATAACAATTCTCTATTATCAATTTTGGATACTCTAAAAAATATACATAGCCGCCAATGTATAGATTTTGGATTTAAGTTAAAATATTATTTAATTAAATATCATCCATTAAATAACATTTATTACCTTCAATAAACTTGAAGACGCATAATAATAATTATATAATAATTATTTTGCGGTGCATACCAACTTGCGCAATAACAAATATTATATAATGGTCTTGTTAATTAATATTTGTCACCAGACTCGATCTTGGTCCATTCGAACTCCTCTAGTATTCATTGAATAACTGAATAAATATTTTATTCATAAGTAAATATTTTATTAACAATCTAGAGAATAAATATTTGTTAAAATATTCAATAAATAAAATAAATATTTTATTCACAAATCAACGAATAAATATTTATTTAATTTATCAGATAAATATAATTTGAATAAAATTATTCCTAGGACTTGAAAATAATATTTATTCCATTTATTAAACTCAAAAAGAATTTAAACAAGATCAATGGAAACACTTAGTGTGTGACCCTCTTGGATTATTTCTCATTGGCATTAGGTAGGCTTGCCTAAATTCCAAGATTACTGTCTAGCAAAGGTTTAAGGCACCAAAGAGAAATTACTTAATGTTGCAATTCCAACTACCACATATGAACTGCCACTGTGTAATATAATCCCTTTGTAACAATATATCATAAATCAATTTGCATAACCATGTCACCAACCTATATGCTTGATATTTCTTTCTTTGACTATCTGAAATAATCACATCATTACATCATGGCCTTGGAATTTAATGTGATGGTTCAATTCCAATCAAAGGACTGAGATTTCAGCTTCCATAAATATGGAAGGGACAAGTCCTTCATCGACTTATTCATTAATGAAATCTCACTCATGACGCATCCAACATATCCAACTTTTCCATGAACTATTTTCATTATGGTTTACAAAATATATCTAAGTATATGAGATGTAATATTAGTTAATAATAATCTTAAAGTCTAAGAACCATCACACATTCTTGTATATAGGAATATCTTATGATGCCAAAACATGCGGAATTCCTATTGGTGGGTCTGTTCTCATAATCTCTTATCTTTGAGATTACCAATTGTGAAATTCATGTGAAGAATCCTCATCTACTTATGATTACTTGCACCAGATAGTCTATGTACTATGTGTCCCATCATAGTATGATATACAACCATAGAATTTGAGAATATCATCATAGAACATCAAGGTTCTCATCATAGAGGGGAACTGCAATGACCTTATCAATGGGATGTATACTCTATGACATTATTACATTAGAGTTGTATATAACACAAAATAATATGTAATAAAATGTTTTATTAATACTCAATACATTGAATATTCATGTAATAAAAGTACAAATAGTTGGTCCTAGGACACCAACTCCAAAAAACACCCACTTAGACTAAAGCCAACTACCTACGACCTTCAGTACACTAGACTTCACATGATAGTTATGTTTCTACTAAGTCAAGGCTTTAGTTAAGGGGTATGTCATGTTGTCTTCCATGGAAATACTACTAATTTAAACTTCACCTCTCTGATAAAAATACCTCAATATATGATACTTTTGAAGTATGTGCTTGATTCACTGATGTGACCTTGGCTCTTTTGCAAGATCCACTGCTGCAGTATTATAATAATAGAGTGTGATAAGATATTTACTTATAGGTACCACATCAAGCACTTGGAAAAATTTGTGAATCCATACTACTTCTTTAGCTATCTTAGAAGACGCAATATACTCAGACTCTACTGTAGAATTTTAAAACCCATCCTACTTTGATCTCATCCAACTCAAAACATCTCCATTCAAAGTGAAGATGTATCTTGTTTGAGGCTTTATATCATCTTGATCAGTTTGGAAACTAGCATTTTCATACCCTATGATGACTAGTTCCTCCTCTCCTCCATAAACTAGGAACATATCCTTAGTACACCTCAAATACTTAAGGACAGTCTTGACTATCATCCAATGGCGGTCAACTGGATCAGTTTGATATCTTACTACCACACTTGATGAGAAGGAAACATCTAGCCTAGTACGTTTCATAGCATACATGAATAGCTCAATCGCTGATGTCTATGGAATCCTTATCATTCTGTTTCTTTTCTCATGTTTCTAAGGACACATTTTCCTAATAAGATGAATTCCATTTAACGTTGGCAACAATCCCCTCTTGGATTGTTCCATACTGAATCTATTTTGTATATTGTAAATGTATATACTTTGACTTAAGCAGAGAAACCTCTTAGATATATCATGATGGATCTCGATCCCAATAATATATGCTACCCTGACCAAGTCCTTCATAGAGAAGAATTTATTTAACCATGCCTTAACAGACTATAAGACTCGTGTTTAGTTTACAATGAGTAATATGACATCAACATATAATATTATGAAAATGAATGCACTCCCACTAAACCATTTTTCTACAAATAGATCACATTCATTCTTTATGAAACCAAATTCCATTATAGCCTCATTAAAATGAACTTTCCATGACCTGGATGCTTTGTTTAATCTATAAGTGGATCTTTGCAACTTTCATACCTTTTTGGCAACCTTTGGAGTCACAAACCATTCGGGTTGTGTCATATAGACATTTTCTTGAAGGTTTTCATTAAGGAAGTATATTTTGACATCCATTTTCCAAATATCATAATCATGGAAAGCCACAATGTCAAGTACAATTTTGATGCATTTTTTCATTGTAGCTAGTGAAATGGTTTTGTCGTAGTCAATTCCATGACGTTGTTTAAACCATTTTGAAACTAGTCACACCTTATAGGTACTAAATTTTCCTTCCATATCTAGTTTCTTCTTTAATAACCATTTACAACCAATGTGATTTACATCTACTGGAGGGTCTACTAAAATACATACTTGGTTTTTGGTACATGGAATCCATTTCAGAATTAATAGCTTCTTGTCACTTGGAAATATCTTTACCACTTCATGCTTCCATTTAGGTTAAAATATCATTATTATCAACTAATAATGAGTCACCATCCTCGGTGACTAGAAAACTATACCATTATAGTTCTCTAACCTCTCGAGTGCTTCTACATAGTAATTGTGTCTCTGGAACAATTTCTTCTTCCACGGGGCTTTCTGGAATTTGTTCTTATGACAACTCTTGTGTGTCTTGAGCCTACATCAAATTCTATCTCACCCCCCACTATCTATTTTAGAGATAAGATCCTCCTTGAGAAATGTTGGAAGTTTTCCGACCAAAAACTTTTTTAAGGATTGTATAGGTAGTATCCCTTTTTTCTTTGGGATATCCTACAAAGATACACTTTTTTGTCTCAGGGTGAAAGCTTGTTACCTGAATAGGCCTTAACAAATGCTTCGCAACCCCACCCATATAAGTAAGATAAAATGAGTTTCTTTTCATTACATAATTGGTATGGTATATCATATGTTTATTTAGTTGGATCTAGGTTTATTATATATTTTGTTGTTTATAATGTGCATCCCCAAAATAATAAAGAAAGACTCGCATGACTTGTCATTGATTGCACCAAGTCCAACATGTTTTGGTTCCTCCTTTCACTTACACCATTCGACTAAGGTGTATAATAAGGAGTGATTTGAGGTAAAATCCAAAAATCCCATAGATAATCAATGAATTACATATCAATATATTCTCCACCATGGTCTGAGTGAAGTTTCTTAATCTTCATACCAAGCTGGTTCTCAACATCATTCTTGTATTCTTTGAATTTTTAAAAAGAATTTGACTTATACCTCATTAAGTATAAATATCCATATCTCCTAAAATCATTAGTAAAAGTTATGAATTATGAGTACCCACCCCTTGATTCAATAGAAAATGGTCCACACACATTGTTATAAACTAATTCAATAATATCTTTAGTCCTTTCACCTTTCCCACTAAATGGGACTTTTTTCATTCTTCCTTGTAAACATGTGTGGCATACACCAAGTGGTTTTAGTTCAAAAGAATATAAATATACATCTTGATGTATTTTAGTCAAGTGATTTTCATTTACATGACCTAGCTACTGATGCCAAAGTTGGGTGTGGTATTAGTCATGTGAAGTAACTTCATTATCAGTTTCCATTATTTAGTACGTGTAACCCTACAAATAAAGACCGTTATTTAAATGTATCTTACCATAAAAAAAATTTCTTTATAAAAAAAGAAAAATTTATACCCAAAATTGAAAATAAATCCATTTGTATCAAGTCTGGATACATAAATAATTTTTTTGGTAACAGAAGGCACATAATAACATCCCTTCAAAACCAAGATCATTCTGGTAGGAAACGTGAGGTGGTAGTCCACAATAGCTACAACTGAAAGTTTAGATTCATTGGATGCTCGAAGATCTAACTATCCTCAATCAATATCTTTGAATCTAATTGGTTCCTATATTTGAATACATATGTGATCACCATAATCTATATCTAATACCCATTTTATAGAAATACATAAATTTCACTCGATAAAAAATGCACCTGAAGCTTCCTATTACTTCTTTGGCTAGGTGTAGTTTTTCTTCCAGTGGACCTTCTTATCACATGTGAAATAGACAAAATCTTGTTCCCTTTCTTTCCCTTTGATCTTCCTCTTCTTGGAAGGGTGTGAAAAGGCTTTGGGATTAAATCTCTTCTATTTCCCTTTTTTTTGTTCACCATATGGAAAAAAGGTATTTCACGCTTTATATCCTTATCTACTTGGTGAAGAATAGTAAGAAGATATGGAAGAGACTTATCAATGTTGTTCATATTAAAATTTATAATAAAACAACAGAATCTCTAAGAGAGTGATACTAGAATGAGGTTGGTTCCAAGTTCTTTGAGGAGTTTGAACCCTAGAACCTCTAAAAGCTCAATGTAGCCAATGAGGTTGACTATGTGAAGCCGAGTTGGGGAACCCTATTTAAAATTGCTCTAAAAAAGAAACTTGGAAATATCAAACTGTTATTATCTATCTCTCTTTTGGTAAAGACCACATAGGTGATCAAGCATGCTATAGGCATCCATTTTTTTGTGACCCTCTAGAATTTTTTCTCATTGGCATTAGGTGGACTTGTCTAAATTCCAAAATTACTGTCTAGCAACGGGTCAAGGAACCCTAGATAAAGAACTTAATGCTTCAATGTCAACAACCACATACAAATATCCACTATGTAATATATTCCCTTTGTCACAATATCTCATCAAGAAGGTTTCATAACCGTGTCACCAACCTATATGCTCGATATGTCTTTTTTTGACTAGATGAAATAAACACACCTTTACACCATAACTATGGAATTTAATGTGACGGTTCTATTCCAATCAAAGGGTCGATATATCAGCATCCATAAATATGGAAGGGACAAATCCTTAGTCGACTTATTCATTAATTACAGGTCACTCATGATGCACCCAATGTATACAACTTCTCCATGAAGTGTTATCATCATGGTTTACAAAATACATCTAAATATGCGAGTTGTAACATGAATTAATAATAATATTAAAGTCTAAGGACCATTACACATGCTCATATTTTGGAATATCTGATGGCACCAAAACATACAGGATTCCTACTGACGGGTTTGTTCTCATAATCTTATGTCTTGGAGATTACCATATGTGAATGTCATGAGAAGAAGACTCATCTGTTTATGAGTACTCACACCTAAAAATCAGTGTACTATGTCTCCCATAATAGTATGTTATCCAACCGTAGAACATTATTTTATAATATAGTCATAGCACATGAAGGTTCTCATTATATCGTAGAATTTCTTTGACCTTATTAATGTGACATATACTCTGGGACATTATTACATTAGAGTCATGCAGAATACCAAAAAATATGTAATAATAAGTTTTATTAATATTCAATACATAGAATATTCATGTAATCAAGTTAAAAAAAGTTGGTCCTAGGATACCAAATCCACAAATTGTGTTGTTATCTCTAGAACATCTGAATCTATCAAACCACATTTATATGGCCTCAAACAAACTTTTCACCCTGTGATAAATTAATAATTAGTATTGGAAATTGGGATTTTACCCTTAATTCATTTGGATGTCAATCCTCATCACAAACTACTTGGATGAGTACATATTAGAATAATAATAATAATAATAATAATTTATTAAATTTTTATTGGTTAAAATTAAATGAAACAATTTACACAACCTTATGTCAGAAAATACATACCATACCACCTCCAAGGGTTGACTCACTCCATAGGTGACTCATTACAATTTTCTAGCTCGAATGCCCCACATTTGATGGCTAGAAGTCCCCTTGATCGTGTCTCATAGTCCACTACTATGATCCTATAATACTCCCTATGATTCAATGCACAATCACCCTACTGTTACTAAGGTCCTTCAAATTCTAGCCATAAAGGACCCATAACACTCCCACCCCCAATGAGGTTGTTAGGGTTTAAACTCTGGTTGGAAGTAGATTTATGATATGGATTTACCACTCAGGTAAGCCCTCAACTTCATATAACATGTGTATGGGCTATGCTCAACTCCCAATGGGGTAGTATGGGGGACTTGACAAATCCCTGGGCGCGCCGCATGTTCCTCACCTAGGAGATGGTTTGAAATCACCCTATTCAAAATATGAACAATGTCCAAGTCTGATGGGATTTGAGACAGCACTTGTGCCCCCTGATACCTGATTGGTAAAAACCTAGTATACTAGTCAACTAATGCCTGAGGGGGTATAATGATAATCATAATCATAATCATAATCATAATCATAATCATAATCATAATCATAATCATAATCATAATCATAATCATAATCATAATCATAATCATAATCATAATCATAATCATAATCATAATCATAATCATAATCATAATTATTATTATTATTATTATTATTATTATTACAACAACAACAAAATTAATAATAATAATAACAACAACAATAAAAATAACAATAGTAACATTAATAGTATCACCATCTAATTTATAATGCACCAAGAAGAGACAAAATAATAAAGTGAATGTTATTTTAAACTAAAAATGGGGTAAAAAGTTTTGTTTTCATTTTACTCATAAATCTGAAATTATTTAACAAAAAAATTACAAATATGAGTATTTCTTTAAAACATGTTAGAAAATTTTATCATGGATTTTGGTATTTACATTGAATTTCTATTTTAATTTTATATTCCAAATAAGTTCTAGATTTTATTTTAAAAAGATAAAATGAAATATTTTAGGATAAACATTATTTATCTAAACATTTTATAATATATTATAAAAACTTAAAGGTTGATTTTTTTTTCTAAAGTCAAACACTCCCATAAACTTTTTTTAAGTGGGAGTCTCAATTTTTTAAACTAGAATTCAAATAAATTGCAATTATGTTATTTGTCAATTTTTTTTAATTGAAATAATGAAATAATCTAAATATGTAATAGCACTATCATAGTCTATCTAGATATTAGATCTTTCTCTCCTAGGAACTCCTAGGGTTTGCGTTTCAACCCCCCGTTCGGACCGCAATGGTGTGTGGCTGAGTGGGAACGGCGGTCATCGCCCTCCTCAGAATCCCACGCTTTGGCTATAGACCCCTCTTCCACCTTTCGATCTAGAAACCGTGGACTAGGAGTCAACTGGATTCGTCAGTATCTGGATCCTTGGTGTCGCGGCAGCCCCTGATTCTGACACCTTGGGTTCGAGCTTGAGCTTGAACTCGCTACCTCGTTGCCTGCAATGTAGAGGGGAAAGGTAAATGGCATATGAGTTACAGCTTCAAAGACCGAATGTTCTTTATTCCCACTTCACAGAATCATTTTCGTCATGACCTTTCTTACAGCAAACCAATATGGAACATCAGAAACTAGATCCACAACCCTTTCACGATCTTGAAATTGATCCATTGAAACAGATCTATCACAGCGGAGTCAGAATCAAATTAACAAACCTCATTGGGTCTTGCAGCCAGCGCTCAAGTTTGTCTCTTGAATTTGTGCACGCCGGTGGTTTTTTCGGCCAGATCCACGGAGACACAGGTGTTGATCCATCGGCGTGGTGTGAACCCTAGTTTGTGGGTTCGTTCTCGCAGGAAGTCAGTGAGGGGAGGAAGCAGGATTGCGAAAGGCCTTGATCGAGAGGTCGTAGCCTCCTGCTTCACAAAGGGCTAGCTGCAAGAGGTTTTTTTTCATGAATGCTCATAGAGAAGGCTAGTCCCATACTTTGGTTGTGTGGCCTATCCATGATCGTAGATTGTAACGTGGTGACCCTTGGGCCGCACCTGGCTAGAGGTCATTTGGAGGTCTTTTGGGCCGCGCCTGGACTAAAGGGACCTTGGGCTAGGCTTGGACGGTGTTTCATTGTCATAGGGTGCGTGTGGACATACCGGTTGCTGATCCTAGGAGCGGAAATGAAAATCAGAATCAACGTGACCCGCACCATGGAAGCAGATCTAGTGTACCAATAGAAGAAGTTGTCCTTGACAGACAAAGAAAAAGCATTGATTGAGGGTCGAAGAAATGAAGATACGCTGTTGGAAAAATGCATTTCACTACTGGTTGTTGGAAGATTTGTGGAAAAATCACAGTCAACCAGGGGGCCCTAAAAACACTCTTCAGAATTTATGGAAACTGGAAGTGGGAGTGTCAATCCGAGAAGTGTGGAACAATCGCCTAGTTTTTCAGTTCTTCAATGAAAAATATATAGATAAAATCCTCAAAGGGAGGCCATTATCCTTTGAAAACCAGATCCCCCTCATGGAAGAATTTAAAGGTGGGGATGATATCCAACACATTAACCATACCCGATCCCCCTTCTGGATATGCATTAAATGAATCCCATTTCATAGGAGAATGAAATGGGTTCTGAGAGAAATTGGTGATTGCATTGGCCAATTCATTGAGTAGGATTGTTCATACCCAATCCAATGGGGACATGTGGTATGGATTAAAGTAATGGTTGAAGTGTCAGAGCCTTTGATGAGGGGCATGTTTTTGAAGCTCGATGACGCTGACATTTGGAACTCATTCGAGTTTGAGAAACTGCCAATTTTCTGCTTCTTCTGTGGGCATATTGGCTATCTGGACAGAACATGTGACGCAAAGAAAAGGAACGAATTAGGCAATATCATTTTACAATATGGTCCCTGGCTACAAGACAAAAGGACAAAAAATGCCTTTATCCTTGAGGCGGAAAAAAAAGGATCGTGACCGTCTCACGATGGCTCACATGAGGCGGGCGGAAACTAAACACACTAAATTCATCATACTTGGACCTCCAGAGTTCCCTGAAGACATCCAAATTTTCTAAAGTGAAGCAGGTAGACCTTCCCAGATCATAATCACCACGTGCAATAATGAGGTTTTCCAGGAGATTCGAATGAAGAAGCAAGAAATCAAATCAGGCACAGATCCTACGCCCCTGAAAGGTACTTTCCCAACATCAACAGAGTCATTGCCAAAATCAAAGAACCCACTAGAACAAAGCTTCAACCCAAATCAAATGTACACCGAACCACCAGATCCTGACCCTGATCCATAAATTGCCACGTCAGACATCTATCTATAAGGTGACTCTAGGATGACAGGATTAACGGCATCAGGCCCCGTTACTCGTCGAACTTATAAAAGGGCGTACTGTGATAACAGAGAAGGAAAAGTAGTTAATGCAAAATTGGTGGAGCTGAAATGATGAATTAAAATGAGTACTTCAGCTAAAAACAGCCCAAAAATATGGAAACTGGCAGGTGACAAAATGATCCCATAGGAATCAAAGGCGGAGGTGGGAACGTCCTAGCCCCCCATAGAGAAATGATCATTTTATGTTGGAACTCTCATGGGCTTGGAAACCCATGAACGGTTCGAATTCTCTAGCGTCATTGTGCTCAAAGTCTCCCTTATATGGTTTTCTTGTCCGAAACCATATTGGAAAACAAGGAAACCACTGGCCTTGCAATGAAATGCTACTTCGAGGGCTGCCTCCTGGTTACCCGACAAGGCCACTCAGGGGGTCTCTATCTCTTATGGAAGGAGAATGTTGACTTTAGGATCCTTTCTTTCTCCTCACACCATGTGGGGGTGGCTATTCATGACGCCCAAACCCCATCGTGGACCCTTGTGGGTTTCTAGGGCTGGCCATCCCACACTGAGAAGTAGAATTCGTGGGATCTTCTTTGCAATCTGCGACATGATCTTACAATCCCTTTTCTATTTGGAGGAGACTTTAATGAGGTCTTGTATTAGAAGGAAAAAATTGGTGGAGCTCTTCAACCCTCCTCGTCAATGTCTGACTTTAAGGATGAAATTACTAGGGCGGATCTGGTCAATCTGGGATTCACAGGCAATCCATTCACTTGGTTTCAGGGAAAAACGGATAAAACTCGTATTTCAAAGCGCCTTGAAAGATTTCTGGGCTCAATGGATTGGATGAATTGTTTCAAAAAATTTCACATTGATCACCTGTCGCTCAATTTCTCGGACCACTATCTGGTTGTTATTGAATGCACCCAAGGAGACCAAAATGATAAAGTCAGAAGACCCTTAATATTTGAAGTCTTATGGTCTAAAGAATGCAAATGCGAAGATATTATCTGATTAGGATGGAAGAGTGGACATGCAGACATTGGGTCCAATCTCCAATAGATAGCATCCGATCTGAGGACATGGAGCAATAACAAATTTCGTCAACCTGACAGGCACTGTGATTTCTTCGAAAGAAAACTGTGCAAACTTCTCAACCAACCCCCATCCAATTTCACTATTTCCAAAATCAGTGTTCTTCAAAGGGACTTGGATGCATCCCTGCGAATAAAGGAAAGCTTCTGGGCTATTTGAGCCCGTGATACAAACATTAAAGAATAGGATGCTAACACCCGCTATTTTCATCTGAAATCCTCAGCTAGGCGCCAGAAAAATTTTATCTCTTGCATCTCGCATCTGGATGGTACCAAATCCTTCGACAATGATGGAATCCAAGACGCTATCTCCAATTATTTCCAGAATCTCTTTTTGGTAGGAATTCTTAACATATCTGATGAAGTGGAGGACTGCATCAGACCTGTGATCACTAAAGAAATTAACAGGAAACTTACCAAAGATGTGATGGATGATGAGATTCATATGTCCCTAAAACATATCCACCCTACTAAGGCCCTGGGCCTAGACGGATTCCATGCCCTCTTCTACAAACAATATTGGCACATTATTGGTCCTCACATCTTCAATCTGATGAAGAAGATCTCGGCTGGGAAAACAATCCTTTCAGACATTAACGAAACTATCCTCATCCTCATCCCCAAAATCAAGAAACCCCTCATAGTCCCTAATTTCAGACCTGTCAGCATCTGCAATGTCTCTTACAAGATCTTCTCAAAGATCCTTGTTAATCGGATGCGCCCATGGTTGCTTGATATCATCTCAGCAAATCAAAGTGCTTTCATGGCTAAGAGACTGATTACTAATAATGCCATTATGGCCCATGAAGTGTTCCACTAAATGAAAACATGCGCCACTACGAAAATAGGAACCATGGCATAGAAACTAGACATGACCAAGGCCTACAATAAAGTGGAATGGCATTTCCTCAGATTCGTGATGCTGAAAATGGGCTTCTGCTCTAAATGGATAGAGATGATCATGAATTGTGTCTCATCTGTATCCTTTCAAATTAATGTCAATGGTGTGCTCACATGTGGCTTCTCCCCAACCCGAGGCCTTCTCCAGGGAGACCCTCTTTCACTATTTCTTTTTATCTTGGTGGCTGATGTTTTTTCTAACCTCATATCTAGGGCAGCTTCCTCCCATTCTATTAATGGGGCAAAGGTCTGTCGTGCAAGCCCACCGGTTTCACACCTTTTTTTGACCGATGATTTCCTTCTCTTATCCAGAGAAACCCATAATGAGTGCCTCGCTATAGGACATGTGATCCAACAGTATGAGAGGGCCTCTGGGAAAACAATCAATCATGGCAAGTCGGAAGTCTCCTTCAGCTTTGGGGTCCCACTTTCCAAAAGAGAAGAACTTTGCGCCGTTTCAGGCATTCATATGGTCGATAAGCATCGTAAGTACCTCGGGCTACCCATGGTTATCAGCCGATCTAATAAATAAATCTTCGCATATTTTCTTGATAGTATAGATAAAAAAATACAAGGATATACCCCAAAAAGAATCTCCTAAGCTGGCAAGGAAACCCTCATAAAGGCTGCCCTACAATCTATTCCCACCTAATTTATGTCCCTGTTTAAGCTTCATGTTTCTGTTCTCAACTAGATCCACTCACACACATCAAACTTTTGGTGGGGACAAAACAATGGAAGGAAACAAAAACCCACTATATCGCCTGGAAAATTCTCTGCCAGTCAAAATCTGAGGGAGGAATGGGTTTCCAGGACCTCTCTCACTTTAATGATGAACTGTTGGAAAAGCAAGGATGGTGCCTTATTAACCACCCATCCTCTCTCTATGAACAAATTCTTCATGCTAAATACTTCCACCACAAGGATTTCCAGGATTCCACTCTGGGTCCTCGACCCAGCTTCCTTTGGAGAAGTATCTGGGGTTCTCGAAGCCTTCTAGCAAGAGGGCTGGGGTGGAGGATTAGGAATGGTTCATCTGTTTGTATCTAGACGGATCTCTGGCTGATTGATAAGGACGTCATGAGGTCATCATCCCCAGCCCAACCAGGTCTCGAATGTGCCACTGTCCTGTGCTTTTTTGCTGATCATGGGAATGGGTGGTGCATGGAAACTCTTCACTCTTGGATCAATGAAAGAGACCGAAGGGTTATCCTGAGAATCCCTTATGTTATGGATGTAGGCCCCAACCACCTCTTCTGGATCAATGACATATCAGGAACCTATATGGTGAAATTCTTCTATCAACTCACTATTTGTACTCAGTCAGAGGTAAGGGAAGGGGAGTTATGGGATTTGTTGTGGAAGCTCAACGTCCCCACAAAAATCTGCCACTTATAGTGGCAGGTGTGCTTGGGAATCCACCCTACCATGATCCACCTCGTCTTCTGACATTTTTTCCAATGACATTTTCTGTCCCTTCTGCCCGGACGTCCCAAAATCTCCCCACCACGCTATCATCCAATGTTTTTGGGAAAAGGAGATTTGGAACAAATGGGTCTCATTCGTATATAATTCACTGGATTTGGCCTCTGACCTCCCCTTGCTCTTCAGGCATTGGTGCTATTCCTCTTTGCCGACCATTGCGGGCTCACTTTGCATCATGGAATGGATCATTTGGGTTCCTCGTAACGATGATGTGTTCAACCATGTCATCAGGCCTCCCAATTTCTAGATTGAACGGGCATCATCCTGGATTGAGGGCTTGCAGTGTCACTCTAGACAACAGAAGCTCTTTGGATCCCTTTCCCCTTCTTCCCATTGGTGTCTTCCACTGGAAGGGATCCTCAAGATTACTGTAGATGTGTATCTCCCCAAGGATGGTCCTGTCAGCCTTGGTTTACTGGCCTGGGATCATTCTGGTCAAATCATTGCAGCCAAACATGAATCCCATCGCGCTCTTTGGGAGCTCATTGTTGACAAAGACACTGCCATCCTCGTCGAGCAGATGTTTTCCAAAGATAGTGGATGGGATAAAATCCACCTTGAGTCAGACTGTCTCACTATTATCAATACCATCAACCTCAATGACGACGGCCTTCAATCTTTTGGCCCCCTCATCTGGAAAATCCACTCTCTCTGTCACTGTTTCACATCCTGCACCTTCTCCTCCATCAAAAGGGAAGGGAACAATGTTTCCCATCAACTAGCGGCCTCTGGACCTCTTGATGAAGACTAGCTCTAGTTGGACCACTTTCAGTCATGGCTTCGTGCTTGTACTTCTGCTGATCTCTGTTTTTAATGAATCCTCCTTTTACTCAAAAAAAATCTAAATATGGAATACGCGGTCAATGAATCCAAGTCAATTTTACCATTCCTTTTTATTCTACACAAGTTATCATTAATTGAAATCAATTGATTGATTTCTCTATTTTTACATTTTATTATTCTTTATCCCCAAACATTCTATACCCAAGTTAACTTTACTCATTTCCATGCTCATCATTGCATTTATTCTCACATTCATATTTTTTTATTTCATCGTAAGCATCATATTTTCATATCTCACTTATTTTCACGTCCAAAATTTCATAATATTTGAAAAATATTATCATCATCAATAATTTAAATATAAAATTATCAAATAATCAAATAATATTAATGTAGAGTCCACATTTAAGTCAATAAATTCAGTCATAAAATAAATAAAATTAGTAAATTTTTATAGGCACATGCTAATAAAGATAAAATAAGTGCACCTAGAGACTCAATACTATATTAAAATAGTTTAGGTGAGGGGGATAAATACAAAGAAAATACTACTCTAAACCAACATGAAAGAAATCAGTCAGACTCGATCCCGAGAGCTCATCGAAACCCTGCCGACCTGCTACTAGTTGATCTGGACCTTGGGAACAGAGACTCAATCCCCAAATTAAGAAATTACATCCTGCATAAGGCTTGATGGAAATACTTATACCCAATAACCACCCTTGAGGATGATAATATTAATAATACCCCATGTTTACAAACATTTAGGGATAGAAAATTATAAAAATATAACAAAAAATTACTCATATTTACAAAGTATTTATGGAGACTCAAACTCCAAACCTCCCAGAGGCCCCATATATTTAGAACCATTAGGTTTCACCCCCTGAGACAAAATAATGATAATGATAATTATAATAATAATAACTCAAAACCTCCCCGAGACCCCATTTATTTGGAACCATTAGGTTGCACCCACCGAGACAAGATAATGATAATGAAAATAATAATTACAACTGATCAATGGTGTGAGATATATAAAAAAAACTCAAATTTTAGGATATAAAACATGAATCCAAACATTTCATAAAATATTTCAAAATACAAAAGGCTTTTTCCCCAAAAATCTAACGCACTGATAAACTTTTTTTAAGTGGGAGAGTCCCAATTTTTTTAACTGAAGTTCAAATGAATCAAAATTATAGGATGTGTCAATTTTTTATTAATTAATTAATCCATTAATCTAAAGAAACGTAATAAGAGGTCAACGTATTTAATTCATTTTAACTATTCACTTATATTCTACATAGGTTACCCTTAATTGAAATCCCTTCATTAAATTTTCCATCCCCATTATCCTACATTAACTTTTCCTTTATCCCCAAATATATTTTACATAAGCTACTTGTCACTTATTTCCATGTCTATAATTTCATAATTTTAAAACTAATTATCATTATTAATAATTTGAAAATAATAGATTTATTTGTTTATTCCCTCCACAATTCCTAGTATCATTATCACACTTCCAGTGCAATTGGAAAACAGGAGGCATCAACAAGGTTCAGGCCTCATGGAGAGAGAAAAATAATTTAAGGAACAACCCCGACCCCCCTCATTTTTTTCCATTTTCCTCTTATTTTGCAGTGAAGCTTTAGTGGATTAATTTTTATTTCTAAACATATTATTTACAGACTTCAGTAGGATAAATTTTAGTTTTTAAAATTTTAGTTTTTCAGCAGGATTTTTTTGTATGATTTATTTATTTCAATTGCATGACTGTATAAATGTATAATTTAATTTATATGTTCTTTGTATTATTTAGATTATTTTTATTGACTTAGAAACTTAAATATGATGTTCAGATAATTTAAATTGGGTTGAATTGTGAGTAATTAGGTATAAAATAATATTATTTATATTTAGGAAAATATAATTGCTTAAAAAATTGTATATATATAATTATAATTGAAAATATTAATAATTGCATTTGAATATATCTATATGTATATATAATATTATATATTATATTTAAATTAAAATAATTTTTAAATATATTATTAGATACATAGATAAAGAAAATTATAAATAATTAATATTATGAGTAATTATGTATAAAATAAAACTATTTATATTTTGGAAAATAAAATTACTTACAAATATATATATATATATATATATAATTTTATTTACTATATTTAAATTCAAATAAATTTATAATATATTATTATTTTTATGTAAATAATATTATTTTCATTAATTAAACTTAAAATTTTATTATTAATAATATTTAAAAAATCATTATATGAAAATAATATTATGATTAATTATGTATAAAATAATATTATTTATATTTAGGAAACCATAATTTCTTTAAAAAATGTATATATATAATTATATTTTAAAATATTAATAAAAACATTTGAATATTTATATAAATATATATATAATATCATATAGTTTATTTAAGTTAAAATCAAATTACAATAGATTATTCCACATAGATGAGTAAAATTATTCTAGAAAAATATTTTAAAAAAATTATATTATTAGTAATATTTTGTAAAAAATATTATCAACTTTATTTGAATATAATTATTTATATCTAATTTAAATTATCATATTTAAATTTTATTTTATTCATATTTTAAAAAAATCATTAAATACAAAAATGTATATCATAAATTAAATAAAAAATGAATATTGTTAATTAAATAATATATATTGTATTATTTAAAAATAACACTTTAAAAAGATTATTATTCATATTTAAAAATATCATTAAATACAAGAATGCATACATATATTGATATTTAAAAATATTTATATAAAGATATATAAATAATGCTTATTTATTATGTATAATTTTAAATAATTTTATAGTAAATTTTTAATTACACACACATTATTGTTAATTAAATGAAAAAAAATATCATTGCTTATTTAAATCATTATATATATATATTATTAATATGAAAATGTTAATATTTATATTAAAATAATACCATTAACTGCATAAATGTTTAGTAATATATATAATTATATTGAAAAATATTATCACCATATATTTTCTATTTACAGAACATATGAACTATCCTAAAAAAATCTTGATAAGAGTCTTGAGTGATGACTAATTTTGAGATTACCAACAATTGTATGATTAAAATTGTATATCGTAATTATTTTGTATGTAGTAATATGTTTTTTAATAATTACATTTTCTTTCTTCTTTGATGATATGTGTTTCATACCTCTTCCTATGAATGTAAGGATCAACGTGTCTGTGGTAAAATGTTATGTATCCCAAACCACTGGAACCTCTCACTTGTATGTGAGTAATATTGTAATAAAAGGTGGATCTTCATGATGCATTGATTTTTTGCGTTGGATTTATACACCATGATTGAAATGAGATTGATTATTGCTAAAATATGAGAAAATGGATGCTCCAGGATTCCCCCCTAGGTTTTTGTTGGTTTATTAATTAATGATAAACCAATCCATAAAAAAGTCTCAAGAT
Organism: Viscum album; assembly: GCA_963277665.1. NCBI lineage: Eukaryota > Viridiplantae > Streptophyta > Magnoliopsida > Santalales > Viscaceae > Viscum > Viscum album. The sequence continues at coordinate 226,880,630 of OY728125.1, forward strand.
CAAGGTACTGCGATTTAAAAATATTAATATAAATATATAGTTATAGTTTTTATTTATTATATATAATTTTAATTGAAGTTACAATATATTATTAGTTATATATAAAAATATTATTATTATCATTAATTTAATGTAAAAAACATTTTTTTTCTTATTTAAATCATTAATTATATATATTATTAATATGAAAAAATTTATTTTTTATATTTGAATAGTATAATTAATTCCATAACTATATAGTAATATATATAATTATATTTAAGAATATTATTGCTATATATTTATTTTATGCAGAACATAAGAACTATCTGAATAAAAACTTGGTAAGAGTATTGAGTGAAAACTAATCTTGAAATGACCAATCAGAGTATGGTTAAAATTGTATGTCATAATTATTTGGCATGTGATTATATAATTTGTAATAATTGCATTTTCATTCTTTAATGGTGATGTACATGTCATACCACTCTCTAAGAATATAAGGAATTGCATGTTCGTGGTAAAATTCTATGTATCCTAAACCTCTATAACCCCACACATGCATGTGAGTATTATTGTAATAAAAGGAGGCTTCACAATAGGGTTTGATGTTTGATGTTGGATTTGTACACCATGAATGAAAGAATACTGATAGTTGTTGAAATATGAGAAAATGGGTTCTCCAAGAGTTTCCCCCAAGGTTTTGGATGGTTTACCGATTAATAATAAACCAGTCCACAAAAACATTCAGGTCACACTACCAAAAAGTGTTTTTTAAAAGCATTATAGAAATCCTTTATCAATGCTAAAAAAACATTGCTTATCTATACACCAATAAATTGGTCTGATATTATCATCACTTCTTTTAGCACTCATAAAGGGAACCCTTTATCAGTTCTGATAAAGGGTCCATTTATTAGTACTGAAAGTTGTGTTGATAAAGACCGTACTGTTGCAATCTGCTGTTAAAATTACAGAACACAATGACATTAAATACCCTTATATATGGAAAATTCATAATTTAATTGAAATAAAAATTACATCATAAATACAAGAAAAAAAACTATAGTATATACATTTTGAATGTTGATTTGTACAATTACATTTCCAATTACTATCATAAACATTCAAACACATCAATGGTTTCATTGTCATCAGCACCCAACCCCATCTCAAAAAAGTCTGATCATGGTGTCAGTTGCTAAACAAACCACCTCAATTTGAGAAAAATAATCCACTTATATATTAAAATAATTATTATATTAGTAATACTATAAATAAATAAATTAAACATAAATATGAAATAATATATTAAAATATCAATTTTAAATAAAAGGACACAGTTGGAGTCATTTCAGTCACACCGTGCTTCAGATTGATGTGTGGATGATTTATACACAACAAACACAACTTAAGTATAATTTTACAAAATTATTGATACAATAAGAATGTGTTTTATCAGTTTCAAGTATTTCATGTTTCTTTTTACTAAAATTTCAATTTAAAATGAAATCATCAAGATAATCCAATCTTGTTTTCTATGTTTTTAGTGAGTGACTCGCTTTTTTAACTAAATTGTAAATTTTAATCTAATAACGGACACTTTGAGTCATACCAGACACACCATGTATCTAATTTATGTATGCCTAATTCTAGAATTTCAAAAATTAATTAGGAATCATTTTCTTAAAGTTTCAAAACAATCCAAATGTATTTTCTCAATTTTGAGTATGACACATGTGATTTGAACTACAATGCCAATTTTAAATAAAAAGAAACACTTGGGGTCATACTGGTCACACCATGCATCGAATTTATGTTAGGATGATTCCTACACTTCAAAAATGACTTATTGATCATTTTTATAAAGTATCAAAACAATCTGAATATTTTTTCTCAGTTTTGAGTATGGCACGCATATTTTGTACTAAAATGTCAATTTAAACTGAAAACACTCACATTGAGTCATACCAACCTCATCATGTGTAAGTTTGATGTGAGACTAATTCCTACAAGTCAAAAATGACTTATGAATCATTTTAGTAAAGTATCAAGACAATATGAGCATGTTTTCTTGGTTTTTAGTGAGTGACACACGTTTGGAACTACATTGTAAATTTTAAACTGGTAACGAACACCTTGATTCATACTGGGAACATCATGTATCAGATTGAGGTTCAACAAATTATTACACATCACCAATGGCTCATGGATATTTTTTCTAATGTTTCAAAACAATATGAATTAATTTTCTCAATTTTGAGTATGTGGCCTGTGATTTGAACTAAAATGAAACTTCTAAATAAAAATACATACTTAGATTCATCATCCAATGGCCCGAAGGCCTTCATTTTTTATTGATTTTGATAATTGACCTTTCAATGGGTGAGGTGGAACCCTTACAAGGCCTGTAGGCATAAGTATTACATGGCCTGTATTCCTTAGAGGAATTCATTACCTGTAGGATTCAAACATTAAATAAAACCCAGACTAACTACTTTGGAACTTCTCCCCCCCCAACATCTTTATCGTGGAATCAGATCTCCACCTTCGCATGGTTGTTCGGCTAGGCATTTTTGTGCATGCACAGGCTTGTCCCGATGGCAGGTGTCATACCCACTCATTCATACTAGTCACGTTGTGCATCAGATTAAGGTGTGGTTAATCCATACACATAAAAAATGAAATTTGAATATTTATCATAAAGTATCAAGAAAATACGAATATGTTTTCTATTTTTTGAGTATATTACATTTCTTTTTTACTAAAATGTTGATTTAAACTGTAAACATGCACTTTGATTCATAGCAATCACATTGTGTCTCATTTTGACATGATACTAATTCCTACACATTACATATGACTTATGAATATTTTTATTAAAGTATCAAGATAATTAGAGCATGTTTTATCAATTTTTAGTGACTGACACACATTTTGAACAAAATTATCAATTTTAAACTCATAAAAAACACTTTGAGTCATACAGGGCACACCATGTATAAAATTGATGTGAGAATAGTTCCTACACTTCAAAAATGACTTATGGATTGTTTTCATAAAGTATCAAAACAATCTGAATTTTTTCATCAGCTTTCAGTATGTGATGTGTGATTTGAACTAAAATTTCAATTTTAAATAAAAAGATAGAATTTGAGTCATACCAATCACATTGTGCATCAGATTAACATATGGATAATTCCTATATATAGAAAATGACATAAGTATCATTTTACTAAAGTATCATAAAAAAATAATGTGTTTTCATGGTTTAAATATTTCACCTGTTTTTTTTTACTGAAATTTCAATTTAAACTGAAAACACACAATTTAAGAAATATCGGTCACATCGTGTGTCGGCTTGATATGAGATTAATTCCTATATATCACAAATGACTATTGAATCAGTATCCTAAAGTATCAAGACAATATGAGTGTGTTTTATTGGTTTTCAGTAAGTGACACATTTTTTTATCTAAATTGTCGATTTTAAACAGATAACAGACACTTTGAGTCATGTCAGGAACACTGTGTATCATATTGAGGTGAGGGTGAGTCCTATACATCAAAAATGACTTATTGATAATTTTACAAAATCATCGAAACAATATGAATGTGTTTTCTCAATTTTGAGTATGTGGTGTGTGTTTTGAACTAAAATGTCAACTTTCAATAAAAAGACACACTTTGAGCCATACCGATCACACCGTTCATCGGATTATGGTTAGGCTGATTCTTACATGAAAAAAATGACTTATGGATAATTTTATTAAAGTATCAAAACATTTGGAATGTATTTTATTAGTCTTGAGTATATCATGTGTCCTTTTTACTAAAATTTCATTTTTAAATAAAAATAAACACTTGGAGTATTAGATAATAAATGATCAAGAAATCAAATTAAAAATTGCAGATAAAATGACGACAAAACTAACTATAATAGTAGTAGGAATTCAACTTTTAATGATGTTTGTATACATTAATTTACCATTTATCTATCTCCAATATATCATTTTCATCCTTGAAGTCATATATATCATGAGCATGAGTAACTTCGAACATGTTACTAGCTCTATCATACAAGGCACACTGTGTATTGGATTGAGGTGTGTCTGATTCCTACATTCCACAAATGATGTAAAACCACATCCTTTTCTGGAGAAGTATGGATCTTGATTTCAAGTATTATTTTTTTCTTTGGTTTAGTAATTTTAGTTTTGGTTTTACCTTGGGATGTTTTTGGGTGAAAATATGAGAAAAATAGAGTAAGGAGGGTAGTTCATGGTTGGTTCATGGTTTTCCCGAACCGTGTGCTCTAGCCAAAAAAATTATGAAACTCTGGACAGAGGGTAATTTCATGGTTGGCGCATGGTTTTTCAAAATTTTCACCCCTATAAAAGAGGTTCATGGTTAAGGTGCGTGGTTAGGGGAAACCGTGCACCCTGAGTAAAAAATTGTGTGTATGGGTTTTTACTCCCCCAAAAATTATTAAAATATTTCCCAAGCCCCCATCTTATACCCGTGAATACCCTATATCTATCCATAATTGATTTCTCTCAATTCTACATCGTCCAAGAGGGATTAAAAAGTCTTCCAACCTCCGTTATTCATGATTCGACGCCCGTATCAAAGATCTCTACCCCTCCATGTAAGATAATCCAATCCCGCTTAGTTTTCTATTCATCTTTCTTTCCTCTCCAACCCTAGAAAGGGTTGTTCTTCCTATTTTGACTAGATCTATATCTAGGATTTTATATATAGATCTATAATTAACGTATATTTATTTTTTCGGTCTTGATTTAGGGTTTGAGATCTAGATCTTTTTCTATGTCATTGTGCCACTCAAATTTTGGGGATTTCCATTGGGAGATCGTTCATCAATGAATTGAGTTAGGTGGTCTATAATTCAAATTCTAAAGTCTTGATTGAAATTATGTTTATGTAATTGTATAATTGTTATTACATGTTTAGTAATTGAGTTCATGATTGAATTAACTAAATCGATGAATTAATTAATTAAGGGAAAATGTGAAATTGTGGATATTGGAATTTTAGATTGTGAATAATTAATTGTGGAATTAATTATGGGATATTGATATTGTTGAATGAAGTAATTAATTTTGTAATTAATTACGGGATATTGAGATTGCGAACATGAATAATTAATAATGGAATTAATTATAGGATAATGATATTGTGAATTGAATAATTAATTGATGAATTAATTATGGGATTATAAGGATAGTGGATTTTGATTAATTAATTGGGAAATTAATTAAGGGAATTTTTGGGATAAACTAATTTTTGAATTAGTAATGAATTGAGAAGATTAATTAATTATAGATTTAATTAATTATATTGAGATGACTAATTAATTATTGAGTTGATTAATATGATTGAAAAGATTAATTAATTGTTGAGTTAATTAGTGAGATTGAGATTATTAGATAATTATTAAGTTAATTAATAGGACTGAGAATATTAATTAATTTTAGAGGTAATTAATATGATTTATATGATTAATAAATTTTTTAGTTAATTAATAGGATTGAGAAGGTTAATTAATTGTTGAGTTAATTAATGATATTGAGATGCTGAATTATTTATTGAGTTAATTAATAGAATTAAGAAGATTAATTAATTGTTGATTTAATTAATGAGATTGATATGATTAACTAATTATTGAATTAATTAATTAAATGATTAATGTTTACAATGACATTTATATAAGAATTGAATTATAGAATGATAATAATGGCATTATGAGATATGACATCTAATCTAGAATTGTAAAAATGGAATTACGAGATATGATATGTAATCTAGAATGTTGACAATGGAATTATGAGATATGACATCAGATATAGAATGGTAATAGTGGAATTCTAGGAAATTATGTCCCTTAGGGATTATTTAGACTTTGGAATGAGCCGAAGAAGGTATTGAGGTTCGAGTGTCCTTGGAAACCCAGAGGTTTATGTGGTTAAATAATGAATAATTGATAATGTGATAACTTTTTACTTATGCATTGTGTTTATTTATGTATACAACTATATACACTGTTATTGATTGGATATTGTTTGAGAAGATATTGGTGGTGGTCTACTAAGTTGTACTCACACTCTTCTCAGGATGTCAGATCAGTACTCAAATAGATTTCATTATTGCAGAACAAATTAAGGGGAAAGGACCTATGTTAGATGACTAATTTGGGGATGGATCATGGATGAGGGAACTGGATGTGGTTCGGGACCCGCTTAAGAGTTTTCATTGTATTTACTTTTGAGTTTCATTTTGACACTGGGCACATACTTTAGCATGACATATCTACTATTTATTTTTGATATTGTATTTCCAGTTTTGGTTATCTTGTTATACTAGTATTGTTTTTGTTAGGAAATCATTTGGTTATTTAGTTGTTATTTTTTATTTATTTTTTCTGGTGTATTAATATGATAAAAGAGGGTATAGTCTCCCCATGATAGATATTAGACCCTCACTACTATTCAGTAGCCTTTGGTGTAAGAGTAGATGCACTTGAGGTCACGTGACTGGTCGGCTCGGTGCACCGGTGTGTGTCACCCAGGTCGGGACATCACAAAGTGGTATCATAGCTCACTTTTCTTTTCTTTTTCTTTTCTCTTACTATTTGGGAAAGGTATACAGGTGACTAGGAATAGTTGGGCCTTTTTTATGAGATCATTCATGGGAGTAGCTAACCCATGTATAGGGGAGAACCTAAGTACCTAGGGTGGGATTATTGTTATTTTTTCTGTTATAGTTGAATTTTAGTTCGCCTTAGGTAATGCACTTTTTATGTGATGTGAATTTTTTTGATATTTTTGAAGTTTTGACGCATGGCCCAGTAAGGCATGAGAGTTTGGTAAGCATGAATAATTCAAGGAACTCATGACTATTTTGTTACATGCATCATTTTAGTCATGCACAAGAAAATAGGTTTTGAGTAAGTTTTTGAACTTGAACTGTTTTTCCTTGATTGTGAAATTGAATTGAAAAATGGTGCCTAATATGAAATTTCAAGTGGTAAAAATGATACATGATGATAATAATTAGGTTTCTAAATGAGAAACTTGTATAATGAAAACTATTTACCCTTAGTTAACCCTGACCTAGATGTAGAATGCTTAAGGGTAGTATTAGCACCTTGGTCTTGATAGTGTGGTGAGGTTTGGGAAAAACGACCTGTTGTGCCTTATTATATTTTCATGAAAATGTGTTAATTTTGAGAAAATTATCCTAATGTGCAAGTTTGGATTGTAGAGTTATTTCTTCATGATGACATCTATTGAGAGGATGATAGTAGGACATGGATAGGGATGATCCTCTAGTGGTAGAACCTACAACACCAATAGTGTTGGGTGAGGAAGTTGGAGAGAAGTTACAAGATAACTTTTCTCAGTTCATGAAATTCATGGAAAGGGTGGACCTGAATGAGATGAGTTCTGGATTGAGTCTATCTAGATTATAATTAACTACTTTGATATTATTGCTGATAAGAGGTTCAATTTGGCTGCATATATGCTATGAGGATCAACAAAGCGTAGGTCGGGTATTCAGGCTCTAATTGGATAGACTGATGATATATCATGGAATGACTTATTAGAGAGGTTCTTGGAGTAATTATATACAAAGACACTTAGGTGGGAGAGAGTAGTTAAGTTCATGAGATTCACTAGGGGGAGTATGTCTGTGATGGACTACGTTGTATGCTTTATAGATTTATAGCACTTTGCTTCAGCATTGGTAGGGAATGAGACTATTTCAAAAAAAATAATTTTATGAAGGACTTAAGTGTGAAATTAATTCCTAGGTAAACATATTCAGGCTAAATAAGTTTTTAGAAGTGTTGAATCAGGCTCTCATAGCTAAGGGGGACCTGAAGGAGGCTTCTTGTATAAGACATATGGTTGCTTCTAGATGATCAGGAGGTACATATTTCAAGAGTATGAAGCATTGTTATGAGAAATTTATCCATATAATTGGAAAATAGAGTGGTCATGGGGAATTCAGTTACATAGGACCTTTCTCTAGAAATTTTACACTAGTTAGATAGGCCAAACCATTATCGTAAACACTATCCCCGACCACCAACGGAGTGTCAATCTTGCGACAAAATGGGACATCTGTAGAATTTCTATAGGAACCCATGATATATGGGTAATGATGGGGTAGTAATACATAATCAAAGTGTAAGAGGGGGTATTCTACACCTTATCAGGCTAGTAGTTGGAGTTCTACTGGTCGTTGTGGTAGTTTCATTGGATGCGGTTCTTCTGGGAAAGAGCGCTTGTATCAGTAGAGTAGTGATTCTTAGAGGACTCATACTCAATCATAGGGAAGAGGGGAAGGAAATTTTCATGCAGTGTAGCCAAAAATTGTGGATATAGAGGTTAGATCATCAATGGTGATAGTTACTATTCTTATATCTTCTACATTATCTAGTGAATTATTTGATACCAGTGACTCTCATTCCTTTATTTCTACACAACCTGTTAATGGTTTGAGCATGGTGGTGGAGTTTGTGAGCAGGGTGTTGATGATAGATATACCATTGGGAGTATGGTCTTGGGACATATGATTATGCAAGGGATGTTTTATCAAAGTTAGCAAGTATCATTTTTTGTGGAATCTCTACATCCTAGACATGTTAGGCATCGACATAATTTTGGGTATGGACTGGTTAGTAGAATACAGAGACCATATTTATTGTTACCATAGAAGTGTGACTTTTACATCTCCTAAGGGTGAAAAATATATCCACCATTGAGAGTGGGATATTTAGGTAGGCTGAGCAGGGATAATTACCCAATAACTAGGAGTGATCATAGCCCAGTTTTCAAGTCTATTGTTGGATGATGGATGTGTAAAGGATGTATTTCTATCTGTAGTGGATATATTTCATGATTTGTTTCCTAAATATTTCCCAGGGCTTCCACCTAAGAGAGACGTCGAGTTTAATATTGATCTCATGCTAGGAGCTGAACTAGTTTCTATTAAACCATATAGAATAGAGCCAACAGAGCTTTAATATCTCAAGTCTCACCTAGATAAGTTGATGGATAAGGGGTTTATACATCTATGTAGGTCACCTTGGGATCACCTATATTATTTTCAAATAAGTATGATGTGAGTTTTCACTTGTGTGTTGATTACTGGATATTGAACTGGATAACTGTGAATAATCGATATCCTCTCCCAGGTATTGAAAGTCTTTTTTACTAGTTGATAGGAGATTATGTCCTTTTCAAGATTGACTTGAGATTATAGTATCATCAATTGAGAGTCCATCTTCTGATATATCAAGGAATTCTTTCAGAAGTAGGTATAGACTATATGAGTTCACTATAATTCTATTTGGGTTGAGGAATACACCAGTAGTGTTTATGGCCTTACTAAACAAATTCTTCCATCTGTACATGAATTAGTTTGTGGTAGTGTTTGTGGGTGACATTTTTCTGTGTACTCCAAGACTTAGGACGATCAATCCCAACATCTTGACATTGTTCAGAGTACATCAAGAGAACATCAACTATACTCTAATCTAAGTGTCAATTTTTTATTTATTCGGTACACTTATTGGGTCACATAATCTCAGAGGAAGGTGTGTCTATGGATCTAGATAAAGTTCAAGAAGTGTTTTATTGGTAGAAACCCATGAATGTATTCAATATCTATAGCTTTTAGGGATTAGCTAGATATTAACAAAGGTTCATCTGGGATTTTTCCTAATTAGAAGCACCCCTTTCAGACTTGACCAAGAAGGGGATAAAGTTTGAATGGTTGAAATCTTGTGAGGATTCTTTCTTTGAGTTGAATAAGTTCTTGACATCAGAACCGATATTGATCCTTCCTAAGTTAGGTGAGGAGTACATAGTGTTTTGTGATGCTTTTGGGATTGGTTTTGGAGCAGTGTTGATGTAGGGAGATCGAGTCGTGGAATATGGGTATCGACATTTGAGGCCACATGAGTAGAATTACCTTATACACAACCTCAAGTTGGCGGTGGTGGTTTATTCTTTGAATTTTTGGTTGCATTATTAGTAGGGAGAGAAGTTTACTATGTATATGGATCACATGAGCTTAAGGTATATCTTCTCGTAATTATATTTGAATCCTTGGTAGTGGATATGGGTTTATTATATGTATTTATTTTATTTTGAACTAACATATATTCTTAGGAAATAAAAAAGTGTTGTGAATTCTTTAAGTAGAAAGACTCAAACTTAGACTATCCAAGATTCTAGTGATGAGTGGAAGGTGGTGACTCTACTAGCTAAGATACATGTGGCAGTCCAAGAGAATTAGGATCAGATGAATCTAGTATCAGTTTCAATGGATTCTACACATTTGGGATGGATCAGAGACATGCATTATTAAGATCTAGAATTTTTACCTTTCAGAAAAAACCTTGAATGTGGGGAGACGCCTTCAGACTGGTTGATAGATGGGGAGCATATCATCTATGTCATTAATCAAGTTTTTGTGCCTTTGAGTATGAGGAAAGATTTCATGAAGGAATTTTATGCATCGATGTGGGTTTTACATCCAGGTGTGACCAAAAAGTATTATGACATATGATGACAGTTTTGGTGGCCATGCATGAAAATGGAGATAATAGGGTTTGTGACATGATGTTATACATGTCAGCAGGTGAAGACAGAGAATTAGAGACCTGGGGGTTTGTTGCAGTCATTTCTCAATCCAGAGTTGATGTGGGAAGACGTTTCCATGGACTTTGTGGTGGGTATCCCAAGTATGACTTAGAATAATGATGTTATTTGGGTGATTGTGGATAGATTCATGAATGTAGCACATATTTGGTCTATATGGGAGATTTTCTTAGTGAACTATATGGTAGATTTGTATGTTTAGGAGATATTCCACCTACATGGGGTGTCATAGACCATAGTTTCAGATGATGACTCGCATTTTACTTTGGGATTCTGGCAAGGCTTATACAAGGATCTTGTTTTATAGGTTTTGTTGAGTATGGATTTTCACCCACATATAGATGGGTAGTCGGAGCGTACTATATAGGTGCTTGAGGATATGTTGTGATTGTGTGTCCTAGACTTTAGTTGATCTTGGGAGAACCTGAATTTAGTACATTTTTACTATAACAAAATATATCAGGATATTATTCAGATGGTACCATTCAAGACTCTTCATGGGAGTCCATGAAAATCACCTTTATGCTGGATAGAGGTAGGTTAGTCAGAGTTGTTGGGACCGAGTCTTGTGCATTAGACGTCAGAGTAGGTTCAGTTGATTCAAAATCATATGGTTACAACTCATAGTAGATAGAATTAATATGCTAACAGACGTCAAGGACCCCTAGAGTTTATAGAAGGTGATCGTGTTTTCATTTTGGTGTTTCCTAGGTTGGGTCACCACAATATATGGAGACAAGGCAAGTTAGCGACTAGGTTTGTTGGATCATTTGAGGTTATGTAAAGAATCAGGATAGTGGCATACTGATTGGATATTCCATAGAAATACATTGCTATGCATGATTTTTATCATGTGTCACAACTTTGGAAATATCACCCTAACCCTTCTCATGTGATCGATGTTGATGATGTTGCGTTTGATATAGATGAATACTTTGAGGATCATTTGATACGCATGTTGGATCACACTGAAAATGTGTTTTGGGGAAAGATCATGCTGATAGTTCATATATTGTGGCAACATGAACATGTGCAGGAGGAAACATGGGAAACAGAAGAAGATATGAGGGCTCAGTGGCCCAATCTTTTTGGTTAATAATATAAGATATTCTTGGGAGTACAGCTCAAAGGTGAGCTTTTATAAGGTGGGGAGATTGTAAAAACTTGAACTTTTTTAAATATGTCTTGATCTTGATTTTAGGTATTATTTTTGATTTGGTCGCATAATTTTTTTTTTGGTTTTACCTTGGCGTGTGTTTGGGTGAATATTTGAGAAAAATGGAGAAAATAGGGCACTGTCTGGTTGGCGCATGGTTTTCCCAAATTGTTCACTCTGGCCCAACAAACTGTGAAACCCTAGATAGTGGGGAATTTCACATTTGGCATATGGTTTTTCAAACTATGTGCCCTATTATAATTAATTTTTCACCCCTATAAAAAGTTGCGTTGTTAAGGCGTACAGTTCGGGGAAATCGTGCGCCCTAAGAAGAAAACTATGCATATGGATTTTTACTCCACTAAAAATTAATAAAATATTTTCTCAGCCCCTGTCATATACCCCCTGAACACCCTATCTTGACCCATAATCAATTTTCTCTCAATTACAGAGACTCTGAAAGGGATTACAAGGCCATTAGAATTCTTTTATTTGCGATTCAAATCCCTGATTGAAGTTCTTCACCCCAACCAATTAGAGAATCCAATCCCACATGGTTTACTATTCATCTTTCTTTCTTCTCCAATAATAAAAAGGGTTTTTCTACTATTTTGATTAGATCTAGATATATTATTGTAGATATTTATATAGAATTTAAGGATCTTGATTTGTTCGGTCTTGATTTAGTATTTAAGATCTAAATATTGTTCTATGTTATTGTGCTACTCAAATTTTAGGGATATTTTTTGGTTGATCATTCATCAACAAATTGAGGTAGGTGGTCTATAATTTAAATACCAAATTCTTGATTTCAATTTTGTGTATGTAATTGTAGAATTTATATTATATTTTTAACAATTGAGTTCATGATTAAATTGATTAAATTGGTGACTTAATTAATTATATAGAAATTGGAAACTAGGGATATTAGAATTATAGATTTTGATAATTAATTGTGGAATTAATTAGGGTATATTAAGATTATTAAATCAAGTAATTAATTGTGGAATTAATTGGGGAATATTGAGATTGTAAAGTTGAATAATTAATTTTGGAATTCATTATATGATAATGATATTATGAAATGAATAACTAATTGATGAATTAATTATGGGATTATTATGATGGTGGATTTTGATTAATTAATTAGGAAAATAATTAATGGAATTGTTGTGATAAACTAATTATTGAATTAGTAATGAATTGAGAATATTAATTAATTGTTGAGTTAATTAATGAGATTGAGATGATTAGTTAATTGTTGAGTTAACTAATAGAATTGAGATGATTAATTAATTTATAGTAAATTATTGAGATAGAGATGATTAATTAATTAGTGAGTTAATTAATAGGATTTAGATACTAATTAATTTTTGAGTTAACTAATGAGATCTATATGATTAATTAATTGTAGAGTTAATTAATAGAATTGAGAAGATTAATTAATTATTGAGTTAATTAATGAGATTGATATGAAAAATTGATTATTGATTTAATTAATGAAATGGTGAATGGTAGAAATGACATCCATATGATAATGGAAATATAGAATGGTAACAAAAGATTTCTAAAATATAACATGTAATCTAGAATGGTACCAATAACATTCTGAGATATGACATGTAATCTAGAATGGTAACAATTTAATTATGAGATATGAAATGAGATATAGAATGGTAATAGTGGAATTCTAAGACATGATATCCTTTGGGGGTATTATAGAATCTATCTTGGGCCGAAGTAGGTATTGAGGTTCGAGTGTCCTCGGAAACCTAAGGGTTTATGTGTTTAAATAAAGAATAATTGATAATGTGATAAATATTTACTTATGCATTTTTTTTATTTCTTTATACAATTATGTATGCTGTTATTGACTGGATATTGTTTAAGATGTCATTGGTGGTGGCCTATTGAGTTGTACTCACACCCTACTCAGGATGCCTGATCGATACCCAAATAGATTTAATTATTGCATGACAGATTAAGGGATAAATCCTAGTATTAGATAGTTGATTTGGGGATAAAGAGTGGATGAGGGAACTGGATGTGGTTTGGGACCCTCTTGGGAGTTGTTAGTGTATTTACTTTTGAGTTACATTTTGACAATTGGTACACACTTTAGCATGACATATCTATTGTTTAGTTTTGATATTGTATTTTTAGTTTTGGTTATCTTATTATATTGGTATTTTTATGGTTATGATATCATTTGGTTATTTAGTTGTTATTGTTTATTTATTTCCATTAGTGTATTACATTGATAAAAGAGGGTATATTATCCTCATGACTAATATTAGACACTCACTACTAGTCAGCAACCTCTGGAATATGAGGAGATACGCTTGAAGTCATGTGACCTACCGACTCGGGGCATCGATATACGGCACCCAGATCAAGACATTACAAATGACCTATGAATCATTTTCCAAAAGTGTAAAGACAATTTGAATGTGTTTTCTCGATTTTGAGTATATAACATGTGTTTTGAACTAAAATTTAAAATTTAAACAAAAAACCCAAACTTTGAGTCATACTGGGCCCAACGTATATTAGATTTTGGTGTGGTTGATTCCTACAAATCACACAATGTCTTTTTATTTTTCAATGCATTCATTATTTAGGGTTATATAATAATATTTTTTTTGATGAAATAGAATGTTGAATGCATTGTAGAGTAAAAATAGAAGTGCATCATCATAAGTGCATCATCATTTATAAGTTCTTGATAAGAGTACATGGGTGCATCATCCTTGTTTTTGAAGTGATATCTTTATGATCTCTATGAAAATTAACAAAATAAGTATTATATAAAAATGATAATGAAATTAACTACAAAATGTTGATAAAATGTGAGAATATTCACTAAATATATTATAGTAAGTCACCTCTTCATGATGTTTTTATACAATATGACACCATGTATTAATTCCATTCATTTCTAAACAAATATATTTCTTCTTATGAATATAAGGATTTCATAAAGTCCTGGTAGTAATGGAAAAATATAAATTAATAAATGATTAATAAATATTTCAAATGAAATTATAATTATCATTGAAAATACCTCTTATGGGATTATAGTTTTTTGATGGAATATTATATCTTTCATAAATTTGAAAATATAATAACCACAATCATTTTAATTAGTTTATTCCAAGAACTACAGAAAAATTGAGAAAAACAAGTAATTTGTTTTGATAAATGTTATGATGTATGTCTATAATGGCCTATCCATACATCTATTCTTAAAAATCAATTGTGGTTGTACCACTACTTACTAACTTTGTATCTGTATAAATCATTAATGTTAGTAAATGTGAAAGTTGAGTGGGTGGGGTAAAGGTACCTTTTCAAGATATTTCTAATTTGTTGGTTGATCTTGTAGATCATTTTTATTTGACCTTCTGTTTCACCCCTTCCCTTTGTCCATTTGTAATAGTATTCATTAGTTCAGGCCTTTTTATTAATTGTCAATGTTTTGGCATAAAAACGAAATTTAAAATTAATACCTCCTTATCGACATGTATTTTTACAAGATCTAATGGTCATCCTATAGAAGTTCCAATATCTTTCTCGACTATATGAATACCTGCATTAGCAAGTAGAATAGGTAGCTCAACAATCATCTCATGAGATACATGAATGACCACTCTCACATTACCTATTGGAAGTTTGTTGTGTAGAATATATCCTTTGATATTGTACACATTACCCCCCACAAAAAGGAGATGGGTGGGTGTTGATGGATATAAATCACAATCATGTACACCCTATAGAATATCATTACAGAAAATGTATCAGTATTTGTTTGATTCACGTTTCATAGAAACAATTATTAAAATATTTATTACCTCTTCTAAGATAACCCTTTGAGGGGAATGGATTGCCTCAAAGATGATGGAGGTTAGGGGATCTTTATGTAGTGTTTTTTTTGTGTTGTTTCTTTTATTTTATTTCTTCCCATTACAATTTCTAATAAATCTGAATAAAATTTAAGTTTTTCTTCTATAGTAGGTAATCATGCCCATAAATCATTCATTTTATTATATTTATCCCCTGTTCATTTTGTTTCTCAAAATAATTTCTTAGTGACACCCCAAAACCCCCACCTATGATGCGGCCATGCTACTCTGGCTACTTTAAGGCCACTGATAGTAGCTATTCATTAGGTACAGCTGATGAAGATTCTTGTGTCTAAGTTGAATAAAAAACATAGGTAAATAAGTAATCATTTTTTATGTAATACTGGTTTAATGAAAAAATTATTATTATATCATACTTACACATGCTTCCCACACTTTTTTTTTTGTTTTCATCCATTAGTATCCCATCATTATTTACATGTGCCTCCTTTCATAGCACATTGTGTGGGATATAAGTGGATTTAGATTTTGATTCATAATTCTGCATATAAATAATGAAACATAATTATGTTGTTATTTCACGTCACATAAAATTATTAAGGTGAACTTAAAATACATACCATTTTTCAAGTAAAGCACGCCCCATCCTTTATGGTAGGGATACATTGGTTTTACTGCACATTTATTATTTTCAAAAATTAGTTTTTTCTTCGTAAATTAAAAATTCTTAATCAAAGTTATTAATACACGTGTTTTTGAGCAATGTATTACAAGTCACAATGTACATAAAATGATAGTGCATCCCACACATGTTGGTTTATCAGGTGTTCATAAATATATGGTGGGAGAAAGTTTATTTTACCTTCATCATCTTTGAGATTATACTTCATATGAATTTTCTGAAAGCCTCTATGAGACTTTCTAGAGTTCATTAATATAAATTTTATTTGGGAGTCATCTATTATAAATGAACACTATAAGTTATAATGAAGGGTAAATAAATGTTTCCTTGTTTTATTTTTTAGTAAAATAAAGAAATTTTATCATAATGTTACCTTAGTCTCTTCTAAAATTACTGCCTTAAATGTGGGCACAACATTGTTCTATGAATTTATATTAATCGGCATGCGTATTCGAGTGGTGATCCCAATGTAACTACTGAACATGGCCTTTTTCGAGTTAACATCCTGGCCATGTGCATTCCATCCAACCTCAAATTTGATGCCTTGTTTCTCACCTTAATAATTTTTTCTAACACCATCATGCTATGATGCTCTTATTTTTTATGGGACATAGGTTGTTCACCATCTACCATTTCCTTGGCTTCAACATTGGCAATATATTGTTCCTCTAGATTGGTAGCATCAACATGTGTAGAAGGTTGTTGTTCCTCTGCATTGGGAGAATCAACAAGTTGAGAAAACTTTTGTTACTCGGGATTGGGAGTATCAGTGTGTGCAGAAATAATTATCTATAGAAGTGGTTGAATATTTAATTTAGATTACATAAATATATTAGTTAACGGATAATAATATGAGGTAATGCATTGTATATTACAAAAAATATAACTTGATTTTTTAACTCACTTTTTTAATGGTTGAAGTGATTTGAACCCTCAACCGAGTATCCAAATACCCTCAATATGGTCTCCTCTGACATACAATATCTTGACTACATTGGGACCACTATTAAATGATTACGACATCCTAATTAAAGGGTCTCCCTTATTTTAATTGACATCTATTCCTTTGTAATACCCAAGTTGTGTTTTGGGTGTATTTATTTTCAATAAGATCAATATGTATAATGTTGGAAGATGTAAATGAGGATAAATGGTAAGATGGTTGTTGAAAAAACTTTATGGACATAGATTTTAGGACATAGAATATCAAACATAGTTTTTGAGCAAAAAAAATAACGATTCATTTATGTTCTTTCAAGTTCCTAAATCAACATGACTTCTTCATGATAATATTTGAAGTTTGAAGGAAAAAAGATAAGTAAAAATTTATGAAGTATCCACAAATGAAGTCTACCAGAAACAGATCATTGGATGAAGAAGTTACAAGAATTTTTCATTTGCTGAAGTTTGATGAGTTGTAAGAGTTGTTGATCGGATGCACCATTAAATGAACCATCGAATTTCTGATTGTATTAACCATCAAATGTATCATCGGATGATCCATCTATATTAAAGAGACATAATTATTTGAAGATGAAGAATGATATAAATCAAAGTTTTTATTTTTAGTCACACCAATAAATAAGTCACACTGATAAAGCATCAAAATCAGAGTTCCGTCAGATGAAACAGAGTTGTGAAAACCAAACGAGTTGTTAACACCAATTCATCAAACAACTAAGTGATGATCAGATGAAGAAATACAATGATGATATCTGAATACTAAAGCAAAAATAGCGGGAAAGATCAAGTTCTTCATTGAACTCAAATGATAGGTTTGAGAAGCTGTAATCTATTTGATTATATTGATAAATCATTTAAATAGTGATATCATATTGAGAAAGTGTATAAAAAATATGACACATGTTGAATTTTCTACTAAAGGGGTTGTAGGAAACTAAATTATTTAGAAGTTGCAACAATTTTCATTTGGATTGAAGCATCAGAGTGAGAATTCAAGTTTTTTTTAGTGGGTTAGGAGAAAAAATTATGAATTCTTTCAATTAGTTCAAGATTCATCAGACAATATTTTACACTGATCCATCAGATACAAAAAATTCATCAGACACATTTTTTTGTTTACGGAATGTTATATGATGATTAATTGTGTTTCAAGTGATTCAAGGGGACCTGATAGATGATGTGTTTTAAAAATTATCCTTTCCATACTAAATTTTGAAAATTTGATAAGAATTATGAAGATTCAAGAAATTTAGAGAGGTCATCAGAAGTATTGATAAGAGTTGAAATGGTTAATGATGAAGCTCAAATGAAAGTGAAATTCAGGATTTTGGATTTTAAGTGAGTAGGAAAAGAAATTGGTTTCCCAAAAAATTCTTTATAGAGAACCTATAAAAATAATTACATAGTATATCAAACCACGTAATTTTTCACGTATTTGGAAAGATGTTGTTTTGAAAATTTTGTGACAAGTTGAGATCCCAACCAAAGTTATCTTTTAGTTTGATATTGAGATCACTGGATTTAGATTCATTAGAGCGCGTTCCACCAGAATGAGATCCATCATAGAGAGTTTCAACAGAGTGAGATCTATTAGAACGAGTTCAACTGGAGTGAGATCCACCATAGTGAGATCCATCAGAGTGAGATCCACTTGAGCTAGATCCAGTAGGTTTGGATCCATCATATTGAGATCCATCGGATGGTGCTCCACGATATAGAGTTTTATCAGCTGAATAATTTGTGAGCTTTTTATTTAGTTTATACTTAGTTGAAATTGGAAGAGCACAAGTTCATACTTGTTACATCTGACAAAGACTGTTAGATAGAGGTTACCAGACTGAGTTTGATTAGACTAACTTTTTCTAGGTAAGTTTCTTGAAAAGAAATTCTTGATAGTTAAGTTTGAGCATATTCAGATTTTATAAATATCTAGAAGAAGTTTCAAGACCAACAAATTATGAAGATAATTATTTAAGTTCTTAACTATTGTGCATATGTGAAGTTGATATAGATTATATTTGGATAAAGTGAATAACATTCTAAAGTGGATCAGAAAAGAAGAAGAAAAAAGCTTACGGCTAGGGGGTATAACCAATTATTGAAGAGGCTCGTTTGTTGGGGTGTATGAACAGCTATGAAGAATAAGGATATAAAAAGGATAGT
Organism: Viscum album; assembly: GCA_963277665.1. Classification (NCBI taxonomy): domain Eukaryota; kingdom Viridiplantae; phylum Streptophyta; class Magnoliopsida; order Santalales; family Viscaceae; genus Viscum; species Viscum album. Next base: position 226,900,127 of record OY728125.1, read on the forward strand.
TGGTATAAATAACCAAATATAGCAGGAATATTGACTATTGGGTTGTAGAACTATTTTTTTCTTGTTCCTTTGTATTCTGGAAAGAAGTTAGTAAAATAATCTATGTTGGGGGAACTAACCAACATGGAAAGGAGTAGGTCTTTGTATAAAACATCGTAAATATCTTGTGATACTTTATCTTTATATTTGTTTCATATGAAAGGTGAGTTTGAGGTTTATATTTTAGGGGATTATACCTATAACAAGTTTTCATAGGTTAATAAAGTTTTATTAAGAATAATTTAAGAAACATTCTTATAAAATAAAATGTGATCAGTAATTCACCTCCTCCCTCTTAGTGATCTCGATCCTTTATGGAACTTCAATTGGTATCAATGGAGTCTACCTCTGAAAGATCTATCGTTGAGAATAGAAAACTTAAATTCTATGAAAAATAGAGGTGTTATTATTTTTTATGGAAGAAACTACCACAATTGGAATAATGGGATGTTACCCTATCTTTTATCTCTCAATATTGAAGTTAGAGATATTACGAAAATGTTATTTCCGCCAATAAATGAAGTATATATGATAGATATTGATAATAGGAATTTAGAAGTTTATGGAAAATTTCATAATTCCATGTTGACATCTCTTATATAAAATTTTTATTCAAATATCACGGTGTTTCCAACATCTAAGAAAATATGGGATAAGTTGAGAAGTATCTATAAAGGAAATGAGAAAGTTAAAGGATAAAAGTTACAAACATGGAGGAGTAGAGATAAAGATTTAAATATATGATTAAGAAAGTATTTATGATTAATTTTCAAGATTAAATGATATTGTAAGAAACATAAATGGTTTTGGTGAGAATATGGAAGATTCTATAGTTTTCCCAAAACTGATGAGAAACATTACAGATATATTTGATGCCAAAGTTTCATCTTTAGAAGATCATGATGATTTATCCTTGGATGAACTTCATAATATTCTTATGGCATATGAAATGAGAAAATATCCTATTTTCATGAAAATAGATGAAAAATAAATTGCCTTCAAAGATTTTTTAAAGAGATTGAATAAATATAAAGAATTTATAAAACAATTGAGTAATTTAAAAGAAGATGAAGAATCATAAAATTCTAACACAATTGTTTCTATTCTTTCTAAATGATTTAACTGGGGAAATTAGATGGGAAAATTTAGAAATTATATCAAATGATATTATTTTGATGGGAAAGAAACAATTTTACAAAATTTTCTGAGGAAGAAATCATAGAGTGTGAGTATGAAGAAGATGATAACAAATATTGAAAACAAAAGTGGAAGAAACATAAGAAAAATTTCCTCGTGACTAGAAAAATACATTTTACCCAAGTAGAAGAAAGAATGATTATTACTCATCCAATGATGAATCCTATCATCAATTCAACTTTCTTTCTCGAGTTATAAATGAAATTAGTTTATCAAGAAGTGGGGATGATTGTGAAGCAAGAACAAAACTTGAGTGGATTCTTAAAGAAAATTTGGAAAAATCACTAGAGTAGAATACTTAACTCAAGAAGAAAATAAAGAATTTAAAGAAATATGTTAAAGATATAAATTTTTAGAATGGTGATCAGATCAAGAAATATGAAATAAACCTCAATTTTAATAGATCTAGGAAAATTAATATTAGAGAACATGAAAGAAAACTTAAAATTTATAAAGAGAAAATAGCTAGCATTGAGTATCTCAAAATGATTGAAACTACAACTATTGAATAAATTAAAATGAACAAGTTGAAGATAGATGAATTTCAGAAGATGGTAAATGTTCGTAAATATAGTTCATTTGTGAAATAAGAATAGTTTTTATAATCACAATCAATATTTCTTACAACACAAAGTGAATTATGAAATATGAGAGAAGAATTCACTAAATAATTTGATGTAAAGGGTGAAACTTATAAATATAGTGAAAAGATAAATTCACAGAAGTAGGGTGTTTCATTTCCAAAAATAATCACAATGTACATCCATTTATTCTAACACTGTAGGTTGAAAATGAATATTTGTGAGAAATCATCATCCAACAAGAAAGAGTGGAATTTTTCAATAAAGTTTTCACCTAATCAAAGTACCCCTTGATTTATAAAGAAACAGAAACAACAATATACAGAGTAGTTCTATTATCAATCCAAAAGATCAAGATTCAGAGGTCACTATTGGTGTTGTGGAAATTTTGAACACAGAGCTTATTCTTGTTGGTACAATAAGTTTAGACCAGAAAACATGTATAAATTATGTGGGATTCATGATGAGTAAACAAGATCAAATTTTCCTAAGAAATTTGTAGAACCATAAAAATAAATTATGAAGGTGAAGAAATTTGAGTACTTTATAAAATTTGAGATAAGTATAAATTATGATCAAGAAAATAAATAATTCTTAGTTATTTGATTAGAGAAAGTGGCCATGGCTATAAAGTTATAAAAATCACAAAAATTAGTTGACGAAAATGGAAAGAAACATGTTTCTAAATATGAGAAAAAAATTGATAAAAAGTTATGGTTTGAAGATTTAGAAAAGGTGCAATAGATGTGAGCAAGAAGGGAATGTTACTAAAACTTATATGACTATGATTCCAACCCAAGAGAAAATAACGAATAAGATGTTAGAAACTCCAAAATAAATATTTTTTATTTCAAAAGAACTTTTAAGGGAAAAGTTGGAAACCATCAAAGTTCAGAATATAGAGAATATCAAACTTCATAAGAAATTATCAAGACATTCCAAAGTAATTTAAAGTGATTGGAATTTGTTACTTTGAAAATTCACCATTCAATTGAGGTAACCTCCATTTCCAGATTATCCTTGATGAGATCCTTGAAGTGAAAATCCATCCTATCCTAGGTCTACACATGGTCCTCCAGGCTTGTTTTCCCCTTGTTGAAATTGCATATCAAGATTTTGTTCTGTTTATTAATCCAAGAGGATAGTTCTTCATTCAATTCAATGCACAGTAGTCTTTCAAAAATTCTGTGAGCCTCCTAATCTTAAATCTTGATCAAGAAATAATCCTCAAGCATTTCTTTATTCAAGTGAATAAGAAGCTCTAGGGTGTCATATGAGTCAATGACCTCCTTTTATGCATTCACTAGATCAGAGGCAGTGGGTTCCTCTACTTTTGTATTAGTCACTTCATCAACTCCTAGCTCCACATGCTTAATAGGAGCTTTGTACCTACTCATTAGGTAGTCAGCAACACCATTAGATCTTTTTAGGGGGGTTTACCTTTAATTTTGGCCCTTGTAATCGAAGGACTAGGAAAATTAGAGTAGTCCTTCCGTCTTCGCGGCTTCCGCATATGCTGAATAAAACCATCTGAATCCATAATTGTGTTTTTTCCTTTCTTCGAAGAGGATTGAAGATATTCTTCCATGAGTTCTGCTTCCTTGGGCTCCGAGGACCACAATTATAAGGGATAATCATTATCCACTCCTTTATCATTCATACTACCACATAAGGAATGATTTTCAACATTTCCTTCCTCCAAAGTAGTCCCTTCTTCACAAGGGGGTGAATCACCATCACCAGCACTACGAAGCGATTGTGAGAACCATTACCAGAAACTCTAGCTTTACCAAATCTAGCATAAGAAGGAGGCTTTTGGGCCTCACCCAAAGCCTTAGCTGGGCTTGTCCTCAAATATCCCTATCATGCAAGACCCTTACTGCTATCACCAGCAGCTCCATCCTCCTCTATTTCCTGTAACATATCCTTATGATTACTGGAAACCCCAAGACTCCTCGAGGTGGAATCCACAACATTTGCATAGAATCTGTTCCCAAGGAAAGAGGGGCTAGTGAAAGGCGCAAAAGGCTAATAAGTGGACGTAGCCAATGACCTTGCTGCAATGGCACTATCCATATCTAATCCCTGTTGGTCACGACTTCTTCCATGATCTGAAAACATGAATGAGAACCATCTTTGACCTAGAGATCCAAACAAGGGTTTCCATACTCGCAATTTAGAGAATAAGGACCGGATTGATGACCCATTATTGTATGTCTGCAGGACTGTTGAAGGTGACCCAAATGATTACAACTGGAGCAGAATGTTCAAAGACCACCACTTTCTTGAGCCGAAACTCCTGTTCAATATCAACCCACACAAAACGAACAGGAGGTTTCAAAACGTATATTTCAATGAAAATGCGAGGAGCAATCAGATGACAGAGAGATTGGGATCTGTCATCAAAACAAAGAAATATGCCTACCAAATTGCCCAACATCTTGAGTATAGAAGGATTTTGAAACGGTAGAGGGAGTACAGGAAATATTACCCAAATCAGAGCGTTCAGAGAATCACGATTCCAATAAAAATAATAGGTCCACCGGAAGAGGGAGAACTAAAATCCACTGAAGGATCGTTTTCCGAAGGACTAGGAAAGGATCAGATCATCCTATGACTGGAAGTGAATGAGGATATGATGGGGATCTAGGAGACTGATGACGGCGTGCTCTTTAAGATCCCATGAATCTGAGACGAAATGGTCAAATGAGTCGACGGAAGGACGATTCCGACCAAAATTCACCACCAGAGAGAATTTGAGACAAGTCGATGCCTCTGTGAACTCCTGAAGGAAAAGAGGGAGATAAGGGAAACCTAGATTGAAAGAGGGGACCTTCAGATTGAGATCGATGCTGGGGAATGGGGGAAGAGAGGACGGGGCTGTAAGGGGAGTGAAGCTGCAAGGGCCGGAGGAACCACTCCCCCTCTCTGGAGGGGGAGGGACGATGGTGAATTTCATCTACCTCAGGCCATGAGAGACCAAGGATCGAAGCACTGACGGTCAGCGACACCATGGATACATATTTATTTCTGATTGAATTATGTTACAAAATCAATGTAATAAAGATTTTACAAATGTTAAATAAGAGTTAACAGCTTCATCTGAAGAGTCCATAGATGAGAATAAATTTATTATTAAATCTGATAAGGCGGAACAAAAGAAAGGAAACACATCCAATGTGAAATCCAAGAAAAATAAGAAAAATTAAAGACTAAGAGAAGATTCTCAGTATGAATGTTGGTTTTAGAAAAATATTATGGTTTCTCCTTATTCCCAATATACTTGTTTATTTGTAATCATTGTTAGGGAATTGAAGGAGTTGAATTAAGGATGTTGGGTGAGTAATGTATATGGTTAACACCAAGAAGAATGGACATCATGGAAATTATCAATCATGATAATAAATGGAGTGTTACCCTTTAGCGAGAGAAAATATGAAGTTGAGCTTCGAGTCTCTTACATTTCTTAAAAATGAAAGTAATGATGTTAATAAAGAAGTGATTTTTGGAAATTTGTATTTATACACTTGAAATTTTCTAATATTTTTTTTGAGATGGGTGTAGGTTGTTTTTATCTTAACAATTTTTTCTCATATTTCCCCAGATATGAGAATGTTGAAATAAGCATAAGAAAATAATTACATGAAAAGTTGTGTTATGGAAAACATTGATCATTCTGATTATACACTCTTGTTTTCTATACTGGGTTCACCTATGTAGACTTATGTATTTTTAGTTAAAGGCTCTTTGTTAAGCAACTCATGTGATAATTGTTTTCTCCAGAAAAAAAATTTCAAGATTCATGAGTGGACCCTTTGAATCAAATTTTCAATAATGGGAAGAAGAAAAATAGGGGAGTAAGATTTGAAACAATAATTTTTGATATATATGAGTATTCATATTGATGATAAAATTTTTTTAGGTTTTCAATGGGTATTTAAAACAAACATTATGGGGTAGATTGTAAGGTCCAAGTTCTGTTTGTAGGATATAAGCATAGCAGAAGTGTGCGATGGGTGTTGCCCAACATTATTTTATCCATAATCAATGATCAATCCAAGATCTATACAATGATGAATGCCATGATCCATGGAATTGAGTCAAAGAAATAGAAAAATAATAATTGTGCCGAAACTGAGAGATATGATATCACCACATATTGTTTATAATTAATTTAATTAGATAAATAATTGCCTCTAAGGATTTCTTTCTTCGTTGATGAGTCCAGAGACAGATCTGCAGTGCACTGTCATTTCATTCAATAAACCAATTGTATATTTCCTCTAGCAGTGATCCACACGTGTTCTAGGAATCTCTAGATGTTGTTGAAGGAGTCTCTGGGTGCTAGCACAAAAGACCCTTGCGCTTATTTCATCCACCTTGATCGCCTCTAGAATTTCTTCCAAAGCATTCTCCTTGATCCGGTGGAGGAGGATTTCTCACCATTCCTGGGAGAGTTCTTGGAGAAGGGAGCTCTCTAGGCTTGAGATAATTCTCCAAGATTTTTGTGCACAATAGAATAGGATAATGAGAAAATTGACATAATTGTGTATTTATATTGCTAGTGTTAAAATAAAATAATTTCACAAGTGCCCTTATTATTTATTTAATCCTAGAAAAACCCCATATCAAATAATATTATTATTATTTCTTGACATGTGCTAAACATGAGAATTGTAATTAAATATTATTTAATTAAATAATATCCAATATTATCATTTCTCATTTGACCATTAAAATTTTTCAACCATTCCACCATAATATTTTTCAGGCCTTGAATAATGTCTATTTATTTATTAAATAAATATCACTACATTATATTCCAATAAATAAATATTATATTTAATAAACATAAAATAATTATTTATATGTGATCAAGAATACATGAATAGTTAATAAACAATTTATGAGAATAATATTTATTCAACTTGTTAAATAATAAATAATAATATATTATTTAACTGAGATTCTAGATACACTTAGTGTGTGACCCTCTAGGCCTCTTTCTCAGTGGCATTAGGTGAACCAGCCTAAAGTCTAAGTTTAGTATCTAGAAACATGCCAAGACACCCATAGAGAAGGAAATTAATGTTGCAATAACATGTCACCTTATATGAACGCTTACTTTGTAATATAATCCCTTTATCATAATATCTCTAATCGAGTTGGTTGCATGCTAGTTCCATCAACCAATATGCTTGATATCTCTTTCTTTGACTTTTTAGAAATATAACTTTCCTATTTATCACCATGGCTATGGATTTATTTAGTCTATATCATTTACATAAAAGGGCCTAAGATATTATCTTCCTTTAAAAGAACAGAAGGGATAAATCATTTCTTGTATTATTCATTAATGAAATATTACATATGACGCACCCAACATATCATACCTCCCTGAAAACATCTCTCATCATGGTTTTCATCAATACATATAAGTTCATGACTCATAATACTCATTAATAATAATCTTAAAGTCTAAGGACCAATACAGATGTCCATAGATAGGTATATCTAATAACACAAAAAAATGTACATTTCCTACTGGCGGGTCTCATTCTTGTAAAATCCTAATAGATATTACCAAGGATGTACATCATAAGAAGGTTCCTCAAAGTCATATGAGTCTTCACCCTTGATATCATTCATCATTTGTGTCCCTAAAATTATATCATCTAGATATAGAACATATATTCAAGAATAACATCATATCACTTCTGAGTTTTCATCATAGCGGGGAACTGCTATGACCTTTTAGTGTGACAACCACTCTTAGTAAATTATCACATACAATGTTATCTAGAAGAACAATCATGATGTGATAAGTAGTTTATTAATATTCAAATCCATGAATACAAGTTTATCCTAAAGTAAAAATAATTTGGTTCAAGGGAACCAAATCAAATAGGCTCCCACTTGTAATAGATCCAACTTTTAACAACCTTTAGTCTTCTAGATCTCACCTGATACTCATGCTTCTAATGAGATAGGACTTTAGTCTAGGGGTCCAACATGTTATCTTTCATGGGTACTCTGCTTACTAAAAATTCACCCCTCTGATAGAAATCCCTCAAGAGGTGATACTTCAGGAGTATTTTATTTCTTTGTTGGTGTAACCTTATCTCTTTTGAAAGATCCACCACTATAGTATTGTCACAATACAAGGTGATAGAGTATTTAATACTAGGCATCACATGAAGATCTTGGACAAATTCTGAATCCAAATGGCTTCCTTGGATGCATCATAATCCATTATATACTCAAACTCCACTATTATAAGAACCCAGGTTTTTGTATGAGATACTATTCCTTTTCTTTTTGGTTTAAATACCTTGTTATGGCCTTATGTGAGTGCTTAAATGTAAGGGTTGGTGTCTTGAGAACCAACTGATTTGTACTTTGATTACATAAATGTTCACTTATTATATATTGTTCATTGTTCTGCATGACTATAATATAATAATGTCCTGGAATATTTGTTGCATTAATAAGGTCATGGCAGATCCCCGCTATGATGAGAACCTTGAAATGCTATAACAATATTCTTAAATAAAGTTCTACGGTTGGATGAAATAATATGATGGGACACATAGTATACAGACCGTCATGTGTGAGTACTCATAAGAAGACAAGACTCTCTCTCATGGAGTTAGCACTTGGTAATCTCCAAGATGGGAGATTATGAGAACAGACTCGCCAGTAGCAATTCCTTATGTCTTGGTGTCATCTAACATTGCTATCTATGAGCGTGTGTAATGGTCCTTAGACTAAAAGATTATCATTAACTCATGTCATGACTCACGCACTTATATTTACTGATGAAAACCGTCACGCAGACAGTTGGCAGGAAGTAGGGTACGTTGGGTGCATCACGAGTGACATGTTGTTAATGGATAAGTCGAGGAAGGATTTGTCTCTTCCATTTATAGAAGTTGATATCTCGGCCCTTTGATTGAAATAGAATTTTCGCATGAAATTCCATGGCCATGGTGTGAACGACGAGTTTATTTCAGGTAGTCAAAGAACGACAGATCAAGCATATAGGTTTATGACACTACTATAGACGCCGGAAAAGTCCGTTGTTCCTCAAACGAAGTTCCGGATGCGGAAAGCGAGGTCATATTTGGAGTCAGAGGCACGTTTCGGAGGGCCCGGAGGCCGTGCGCGGAATTTTGGAGACCCGCGTGCAAAGTTGAAGTGCCGCACGCAAACCTCCCGGGATGCGCGCATTACGCTGGGCCGGCGCGCAATTTTGCGCGCCCGTGGCCCGCGCGACTCCCTTGAGCGCCGGGCCCGATTCCGCGCCCGCGAAGAGGCTTTCGCGCCCGCGACCCGGATTCCGCGCCTGGGGTTGCCTATAAATACAAGGCGACCCCCGACGTTTTGAAGGTTGCCGGAATTCGAAGAGTCGCTCGTTCGCGCAATCCAACCCCTTCCGCGCGCAATGCCGATCTTCAGGTAACCTCTTTTCTTTCGTGCAAGAAAGCCTCGGGGTTCGCCTTCGCGCGCAATCCCCTTGGCTCCTTTCCTTTGAAACAACTCTTAACCCAAAGGTCTTTGCGTGCAAAAGAAGCCTCTTGCGCGCAATTTCCCCCGGGTGCGCGCAATCCAGCCCGATTGCGCGCACCCCCCTTTTACTAAGAGGCCATTCGTTAAAGAATGAGTCGTTGCCCCCGCGCGCTATCCAAAGCCCGGTGCGCGCAATCTCCATCTCCCGCGCGCAAATCGCTGGCCCAATTGCGCGCCAGCCTGCCCATTTGCACGCCGACCCGCGGTATTGCGCGCCAAGCTTCTCTTTTGCGCGCAATCCGCCGGGGTCGCCCCCTTTGACCCCCTGAGGGTACCCGCCTGCGTGGTGCCCGATGATCTTCATCCTGGGTGCCCGCACCGTGCGTTGTCTTCCCGTGCGGCCCTCCAGGCTCGCGTGAAGTGACACGGACCCATCGGTGGCAGCATCTTCGTCCGAGCTACAAGACGTTAAACTGTATAGCATCCGTCCCGCATGAAGTTAAACTGCACTTTCGTCCCGCATGACGTTAAACTGCACTTTCGTCCCGCATGACGTTAAACTACACTTTCGTCCGCGCGACAAGACGTTAAACTGCCAAGCATCATCGTCCGCGCGACAAGACGTTAAACTGCCCAGCATCCATCGTCCGCGCGACAAGACGTTAAACTGCCCAGCATCTTCGTCCGAGCTACAAGACGTTAAACTGTATAGCATCCGTCCCGCATGACGTTAAACTGCACTTTCGTCCTGCATGACGTTAAACTGCACTTTCGTCCCGCATGACGCTAAACTGCACCACGTCCGCGCTGCAAGACGTTAAACTGCCAAGCACCTTCGTCCTCGACACACGACGTTAAACTGTACTTCGTCCGGCAAGACGTTAAACCGACCGCATCGCCCGATCTCGTGCCTCGCACGCAGGGTCCCCCTCCTGATTTGGATGTGGCCCCCACCCGCTCGTCTCTGCAGGGATGTCGGGATGGGAGTGGCCTTCGCCCACGGGGGCAGAGTGTTACAAACAGAGTGAACTACATGGACTTTGATCCCTGTCTCCTAAACAGGGTACGTAGGAAGTCTCCCAGAGGTTCAAGCCCACCACCTGGTCGTCCCGGTCGTATTCACGACGGTTCGTCCATCAGTGGACCCCTCCCGGGTTCACATTCGCGTCGATTCACCTATGAATCCGCTCTTGTGGGGGACTGCACATGTGTATCTCCATTGCGCTTACCCACTGCCTCTTTCTATCTCTCTCTCCAACGTCCAGCATGACGTAAAAATGTGATCCACCCGGCCGTTCCATCCCCCTCTGTGCGAGGTGGTTCGGTTCAATCCTCCGCCCGGTAGCCTCGACCTCCTTGTGAGTCGGCTTTCCAGCATCCAGCATGACGTTAAACTGTATATCCGAACTACGTTGACTTTGATCTGCGCTAACGCGCGGTACGTAGGAAGCCCTACGGGGTCCAAGCTCTTCACTCCATCATCCATCCTGATCCTTACCCGGGCCGCCACATCCCGGTGGGGTCATGCCATTTCATTCCACTCCACTTCACTCGGGAAGCCACCCATGTGCTGGCCCCAGCGTCGGAGGTTCCCCGCAAAGGGTTCTGTCATCTGATCCACTTCTCGTGTTGATCAGTCCGATGCCGTCCCCGCTGGACGTTAAACTCGCGGCATACCCCGTGTTAAACATGGGAAGCTGAGGAAAACCTCAGGTAACACAGTTCCCTGCACCCAGCGCGGCATGCCTCAGGCCATCATGCCTTCGAGAAGCCCTATTAGGGACGGAAGGCAGATATGCAGAGCCGTAGTGTCAAGACACGCCCCCAGCACCCAGAGCTACCCGGTCTCCTCACCGCAGGTTGCTGCCCCGACCAGACCCCTTGGAGCGTCTGGGCGGAAGCAGCGTAATTAACCGGTGTCCATGAAGATATGGTGCCGGGAACGAGATTCACGAACATTCTTAAATCTATGAGGGAGACCCGGATTAGGAGACGAGTTCCGAGGAGACGTCTACGGAAGGAGGAGCCGACATCCCATCATCCCGGTTTCGATCAAGGAGCAGACGTCCCTGAACAAGGGACGGATGCCGCCCGCCCTTGGAAAGCGGGACCGCGGGGCCACGAGCCGTGCAACCATCCCCTCGGGTCGACGGGTGCACGCGCGAACGCGTCCTGGCGGAACAGTGTCGGAACGGAAACCCGACGCACATCCGCACCGAAACAGAAAAATGGTGAACCTGACGTTAATCTCTTCTCCTCAATACGAAGACCGATGGCTTTCAGAGGTGTTGGAAGATTGGCATGTTGCCCGGCCAAGCATTCAGCACCGGGGCACGGGACCCGCCAGGGGCTGGGAGGGGAAATCGGGCACTCCGTCTCACGACGTCAATGGCCTGGGTTCCCCCCACGGAAGAAGTTGTGGCACTAATGATTGGTAGTCGATTCCTTTTCCTGTCAGTTTTAATGGGTTCTTCTCCATATCTACAGGAATCAGGTCGTCTGATCCAATGCCCGATCACCGCCCGCCCACTGGCGCAGGGGTAGGGGAAACACCGACGCGGCTACTCCACGCGGTCCCGCCCGTTCCACAGCCGTCCCAGCAGCCGCAACTGCGGGACAACCACGCCCTCTCTCCCCCTCGGATGTCATCCAGAGAAGGGTGATCAACAACTTGGTGCGGAGATATGAGGAAGAGGGAGTCATCCCCACCAGGGACATGGCTCGCCTAGACCTCGAGGAAGCTGCACCTTGCCACCAACGCCGCCCCCGAGGGCCACACAGGGAGGCACCGCTGCCTACCTCGACGTCCAACCGCTTCGGGAGTTTATCCCCGGAACGCTCCGACAGCTCTCCTCCCTATGCGGATGAGGTGGAAGATGCCCGGGACCACCCTATCCGAGATTCTCTCCAGGGATCCGTGATCAGGGCTCCTGCTAGGCCACGTCGACACCACCGACAGGCTTCTCAAGTCGAATAGTGGGCTCTCCACGTGCCTGCACCGCTGATCCCGACTCGTCTGTCCCGACGCCAACGTCGGGCACGAGCGGAAGAGGATGCCCACCTTGGGGCCCTAGCAACAGCGGCCGCGTTGGCCCAAGCCACTGCTGGCTCCAGTCACCTGGGCCAAGCCACTGCTGGCTCCAATCACCTGGCCCAAGCCACTGCTGGCTCCGGTCACCAGGCCCCTGCACATCCTGGGCAGGGGCACTTCTATGCCCGACCTGGATCGAGGCCCCGACCGCCCCAAAGGCAGGTTGGGTTGACTCTCCCGGTTGCTGGCACAAGCAATAGCCACCGCGGACCACCTCGCGGTAGCGCTATTCACCAGCAGGGTCTACTCTGTGTGGCCGATCCAAGAGGCATGGGTCATCCCACCTTCCGATCCCGGCCCGAAGGCCTGCCCGGAATCATCTCTCCCCGCGTCCCCTTTGATATCTGTCCCGGTGCTCCCCGCACCTTGGTTTCCAGTCCTCTTGGCCCCAGCACTGGTGCGGCCGGAGGACGCCAGGACAGAGATCAGCCATGCCCCGAAGAACCACCCAGGGGCAGGAAGGCGAGGCGTCGACGTCGAGGGAGGAATGTTAGGGAATTCCGAACAGAGATCCGACCAGTTCATTTCTCTGATACAGAGGCGGAGTACGATTCGGCGACAGAGCCCTCCCCCCAATCCCGCCAGTCAAGGGCAGGGGTAGGAATGCGGCACGTCAGCCTCGTACTCCCCGAGAGCGAGATCGATATGATCCCCGCTTCGCTCCGAAGGTATATCCGGAGTAGCGAGGGCCTGGTAGACCCCCAAGGATCAAGCTTGCGGTTGGTACCGGCCCCTCCGGAAGCGCCTTCCGCCTCGATCGGAGAAGCCGGAGACTTTTTCTGGGGACCGACGGTCGAACCACGATCCAGTGCACCCTCGGCGAGCACCGATGCTACGGCAGGATGTTCGCTCGCCGGCCCATCCTATCGTGATGTGGTAGCCGGGGCACCGCCACCCTCAGAGGGCGGCCCGGGATATGGAGGCCAATCGGCCTGCTCGCCGTATTCACCGCCGGTCAGCCAGTCGGCCCGACGGCCTGCCTCGGCACCACTGTCGGTTCCCCGTCCGTTCCCAATCGTTGAAGAGGACCAAGGAGACCTGGGTCCCGGGTTTGAGTCGTGGAGCTTCTGGACCGTCCTTGCAGAGGGCCACTTCCCTGAGATGTTTTGGCCAGTCGCAGGACCGGGCTTTGATGCACCCGAATCACTCACCCTGGATGAGTTCGAATGCTTCCGCCGAACTCTCCAGGAGACTCACTCCTGTCTTCACCGCTTACAAATGCCATATCCCGGGAGTCAAGTGCACCTGGAGGATATTGGTGAGCAGTGCCGTCAAATTGACCTGGCCACGCTCCCCGCGGTTCGACACCCCGGGTCATTTGAGAACCACGAGGCCCTCCAACAACGATGCGTTGAGTGTTTTCAAGTACTCCGCAAGGTTATCGAGGAAGCCACTCCCCACGTGTACATCCGTGGATGGGGGCAGTACGCTGCCCTATGCTTCAGTGCGATTCGCCGACAGCCCGATTCGCTGGGTGGCCCTGAGGGTACATCCCCAGGGACGGAAACGGTCAATATGGCTGACCTGTCGGGAGAGGGGAACGACTTGGAACTTCTCGGCGGGGGCTCTCCCCCCGAAGACAAGCCATCGTTGGATCCGTCAGTGAGGGTCACTCGTCACCAGAGGAGCCTCCTGGGTCTCCCCGCACCCACTGAAGCACTGACGTTGAGCCGAAACGTCAGCAAAGGTAAAGAGCACGGCGAGGCTATAAAGCCCGCCGACCCATCTGCCTCCATGCAGAGGGCGGACGAGGATCCCGAGAAGGCTACGCTACGTCAACAGCTCGCCGAGCGGAAGAAGCTAGTTGACCAGCTCCTCGCCGAGCGCGCTGCATAACGGCGGCCTGACTACGGTGATCCTAGGCCAGGACAGCAGGGACAGGAACAACCACCCTCGATGAGGCTCTCCCGAGCAACCGTGATTATGCCGTGTTCGCCGACAGGAGAGAGGCCATTGCCTATGGCAAGAGGGCGCGGTATGTTTCACCACACCCTCTCGAGCGGCGTGACTACCTGAGAGACCCCGCTCGGATTCCTCCCGCTGCCCCAAGGGCCGCTCCGCCCGCCATCCCACGAGCTGCCGAGTTCGACGACCCGGTCGACGACCCGATTGAAGGGTCATGCAATGCGCTCGTGGTTAGAGATCCTCGCCAGGACTGGAACCCATGTCCGGACGATCCGATGGCGGCACTCATCGCCCGCTTGGAAGCCTTGGAGACTCGGCAAGTGGCGATCCCACCGGACGGCAAGCCATACCCAGCATGGGTGGATGACATGCCGGCACCTCCGGGATTCGGGAATCCCACTTTCGCCCCCTTCAATGGGACTGGAGATCCGCCACAGCATTTGGCCCATTTCAACTCAAGGTGCGGGCCTATGTTGGGAACTCCGGTGCAGCAGGAGGCCGCTAAGCTTTGCTGCTTTGTCCAGACACTGGAAGGGCCAGCATTTGTCTGGTACAGCCAGCTCCCCGTTGGGTCGATAACTAGCTGGGAGGACCTTCATAGACAGTTCCTCTACCAGTTCAGTTCCACGACCCGGAAGACGAGTATCGCAGACCTCTTCAAGTGCAAGCAGAGGCCTGATGAGCGAGTCACGGATTTCGTCGCCCGGTGGAAGGGTCTCACGTATTCCCTTGACATGCCATTGACTCAGGAGAAGTTGCTGACAATGTGCGTCGGGAACGTCAAGACCGAGCTGGTCCCTTCCTTGATCACTCAGAATTACCCCGGAGGGTTCAGGGACTTCTCAGAAAAAGCTCAACGTCTTGAGGAAGCCCTGCAACAGGCCAGTCAGGCACACCCGCTGCCCCCTATGATTCCTGCAAGGAGAGTCAGCAGGGCTGAGCCCGCTGCTGTTGCCCAGGTAGAGGCCCCCAGGCCGTTGGAGCTGCTGCCGGCGAGGCCAGCTCTACAGCCTCACAGGAATCCGCCTCCACGGGCTCAGTTCCCGGCCCAGCAGCGGCAGCCCCAGAACCGGCCGGCCCCTCCGCGTAATGTACCACCACAACCCAGGCGAGATAATCAAGGTCCACCTCCTCGGCAGGCCCCTCCAGCCCCTTGTCAAGACCATGCTCCCAGAGGCCCGCGATACCTGACTTACTCATTCCACGAGGATCAGGTCCCCGGTTATTTCCGGAGCGCCCTGGAGCAGAGGATTGTTAGACTGCCTGAGTGTTGGAAGCCAAAGGAGGCACATCTCACGGATAACCCCCGCTACTGCCCTTACCATCGGGCCCTGGGGAACACCATCCGGCGGTGCTACGTGTTTAAGGACTGGCTCCAAGACCAGATTAACAACAATGTAATCAGGTTGGGCCCAGCTCCAGCACAAGTGGCGGGCGTGTTCGTGGGATCAGATGACGATAGTGGCAACGAGGACGAATGGCAGCTGGTCTCCGATCGCGGGTCCCAGAAGTATAATAACTGGATGGCCCGCAAGACGATCATTCGCGCCCATGGAATCATCCGTGCGCGCTTTAATCGGCCTGAACCACCAGAATCTGCGGGTGCTGCTTCGGCATCGTCATCCCAGCCTGCCTCTTCCGAGAAGAGCAAACGGCGGCGGCGCAAGAAGGAAGAGCACGCCCCACCAGTTCCACCACTATCCCGCACTCTCGGCGATTTCATGCCCCCGGAGATGGGGGTCCCTCCTCGGATCCGCCCGGTGATGGATGATTCATCCGATGACAGTATTGGGTATGCTTCGGTTAATACCGCCGAGCTGG
This sequence comes from Viscum album, assembly GCA_963277665.1. NCBI lineage: Eukaryota > Viridiplantae > Streptophyta > Magnoliopsida > Santalales > Viscaceae > Viscum > Viscum album. Next base: position 226,916,270 of record OY728125.1, read on the forward strand.
TAAATCCCTTTTTAGTTCACGACGTTGAAGAACACCAGGCGGACCTCCCTAGTGTCCCCGGTCGTCGCCACCGTCGGAGGAGCCGCAACAACAGGAGTCGCTGGGGCACGACAGTTGGTACCTCCAGCCAGACCGTGCACGCCACTAAGACTAGGCAGCAGGCTCAAAACCGAGCTCAGCGCGCGCAGCCCCCCCATCCGGGGATGAAGGATCCGCCTCCGCCACTGTTTGTGGTGTGGGACCAGGCAGAACCGCCTCAGCCGCTCCGCGACCAGCTCCGCCCTGCCACGAGTCCATCCCGGCCTCCTGACCCCAATACGGTGACTACTTCCCGGGCTTCAACCAGTGAACAGCGCGATGCGCCAAGCACCAGTCGGCCGCCGGTCCAATTGGCAAGGCCCGTCATGCCTCCAACCGCAGAGCAACCTCCTGCAACCAGGGGCTCGCGCTTGGCCAAAAAGTATGATGTCCTGAAGCACTTGGCCGACATCCCAGCAAGGCTCTCCGTCCTTGAGGCTCTGCGCATGTCACCTGAAATGCGCGAGGCACTCGCTGAAGCCCTGAAGAGCCCCCTCCAGTTTGAGACAGAGGTTGCGGCTGCAGAGGCCTTCCACGCCGAAACGATTGAGGACGCCGAATGTCAGGCAGTTATCTCGTTCTCTGGTAAGGATGAAGACCCTCCTATACAGGGGCACATTCGTCCGCTGTATGTCACTGGCCAGTTCAATGGCCTTGAAGTCCGGCGCTGTCTTGTCGACACGGGGTCCGGGATTAACCTAATTCCCGCTCGGACGCTCCGGAGATTGGGGTTGTCTGAGGATGACTTGATTCCCTCCGACCTCAGGATCCAGGGGTACGACCGCACCGAGCAAACTCCGGTCGGCAAGATACGTTTGAAGACCCAGTTCGGTGACTTGGTTGCCAACACCGAATTCATGGTGGTCTCTCAGGACACTGCGTATAACGCATTGATGGGCAGGCCATGGCTCCACCTTCATGCGGCGGTTCCCTCATCATACCACCAATGCCTTAAATACTCCCTTAACGGTCGAGTAGGCGTGCTTCAGGGAGATGCCTCTCCTTTTGCCTCATGTGAAGCCCGCTATCTGGACGCGGACTATTACAAGAGCAAGGATAAGCGGATCCTGGCAGGTGAGGTTGAGCCTGTCGCTGTTGCAAGTGATCCCTGGGCAAGTTTGGATGACGCTTACGTCCTCCCGATCCATCGGTTGGACGTAGCCATGGTCTCGACGGCCTGTGAGTCTTCTGATGAGATGACCGCGACCGCCCATGCCAGCACCAGCGGCCCAGCAGGACCTGGTAGCCCCAATGCAGTCTCCAACGCAGTCTCTCCCGTGGACGATCCCTCCCCAAGTGGAGAGGACGTGGAAGATGCACCCCCAGCCTTTGAGGAGGGCGTCTCCGCCACAGTCGATGAGTTAGTACAAGTGAACCTTGGAACCGAAGCAGATCCAAGACCCACATTGGTCAGTGCCGACATGCCCTCTGAGCAGCGGCAGCAGTACGGGGACTTTCTCAGGCAGCACCGTGATGTGTTCGCTTGGGGCTATGACGAGATGTCGGGGCTAGATCCTCAGGTAGCCGTCCACCGCCTTGGTCTCCCGGTGAACCATCGCGGGTTCAAGCAGTCTCCCAGGAAGATGCACCCATTCCACGGTGCCATGGTTGAGGCCGAAGTTGACAAGCTTATCAAAGCCAAATTCGTGAGGGAAGTTCAGTACCCCAAATGGCTGGCCAACATTGTGCCAGTCAGGAAGAAGAACGGGCAGATCAGAGTCTGTATCGACTTCCGCGATCTCAACCGCCACTGTCCGAAGGATGATTTTCCCCTTCCGGTGACAGAGCTGTTGATTGACGACACGGCAGAGTTCCAATCCCTCTCCTTCATGGATGGATACTCCGGATACAACCAAATCCGGATGGCCCCTGAGGATGAGGAGTTCACTGCCTTCAGGGCCCCCCAAGGTATCTTTTGTTACCAGGTCATGCCCTTCGGCCTGAAGAATGCAGGTGCCACCTATCAACGGGTGATGCACCGCATATTCAAGCCAATCCTCGGCACACTGGTGGAATGCTACGTCGACGACTTGGTGGTCAAATCGCGCCAGCGTCAGGACCATCTCAAAGATCTTGAGAAAGTGTTCGGCTTCCTCCGGTCTCGCTGCCTGAAGATGAACCCGTTGAAGTGTGCCTTCGGGGTCACCTCTGGAAAGTTCCTTGGATTTGTGGTAAGATACCGGGGTATTGAGATCGACCCAGAGAAGATCAGGGCGATTAGCCAGATGCCTCCCCCAGGTAACATCCGGGAACTGCAAGGGTTCCAAGGCCACTTAGCCTATATACGCTGATTCATCGCGAATCTGGCCGGCAAGTGTAAGCCCTTTTCTCGGCTCATGAAGAAAGGTGCCACCTATGTATGGGATAAAGAGTGTCAGACCGCTTTCGAGGAAATCAAGCAGTACTTGCTTCAACCTCCGGTTCTGATGCTGCCTGTATCCGGGAAGCCGCTGGTCCTTTATGTGACCGCCCTGGAACGGTCCCTTGGTGCCCTTCTCGCCCAGAAGAACAACGAGGGAACAGAGAATAGCCTTTATTACCTCAGTCGCATGCTCCTCGATGCGGAAGTCAGGTATTCCCCCATCGAGAAGAGCTGCCTGGCGCTCGTATTTGCCGTACAGAAATTACGGCACTACTTGCATCACCATGAGGTACAGTTGGTTTCTCGGGTAGACCCGTTGAAATATATCCTGAGCCGGCCTATGTTGACTGGCCGTCTAGCGCGGTGGGCTGTGATTCTCCAGCAGTTCGACATCAGGTATGTGTCTCAGAAGGCCATCAAAGGGCAAGCATTGGCAGACTTTCTGGCTGCTCACCCGACCTCCGCGGATCAGCCGCTGGATCTAGGATTTCCTGATGAGGCCATTCTCTCGGTCGATCATGCCGATCCATGCTGGCAGATGCACTTTGACGGTGTCTCCCGGAGCCCCACCGGTAGAAGACTCGATAATCCTAAGCTCAACAAAGTGGGTTTGGGTATCGTCTTCATTACCCCGGAGCGAGCCGTGCTGCCATACTCTTTCCTGTTGTCAGAGGGCTGTACCAACAATGAGGCGGAATACCATGCCCTCATCACTGGCCTCGAGTTAGCTCTCGAGATCGACGTGCCCCATCTGTGTGTGAAGGGGGACTCCGAGCTGGTCGTTATGCAGATCAATGGCGACTATGTTGTCAGGAAGCCGGAACTTGTGCCATTGCTGGAGTGCACCCTCCTTCTGATGGCCCGGTTCCCTTCTCGGCCAGAAATTGTCCATATTCCCCGGTCGCAGAACGGTCAAGCAGATGCTTTGGCCAGCCTTGCTGCGTCACTCGCAGAGCCTGAACAGGACGACCTGATCATCCGCGTGACGCACCGCAGGCTCATCGCTCCCGTTATCCCGGAGGGAGATCGCGGCCCGTCGGTAAGTAATCTCACCACGGTTGCCCCTGTGCCCGGAGCCCCGAGTGCCCCAGATATGGCAGTCGAATCAGCCTCTGATTGGAGGGCGCCTTTGATTGAGTACCTCCAACATGGCATTCTCCCGTCAGATCGGGCCGAGCGCGAGCGAGTTCGACGCCGCGCATCGCAGTTTGTCCTCCAGAGCAGTCCCGGCCTGGAGCAGATCCTCTATAGGCGCGGATTTGATGGTGTTCTCCTTCGTTGCCTTCAAGGAGTTGAGATCCCACGAGTCATGCAAGAGGTTCATGCTGGTTCATGTGGTGCCCACCAGACCGGGCCGAAGCTGTCCCACCAGATTCGGAGGTTGGGATACTTCTGGCCCTCCATGATCCATGACTGCATCGAGTATGCCAGGACGTGCCATACGTGACAGGTTCATGCGAACTTTGTGCATCGGGCGCCGGAGCCTCTCCATACCACCAGGTATTCTTGGCCCTTTGCAGTCTGGGGATTGGACGTCGTGGGACCTTACCCGCCGGCGACAGCTCGCCAGTGCCGGTTCATTCTGACTGCCACATACTTCTTCTCCAAATGGGCAGAGGCGATTCCGCTCAGAGAGGTCAAGTCCTGTTCAATCGCTGACTTCGTGACCTCCAACATCATTTATCGATTTGGAGTGCCTCACGCTATCCTCACGGATAACGGAGCCAATTTCCGAGCAGCCGAGTTGAAGAAGTTGTACGCCAAGTACAACATTCGCTCGAACCATACATCTCGCTATCATGCGCAGGCGAATGGACAGATTGAGGCGTTTAACAAAACCCTCTCTAACATTCTGCAAAAGATGGTTGGTCAGAACAAGAAGAGTTGGCCGGAAAAGCTCCCCAACGCCCTCTGGGCTTATCGGACGATGACTCGCAATTCCACCCATATGACCCCTTATTCCCTGGTGTATGGAGCTGAGGCCGTCCTGCCCATCGAGATCCAGTTACCGTCCTTGCGCACTGCGGTCTACGACCAGCAAGCGCCGGACAGAGCCGCTGAAGCCCGTCTAGTCGAGTTGGAAGCACTGGATGAGAATAGGCTTCGCGCTTTGCACAACTTGGAGAGGCATCAAAGCAGAATGGCTCGAGCTTTAAATAAGAAGGTTCGCCTCCGCTCTTTCCTGCAGGGTGACCTTGTACTGGCCCTAAGAGCACCAATGATCCCTGGCAGGAAGCCGCCCAAGTGGGAGGGACCTTTTGTCGTCCACAAGGTCTATCCCAATGGCGCGTACTCCCTAGCGACTATGGATGGTGAGCGTGTCACTCCTCCCACCAACGCTAGGTTCCTCAAGCAGTACTTTGCCTGAGTGCATCTTCGTCCGCGCTTCAAGACGTTAAACTGCCAAGTGTTTCATCCAACATGACGTTAAACTGTACCTCGCCCGCGCTGCAAGACGTTAAACTGCCAAGTGTTTCGTCCAACATGACGTTAAACTGTACCTCGTCCGCGCTGCAAGACATTAAACTGCCAAGTGTTTCGTCCAACATGACGTTAAACTGTACCTCGTCCGCGCTGCAAGACTTTAAACTGCCAAGTGTTTCGTCCAACATGACGTTAAACTGTACCTCGTCCGCGCTACAAGACGTTAAACTGCCAAGTGTTTCGTCCAACATGACGTTAAACTGTACCTCGTCCGCGCTGCAAGACGTTAAACTGCCAAGTGTTTCGTCCAACATGATGTTAAACTGTACCTCGTCCGCGCTGCAAGACGTTAAACTGCCAAGTGTTTCGTCCAACATGACGTTAAACTGTACCTCGTCCGCGCTGCAAGACGTTAAACTGTCAAGCATCTTCGTCCCGCATGACGCTAAACTGCACCTCAAGAACTACGTCCGGCTTGATTCCCATCCTTATGGGATACGTAGGACCGCCTGGACATTCCTGTTTCAGGCCCAGCCCCATTTCCAGGGAATCTCTATCCCGCATTGGGCCTCTGGCCCAAGTTCCCCTCCTTTTTGTGCGAGGCGTATGACGTGAGCGGGGGATTATGTCCTCATTCACGTTGGTCTACTGGCCGTGCCGTACGCCTCCCCTGTGTGTGGGACCACCTCACACCCCCCATCGTCCTGCATGACGTTAAACTGCCTCTCAAGAACTACGTGCGGCTTGATTCCCATCCTTATGGGATACGTAGGACCGCCTGGACGCTTGTGTTTCAGGTCCAGCCCCGTCTCTTGGTTGATCACAGGGATCTGCCGTCTTTTGGTTGCTCTCAGGGTGAGTCCTCCGACCCTTTCCGGTGATCTGTTAACATGTTTTAGGTACTCAGGTCTATGACCCGTGGTGTCGGATTCAATCCCGACAAGTCCTCTGTTGCTTGTCGGGCCTCGCGCTTCCTCTTGTTCGAGCCTTCACTCAAAGGGATCCTCATTAGCGGTTTGGGTATGATGCCTCAGTGCTCTCCTACCGCTCCGGGTCGATTTACCGGCGGGTCCTGGGCCGCAAATCGATATGAATCCTGCGCTTGAGCGGTTGATTCTCGTTTGCTTTCCCCATCCTAGGCTGATGTGATCGGATGTTGTGTTGCGAATATGGTCAGCGACATCCTTGATCGCCATGTCGGCTCTTTCAGGCTCTGAACATTGGTTGCGCAGTTCTCATCACACTCTGCCTTCGTGTGTTGTAGTGGAATCTCGACACTCTCTTCATACTGACCTTCAGCACACCTTTACACGTTAGGCAGGCCAACCAGGGTAATGGTGTCTTTCGAGGCTCCCACGATCTGGGCACCAAGGATATATGCTGATGTCCTCCCTAAGGACTATGTGTAGCTGGACCCTCGTCCCCATAAGGAGGAAGGAGTCGCCCGAACAATCGTGTTCTGGGCCCAGTATAGCTGGAGGCTAGCATCTTTGCCCCTCGGGTGATGGACATATGCAGGCCCCTATCCCAGGATCCTTCTCTTGGAATTGTGCGTAACCGCAGGGCTGGGGTATGTTCCCACCTCCGCTGGGTCCGCCGTACCGTAATAAGCGGATTCCTCCATGGTCCGAACCACACGACCTTAAACTGTGTTGTATGGTCTTACCACACGACCGTAAACTGTGATCGTCTTGGCCGCCCGACGAGAAACGGCACTGCATTGTGATGTTCTCTTCAGAGGACACTCACGTTGGGCGCTGGTTAACAACCACGCCATTCATCAATGCCTTTCATGGCTTGATTATTGTGGTGACGCCAGGGATTTCTTAATCACAGGCATGTCGCTGCACAAAGAAAAACCATCCACCTTTAAGGACAAACAAGAAATATCAAATGTCGCTTCTTCTGGGTGCGAGGGTCAGACCCGCACCCCTCCCCGCGCTGGTGCCCGATTGTGTTGCGCCACGCTTCAAGAACTATGTGTGGCTTGATTCCCATCCTTATGGGATACGTAGGAACGCCCGGATGTTTGAAACTTCGGGTCCAGCCCCCCACCTCTTAAAGATTCCCCCTTCTCTGGGGAATCCTCCGCCTTCGGGTCACCCTCAAGGCGTGTCCCTCGACCCCTTGCAGTGGTCCACCGGTGTCAAGAGTACTCTGGTTTATTTCCAGGAGGGTCAGGTTCAGCTTGGTCAGGTTCCTTCCACTTTTCAGGCTTCGTGCACCCTTTCATTCGGACCCATCGCCTACACCCTGGGTGGAGCCCCCGTGAACGGTCTGGACACAATGCCTCAGTGCTCTCCCACCGACTCGGGCTGGTGCCCCCAAGGGCCTCGGGCAGCAAATCGATATGAATCCTGCACTTGAGCGGTTGATGCTCGTTTGCTGCCTCATTCTATCAACGGTCAGTGCGATATTGATGCTGCTTTTCCGCCACGGTCGGCAGTACTCCCATATCGTTACACCGGTGCCCCCAGTCCTTGAGTGAATGGCCGCATGATTCACATTTTCCACCTCCCATTCTGACCAGGCGAAACCTCGACACTCTTGACACTATCCCTCAGTGCATCTTCGCATATCCAGGGGATAAGACCACGATGTGGCGTACTTTGAGGTTCTTATGGTCCGAGCTCTAAGACCTTAAACTAAGATCTGCCCCTATGGTCCGAGCTCTAAGACCTTAAACTAAGATCTCCCCAATCGGGGTTCTACGTCCTGCATGACGTTAAAACTGCACCTTCAGAACTACGTGTGGCTTGATCTCCAGCCTGATGGAGTACGTAGGAACGCCCGGGCATTTCGACTCGGGTCCAGCCTCAGGGATCGCTAAGTCCTGCCCCTCCTCGTCGCCGGCCGTCTGGCCTGGCTTCCGGTAGAGTGGTGCGATTGTGATATTCTCCCCGATTCAGTTCGGGATGCCCCGTTGCAATGATGGGAAGCGACAGTTTCCTCGTCAAAGAGGTTCTGTTTGAGAATTGGGGTGATTCACGGCCAGATTAGTGCATCCGCCTAATACGCTTTCCCCACGGTGGCGCAATTTTGGGAGCGTTGGATTCTGTCCGAACAAATCATCACTTCGCCCCATGCTTCGCATGCCCTGTTGATCTGGATTTCCACCCTTGTGCCTGAAGGAACCCCCAAAGCGGCATTGATGATGACATGTGATCCGCCTCCTGCAATAGGAATGATGACCTTTGGTCCGTCTATCGCAGTAGTATGGTCGATTGATCCATTTTCCGCTTGCCGTCTTGGGCATTTCCTGGAAGGCTGACCATTGTGGATTTCTGAATTCGGGACACGCGATTCACCCTTTCTCATTTCCCTATGTTCGGATAAAATCTTAACGCCCCTAGCGTTGTCCCGCTCGTGTGTCGGAACAAGTTGGGGGGATGATACCTTGATTAGGTCTGAGGTCTCCCTTCCTAGGGATGACCTCCCTCTCTTCTTTGGAAATCCATGCCCAATTGTGGATGCTTGAAGTTTGGTTAACACTCCCGCAAGACAATGAATTGTGGTTGAGCGCGTTAAGCCAAAGGATGCAGATGAATATATTGGTTCATACAAATGAATCGAAGTATTGAGTAGCAAAAGAAAAATGTTCTGGGAATGGTAAAAACAAAGCCCCTAGGGATTAGCATGCTGAATGAGTCTTTCCAATGCCGCTACCCTTTGGCTGGCGGCCTCCAGAGCTGTTTCTTGCTCTCTGCGTGCCCTCTCCTCGTCGGCGGTCGCAGCACGCAGCTCATCGATCCTGGCATGTGCACGCTCCCACTCGACTTGAAGTGTGACCATCTATTGGCCCGCCTCCGTCAGCTGTACCTGGGCGTCAACCAGCTGGGCCGCTAGTTGCTCCACAAGCTCAGTGCATGTTGCGACGAAGGCCTCCTTCTCCGCCGCCTGCCCTTCGAGACGCCGGACTTCCGGCTCCGCCACGAGGAGAGCCCGCGTGCTCTCCGACATGTCTCGGCATTGTGCGACGTCGGCACTCCGGCGGCTCTCGCGCATCTTTTCGGCCATGAAATCACGGACCGTCAGATGGAGGCGTTGAGCATCGGCTCCCCCGGCACACAGGAAGCGCAGCCAGGTTTGAAGCGATCCCATGCGCCCCAGCCACTCCGATGGGTCTCGCTTGAGGAAGCGCTGGATGCACTTCCACCCCCTGAGTCGCGTTATCCGTCTCTCCTCGACCGCCTCCGCGTCCGATTCGTCCATCTCCTCGGGGTCGGCAGGCCGGTAGGCAGGGAAGGCAGCCAGCAGGTCTGCTGCAGGGTCCGCCCCTGGGATGTCCTCACAGGGGATAGGTTCCCCAACATCTGGGCGACCTTCTTCTCTCGCCCCAGCGGCGTCGACACCCTTGTCAGCCCCCGACCTCTCTCTGATGTCAGCACCGCCGGCGTCCGCAGCCCCCTGATCAGCAGTTGGTGGGGCCGGCTCGGTTTGGGAAGTCTGTTCCGGAGGAGGCGGTATGTCTGCCACTGGTCCACTCGTGGATGGCCTGGGTTTGACAGCCCGACGAGCCTCTAGTGTGGAGATCACTGCGCAGGGCATGCCATGGTTAGTCATGGATCGTCAACAGCAAGCACCAACAGTAAAGTAAGGAGACTTATGGGAATTCAGAGCGTCATCTTCCGCTATCCCGGCCGCCGCGGGAGCAATTGCAGCAGGGGACCCTTCCGCGCTTGTCAATTCGATGATGAGTGTCTGACCCCCGCCTTGTCCTGCTGGCGCCTCTCCTACTCCTACTGAGGATGCATGACCGACATCCACGCACTCCTGAGAAAGGTGGAGAAGTGGGTTAGAAGCTGCATAAGAGAATGGATGAAGCAGGTTGAGTAGGGATAGAAGCGGACCTCGAGGAGCTCAGTGACATCAACATTGTCAGAGCCGGCCACCTCGCCGCTCTCCCGCAGGCTCCCCTGACGGGACCTTCCCTCAGAACCTTCATCCTCCCCCGTCTCCTCCTCCTCCTCGGAGTCGTCGTTACTGTCATCTTCCTCCGGCGGCATCTGTTCTGGAGCAGGCTCTAGACCGAGCATCACCTTTACCAGAAGGGACGGCTCCGCACGCTGACCACGTTGGCGCGCGTACACGTCCATGGCCGTCAGATACGCATACCGCCGGTGGAAGTTCACCCTGTCGGTGACCTGAAGGCGCCCGACCTCTGGCAGATGGATTCCTTCACTGGTTATCTTCTTCCAGATGATTTCGGTCCCCAGCGACTGCCGCAGGGTCATCCAGGCCGACCACAGCGCCGGGAAGACTGCATCGTGGGAGGGTTCGAGCAGACGCCTTACCTGCTTCCCGAGCCGCTCTTCGACCACCGCATGTGCCCCCTCTCTGGGCGCTGAAGTCGTGGCGGCAGCCTGCGATGTGCCCGCCGCCGAAGTCCCTGCCCGCGCCGGCTCCGCTGCTTGGCGCGCCTCCGTTCTCCCCCGTGTGGCGGCGCTTCGCCTCCTTCCTTGACGCCCGGTCTCCGCGCGGGTGACCTCGAGCCGCCGAACTGGCTTCCGTAGAAGCCCCTCGAGGTACGCGATGGCCCAGTGTTCAACGTACTCGGTTTCCAAGCCTGCGTCGACCCCGGTAGGAGGGAGAGTGATGACCTCGCCAGAGCCGAAAGCGGCGAACATCAGCCACATCTGGCGAAGGACGCCAGGGTTCGTCTCCTCCCGGACAGCAGTGAATACCCTCTTCGGCATCCGTTGAAGGCACCCGAACTGCCTGGCGAACCGGGTTGGCACGTAGGGCTCGCAGATCACCTTCCCGTCGATCCGAGCCACGAGCACCCCGCCCCGCATGTTCAGGAAGTACTCGTACTGCTCCAGCAGACCCTTCCCGTTGTCGATCATCTAGCCAACGGGAGTGGGGAACGGGCTGAAGTTGAAATTGGCGTGATTGCCAATCCGAATCCTCACGCCCTTCTCATTTAGGGTCATCGGAGCGACCCCCGCAATGTTCAGCAGGGAGGGTCGCAGGCCGTTGCCCGGAGGAATGATGGCGTTTGGAAACGTGTACCCACCAAGGTGAGCAGCCACCCAGCCGTGGAAGAATTGAAAGGGCCCACAGATCCTTCGTGGCGACCCCCCTCACGAGATGCATCCCAGGATGGCATACAGCTTAGCCAGCACTGGGACCCCGAGGTTGTATCTCTTGTTGTCAGCCATGGCGCCCGCCATCGCCAGTATCGCCGGGCGGACACCCATTCTCGCATCCCGCACTGGCAGGAGCCACCCACTCAGAAAGGCGGCCAGGAACGCCGCGTACCGGACATTTGGGTCCCGGGCCTCGATGACGCAGTACCCCCATGAGCGGTAGTCTCCCGTCTCCAGGACCCGCCAGTACGATCTGTTCCGGCTCCTCTGAGCCGCGGTCGGGCACCGCTTCCCCCTTCCTGGCATCTTGACCGCGGGGTCATGCTCCAAGAATTGGCCGAACCACTCCTTGTAGGCTATGTCCTTGTGGAAGTCCTTGATCCCGAGCCGCTGCGTAGCCAGGTCAAGTAGATGCCATGTCAGAATGGGAGTCCGTGACCTGTCTTCCCAGGTGTTGTTCGAATGCAGGAACTCGTCGTATTGGTATCCCTCCAATGGGATACCTCCGATGCAGTGGATGTCCACGAGACCGATGCTAACCTCCCCATGGTGAAGATGGAAGGTGTTGGTATCCGGGGACCAGCGGGTGAACAGCTCCGGCCCGAGCTCGGACTGCTGGTAGAAGTGGAACTGCGATGTCCACACCGCCTCAAACAGGCCGATGTACCGCAGCTCCTCCGCGAAGTGATCGCAGGTGTGGCGTACCCAGAACGCCCAGGCCCACTCACTGGTGAAATTGCCCCCAGATCGCAAGTCCCAGTCCTTCAGCCAGCCCTTGGTGTCGTCAGTGACACTCTGGCGATATGTGCTCGAGTAGAGGGCTGGAGAGTTCTCCGCGGTAGGCTCACTCCCGACGATGGTTCGCGTCCTCGGGTTCAGGACATAGACATCTAAGTGCCTGGTCTCCCTGGCAGGATGCCCATTGTTGGTGATGTTATAGCGGGGAAGCTCGTCCTCCCGAGTCACCCAGGTCCGTGGCGCATCAACCTCGAACCCTGGCACCGGAACCTCATCCAGGATGCCAAAGTTCCAGAGCAGCAGGTTGTCCGACAGCGGATATATCTTCTGGGCCGGCGCCAGCAAGTCGAATAAGGATTGATTGTTGGAAACAATCTCCTTGGCACCATAGACCTCCTCGTTCGCCGCCATCTCAGCTCTGCGAATGGCGGCATCCCCCTCATTCCCTTGATTCGCGGCCATCTCAGAAGCTCCAGGAGTCGGGTGGGTTAAGGGATGAGGCGTGCGGAATTGGAAGAGGCTGGTGGAGAAGTTTGAGAGTTGGCGCGCAATCCTAGTGGACGGCGCGCAATCGGGAAGGCTGTCGCGTAAAACTCCGGGTTTTCGGGCAAAAAACAGGCCGAAATCCGTAAGGTTTGCGCGACGAGCGGGTGAATTCCGCGCCGGAAAGGGCAATTTCGTGCACGAGATCTCGAAGGCTTATCGCGCGGAAGGCCGTTGTACGGTACGGGGGGACCCAGGGCCCCTATTTATAGGCGAGGCCAGGTTCCCGCGCTGCGCGGAACGCGCTTTGCGCGACCGAGGCGGCGAATTTCGCGCCCGACGCCCTTTTTGTGCGCCACAGTCCCGCGCCACCCAGGGCTTCGGCATTCCGGCGTCTCCCTCGGAACCCGATCGTTGCGACCTCTCGCCGATCAGATTCCGAGGGGGGGCTTTTGTAGACGCCGGAAAAGTCCGTTGTTCCTCAAACGAAGTTCCGGATGCGGAAAGCGAGGTCATATTTGGAGTCAGAGGCACGTTTCGGAGGGCCCGGAGGCCGTGCGCGGAATTTTGGAGACCCGCGCGCAAAGTTGAAGTGCCGCGCGCAAACCTCCCGGGATGCGCGCATTACGCTGGGCCGGCGCGCAATTTTGCGCGCCCGTGGCCCACGCGACTCCCTTGCGCGCCGGGCCCGATTCCGCGCCCGCGAAGAGGCTTTCGCGCCCGCGACCCGGATTCCGCGCCCGGGGTTGCCTATAAATACAAGGCGACCCCCGAAGTTTTGAAGGTTGCCGGAATTCGAAGAGTCGCTCGTTCGCGTAATCCAACCCCTTCCGCGCGCAATGCCGATCTTCAGGTAACCTCTTTTCTTTCGCGCAAGAAAGCCTCGGGGTTCGCCTTCGCGCGCAATCCCCTTGGCTCCTTTCCTTTGAAACAACTCTTAACCCAAAGGTCTTTGCGCACAAAAGAAGCCTCTTGCGCGCAATTGCCCCCGGGTGCGCGCAATCCAGCCCGATTGCGCGCACCCCCTTTTACTAAGAGGCCATTCGTTAAAGAATGAGCCGTTTCCCCCGCGCGCTATCTGAAGCCCGGTGCGCGCAATCTCCATCTCCCGCGTGCAAAGCGATGGCCCAATTGCGCGCCAGCCTTCCCATTTGCGCGCCGACCCGCGGTATTGCGCGCCAAGCTTCTCTTTTGCCCGCAATCCGCCGGGGTCGCCCCCTTTGACCCCCTGAGGGTACCCGCCTGCGTGGTGCCCGATGATCTTCATCCTGGGTGCCCGCACCGTGCGTTGTCTTCCCGTGCGGCCCTCCAGGCTCGCGCGAAGTGACACGGACCCATCGGCGGCAGCATCTTCGTCCGGGCTACAAGACGTTAAACTGTATAGCATCCGTCCCGCATGACGTTAAACTGCACTTTCGTCCCGTATGACGTTAAACTGCACTTTCGTCCGCGCGACAAGACGTTAAACTGCCCAGCATCATCGTCCGCGCGACAAGACGTTAAACTGCCCAGCATCCATCGTCCGCGCGACAAGACGTTAAACTGCCCAGCATCTTCGTCCGAGCTACAAGACGTTAAACTGTATAGCATCCATCCCACATGACGTTAAACTGCACTTTCGTCCCGCATGACGTTAAACTGCACTTTCGTCCCGCATGACGCTAAACTGCACCACGTCCGCACTGCAAGACGTTAAACTGCCAAGCACCTTCGTCCTCGACACACGACGTTAAACTGTACTTCGTCCGGCAAGACGTTAAACCGACCGCATCGCCCGATCCCGTGTCTCGCACGCAGGGTCCCCCTCCCGATTTGGATGTGGCCCCCACCTGCTCGTCTCTGCAGGGATGTCGGGATGGGAGTGGACTTCGCCCACGGGGGCAGAGTGTTACAAACAGAGTGAACTACGTGGACTTTGATCCCTGTCTCCTAAACAGGGTACGTAGGAAGCCTCCCAGAGGTTCAAGCCCACCACCTGGTCGTCCCGGTCGTATTCACGACGGTTCGTCCATCAGTGGACCCCTCCCGGGTTCACATTCGCATCGATTCACCTATGAATCCGCTCTTGTGGGGGACTGCACATGTGTATCTCCATTGCGCTTCCCCACTGCCTCTTTCTATCTCTCTCTCCAACGTCCAGCATGACGTAAAACTGTGATCCACCCGGCCGTTCCATCCCCCTCTGTGCGAGGTGGTTCGGTTCAATCCTCCGCCCGGTAGCCTCGACCTCCTTGTGAGTCGGCTTGCCAGCGTCCAGCATGACGTTAAACTGTATATCCGAACTACGTTGACTTTGATCTGCGCTAACGCGCGGTACGTAGGAAGCCCTACGGGGTCCAAGCTCTTCACTCCATCATCCATCTTGATCCTTACCTGGGCCGCCACATCCCGGTGGGGTCATGCCATTTCATTCCACTCCACTTCACTCGGGAAGCCGCCCATGTGCTGGCCCCAGCGTCGGAGGTTCCCCGCAAGGGGTTCTGTCATCTGATCCACTTCTCGTGTTGATCAGTCTGATGCCGTCCCCGCTGGACGTTAAACTCGCGGCATACCCCGTGTTAAACATGGGAAGCTGAGGAAAACCTCAGGTAACACAGTTCCCCGCACCCAGCGCGGGATGCCTCAGGCCATCATGCCTTCGAGAAGCCCTATTAGGGACGGAAGGCAGATATGCAGAGCCGTAGTGTCAAGACACGCCCCCAGCACCCAGAGCTACCCGGTCTCCTCACCGCAGGTTGCTGCCCCGACCAGACCCCTTGGAGCGTCTGGGCGGGAGCAGCGTAATTAACCGGTGTCCATGAAGATATGGCGCTGGGAACGAGATTCACGAACATTCTTAAATCTATGTGGGAGACCCGGATTAGGCGACGAGTTCCGAGGAGACGTCTACGGAAGGAGGAGCCGACATCCCATCATCCCGGTTTCGATCAAGGAGCAGACATCCCTGAACAAGGGACGGATGCCGCCCGCCCTTGGAAAGCGGGACTGCGGGGCCACGAGCCGTGCAACCATCCCCTCGGGTCGACGGGCGCACGCGCGAACGCGTCCTGGCAGAATAGCGTCAGAACGGAAACCCGACGCACATCCGCACCGAAACAACTACCATGAAACCTTCTTGATGAGATATCAAGACAAAGGGATTAAATTACATAGTAAGCATTCGTATGTGGTGATACGTCAATGCAGTGTCAACTTCTTTCTCTTGGGTGCCTTGACCTATTGCTAGATAGTAATGTTGGACTTTAGGCAAGCTCGCCTAATGCCAACGAGAAAGAGGCCTAGAGGGTCACACACTAAGTGTATTCAAGTATCTCAAGTAGAATAAAGATTATTCTCGTAAGTGGTTTAATAATTATTCAAGGAAGGCTAAGTCGTTTTAATGATGGAAGAAGAAGGAAATGAAAAACAAGATATACACACCGTGTATTAAAGATTACACGCCGTGTAGTTTTTCATAGAAAACAAGTACACGTCGTGTATTAATAATTACACGCCATGTAGTTTTCTTTATGGAAAGGAAATGAATAAATGAAAACAAGATACACACGCCGTGTACATTGAATGTACACGCCGTGTAGTTTTCACTGAAAAAACAAGTACACGCCATGTATTTATTAATACACATCGTGTAGTTTTTCCAGTTGGGATTGTGAGGATATAATATTGTTTTAAATGATATTTATTATAATCAGTGTGGGCGCATGTCAAGGAATTAATTATTCGACATGGGGTTTTTAATAAGATTT
Source organism: Viscum album (assembly GCA_963277665.1). Classification (NCBI taxonomy): domain Eukaryota; kingdom Viridiplantae; phylum Streptophyta; class Magnoliopsida; order Santalales; family Viscaceae; genus Viscum; species Viscum album. Next base: position 226,932,190 of record OY728125.1, read on the forward strand.
AATGAAATAAATAAAACACGTAATTCATTTATTTATTGTCATAACTCTATAACCCCACACACCCGATTATAAATATCATCACAATCCCAACTCATTTTTTGACACACAAGAGAATCGTTGTACACAACATCTCTGGATAATTCTTTCAAGGCTGAAAGAACCTCTTCCTCTAATAACTCTCTCAAGACCGAGAGAGATCCTCTTCCATCAGATCAAGATGATCTAAGGCAGACAACGCAAGCAAAGTTTTATCCACACTAGCACCCAAAGAATCCTTTGGCGATGTCCCGAGATACGAGGTACACATGTGGATCACTGCTAGAGGAAGTCTACACTTGGGTTCTACGATGCAATGACAAATCACATTGGAACATGATCAAGAAAATAAATTAATAAAGAACACCCAAAAGGTATTTCTTTTCAATTGATTAAATTAATTATAATAAACCTGTAACGATCCTACTTTGTGGTTCTGGGAATTTCTATTTCTTTTGTCTATTTCTGTGATTTAATCCATGGAGATTGGCATTTATCATCGTATTGATCCTGGATTGATCATTTCTAATGAAAAAAAATCCAAGTGGGAACATCCACCCATGCGCTTCCGCTGCGCCCAGAACCTTCAAATGGTATTAGAGCGAGGTTACAATGTTGATTATAGTTATTTAATTTTCGTTGATAATTTACACATTTATATTTGATTCAATTCAAAATATATCATTCTATTAATCTGAATAAATGAGATCTATTCTTCCTCCTTCGTTTCTCGATTCATATCACAGAAATGACCTTTTAATTTTAATTTTTGATTAAAATAAAAACGAGGAACTCATTCGAAGGAGCCGCTCTTTCTGTCTGTACAACACGGGATTAAACTGTGTGTAATTAAAACTACATGTCATGTACTTAGGTTCAATGAACCAACACTGTTCTGCCAAACCACGCTGTGTGAATTGAATATGCCTAAGTATTAATCACACTATGTTGACTAGAATTGAATGGCACGTGGAACCGGAATACACGGCATGTATGTTGGAGCAACATGCTGTGTAGTCCGTTCCGACCCAGGTTAAACCATGTACAAGGATAAGCCGCGTACTGCGTACACGGGATTACCAAGATGGTTACTACGTAACAAGGAAGTACATGTCGTGTATGATTCATCTACACACCGTGCACTCCAAAATTTCCAAAGTAAATAAAACTCGCCAAAGCCTCCAGCGTGTACTTTGGATAAAGGGTGAAAAGAACTACACGTCGTGTACTTTCCAGAAATGGAATTTCACCAGGTTTCCTCCAATGTACAAAGACCCATACAAGGAATATGGATGAGAAGAATCTCAAGAAAATTCAGAAATGAAAGATAAAGAATTGATTAATTATAAGATCATAATTAATTGAATTCAAGCATGACTTATCTTAAATGAAAGAACGATTAAAAGAATTTGAATTCTAAATATGCGTAAATGTCATTGCATGATATAGAAGATCATGAGCTAGACTAAAGACCCTTTATATGTGTATGGTTTCATTTAAATTTATTTAATTTAAATTTGTTGGCCTGTGAGCCTTCTTCCAATAAAATGTAGGGCTTGCGTGCCCATGGTTTCTTTAATGTAAACCCATGTAATGGAGGATCTCCCAAGCCAGAGGAGACGGTTAAAATCCCAAAGCCGAGGTGAAACCAATGCAAGAAGATACAAATATGGATAGGTGGGAGCTGCAAAACATGAACCATCAGGTTCAAGGTGTTTTACCTAGGTTAGGGTTAGCTTATCAAAACCGCTAGATAAGCTAACCAAATAGAAGCTCATGATCATGCCATCTTATTTTATTTCTGTCTGATTGCATGGTTTATTTATTATGTATGTGTTGTCGCGATCACATAATTAATAAAATGAACAAGCATGCAAAGATGGAATAAAATAAAAATCAGACTATGCGTAAACATTATCAGAACATGGTTAATCACTTAAGCAAGCATCATTTAATATTAAAAATCATGTGATAATACAAAACTATGCATAAAGAATAAAATCCCTCAAATACCATATTAAGTCAGACCAAGCCTTCCATTACTTGATTAAGGGCAAGACTCAATAAAACTATTTGTTTGACCAACCCTTGTTGGGACACTTACTTTTATAAAGGAATCCCTTATGAAAGGTTTCGGGTTGACTTAACCATATTACATCAAGAGAAGTAGCCCTTGCTAGAATTGATGTAATATTGGAGGTATGATTTGAGGAAATCCAAGTTAGGATTTCAGGATTGGGGAGTCTACTCAACAGATCAAGGAACTGTAAGTTCACAGTTGGCAAAGACCTGCCTGCCTAAATACCTTCAAATAGCTTGATCAACCCTTGTTGAGGTTATGTGAAGGGGAATATGGATCTTTTCCACTAGAATTTCAAAGCAACTGGAAATTCCAAGTTCAATGGTGAGGGCCATTGAGACTTGATAAAATAGTGGGAGACTTAACAAAATTTATTATTTCTCATAAAATGTAATCAAAGAAAGTACTAATAAATATGCTCTTTTAAATTGTAGAATCAAGTTGAAAAACTCGTCAACCACATTTTCTCTGCGATAAATTCTAGATAAAGACAATATCCTCACTGGCGGTAACTTTTGGGAATGGTTTAGGCACCTTTGGGTTATCCTACGCCAGGAACAAATGTTTTACATGCGGAGTCCTCGTTTCCTGATTCTCCTTCCCCAGGGGCGAGTGATGAAGATTTTCTGGTCTATGATCAACATTTGAACGATGCTCTTGACATTAAATGTTTGATGCTGTCATCTATGTATACTAATCTCATGAAGTCTCATGAAGACATGGATGCCTACAGCATGCTTGAGCACCTCCATGGTCTATACTAGGAGAGAGAAAGACAGGAAAGGTTTGAGATCTCCAAGGCTCTATTTCAGAGCAAGCTTAGAGAGGGTGCCCCAGCTGGGCCTCATGTAATCAAGCTCATTGGCTACATTGAGCGCTTGGAGGTTCTAGGGTTTAAAATCCCTGAAGAAATGAGTACCGATTTCATTCTCACATCACTCCCCCAGAGCTTCTCAAACTTTGTTGTGAACTTTAACATGAACAACATTGAGAAGTATATATCTGATCTTCTTATCCTTATTCACCAAGTGGACAATGACATGAAGTGTGAAAAGACTTTTGTCCTCATGGTGAATAAAAGGAAAGGGAAGGAGAAGAGATTTAAGCCCAAAGATTCTTCAAGGCCTTCCAAGAAAAGAAATATCAAAGGGGAGGCAAAGGAATAGGATGTTGTTTGTTTCGCATGTGGCAAGAAGGGCCACGGGAAGAAAAACTGCACCCAACCAAGGAAGCAAGGGGAAGATTCAGGTGCATTTTTTATCGAATGCAATCTATATGTTTCTACTAATTGGATATTAGATATTGCTTGTGGTGCTCACATATGTATCCAAATATAGGAACCAAGTAGATTCAGGAAGATTGATTGAGGGGAGGTAGATCTACGAGCAGCCAATGGAGCCAGACTTGCTGTTGTATCTGTCGGGGACTACCACCTCACATTGCCTATGGGGATGGTCTTGGTTTTGAAAGGATGTTATTATGTACCCTCTGTAACCAAAAAAATATTTTAGTATCCAGATTAGATACTGATAGATTCATCTTCAAGTCTGGAAGTGGATGTTGCTATTTTTATAAAGATAGCATTTGTTTTGGTAGGGCACATTTATATAACAGCCTTTATGTGTTAGACTACACAAACCAAGTAATGGAAATCGATAACAAAGTTAATTCACATGACTCATACCAAACCCAAATTTGGGATCACCGGCTAGGTCATGTCAATGAGAAACATTTGACAAAATTACATCAAGATGGGTATTTAGATTCTTTCGAACTAAAACCGCTTGGTGTATGTCATGCGTGTCTACAAGGAAAAATGACCAAATCCCCATTTAGTGGGAAAGGTGAAAAGGCTAAAGAGCTTATAGAATTAGTTCACACAGATGTGTGTGGACCATTTCCAGTTGAAGCAAGGGGTGGGTTCTCGTACTTCATAACTTTTACTGATGATTTTAGTAGACATGGATATATCTTCTTAATGAGGTATAAGTCAGATTCTTTTGATCGGTTCAAAGAATACAATAATGAAGTTTAGAACCATCTTGGAAAGAAGATTAAGAAACTCCGCTCAGACAGAGGAGGAGAATATCTTAATCAGGACTTCATTGATTTCTTACGGTAGTTTGGGATTCTATCTCAACTCACTCCTCCTTACACACCGCAGTGGAATGGTGTAAGTGAAAGGAGGAAATGCACCCTGTTGGACATGGTGAGATCAATGATGAGTCATGTGAGTCTTCCATTATCCTTTTGGGGATATGCATTACAAACAGCAGTGCACATACTAAACCAAGTACCAACTAAATCGATAAATGGTATTCCATACGAGTTATGGAGTGGACGCAAAGCCATGTTATCGAATTTACATGTGTGGGGTAGCGAAGCATTTGTTAAGGCATCTTCAGGTAACAAACTTTCACCCCAAGGCACAAAGTGTATCTTTATAGGATATCCCAAAGAAACAAGGGGATATTACCTATACAACCCCTCAGACAAAAAGGTTACAGTGGCAAGACACGCCATATTCCTTGAGAGGGAGAAAATCTCCAAAAGAGATAGTGGGAGCGAGATAGACTTTGATGAAGTCGAGGCTCAAGATACACAAAAATTGGTACAAGAACAGATTCCACAAAGCCCTGTGGAAGAACAATCTATTCCAGAGACACAAGAACTGCGTAGAAGCACGAGATAGGTGAGAGAACTAGAATGATATGGTTTTCTTATCACCGAGGATGGTGACTCATTATTGGTAGTCAATGATGATCTTATTACCTACAAGGAAGCAGTTGAAGGCACAGACATTGCCAGGTGGCAAGAAGCCATGAATTCTGAAATGGATTCCATGTACCAAAACCAAGTCTGGATTTTGGTAGATCCTCTAGTTTATGTAAATCCTATTGGTAATAAATGGGTATTCAAGAAGAAACTGGACATGGAGGGGAAAGTCAGCACCTATAAGTCACGACTGGTTGGAAAAGGTTTTAGACAGCGTCAAGGAATTGACTATGATGAAACTTTTTCACCGGTTGTGATGCTGAAATCTATTAGAATCCTATTGTCCATTGCCACTTACCATGACTTTGAAATTTCGAAAATGGATGTCAAAACCGCATTCCTTAATGGGAACCTCCAGGAAGATGTCTACATGACACAACCTAAAGGGTTTGTGACTCCAAAGTATGCCAACAAGGTATGCAAGTTACAAAAATCCATTTATGTATTAAAGTAAGCATCAAGGTCATGGAACATTCATTTTGATGAAGCTGTAACGGAATTTGGATTTGTTAAGAACGAATGTGATTCTTGTGTCTACAAGTGGTTTAGTGGAAGTGCAATCGTTTTCTTAATAGTATATGTTGATGACATATTACTAATTGGAAACGAAGTACATGTCTTACAGTCAGTTAAGGCATGGTTTCATAAATGCATCTCCATGAAAGACTTGGGCGACGCAGCATATATTCTTGGGATCAATATTCATCGTGATAGATCCAAGAGAATGTTGGGCCTGAGTCAAAGTACATACATTGACAAGATACTAAAGAGATTCAATATGGAATAGTCCAAGAGGGGATTGTTGCCAGTGTCACATGGAATTCATCTTTCCAAGAAAATGTTTCCTTAGACACAAGAGGAAAGAAAGAGAATGGCAAGTATCCCTTACGCATCCACGATTTGGTCAGTCATGTATGATATGCTATGTACTAGGCTAGATGTTGCTTACGCATTAAGTGTGGTAGGCAGATATCAAGCTGATCCAGGAGACCGCCATTGGATGGCAGTCAAGACTATCCTTAAGTATATGAGGGGTACTAAGGATATGTTCTTGGTTTATGGAGGAGATGAGGAACTAGTCATCAGAGGAAACGTAGATGCTAGTTTCTAGACTAATCAAGATGACATGAAGTCGCAGACTAAATACATCTTCAGTTTGAATGGAGTTGCAGTGAGCTGGAAGAGCTTAAAGCAAATTGTGGTGGCAGATTCTACAGCGGAGTCCGAGTATATTGTAGCTTCTGAGGTAGCTAAAGAATCATTATGGATGCGAAGCTTCGTCTAAGAGCTGGATGTAGTACTGAGCAATAAAGATCCTATCACACTCTATTGTGATAATACTGCAGCGGTGGCACTTGAAAAAGAGCCAAGGTCACATCAGTGGACAAAGTACATACTTCGGAAGTATCATATCTTGAGGGGTTTTTCTCAGAGAGGTGAAGTTGCAGTGAGTAGTATTTCCATGGAAGACAACATGGCAGAGCCCTTGACTAAAGCCTTGACTCAGAAGAGACATGATCATCATGTGAGGTCTAGCGGACTAAAAGTCGTAGGCAGTTGGCTCTAGTCCAAGTGGGAGTTTGTAAGGGTTGGTGTCCTGAGAACCAACTGATTTTTACTTTGATTACATAAATGTTCACTTATTATATATTGTTCATTGTTCTACATGATTATAATATAATAACGTCCTGGAATATTTGTTGCATTAATAAGGTCATGGAAGATCCCCGCTATGATGAGAACCTTGAAATGCTAAAACAATATTCTTAAATAAAGTTATACGGTTGGATGACATACTATGATAGGACACATAGTATACAGACCATCATGTGTGAGTACTCGTAAGAAGACGAGACTCCCTCTCATGGAGTTAGCACTTGGTAATCTCCAAGATGGGAGATTATGAGAACAGACCCTCCAGTAGCAATTCAGCATGTCTTGGTGTCATCGAACATTGCTATCTATGAGCGTGTGTAATGGTCCTTAGACTGGAATATTATCATTAAATCATTTCATGACTCATGCACTTAGATTTACTAATGAAAACCATCACACAAACAGTTGTCGGGAAGTAGGGTACGTTGGGTGCGTCATGAGTGACGTGTTGTTAATGGATAAGTTGAGGAAGGATTTTTCCCTTCCATTTATGGAAGTTGATATCTCGACCCTTTGATTGAAATATAATTTTTGCATTAAATTCCATGGCCATGGTGTGAACGATGAGTTTATTTCAGGTAGTCAAAGAACGACAGATCAAGCATATAGGTTTATGACACTACCATGGAACCTTCTTGATGAGATATCGAGACAAAGGGATTAAATTAAACAGTAATCATTTGTATGTGGTGATACATTAATGTGGCGTCGACTTATTTCTCTTGGGTGCCTTGACTCATTGCTAGACAGTAATCTTGGACTTTAGGCAAGCCCGCCTAATGCCAACGAGAAAGAGGCCTAGAGGGTCACACACTAAGTGTATTCAAGTATCTCAAGTAGAATAAAGATTATTCCCGTATGTGGTTTAATAATTATTCAAGGAAGCCTAAGTCGTTTTAATTATGGAGGAAGAAGGAAATGAAAAACAAGATATACACGTCGTGTATTAAAGATTACACCCCGTGTAGTTTTTCATAGAAAACAAGTACATGTCGTGTATTAATAATTACACGTCGTGTAGTTTTCTTTATGGAAAGGAAATGAATAAATGAAAACAAGATACACACGCCATGTACATTGAATATACACACCATGTAGTTTTCAATGAAAAACACGTACACGTCGGGTATTTATTAATACACCCCATGTAGTTTTTCCAGTCGGGATTTTGAGGATATAATATTGTTTTAAATGATATTTATTATAATCAGCATGGGCGCATGTCAAGGAATTAATTATTCGACATGGGGTTTTCAATAAGAGTTAATGAAATAAATAAAACACGTAACGTGTTTATTTATTGTCATAACTCTATAACCCCCACACACCTGATTATAAATATCCTCACAACCCCAACTCCTTTTTTGACACACAAGAGAATCGTTGTACACAACATCTCTGGAGAATTCTTTCAAGGCCGAAAGAACCTCTTCCTCCAAGAACGCTCTCAATACCGAGAGAGATCCTCTTCCATTATATCAAGACGATCTATGTCGGAAAACACAAGCAAAGTTTTCTCCACGCTAGCACCCATAGAACCCTTTGGCGACATCTCGAGATACGAGGTACACGTGTGGATCACCACTAGAGGAAGTCTACACTTGGCTTCTGCGACGCAACGACGAATCATATCAGAACGTGATCAAGAAAATCAACGAAGAAAGAACACCCAAAAGGTATTTCTTTTCAATTGATTAAATTAATTATAATCAACCTGTAACGATCCTACTTTGTGGCTCCAGGACTTTCTATTTCTTTTGTCTATTTCTGTGATTCAATCCGTGGAGACTGGCGTTTATCATCGTATTGATCCTAGATTGATCATTGCTAATGACAAAAAGGCAAGTGGGCACATCCACCCACACGCTTACAATGTGCCTAAAACCTTCATTAAATTGATAAAAAGTGTTTTGGAGGTGTCTGGGGTTTGTACGAAGGCTGGAACCAAGTTTTGGGTTCAAAATGACCCATCGCACAGTTTGCATACGGCCTACGCACGGTTAGTCTAAACTATGCGAGAGGTATGAAAAGTGTATGTTTTTGGGAAGATCGGTCCCACATGGTTACCACATGGTTAGTCAAACCATGCAGGGTAACCGTTCGAGGTGCCCCTTTTAGGAAGAGAGGTGCACATAGTTTTTGCATAGTTTGGGAAACTGTGTGGGTAAACCGTGCAACCCTATTGTGTGTGTTTTTTAAATTAAATTAAAAATATGTTTTTATTTTTAAACCCAAATGGGGTTTTCTTATCCCTTGCACATAACCCTCTCCAAATATCTCCCCTTTAGTGCCTAATATTGGAATTGAGCCAGATTCTCCGTCTAATCTCTGTTTTGATTGGAGATCGTCTCATCAGATCTGCAATGGTAAGTCCTCGATTCCTTTTTAGTCATTCTTGATTCTTCAGAACAATGACAGCACTATTTGGATTTAAGGTTATATGCCCTAACATCCCATTCTTCATCTATTCTTCAGATTTCTTTCAAACTAGGATGAATCAATACTTGATACTGGATGAGTTGTCTACTATCGAGGTGAGGTAGGTGTTCCACACTTTCTTTTGGATTTTCATGTACTTTTCAGGCATTCGTCCATTTAACCACCCATCAGACTTTACAACGAGGTCTCTTGTTTGAGAAATTAGATTTTAATAGTTGTAGTTGGACCTAGTGAGGATGCATGTAGGTTTCATTTAGGTGTGTTGGAACCCATTACTCATTTCAAGGTCACCCATAGGGTGTGCCTTTTGTATTTAACCTATTTGTTCCAGTTTAAACCACCCAAGGGGTGTGTTCTTATGCTTTCCTAGTTAGAGGGATCGCATTAATGCCTTGATATCTTGAATATATTTCTTAGGATATGTACTTAATCCTTACATATTGATATCTTGTGACGCCATGCCTATTTTGATAGCTTGGATTAAATGAAATCTGTTGATATGGGTGCGTATACCTATATGTAAATGACTAATGGCATGTTAAATGGACTATATGGGAGGGTAGGCACATATTATTGGTAAGTGATAAATGGTTTACATGAGTGGGTATACTCGTGGATTTTTCTTGTTGATGTGAGTGGGTATACTCACATGGTTATGAATGTTTAATTTGAATGTTTAAATTGAATGCATGAATGAATGGTTTGGAATGCTGTAGTGGACACCTTGGGTTGACTCTGACCCTTGGGTATTGATTCTTTGGGATGCCTTAGGCCTTACTACCACTTGGATCTAGCTTTCTTGGGCTCATGTGGGAATTTAAATTATCATGGTCCTAGGACCCCAACCAGTGCCTAACCAAGTTTCCACCAGGGATGCCCATGGGACTTGATGTGATGCCTTGGACAAGATCCTTGGATCCAACCCTCCGTGGTCCAGATATATATTATTTGGATTCCTTGGTCTACTAACACTTTGGATTCGTCCCTTGAGGTCTGTTACTTTCACAATACAGCATGGACGTGGGTTGCTACTTTCACTATACGGTATAGTCATGGGATACATGGCTTTTTTATACAGTGTGGTTGTGGGTTTCATATTACAGATGGATGTACAGTGTGGCTATGTGACTTGTTTGTTTACTTGTTATAGATTCCTTGGTAGGATCTAACTCTCTCTTTTCAGGTAGCCTTGAGAGTTATTTTGTTTTACTTATTGCGTTAGACTTGTTCCATGGGTATATGCACTCACTTACTGGTTTTTTACACTTGCTATCACTTTTGTAGAATTGTATAGACCTGGGTGGTTTCCTACTAGGATGTTTATCTCACACCCTATTTGAGCCTCCTCAGGGATCCAAACAGATTATATGGTCACAAATGATGATAGGAGAAATCACCCTAGTATAGGTTGTTGACTGTGGATTTGGAGCAGGGGAGAATAAGACCGAACTGAGGCTTGGGATGCGGGGATACCTTTTTGGTCTTTTTTTCATTTTGGATACTTGTATTGTATTACATTTCCATATACCTACTTTGGATTATTTCTAGTTATATTTATCATCCACATCATTTTGTATATGAGACACTTCTGGTCATTGATATGTATTCATGTCTTGTCTTATTTCCAGTTGTCTACTATTTATTTTTCTTCCTCTATTGATTATATGTTTGACATACACTGTGATACTATGATAATGAGGGAATAGTCTCCCCATAGACTCACCTAGGCCCTCACTTCTAGTTGGTAGCCTTTGGAATTTGGGAATATGTGCATGAGGCCATGTGGTCGATCGGGCTCGGGGCACCATAGGGTGGTACCAGGGTCCGGGATGTTACAAAGTGGCATCAGAGGATTTTTTTTTCTAGTTTGACTTAATGTTTGGAGACGTTGGATAGAAATAGGAAGTAATTGGGATTTGGTAATAAACTATGCCTAGGAGTAGCTACCTCGTATATAGGGAAAATCCAAATTGCCTCAAATTGAGTTCTGATTTCTGGATTTTGACTATTATAGTAGATTTGATTTCACCATTGGGTGACACACTTGATTTCTTCTATTACTATTGATGAAATTTTGGGTTTTATTTTAGTTGAAACCCAATGAGATGAGGGTGTGTCATCTCATGCATCATATAGACACTTGTTAGAATCACATGCCATGCATTATGCCATGCCATCTAGGATGCATTAGATATTGCATGTTGTTGTGATAGTTGATGTGATAGTTGTGTCTTATTTTATGTTAGTTGGGTGTAGTAGATGTAAAGGGGTGATTTCATCTTTAAATTCTTAAGGAGTATGGGACCTTATGAATTAGGAAATGATGCACCAGTGAAATGTAAATGTTAAGTGAACTTGATATATATGTATGGTATGAATGGGAACCAAGTTTTGGGGTCAAGAGGTGTTATGGGCCCTCTTGGATTCAGAAATTGGTAAACCCTTGGTAAAATTTCTTGAATGAAAAAATTTGAAATGGAAATGGAAACTTGAATGGAAAATAGATACTTGACCTAGACTTAGCTTTTGAGTGGGAAGAGGCATATTTTCTAGTGGTTCGATGGATGTTCTTTATACAGTCTTGGATTTAGGAGAAGGATGTGGGTTTGACTTGATTTTTAGGAGGGTTTTGACTTGTACTATGCTTTTGATCTTTGTTATTTGATGTTGTTCTTTCATTAGGCGTGCGTTTGGAATTGTAGAAACATTCCACCATGACAACCACTAGTGGTATGCCGCAATGGAGGTGATGACCATACTTTGGAGACGGTGGGCCACAGGCTACTGCTTGATCCTCCTATAGTGCCTGCTGTGGAAACTGAGGATGTTCTAGACACAGGTGCTGAGGCACAGTTCTGTGAGGGTCTCTTTCGCTATATGCAGACTTTCCAAGGATCACCACAGCCATCCTTCACTATGGATGAGCTGAAACGGGTGTTCCAGTAGTAGTATCCTCCTATGTTTTCAGGGGATGGTAGACCACAGGCTGCATAGATGTGGTAAGAGACCACTTTATCAATTTTTAAGCATCTGAAGAATACTCTAGAGATAAGGGTCAAACTCACGACTTATATAATATGTGTAGAGGCAAATCGCTGGTGTGATGTTTTGAACCAGGTTTATAGGATGTGGAATATAGGTTGATATGATTCCAAAACCTACTTCTACAACTACCTTTACCCCACGACTCTACAATCAGATCGGGCTAGTGAATTTATTCATCTGGAGAAGGGCGCGATGATGGTTATGGAATACTCAGCACCCTTTACAAAGTTGCATCATTTTTCACCGATGTATCTTACTGATGAGATGTCAAGGGTGAGGCACTTTAAGGAAGGTCTCATACATGCTATCAGATCTTAGGTAAACATGTTTAGGTTTCCTTCTGTCACTTATATTGTGAATTAGACTCTGATTACAGAGTGAAACTTGAGGGAAGCTGGGGGTACAGAATAGGTGAGTGTTGTTTCTCGCCCCAGTGGATCTACATCATCAGGAAGGAAGTGATGTTTTAATGCTCCCATGACATGAGTGCTAGTCATGCTATGGGTGTAGGATTCTTGATTTATTTCCATCAGTGTGGTAGTCGAGGCCATGTGAAAAAATAGTGTGATCGCAACCCATATAAGTGTCAAACTTGTGGTAGGATGGGGCACATGCAGTAGCTTTACAGGACCTTCCCTCTAACTGTGAGTGGTAGGGGGTTAGCTCCGACGTTGGGTTCAGGAGCATGTTATTCAGTTCCACATCAGTATAGTAGTAGGAGAAGTGCAAGACGATCATGCTAGGGCAGTGGTGGAAATGGATAGGGTATCCAGACATCGGGTTCTCAGAGGAAATAGGGTGAATCAACTCAGGCTAGCCAGGCAAGGTCATAGGGTCGTGGTACAGGCTAGACTTATGCAGTGCAACAAACCCAGTAGGAGAAGGATCCCAGACCATCTATAGTGAGAGGTGTGATCTTATTAGATTCTAATATTTCATATTTTCTTTTCCAAATAGGTGTATATCATAGATTTATCTCTGTATGAGTGGTAAAAATCCTTGGGCTTGTGGTTTTTCTTCTTGAGGGTTTTTTGACGCTAGACACGCCATTGGGAGTTAGAACGGGTGATGTACGCCAGGGTATAGAGTGTCCCCTTGAGGTCAGAGGGTTTCACTTCATATAGAATCTTTATGTCCTCAAGATGATAAGCTTTGACTTTATTCTCAGAATGGACTGGCTCATGGCTTATCGAGCATATGATGAATATTATTGCTGGAGGTTGACTTTCACATCACCTGAGGGTTCAGTGTTTATTCATAAGGGTGAATGGGATGTCAATGCAAGCATAGCTAGGCCCGAGCATCGTGGGGTGGGTGAGATGATAGCCTATATTTCTAGTTTGTTTCTAGATGATCAGAGAATAAGTCAGGAAGACTTTCCTCCAGTGGTTGAACGCTTTAGGTACGTATTTACCAATGAATTTTCTGGTTTACCTCCTGAGATAGAGGTGGAGTTCTCAATCGAGCTAGTTACAGGAGTTGTTCCACTATCCATTCCTCCTTACAGGATGCCTATGATGAAGTTTTATGAGCTCAAGTGGCAGGTAGAGGACTTGGATGTGAAGGGTTTTATCAAACCCAGTACTTCTATATGGGATTTTCTGGTACTTTTTGTGAAAAAGGAATATGAAACTACTAGGCTATGCATGGATTATTGGAAACTGAACCAGCTGACAGTTAAAAATGGATATTCTTTTCCATAGATAGATGACCTATTTGATCAAATTCGAGGAGCTCAAGTGTTCTCAAAGATTTAATTGAGGTTAGGATATCACCAGGTGTGTGTTCGACTTGTAAACATACCTCGTACAACATTTTGTAGAAGGTATGGGTTATATGAGTATCTGGTTATGTCGTTCGGTCTCCTAAATGAGCAAATGGTTTTCATGACTTTGATGAACCGAGTGTTCCATCCTTACTTGGATTCTTTTGTGGTGATTTTCATGGATGGTATCTTGGTGTATTCTCACAATCAATACGACCATTCCCACCATCTTGAGATATTTTGAATACACTAAGAGAGAATCAGTTATATGCTAAACTCACAAAGTGACACTTTTGGATGGATCAGATTCACTTCATAGCTCACATCATCTTGGAGACAGGAGTATCAGTGAACCCATAGAAGGTGAGATCTTTAATTTCCTGGTAATAGCCCAAGAATATTTTTTTACATATGAAGCTTTTTGGGGATAGCTGGATACTACAAGCATTTTATACAAGACTTCTCACTCTTAACAGCATCGTTGAAAGACTTGACTAAGAAGGGTGTGAAGTTTGTGTGGTCAAAATCTTGTGAGATAGCCTTTTAGGAGCTGAAAGGGAGGATGACACCAGCACCAGTCCTGATACTGCTATAGTAGGTCAAGAGCTACATGGTGTACTGTGATGCTTTAGTTATTGGGATGGGGGTGGTTCTAATGCAGTGAGATCGACTTGTGGCATACGGGTCTCAGTAGTTGAGGCCTCGTAAGAAGAATTTCCCTACACATGATCTCGAGTTAGCTAGAGTTGTTCATGAGTTGCATTGATGGAGTCACTATTTACAAGGAGAGCGTTTTGTGGTATTCACGGACCACAAAAGCCACATGTATATCTTCAAGAAAGTGATCTAAATTTGAGACAGTGAATGTGGGTGGATTATCTACAGTACTTTGACTTTAATCTTACCTATACACTGGGTAAATGCAATGCAGTAACTGATGCACTGAGTAGGAGGACCCAGATACAAGCAGTGCAATAGCCCAATAGCGAGTGGTAGCTTATGGTGTTGTTTTTTGAGATGCATCTGTAGGTACACGATAGACAAGGGCAGACTTTTCTTTCATCCTTAGTTGTTAACTCTACACTACTGGATAGAGTTGAGATGAGGTAGCTATTAGGTTCAGATGGTCTAGTTCAATGGGAAGGTGTGGCAGGTGAGGACCCTCCTCCAGGTTGGACGGTAGGCAATGACGAGATCTTGCGTACCTATGGACGTGTCTGGGTTCCAATGGATATACGTTAGGATATGATGTGGGAGATTCATGATTCATCTTGGGCAGTACATCCCAGGTTCACCAAGATGTATCTTGACTTGCGATGTTAGTACCAGTGGCTGGGATTAAAGAGAGAGGTAGCTGGTTTTGTTACGAGGTGTTTCACCTGATAGCAGGTGAAGGCAGAACATTAGCGTCCAGGTATGATTTTATAGTAGTTACCTATCCTGAAGTGGAAATGAGATAATGTCATGATGGATTTTGTGACTGGTTTTCCAAGATCGCTTTGAGGTAACGATGTTGTGTGGGTTGTTATTGACAAACTTACAAAGGTCTCTCATTTCTTATCGATCAAGGAGAGATTTAGTGCTTATGATCTTGGGAATTTGTATATCTGAGAGGTGTTATGACTTCATGGGGTCACATGAACTATCATTTCATATAGGGACACCCACTTTATGTCTCATTTCTGGTGGAGTTTTCAGAGGGCGCTGGGTACAAAGGTTCTTCTAATAACAACATACCACCCTCAAACTGATGGCCTATCAGAGTGTATGATACCGGGGCTAGAGGACATGCTGCAAGAATGTGTCCTAGATTTTGGGGGCTCTTGGGAGAGGTACATTCCCCTGGTTGAGTTAGCCTACAATAATATTTATCAGGAAACAATACAGATTTCACCTTACGAGTCATTATATGGTAGGCCATTCCGTTCTCCCCAGTGCTAGTTAGGGGTAGGAGAGGCAGCTTTACTGGGACCATGTCTCATGTAGGAGACTTCTGAGTAGGTCCAGTTGATTCAGAAGTGGATGGAAACTGCGCAGTATCATCATAAATTATATGTTTATCACTATAGATGACCTCTAGAGTTCGAGGTCAAGGATCGGGTTTTCTTACGTGTTTCCCTGAGTTTGGTACACAAGAAGATCAAGAGACATGGTAAACTTTCACCTAGATATGTTAGGCCATTTGAGATTCTTGAGAGAGTTGGGTCAGTTTCTTATCAGTTGTAGTTACGTCATAGGTACCAATACATGAACGACGTCATCCATGTATCTCAGCTGCACCTCTATAACTCAGACTCGTCTCACTTTTTTCAGCCCGAGGAGGTTGAACTTCTGGTTGATGCATCCATTGAGGAGCATCTGATTCAAATCATTGATAGGAGCAAGAAGATTCTCTGAGGCTGGTCAATTCCTCTAGTAAAGGTGTTATGGAAATATGGCCATTTACAGGATGAGACTTGGGAGAGGGAGGCCTACGTACGTACTTAGTGGCCATAGTTTTTCTCAGATGAAACTTGACCACCCTAGAGAGAGCAATTTGGGGACGAATTGCTATAAGTGGGGAAGATTTTAAGAACCTAGGTTTTCATATTAGGTATTGTTCCATTTATTTGTTTAAATACCATATTATGGCCTTATGTGAGTGTTTAACTTGATCATGAGTCTTTTGGAGGTGTATGGGCCTTATTCAGAAGCTGGGATCAATTTTTGGGATGAAAATGACATGCTGCACAGTTTGTGCACGGCCTATGCACAGTTAGTCTAAACCATACGAGAGGTTTAAAAAGTGAAAGTTTTTGGGTAGAGTGGTCCCACACGGTTATCACATGGTTAGTCAAACTGTGTAGGGTAACCGTACGAAGTTCCCCTCCTAAGAATAGAGGTGCATACAGTTTTCACGCAGTTTAGGAAACTGTGTGAGTAAATCGTGTGACCCTACTATGTGTTTTTTTTAAATAAATTAAAAATAAATTTTTCTTTTTAAACCCAAATGGGGTTTTCTTCTCCAATACATATAACCCAATTCAGAGCTCTCCCCTTTGGTTCCTAAGATAGGAATCGATCCAAAGTCTCCATCTAATCTCCGTTTTGATCACTGGTCATCTCATCAGATTCACAATGGTAAGTCCAAAATTCCTTTTTAGTAGTTCTTGAATTCTTCAGAACAACGACTGTGCTATTTGGATTTTAGCTCATATGACCTAATATCCTATTCTTTGTTCATTATTCATATTTCTTCTAAACCAAGATGCAACAAGACTTGATACTGGATGAGTTGTCTACTACCGAAGTGAGGTAAGTGGTCTATACTTTCTTTTGTCTTTTCGAGTGCTTTTTGGGAATTCATCCATTTCTTCACCCGTTAGACTTTCCAGTGAAGTCTCTTTTTTTAAAAGGTAGCTTTTAGTAGCTTCATTTGAACCTAGTGAGGATTCTCGTAGTTTCCATTTAGGTGTGTTTCCACCCTTTGCTCATTTCAAGGTCACCCATGGGGTGTGCCTTTTGGATTTAACCTTTTTGTGCCAGTTTAGACCACCCAATGGGTGTGTTCTTATTCTTAATTAGTTAGAGTAAGCATGTTAATGCCTTAATATCTTGAATATATTTCTTAGGATATGTACTTCCTCCTTACATATTGATATCTTGTGATGCCATGCCTATTTTGATATCTTTTCTTAAATGAAATGTGTTTATATGGGAGGGTATACATATATGTAAATGACTAATGGCGTGTTAAATGGTCTATATGGAAGGGTAGGCCTATATTCTTGGTAAGTGATAAATGGTTTTCCAGAGTGGGTATACTCATGGATTGTTCTTGTTGATGTGAGTGGGTATGCTCACATGGTTATGAATGTTTAATTTAAATGTTTAAATTGAATGCATGCATAAATGGCTTGGAATGTGGTAGTGGATGCCTTGGGTTGATGCTTCCCCTTTGATCTTGATTCTATAGGATGCCTTAGTCCTTGCTACCCCTTGGATCCAACTTGCATGGGCTCACATAGGACTTGTTATTTCCATGCTCCTAGGACCCCAACCAGTTCCCAACCGAGTTTCCACCAGGGATGTCCAAGGGACTCATTGGGATGCCTTGGACAATCTCCTTCGATCTGGCCCTCTATGGTCTGGGTACATATTATTTGGATGCCTTGGTCTGCTGAAACCTTGGATCCAGCCCTTGAGGGCTGCTACTTTTACTATACAGCATGACTGTGGGATGATACTTTCACTATACAGCGTGGTTATGTGATACTTGGTTCTTTATACATTGTGGTTGTGGGTTTCATATTACATATGGATGTATGGTGTGGTCGTGTGACTTGTTTGTTTACTTGTTATAGCTACCTTGGTAGGGGATGAATCTATTCTGATGGTAGCCTTGAGGGCTGTTTGGTTTTACTTAATACATCGGACTTATTCCACGGGCATACACACTTACTTACTAGTTATTTACACTTGCTGGCACTTTTGTAGAATCACTGTTAGAATTGTATAGACCTAGGTGGTTTTCTACTGGGATGTTTATCTCACACCCTATTTGGGCCTCCTTAAGGACCCAAACATATTATATGGTCATAAGTGATGATAGGGGCAAGTTCTCTAGTACAGGTTGTTACCTATGGCTTTGGAAAAGGGGATCATAGGACCGAGATGAGGCATGCGATGCGGGGATACCTTTTTGGACTTTTGTTCATTTTGGATACTTTTACTGTATTACATTGCTATGTACCTTCTTTGGATTCTTTCTAGTTATATGTATCATCTACATAATTTTGTATATGATACACTTCTATTCATTGATATGTATTCATGTCTTGTCTTACTTTCAGTTGTTTGTTGTTTATTTCACTTATTTTATTGATTATATGTTTGACTTCCACTATGATACTCTAGTAATGAGTGAATAGTCTCCACACTGACTCACATAGGCCCTCGCTACTAGTCAGCAGCCTCTGGTGTTTTGGGAGATTCTCTTGAGTCCATGTGTCCAATTGGGATGGGAGCACCATAGGGTGGCACCTGGGTTCGGGACATTACAACTATGGAATCATTGAAAACTAGCGTCTTTGGAATGTTAAAGATCATATCTCCTCCATGAGGAAAAAAAATATCCTGATAGTGACTTCAGATCATTCTAATCTGTCTGAAAACTAGCATCAGTATAACCTTTTACGACCAACTCCTCATCTCCTCCATATACCAGGAACATATCCTCAGCTCTTATCATATACTTAAGGATAACCTTAACAGTAGTCCAATGTTGTTATCATGGATCTGTTTGATATTATCCTACCATTCTCAATGCATAGGAAACAAAAAGTCTAGTGCATAACATGTCATCTATGATTGATCTTATCACTGGAGCGTATGGGATCTTACTCATTATCTCTTTATCATGTTGTGTCTAAGGACACATTTTCTTAGAAATATGTAAACCACATGACACTAGAACCAATCCTCTATTGTATTGTTCTATACTAAATAAATTTAGTATCTGGTCAACATATGTACTTTGACTTAGTCCAAGTATTCTCTGGGATCTATCATGAATAATCTTTATTCCTTGAATATAGGCTTCTTCACCTAAGTTATTCATGGGGAGACACTTGTTTAACTAGTCCTTAATATATTGTAAAACTGGTATGTCATTCCCAATAAGTAATATGTCATCAAAATATACTAATAGGATAATGAACACATTCCCATTAAACCTCTTGTAAAAACATGGCTCACATTCATTCTTAAAGAATCCAAATTATTTTATGGATTCATCGAATCATAGATTCTTTCCTAAATCCAAAAATGAATCTATACAATTTTCAAATCCTTTTGGTATCACCTAGAGTCAAAAATCCTTTTGTTTGTGTCGTATATACATCTTATTTAAGGTTCTCATTAAGGAATGCAAGTTTGACATCCATCTTCCAAATTTCATAGTCATGGTAAGCTACTATAGCAAGTATGATTCTGATGGATTTAACATGTAAGTTGGTGAAAATGTTTCATCGTAGTTAATTCCTTGATGATATTTAATATATTTATCCACTAGTCTTTCTTTATAGGTACTTACTTTACCTTCCATGTCTAGTTTCCTCTTGAATACCCATTTGCATCCAATAGACTTTACATCAACTGGAACATCGACCAGATCCCAAACTTGGTTCTGATACAAGGAATCCATTTCATAATTTATATATTCTTTCCATCTTACAGCTTCTAAGCTCCCTACTACCTCCTTGTAGGATAGAGGTTCATCATTGTCAACCAATAATGAGTCACCATCCTCGGTAACCAGAAAACCATATCTCTTTGGTTCTCTTACCTCTCTTACGCTCCTTTATAGCACTTGTGTTTTAGGAACTACTTCTTCCACAGGGACCTATGGAATCTTTTCCTATACCAACACTTGTGTATCTCGATCATTAACTTCATTGAAGTCAATATTTCTCCCACTATCCCTTTTGAGGATGTTCTCCCTCTCAAGAAAGACATCTTGTTTAGAGATAATCACTTTATGTCTGAGGGGTTTTATAAGTAGTATCTCTTTATTTCCTTGGGATACATTATAAATATACACCTCATGCCCCGTGGTGATATTTTGTTGCCTGCAAAAGCCTTCACAAATGCATCGCAACCCCATGCATGTGTATGCAACAAAATGGGTTTTTGTCCACTCCATAGCTCGAAGGGAATTTCATTTTCCGCTTTAGTTGGTACTCAGTTTAATTTATATGTTGTAGTTAGTAATTAATATCCCCAAAAGGATAATAGAATATATTCATGACTCATCATCAACCTTACCATGTCCAACAAGGTACGGTTCCTCCTTTCACTAACTCTATTCCACTATGGTGTATAAGGTAGAGTGAGTTGAGAAAAAATCCCAAACTCCCATATAAATTTGATGAACTCTTGGTTAGTATATTCACCACCTCGATCTGATCGAACCTTCTTATCTTCTTACCAAGTTTATTATCTACTTCATTCTTGAATTCCTTGAATTTATCAAAGAACTTGAACTTATACCTCATCAAGTAGATATAGACATATCTACTCAAGCCGTCAATAAAAGTAATTATGTAAGAATGTCCACCACTAGCTTCTACTATAAATGCTCCACACGCATCAGTGTATACCAATCCTAAAAGTTCTATAGACCTTTCCCCCTGTCCACTGAATAGCAGTTTGGGCATTTTTCCTTATAAACAAGTATGACATATATCAAGTGGTTTTAGCTCAGAAGAGTCTAAATAAAAATCTTGAAAAAGCTTTGTTAAATGCTTTTTGTTTACATGATCAAGATGGTGATGTTATAGTTGGGTGTTATATGAGTCGTGTGAACATGATTTTTTATAAATTTACAACACTTGGTTTTCATAAAATAATACATAAAGACTATCATTTAAATGTTCCATACCATAACATATGTTTTCCTTATCAAAGAAACAACTTTTATTTCCAAGCTTGAAAATAAACCCATCTATATCTAAACATGACACAAAAATTATGTTTTTGGTAACTGTAGGTACATAATAACAATCTCTTAAAACTAAAATCATTCCCATTGAAAATGAAAGGTGGTAGTCACTAATGGCCGAGAAACCAGCCTCACACCATTGATATCTCGCAGATCTACCTCTCCTCTAGAAATCTTCCAGAATCTACATGGTTCTTGAATTCAGATATAGATGTGAGAACTAAAAGCTGTATCTAATACCCATGTGGATATGGAAAGATTTAACTCAATAACGAATGCACCTTTAGCTTCCCCTTTCTTCTAGTTGTAGTTCCTCATCCAGTGGCCTGACTTTACATATAAAAAATACACCTCCTCCTTTTCCTTTCCCTACCTCTAGATCTTCCCCTACTTGGAAGGTTGGTGCTTGGGAGATTTAGACTATTTATAGGACTTGGTCCCCCTTTCCTTATTCTTCCTTTTCTTATTCAGCATAAGGATTATAGGTTTGTCACACCCCATGTCCTTATCCACTTGGTGAATCAAGGTTAGGAGTTCTGTAAGAATTTTCTCATTATTTCTCATATTATAATTCACAATAAAGATGGATAAGGTCTTGGGCAGTGATAAAAGTATGATATCTTTACACAAATCATCTAAGAATTTAATCCCTAATATTTCTAGGCAATGTAGCTAATAAACTTGACTATATGAGGCCTAGATGGAACAAACTCTCCAATCTTAGTTGTGAACAAAGCATTGGATGTTTCATACCTCTCTTGTCTCACCTTCTCTTAATAGAGATCCTGAAGGTGATATATCATGCTATAGGAATCTATATCCTCATTTTGTTTCAAAATATCATTGGACATAGATGATAGCATGAAGCACTTAATATTTGTAGCATCATTAAATATTTCTCATAGAGAGATAGTTCTTCATCACTTACCTCATTTCCAAGTGCAACATGTAAAGGTTATTCCAGCATATACAATTTCATTTCATGGTAAAGGATGACCCATAGGTGCCTTTTCCACTCCTAGAAATTTTTGATGGTGAGAAGGTTTTCCTTCTAAAGTATGAATTGTAATGATATGTTTGATGTCATTTTATTGATGATTCTACAAAATAAGATAAGCATATTTTTAGTACTTTATCTGATAAAATTTAGACAAATAAATAAATATTATATTTATTAGTCTCCCACTATTTTATTGAAACCCAATATCCCTCACCATTAGCTTCAGAATATCCTGTTGTTTAGATATTCTAGTTACAAGGATCTATATTACCTTTCTCATTACCTCGATTTTGGTTATTTAAGAAACTTGAAAGGTTTTATATAGGCATTCCAAATGGAAGCTGCATTAACTCACACTTCCTTGATCTGTTGAGTGGGCTCTCAAATCCTAAAATCCTTAATTTGGATTTACTCAATCTTTGCCTCTCAGTTGCACTAAGTCCTACTTTGGCAGTCAACCCTTGGTGTGAACCAAGTTAATTCAACCCAAATCCTCATGTTATAATTCCCCAATAATTGAAATCATCCCAACTTTGGTTGGTCAAGTAGTTTGAACTATGGTTTTATTCTAACTGAATTAATGGAAGGTTATACCGACTTAATATTTTATTGAGTGAATTTATCCTTTTATGAGTAAATTTCCAATTATTATCTTTATCACATTCTTGTTAATATTAAGCGGGGTTACTTAAGTGATTAACCATGTCTTAGATATTATTTATGAATAATCCAGTTTATTTTATTTCCATCTTGTATACTTGTTCTTTCATTAATTATTTGATCTCGACAAAACATCCATAATGAAATAACCATGAAACTGACCGAAATAAAATAAAGGGTATGATCATGAGCTTATATTAATGGTTATATTACCTAACAGTTGATAAACTAACTATTGGCCTAGGGGAGAAACACCTTGAACAAATTAAGGTTCATGTTTACAGTTTTCCACCTATCTATCTTTGTATCTTCTTATATTGGTTTCACCTCGGCTCTGAACTTGAACTGCCTCCACTAGCGTGGGAGCTCCATCCATTACATATACCTTTTACTCACACAAAGGTGATGGGAAAAAGAGGTTTACATAAAAGAAACCATGGGTGTGTAGGCCCTACATAATAATGAGGATAGAAGGCATGCAGACCAATAATTTAACTTAATAGTAAATTAAATGAAACCAATAAACACAAAAGGTTTGGTCAAGCTCATTATCATAAACATACATGCAATGAATTATTCATTTAATAAAACTTGCATTCAAATATTAATCGTTCTTATTTAAGATAAATCACACTCAAATCGATTAATTGTTATCTTTAGTAGTCAATCCTTTAATCTTAATACTCATCTAAATTTTCTTGAGATTCTCATACATTATAATTTTAAACAAATTAAATAAATGAATTTAAAATTTACCTTGTACATAAATGTACCTTGTAGGCAACACAGTGAATACCCATCCAAATCTACCCAACAAATATTATACTAGTATACTTTTTTACTCTTGTGAAATATGGCATACACAAATTATCAAATACTTTCATGACATGTACTTCAAGGATGATTATATGAAATACATGATTTTTTAGTCATGTGTTATGCTTCAATGCACATAGAGTAACAACTTGTAATATGGCTCATACATGATATGCAGATCTGAACATTACAAAGATATTAATTAAACATATATATATATATATAACCTATCAAATGGTGTGTCCCATCTTTATGACCATACGCAAGTACATGTATCAAGGTTAATACTTTATAATAAATAAATTTTAAATCTATGTAACTAGTAAAAGTACATGGCATTTTGATCCAATCTACACAGTGTATGCATCTCTCACCATCTATCTAAGGTACACGCCTAGGGACTCAGTGTGTGATACATACCTCAGAAATTTTGGAGTACACGGTGTGTCCAATGGGCCACACGTCGTGTTAACTCCATGTTACACAGTCACCAGTCAGGTAGGTCGTGTATGGTATACACAGCTCTTCTATGACCCAAAGGGACTACACGATGTGTATGTGGGCTACACGATGTGTAGTTTGGTTGACCATGTGACATTTAATTTTGGTCAACACATGGTGTGAATTAATTTTGTAATTAATGCGGTAATTAACACATAACCTTAAATTGATTTCTGAATCAATATTGATATGTTGAACGTGACTACATGACATGTAACTCTGGTTACAAGGCGTGTAGTCTGGTGTTATTCGATTAGGAACCTTGGCACCTCCAGATGAGTTCCTTGATTTTATTTTAATCATAAAATTATTCATTTCCATTAGATCTACAACAAATGATGGAGGAAGAAACAGATCTCACAATTTATATTAAAATAACGATTAAAATTGAATTGAAAAACTAAATTACAAATGTGTAAATCACCAATGATTTTTAAAATATTATAAATAATTATGTGTCTTCTCTGATACACTTGTAGGTTCCATGCACAGTGGAAGCGTGTGATGGGTGTTTCCTAAATTTAATTTTTTTTCCATAATTAATGATCAATATGAGATCTATATGATGATTAATTCCGTGATCCACAAAATTGAGTCAAATAAATAGAAAAAGAATAATTTCACCATAACCAAGAGAGAGGAAATAAACACATATTGTTTAAAATTAATTTAATTAGATAAAGAATCACCTCTAAGGAATTATTTCTTTGTTGATGATGTAGCAACCCGAATCTTTGACCAAGGTATGGTTCATTGGTTTTTCTTTTTGAATGTCTTAAACGGTCTTAATGAAGTGTGTTAATAAAGCTAAGGAAGTCATAAGAGCGTCTGAAGTACTTCCAGAGACCTGAACTCCGAAAAGGGGAAATCTTGTTGGGTCACACGGTTTGTCTGCAACCGTGCGACCGAGGTGCATGGTCGTGCTGCCAGTTGCAGATGGTTGTAAAACCCATCAACACAGTCTGTGCATGGTTAGTGAAACCATGCACAGAGATCATGCAATGTTCCCAGTGAGGTAGTGGGTTACGCATGGTGTGCGCACGGTTTGGGAAACCGTGCGTAGAGACCATGGAGATTTATAGGAAAGGGGTAGAACCTTGCACATGGT
Organism: Viscum album; assembly: GCA_963277665.1. Classification (NCBI taxonomy): domain Eukaryota; kingdom Viridiplantae; phylum Streptophyta; class Magnoliopsida; order Santalales; family Viscaceae; genus Viscum; species Viscum album. The sequence continues at coordinate 226,957,551 of OY728125.1, forward strand.
TTGCGCATGGTTTGGAAAACCATGTTTAGAAACCATGCTAACCAATTTTTAAGACAAAATGGCCATTTTTTCCCTCTTCCCATTTAAGATCCTTTTTGAAGTTTTCTCCTCCTTCCTACGGACAGACCCTCATTCCTTCCTCTATGAGCTCTCAAATCTCTTCTCCTTCAATATCTTGCTACACCTCTATCCTGAGACTATTTCTCAATCCGTCGGAAGCATCGGATAGGCCAAGGTATGGATAACCCTTCATTCTCCTCCTTCCTTGCTAAATTTCTCCATCTATTGTGCTATTTAGATGTAGATTCATTCACTCTATTTTCATATTGTTGGATGGAAACAAAGATCTACTCAAACCTGCTCTGAATCTGAGTTTGATACTCAGCAAGGCATCATCTACGACCCTAAGGTAGTTGGTCACATAGTTTTCTCTTTGAGTTTGGGTCATTTAGTATTTATTTTTTCATGTCACGAGCCAAACTTTTCCAAGACCCCCCCCCTGTGTTTATTAAATCATGTATAATTGAGCCTAGTGTGATGACATAGGTTAAATGAACTATGTTTAGGGGTTTTGAGAACACCCTTGCTTTATATGGACACCCAAGGGGTGTGCCACCCAAATTGACCATTTTAGGCCAATTTTCCCAAAAATGGCTCATCATGGTATATAGTTCCCTGATTGGTTTTTAGTTGAATTGGACTTTTTCCCATGTTTATTTAGAGTTTACCAAGGTTCCTCAATGGTGATTAGACTCTTTTGGTAATTAATTGTCTAAATGGGTATGTGAGTATTTGACTTCAACATTTGGACCTTGACACCATGACTTGAAATTGATTTTCCATGTTTGTAAAATTGGATGGTTGGATTTGTAGGTTGTCTAGGATGAGTTGGAATAAATCCTAAAATTTATTTGGATCGAATAGAATGGTTTCAATGGATGGAATGACTTTCCCTTATCTTGTTTTATTATTAGATCCATTGCATAATTGGTTTGCTTGTTTAATTTGAAATGATGTAAGATGGTTTGTTATACATTATATAATGTGAATGATCATGAAATTTATATGCTTATAACCTACAATGTGAATGTGTGGATGGGAGGAATTCATAACCCATGCAACTTAAGAAATGTATGGGTGGGAGGCATGCTTACCTGACACCATTGATAACCTCTTGTATATATGGGAGGGAGGTATTCTTACCCTGTGCCAGTTTTAACCTCGGTGTGGATGGGATAAATTCTTAACCCATACATATATCTTCTATAGATGGGATACATTCTTACCCTATTCTAGTTATAACCTATGTATGTATTGGATACATTTTTACCCTATACCAGTATATACTATGGGTGGGAGGCATTCTTACCCCACACCAGCTACTGTATACATGTAAGGAAAAGAGGAATTCTTACCTCATGCTACTGATAACCTTTATATATATATATATATATATCTAGTTATTTGATTAGACATACCATCATTTAGCTAAAGCAGGTAGAACTGCCAGGTGTCCCTTAGGAACCTGAGCGGTAGGTTGATTGTTTATTCTGTATTGTTTTACTTCCTTACTATTAGTTGCACATTATTTACTTACAAATGCCTCTCGGATCACATGTAGACACCGTTGGTGGTAGCCTACTATGATTTATCTTAGATCCTACTCGGGCTGCCTTTGGAACCCGAGAAGATTTTTTTCCTGTAGGTATGGATAAGGGAAAACACCACTCTTATGGATGTTGATTCTAACTGATAGTTGGAGCTTAGGAGAAGAGGACCAGGCTTTGGCTTGAGATGTTATGGATAAACTTTTGGGATTTTGTTAAATTTTTTACCTTGTATTAGTATGCCAGCTTCTTGTTTACTTTTCCCATTTTGTACTAGCATGCCATGCATGCATATCAGTATTAGACACTTCCTATGATGCATTTGTTATATTATTCAGTCTTCCACTATTTACTTCATCTATCTGTATGTTTATGTTTCTACTATTGTATGTTGTTTTTACATCTTCTGTGTACTCTAACGTCTAGTCCTAGCTTTAGAAGTAGGAAGAGAGGTGTGTTTGTTATCATAGGAAGGCTTTAGTACCAATCCTATTTTCTTAAATTCAATCCTCTAAATTGTTTCAATCTCTTCTAAGACATTCATTTGGAATTATATCATTATGACTTCATGACTTCCTTGAGTCACACACCTGGAAGGAATCGACGATCATGTTCCTGAGGTGGCAGGCCTTGATCCACCAGTTGGTGTTCTAGTCGAACCACATATGATTCCTCCTATTATACATGAATTGGGCGCTGATGACCAGTTTTGAGAATAATTCTTGTGTATGATGCATAATATGCAAGGTGGAGTGTGACCTTCCCCGAGCATGGAAGAGTTAACACACAAGTTTCAGTAGTAGCATCCTCTTACTTTCTCATGGTATGGTGGAACACTTGTGGAGGAGTCTTGGATCGAGGCGATCCTGTATGTCTTCGAGCACATAGAGATGGATCCAGAGATGAGGTTCAAGATATATGATTACATACTACAAAATTTAGCCAAGAGGTGGTGGTATTTTTTCACCTAGGTAGTCCATCATAGAGAGATGGTTTGGTATGACTTCTAGATTGTCTTTTATGACTACTTCTTTCCCCAGACTCTAACGGCTAATAGAGCTAGAGAGTTTATGAATCTGCAGCAGGTGACTATGTCAGTAATGTATTAATCATCATGTTTCACTGAGATTAAATGTTTTTATCCTTCTCTAGTTATTGATAAGTCGATGGATTCTAGGCAATTTGAGGATGGGCTATGTTACATCATCCATTCGTAGGTCAATGTTTTCAGGTTGACAACTATTTTAGAAATCGTCAACCAGGCCCTAATTACAGAGCGAAATTTGAGAGATAATAAGGGTGCAATCTAGGGAGGTTCGACACCTAAGGAATCTAGTGAATCTTCTTATGAGTGAAAGAGATTTTTAGGATATTTGCATGGGAATAGTAGTGGTCAGGTTCCTTTCTCTAGTGGTTCTCCTTTCTGTCACCAGTGCGAAGCACCAAGGCATTTCAAGAGCTAGTGTACGCGGAATCTAGTGGAGTGAAAAGATTGTGGTAGGATGGGTCATCACCGCCATTTTTTCAGAAATTTTCCTCCATCACCTAGTAGGAAGGGATCTACACTTACTCCTTGGTCAGGAGCGGGCTTAATAGGATCATGACATTCAAGTAGCTGGAATTCCACAGATCAATCAGGCCGAGGTGGTGGTCTAGGTAGAGGAAACCAGGCACATGATTCTCAATACTAGCAGAATGGGCCTACTCAAGGTAGTCAGGATGTAATTCTGGGCCATGATATTGTCCAGTTACATGCATTCTATCCTATACCGTAGGAGCAGAGTGCCAGAACATCCTCTATATAATGTATTGTTCTAGTAGCCTCCACTCTCATGTATACTTTGTTTGTAAAAGGTATGTCTCACTCATTCATATATAAGGAAATCACTGGGAGCTTGGGCCTCTATGTTGAGTACTATCATGGTGTTATGAAACTAGATACACCTTTAGATATCCTTTTAGAGGGCATTTTTTGCTGTCAGCATTTCCCCATTGAGATGGGTAGTTACCTTTTCAAATGGAACATGTATGTCCTTGACATGATGATTTTTTATATAATCATCAAGATGGATTTGTTAGTTTCCTATAGATCCCACATTGACTAATATCATCATAGGGTGATTTTTACTTCACCAGAGGGTGTTACAGACATGCATAAGGGAGAATGGGAAGTCATTGTGATATGATCAAGACTAGAGCAGTAAAGGTTGGGTAGTGTTAGGGAACAAGTTGTCAGTCTTTACCTTGATGACCAGGGGTTTAAACCCATTGTTTTTCCTCCTGTGGTGGAGTGTTTTAGAGATGTTTTTTTTTAAAGACTTCTCTATCCTACCTCTAGTGCGAGAGGTAGAGTTTACTATTGAACTTGTGTTGGGAGAAGCACATGTGACCATTCCTCCTTATAGGATGGCACCTAAGGAGCTTCTGGAGATCAAAAATAAATTAGAGGATCTAGAGGAGAAATGTTTTATACACCCCAAAACTTATCTTTGGGGTTCACCTGTCCTCTATACTAAGAATTTGGAAAGTACCCTTAGGCTTTGCATAGATTACCGTCGATTGAATCAACTGACTATTAAGAATTGTTATCCCTTTCCTAGAATAGATGACCTATTTGATCACCTTCAAGGAGAGAAGCTATTTAAAAAGATATATTTGAGTTCAGGATATCATTAGTTGTATTTCAAGGCTTCATAAATACCCCACACAGCTTTTCGAAGTAGGTGTGGTCTCTATGAGTACCTGGTTATTCCGTTTGGACTCACAAATGCACCTGTTGTCTTAATGGATCTTATGAATCTAGTTTTCCAATTATATATAGATTCATTTGTGGTTTTCTTTATTGATTATATCTTAGTGTATTCACATTCCAGATACAACCATGAAACTCATCTTGAGATTGTGTTGAATACACTAAGAGAGAATCATCTCTATGCTAAGCTCAGTAAATGCCACTTCTGGATCGATAAAGTTTACTTCCTCGGTTATATCATCTCAAAGTCAGGAGTTTCTGTTGACCTAGAAAAATTGAGGGGATGTGGTTTCTTGGGATAATCCCAAGAATTTCTTTGACAATCAGAGCTTCTTGGGGATTTTTGGATACTATAGACGTTTCATTCATGATTTCTCATGCATTGCAGCACCACTTGTAGGATTCAAGAAGAAGGGTGTCAAAATTGAATGGTCTGAATCTTGTGAAGAATATTTTTAGGAGTTGAAGGGAATACTTACTCCTTCCCTAATACTAATTCTACCATAGCTAGGTAGGGATTATACTATCTACTAAAATGCATCAGGTATCGGGATTGAAGTTGTTCTGATGTAGGATGAGCATGTCGTTGCATATGGTTCTCTTCAGTTGAGGCCTTGTGAGCGTAATTACTCGACACATGACCTCGAGCTTTCTATTTTTCTTCATGCCTTATTCTATTGGAGACACTGTTTATTGGTAGGGAATTTTTTGGTGTTCACAGACCACAAGATCCTTCACTCAGCAGGATCGGAATCTCAGGGAGCATAGGTGGGTTGAGTACCTGCAATATTTTGATTTTGAACTTGCATACACTCTATGGAAAGGGAATTTAATAGCCGATGCACTGATCCAAAAGACTCAAACACAGGTAGTTCAGGAGTCCAATAATGAATGGAATCTTATGGCCTTATTTTCGGAGATGATGTGGAGGTTTAGGAGGACCATGGTCATGTAGGATTGAAATAGTGATGTAGATGCTCAATATAAAAGAGGGGGGTGAATTGTACACTTTAAAAATTCCTTTGGAAGTTTTAAAGTTAGTTATGAATAACTATGTTTTCCTTAAGCAAAGGAAAGGGCTATGTTTAACAAAGTTAAACTAAGCAAATTCACAACACCTCTAACACCGAATGCAAACTTGGAAAGAGATTCCGAAAGTAGGTTCCGGAAATATGGTTCTGTAAATAGAACCTTAACAAAAGATTACAATATGAGATTCTACCTTAAAGCGTATAGAATCTAAATGAAACAGAGTACAAATAAGGAAGTATAAGAAAGTTATACTTTCCTTATAATACAAAATACAGCGGAAATAAACAAGTTATAAAACTACAAGTAACAAGATATATGTTTTTTAACCCAAAGAAAAGGGTATCCAACAACCTTGGATAAAGGTCCCTTGATTTATACTTTCAAGAAAGTCTGTCTTACCCACACCAGGGTAAGCCCTCGATATGAAGATCGGAGTCTCTGTCTTGCTATCCCCGCAAGCCCTCAACCTCAAGGTAGTTGGCAACCTCTGTCTTCCTCAGCAAGGAAGCCCTCGAACTTTAAGGTAGTCGGAAACCTCTTTCTTCCTATCCCCAGAAGCCCTCAAATGTGATCACCAACATTCGGAGTCACACGAAGCTTTGAGAGTTAATAAGAGCCTCTCTCTCTAGAAATCACTTCAACAGCATGTATGCACAAAACCAACTTGTTCATCTGTCATCAGTATTCTGTCTCGAGCTCTTTCAAATGAGATCATATTTATAGTTAAGGTCATCCTCCTTCCCAACGGTCATATTTTCCTTAAATATCGGAGGGACCTGTACACGTGTCACTTAGACAACGGTTAGTTTATAACAAAATAGACGACATCGTTTTATAACAAAACAAGTGTAACAGAATGTACGACATCGTTTTAAAATCTAACTCAAAAGTTTGGAATGAACGCTTCGGAGTGAAGGTTCGAAGTGTAATTAAAATAATAAAGAGTAGACAAATTATAGAAGTGTAAGCAGAATAAAAGTTCGGAGTCTAACCAAAATATTTTTCGGAGTCTGAATTAATCCAGAGTGTATAAAACAAAGATAATCAGATTCTGTTTACTAGGTGAATTCAGAATGATAATTCGGAATGAGAATTCATCATCAGAATTCGTAATGAGAATTCTTTATCAGAATTCGTAATGAGAATTCTTCATCAGAATTCGTAATGAGAATTCCTCATCAGAATTTGTAATGAGAATTCTTTATCAGAATTCGTAATGAGAATTCCTCATCAGAATTCGTAATGATAATTCCTCATCAGAATTCGAAATGAGAATTCGTCATCAGAATTCGTTGTCGAACTTCATAAGGATTCATATCCTGAGTCTGGAGTAGAACTTAGTCAGAGTTCATATTCGGAATTCGGAATGTAACTTCCTTACAGTTCTTATCCAGAATTCGGATCCTAAAACAGAATGCTTCATATCAAAGTTTCAACGATTCCGAGAAAATTGAAATGAATCTGAATCTCATACTTAAGAAAAATATGGATGAAAATATGATAAGGATAATTTTTCTTATAAAAGAGATTTTTCTTACAAAAGCAATTTTCCTTATAAAAGAAATTTTCCTTATAAAAGTAATTTTCCTTAAGAAAAAAATTTTCCTTATAAAAGCAATTTTCCTTAAGAAAACAATTTTCCTAAGGGTAAGGTGTTTATGATTTTCAAAACAAGAAGGAATGGAAAAGTCATAAGGAAAACCTTATTGACTCAACAATCTCCCCCTTTTTGGAAAGCACAAACATCCTTGAAAAAGAAATTCTAAGAAGAAAGAAAAACATTAAGGCTTATCTCCCTTTGCTTTAAGGATATTGATGAATACGACTAACTCCCCCTTCGGCTTTGAAACTCTAAGGATCGTATTCTAGATTTCCGGAGTGACATTTCATTACGAATAAGAAAGTCTTCTTTAATGAAAAACTCCCCCTTAGATAAACTCTTATTAGAGTTCTTTTTTTATTACGGACCTTTTCCTTCTTCCCTTTAGATAAACTCTTATTAGAGTTCTTCTTTTTCTTAAGGATCTTTTCCTTCTCCCCCTTTGTGATTTTCAAAAAGAAATCGAGGGAATGGAAAAAAACAAAGTACCTGAAAAAAATAGTAATGACAACAAAAGAAACGAGAGGCACAATTTTCATTAGGTTAAAAAACTCAGCAACAAAGAAAATTAGATACAACAAAAATATCGGATTTAGTTATTTCGGATCTTTTTCCTTCAACATGAGCCCCTTAAGAATAGTCTTGATCTTCTTCAGGTCTTTATGATCTTCTTCCGCTTGCTTCTCTAAAACCACTATTCTTGCAGATTGAGCTTCAATATTTTCTTCCTAGGCTTTCAGCTTTTCTTCCTGAGCCTTGATCTTTTCTTCCTGAGACTTCATCTTCTGTTCAAACTCAATCCGATGATCCCTTTCAAACTTCCAGTTTTGAGAAACGGAATTCAGCTTCCCATTCAGATCTCTGACTTCTTAGATCCGGAAGTTCTTTTCATCTGTCAGCTTCTCTTCAAAGGATAAAGTTAACTCATTTATCTTCTTGTCCTCGGTCTCAAAAGCATCTTTAAAATTATCTTGAAACTCATCGAATAGCCTCATCTCTTCCACAGTCTTCCTCGACCAGCTCGTCATTCTCTTGCAAGATCTTTTGTGGGCTTCATAGCCAACAAGAAATGATTTGAATTCGGCTTCTATCTCGACATACTTATCCATAACCAAGGATACGGAATCTGATTTCTGATTCAGAGCATGTTGGAGCATTTGGCATCTTGAGTCTATAGTCGAGATGGTCGGAATGGAACCAACTAACTTCCTCAAAGATTGAACAACAAAGTCATGTCCCAATGAGGATGACACCGAATCTGAAACTTTACTTGGAGAATTTTCTTCCTCAATAAGCTCCAACTTCCTTTTAGAAGATTCTCCAATTTCTCTTTTCTTGCTAGCCACTGATTTCAGAGTCTCAACATGGATTTTCTTTCCCTTGTCCTTTTTCGGAATCGATTCTTGATCAGGAGTTTTCTGCTCACCAGTAGACACTTGAATAATATCGTCAACAACTTTTTGAACAACATCTTCCTCATTCTTATCCTTCTCTGGAGTTACTAACTTAGAGGATTCAGCCTCTGAAGTTCGGAGTGATAGGTGTTCCGAAGGCGACCCCTTATAATCATCTACTTCTTTCAATAAGTCTCTTGTTTCACTACTTCCTTCAGCAACTACTTCTTCCTCTCCCACTTGATGAATCTACTCGAGTTGCTCAACATGTTCAGTTGTAATCTCTTCCGGAAAATCAAGGTTTCTTCCTGGAGTCTCAGGTATAGATTCCAAGGAGAAAGATCTCGGAACTGGAATGCTTCCGGATACCATCTCATTAAACTTTAACAATGCTTGGACTACCTCGGCTTCTGTCATCTTCTTCTTGAGCTTCTTTTCCTTTACTTGTTTTTCAAGCTCATCAGTAGTTCTCTCCTTCAAGGCCTTATCCTCCACAGGGTCCAATCCGAACTGCGGATCCCCTTCTTTCCTTTTCTCTTTATCTGCTCTCCACTTCGCAACAACTTCATCAGGATAGGTTTTCTTCTTCTTTGGTTTGGGAGGTGCGGTTTGAACTTCCTTAGCTTTAGGATCCTCAACTTCAACTACAACTTCTTTCAACTTTCTTTTCTTTACTGGTTTTGATGATTCCGGTTCAGCAGCCTTCGGAGCCGCTTCTTCTTGATTAGGCAAATCGAAGAACTCACCAGTTTACTTATTGAAAGCCACATCCATCCTCTTAAGAGTACCATCACTGACCAGCATAATCTTGCAAACTCTTGGCTTAGATTTGCAAGCCTCCTTGAAAGACTCAAGGCACCGAACTATCAAATTCGAGAGGATTGTTGGATACATAATAATCTGAGCTCTCAGATTTCCTTTCTTCAAATTTTCAAGAGTGATAAGAATGTGCTTCATCAAGTTAAACTTCCTTAGATTTATCAGAAAATCTAATATATAGATCTCACTCTTCTTCAAACTGTCTTTATCACCTTTCCTTGGTACGATAAGCCCTTGCACCCACAACTCTAGAATCCGGAAATTTATGGATAAACTTGCAATCTTCGGAGCCTTGTCATCAGCCAGTCCGAGATTTTCTAAGGCTTTTTCCTTGTCGAAGCTACCCTTAGAGTCCGGAAACACATGAGAAATAAATTCGGCTTCTCCTTCATAAGTTATCCCTACCATGCTTGCTTCCTTGGTGTAAGAAAGCTTGTAAGTCTTGCCATAAGACTTAAAATAAAACTTCTCCCTATTATCTTCCTTAAAGAAGGAAACTGATTCATAGAACTCAACAAGTAACTCCAAAAAGACATTGTCTTGATTCCCCGATTTTGATACAGCAATATCTTCCCAGCCATTCAACTTAATGTTCTTTGAAATAAGAGAATCATAGTTACTGAAGAAATCTGGATGGACTAGCCTTTCTCTGTAGACTAACCATTGTGAAATAGGTTTGGTGGAATACATCTCTTGAGATGCTAACTCCGCAGACATTCGGATCTGAAATCCTCTGAGAAGTTCGGAAAAAAGAAGTCTGAAGTTCGGAACGGCTTTAAAAACAGAGAGGAAGAGATTCGAGACGCGAGAGCTTGAAATCAATGTGGGACGAGTATTTGGGTCCCCTTTATATAGGCAATGGAACGACGGTTCATCTTCCTTGGTTGATCTAACGGTTGGGATGAGCTGAGATCAGATCTGACGGTTGAAAACTTGAATCCGATCTTTTTGAGGTTTTTATTAAAACAAAGAATTAAGAAAACTATAATCCGAAAACATAATACAAGAAAATGCCAGCAAGGAAAAAATGACTACGAAAACTTGAGTAAGGAAATTATACCTTTCGGATTGGCTTAGGAGGATTATTCGTAATGGGTAATATTCTTACGAAAACTTTGAAAAACAACTTTATTATGAAAAGACAAAATTCAGAAAACTTACTATGAAAAACAGACTCAGTACGGAAAACGTATTACGGAAATCTCAGTACGAAAAACAAATTCAGTATAAAAATACATTCCAAGAATTTAAAAAAAACACTTATTAAGAGAGATTCAGTAAGAAAGTTCCGTTATGAAAATTCCAGTACGAAATTTTCCATTCCAGATGTTTTCAATACGAACACTTCCATTCCAGAAATATTCTGTACAAAAATGTCCATTCTGGAAAATTGTAGTTCCGGAAATCCAATTCCGGAAATTTTCGTTCCGAAAAGTTTGGGAAAAGAAATTTTGAAAAAACTTTGTTAAACTAACAAGTAAATGTACTCCCCCTATGAAAAGGAGTTTATTGCTATAAGGAGACTTTTTCAATAGATAGTTAATTAAGGAGGATTACCTTACGGTTATCATTCTTAACTTCTGTTTAATATATTCAAATCTATCAGAAGGCAAATATTTTGTGAAAATATCAACAAGTTGATCTTGTGTTCTGATAAACTAAAGAATAATATCTCCTTTAAGTGTGTGATCCCTAAGAAAGTGATGTCTAATATCTATGTCTTTTTCACGGGAGTGATGTGAAGGATTCTTACTAAGGGCAATGGCACTTGTGTTATCACACAAAATTTGAGTTTTAGTAAAACTCAGGCCATAGTCTGTGAGTGTGTGTTGTATCCACAACACTTGAGCACAACAACTTCCAGCTGCTACATATTCAGCTTCAGCAGTGGAAAGTGCTACAGAATGTTTCTTCTTGCAGGACCAAGAAACTAATGAATCTCCTAAGAAATGACAAGTTCCGGATGTAATTTTTCTATCCATTCTACATCCACCAAAGTCAGCATCAGAAAAGCTTTTTAGAATAAAATCATTTCCAGAAGTATAAAATAATCCTAGATCCATGGTTCCCTTAAGGTAGCGAAAAATTCTTTTTACCACCTTTAAGTGAGATTCCTTAGGATTGGATTGATATCTTGCACATAAGCATACTGAAAACATTAAGTCTGGTCGACTAGCTGTTAAGTATAGTAGACTTCCTATCATATCTCTAAAAGATGTTTGATCTACTGGTTTCCCAGCATCATCAAGATCTAAAGATTTTGAGGTACCAATGGGAGTACTTATACTCTTAGTGTTGTCATAACCATACTTTTTAAGAAGATCTTTAATATACTTATATTGAGATATGTAGGTTCCTTCTGGTTTTTGAGAAATTTTAAAACCAAGGAAAAATGTTAACTCACCCATCATACTCATTTCGAACTTAGATTTCATTAGACTAGCAAAAGAGCCAGTCAAAGATTGCTGAGTTGAACCAAATATAATGTCATCAACATAAATTTGAACAATCAAAACATTTTTCTTATCTTTCTTTATAAAAAGGGTTGGATCTGCATTTCCCTTAACATAGTTATTTTGAAGCAAAAATCTAGTGAGTCTATCATACCATGCTCGTGGGGCTTGTTTAAGACCATACAAATCTTTGGTAAGTCTAAAAACATGATCCGGATGTTTTGTATATTCAAAGCCAGGAGGTTGTTCAACAAAGAATTCCTCTTGAACATAACCGTTAAGAAAAGCAAATTTCACATCCATTTGAAAAATTTTGAAATTAAAAAATGCTGCAAAAGCAAGTAGAATACGGATAGATTCAAGTCTAGCTACTGGAGCATAGGTTTCTTCATAGTCTATTCCCTCTTGCTGATTATATCCTTTAGCAACAAGTCTAGCTTTATTTCTTACTATGACTCCATTTTCATCATATTTATTTCTGAAAACCCATTTTACTCCAATAACATAAGTTTCCTTAGGTCTTTCAACCAAGGTCTAGACTTTATTCCTTTCGAATTCATTTAGTTCATCTTGCATGGCTTTGATCCAATCATCATCACCTAAAGCTTCATCAGTGATTTTCGGTTCTAATTGGGAAAGAAATGCTAGATGTTCTACTTCATTTCTTAAAGAACTTCTAGTCCTTACAGGTTGATTTACATCACCAATGATACTATCACTGGGATTATTCTTAAGAAACACCTGATTTGGGTTTTGTAAAACCTGTTCATCAACATAGGGTAGAAAGTCTTCTGGGGTAAATGTTTCATAAGTATCTTCTTGAACAATTTCCTTATCAGAAGGTTCTTCTATCAAAGGTTGAAAATCAGTTTTTGAAAACACATCCGAGGATGTAGGTAGGGATGTTTTAAAAACAAAAGGATCTGACTCATCAAATTTTACATGTACTATTTCCTCAACAATGCAAGTATTTTTATTAAAAACTCTATAAGCCTTAGAAGTTGTGGAATAACCTAAGAAAATCCCTTCATCATATTTTGGTGTGAATTTATGTAAGTTATCTTTAGTATTCAAAATAAATACTTTGCAACCAAAAACCTTGAAGTAAGATAGTCTTGGTTTTCTACCATTCCATAACTCATAAGGAGTTTTATTAAGAAAATGTATAATCAAAACTCGATTTATAGTATAACAAGAAGTACTTACAGATTCAGCCCAGAAATGTCTAGCTATATAATATTCACTCAACATGGTTCTAGTTATTTCCTGAGGAATTCTATTTCTTCTTTCAACTACACCATTCTGTTGAGGAGTTCTCGGTGCTGAAAAATTGTTAGTAATACCTTTCTTACTACAAAAAGTTTCAAAATCAGAATTTTGAAATTCTCCTCCATGATCACTATGAATAGTTTTCAATGGAAGGTTTTTCTCATTTTTAACTTGAGCTCTAAAACTTTTGAAATAGGAAAAAGCTTCAGACTTATTTGTTAGAAAATAGACCCAAGTAAATCTAGTGTAATCATCAACTAGAACAAACACATAGTATTTGCCTCCAATACTTCCAGTTTGTGTTGGACCAAAAAGATCCATGTGTACTAACTGTAATGCATCGGTTGTTGAGACTTCACCGATTGATTTAAAACTAGATTTATGTTGCTTTCCATATTGACAAGGATCACAAACTTTAGAAGAATCAAATCTAAGCTCCGGTAGATCCTTAAATAGTTTCTTCTTAGAGAGTTTACATAGGTTCCTAAGGTTACAGTGACCTAGTCTTCTATGCCATAACCAGGAATGATCTTCCATTGCACTAAGGCAAGGTAAATCTTGACTTCTGAGGTCTTCTAGGTTCAAATTGTAGACATTCTCTTGCCTATTGGCTGAGAGAATAAATTCTTCCTTGTAATTGTGAACTAAGCACTTATCATTCCTAAAATTCACAAGGTAACCTTCATCACATAACTGACTTATGCTAATGAGGTTGTGCTTAAGACCTTTAACAAAAAGAACATTTGAAATCAAAGTTTTACCTAAAAGAAAAATATTACCAATACCAAGAATCTCTCCCATAGCAATGTCTTTGAAAGTTACCTTTCCTCCTTTCATTTTGATAATCTTTTCAAAATAGATTTTGTTACCAGTCTTGTGCCGGGAACATCCACTATCCATGTACCATGTATTGTTACTGGTATTCTCTTTATTTTCCTGAAATCAAGAAGAAAATTAGACTTTTGGAATCCAAACTTGTTTGGATCCGATATTTCCAGATAATAAAATTTTAGGTACCCACGTCTTCTTAGAAAAGTAATCTTTGTGAAATCCTAGAGATTGGGTTTTGTTTAAGGAACAATTCTTTGCCCAGTGACCACCACATTGACACTTGGTACAAAATGGGGCACTTTGAGGAACAAAATAATTTTTACTAAAAATTGGTTTTGCATGGGTATAACCAAATCCAGATTTATTTCTTAAAGGTCGTATTTGGGAATACATTTTATCAAAATTTTCCTTACCATGGGTAAAGTTTGATAAACACTTCTTTAAGTAAAAAATTTCGGACTTGAGTTTTACAACCAAGTTTTTATCCTCAAAATCATTAGTTTTAGAACTAGAGCTAGGCTCGAAAACATTTTTCTTAGAAATTACTTTTTCTAACTCTTTAGAAAGTTTGTTCTTCTCAGAACTTACTTCCTCAAGATTTTTTGAAATACTTTCAAAATAAATATTTTTCTTATCAAGATATTTAGAAAGATCTGATATCTCTTTCGTAAGAATAGAATTCCTATAATTTGCCTTATCAAGTTTCTTATTGAGTTTGGAATTCTCAATCTCAAGAAGTTCAGCAAACCTAGAGACTTATTCATAATTAGGTAAAGTATTTTCCTCATCAAAAGATGATTCTTCATCAGAAGAGTTATAATATTTACTATCATTGGAATTTAAAGAAACATTGGTTAATGATTCAGCATTTCGTACCTTAGCCATAAAACAATGATTATCAATAGGTAATCTGGCTATAAGACCAAGATTATTCTGTCCTGAAGATTCATAATAAGAAGATTCATCTGAAGAGTCACCACCACTGGCACTCCAGGTGTCATTAGCTTTCAGAACTTTCTTAGCTTTTGCTTTATAATACTTATTCTTGTTCCTATCTGAATGCCTTTATTTTCTTTCTTTCTTTTTGAGCATAGGGAAATCTGGTCTAATATGTCTAGCTCTCTTGCATTCATAATGTAGAGACCCGAAGCTTATCGTACATGGACATTACATTACTTTTGCGGAATACTTAGTACATAACAAAAACACACACACAAGGACCGTAATAGTTTAGTGTCTTTGGAAACTCGGAATAAAATCTTCTAATCCTGGTGAAAGATCTTCAACATCTCCCATAAAGATATTCTTTTTTTTATACCTAAAACCTTTCTTTATATCCTGGGGAAAAGAAAACATAAAAGGGTGAGCTCAAATTCTTAGTAAGGGTAAACAAAAGAAATATCAATCACATCATATTCATAAGAACATAACATATTGGAAATCTTAACCTGCAAAAGAGAGCATAATTTCATAACATGGGATAATCATAGTAGTGAAATGAAATCCCAATAATCATAACTTAAAACATGGAACTTTGTGTCATACACACATAATCATAGAGAATCATTTCTTGTTAGTCAAGACTCATTGCCAGGACTATCTTAGTGGACAAAGTCCCTTTCTGAATCGAGTAACCCTCGTTTCAGTCCTGTTTCACTGAACCGGTATAACCTACCATTTTATCCATGTCTATCTCATGAGATATAAAATCTTTAACCAATGCATTGGAGGGAGATATAGGTCCCACCCATCTTATAATGAATCCTTTCTTATGTGTGCCACATAATCATAAACCATACATCATAGCGTAACCCATGTAATAAAAATGGGATTCTTAAACAACATGACATCATAAAACAATTCATATAAGATAAAGGAATTCATAAAAATACTTCCATCACAACGTAATCAAACCAACCTAATAATAGGGATAAAAACAGAACCCTTTTATTATCTTAGATGGAAAATAATACTGATAAAATACTTGAACTCTATTCTTGAGGAAAATATCCTTTCTACTTCAAAAACATTTTTCCTTTCATAACATGTCATACGACTTTAAAATAAAAGAAGTTGATTAAAAATAAACTTGAAAACTTGTAAAGGAAGTTTCTTGGAAATAATGTTTTAAAAATCCATTCATGCCGTATAAGTTAAAAAAACATTCTTCGTACTTTTGTCGGAAAAGTCAAAAAATACCTCGTACGAAAAACGACAAAAGATTCCTTTCATTTATTTTACTAAAAACTCACCGAAGGGTAAAAATGGATTTAAACAATTGTAGTTGGATGGAAATAATATTACATATTGATGAAACATGGATGTGGATGATAAAATACACCCCAGTAAATACTTACGAATAAACAATCTCGGATAAAAATGAGATTGTGATATTTCCCTTACCTTAGGTCCGACTTGCTTTGTAAGTGTCCGAACCTCCTGTATAATGATTTAAATAATGTTATTGACTTATTCCAGAATCATATTCATTGTTATTATATCATATATGGTCCACTTATGACTTTATATTACCAGTTCTTTTGTAAATTCATGTTAAAGTAGTGTTTTGGGTAAAATCGTCTCATTTGTCGTTCGTGTTTTAACTTGTAATTATTCATATGATTGGTTAGATCATAATTACTTAATTCAAGAATATAAAACATGATTTATATATAATATATATTCAGAATATACATATATAATAAATCAGTAAATGGAAAGAAATACACCGTTCATGGAGATGGTAGTCCGTACGTACGCATGAACGCTGTTTTCGTTTCCTTATTGAATTGAATGGAATTAAGTAGATGACATACATATAAATATAAATAATTACAGTATCATTATTAGGTAATATATTTCATTAGTAATTATTATATATACTTTATAATCATTCATGAATGGCTAATCATTGAGAATGAATCTCATCGCGTCGTGGAGACGGTAGTCCGTACGTACGCACGAGCGATGATATCGTTCCCATGGTCGTGGAATTGTGTTGAAGTGTATGTATACTATTTAAGTATCAATATCACTTTATAATAATCATATATAGTTACTCATTACACCTTTATACCCATCCTTGTAAGGTGATGGTGGAAAATAGATTACACCACGGCGTGGAGACGGTATTCCGTACGTACGCACGCGCGGTGATTTCCTTTTTCTGTAGGATGGATAGAAGGTTAATTAGAGTTGTTTCATATTTATAATAACATATCAGTATATAATAAATACTGATGTTATTACTTTATCATGAAACAACTAAAGAAGAATAAGTTGAAGAAGAAAGAAATTGAAAAGATCGGTAATGGATATTACCTCTTCTTTGGAACGCTTCTTTGAATCCTCTACTTAGGGAACTAAGATTGGTCTTTGAAGAAGACCAGGACCTCTAGGATTATTTTAGGGAAGTGGAGAAGGGATTTTGGTAGGGGTTTGCCGAGCTTGAGTGCTCAAATTGGTGTGAGGAGGAGGGGGAGGAGGTACCCTTTTATAAGGGAGGAGAGGGGCACCTTAGGAATATCTCAAAATATTATTTTACATTAAAGTCAAAATCAGTTTATAATGGTTCCAAAGGGTCTTATTTCGAAGCTAAAGTGTGGATGGGTCGAAATCCTATCATACAATATGATTTAGACAAGTTTAGGGTTTTATTTTAACCTTATCAATTAGATTTAACTCTAAGTTAAATAATTTAACTTTTACCGTGTCTTTTTGTTTTCTTTCACTATATGGTTAATACACTTACTATAACATGCCAAACGAACCCCAAATTGTTTATTATTAATATATATATCCTTATCTAAGTCATTTGGCCGAACCTTAGATTTTTAGGAATAAAATAACAATTAATAATATAATATTTGATTTAAAAACTATTTTGTCTCAATTTTGACACTATTTGATATATGATTTTTGTGAAAGTCATAACAGAATTATATGTTCGAACCAAGTTGATTAAATCAACAAAAATATATCATAGTAACCTATAAAATTAGTGGAATTCATAAAAAGTCTCAAATTACATTCATTTGAGCATTTATAACATCAATTATGTTAATATTTCCTTAAAAGGGTAATTACTGCATCATCGTTGTGTCATAAATAAATTAATTTATTTAAAGTCTAAAAATTATAAATAAACTATCATTATGTAGGAAATCCTTTTAGCTTTCTAATGAATATTTATAGTCGAATTTTTATTATGTATAACCCCATATTAAAAATATTTTATTTATTAAACTTTGATTTTAACTATTTTAACTATTCATTAAATAAAATAATATTAAATGTCATAATCTAATACAAGTGGACCTAAATGGTCATATTATATTCATAAGGTTGTTTTTGGTCGAATTACACTTATCCAATAGAATTAGGACATGTGTTAGGGTAATAGTAATATCATATTTACCCTTAGTTACCCTATTTACTATTAACCGTGGTAAAAAAAAGTAAAAAGTTACTATTCACCAAAAATTATTTTCATCTCATTGAACCACATTTTAGTCCTTGATATTAACCGTGTCTGTCGGATTTTCGAAATTCCATTCACAGAAGCGGTAAAATTAAGTTTTATGCAAAATTCAGTTTTTAACCTACCACTTAGTGGTTTCACTATTCATCAAAAATTGAAAGTTTTCAGAAAAATGCCAAAATTCCATCCTAAGCTATATTTCATATTCCGAATTCAAAAATGAAGTCTATTTTACCAAATTCATAACATATAAATTGCATTAATTAATTTTATAATTAAATCCCGCTGTTAAAACAAATAGCGTGTTTTTAAGAAACAATATCTATCAAAAGATTGACACTTGATTATGTCTGGTTTAAATGTGAAATTACATCCAATGACCAACATTGTATTAAATTGTAAAAATATATTCTAAATATACTTTAAAACCACTCAAATTAATGATTTATCACTATTAATTATTTCGATTAAAAAAGTTGTTTTTAATTATAATACAGTAATTTTCACTATTCATCAGAATATGAAAGTTATCCGAAAAGTACCAAAATTTCACCTTAGGCTAAATTCGATACTCCGAATCCAAAAATGAAGTCCATTTTGAGAGCTAAAATTTCTAAAATTTAAAAAGTGGTTATTACTATTCATAATGGCTAGTTTTAATAATATTTTAATAGCATATCGTTGTTTCGTGAAACTCAGTATTGCGTACTACACACGCTATCGAGGAAGGTTGCGATTGCGTGTAATGCAAGGCAAGTCAAGGATGCGTGTTGTGCAATCTCCTTTTTGTGTTGCGTACAACACAAGACATTAGTGAAATTAAAAGGCATATTTTTCATAAACTCTTGGGCTGTTACATTCTACCCCCCTTAAAATGAATTTCGCCCTCAAAATTCGTCGGGGTTATAAATGGTTTACTATTCGAAAGTTTCTTTAATAGAAACCCACATCATAAAAAGGAATACCAAAACCAATATTTTAAAACAAAAGTATGAAACTTAACGGTTACCCAAATAAACTAATCACTGGGTTTCCACATAGGTGAAAATATGGATATGGAAGAAAAATCTAACCATCATGTTCTGATGGAGAGTGGTAGAGAACATGGCTATGGAAAAGCCAACAATCACAAATCCATAAATTTGTGACGATCTAAGGTACCATCCGATTAATCAGATATAAGATCATTAGGACAACATTTTTTTGGTTTTCAAGATCGTTTCCCTAAAGTTGAAGAATTTGAATTAGAATACATACTTACATTATTTTGGTACAATCGCACTATTGTTCGTGCCTTGAACAATTTCCACTTCATCTCTTAAATAAATGAAGTTGAATTTGTTATTCGTGAAGTGTTAGCAGATCATGTGATAGAATGACGGGTCATTCCATCTGTCTCAAACAAAAGGTTAGCAAAAATTATATACATAAGTCGATCTATAGTGAGATTAATCATATATGGTTCCTAAAATGGACTTATACATCATATATCATACTGCTTAATATAATAAAACTAGTTTCTATTAAACAGGGACTTCCTGTAGGCCAGTGGTAGGCGATAAAGGTCAGTCGCACTTCGGTTGTGGGTTCGATTCCCACAACCTTGTCCGAAGCGATGGGCTGTCGCCCGTCCTGCAGGTTGTCCTTTTTCTAAAACTATAATACTATAACATCCCATCAATAATATCGAAAAAAAACTTCTATCCTTAAACAATACTAACTTATGTCCAACATAATCCATTCCAATCTTTAGGCTTATCCATAATACTGCAGTCCACTCTCATAACATAGTGAAAACGATTACCAGAGATTTAACACCATCGTCGATCCCCATATATCATAAGATATGTTTTGTTGGTCACATTCCAAACATTCAAAGTCCTTAATAATGTATTCTCTTGAATACCCATTGAACCATAGTGAAAACTTGAATGCAGTTAAAAGTTAACACTTTTCACATACCAAAATCCTCAAAATTCTATGTACTCAAACCATGATATTACTTAGTCCTTATATCAATCATGAGCTCATGAATACTATCAAACATTTAATTTTCTCCTTATCCCTTCATTATGCGCATATCATCTGCATTCCAAAAATATCTGAATAACCTTTCATGGATACTGGTAACATTAATCATACACTTTCAAAACACAAGGAAAGACAACAGTGTAACAATCCATAGATGTCTCTTTATTCCATAGTAGCATGAGATTACTTATACAAAATTACACATGATAAACATGTAATCATTCCACTACATTCTTAAACCATTGACCGAGCTTCAAAAATTCTTTCATCTCACATATCATTTGTAGTCTCTTCATCATCATCCACATAAATACTACCCATATGACCATACTGATTCTCTTCATGAGTCTTTCCCTTAGGGCATTTGTTTGCATAATGCCCATACATTCCACATTTAAAACACTTAACCATTTTTGATGTCGTAGCAATACCATTATCCTCATCCATGGTGTTAACCGACCCTTTTCCTTTTCACTTACTTTCTTTGTGTCCTTCTTTTCCACACCCAAAGCATCTTCCAGTTCCCTTGAAACATTATCCTTGATGCCTCTTCCCACATGATTTACATAGGGGAAATTGAACTTTCTTTCCTCTATGATCATCATGAAACTCCATCTTTCTCTTATTAGCTGAGCCAGGAAACTTACCAAATTTTACTTTATTGATCATATTATGAGATTGCTGATTCGGCATAATAATGATGTTTGGACCTCCAAATCCCATTTCATTTGGTTTCTCATGAAGAATATCATTCCATTGTCCATCATATCCTCTATTATCGTGAATCATCTTGTTTCCAGCCATTTTCTAAAACCCAAAAAGAATAGTGTGAGAGGCAAAAATCATAATAAAGGGGGAGTATCCTCAATACCTAACTTCTTAGGTTAAATTCTAAGATCGTTACCGTAGTTATAGGACTGTATCCTATACTTATACTTATCCTTAGGGACATCCCTAGACAAACCTTATAAATATCTCTAGGGATCTCACTAAAGTTCTCACATCCTAGTTTCCAAAGGTTGACTAAACCTTTCTTCTGATACCAACTGTAGAGACCCGAAGCTTATCGTACATGGACATTACATTACTTTTGCGGAATACTTAGTACATAACAAAAACACACACACAAGGACCGTAATAGTTTAGTGTCTTTGGAAACTCGGAATAAAATCTTCTAATCCTGGTGAAAGATCTTCAACATCTCCCATAAATATCTTCTTTATTTTTATACCTAAAACCTTTCTTTATATCCTGGGGAAAAGAAAACATAAAAGGGTGAGCTCAAATGCTCAGTAAAGGTAAACAAAAGAAATATCAATCACATCATATTCATAAGAACATAACATATTGGAAATCTTAACCTGCAAAAGAGAGCATAATTTCATAACATGGGATAATCATAGTAGTGAAATGAAATCCCAATAATCATAACTTAAAACATGGAACTTTGTGGCATACACACATAATCATAGAGAATCATTTCTTGTTAGTCAAGACTCGTTGCCAAGACTATCTTAGTGGACAAAGTCCCTTTCTGAATCGAGTAACCCTCGTTTCAGTCCTGTTTCACTGAACCGGTATAACCTACCATTTCATCCATGTCTATCTCATGAGATATAAAATCTTTACCCAATGAATTGGAGGGAGATATAGGTCCCACCCATCTTATAATGAATCCTTTCTTATGTGTGCCACATAATCATAAACCATACATCATAGCGTAACCCATGTAATAAAAATGGGATTCTTAAACAACATGACATCATAAAACAATTCATATAAGATAAAGGAATTCATAAAAATATTTCCATCACAACATAGTCAAACCAACATAATAATAGGGATAAAAACAGAACCCTTTTATTATCTTAGATGGAAAATAATATTGATAAAATACTTGAACTTCATTATTGAGGAAAATATCCTTTCTACTTCAAAAACATTTTTCCTTTCATAACATGTCATACGACTTTAAAATAAAAGAAGATGATTAAAAATAAACTTGAAAACTTGTAAAGGAAGTTTCTTGGAAATAATGTTTTAAAAATCCATTCATGTCGTATAAGTTAAAAAAAACATTCTTCGTACTTTTTTCGGAAAAGTCAAAAAATACCTCGTACGAAAAACGACAAAAGATTCCTTTCATTTCTTTTACTAAAAACTCACCAAAGGGTAAAAATGGATTTAAACAATTGTAGGTGGATGGAAATAATATTACATATTGATGAAACATGGATGTGGATGATAAAATACACCCCAGTAAATACTTACGAATAAACAATCTCGGATAAAAATGAGATTGTGATATTTCCCTTACCTTAGGTCCGACTTGCTCTGTAAGTGTCCGAACCTCCTGTATAATGATTTAAATAATGTTATTGACTTATTCCAGAATCATATTCATTGTTATTATATCATATATGGTCCACTTATGACTTTATATTACCCGTTCTTTTCTAAATTCTTGTTAAAGTAGCGTTTTGGGTAAAATCGTCTCATTTGTCGTTCGTGTTTTAACTTGTAATTATTCATATGATTGGTTAGATCATAATTACTTAATTCAAGAATATAAAACATGATTTATATATAATATATATTCAGAATATACATATATAATAAATCAGTAAATGGAAAGAAATACACCGTTCATGGAGACGGTAGTTCGTACGTACGCATGAACGCTGTTTTCGTTTCCTTATTGAATTGAATGGAATTAAGTAGATGACATACATATAAATATAAATAATTCCAGTATCATTATTAGGTCATATATTTCATTAGTACTTATTATATATACTTTATAATCATTCATGAATGGCTAATCATTGAGAATGAATCTCATCGCGTCGTGGAGACGGTAGTCCGTACGTACGCACGAGCGATGATATTGTTCCCATGGTCGTGGAATTGTGTTGAAGTGTATGTATACTATTTAAGTATCAATATCACTTTATAATAATCATATATAGTTACTCATTACACCTTTATACCCATCCTTGTAAGGTGATGGTGGAAAATAGATTACACCACGGCGTGGAGACGGTATTCCGTACGTACGCACGCGCGGTGATTTCCTTTTTCCGTAGGATGGATAGAAGGTTAATTAGAGTTGTTTCATATTTATAATAACATATCAGTATATAAGTAATACTGATGTTATTACTTTATCATGAAACAACTAAAGAAGAAGAAGTTGAAGAAGAAAGAAATTGAAAAGATCGGTAATGGATATTACCTCTTCTTTGGAACGCTTCTTTGAATCCTCTACTTAGGGAACTAAGATTGGTCTTTGAAGAAGACCAGGACCTCTAGGATTATTTTAGGGAAGTGGAGAAGGGATTTTGGCAGGGTTTGGCCGAGCTTGAGTGCTCAAATTGGTGTGAGGAGGAGGGGGAGGAGGTACCCTTTTATAAGGGAGGAGAGGGGCACCTTAGGAATATCTCAAAATATTATTTTACATTAAAGTCAAAATCAGTTTATAATGGTTCCAAAGGGTCTTATTTCGAAGCTAAAGTGGGGATGGGTCGAAATCCTATCATCCAATATGATTTAGACAAGTTTAGGGTATTATGTTAACCTTATCAATTAGATTTAACTCTAAGTTAAATAATTTAACTTTTACCGTGTCTTTTTGTTTTCTTTCACTATATGGTTAATACACTTACTATAACATGCCAAACGAACCCCAAATTGTTTATTATTAATATATATATCCTTATCTAAGTCATTTGGCCGAACCTTAGATTTTTAGGAATAAAATAACAATTAATAATATAATATTTGATTTAAAAACTATTTTGTCTCAATTTTGACACTATTTGATATATGATTTTTGTGAAAGTCATAACAGAATTATATGTTTGAACCAAGTTGTTTAAATCAACACTAATATATCATAGTAACCTATAAAATTAGTGTAATTCATAAAAAGTCTCAAATTACATTCATTTGAGCATTTATAACATCAATTATGTTAATATTTCCTTAAAAGGGTAATTACTGCATCATCGTTGTGTCATAAATAAATTAATTTATTTAAAGTCTAAAAATTATAAATAAAATATCATTATGTAGGAAATCCTTTTAGCTTTCTAATGAATATTTATAGTCGAATTTATCTTATGTATAACCCCATATTAAAAATGTTTTAATTATTAAACTTTGATTTTAACTATTTTAACTATTCATTAAATAAAATAATATTAAATGTCATAATCTAATCCAAGTGGACCTAAATGGTCATATTATATTCATAAGGTTGTTTTTGGTCGAATTACACTTATCCAATAGAATTAGGACATGTGTTAGGGTAATAGTAATATCATATTTACCCTTAGTTACCCTATTTACTATTAACCGTGGTAAAAAAAAGTAAAAAGTTACTATTCACCAAAAATTATTTTCATCTCATTGAACCACATTTTAGTCCTTGATATTAACCGTGTCTGTCGGATTTTCGAAATTCCATTCACAGAAGCGGTAAAATTAAGTTTTATGCAAAATTCAGTTTTTAACCTACCACTTAGTGGTTTCACTATTCATCAAAAATTGAAAGTTTTCAGAAAAATGCCAAAATTTCATCCTAAGCTATATTTCATATTCCGAATTCAAAAATGAAGTCTATTTTACCAAATTCATAACATATAAATTGCATTAATTAATTTTATAATTAAATCCCGCTGTTAAAACAAATAGCGTGTTTTTAAGAAACAATATCTATCAAAAGATTGACACTTGATTATGTCTGGTTTAAATGTGAAATTACATCCAATGACCAACATTGTATTAAATTGTAAAAATATATTCTAAATATACTTTAAAACCACTCAAATTAATGATTTATCACTATTAATTATTTCGATTAAAAAAGTTGTTTTTAATTATAATTTAGTAATTTTCACTATTCATCAGAATATGAAAGTTATCCGAAAAGTACCAAAATTTCACCTTAGGCTAAATTCGATACTCCGAATCCAAAAATTAAGTCCATTTTGAGAGCTAAAATTTCTAAAATTTAAAAAGTGGTTATTACTATTCATAATGGCTAGTTTTAATAATATTTTAATAGCATATCGTTGTTTCGTGAAACTCAGTATTGCGTACTACACACGCTATCGAGGAAGGTTGCGATTGCGTGTAATGCAAGGCAAGTCAAGGATGCGTGTTGTGCAAGCTCCTTTTTGTGTTGCGTACAACACAAGACATTAGTGAAATTAAAAAGAATATTTTTCATAAAATCTTGGGTTGTTACACATAACAAGTAACTTCTCCATCTTTCTTATCTTTCCTGTCCTTTTTCTTATACTTTTATTGAAAATTTCTTTGTCCAGCTATCTTGTTCATTCTTCGAGAAATATTTTCTAGTTCATTTTCTGAGACTTCACCCTCACTAGATTCGGATTGGAGAATAACTTTCTTAGACTTGGATCTGGTTACTCTCTCAGGAGTCTTAGCTTTTATTTGATTTGAAGTTGTTGTAAAAGCAACAGTACCATTTTCATTCTTCTTCTTGATGTTGTCTTCATCTCTCTTCATTCTGGTTTCATGTTGTAGAAGAGTTCCAAAAAGCTCATCAAGAGTAATTTGAGTGACCTTCCTGTTCTCATTTATAGTTGTTCTTTTGGATTCCCACTCATTGGGCATAATATCAATTATTTTATCCACAAGAGCTTCATCATCTAAACCTTTCTCTCCCATAGATTGTAGACTGTTGACGATAGTCATAAATCTCTGTTGAACTTTACAGATAGGTTC
Source organism: Viscum album (assembly GCA_963277665.1). Lineage (NCBI taxonomy): Eukaryota > Viridiplantae > Streptophyta > Magnoliopsida > Santalales > Viscaceae > Viscum > Viscum album. The sequence goes on from OY728125.1 coordinate 226,983,573, forward strand.
TCCATAAGGAAAATTGAATCCATGATATTCTGCTCTAATCATAGCTCTTCAAGTCTCAATCACTTTAGAAGTTCCAAAGTTTGTAACCTCTAACTTCTTCCAGATACAGTTAGCTACTTCACAAGAAGAAATTTGGCTATATATATTTCTTGTCATTGAACAAAGTAAAGTATTGCGTACCTTATAATTGAGTTGATATTCTTGCTTTTCCTGGTTAGTGAAAGTTCTAACTTCCTTGTCAGGAATTTTATAATCTCCGATAAGCATAACAAAGTTATCCACTCCAGTATTGATAACAAAAGTCTTCATACGATCTCTCCAGTACTCATAATCATTACCATCAAAGATTGGTGGTCTTGTAGGATTCAGATTATCAATCGAACCAACATTGACTCCTGCCATACTAGAACAACCCTTGGCACACAAACTTGTTAGTAGCAAAGATTCGTAACAACAAAGTTCAGAATGGGAAAGTTCGGAATGGGAAATTTCGGAATGATAAAGTGAACAAGAAAAACTTATTCGTGAGTATAAGTATTTCAGAAACCTCCTCTGATACCAATTTTAGGATCGAAATAGTGATTTAGATGCTCAATAAACAAGAGGGGGGGTGAATTGTACACTTTAAAAATTCCTTTGTAAGTTTTAAATTTAGTTATGAATAACTATGTTTTCCTTAAGCAAAGGAAAGGGCTATGTTTAACAAAGTTAAACTAAACAAATTCACAACACCTCTAACACCGAATGCAAACTTGGAAAGAGATTCCGAAAGTAGGTTCCGGAAATATGGTTCCGGAAATAGAACCTTAACAAAAGATTACAATATGAGATTCTACCTTAAAGCGTATAGAATCTAAATGAAACAGAGTACAAATAAGGAAGTATAAGAAAGTTATACTTTCCTTATAATACAAAATGCAGCAGAAATAAACAAGTTATAAAACTACAAGTAACAAGATATATGTCTTTTAACCCAAAGAGAAGGTTATCCAACAACCTTGGATAAAGGTCCCTTGATTTATACTTTCAAGCAAGTCTGTCTTACCCTAACCAGGGTAAGCCCTCGATACAAAGATCGGAGTCTCTGTCTTGCTATCCCCGCAAGCCCTCAACTTCAAGGTAGTTGGAAACCTCTGTCTTCCTCGGCAAGGAAGCCCTAGAACTTCAAGTTAGTCGGAAACCTCTGTCTTCCTATCCCCGGAAGCCCTCAAATGTGATCACCAACATTCGGAGTCGCACGAAGCTTTGAGAGTTAATATAAGCCTCTCACTCTAGAAATCACTTCAACAGCATGTATGCACAAAACCAAGTTATTCATCTGTCATCAGTATTCTGTCTCAAGCTCTTTTAAATGAGCTCCTATTTATAGGTAAGGTCAGCCTCCTTCCCAACGGTCATATTTTCCTTAAAGATCGGAGGGACCTGTACACGTGTCACTTAGACAACGGTTAGTTTATAACAAAATAGACGACATCGTTTTATAACAAAACAAGTGTAACAGAATGTACGACATCGTTTTAAAATCTAACTCAAAAGTTCAGAATGAACGCTTCGGAGTGAAGGTTCAGAGTGTAATGAAAATAATATAGAGTAGACAAATTATAGAAGTGTAAGCAGAATAAAAGTTCGGAGTCTAACCAAAATATTTTTCGGAGTCTGAATTAATCCAGAGTGTATAAAACAAAGATAATCAGATTCTGTTTACTAGGTGAATTCAGAATGAGAATTCGGAACGAGAATTCATCATCAGAATTCGTAATGAGAATTCTTTATCATAATTCGTAATGAAAATTCTTCATCATAATTCGTAATGATAATTCGTCATCATAATTCATAATGAGAATTCTTCATCAGAATTCGTAATGAGAATTCCTCATCAGAATTCGTAATGAGAATTCCTCATCAGAATTCGGAATGAGAATTCGTCATCAGAATTCATTGTCGAACTTCATAAGGATTCATATTCTGAGTCTGGAGTAGAACTTAGTCAGAGTTCGTATCCGGAATTCGGAATGAAACTTCCTTACAGTTCTTATCCAGAATTCGGATCCTAAAACAGAATGCTTCATATCAAAGTTTCAACGATTCCGAGAAAATTGAAATGAATCTGAATCTCATACTTAAGAAAAATATGGATGAAAATATGATAAGGATAATTTTTCTTATAAAAGCGATTTTTCTTATAAAATCAATTTTCCTTATAAAAGAAATTTTCCTTATAAAAGCAATTTTCCTTAAGAAAACAATTTTCCTTATAAAAGCAATTTTCCTTAAGAAAACAATTTTCCTAAAGGTAAGGTGTTTGTGATTTTCGAAACAAGAAGGAATGGAAAAGTCATAAGGAAAACCTTATTGACTCAACAGGTCATACTATTCTCTCAGCCTTAGTGGTAACATATACTCTTCTAGAACGAGTAAGGTTGAGAGAACTATCTGATCGTAAAGGCCTTGTCCTATGGAAAAGTGTCTTATATGACGATACATCCTCTGGTTAGAATGTCTATGGGGATGATACTCTTTCATTCTTTGGGCGTATATGGGTCCCTATAGACATCCAGGAGGAGCTGATGAGGGATTTCCATGCCTCGGCATGGGCAGTTTACCCTGGTGTCACAAAAATGTATCAGGATTTATAATGTCAATATTGGTGGCCCAGTATGAAACATTAGATAGCCAGTTTTACCACTTGATGTTCCACTTGTCAGTAGTTGAAGGCAGAACATCAGCATTCGGTAGGGCTTGTATAGCCATTGTCTATTCCTAAGTGGAAATGAGATGATGTTTCAGTGGACTTCATAACTAGTTTACCAAAATCACCTAGTGGAAATGACGCAATGTGGGTTGTTTTTGACCATATGATGAAGTTCGCACACTTCTTACTTGTGCGATATACCTTTTCTATAGAATATATGGGAAGGTTGTACATCAAGTAGGTTGTATGTCTACATGGATCACCTCGTTCTATTGTTTCCAATGGAGATTATTGTTTCACATCATGATTCTGGAAGGAGTTGCATAAGGCCTTGGGTATGAAAGTACTTTTGAGCATGGCCTATCACCCCCAGACCGATGGACAAATGAAGTATACAATTCAGGTGCTATAGGATATGCTCTGTGCATGCGTTCTTGACTTTGGGGGTTCCTTGAAGAAACACATTCCCATAATCGAGTTTGCTTATTACAACATCTTTCAGGTTTCCATTGAGATCGCTTCCTATAAAGCCTTATATGGTAGGCCTTTTCACTCGCCTCTGTGTTGGTTGGAGGCAAGAGAAGCAGTTGTGATAGGCCCTCGTCTCATGCAAGAGACTTCTAAGTAGGTCTGATTGATGAGGAAGTGTATTTTGACAACTCAATCATGACAGTAGTCTTATGCTAATAGAAGTTGGTGACCTCTTGAGTTCGAGTTTGCAGACCAGGTTTTCTTGAATGTCTTGCCCAGGTTGGGGAATATACGTATACAGAAGTAGGGTAAGCTATCCCTGAGATTCGTTGGACCCTTTGAGGTTGTAAAGCAGATCAGACCAATGGCTTACCATTTGGCACTTCATTAGATATACTATTCCATTCCTGATGTCATTCATGTGTCTCAGCTTCATTGATATTTTCTAGACCCATCTTACATCTTCCATCTTGATGATATTGAGCTGGATATGGACGCTTCCTTAGAGGAGTACCAAGTTCTTATTGTTGATTGGAGTGTAAAGACACTCTAAAGAAAGTTAATTCCTCTCATATGGGTGCTATGGCATCATGGTCAGGTACATGATGAGACCTGGGAGTAGGAATATGATATTCAATTGCAGTGACTAGAACAATTTGCTGATAGTACCTCTTTACCCTTAGAAGGGAAACTCAAGGAAGAGTTGCTATAAGGAGGGGAGGTTGTAACGACTCGACTCTTTGACCAAGGTATGGTTTGTTAGTATTTCTTTTTTAATGTCTTATATGGTCCTAATGAAGTTTGTTAATCAATATAAGGAGGTCACAAAAGAATCTGGGGAACTTCCGGAGCCTCGAGATTTGAAAAGGTGAAAGCAGGTTGGGCCGCATAGTTTGTCTGCAACTATGCGACCCAGGCACACGACCGTGCGGCCAGTTTCAAATGGTTGCAGAACCCATCTGTGTGGTCTACATATAGTTAGTGAAACCATGTGCAGAGGCCATACAATGTGTCCAGTGAGGCAATGGGTTATGCACGGCGTGTGCACGGTTTGGGAAACCGTGCTCAAAGACCGTGTGAACTTATAGGAAAGGGGCAGAACCTTGAGCATGGTTTGGAAAAGTATGTGAAAAAACCATGTGAGCTAGTTTTTAAGGCAAATGGACATTTTTTCTCTCTTCCATTTTATGTTCTTTTTTGATCTTTTCTCCTCCTTCCCGTGGATAGACCCTCATTTTTTTCTCCTTGAGCTCTCAAAGCTCTTCTCCTTTAATCTATTGCTACTCCTCCATCTGATGACTGTTTCTCGATCCATCAAAAGCATCGAATAGGCCAAGGAAAGGATAACTGTGAATTCTCCTCCTTCCTCACTAAATTTCTCCATCTATTGCGCTACTTTGATGTAGGCTCATTCACCCTATTTTCATGGTGTTGGACGGAAACTTAGATCTACTTCATTCTGCACTAAATCTGAGGTTGATACTTAGTGAGGCATCATCTACATCCCTAAGGTATGTGGTCACATAGTTTTTCTTTTTATTTTTGGTTGTTTTGTATTTATTTCATCATGTCATGAGCTGGCCTTTGTCGTGATCCCCCTTTGTGTTGATTCCTTCATGTGTAATTAAACCTATCATTATAACATAGGTTAAATGAATCATGTTTATGGGTTTAGAGAACACCCTTTCTTTATACAGACATTTTAGGGGTGTTCCACCCAAATTTTCCATTTTAGGACAATTTTACCAAAATGTCTAATTATGGTTTGTAGTTCCCGGATTGGTTTTTAATTGAATTGGACTTTGTCCTGTGTGTATTTGGAGAGTACCAAGGTTCCTTAGTGGTTCTTAGACCCTTTCGGTTAATAATTGGCCAAATGGCTATGTGAGTATTTGACTTCAATATTTGGACCTTGACACCTTGACTTAAAATGGATTTTATAGGTTAGGAAAATTGGATGATTAGATTTGTAGGTTTGAAAGGATGAGTTTTCCTAAACCTTAAAAGTGATTTAGCTCAAATATAATGGTGTAAAGGGATGTAATGACTTTCCCCTATCATATTTTATTATTAAAGGTGTTTCATAATTGGTTTTCTTGTTTAATTTTAAATGATGTAATATGGTTTGCCTTATGTTCTATAATGTGAATGCTTATGAAATTGGTATTCTTATGACTTACAATGTGAATGTGTGGATGAGAGGCACTCATACCCCATGCCACTTATGAAATGGGTGGGTGGGAGTCATGCTTACCCCACACCATTTATAACCTCTTGTATATGTGGGAAGGATGCATTCTTACCCTGTGCCAGTTATAACCTCAGTGTGGATGGGAGGCATTCCTACCCCATTTTAGTATCTTCTATGAGCATGATGTATTCCTACCCCATGCTATTTATAACCTCTATATGGATGGGAGTCATTTTTACCCCATGATAGTATCTACTATGGGTGGAAGGCATTCTTACCCCACACCAACTACTGTATACATGTATGGATGAGAGGCATTATTACCTTATGCTAGTGATAACCTTTATATATATATATATATCTAGTGATTTGATCATACATACCATCATTTAGCTAAAGAAGGTAGAACTACCAGGTGTCCCTTAAGAACCTGAGTGGGAGGTTGATTGTTTACTATGTATTCATTTACTTCCTTGCTATTAGTTAAACATTGTTTACTTACGAATTCCACTCAGATCACATGTAGACACCATTGGTGGTGGACTACTGAGATTTATCTCACACCCTACTTAGGCCGCCTTTGGCACATGAGAAGATTATTTGCCTACAGGTATGGATAGTGGAAAACCCCACTCTTCTAGCTATTGATTCTTACTCATATTTGGAACTTTGGAGCAGAGGACCAGGCTTAGGCTCAAGAAGCTATGGAGAAACTTTTGGGATTTTGTTTAATTTTGTAAATTGTATTAGTATGTCGGCTTATTGTTTAATATTCCCATTTTTTACTAGAATTCCATGCATTGATATCTATATCAAACACTACCTATGGGGATTTTGTTATTGTTTCTGACGCTTTCCTTGGATCGTTCACATCTACCTATCGAGGATGCGCTGATTTTTTTTGCCCCACATTCCCAATTCACAAAGGCGGGTGGAATTCATCGCTTCTTGAGGGATGTTTTATAGTTGATTGAAATGGGATGATGGGATATCGACCTCTCCTTTCAGGGATTTCTTCATGAAACTGGTTTCCTAGTCCAGGTATCCCTTAATGATTAAGAAGTTTTTTGTGAAAATATTCCCGGTTCCATATCTTTGTGGACGCTGGTTATTTACATAGCTTCTGATAGGACATTCCTAGGTGGGTCAAGTAAGGGTATCAACCTTAGGTCAGGGGAGTAGTCACGTTGGGCATCGCTGGCATGTCTGGATGCTAAAACACTGGTACATTTGAATTTATTCCCCTTATGAGAGGGATTCTCGAGGGCACGGAATCTCGAGGAATCCCACATAGAATGTGGGCAATTATATTTCGGGCATGTATTTTAGGTTTTCAATGGATTCCCATGTTTAGCACAGGGTATTCCATAATTTTAATATCGTGAAGAGATGGATCGGACTGATCAGATTACTGATGAGAGTGGATCAGGTGGGTACATCCCTAGGAGGATGCACCTGGAAGGTTTACCGGATGGATGTATAAGAACACCCAATCAGGATGGACCCAAGGTGATGTGTATCATAAAGGAAATATGTCACACTGTGGAGGTATATCCCAAAAAGGAAGTGCCAGATTGATGAATCAGAACACCCAATGAGGACAGACCCAGGGTGGTGTGTCCCAAAAAAGGAAGATTTCACACCGTGAATGCTGATCGGGACACCACTGAGGGTGGATCAGGGATGGTGCATCCCAAAGAGGGGGATCCAATGCTTACCATTGGTTGGGATTGAACCTCATGGAGTCTTCCTACATACCCTGTGTAGAAGACAGGGATCAAAACTCACATAGTTCGAAGGGGTGAGGCATAGAATTGGGGTGTACACAAGGGACAATAACTCTAAGACATGCTGGGGTTTACGTATAGTTAGCTACCCTAGTGATTCTAGGAGAAACGAGGAAGTGGGTGACATGATATCACCGGGATGTGGCATCCTAAGTAAAACTTGGATGGGTGATGGATGATTTGATGATGTGGATGAGATGAATTAGATGAAACCAATGTAGATATGATGGTGATGTTGGGATTAAACCTCGGGGAGGTTTCCTACATATCCCTGTGGATGGGAATCAAAGAACACATAGTTTGGTGGGCCGATGGGACACCTGAGGAGGCAGACTGTGAGAATGGAGTGCATGGATTGGGGACCCGAAGGAAGTAGAACCTACGGTTTATGGCATGATCTTCCCAAAACACTCAAGGGAGAGACCAGGATGAGACATAGATGATGGTCTTGAACCTCGGGAGGCTTCCAATGTACCTTGCTCAAAAAGGGAAAATATCAAAGTCTACATAGTTCGGGAATGGGGCACAGATTCAGGGTGTACCCAAAGGACAGCAACCCAAAGACATGGTGGGACTTATGCGTGGTTATCATCCCATTGCAAGAGGGACACTCTTGGTTGGAATAGTATGGTTTGATTATGGGGCTTATTCATGGTTAGCTACCTGGGAACTAGTTTGACACCCCTAAAGGTAGGATCAAGTATATGGGTCCCAACAAAGGGTACACTGAAGTTTACCAGTGTTTGGGGTTGAACCTCAGGGAGGCTTCCTACATACCTTTCTCAAAATGGGGAAAAAGATCAAAACCCACATTGTTCTAAATCTAACAGTTTAATTTCATGTGGGATGGAAGTGTCATACAGTTTAACATCATTCGGGATGAGGGTGAACCGACGTGAAGTGTTCGGGGATGATGGGTGATGGGCTTGAAGCTTAGAGATGCTTCCTACGTACCTTTCTTGAAAAGGGCATAGATCAAAGTCCACATAGTTTAGTAGGATGGGGGATGGGGATTACACACTAAGGCAACCCATGATAATTTCATTATCGATGTTTACTCTAAATCCATATGATTCATGTTCGATGTGAGAAACAAGAGGCAACAAAGACCTGATGATCACGTCATGAAAGGTGCATCCGTGAGGAATGGGTTGTGGCTTACGTGTAGTTAGCGGCCCAAAGAAATGAAGGTGGGAACCTACTCCAAGAGAGAAGCCTAAGTAGGGGTCTAGATGTATGAGGAGGATATGGCCACCATAAATGGAGCACCCACTAAAGGGGTGTCGGGGCTTACGCAAGGGATGTCCAAGACACACATGGAGACAAAGCGTAGCGGGAGAGGAAAAGTGAGAGGGTGTTGGTGCACATCCCCTTAATGGTCTCCATGGGATTTTAACTCATGCGGGGATTATCATTTAACGTCGTGTGTTGAGGATTTGGATGCTTGGCTGCTTAACATACTATAGCTCAGATGATGAGGATTCACTCCTTACCCCTATGACTTACATAACTGGTGCACTTTAACCCTTGGTGAAGGGAAGGCACCAGAAATGTCATATCGAGATGGGTTTGTGGTGTGATCCATTGATGGGATCATGTTAGCATGGATATGCGAAGAAGAAATAGTGATTAGCGTGCCTATGCGAGAAATCATGAGGCAAAGCAACGCAACATGAATTACTGCCCAAGGGACTTTGAAATCACTTCGTACAAGCCTAGAGGGTTTCACGGGAGAAGGGTTTGAGAAGTAAGAGGCCTCACAGAGAGTGTCTTTGCAAATCTCAGGGGATTTCACAGTACAGGGGCTCGTATAGCTCATGGGATTGCAAAGCACAGGGGCTCACAGAGCACATGGCTTCACAGAGCTCATGGGTTCTCAAAGCATAGGGGCTCGTAGAGCATATGGATTCATAAATCTCATGGTCTTGCAGAGCATAGAAGCTCATAGAGTATATGAATTTGCAAATAGAAGATCTTTGGGAAGCATAGTGTCTCAGCCTAAACATGGAGTACACATGTTTTTGGAGGGTTCTTCGCAAAGCTTGGGTGCTTTGAGAAGTCCCAAGTACCCGAAGGGGTCTTCTTCATTTACGATTTCTAATAGGATTTGCAAGGGGGGTCCCTTATTCAAAAAGTGGTAGATCTGATCAAAGGAAAAGGGATTTATCAATTCTCATGTACCTTGGATGATTCATTTTCCCAGTTGGTTCGCAGAACAATGAAAGCTTCACGATTTAGGAATTTAGAAGATGAAAGGTAGGGGTCTTAATCCTTTGGAATGGGGGGGCCAGGTATTTATAGGTTCCAGGGGGCACGATGGTATTAGGGTGTTCCACTAATTAACTTGCGCTCTGCCATCGGAGGTAGATTTCATCAATTTTCTCGAAGTTGTGAAGTCAACTGTCATCCCCTCCATGGCACAGAGGCTTCCTTTGTTCCCTCTATAGAGGTCGTAGAGGCTTCTTTAAATTTCTAAATACTCATGGAGGTGACCTTTCCTCCCTACATGGCACAGATACTTCCATCAGTTTCATCGTACTCATGGATTCAACCATCAATTTTCTCTGTAATGGGCATAGATAAGGCCTCGGCTTTGCACTGGTCGCAGTGCTGAAGGGCTTTGTGAGGGTTCATCGCAAAGTTGCACCTTTGGTTCCACTTAGAGTCCTTTGCTTATTTTTCCCAAAATACACATATTTTAGTGCCAAAAATCCCCCCCCCCCTCAGAATTGGATCCGAGGAGAAAATGAGGGTTTTATTCTGAGGGTATATGGCCAAAATTTAGGCAGATCGCAAAGCGGAAATGTGATGAGGACGTGAAAAGCGTAGGATGAGAGCATCATAAAGCTCAGGGGTCATCGCCTATAAATAGAGGATGAAGACCCCTCTTTTTTCCACACCTATTTCAACATCTTCTTGCATAAGATATTGATTTGTGAAGCTCCATGAACTCTGCTATTGATCTTTGTGAACCATGTTCTTTTTACTCTGCACCGCACAGTGAGTCCTTAGAATTTTTGATCGTTCACTCTAAGAGTTTTGTTTGTGAGATCTACGGTAGAACTCTATGACCGATCTCTATGATTGAGATTTGAGATTTAACTTTGTGATCCATAAAAAAAAATACTAATGTCTTTGGACAAAATTTCCAACCAAGAAGCTGCTCGGGGGGTCCTTGTGGATGCTTCCTGAAGGGAAGAGATGGAGGATAAACTGGGTATCAGGGAATATGTGTGAATCCATTCAGATCATGAATCACTGGTGGATCTCTTATCAGAAATCCAAAAGAACTATCCTCTACATAAAATAATACATATGTACAGCCTTGGTCTGAGGGGTGATGTTGTTATCCCTAAAGCAAGTAGGGATGAACTAGTTTACTAGTTCAGGAGTATGCCATGTCTGCTCCAGTGGTTTAGGGATGTCGACGATCATACATGGGAAGACCGTATCCTTGTCAATGATGACTACCTATACAACCATGTCAACGGTGTTGATGGGAAGGTGTTGCAGTAAGAGGTATCTCCCCCAGAGTACCAAACCATCCTCAAGGTGGCTTTTGGGAACCCGGAGAAGGGGTGGACTGATTATTGGGACCTAGTCTAGGGTGGAAATTTTATGAAGTATTGGGCCTAGACTTACTGGGTTTGTGAATCCTATGATAAATTTGAGGCATAGTTGAAGCGACTAGGGATATATGAAGCTGCGTGGGCCTCCTAAGTCCACATTTATCATCCAAAATACATGATTCCAGAGTTGCTGAGAAGGTGGTCTCTGAGGACCAACACTTTTCATCTTCACTATGGGGAGGTCAGCATCAGCCTCTGGGACCTTCATAAGATCTCAGGGATTCCAATACTAGGGGTGATGTATGACGAGTTCCTACTTACAGATAATACATGGGAGGATTCAGAGAAGATGCCATGACTGGTAAATGCATTGATGGATCTGATGTTGGTCAAGGATAAGCAATCAGTGAGGGATGTCCATTTCAAGTTGTGGTTTAATCATTTCATAAACGCCCCACCAAAGCATGCTGTTGAAGGGGAGGAGGTGCCCAGGAAGCTACCAGTCAGGCCTCCCACCTTTCCAAAGGGAGCCCAGCATAGTAAAGAGAATTCCTATTGGTGAACCCTAGAGTACAGACAATGGAAGCTATGGGGGTACAGTGTCAAAACCGAGTAGCAACCAGTGATTAGGATGGATGGGTTTATCTCTATGCTTATCTATAGATGGATGTTGCTGGTCAGGGACACAAACACGAGTGTGTGACCGATCACATTCATTATGACGTCTGTTCTAGAAATGGGGAAGCATGTCAACTTGGGGATCCCAGTGTTGGGAAAGCTGTAGAAGGTGTTGCAGCACATTAGTGAGGGAAAGAAGACACATAGGGTGTGCGTACTGCTCCATCTTTTGTATTGATGGATAGCGGTGCACATGGGTTTCTATGAATATCTGAATCCTATTTCCCATCCTGGATCAGACTTCCAAATATCTATTTTGAATGCAGTGTGGAGCTTTCCAACCAAGTTGACTCCACCACGGGTGTTGAAAACAGTCTGTAAGGTGGATGAATTAAACTTCCATCCATTTATATTGCTAACATGTGTATTTACTGATGAAGAGTAGGGAATTGAGGATCATCGGTCCTATCTCCTATCCTTCTGGAGTGGAGTTCTGGTGGAACGGATCGATCGCGAGCCTATCTGCGAGCCGTAAACCCCGCACCGCTTTGCAAGGCAGTTCCAATTCATGCAAAGTTTGAACCTGAAATTCTACCAAGGAGTATGCCATGAGGACCATCCATGTGTGATGAGGAAGATGTGGCTTATGTTCACATGGGAGGATGAGAAAATGGGGAATGAGTTGCCCCTGCTCATAGCTTTCTACGGGATAGTTAACAAATATTCCAAGATCTAGGAGGCAGCCTATCGAGGGGAAATGTTAAAGAGATGAACCGTCCATGCTGGTGGTGGGGTGCCTCTTTAACATCGAGGTTGAGGTCGGAAACTGGAAAGAAAATGTCGTGATGGTGGGGCTGCAGTAGTGACGAGTCAAACAACTCCAGGACCTGCACTGAGCGTGAGGCAAGCAACAGTAGTGGACCCGGTGGTCCCTGATGAGCAGATCCAGTAGGGAGGGAATCCACCCAGGGGGTTCCACAGGATATCCACCCAGGATCCTAGGAAGAAACTACGCCACATAGACATGCTTGAGGGTGTTGTTTTTTCAAAGGCTTGGGACACATGGGACGTCAACAGACATTTCCCCAATCCTTTCTAGATGTGGAGCCACCTTAACCATATTGGGATGGATCTGTCAGAGATTTTACATGCTAAGGCTAGCTTTCTGGTGTCTCAAGTGAAAGGGGAGTGATACATCACTAAGCTAGAGGACTTTGTGCACTCTCAGGGTACTCCATGTCCAATGACGGGCCGAGTGAGAGTACTAATTAACCAAACAATACCACCATAGTTTTCCACTACAGAGTTGAGGGAGAGCTTCCCCTTATCTGAGGAATCAAAAGAGTCCTCTGGGGGGAAGAGGCTGGCAGAGGGATCCCTTTAGAGGAAGGTGAAGTTTCAACCTCAGTGTTGGAAAAGTTTACCAAGGCTCTTTAGGTAAACCCCAAACCATTCCACTTTGGTCCTCATTCAGATCATCTAGGATTTCTCAACTAAACTTTACCTTGTTCTGGAGAACCTCATACATAAAACTCGTTCTCTCCTGATAGTAAACATAGATTCAAGGTCTTCACCTCGAACAATTATGATTGTAGAATCTATAAAGCTTGAGAAACCTAGGGTGGTTCTCTCAAAATCTTTAGAGTTCCCAACCATGAATGGGGGGACACATCCTAGGATTTCAACAGTAGCAGCTCAAGGGAGACCAATTATTGGATCTTTGTAAGTTCTCTCCTTCATAGAATCTGTAATTGTTGTTCATTGAACCCGGACAACTGACATATGTGTATTTCTACATGCACAGTTCTTCAAATGGTGTGGGGCGCCCTAGCAAGGATGGTTGGGGCTCTTGGCACTCCTTTTCCAAGGGGAACACCGATGGTCATGGAATCAGACACTCACTCTAACCAGATTAAAGTGATCATGGCAACATATAGGACTGATGGTGGGACATAATCCAAGATTATCAAGGTGGAATCCAGGGAAGAGGATCAATTTGATGACATGGAACCCAACCTGTCCTATAAGACACTCGAATATGACCCTACTGGTGAATTTCTTGAGGAGTTCCTAGTATATGAACTTGTCGACCCAGAGGACTGGGATGAGACTGCTTTTGATGAAGAGGATAGCAAGGTTTTTCATCGCCAGTCTTAGAAACTAATCAATCATTTCATCAAGGAGACCCCACAAGAAGAGTGGATAATCCAAATGGGTAGAATTTGTTCCCGGATGCGCGAACTATGTGCCAGAGGAGTGGATGCCTGAAACCCTCATATTCTCACCCAAGATTATATGAAGTAGAAGATATGGGAACATGATTGTGGCCTCGGCATCAGCTGGTAGTGGAGGAAGTCTGTCAATATCAAAAAACATTAAGAGGCTGAACAAGAGATTCAATGCTTAAGGGTGCAGTCGAACGAACATTATTATTTCCTCACTACACAATCAGAACTCATATCGCGATTGAAGGCATTGTTGATAGAGTTCGAGGAACAGATGAGGCGATTATCCCAATATATGGATATTATCTGAGCTAATGAGGATCGGGAATGGATCAGGGTCGATGAACTACACCCCATTTCTATCGAAGAGAATCAGGAGGTTAATAGGCAACAAAAAATCTTGGATGTCACACGCTAGAGAGTGGAGGAGCTGGGATGCTCCATTGAATAGGTCAACCCATCTATCAAAGGGGTTAATCCACGGGGTCTATAATCTTCAAAAAGTCAAAAATATAATTTCACGCTTGCTTGTTTATTTTGGTTACGTGCATGAGTCCCATTATCTTATTTGATTAATTCAACTCAATCGTATCTCTAAAATATCTAGCGATCAATCCCTAATCTCATGTGGTTCGTGCCCAGTGTGAGAAATAAGGGATGATCGCATAAATATTTCTCTTACATATGAGAGCACCAACCAATCACTGTACATCCAGGGTCTGAATGAAAACTTAGAGTTTCTAGGAAGAAAAATGGAGGGTCCATGGTTAGAGAGATGAATTCTCAAAATAGCCAAACTGCCCTCTCCCAACATGCTCTAGCACACGAGTGGGATAATTCTAGGGGTGTTGGAATAAATATGAACAAAGGGAAATGAATAATATGAATTAAAATACCCAAAATTCAGAATGTAGTGAGGATGGTATGACGACAAAGGATAGTTGTTGACCAGATTCAAAACATATCATCCACATCACGTTAGCCTAAAATGGGAACAAAAAAACAAGGGCCAACCACTAACCGCATTATAAAACATGGGGCCAAACTCAAAGTTTCATTCGATGTCCTTCAGAACATTAGCCCAGGACGGCAGGTGTTCCTTAAGGCCAAGCATCCTAACCATTAGGGGGTTCCTTCATATATGAAAGGGAATGAGGATCTGAATAAGGGGTATTCAAAGTTTGGGGTGGAGTGATGAGTTGTTCGAATGGAGTCCAACACACTTGAAATTATGCCATTGTGATGAAAGCACATTGGGTGAGCGTATCAATCTGAATCGAGATCAGGCCTACTTCTGGGAGGGACCTCTATGGAGAGGACCTAAGATGGTCTACAGTTTTACATCGTGTAAGTGGGAAAGATGAGCGTGCAATTTAGCATCATGCAGTGAGGACGATGCATAAATAGTTTAATGCCATATGATCAGGATTTTGCACTTAGTTTAAGGTCGTACTGCATGTATCCTACAAAAAAATTTAAAATCATGTCACGTGGACTAGGAACCCCTAGTTTTTGGTCATAGAGTTCAGACCATGATTAGGGGAAAAGAACCAGGAATTTTAACTGTCCCAGGGCTATGCCCGAGGTGAAATTCCTGGGCATCCCTACATATCCCATAAGGATTAGAATCAATCCAAACATAGTTCTTAAGAACAGCATTGTCAGAGACCATCGACGGTAGGGGAAATCCTCTCTAGCAAGGGAGATGATGCATCCCATAATTATCCTGGGGCATCCTGAACATATTCAAGGTAGGGCCACAATTTAAAGTCATGCATCAAGGAAATGGGTACCCCAAAGGAGAAATGTATGGTGTGGTTCATAAGCTGACGTGAATGGGTACTAGAGAGGTCCTCACCACATCGCACGGTTTTGAAAGGGATGTTGGGGCTGAGAATTCCAAGACAGGGAGTTTACGATTCAATTGGATTGACCCGAGAATCAGATGCCTGAATGTATCTATGTATCCTGTAAGGGTAGGAATCAATCCTTACGTAATTATTTGTATTATGAATAGTTTAACATTGTGTGGTGAGGAAGATAGTGTCACAGTTTATGGTTTTATGGTAAGACCAATGGGTCACACCATCTCGTATATAGATATTACCCCACCACAACCCCTAAGCCTGCATGAGCCATTCTCAGTTATAGGAAAAAAGGAGCTTTGTTAATCCTTCCCTGTCTAATGAGAGTGTGAAACTATGGAAAGGAAATGTTGGGTGGTTAAAATATTAGATGAACTAACATTCATACTCGACTCATGTGAATGCGCGGATTTACAACACTGGGGGTGTCAAGGATCCGTAAAACAAAAAGGGGCATTAAGAATGTGATTCACAGCATCCGATATTTGGGACATAATGGGAGAGGCATGACGATGAAGGATAATTGTTGATCATGTTAGAAACACAGCATCCATTTCACCTTATCCTATAATGGGAATAAGAAAATGAGGGTCAACCGCTGACCAAATTTTCTACATGGAACCTATCTCGTAATTTCATTAAAAAACTTCTAGAACGTTGGCCCAAGACTGTAGGAGAGCACTGAGGCCTAGAATCCATGTCATTTAGGGGGTCTATTTAGATTTTAAAGATAATGAAAACCCAAATGAAGGAATGTTCATAGTGCGAACACCATCCATGCAGTTTAAGCGTCATGTAGGATGGGCGCAAGGAGTGGTAATCTCAAAGAAAGTACATCACGTAGTTATTATAAACCCGGTATGAATGAGGACCGAAGAAGGCTTCACCACACCATGTACTTTTGGGAGAACCTAGGCTAGAAGGGGCTTGGGAGGTGAAATTGGTTGTGACTGGGCCATAGACAACAATTTTGGGTATCACTATATATCTAATAAGGACGATAATCAAGCCACACATAGTTTTTGTAGGTGGTCTAGCATGAGGCCAATACCAAAAGGGAACTATATCCTCTTTTAAAGAGGAATATCTTAATTGTTACATAGTTTGACATCATTCAAACATGGACGTTAAGAATCTTAGTTTAAGTTCGTAGAGATCAAACCATAAGGTGCCCAGTTTAATGTCATGTGCATGGGACATGCTCGTGCAGTTTATCGTCATGTGGTAAGGAATATAGAAGATGGAGAGATTTTAAAGGGGGTGTGTGGTGTGGTTATTGAAAACCCAACATGAATGAGGACAAAGAATTCCACCCCAAACCACGCACTTTTGAATGAATACATCTGATTCAAAGTCATAATGGCTATAATTTATGATCAATGTTCCTAGTTTAAGGTCATAGAGTTCAAATCGTAAGGTGTAGAGAGGTGTGGCATAGCACCATGGGGAAGAACCAATGTGGGTAGGATATAATAAATCCATACTATATTACACCTTTCTAAGAAGAAAGGACCCAGACCCAAAACAAGGAGACATACAAGGTTCACAAATCTATGGCTGGACCCGAAGGCAAAGTGCCCGGGCGTTGCTACGTATCCCACAAGGGTGAGAATCAATCCACACGTAGTTATTAAACATGGAATGTAAAAAGTCCAATGCCAGAGGGTCAATTTCTTGTTGAATGAATACATCATATGGCTGGGTAGTTATCAGCACACAACCTAGATTAAGAAAACATATTTTAACATCATACGATGATGACATAAGAGATTTTAGTTTATAGTCATAGATTTCAGACCAAATGGAAAGATTCCCGAATAAAAAATATGTAACGCAGTGCCATAAAGCAACCTAATGTGAATGGTGACAAGATAGTCCACACTGCACCGTAGATTTCCAAAAGAATGCACGCAATTTAAAGTCATGATGCATAGAATAAGGGACCAGATCTCCCAGTTTAAGGTCATAGAGTTCGGACCAAAAGGAATTGTAGTTATTCCATGTTGGCATAAACCTTACCCAATTCCCTAAGACCACATGATCTATGCTCGGTTTGGGAAACAAGGGTTTAGAATATCTTTACAACACATGGAATACTCAGTAGGGGAAGAAGGTGTGGAGTCGAAGATGACCCCACGATGTTGATTCATCCTCTTAATGTGCAAAGTTGCATGGAGGGATAACACCAAGGGTGTTGAAATTCCACATAAACATGATGGAGTGGAAAGGGATGTGAATCATGAGACCAATATTTAGGGCATAATGGGGGTAGAAAAATGATGAAGGATAATTTTTGATCGTGTTCGAAACATAGCATCCATATCATGTGACCTGAAATGGGAACAACAAAAGAGGGTCGACCGTTTACCAAATTCTCTACACGAGACCTATCTCATAATTTCGTTTTAAATCCTCTGGGATATTGGCCCAAAGCGGTAGGTGAGTCATAAGGCTGAGCATCCATACCATTCGGGGGTCCTTTCGGATGTGAAAGGTGATGGAAACACAAATAAAGGGAAATTTGAATAATGGAAAAGGGATGAAATCATGTCCACATAAAATCCAACATTCTAATTCCTAGACCAAAGTGCATCTTAGTATGTTAGTGAGGCATAAAAAGGGACGATGGGTCCAGTTAAGGGCGAACGACTCGAGGAGGTTAGGGAGGAAAAGGGGAAAATGTATTGATGAGCATGGGGCTAGACCCAAAGACTAAATGTTCTAGTGTTCCTACATATTCCATGGAGATGGGAATAAATCCACACATAGTTCTTGAATTCTGTGTAGTTTAACATCATGCAGTAAATATGTGAGGGGTAGAGGTTTCTCAATAAAAACATGTGTGTGGCATGGAAAAATAACCCAATGTGAATGAGGACAAAAGAAGTACAAATACAACACCATTCACAATCCCAGGATAGAACCCAGGACAAGGGGCCGAGAGAGATAATAGAATATTCTGAGGCTAGACCTGAGGACAACATGTTCGTGCATTCCTACGTATCCCACGAAGATGGGAATCAAACCACACATAGTTCTTGAAAATCTGTGCGGTTTAACATCATTCAATAAGGATGAGGAAAAATGGGAGGTAGATCCCTGAAGGGAAGTACTTTGTATGATTATTATAAACCTGATATGAATGAGGACCCAAAAAGTACACTCTACACCATGTGCTTCTAACAGTGTTCAGGCCAAGGGGCCGAAAATTTGGTAAGATTTGAGGTACCTAGGGTTGGACCCGAAGATGGAATTCTTGGGTATTCCTACATATCCCATAAGGGTGGGAATCAAGCCACGTGTAGTTCTTAAAGATATTTTCATGCAGGTATGACTCGTGCATCGAAAGAAGAGTCATTTGATGGATCTTGTTTGGTGTTTTCTTTAGTGTGGATGTTTTTTTGGAGCAACAGACCCAAGATGGAGAATCCGAACATTTCTGCAGGAATCAATTTGTATGTAGTCCTTGAAAATAGCATGGTAGATGAACAATGTCATACATGGTTCCCTCTCAATCTAGGACACCACAATGCGGTGTCGATTTTTCATCGTACGGCCAAAACAATAGTGTCACAGTTTGAGGTCATATGATAGGACCAACCCATTCACTTTAACATCGTGAGGAAAATACACAACAGTTTAAAGTCATGTGGGAACAAGAATCATAGTTTAATGTCATATGGTTTGTATGCATGTGAAAGAACAAGGTTCTAAAGGGAATTAGCATGGCGTGGTAAAGCATACTTGACATGAATGGGGACAAGAAAACTCCACACCACACCACACATAATCCCAAGGGGGGGACCTCAAGACAAGGGGATAGAAAAGATAAAAGGACCTAGGGTTAGACCCAAAGATGAAATTTATGGGCATTCCTACATATCCCATAAGTATGGGAATCAACCCACACATAGTTCTTGAAATCCATGCATTTTAACATCATGCTGTAAGGATGAAGTTGTAAGGGTCGATCTCTAAAGGGTACACTTGACATGGTAGTTGTAAACCTGACATGAATGAGGAAAAAGAATTCCCATTGCACCACACACTGCAAGTAGAGATCTCAAGACAAGGGGACAAAAAGGAGGATGAACTTGGTGATGGACCCAAAGACGATATGTCTAGGAATTTCTACGTATCCCATGAGGATGGAAATCAAGCCACACATAGTTATTGAAATGATGTACAGTTTAACATCATGTGGTAAGGACGATAGAATATGGGGTTCTAAAGGGAGTGTTCATGGAGTGATAAATCATAACTGACATGAATGAGTATAGAAGGATTCCAAACCACAACACATGCAATCCTAATAAAGATATTGGTCCAAGAGGTCGGAAAGGTAAAGGGACCTGAGGTTGGGACATGGCCGAAAGGTCTGGGCATCTCTACATATCCCATACGGATGGGAATAAATCAATATGTAGTTCTTGAAATTTCATTCCATTCAACATCATGTGGTAATGACGTAAAATATCTTATTTTATGGTCATAGAGCCCAGACCGTAGATGCCCAGTTTAATGTCGTGTGCATGGGAAAAAAGGGCAGAAAATGGTGAATCATCACGCACAATATTTGGAAGACCATGGGGATGGTGATAATTATAGAGGATAACTGCTGAACATGTTTGAAATATAGTACCCATGTCATGTGAAATGGAATGGAAACAGACTATTGAGGGTCGGCCGCTGACCATATTCAAAACACGGGACCTTTCTCATAATGTCGTTCAAAATCCTCTAGGGTATTGGCCCAAAATGGTAGGTGATCTAAGGTGGCATGTGACCCAGCCGTTAGGGGGTCCTTTCAGATATGAAAGATTATGGAGGACCAAATGAGGGTCATTCCTGAAGTATAGTGGCACCCATGCAGTTCAACATCTTATGGTAAGAAAGAAAAAGATCTTAGTTTAAGGTTATAGAGCTTGAACCATTTTTTCAGTTTATCTTCATATAGGATGAGTGTTGGGTGTTTTACATCCTTTATCCAAGATGGATCATGTAGTTTAACTTCTTGCGGTAATGACATAAGTAGGTATTCTTAAGAGAAATACTACTTGAGTAACTTGTCATTGGTTGGAGGAGTAATAAGCTCACCATCCATAGTGACTAGATAATATGTGTCATTGGGGTAAACCTTGTGAATGATGAAAGGTACCTCCCATTTGGGTTCAAGATTTAGTGGCTTCTTACTGGGTATCATTGGCATTCTTAGATCCAACACTGTGTCACCTTGAAGGAAATAATGTAGATGAACTTTCTTTTTGAAATCCCTAGCTATCTTGTTCTGATGCCTCTTTAGATTGTGCAAGGCTCAAATCCTATTCTCATTGAGGTCCTCTAGTTCAGACATATGGACTTTTACTACTCTATATGACATCTAATGATCATAAATGGTTGTACGGAGTGATGGAAATAGAATATTGATGGGAAGGAGTACCTTTGTTACATACACTAAGGAATATGGAGTCAGCTGGGTGGAATTACAATTCATTGTCTAGTAAGCCCATTGAGCATTGGGGAGCTTGTTCGGCCAACTTTTCTTGTTCTAACCAACCAACCTCTACAATAAGTTATATAGGGTTTTGTTGAAGGCCTTAATATTCCCATTCTCTTGTGCATGATAGTGAGAGGTATGATTATAATAGATGTTGTACTTGGCATACAATTTCTTCAATTCAGCTGACTGAAAGTCAATGTTGTTATCAGTGAGAATGGTGTGAGGGACTCTAAATCAGTGGATGATATTGGATCTCACAAAATCAATGATGGAATGGGCCTTGACATCATTGAGTGGAACCACCTCTTCCCACTTGGAAAATATATCCGTAGTGGTTAGGATGAATCTACACTGGCGAGCTATCATCGATGGATATGGTACCACAACATCAAGTTGCCAGAACACAAAGGTCCAAGAGTACTTGGTAGTATGGAGAGGATCTGGTGGCTGATGTAAAAAATTAGCATGTATCTAGAATGTGTGTAACCTCTTGGAAAACTTGATACGGTCATGGATCATGGTGGACCATAAATATCCTAACCTTCGGATCTAATGAGAGAGTTTTGGCCCTACTTGATGAGATCCATAGGAACTGGCATAAAATTCCTATGTGACCTGGGGAATCTCACCTCCTTGAATGTAGAGGAGGAGAACTACATCAAACCCACATTTTTAGTGGATATTCTTAAGGCTGGGTGAACTGCACTGCATGCCAACAAATTCATTTACGTTTGGCTCTATCTGTCGAGATACCACCATGTTGGAGGTACTCAATGAAAGAATTCTTCTAATTAGGGGTCTCTTATATTGCAGTAGGAGGACTCAGGGGTCCTGATTTGGACGCACTGATGGTATGATGACTTACCTATTGGCTATTAACATCATCCATAGTGATAGTAGTGATGACTCTCTAATGCACCGCATGAATGATCAAATCCTCCAGGTCGAGCTCTGAAAGAGATGCGGCAAGGCTGGCCAAGGCATTGGCTCTACTATTCTATGACTGGGGAACATGACTGATCTCTAGTAGAGAAGGGAATTGGTCCATCAATTAGAGAGTGCGCTCTAGAAAAGGTGTGAGCTCTAGCTTCTTAACAACATAGTCACCATTGATATGTTTGATGACTATCTTGGAATCCCCCTTCACATGTAGGTGAGGAACATTAATCTTGAGGGTTAGCTCGAGGCCAGTGAGGAGAGCCTGATATTCCACTTCATTGTTGATGCAACCTTCTAACAACAAGAACAAATAGGGTAGGACAGCCTATGCAGGTGTGAGGAAGACAATACCTAGGCCTACCCTATTGATTCTAGGATTATTGAGTATTATTCATATAGGGATTTGAGAAACGCCATCAAATTGAATATTCCAACATGGAATAGCCTGTTCCACTGAGAGGATTTTCTTATCGGAGAAATCATAATCCAAAGACTGCTCTGTGGAGGTTGGATGGGCAGATAGAAATTCTTCTAGCACCTTCCCCTTGATAGCTTTCTAGGGGAAAAAACTAATGTAAAACTATTAAAGGATTACTACCCACCGGTCTAGAATACCTATTAACATGGGATGATTCAGTATGTACTTTAGTAGATCCATGCGAGACACTAGTTGTATCTCATAGCGCTACAAGTAATGTCTCAATTTCTTCACTGTGAATACTAGATCAAGGCAGCTCTTCTCGATAGAGTAATATTTGGTCTTTGTATCGAGGAGTATGTGGTTGAGATAATATAAATTATTCTCTGTTCCTTAATTATTCTTCTGGGTGATAAGGGTACTGAGGGATCATTCCAGTGCGGTCACATAAAGGACCAGTGGATTCCCGGAGATAGGCGACATCAGAACTGGAGGTTGTAGTAGATACTGGTTGATTTCCTCAAAAGAGTTCTGGAACTCCCCATCCCATTGATAATTATCACCTTTCTTCATGAGCTGGGAAAAGGTCTTACACTTGAATTCTGGATTTGTGATGAATCGGCATATGTAGGCTAAGTGGCATTGAAATCCCCACAGTTCCCAAAGGTTTCTTAGAGGAGGAATCTAGATGATAGCCCTAATCTTCTTTGGGTCAATCTTGATGCATTTGTATCTAATGATAAAGCCAAGAAAATTTATGGAGGTGACCCCGAAGACACATTTCAAGGGGTTTATCTTCAGGTGGCGGGAACAAAGGAAGCCGAACACTTTCTCAAGATCTCTGAGATGGTCTTAGCACTGGTGGGGCTTAACCACCATATCGTCCACATAGCATTCCACCAATGTCCTAAGGGTCGACTTGAATATGTGGCGCATGGAACGCTGATAGATGGAAACTATATTCTTCATACTAAAAGGAATTACATGATAGAAGAGGGTACCTTGGGGTGCCCTGAAGGTGGTGTATTCTTCATCCTCAGAGGCCATTTAGATTTGATCATATCTAAAATACTCATCCATGAAGGAAAGAGCTTGGAATCCATTGGTAGCATCGATCAATAGATCTATCTCAAGGAGGGAAAAATCATATTTTGGACAGTGATGATTGAGATCCCAAAAGTCAATGCAAACTCTAATATGTCCACTCTTTATCATGATGGACACAATGTTGGATAACTATCTAGGGTATTGTACCTCCTTGACAAATTTGGATTTAATGAGATTGTAAACCTTAACCTCAACCATGGAACTGTGAGAAGGGTGCAGCTTTCTGGGAGGCTATTTGAACCCACGATGATTTACTATGAGACTGAGATGATGGATGGCGACCTATGGATCTAGCCTTAGAATCTCATCATAGCTCCAGGAAAATACATCATGATGTTACCTTAAGAAATCCACGTATTGTCATTGTTCTTCTAAAGACGTGTTTGCACTGATTGGCTTTGGATCTATCTCGGTATCGATATTCACCTATACTAACTCATTAATAATGTTGGATATACCTTCCTCGAATGTGGGAGGGGCATATTCTAAATCCTCATCATCATCCATGGTGAGAGGATCACTAGAAGGAGGCAATTATTCCAAGTCATCTGATCCTAACGAAATGTTGGTGCCAGCCTGAGTGGTGGTGGAAACCTCATCAGGGAACTCCTACGCTGGTGAAACCATGGCGATGAAATATATCAATCTAATTCCATCAATACTCCGACCCAAGGGGCCATGTTTGATAATATCAAAGCAATAGTGGTGCATTGTCTTGAGCCAGTTTATCCCAGCTCGGAAAAACAAACAATTATGACATATTATCATTGCCATGGGGTGAACATCCTGATACCTCACAGGGGTAAGGGGCTCTGGGATTACTCGGGCATGATTTGTGTAGGAGTACTAAGTGATATTCCTATGCTCCTTACGTTGAGGAACGAGCTTCCCCCTAATCCCAATAATGACAAAGCGGTGACCCATGTCTGGGTTTTTGGCCTCCAACTAGTCAATTAGAAAAATTTAGTCATCATCCAAGTCTTCCAATGGGTCAGCCACAATGGTAGTGTGCTCAACCTCATTAGCCTGGATCTGCTTTTCCTTGCTCTTATAGTTGTCGGCATCCAAGTAACGGGCTTCACAAGAGGAAAAGGGAGACGTATCACCCTGGAGTACACCCACTTGACCATTGAGGGGGTACTTAAGGAATTTTTTATATGAGTAAGAAACTTCTGTATGTAGGTGGAACCATGGTCTACCCATTAATGCATTATAAGAGGTGTCCTATAATACAACCATGAACTTAGTGATGGAAACTATACCACCGAATTGGGTCTTCAGGCATATCTTTCCAACCTGTGTCTGATCCATCCTATCATAACCTTGAATCTTCATATAAAATGGACTCAGATTTATTTCATATAGTCCTAGTTTGCGGAGTATCTGGGTCGGGATGAGATTGATCCCAGAGATCGTGTCGATAAGATAGTGGTTGACTTCCATGGCATTGAACTGACCAGTGACGTACATCGGGTGGATGTTCCCCTATTTGGGGGAACCTTCATCTTCCCCATGGAATGATATGATGGCCTGACATTACACATGCTCTACTTCCTCAGCATGGAAGGCTTATGTGGTTGCTGTCTCTACCTCAAACTGGAGGGTACTTCCTAAAGCCTCTACGAGGGCTTCACGCATGTCTGCAAACAGACGGAGAGCCTTGAGGATTGATATCTAGGCAGGAATACTGGCAATATGCTTTAGTACATCATATTTCCATTCTAGGAATACACTTCTGCTGACAGGAGGTCGCTCAACGGCATGAGTTATGATGGGTGTTACTGGTCGAACCAGTGGATTTTGGTTAGTGCTGGGAATGTCCCGCTGCTCACTAGTCGAACTGCGTAGAGTGGATAATGGTTTATGGTTAGATGACTGAGGTCCTTTCACAACAGAAAGTGACTAATCATAGCACGGTCATGGTGGATTTTCCTGGTCAATCAGTATAAATGGCAGTGGAGGCAGATCTAATGAAAAAATATGATAAGGCTACGCATGTTGAGCTCTGTGCTGGGCCTACTGACTGGTCTTGGTGGCAGGAACGGCTTGGTTGGAAGCACTGAATAGTGCATTTTAATGATTCACATACCCATGGCTCCATCGATGCTAGCGTTGACTGGGGACGTTGGGAGGGTCTTCCTGGCACTCTTCGTCATCAGGAACCATGTAGGGGTTTACCAGTTTGATGGTATTTACCGAAGCGTGCTCCTGGTCATCACCTGGAGAATCCTCAATTATTGGGATGATTATGGGGGAAATCCCCATCTCTAGGGTCATGAAATCACCGAGAGTCCGGGATGGGTTTGGCATAGGCATAGATCTTTATTTTTCCCTTGTGTCATCAGTTCTTATATCCCTAGGAGGACGAATGTTGAGATATTGATGCATAGGTAGTGGCTGAAGGTAGCATAGCAACTTCTAAAGTCTCATGCTGATTTAAACATGCACAGATAATATGATGGGCATGGGAGATTGCCTTGAGATCCATCCATTCATTGTATTTTTTAGACCCGCAGTTAGAAACCTGTTGTCATTCACCATCGCTGTCGCTGATAGGATTTATAAACACACATGCCACCTGTGTCGGGGCTAGACCCAATATGACTATGTTGTTATCGACCTGGTATGAGAGATAGTCTTTAAACACATAGAACTTCTTGAGGGTGTTCCCAAGGAACCGGTGATAGGTGAAGTAATTGGGGCACGATTCGTGAGATCCTCTTCTTCAAGCCTCTTGCATTCTGGAAACCGCGGGATTCCCTGGTCCAAGGTGCTTTGGAAATGACTGGTAACCTGAGTCTCATTAAATTAGTAGTTTCGGTTCCCCCAATTTGGAAAAGGATCTCTGGGATCCTAGACCTGATGAGGGGTTGGCAGAGCCTATCAAGGAGGTGGAACCTGATTATCTCACCTAGGTGGTGGTGGCGCGTTACACAGGGGCACCTTCTGATTCTGAGGTGGGAGCTACTGAGCCGGAGGCTAAGCCTGAGGTGGTGGTCCTCAGGAAAGTTATAGATGTGACTCTTCCAGTAACAATTCTAGCTTCCTAGGGCCCTATATTTGTACTACTACGGTGGTCTCAGCCTTGGCGGCTCTTCTTGTGGGAGCTACAGGAGGTAATGGACGTGCCTACTTTGCTTCCTGCAAGGCTTCCTCTAAACGTTGAGCTTTGTCAGAGAAATCCCATAATCCACCTGGGAAGTTTTGAGTGATGAGAGAAGGGACCAGTTTGGCCTTCACATTCCCCATGAAAATCATTAGCAGTTGTTCCTAGGTTAGAGGCATATCGATTGAATATGTGAGGCCCTCCCACCTTCCGAAAAAGTCGGAACGCGCTCTCCAGGACTCTGATTGCACTTGAAGAGGTCAGCAATACTTGTCTTCTGGGTCGTGGAATTGAACTGGTATAGAAACTGCCTACAAAGATCCTCCCAACCGGCTATTGACCCAATAGGTAATTGGTTGTACTGGAAAAATGCAGGCTCTTCTAGTGTCTTTACGAAACACCGAAGCTTGACGGCCTCTTGTTGCACTGGAGTTACTAGCATGGGTCCAGACCTTGAAATAAAGTGGTCCAGATGCTGCAGTGGATTGCCCGTACCATTAAATGGGTAGAAGGTAGTATTTTTGAAACCTGGAGGTGTGGCATATCATCTACCTAGGGGTGTAATTTCGGCCCGGGCCGGGCCGGGCCTGCCATGCAAAGAGTCAGGCCGCTAACTACTATTCCAGCTGGGCCGGCCCGAGCCCGGCCTCAGGCCAGCCCAAACCATCGGGTCGGCCCGGGCTTTTTTGAGTTAGGCCATGGTGGGCTTTTATTATTTTCAAAATAATTGTCTCTTTTAATTTTTTTTATTTAAACATTTTTTTAACATTTATTGAAAACGTTTCTTTACATTTATTTTTAAATGCATGTTTTTTATAAAAACGTTTATTTTATTTTTTATTTACATTTTACAGTGAGTGAATATGTTTTTTTGTCTAAATAGATTTATATATTGTGAATATATATATATATATATATATATATATATTTGCAAATTGAAAAAAAAAAATAATGAGGGGTGCGCAGCTGCCGTAGGTGAGTTTAAAGCCTTATTATTTAAACGTTTTTCAAACATTTATTTAAAACATTTTTTACATTTATTTTTTTAACTTATTTATAATTTTTTGAGTGTTTGTTGATATTTTTTATTTAACCATTTTTATTTAAACCATTTTTTTACATCTGTTTAAAATGTTTTTTTACATTTATTTTTAAATGATTAATTTAAAACATTTTTGAATTTTTTTAAACGCGTGATTTTTAAAAGTATGTTTTAAAAACATTTAACTTTTTTTCATATTTTAATGTAAAAAGTATTTTTTAATTGTTTGTTTTAAAAAAATTAATTTAAATGTTTGTTTTAAAAACTTTTTTAAACATTTTTATTTAAAACTTTATTTAAACCATTTTTTAACACTTGTTTAAAACGTTTTGTTACATTTATTTTTAGACATTTAATTTAAAACATTTTTTTGAACGCATATTTTTTACATGTATTTTTGTAAACATTTAACACGTTTTATGTAAAAACATTTTACAGTGGGTGGATATGTAATTTTTTCTAAATAGATTTATACATGTATGTGAATTTATATATATTATGTACAAATTAAAAAAAATTAATGTGTTATTGGGGGATGCGTAGCAGTGGGTGGTGGGTTTAAAGTGTTGTTATTTAAACGTTTTTTATCATTTATTTAAAACATTTTTTTACATTTATTTTTTAACTTATTTATGAAAAGTATTTTTAAGCGTTTGTTTAATTTAAAACATTTTTTTAAACGTTTTTTAATTTTTTTTGCAAGGCAGGTCCGACCCGGCCCTGTCTAGACTGAAATTACACCCTTAGCGGGTGCACAGCAGTGGGTGAGTTAATTTTTTTCTAAATAGATTTATATATATATATATAGTATATATAATATATGCAAGTTTTATCATATTTAAAAAATAATAATGAGGTTGGGGGTGTGTGAATATCATTTGGTGAGTAGTTATTTTTTTGTTAATAAGTTATTGTATATATATATATATATAATATGAGAAAATTGTAAAAAATAATTAGGGGTTGGGGGGTGCGCTCCAGTAGGTGGGTTAATTTTTTTTCTAAATAAATTTATATATAATATATGCAAGTTGTAACATATTTTAAAAAATTAATGAGGTTGGGGGACGTGTGCGAACATCATTAGGTGAGTGTGTTATTTTTTTTATTAATATAAAATAAGTTATTATATAGTATTAAATCATTGACACACACATACACATATATATTATTAATGGATTTTTAAAAGCCACACTTAATTGATATATATCATTAATAGATTTATATATAATATTAATGGCTTTGTTTATATATATATATATATATATATATATGTTATTAGTAGGTTTGTTTTTATATATAGATATATATATATATATAATATGCAAGTTTCATCATATTTAAAAAAATAGTGAGGTTGGGGGTGTGCATGAATATCATTGGGTGAGTGTGTTATTTTTTTATTAATATATAATAAGTTATTATATATATATAATGTTAAATGATTGATATATATATATATAATATGAAAAAGTTATAAAAATAATAATCAGGGGTTGGGGGGTGTGTCGTAGTGGGTGAGTTAATATTTTTTCTAAATAGATTTATATATGTATAGTATATATAATATATGCATGTTGCAACATACTTAAAAAAATTAATGAAGTTGAGGGACTTGCACGAACATCATTAGGTGGGTGTGTTATTTTTTTATTAATATATAACAAGTTATTATATATATATATAATATTAAATAATCGATATATATATATATATATTAATAGCTTTGTTTATATATATATTATATTTAATTGTATACATATACATATATATATATTATTAATGGATTTTAAAATGCCACACTTAATTGGTATATATTATTGATAGCTTTATATATAATATTAATGGCTTTGTTTATATATATATTATCATATCATTGATATATATATATATATATATATATTATTAGTAGATTTTTTTATATATACATATATATAATATGCAAGTTTCATCATATTTAAAAAAATAGTAAGGTTGGAGGTGCGCGAACATCATTGGGTGAGTGTGTTATTTTTTTATTAATATATAATAAGTTATTATATATATAATGTTAAATGATTGATTATATATATAAAAAATATGAAAAAATTATAAAAATAATAATTATGGGTTGGGGGGTGCGTCGTAGTGGGTGAGTTAATTTTTTTTCTAAATAGATTTATATATGTATAGTATATATATAATATATGCATGTTGTGACATACTTAAAAAATTAATGAAGTTGAGGGACTTGCACGAACATCATTAGGTGAGTGTGTTATTTTTTTATTAATATACAACAAGTTATTATATATATATAATATTAAATCATTGATATATATATATATATATTAATAGCTTTGTTTATATATATATTATATTAAATCATATACATATACATATACATATATATATATATTTTTAATGGATTTTAAAAAAACACACTTAATTGATATATATTATTAATGGCTTTGTTTATATATATACACTATTATATATCGTTGTATATATATATTTATACACGCATTATAATTATATATAATAATTATTATATGTATATATATAATATTATTTTTTGTTAATATATAATGATATATGCACATATATATAGAAATATATATATACACACAGATATATATATAGATACATATATAGATAAATATATATGTATACATATACATGTATATATATATAGGTATATATATGTATGTATATATATAGATATACTGATATATATATATATAAATATATATATATATATATTGATATATCTATATATATAGGCGGGTTATTAGTTTAGAGGCGCAGCGCCTGGACCAGTTGGTCCACACGCAGCCTTGGGAGCCCGTGGTAGGGGGATCAAATCCCGCTACCCGCAGTTTCCCTGTTAAAGTTTTTACAGCAGGTCGGCTTCGCACAGGCTGGGCTTCGCACGGGCCAGCGGGCCGAGCTTCGTGCAGGCCATCAGGCAGGGCTTCGCACAGGCCGGTGGGTCGGGCTTTTTCGGGCCAGCCCGGCCTAGCCCACAGGCCTTCTTGGAAAGGCCCAGGCCCGACACGCTGAACCTACGGCCTGAGCCCGGCCTGGCCTGATGCGAGCTTTGCCGGTCCGGGCTGCTCGGGCTTTCAGGCCGGGCCTGTCGAGCTTTCGGGCCACCGGCCCAAAATACACCCTTACATCTACCCATTCCGGATATGGCTTTCCATCAGACAGGATTTCCACCTGTCAAGTTTTCAGAGCCTTGAGGTGAGAAATAAGCACTTCCATCAGATCATCTAGATGGGGATTCTGATCATGACAAGGTTCCTTGACCACCAATGCATTGGAAAGTTCTTCAACATGGTAAGCAAGACCAACGACTCATGGGGGAACTGGTGGAATTACCTGAGGAGTTGGGGGAATAACCTGTGGAGCGGTCGGTGGGACCTATGGAGTGGCCATAGGAACCTGATCTGGGTCCTGATGTAGGTCGTCGCACATCTCAGGAGGATTTGGTGAGGCATATCGTGGCCACATAACATAAACACTAGCCTCTACTCTATCTAAATGGGTAGGGTTATCAAGGTCACCCGGAGGCAACTCACTAGGAAGAAGTTGTACCTGCCCCTACCCCTACTGCCTCGGTTGAGGATTACCATCATCCGGCTGCCGTTCCATGGCACGCTCGGTGAGGGGTTCATCAACAATATTTTTATGTTCAGCAAGCTGCTGGTGCAGTGCTACCTTTTCAGTATCATCCTCCATTTTATGCACTGAGCCATACGGGTAGGGGGGTTTGACGGTCCCAGCATTCTCTTTACCCTTGTTGGGGTCCTGACCAAGAGGTAATGACTCAAAAGGTGCAGGAATGAAAATAAAAGTTCTTTGTTGGAGATTATGGAGACCTGCAGGGTCTGTCGGGTGTTGTAGCACCCCATAAAGATGTTCCTCTTCTCCAAAACATGTGCCAGTGCCCCCTTCCGAGTGTATCTTAGGAACAACTTTGTTCACTGTGATGACGCCTCAAGTCATATCCTCGATATCACCGGGTGAACCAGGTTGACGTAGGATAAGACTAAAATGAAAGGCAGTATACTTCCCCCATCCATGTATCTGTACATGTAGGGAAGCCTCATTAATAACTCTATGGATCACTGTAAATCTCTAAACGGATTGTTGCTGGAGAGTCCGATGATAACCAGGCGATGCATGGTGTTGCGAAACGGGAAGTGAGGCCGACTCAACTAGGCGGCACTGCTGGCCAATGTCGTCGAAGTGTTCCCATATTTTTGGGTATGCTAACCATTGGTGATAGAGACAGAAGTGCATCGTCCCTAAGGTCTGGTGGAAGCATTCAATCTCAACCTGGATGAGGGACTCTGGGATGTTGAAGTTTGCATCTGCAATTGGCCAGAACATCTATGGGAAATGATCCTCTGCAAGAATGTACCAAAAAAATTCTTGGTTCAGACTCAGGATTCAGCCCTTTATTGCCCCATTCATTGACTGGGGAGGTTGAGGGACTGGTAACAACATCGATGCAGACCGTTGTAGTAGCAGGCTGGTCGGTGGTGACTATAGTGCGTGAGCCGACAAATTACTGCATCTTGGGCTGCTTCTCTGGTACTTTTCTGACTGTGCCACCACATCCCTATAATAAGGGGTATTGACCACTACTTCTCATACATGGGTAGTTGTTGGTGGTGGTGTATTAGTCTATTGTTTGTCATCGACCAGTCCCCAGAACAATTCTCTGTGATCCCTTGTCGAGGTGGAGAATGATCCTGGTGATGACAGGGAGGATTTCATAGCAAGACCCTGGAAAGGTGGAAAATATTCCTCCTCTTGTATGTATTTGTAGATAGATTCAGGGATCTAGTGGATCTCACTTTCTAGGATGACTGGGATAATATGCATAGTTCTTGTCCCGATCCCCGACACCGAGAATCGGGGTGAAGGTTCCATCATCGAATTGCACTAAACATCATAATCAGAAAAACATATGTGCTTGATTGCTATCTGAGGTTTCTTAGGGTTCTTCTTCTGATGGATAAAACTTGTCCTCCAACCTATGGATGGTTATTAAGGGCAAGGCATATCTTCGACATGGGAAGGACCTTCACTTGGAAAAGATGGGGTGCGGAGAGCACCTGGGAAGATGTCGAATGGAACACGGGGAGGACCACTATGAGTGAGAGTGTTAGAGTAGGGAGGTCCCCCACTAGAGCTGGTAAACACATGGGGAGGACCTCCATGGTGGTCGTCCATAGCACGGGGAGGACTTTTGCGTCAGCCGACTTGGGTAGCTTTGGTACGAGGAGGGCCTTCATACTAACCATAGTGGATATGGGAAAGACCTTTGTGATGACTGTCGATGAAGCGGGGAGGGCCTCTGATGAGAACAAGGGAACGGTGAGGACCTTCGTGCTAAGCATCTATAAGATGGGGATGACCTCTGCTTTTTCGGATGATGGTACGGGGAGGACCTTCGAACTGAACATCATTATCACGGGTCAGCCCATGGCGACTGCCGCCTACACTGATGATTGGAGTTAACTCAACCTGCTTGCGGGGTGGCTGGTTCCTCACTCTAAACTGGGCATGAAAGTGTCCCTACTTTGGGATTGGTAAGTTCCCCTGCTCTATAACAAAAATAGGGGGCCAATGGAACGTGCTCGTGGTGGATTGGGCCACTGGATCAGTGGAAGATAATGCCTCTTGGAGAACATCCTCCCGAGTCTATATCTGGCATTGACATTTAGTCATCCAAACTAGATTCGGTTGTGAAGGGTTGTGAACCACCTTCTCTTCGGCCTTTAAGACCGGCTGGCGGCATTGACGTGGCCTGGTGGGAGCCCTCCATGGCAGCTCCTAAGATGAGGTCATAGTTGGAGGGATTTTGGCATCCCTTAATTCATAAGCGTAAGGGAGTGAGTCATAAGAACATTTCAGGAGAGGCTCCAAAATCTATTATAGATCGGAGTGGGGAGAAGCAACTCCCTATGCGGCCCTTGGGGGTGGCAGCGATGATGAGGCACAGAAGCCTCTAAATCTTGGCGAGCCATGTCCCTGGTCGGGATTACCACCTATTTTTCCTATCAATGGATAAGAGTATCAATCACCCTCCTTTGAATAAATTCAGAGGATGAGATGGGGCATGGGCGCCTAGTTGCTATGCTCGTGGGAGTCGTTGCAGAAGAGGTGAGGTCGTGCGGGATTGTCGCGTTTGCATTGCTCCTTCCCCGACATCTATGGGTGGGAGGTGATCGGTTTCCTAAATCTTTATCTTAGGTCCTACAAAGTAGTAAGATTCATCCATCATCACAAATAGTATTAAATAAATTCATAGTGACCCAACGTCGTTCAAATTTTCATGGCTGGATAGAAATATCCACACTGACAACATCGTAGACCGAGATGCCTAATGATTAACTGCCCCAAATCTTGGTGAGTTTCACATCATGATAACTATTTTCTTGGTGGGACCTGGCACCAGATAATAGGATCTGGTGACACTCTTATTTGCTAATGTCTCGAATTCTAGTATTCCCCATGTTGAGAAGAAGAGTTTCATGTCAAGATCACCATTTCTATTTCTGATGCTTTCATCTGGGTGAAGACATCTGTTTGTCCAGGATGCGTTGATTGTTTGTTTCCCGACATTCCCACTTTCCAAAGGTAGGTGACATCAATCACTTCTTCAAAGATGTTTTCTCCTTAATCTAAATGGGATGATGGGATGTTGGTCTCTCCTTATGAGGATTTCTCCTTGAAATTTGTTGCCTAGTATAGGTCTACCTTAAATATTAAGGCATTTTTCATGAAACTCTTCCTGATGCCACATCTTTGTGGACACTGATTAATTACACTAATTCTTTCAAGAAATTTCAAGGGGGGTTAAGTTAGGGCAGCAACCTTTAGTCAAGGGAGTAGTCACGTTGGGCATCGCTGGCATGTCTGGATGCTAAAACACTGGTACACCTGAATTTATTCTCCTTATGAGAGGGCTTCTCAAGGGAATGGAATCCTGAGTCATCCCACATCGAATGAAGGGAATTATATGTCAGAGGCATATCTATGAGGTTTTCCTCAGCTTCCCATGTTTAACATGGGGTATGTTGCGAGTTTAATGTCTAGCAGAGATGAATCGAACTGATCAGAACACTGATGAGAGTGGATAGGGTGGGTACATCCCTAGGAGGATGCACCTGGAAGGTTTACCAGATAGATGTATTAGAACACCCAATAAGGACGGACCCAGGGTGGTGTGTCCTATAAAGGTAATATTTCACACCGTGGAGGTACATCTCAAAAAGGGAGTGTCGAATGGATGGATCAAAATACCCAATGAGGATGTAACCAGGGTGATGTGTCCCAAAAAGGGAAGATGTCACACCATGAATGATGTTTGGGACACCACTAAGGGAGGATCAAGGATGGTGCACCCCTAGGAGGAGGCACCAATGTTTACCATTGGTTAGTATTGAACCTCGTGGAGTCTTCCTACATACCCTATGTAGAATACAGGGATCAAAACCCACATAGTTTGAAGGGGTGAGGCATAGAATCAGGGTTTACATAAGGGAAAACAATCTAAAAACATGTTGGGGCTTACGCATGGTTAACTGCCTAAGTGCTACTAGGAGCAGCGAGGAAGTGGGTGACATGATCTCACTAGGATTTCGCAGCCCGAGTAAAACTAGGATAGATGGTGGATGATTTGATGACATGGATGAAATGAATTGGATGAAACCAATGAGGAGATGATGGTGATGCTGGGCTTGAACCTCAGGGAGGTTTCCTACGTATCCCTATGGATGGGAATCAAAGTCCATGTAGTTTGGTGGGGGAAATGAGACACCTGAGGATGTGGCCAATGAGAATGTAGTGTAGGGATTGGGGACCTAAAGGAAGTAGAACCTAAGGGTGAAGGAATGATCTTCCCAAAACACAAATGCTTGAGGGAGAGACCATGACAGGACATGGATGATGGTCTTGAACCTCAGGAGGCTTCCTATGTACCTTTCTCAAAAAGAGAAAAGATAAAATTCCGCGTAGTTATGAATGGGGCATAGATTCATGGTGTACCCAAAGGACAGCAACCAAAAGACATGTTGGGACTAATGTGTAGTTAGCAGCCCATTACATGAGGGGAACTCTTGGTTGGAATAATATGGGTTGACTTTGGGGATTATGCATGGTTAGCTACCTGGGAACTGATCTAACACCCCTAAAGGGAGGACCAAGGATATGGGTACCAACAAAGGGGACACCGAAGTTTACCAGTGTTTGGGGTTGAACCTCAGGGAGGCTTCCTACGTACCTTGCTCAAAAGGGAGGCAAAGATCAAAACTCACATAGTTAAAAGCATACAATTTAACATTATTTTGGACGCTTTATATAGTTTAACGTCATGCAGAATGAGGGTGAACTGATGTGAAGTGGTCTGGGATGATGGGTAATGGGATTGAACCTCAGAGAGGCTTCCTATGTACCTTTCTTGAAAAAGGCAGAGATCAAAGTCCACATAGTTTTGTAGTATGGTGGATAGGGATTACACACTAACGCGGCCAGTGAGAATGTCATGGTCTATGTTTACTCTAAGATCACATGATTCATGCTCGATGTGAGAAATAAGAGGCAACACAGACCTGACGATCACATCACGAAAGGTGTGTTTGTGAGGAATATGGTGGGGCCTACGCGTAGTAAGCGGCCTAGAGAAATAAAGGTGGGTACTTAATCTAGGAGGGAATCCTGAGTAGGGGTCCATATGTACAAGGAGGATATGTCCACCATACATGAAGCACCCTGTCAAGGGGTTTCGTGGATTATGCAAGGTCTTACCAAGAGGCACATGGCAATAAAGTGCAGCGGGAGAGGAGAAGTGAGAGGGTTCTAGTGCACTTCCCATTCACAGTCCCCACGGTTTTTTTACTCATGTGGTGATCATAGTTTAACATCATGTGTTGAGGATGTGGATTCTTGGTAGTTTAACATCCTACTGCTCGAATGATGAGGATTCACTCGTCACCCCTAGGACTTACATAACTGGCGTACTTTAACCCTTGGTAAAGGGAAGGCGCTAGTAATGTTGTATGGTGATGTGGATGTGGATTAATCCATTGAGGGGATCACATTAGTGTGGTTATGCAAAGAAGTAATATCCATTAGTGTGCCTATGTGAAGAAGCATGTGGAAAAGAAACGCAACATGAAGCACCACCCAAGGGACTTTGAAATCACTTCATACAAGCCTGGAGGACCGTACAAGAGAAAGAATATAGATGGATTATCTCCAAATGTTCTACTTTGAATTGATTTATACACTGGTAAAAGGAAATTCGGTGGAAGATGCATTTAGCAATAATTCATATGCTCAGTTGGTAAAAGAGGATTTAGATGAGTGGAAGTTGATATCGTTCCTCACTGACATGCATGTGGAATGTTAAGAATTAGGTGATTTGGTGGTTTTCTTTCCAGTTTAAATGGTTTCTAATTTTGTAATGATGGTTAAATAGGCACATACATCTCACTTAGAATGTGTGGTGATGAGGTCAAAACTCAATGGTGGGGAGAACATTGACGGATGAAAATTGGTTGGGAGTTCAGTTTTGGGGTTTCGAAATTAAATGGTTGTACCTATGGATTGTTAGTAACAACTTCTTCAAGATTACCATCATCCAATATGGGTTGTTCATCCTAGAATATAGAACATGTATAAAGCATTAAAATAAAAATTTTGGTGGGTCAGTATTAAAAGAAAGGTAGAAAAGTTTGTTTCAAGATGCTTAACTGGTCAGCAAGTTAAGGCAGAGCATTAGCGACCAATAGGTATGTTGCAGTTTTTACCTATCTCTGTTTGGAAGTGGGAGCAGATATCCATGAATTTTGTAATA
Source organism: Viscum album (assembly GCA_963277665.1). NCBI lineage: Eukaryota > Viridiplantae > Streptophyta > Magnoliopsida > Santalales > Viscaceae > Viscum > Viscum album. The sequence goes on from OY728125.1 coordinate 227,020,959, forward strand.
GTTCTACCAAGAATAGTTCAGAAACACAATTTTATATGGATGATAGTGGATCATCTCCAAAAGTCGCCTCATTTCATTCTAATTTTTAAATCTCATATGGTGGAGGAATTTTCAAAAACCTATATTTGATAGGTGGTAAAGAGGCATGACATATCAGTTTTGATCATGTCAGACAAAGATCTGAGGTTTACCTCTTGTTTCTATAAATCCTTAAAAAATCCCATAGGACTCATTTAACTATGAGTATGGTGTATCATCCTCATACCTATGGAAAATTCAGAAGGATGATACAAACTTTGGAAGACATGTTGTAGGCTTGTGTAATAAATTTTGGTGGCTCATGGGAAGAGCATGTTCCATTAGTGGAGTTCTATTATAACAATAATTATCAAGCCTCGATATAGATGGTTCTGTTTGAAGCTTTGTATGGGTGTCTTTATCATTCTCCACTATGTTGGGTGGAAAAAGGTGAGACTTAACTAGTTTGGTAGAGAATTGTCCAAGAGACAATGGATAAGATTTAGTTGATCATGAAATGAATGGAGATGGCTCAGAATCATCATAAATCTTATGTAGAACATCATTGAAGGTCTTTTTCCATTGTAGTGAGTGATCATGTGTTCTTGAGGATTTCTCCAAGGCTTGGAAATTATCATTTTGGGAATTAGGGCATGTTATCTCTTTGATACATAGGCCCTTTTGAGATACCGGAATGGGTTGGTGAGGTGGCATATCACTCGGTATTGCCACCATGGTTTAGTGCAGTGAATAATGTGTTTCATGTATCTCAATTGAAAAAGTATTAGCTTGATCAAGACCATGTAATTTGATGGGATCATGTTAAACTAGAGCTGGATGCTTTGTTAGTACAAATACAGGTGCGGATTATGGATAGGCAAGAGAAAGTCTTGTGTGGAAAAATCATCGATCTAGTGCAGGTTTTGTGGTGGCATGGTCAGCTTCATGAAGAGACTTGGGAATGAGAGATAGAAATGAAAGAGAAATGTCCAAAACTCTTTTAGGGAAAATTATGGTTTTATACTTTTGGGGAATGGAAAGGTCAATGGTGGGGATAATTTAGCACCCTCAGTTTCAAGTAAGTAACCCTTTCTTTATGTTTTTTATGTAAAGTATATGTGTTAAGTTTTGGAAGGTTTGGGGGAATTTTGGAATTTTTTTGGAGATTTTCTATAGGTTCATATTTGAGCACATTTGGGTAAACCATGCAACTCCTACAGGAAATCGTGTGCAGTAAGACAAAGATAAAGGGGAAGTCACACGGGCTACGCACGGTTTGTCCAAACTATAAGGAAGCCTAGGAGAAACCGTGCTACTCAAGACAGTGGTCTTTGGTATGGTTGGCACACAGTTTGAAAACTATGTGATCCAATCATGTGAGGTTCAACCCTTAACGTAATAGGTTTCACACAGTTAGTGTGCAGTTTTCCTAACTGTGTGACTAACAATGCATGAGATAAAAGTGAGATCCTAAAATTGCATATCTCACTTGTTTTCCCTCTAACTCCATATTTTTTCTCCAAAACAGCCCTAACTTATGATTTTTCTCTCTCAAAGGTTGGATAACCTCTCCCCATAAAATTGTAAGTGATCCAGAGTCATTCCTTGGTGTGTTGAATCTCAATTCTCATGGTAAGTCATTGTCCTTAGTGGTTTTTGGTAGTTTTCATTAGATATACTTCTCCCTCTCTCTTGGTTTCTTAGATATACACCCGTTGTGGGTAGATCTAAGGTTATGGTTGCCAAATATGTTCAGAGTTAGTCTTATTATTAATAGGGGAAGAGATATAAGGTAGGTTTGAAGATATTTAACCTGGTTTTGTGGCCTTTTAAGTGTTGTTCTTCATTTTCATCATAAAACTTGAGGTAGGTGGCTTCACTCTTGACTCCTATATTTATAACTTGAAGTCTTAGTTTTAAATTGATTGAAATTTATTGTAATATTTTTGTACAAAGCATGGTAAAAACCTTCTTTAGTGATGGATTTTGGATTTTTGTGAAATCATGGAATTATTATGAAAATTGATTTGATAAATGATTTTAAAATAGTTACTTGATTCGGTTTATGGAAAAATGTTTTCAATTAAAAGGTTGTTTCATTGAAATGGTTTTGGCATGGTTATATTGGCATGGTTTTTGGGAATACTTGGTGTGTGTGTTCATATTGCATTATGATGCTTGGTTGAAATATGACATTGTGCTCGGTGCCAAAGGTGTAATGGCATATGGAATTTAGTTATCTTGTGATGACTTGGAAGATTAAAAAGAAATTGGCATTGAGTATGGAAATTTCATAATGAAGCATGCATGTGTAGATGTGTGAATGTGTGGATTGGAATGAGGTATGCCAAAGTGGAATTAATGAAATGGTTTTGGAACATTGTTTGGTTTCTTTCCTTGGAAATTTGTGTTGTTTGAGAAATTGTTTTACATTGGCACTTATTTATATTTTGATATAAACTATTTTATAAATTGATTCATATAAGCTAATTTATATAAATGGGATAGCATGTTCTATCCTAGTGGTGTGAGTAGGGAATCCATTGGGGAAAATCTACTGTGTTTCATTACTCGCACTTGCTTTGGCACTTTGGTGCTTTTGTAGATATTTTTTATCGAGACATGGGAAAAGGTAAAGTATCACACATATTTAGTAGTACTTCTTGATACTTGGGTTGTTATGGAGATGGAGCATGGATCATGTTTGGATCTTGGAGTTTTCATTGGATTCTTTCAGTTTTGACTTCCATTGTTTACTTTGATCTTGTAGTCTTCTGCTGTGGTACTTGGTTTTAATTTGATTTTGATAAATAAAATGTTGAGTTGTCTTTCATTTTTTCATGCATAATATATTGGTTTGTTTGGTTATGGCTCATTTGGTTAGTTTTTTTATTCTTAAAGGGAAAATTGTCCCCCACATGTATTGAATCCCTTTTCCATTTATTGTCAGTCTTCAGCCTCTTGGGGACATCTCTTAAGGCCAATTAATGTTCCTCAACCTTCTCAATACAATAATAATAAGAGGGATGTTACATTACATGAGTATTTATCAATAAACATCACAAAATAAAGACTAACACTAAAGGTATTAGATTTTAAAGGTTCAAAAACATCATAATGTACTAATTCAAGTACTTATGACTTCCTATGAAAAGGATGACTGCTGAAACACACCATTCATTGTTTCCAGACCTAATAGGGATTGCACGTGTCCAATTTTATGCCCTTTAAACCTGGAATCAAATTTATCTTATCCAAACAATCAAACCCCTTATCACTAATTTGGTTGAGCCTCTCATGTCATAACTTGGAAGACACATTGCACTCAACAACAGAAGAATCATCACAAGAAATATAAGCTTTAGTCCAATACAAACCTGACTATTTCTTACCTCAAGCCACAATCAAAGGACCCTTGGAAATATTCCATTGACTGCCACTAAAAGTGCAGATAAAACTGTCATCATCGAGAAATTTGGTTGAAAAAAGATTCAGATGAACCTCGAGCGCATGTCGAACATTACTCAAAATCAGCTTACTTCATGTACTGGTCTCCAAACAAATAGTTCTAATACCTACAACATCAGTCTGACCATCATTGTCCATCTTCAAAATCCCAAAATTGCATAGGATGTAAGATGTAAAGAACTCCTTCCTTGATGTCATGTAAAAATAGGCACCATTATCAACATCCCAGCAATAATCATCAGAAGCAATATTAATGGAGTCATAAACAATAACAAGATCACCCCCTGTAGCGATGGAGATATGATCATCTCTATTACCATTTTTCTTTTTCTGATTTTTCTTTATTCTATTTTCTATTTTCAACTGATAGAAAAACTTCTTAATATGTCATTTCTCACCACAGTGATGATATTCAAAATCTCTCTATTTCAACCTAGATTTTCTTTTTCATTTTCTTGTACCTCAGTCACTCTGTCCCTGGTTCATTTCCTAGCTTCTCCCCTATTCTCTATGGATAAAATCTCTGAAGAAGATTTCTCTTGAGTAAGCCTCCTAACTTCTTCATTCAAAACAATAGACATGACAAAACCAAATTTCATAGCACCAACTTCTATTAGGAATGGAGTAATGTATTAAGAAACCAATCTGGTAAAACCTCATCTTCAAAATTATTACCCATACCAAAAAACATATCAAAACAGCCCTAAAATTCACTCAAATAGTTAGAAATAGATATACCTTCTTTGTACCTCAGATTCATGACATGTTTGAGGATAAAAAATTTATTGTTTCCTGTCTTGGAAGCATAGGTAGTCTCAAGATTCTCCCAAAAAGTTATAGAATTAGAGATATTGACAATATAGTTCATCATGTTGTCTTTGATCCACTGAAAAATGAAACCAAAACCATCCCTTTCTCAAACTCTCATTCTTCATCATACATTCTTTTTGACTTCTGTGTACTAAACACCAGCAGATACATTCACTTCACAAAAAGTAGATCCTTAATTTTTAATTGCCTCGTATAGCAGTTGACATCATTCAATAAAATCATCTGACTGTAATTAGATTTCATAATTTATCTAAATAAAAACAAAATCTTGTGATACAAAATGTTGGGATATATGGTAAGTGACGAACGCGCAAATGAACAACAAAGAGAATGTGTAGTAGAAATAAAATTCTTTCCCTTCAAATAGGCCAGAAAAAATAAGAGGATGCACACCAACCAAAAAATATTTGCAAAAAAATTAAATGATACCACCAGTGGTTTTTAACGTGGAAAACCCAATGAGAGAAAAGTCACGGGACTTAGTCCAGAAAGCAGATCCATTAGGAGAATTGAGTACACAATAGAGACTCCAAAAAATGAAAGGGATCTCAAATTTATGTCTATACAATATAGTAGAAAAAGATGTCAACGGAAAAGAGTGGTAGAAAGGAGATTTGTCAAAAGAACATCATCTGAGAAATAAGAACAAATAATAAATCTTATCGTGCGGATATGAAGATCACCAACTGAATAAATGGGTGATGAAAATTCACCATGATCAAAATAAAACCGATCATCGATGAAAGCTAATCACAATATGAAACCTTCTCCTTGCATGGATGTCACACACACTCCAAAACCTAGCCACCGCGTGAGGATTAAAACAGTCACACCTCAAAAACTACCTCTAAAAAATCGTCCGGCAAAAGATATGTAACTTCTTTTCTCTTATCTTTATTTTTTTTTCTTTTTTTATTTAAATGGTCATGTGATGGGGGGCCTAAGAGAGGAGGTTACCTGACATTAATCCCAGGTTGTACATCCAAACCCCAACCCACTCAAACCACTAACACCAACTAAAGGTATAATAAAAATCTATACTAGGTATATAGTATTACAAATCATAAATACATACACACTCGGGCACCGTGACTCAAACTTCACCCATACCCACAATAATTGACAATCACCCGCCTATTTTATTATATATAAATAGTCATAAGTACCTAAATATGGTGGCTCAAAGGGTCTTGATATAGGGATTTGGAAGCCTAAGTGTCCAAAGAAATGTACCAAGGCCCATATTTTTTTCCCTTTGCTGCCTCAGCCTGTGTCGTTACACGCCCTGTGTTAGCCGGCCACCCCTGCCGCTCTGCATTTTTCACCTCACCCGCGTCCCTCTCTAATAATAGAGAGCAATAATAATAAAGTGAGTATTATCATGATAAAAAAAATGTGTAAAAAGTTTAGTTTTTATTTTACTCATAAATATCCAATTATTTAACAAAAAATTACAAATATAATTTTTTTTGAAAAGAAAAGGAAATATATATTAATCATGAAGATCACATGTAACAAGATCTAACATCCAAAAGGGAAATAAATCAAGCCAGAGGTGGTTATCTTGAGACACACAATGAGAAGCCATATGATGGGTTGCTTCATTTCCCTGTCTATTGGTGAATGTGAAAGAGAAAATGGAAAAGTTGTGACTGAGAGACTAGATTTTCGTGATGATGAAGCCAAATGATTGGAGGTTGAAATCATTTGTGATGATGGCATTGATAATTTCGAGACATTCAGACTCAGTGTGAATAGAATTCCATCCATAATCTTGTGCGAAGGTCAGTCCAGCAAGGATTGAATGTGCTTCAACAACAGTGGGGTCCCACGAAGCAAGGATCGAATCCGGTTTAGCCGTGATGATCTTGCCACCATGGTCATGGGCTATTAAAAAGACTCCAATAAAACCAATCTTGGGTAAGGAAGCTCTGACATTAATCTTAAAAATCCCTTCTAGTGGGGGAGTCCATCTAGCTTGAGCTGATTGAGAGTTAGAAAACACATTCTTATCTGGGTCCCGATTCCACCCTTAAATCCAAGAAATTTCTGATTTAATCCAAAACCCATAGAGTTTTGAAGTGTGATTAAAGGTGAACTCATTTTTTCAAATCCATAGGATCCAAGTCCCAATGCACAGGGATGAAACCTTATAAAAAGTGAATGTGGAGGTCCACATCATCAGTAGTGACGGGAGATCTGGTGTTACATCCAGCAAAAGCTCCGTAGAAGATCCCCAAGCTGTCCAAACCTCCATAACCCATAGACAATGGATGATAGCATGCATAAGGGATTATGTATCATTCAAGAAATGGGGGGAAATTTGGATGTCCATGACATGATGGAAGGAGAGTAAGTTCAAGGTGGGGAGGATACCCATGCAAATCTACCACCAAAAGTAACGGATCTTTGGGAAAATGTCCAGACGCCAAATATTTTTCCATAGTCCCCCTCTATCATCAATGTGAGCATAAAATGCGATTTTGTATCTTGATTTCGCCAAATATGAGCATGATATATCATTGCACAAAAAGAGACAGTCTTGCCTCGTATCCATCACACAGGGAATTCTAAGGATAATCCTTTTATCCCTTTCATTAAACCAAGAGTTAATTTTATTTAGGCACCAACCAGATCCAAGCTCATCGAATAGGCAGCGGACAGTGGCCTCCTCAAATATAGGAAGGACTAAGGAAGTAGAGAGCATGTTGTATTTATCAATCAACCAAGGATCCTTTAAAATGTTGAATTTTGTTCCATCCCCAATTCTCCAACCAATACCCTTATCAAGAAGTTTTGTGATCCCCAGATACTTCTCCAAAGGAAGCTAGGTCATGGGCCCAGAGAGGTGGTCTGGATGTCAGAGTGAGGAAAATATTTTCCTCAAAGAATCTATGCACAAAGAGATGAAGTTTGAGTCAGAAGGCGTCATCCCTGATTAGCCAACAAGGCATCATTAAATAGTCTGAGGTCCCAAAAACCCATATTGTCACCTGCTTTAGGGGCACATAGAGACTTCCAGGCCATCCAATGAACCTTTTTCTTCTTGTTCAAATGGCCCCACCAAAATTTGGCAACACAGGAGTGACTCTAGACAACAATCTCCCCGAGAAGTTTGAACAGAGACATGATATAGCTTGGGATAGACTGATGGGATTCCTTGATGAGCGTTTCCTTTCCTGCTTTAGAAATTCTCTTTGGAGACCAACCCTGGATTTTTTTCACTACTCTGACCAGGTTGGATGAGAAAATTTCTTTTTTTGATTGGCCTACCATCATGGGGAGCCCAAGGTATTTATTATGTGTTGTCGACTATCTGGATTTCAGTAGTGAGACAAAGCTCCACTCTCTTGTTCAGTGGGACACATGAACTGAAGGATATTTCTGATTTATCTTGATTAATCCCCTATCCGGAAGCTCTCTCATAGAGATGGATCACATTGAATATGGATAAACATTCATCATGAGTGGCTCTTGAGAAGAGGAGGTAGTCGTCCGCAAAAAAAAATGAGAAATATGTGGACTATTCTGGCACACCTTTTCCCCATGAAGCGGGTTGTAGGAAGAAACCATGGAGATGAGGTTAGAAAAAACATCAGCCACCCAAATGAAGAGGAAGGGGGAGAGGGGGTCTCCCTAGAGAAGGCCACAGGTGGGAGAGAATCCTTAAGAGAGTCCACCATTTTTATTGATTATGAAATAAATAGAAGAAACAAATTGCATGATCATATCAATCCATTTTGAATAAAAATCCATTTTGGTCATAAAAAACTGGAGGAAATGCCATTCCACCCTATCATATGCCTTAGTCATGTCCAATTTCCAAGCCATAATTCCTCTTTTCACAGCCGAGTATGTTTTTATTGAATGTAACACCTCATGGGTCATAATAGCATTATCCGTGATGAGCCTTTTCACAACAAAATCGATTTTCATTTTTAGATATAATGGAAGGAAGCCACAAACATAGTCATTTGACTAAAATATTTGAAAAAAATTATAAGAAACGTTGCATAAGTTGATCGGCCTGAAGTCTAAATCCAAAAGGGGTTTCTTAATCTTTGGAATGAGGTTTATAATGGTCTCATTGAGAGAGATCAGATTGATATTTCCTATCCAGATGTATTTCATAAGGGTAGAAATGTCAAGGCTAATAATGTGACAGTATTTCTTAAGGAATAGAGCATGGTAGTCATCGGGACCTAGGGTTTTGTGGAATGGAACTGTTGTAGGGCTCATAGGATCTCATCATCCAAAAAATATTTTTTGAGTTGTTGGTTCATTGCATCATTGATCACATGTTTGATACAAGCTTCACCCTCAGTTGATATGATGGACCCCCCTACAGTATAAAGCTTCTAGAAATAACAAGAAATTATATCATCGATTCATTAAAAATTGGATGCAGTTCTTCCATCAAGGTACGAGAGGAAAGAAATAGTGTTCTTTCAATGCCTGGCGAAAGACTTATGATGGAAGTAATGGGTGTTGGCATCCCCTTCTTTAATGTGGACTTTGCGTGAACATATGGACCAAAATCTCTCTTTAATATGAAGGGCCACATCCAATTCACCTTAGAGAGAGGTAATTATGGAAAGAATAGCATCAGTCAACGGTCGTTCAAAAAGAGCATTTAACTGTCTCTCAATTGAGTCACCGTTCTTATCAGGTTGACGAAATTTAGTATTGTTCCAAGAGATTGGATTAAAGGGAAACTGCTGGAGGTTTGAACGAATGTTTGAGTTTCCACCCTTCCAACATGAGTAGATAATCTATTCAATTTCATGATCTTTTTCCCAGAATCTTTAAAATCTAAAAGCTTTCCCATGTCTTTGATTATGAGTTCTATGGGAGAATTCGATAATGATAGGGAAGTGGTCTGAAGAATTCGGTGTGAGGTGAGAGATATGGAACATTCTAAAAATGTCGGTCCATTCTATTGAGCCCAAAAATCTATATGGATGCTCTTTAATGCGCATGTTTTCTGAATTCCCTCAAAACCAGGTGAATGGATTACCTATGTATCCCAGGTCATATAGCTCCACCCTGGAGATCGCATCCCAGAAGCCAGACATCACCGTAGTGGATTGACAAACACCCTCGCTTTTTTCATTCTTATATATCATCTCGTTGAAGTCACCACCAAACAGGATAGGTCCAGGCATTCTACGTTGCAGAGAGCAAAGAAGATCCCCAGATTTCCATTTCTCATTTTGAGATGGCCACCCATAAAAACCAGCAAAAGTTCATGGTGGATATGGGTCATCGTGGATCAAAGAATCCACATGATTTGACAAGTATGTGATGATTTTGAAGTCAATAGTATCCTTCTAGAGAAGACACATCCCCCCCCCCCGAGTGGCCTTGGCGAGGGACCAGGAAGCAGCCATGAAAGCCACTTTTGTGCACAATACCATTGTTTTCCTTATTTTACTATATTGTTTCGGACAGAAAACCCATATCAGGGCAATTTTTCGCACAGTGGCGCTGGAGCATTTGAACCGTTCATGGTTCGGCAAGCCCATGACAGTTTCAGCTTAGTACGATCATTGTGCTAGGCGGAGCTGGTTTATTTCAGCCTACGCCTCTTGTAATTCGAGTAGAATTCCATCTTCATTGACTTTCCACCTTTCGGGGTACTTATTGTTCTCCAAAGGTTCATCTAACAATCTTTTTGACCCGCTTGTTTCTCATGAGCTCATATCATAGTCAAATTCACCTCTCGTCTTCCTCTTCCACATGCATGATGTAATTCCTCGAACCTAGATACCCAGAGTTGGTGCATTATTACATAACATTGGCATGATCACAAGAAAGATCAAGTCTTGAAAGACCGATTAATTTAGTAGCCTTGAAACACTAGATATATTCATAAAGTTTACATTACATCAATAAGTGAAAACTACAACAACATATTTTCTTCATATCCCCTCATACTATCCCTGCAGGTCATTCATAAAATACTTCTTCACATCCTGAGAAATAAAAAACATTGAAAGGGGTGAGCTCAGATGCTCAGTAAGGATAACAATATAGTGGAAACTTCCATAAATAAACATAAAAATTTAAGGCAATGTATAACTAAAACAAAAGCCTTTTAAACTTGAACTTCAGCATAATATGGTAAGGATTAAATGAAATAATGCCATTTACTTATTCACATGGATATTATACTAGTCGAATAATCACATGAAAATATTAATAACCACTTTCATAATGACAAAATGCATAATGCCAGACTATCATTACCACGTAGCCAAGGCCTCGTTCCAAGACTACAAATAAGATTTTGTCAAGGCCTCGTTCCAAGGCACTAGTTTGTCTCATGAGACCTACTGATGCATCAAGGAGCTATAGCGGGCTCCACCCGTCACTTACTAAGTCCAATGCATTCCTCATATGAAAATTTTTAAACACAACATAAACATTCGTATTAAAACTAGCATACGAAATGTCAATACTTTATCCAAAAACCATGAATGGTATAAAAATAGCACATCCACAGTCAAACATAACTCATTCAATACAATATGGAAAATTTTATTGTATCATATTAACCTCAATAGATAATGATGAAGGATATTGACATAGATGAAAATGATCATCAAAACAATTAGAGTGAAATATCTCCCTTTTTCTTGAAATCATTTAAAAGTCACACTATTTGTCAAGAATCCATTTAAAATAGATTTTAGAATCAAAGTGTCCCATACCACTTTGAAACTTTTAAAAGGAATTTTTATTTGAAAACTTTAATGTCTATATAAATAAATCCTTAAAACCATTTTTAAAACATGGACATTAATGAGAAAGATTTAGAATAATCAATCTTTAAAACATTTTAAAATGTCATTTTAGTTAGAGTTCCTAACCAAAAGAGAGACACTTGAAAAAATAATTGAGGAAATAAAAACTTTGTAATATCATGAGAATAAAGGGATTCATGATATGTTATGTCAAAGTACATTATATACACCATATAAAAGTGATTTGGTGTATAACAATAAAGGAGTCTCAATAGAAAGTAAATTGAGATGAAATCTCTCATAAAGGCCGTATCCTTAGGTTAAGGATAAATCAAAGACATAATTATGAGTGACAAATATAAATACACTCAATATGATTGGATATTCAGTGTAAAACAATCAAAGGACATTCACACATATTCTTGTAAAAACAACACCAATGAATTGGATGTTTAACTCAACAAATCGAGATTGAGTAAAAATTACTCTTATCAAGTTCTTACCGATGACCTGATAAATTATCAATGGAGTGACTATGTGTATCAAAAGTATATCCATAGAAAGGGGAGTGTAATTTTTGACATAATAAAATGAATAGTGATTCTACACATAATCTTGGAGTAAAATAATCAATGAAGTATGCGTAAATCCGAATGAGTGGAAATTGAAATTTCAAATTCCATTATTAATTTGGTAACATAAAAAAACATACACCCATGAAAGAAGGATCATACAATGATGATGTAAATGTACATGAATTAAATTATATTACACAATGAATACAAACATGGGCAATACACACACCACATGTAATAAATAAGTGGTGAACAATGGAATTCTCATGGAATTAAAAGTGAGATAAGAAACCCCTTACTTTGTACTTTTTCCTTGGTCGACGGTAGGTTAACCTCATGTATAATGGTGAAATAATTGTTATTTAATTATAAAAGAATCATTTAAATTAATATTATATCATATATGATCTTTTAACATTGATTTGCTAATAATATCTTAGTATTATCGTTGTTTCGGGTGTTAACTTACTCGTTTTCTTTTATATGTTTTGTTACGTAAGTCGGGTTTCTCATGGATATGTTGTATATTAATAATATCCAGAGAGATATCAAGTCCTTAAACATTATTTTTAAATCATAAAATTATAATTATACTTGAATGGATACGATGAAGAATGAATCTCATCGCGTTCGTGGAGACGGTAGTCCGTACGTACGCACGAGCGACAATATCATTCTTTTGATGTTAAAATAATATATAATTGGATGGTATATCATATAGACAGAATAATTATCATGTTGTATTTATTATTTACATGAATTACACATCATTATTATACCCATCCAAATAATAATTTATTGAATGGCAATTACACCATGACGTGGAGACGGTAAGCCGTACGTACGCACGTATGGTGACATGCCATTCAAAGGATGGATAGAATATTGAATATGGTTGTACCATATTTATAATAATATTAAATTATATAGGAGATACTGGATTCATTATTTTATAATGGTAATAACAAATAAAGAAGAAGTTGAAGAAGAAAAGAATTTGAAAAAGGGTGGTAAAAACATTACCTCTTCTTCGGGTTCTTCCTTTTGATTTGATCAAAAGGGCTCCTTAGGTTGGTTTTATGATCAAACTAAGGCCTCTAGGTTGTAGTGAGGGAAGTTGATAGATTATTTGGGCAGGGTTTGTCTGAACCAAAAGGCTTTGAAGGTGTGAAGTAATGAGAAGGGGTAGTGCCCTTTTATAAGAGGGGTGAGGGGCACCTTTGGAAAAGCTAAAAATAATATTTTATAATAAATTCATATTCGGTTTCTAATGGCTCCAAAGTGGATTATTTAAAGTTTAAGGTGGGGATAGGTAGAAAACCACTCAACCAATAGAATTTAGACAGGTTTGGGTCATTATATTATCCTTATCTTTAAGTATTAACTCTTAGTTAATTATTTTCACTTTTACAATGTCTCTTTGTATTTTTATATTATATGGTTAATAAAATTACTATATACATCCAAGCGACCCCCAAGTGGTCCATTAATGATACACCTATCATGATATAAGTCTCTTGGCCGAACCTTCGATTTTTAGGAATTTAATATCAATTAATAATATAAAATTTGTTTTAAAAACTCTTTTATGTCAATTTTGACACTATTCAATAATTAATTTTTTTAAAAAACACAAAAGAAGGATTACTTCGAAAAAGGTTAATTAAATAAATCATAACATGTCATATTAACCTATAAAATTAGTGTAATTCATAAAAATTCTCAAATTATATTTATTTGGGTATTTATAATATCAATTATTTTAATTTTTCACTATTATGGTAATTACTGCATCATCTTTTTGTCATAAATAAATTAAATTATTTATTGTCTAAAAATTATAAATAAAATATCATTATTTAGGAAATATTTTTATATTTCTAATGAATATTTATAATCGAATTTACCGTATGTATAACCCTATGTTAAAAAAAATTATTAAATAAACTTTGATTTTAACTCTTTTAACTCTTCTTTGAATTAAATAATAATAAATGTCCTAATCTAATCCAAGTGGACCTAAATGATAATATTTTACTCCTAAGGTTGTTTTTGGTTGAGATACACTTGTCCAATAGAATTAGGACATGTGTTAGGGTAATATTAATATCATTTTTACCCTTAATTACCCTATTTACTTTTAACTGTGGTAAATAAAAGTAAAAAGTTACTATTCACCAAAAATTATTTTCATCTCATTGAACCACATTTTACTCCTTGATATTAACCGCGTCTCTTGGATTTTCGAAATTTCACTCAAAGAAGCGGTAAAATTAAGTTTTATGAAAAATTCAGTTTTTTAACTACCACTTAGTGGTTTCACTATTCATCAAAAAATGAAAGTTTCCAGAAAAATACCAAAAATTAGGCCTAAGCTATATTTGATATTATGAATTAAAAAATGATGTCTATTTTACCAAATTCAGAACATATCAGTTTCATTAATTAATTTAAAAATTAATTCCCGTCGTCAAAAAAAATAGCGTGTTTTTAAGAGATAATAACTATCAAAAGATTGACACTTGTTTATGTCTGGTTTAAATGTGAAATTACATCCAATGACCAAAATTGTATTAAATGGTAAAAATATATTCTAAATAATCTTTAAAACCACTCAAATTAATAATTTATCACTATTAATTATTTCGATTAAAAAAGTTGTTTTTAATTAAAATTTAGTAATTTTCATTATTCATCAAAATATGAAAGTTATCCAAAAAGTACCAAAATTTCACCCTAAGCTAATTTAGATATTAAGAATCCAAAAATAAAGTCCATTTCGAAATATAAAATTTATAAAATTTTAAAAAGTAGGTATTACTATTCATAACGGCTGGTTTGATTGGTTGTGATGTGTTAGAATCTCGAAGTTGCGTACAATGCACGTCATTGCATTATTCAAAGGGAAACGTACCGTGGAAGCTTGAGGTGTTACATTCTCCCCTCCTTCAATAAATTGCATCCTCGCAATTTTTTTAAAATTTGGCTTGAGAATATAATGGAAAGTCCCACATCAGAAAAAGAGTCAATAAAACTATCACTTTAAAAGAAAGGAAGAGAGGTATAAAGGTCACCCAAGATAACCCATACTAGGATTCCATGTAGGAAAATATGGATATGGACGATAAACTAAGAGTTAAGTTCTGATGGAAAGGGATAGAAAACATGATCAGGAGAAAGTTAACAATAAGAAAATCACAAACTTGTGTTGGGACAAACGGTCATTAGTCTCCTAGTAGGAAAAGTAAACAAACAAGATTTTTTGTTTTAAGTTACATTAAATAAGGACGAGGAATTAATTTATGATATTGACTAAGAACATAAAGAGGTATACTTACTTTTTAAGTAGAGTTTCATTCTTTAATAAAATTTTACCACTAACTCATTTTGCTTTTGAACAATGAGTATTCAAGAATACTTGGTCACAATGGAAGAGCTAGAATAAACTTCTATAGAAATACATGATCCACGTAGGATAGACTATATATTTACCTTGTCTTTAGAGATTAATCAAAACCAAAATGGTTATTATAATATCTGATGATCCCCCAAATGGATATTCTATTAGAGAAAAAACAACACTAATCTTAATTTCTAAAATTAAACCATCAATACCCCAAAGTTAAATAAATACCATTCAATAATCAATTGTCCTTAAAATCCTTCAATATAACCAAACTAATATTGAAACCCAAAAATTATAAGAATGTAGTCTTCCAAGTTAAATTTTATCTCCAAATGACATTAATTACTCTTAAAGTCACATACTTAAAAGTAATTAACCTAATCATTTCCATAAATAACCCAAATAACTATAAATCCACAATAAAAACATAGATAAAAAACCACCATTACTCCTCAAATGAAATCCCATACTATTCTATTTTATTTGGGCATATAGTGTTCACAACAAAGCGAACAACTTCCAAAATAACATTTATCACTTAATCACCAAATCATTTTCCTATACTAAGGGTATTCATTTGATAAGACATAAGATCCCAAATCAAATTATTATTGATCAATAAAATCATTTAACTAAAAATAATAGTCACACTAACCAGGGACTTCACATAGTCCAGTGGTAGGCGATAAATCTCAATTGCACATTGGTTGTGGGTTCGATTCCCACAGCTTTGTCTGACGCGACGGGTTGTCACACGGTCTGCGTGTTGTCCTTTTTCAAAAACTATATTTTATAACATTACCAAAATGAGATAAATTCCTCAAAATAACCATAACATAATTTAACCACAAATCTTATCTCATACCTTGCATTTTCATCCCAAATTATAATAACTTATAATTGCCTCAAACCCAACGATCATATAAAACCAAATGGTTATTTATAACTATATCCACAAGAGAAAAGATAATTCTTCCTCAAATATCATTCTCACGTGGAAAACTGCAGGGTTAAAAATACAAGAGAAAATTATTCCAAAGTAAACCCATCAACAAGGAGCACTAATACTTTTTAAACATTTCTCTAACCATTTATTTCCACATAGCTTCTTCTTTATCCAAGAAAATATCCTATAGAATAGGGCATTCACTCGGGTAATGGCCAGGTCCCCTATATTTACGGCAAATGACTGTGAATGGATTCTTGGGACCATTTTTATCTTCTTCCATAGTACTCTTCATTTTTTTTCGGCAATTCTTCACTTTATGTCCTTCCTTCCCGCATGTAAAGCATTTCTTTGTCCCATTGAGACACTTTCTTGGGTGTCTCCTTCCACATTTCCTGCATGATGGAAATTAAGGATTCCTTTCTCTATGGTCTGCACTGCTGGAGCTCTTATCATTCATCACCTTTCTCTTCTTTGTTGAGTCTGGGAATTGGTTAATATATATATTGTTGATCATATTTTTTGAAAATTGATTTGGCATAAAGGCAATATATTTTACGCCTATCAACATTCCATTTTTTTTCTCATTGCCACCACCGTTCCCATCTTGTACATCATTCTCAAAGTCACTATGACTTCCTTGTAATCCAACCATTGACTAAAACCAGAAAGTATTGTGTGAGTAACAGTAGTCATAAAATCATTTAGAGATTAACATGTCACCATATTCTCAATTTGAAACACATTAGGATTAACCAAGGTCATTTACTCTCATGTTATATATATAATACTTCAAATCAGTTTGTAAAAAAAATGTAAATTATCCTAAGCATATCCCTCGGGAGTGTCGTAACCAAGAGTAAGCAAGGCCCGTTGTCGTGCACCAGTTCCCGTTCGAGTCTAGCTCAAACTGGTGTTTTCGGGTATTACCCATAGGTACATCTGTGCCAGAGCCGCCTCTACCTGATCGTATCCAGACTGGGATGTATTGCTCGGAAAACTCACAAAATCTCTACAATACCAAAATTCTAGGAAGTTCTTCTATACTAATCCTCAAAGTTCATCTTAGGTCTACGTGATCTAATTAGAGTTTATCTAAATCTAGCTTTCAAGGTTTGTACTAAACTTCCTATGATACCAACTATAATGCCCCGACCCTAGATACCCAGAGTCGGTGCATTATTACATAACATTGGCATGATCACAAGAAAGATCAAGTCTCGAAAGACCGATTAGTTTAGTAGCTTTGGAAACACTAGATATATTCATAAAGTTTACATTACATCAATAAGTGAAAACTACAACAACATATTGTCTTTATATCCGCTCATACTATCTCTGCAGATCATTCATAAAATACTTCTTCACATTCTGGGAAATATAAAACATTGAAAGGGTTGAGCTCAGATGCTCAGTAAGGATAACAATATAGCAGAAACTTTCATAAATAAACATAAAAATTTAAGGCAACGTATAACTAAAACAAAAGCCTTTTAAACATGAACTTCAGCATAATATGGCAAGGATTAAATGAAATAATGTCATTTAATTATTCACATGGATATTCTACTAGTTGAATAATCACATGAAAATATTAATAACCACTTTCATAATGACGGAATGCATAATGCAAGACTATCATTACCATGTAGCCAAGGCATCGTGCCAAGACTACAAATAAGATTTTGTCAATGCCACTTTCCAAGACACTAGTTTGTCTCATGAGACCTACCGATGCATCGAGGAGCTATAGCGGGCTCCACCCGTCACTTACTAAGTCCAATGCATTCCTCATATGAAAAGTTTTAAACATAATATAAACATTCGTATTAAAAATAGCATACGAAATGTCAATACTTTATCCACAAACCATGAATGGTATAAAAATAGCACATCCACAGTCAAAAATAACTCATTCGATACAATATGTAAGATTGTATTGTATCATATTAACCTCAATCGAGAATGATGAAGGATATTGACATAGATGAAAATAATCATCAAAACAATTAGAGTGAAATATCTACCTTTTTCTTGAAATCATTTAAAAGTCACACTATTTGTCAAGAATCCATTTAAAATATATTTTAGAATCAAAGTTTCACATACCACTTTGAATCTTTTAAAAGTAATTTTGATTTGAAAACTTTAATTTCCATATAAATAAATCCTTAAAACCATTTTTAAAACATGGAAATTAACGAGAAAGATTTAGAATAATCAATCTTTAAAACATTTTAAAATGTCATTTTAGTTAGAGTTCCTAACCAAAAGAGAGACACTTGAAAAAATAATTGAGGAAATAAAAACTTTGTAATATCATGAGAATAAAGGGATTCATGATATATTATGTCAAAGTACATTATATACACCATATAAAAGTGATTTGGTGTATAACAATAAAGGAGTCTCAATGGAACGTAAATTGAGATGAAATATCTCATAAAGGCCGTATCCTTTGGTTAAGGATAAATCAACGATATAATTATGAGTGAAAAATATAAATACACTCAATATGATTGGATATTCAGTGTAAAACAATCAAATGAAATTCACACATATTCCTGTAAAAACAACACCAATGAATTGGATGTTTAACTCAACAAATCGAGATTGAGTAAAAATTACTCTTATCAAGTTCTTACCGATGACATGATAATTTATCAATGGAGTGACTATGTGTATCAAAAGTATATCCACAGAAAGGGGAGTGAAATTTTTGACATAATCAAATGAATAGTGATTCTACCCATAATCTTGGAGTAAAATATTCAATGAAGGATGCGTAAAGCCGAATGAGTGGAAATTGAAATTTCAAATTCCCTTATTAATTTGGTAACATAAAAAACATACAACCATGAAATAAGGATCATACAATGATGATGTAAATATACATGAATTAAAGTATATTACACAATTAATACAAAACATGAGCATTACACACACCACATGTAATAAATATGTGGTGAACAATGGAATTCTCACGGAATTAAAAGTGAGATAAGAAACCCCTTACTTTGTACTTTTTCCTTGGTTGATGGTAGGTTAACATCCTGTATAATGGTGAAATAATTGTTATTGAATTGTAAAAGAATCATTTAAATTAATATGATATCATATCTGATCTTTTAACATTGATTTGTTAATAATATCTTAGTATTATCGTTGTTTCAGGTGTTAACTTACTCGTTTTCCTTTATATGTTTTGTTATGTAAGTCGGGTTTGTTATGGATAGTTTGTATCTTAATCATATCTAGAATGATATCAAGTCCTTAAAAATTATTTTTAGATCATAAAATGATAATTATACTTGAATGGATACGATGGAGAATGAATCTCATCGCGTTCGTGGAGACGGTAGTTCGTACGTACGCACGAGCGACAATATCATTCCTTTGATGTTAAAATAATATATAATTGGATGGTATATCATATAGACAGAATAATTATCATGTTGTATTTATTATTTACATGAATTACACATCATTATTATACCCATCCAAATAATAATTTATTGAATGGCAATTACACCATGACGTGGAGACGGTAAGCCGTACGTACGCACGTATGGTGACATGTCATTCAAAAGATGGATAGAATATTGAATATGGTTGTACCATATTTATAATAATATTAAATTATATAAGAGATACTAGATTCATTATTTTAGAATGGTAATAACAAATAAAGAAGAAGTTGAATAAGAAAAGAATTTGAAAAAGGGTGGTAAAAACATTACCTCTTCTTCGGGTTCTTCCTTTTGATTTGATCAAAAGGGCTCCTTAGGTTGGCTTTATGATCAAAATAAGGCCTCTAGGTTGTAGTGCGGGAAGTTGAGAGATTATTTGGGTAGGTTTTGGCCGAACCAAAAGGCTTTGAAGGTGTGAAGTAATGAGAAAGGGGAGTGCCCTTTTATAAGAGGGGTGAGGGGCACCTTTGGAAAAGCTAAAAATATTATTTTATAATAAATTCATATTTGGTTTCTAATGGCTCTAAAGTGGATTATTTAAAGGTTAAGGTGGGTATAGGTCTAAAACCACTCAACAAATAGAATTTAGACAGGTTTGGGTCTTTATATTATCCTTATCTTTAAGTATTGACTCTTAGTTAATTATTTTCACTTTTACAATGTCTCTTTGTATTTTTATATTATATGGTTAATAAACTTACTATATACATCCAAGCGACCCCCAAGTTGTCCATTAATGATACACCTACCATGATATAAGTCTCTTGGCCGAACCTTCGATTTTTATGAATTTGATATCAATTAATAATATAATATTTGTTTTAAAAACTCTTTTATGTCAATTTTGACACTATTCAATAATTAATTTTTTTTAAAAACACAAAAGAAGCATTACTTCGAAAAAGGTTAATTAAATAAATCATAACATGTCATATTAACCTATAAAATTAGTGTAATTCATAAAAAGTCTCAAATTATATTTATTTGGGTATTTATAATATCAATTATTTTAATTTTTCACTATTATGGTAATTACTGCATCATCTTTGTGTCATAAATAAATTAAATTATTTATTGTCTAAAAATTATAAATAAAATATTATTATGTAGGAAATAGTTTTAGATTTCTAATGAATATTTACAATCGAATTTACCTTATGTATAACCCTATGTTAAAAAAAATTATTAAATAATCTTTGATTTTAACTCTTTTAACTCTTCTTTGAATTAAATAATAATAAATGTCCTAATCTAATCCAAGTGGACCTAAATGATAATATTTTACTCCTAAGGTTGTTTTTGGTTGAGATACACTTGTCCAATAGAATTATTACATGTGTTAGGGTAATATTAATATCATTTTTACCCGTAATTACCCTATTTACTTTTAACCGTGGTAAATAAAAGTAAAAAGTTACTATTCACCAAAAATTATTTTCATCTCATTGAACCACATTTTACTCCTTGATATTAACCGTGTCTCTTGGATTTTCGAAATTTCACTCAAAGAAGCGGTAAAATTAAGTTTTATGAAAAATTCAGTTTTTTAACTACCACTTAGTGGTTTCACTATTCATCAAAAAATGAAAGTTTCCAGAAAATACCAAAAATTAGGCCTAAGCTATATTTGATATTATGAATTCAAAAATGATTTCTATTTTACCAAATTAAAAACATATCAGTTTCATTAATTAATTTAAAAATTAATTCCCGTCGTCAAAACAAATAGCGTGTTTTTAAGAGATAATAACTATCAAAAGATTGACACTTGTTTATGTCTGGTTTAAATGTGAAATTGCATCCAATGACCAACATTGTATTAAATGGTAAAAATATATTCTAAATATACTTTAAAACCACTAAAATTAATAATTTATCACTATTAATTATTTCGATTGAAAAGGTTGTTTTTAATTAAAATTTAGTAATTTTCACTATTCATCAAAATATGAAAGATATCCAAAAAGTACCAAAATTTCACCCTAAGCTAATTTCGATATTAACAATCCAAAAATAAAGTCCATTTCGAAATATAAAATTTATAAAATTTTAAAAAGTAGGTATTACTATTCATAACGGCTGGTTTGATTGGTTGTGATGTGTTAGAATCTCGAAGTTGCGTACAATGCACGTCATTGCATTATTCAAAGGGAAACGTGCCGTGGAAGCTTGGGGTGTTACATTCTCCCCTCCTTCAATAAATTGCATCCTCGCAATTTTTTTAAAATTGGGCTTGAGAATATAATGGAAAGTCCCACATCGGAAAAAGAGTCAATAAAACTATCACTTTAAAAGAAAGGAAGAGAGGTATAAAGGTCACCCAAGATAACCCATACTAGGATTCCATGTAGGAAAATATGGATATGGACGATAAACTAAGTGTTAAGTTCTGATGGAAAGGGATAGAAAACATGATCAGGAGAAAGTTAACATTAAGAAAATCACAAACTTGTGTTGGGACAAACAGTCATTAGTCTCCCAGTAGGAAAAGTAAACAGACAAGATTTTTTGTTTTAAGTTACATTACATAAGGATGAGGAATTCATTTATGATATTGACTAAGAACATAAAGAGATATACTTAATTTTTAAGTAGAGTTTCATTCTTTAATAAATTTTTACCACTAACTCATTTTGTTTTTGAACAATGAGTATTCAAGAATACTTGGTCACAATGGAAGAGCTAGAATAAACTTCTATAGAAATACATGATCCATGTAGGATAGACTATATATTTACCTTGTCTTTAGAGATTAATAAAAACCAAAATGGTTATTATAATATCTGATGATCCCCCAAATGGATATTCTATTAGAGAAAAAACAACACTAATCTTAATTTCTAAAATTAAACCATCAATACCCCAAAGTTAAATAAATACCATTCAATAATCAATTGTCCTTAAAATCCTTCAATATAACCAAACTAATGTTGAAACCCAAAACTTATAAGAATGTAGTCTTCCACGTTAAATTTTATCTCCAAATGATATTAATTACTCTTAAAGTCGCATACTTAAAAGTAATTAACCTAATCATTTCCATAAATAACCCAAATAACTATAAATCCACAATAAAAACATAGATAAAAAACCACCATTACTCCTCAAATGAAATCCCATACTATTCTATTTTCCTTGGGCATATAGTGTTCACAACAAAGCTAACAACTTCCAAAATAACATTTATCACTTAATCACCAAATCATTTTCCTATACTAAGGGTATTCATTTGATAAGACATAAGATCCCAAATCAAATTATTATTGATCAATAAAATCATTTAACTAAAAATAATAGTCACACTAACCAGGGACTTCACATAGTCCAGTGGTAGGCGATAAATCCCAATCGCACATTGGTTGTGGGTTCGATTCCCACAGCTTTGTCCGACGCGACGGGTTGTCACACGGTCTGCGTGTTGTCCTTTTTCAAAAACTATATTTTATAACATTACCAAAATGAGATAAATTCCTCAAAATAACCATAACATAATTTAACCACAAATCTTATCTCATACCTTGAATTTTCATCCCAAATTATAATAACTTATAATTGCCTCAAACCCACCGATCATATAAAACCAAATGGTTATTTATAAGTATATCCACAAGAGAAAAGATAATTCTTCCTCATATATCATTCTCACGTGGAAAACTGCAGGGTTAAAAATACAAGAGAAAATTATTACAAAGTAAACCCATCAACAAGGAGCACTAATACTTTTTAAACATTTCTCTAACCATTTATTTCCACATAGCTTCTTCTTTGTCCAAGAAAATATCCTATAGAATAGGGCATTCACTCGGGTAATGGCCAGGTCCCCCACATTTATGGCAAATGACTGTGAATGGATTCTTGGGACCATTTTTATCTTCTTCCATAGTACTCTTCATTTTTCTTCGGCAATTCTTCACTTTATGTCCTTCCTTCCCGCACGTAAAGCATTTCTTTGTCCCATTGAGACACTTTCTTGGGTGTCTCCTTCCACATTTCCTGCATGATGGAAATTGAGGATTCCTTTGTCTATGGTCTCCACTGCTGGAGCTCTTATCATTCATCACCTTTCTCTTCTTTGTTCAGTCTGGGAATTGGTTAATATATATATTTTTGATCATATTTTTGGAAAATTGATTTGGCATAAAGGCAATATCTTTTACGCCTATCAACATTCCATTTTTTTTCTCATTGCCACCACCGTTCCCATCTTGTACATCATTCTCAAAGTCACTATGACTTCCTTGTAATCCATCCATTGACTAAAACTAGAAAGTATTGTGTGAGTAACAGTAGTCATAAAATCATTTAGAGATTAACATGTCACCATATTCTCAATTTAAAACAAATTAGGATTAACCAAGGTCATTTACTCTCATGTTATATATATAATACTTCAAATCAGTTTGTAAAAAAAATGTAAATTATCCTAAGAATATCCCTCAGGAGTGTCGTAACCAAGAGTGCAGCAAGGCTCGTTGTCGTGCACCAGTTCCCGTTCGAGTCTAGCTCAAAGTGGTGTTTTCGGGTTTTACCCATAGGTACATCTGTGCCAGAGCCGCCTCTACCTGATCGTATCCAGACAGGGATGTATTGTTCGGAAAACTCAAAAAATCTCTACAATACCAAAATTCTAGGAAGTTCTTCTATACTAATCCTCAAAGTTCATCTTAGGTCTACGTGATCTAATTAGAGTTTATCTAAATCTAGCGTTCAAGGTTTGTTCTAAACTTCCAATGATACCAACTGTAATGCCACAACCCTAGATACCCAGATTCAGTGCATTATTACATAACATTGGCATGATCACAAGAAAGATCAAGTCTCGAAAGACCGATTAGTTTAGTAGCCTTGGAAACACTAGATATATTCATAAAGTTTACATTACATCAATAAGTGAAAACTACAACAACATATTGTCTTTATATCCCTTCATACTATCGCTGCAGATAATTCATAAAATACTTCTTCACATCCTGGGAAATATAAAACATTAAAAGGGTTGATCTCAGATGCTCAGTAAGGATAACAATATAGCGGAAACTTTCATAAATAAACATAAAAATTTAAGGCAACGTATAACTAAAACAAAATCTTTTTAAACATGAACTTCAGCATAATATGGAAAGGATTAAATGAAATAATGTCATTTACTTATTCACATGGATATTCTACTAGTTGAATAATCACATGAAAATATTAATAACCACTTTCATAATGACGGAATGCATAATGCAAGACTATCATTACCACGTAGCCAAGGCCTCGTTCCAAGACTACAAATAAGATTTTGTCAATGCCTCTTGCCAAGACACTAGTTTGTCTCATGAGACCTACCGATGCATCGAGGAGCTATAGCGGGCTCCACCCGTCACTTACTAAGTCCAATGTATTCCTCATATGAAAATTTTTAAACATAATATAAACATTCATATTAAAACTAGCATACGAAATGTCAATACTTTATCCACAAACGATGAATGGTATAAAAATAGCACATCCCCAGTCAAACATAACTCATTCGATACAATATGTAAGATTGTATTGTATCATATTAACCTCAATCGAGAATGATGAAGGATATTGACATAGATGAAAATAATCATCAAAACAATTAGAGTGAAATATTTCCCTTTTTCTTGAAATCATTTAAAAGTCACACTATTTGTCAAGAATCCATTTAAAATATATTTTAGAATCAAAGTTTCCCATACCACTTTGAAACTTTTAATAGGAATTTTGATTTGAAAACTTTAATTTCCATATAAATAAATCCTTAAAACCATTTTTAAAACATGGACATTAATGAGAAATATTTAGAATAATCAATCTTTAAAACATTTTAAAATTTCATTTTAGTTAGAGTTCCTAACCAAAAGAGAGACACTTGAAAAAATAATTGAGGAAATAAAAACTTTGTAATATCATGAGAATAAAGGGATTTATGATATATTATGTCAAAGTACATTATATACACCATATAAAAGTGATTTGGTGTATAACAATAAAGGAGTCTCAATGGAATGTAAATTGAGATGAAATCTCTCATAAAGGTCGTATCCTTTGGTTAAGGATAAATCAACGACATAATTATGAGTGAAAAATATAAATACACTCAATATTATTGGAAATTCAGTGTAAAACAATCAAATGACATTCACACATATTCCTGTAAAAACAACACCAATGAATTGGATGTTTAACTCAACAAATCGAGATTGAGTAAAAATTACTCTTATCAAGTTATTACCGATGACATGATAATTTATCAATGGAGTGACTATGTGTATCAAAAGTATATCCACAGAAAGGGGAGTGAATGTTTTGACATAATCAAATGAATAGTGATTCTACCCATAATCTTGGAGTAAAATAATCAATGAAGGATGCGTAAAGCCGAATGAGTGGAAATTGAAATTTCAAATTCCCTTATTAATTTGGTAACATAAAAAAACATACACCCATTAAAGAAGGACCATACAATGATGATGTAAATATACATGAATTAAAGTATATTACACAATTAATACAAACATGATCATTACACACACAACATGTAATAAATAAGTGGTGAACAATGGAATTCTCACGGAATTAAAAGTGAGATAAGAAACCCCTTACTTTGTACTTTTTCCTTGGTCGACGGTAGGTTAACATCCTGTATAATGGTGAAATAATTGTTATTGAATTTTAAAATAATCATTTACATTAATATGATATCATATATGATCTTTTAACATTGATTTGTTAATAATATCTTGGTATTATCGTTGTTTCAGGTGTTAACTTACTCGTTTTCCTTTATATGTTTTGTTACGTAAGTCGGGTTTGTCATGGATAGGTTGTATATTAATCATATCTAGAATTATATCAAGTCCTTAAAAATTATTTTTAAATCATCAAATGATAATTATACTTGAATGGATACGATGGAGAATGAATCTCATCGCGTTCGTGGAGACAGTAGTTCGTACGTACGCACGAGCGACAATATCATTCTTTTGATGTTAAAATAATATATAATTGGATGGTATATCATATAGACAGAATAATTATCGTGTTGTATTTATTATTTACATGAATTACACATCATTATTATACCCATCCAAATAATAATTTATTGAATGGCAATTACACCACGACGTGGAGACGGTAAGTCGTACGTACGCACGTATGGTGACATGTCATTCAAAGGATGGATAGAATATTGAATATGGTTGTACCATATTTATAATAATATTAAATTATATAGGATATAATGGATTCATTATTTTAGAATGGTAATAACAAATGAAGAAGAAGTTTAAGAAGAAAAGAATTTGAAAAAGGGTGGTAAAAACATTACCTCTTCTTCGGGTTCTTCCTTTTGATTTGATCAAAAGGGCTCCTTAGGTTGGCTTTATGATAAAACTAAGGCCTCTAGGTTGTAGTGAGGGAAGTTGAGAGATTATTTGGGCAGGGTTTGGCCGAACCAAAAGGCTTTGAAGTTGTGAAGTAATGAGAAGGGGGAGTTCCCTTTTATAAGAGGGGTGAGGGGAACCTTTGGAAAAGCTAAAAATATTATTTTATAATAAATACATATTCGGTTTCTAATGGCTCCAAAGTGGATTATTTAAAGGTTAAGGTGGTTATAGGTCGAAAACAACTCAACCAATAGAATTTAGACAGGTTTGGGTCATTATATTAACCTTATCTTGAAGTATTAACTCTTAGTTAATTAGTTTTACTTTTACAATGTCTCTTTGTATTTTTATATTATATGGTTAATAAACTTACTATATACATCCAAGAGACCCCCAAGTGGTACATTAATGATACACCTGTCATGATATAAGTCTCTTGGCCGAGCCTTAGATTTTTATGAATTTAATATCAATTAATAATATAATATTTGTTTTAAAAACTCTTTTATGTCAATTTTGACACTATTCAATAATTGATTTTTGTAAAAAACACAAAAGAAGGATTACTTCGAACAAAGTTAATTAAATAAATCCTAACATGTCATATTAACCTATAAAATTAGTGTAATTCATAAAAAGTCTCAAATTATATTTATTTGGGTATTTAGAATATCAATTATTTTAATTTTTCACTATTATGGTAATTATTGCATCATCTTTGTGTCATAAATAAATTAAATTATTTATAGTATAAAAATTATAAATAAAATATAATTATGTATTAAATCTTTTTAGCTTTATAATGAATATTTAAAATTTAATTTACCTTATGTATAACCCTATATTAAAAATGTTTTAGTAAATAAACTTTGATTTTAACTCTTTTAACTCTTCTTTGAATTAAATAATAATAAATGTCCTAATATAATCCAAGTGGACCTAAATGATAATATTTTACTCATAAGGTTGTTTTTGGTTGAGATACACTTGTCCAATAGAATTAGGACATGTGTTAGGGTAATATTAATATCATTTTTACCCTTAATTACCCTATTTACTTTTAACCGTGGTAAATAAAAGTAAAAAGTTACTATTCAACAAAAATTATTTTCATCTCATTGGACCAAATTTTACTCCTTGATATTAATCGTGTCTCTGGGATTTTCGAAATTTCACTCATAGAAGCGGTAAAATTAAGTTTTATGAAAAATTCAGTTTTTTAACTACCACTTAGTGGTTTCACTATTCATCAAAAAATGAAAGTTTCCAGAAAAATACCAAAAATTAGGCCTAAGCTATATTTGATATTATGAATTCAAAAATGATGTCTATTTTACCAAATTCAAAACATATCAGTTGCATTAATTAATTTAAAAATTAATTCCCGTCGTAAAAACAAATAGCGTGTTTTTAAGAGATAATAACTATCAAAAGAATGACACTTGTTTATATCCGGTTTAAATGGGAAATTACATCCAATGACCAACATTGTATTAAATAGTAAAAATATATTCTAAATACATATTAAAACCACTCAAATTAATAATTTATCACTATGAATTATTTCGATTAAAAAATTTGTTTTTAATTAAAATTTAGTAATTTTCACTATTCATCAAAATATGAAAGTTATCCGAAAAGTACCAAAATTTCACCCTAAGCTAATTTCGATATTACAAATCAAAAAATGAAGTCCATTTAGAAAGATAAAATTTATAAAATTTTAAAAAGTAGGTATTACTATTCATAACGGCTAATTTGATTGGTTGTGGTGTGTTAGAATCTTGAAGTTGTGTACAATGCACGCTATTGCATTATTCAAAGGGAAACGTACCATGGAAGCTTGGGGTGTTACACACGACATTTGTTGTGCAAGTGTAGCGTTAGGGAGAAGAGCTATATCTGGTTGATAGGCTTGCAAGGTGTGGTAGTCCCTAGGAGTACTCATGTTGTCTGGGGGATCTGAGCAGATGTTTTTTGGGACGGCTGGCGGTTCAGGTGAAACCCCAAAGGATGGAGGACTGAAGTGCCATGACCCGAACCTACCGGTCTCGAGCCTCAACTACCCCAAGCCCACCTCCATAGGCCAGGGGGGCTGGCGACAAGCGTCGAAGGCGTATCAATCTTGGGGAGGTCTTTCCCTAAGTACCTGTACACACACACACAGCTCACTCGATGTAGAAGTGTAGAGTCAAAAGAAAACTGAAGGACAATCATCTATAACCCAACCACAATCATGCATCAACTTCTAAATAGAGAAAAGTAAAGTGCTAAAAAGTACTGACAAAATAACTGAACATAAAAAGGGAAAAACAAGTGCCCAACCCAAAAGGTGCCATAACCTGGAAATAGGTAAACAAAATTAAACATTTGGTGAGTCTCACACCTGAAAGTCCTACTGTGACCACTGATTGTAGCCCAAGCTCATGTGTCCTCTACGCTCCTTCGTAGTCTCAATTGACCTGTGTATCGTCTGCAAGGGCACACCAAGTGTGGGAAAAGCCCAAGCAGGGGTGAGTATAAAGATACTTAGTAGGATGCCCCGAAAGCTCGAGGGAGAAACAAAGGAGGTACTAAAACGGTGAGTAATAGACAGAACAAAGAACAGTGTAGGAGTATAATAGAGAGAGTGCAGCTCAACCCAACAAAAGAAAGGAAGTAGACTCAGCCCAACCAAGAGGAGTTTGACACGGAAAGCACGTGGCATACCCCGCGTGTCTTCGCCCCTCTTTGAAGGAGAGTAACTGAACCCAAGGAGTGGGAATAAAAGTAGGGTGTATATATATATGTTCAACAAGAAACCCAATCGAGTGTGTAAGGGG
This sequence comes from Viscum album, assembly GCA_963277665.1. Lineage (NCBI taxonomy): Eukaryota > Viridiplantae > Streptophyta > Magnoliopsida > Santalales > Viscaceae > Viscum > Viscum album. Next base: position 227,050,638 of record OY728125.1, read on the forward strand.
ATCTCCATCTACAATCTCGACCTAGGATAAGTCGCCAACAGTTCTACAGGTAGCCATCACTGATGCCCAACAGTCCCACGCGTCAAAGCTGCCTCATCGCAAAACCGTACCACCAAAAGGCCCGCTCTGGTAATCACGGAGAAAAATCCACTGACTAGCCTCATTGAAAGGGGTTGAGTCTGAAAGAAGTCGCCGGGTAACCCACTGTCCAACTCAACTGGAAGGTAAACCCCAAAAGGTCGTCGAGTGACCCATTGCCCATCCCTGCTGGAGGGTAAACCCCAAAACATCATCGGGTGACCCATTGCCCAGCCCTGCTGAAGGGTAAACCCTAAAAAGTTGTCGGGTGACCCACTGCCCAACCCTTCTGGAGGGTAAACTCCAAAAGGTCATCAGGTGACCCACTGCCCAGCCCTGCTAGAGGGTAAACCCTAAAGTCAATGGGTAACCCACTGCCCAGCCTCGCTGGAGGGGGTATACCCTGATACGCCGGTGGGTAACCCAAAGGCCAGCCCCGCTGGAGGGTAAACCCGAAACTGGCCTGATAACTCCGCGTTGCTCGTGCCATCACTGGGTGTCACTGACAACGCTACCGTGCGTTGGTTCGGAGTGCGTCAAAGGAACCTCCGACAAATTCCCTTTCATGTTTCTACATTTAATGAGATCTTGAAAGAGGCTCTGCACGTCCAAACAGATTACACCTTTGTAATCCTTGTGAAAAAACGCGCGAGATAGACTACTTGCTCGCTGGAAAAAAACTCCCGAAGAAAAAGTTATTCAACACTGCTTCATGCTCATACGGCGTCTCATGGGGCCCACACCTCAGTCCTGAAAGAGGTCAGGTGAACTACTCCATCGCGATGCTCTTGGAAAAACATGTCAAAACGACTACTCATTCGCCCCGAATGGATGTCTGATGAAAGATTCACAAAACGTTGCTCACAGCTTAAAAGACGGCCCATGGGGCCCACGTATCAACTCCAGATTCAATGCCTGAAACCACTCTGGACAATTTCGTCTCGACGCCAGGGTCACAACGCCGTTGACGGCGCCTTAAACGGACTCTGGATGTGTTCGTGCCATCCGAAAGAAGAATCTTGGCGATGTACTTAACGGGCGTGTCGCACCACCAAACCCCCGTCTCGGGAATTAAAAATACCCAAGACCATCTCAAAAACTCCGGATCGACCTGAGGATCACGCTTCTGTAGAAGGCACACAATACAGACACCCGTAGTGGAAGTTACGGGTGTCCGAAGACAAGGGGGGCGAACCCCTTTGGGCTAGACCGACCAGGTACCCGGTCCACCCGGACTGGGCCGGCCCGTGCCGGCCCACGGCTCATTCGCGTGGCCCAACCGCTGACCCCCTGTCCCCACCCACCGATCGGCCCTTGTGTAAGGTCGTTGTCTCGTGCGGAGACCCACCGAAGGCGGGTCTCGGTCTCCGCACGGGGTCGCGCGTCGCGACCCCCGTCGCACCCCGCACCGACGACCTCTGTCGTAGATGCCTATTGCGCCACCTGGGTTCCCGCCACCGCCTCCTGAAAGTCATGTCGTGCCTCCGCTGCCCGGAGACCACCGCCGCTGCCTGGAACACCTCGTGCCGCCGCTGTCGCCTGCCGGACCTCCCTGAAACCGCCGGAAACCAAGGGAAATGGCCGGAAAACTTCCCAGGGCCACCCCGGACGCCCCGAGACTCGAACTTTCAATCTGAAAAGAGCATTGGAAAGATTGGATCGAACCCTACGCATCTATGGAATTCTCTCGACAATTAAACGGTGTTTCAATGCTAAAATTTGAATTCAAGAAGATACAGGAATAAAAAAAAAAGAAAACGCACGATCCTACCTCGCTGGGCGTAGCCCGACGCTTCACCAATGATTCGCCGGAGCCGCCACCCGCCTTGGAGAGGGAGAGAAAATCTTGAATGAGGTTCTCCCTTGTTGGGAAGAACTTGCGCCAAGAGGAAAGACCAAGGGGGAGAAGAGGCTGGGGGTGGTGTGTTTAAATAGAAAACACTTAAACCCCCGCCAGTAGGCCTCGTACCCGATCTTTCTGCAGGGTTGGGGTTAAGCCGCCTCTAGGGTAAAAACCACATTCTGAGCGCAACATTGGTCTCGAAATTCTAATCCGAGCCTCCGTTCAGAAGTTGTAAAGTACACGCCCGGGCCCTCCAAATTACGAAAACGCCCCTAGTGGCGTTTTCCACAGAAGGGTCGCGCTCGTGAAAGTTAAACCCCTCCTAGGGTAAACGGCACGTTCTGGACTCAACGGTGCCCTCGGTTTTCCCATCCGAGCAATCTTTTAGGATTTATTCTGTTTATTTGGCGTGTCCAGTGTGAACGCACTTAAAATTTTATTCCGGCCACACCGAGGCTCGGAATCACACGCCATCTGAACGCCCTGCTCTGGAATAACATCAAGAAAATTTCAAAGTCTTACAGGCTCAAAACCCAGATTCTTACATGAAGCTCGTGGATATGATCGTTGATATCGAGGAAGCCATCTCGGGTTTGTCAATGTTATCGGGTTCCACCGATGGGGGATTGGTTAAAAGTTGTCTTGCATCATTTGCTTTCTTTGCGATACATATGTTTGTTTGGAGGAGATCTATAGCATCCCGCCTTTTTATTACATAACTTTTCATTACATTTTACAAATAGAGGATCTTTAAAGTCTAGTGTCTTGGAAATCAGAAACAAAAACACTTGAAAACAACATAAAAAATATATTTTAATCCACTTGTAAGGATTCATCATATGTTCATCATATGTACAATTACTACATATCATAACCTAGAGACATACATTCAAAGGAAAGGGTGAGCAGAAGGCCCAGCAAGGGTAAACAAGGGAATCAGTTTACTTGTGACATCAATAAGAACTTGAATAAAAACATAAGGACATGAGCAATGGAAGTATAGGCATATCATAATGAAAAGAACTTGAATAATAACTTGAATATGTGGCTACAACATTTCATTTAGACATTCATGAACATATCACCAAGGTTTATCCCTGAGGTGTCATCAAAATTACAAAGGTTATTCACCAAGGTATCATGAAACATGTCATCTCTAGAGATTAATTCTTTACCCAATGCATTGGAGCGCTATCAGGGCGCACCCTTAATATGTCTTTACCTTCATGTGATCCATATAGATCATAATCAAACATTTCATAAATAACCCATAGAGAATAAAAGAAATGGGTTTCATTTCAAAATCGTGACGTTTTAAAAGTTCTTAAAAATAAGATCATTATATCATTTATAACCCATGGAAAGGGAGTGAGGGTTATATGTATGTCAATTCCAGAATCAAATATATCATCTTTATATACTTTTTTTTGATGGAAAACAGAATTCATTAATGACGAACACTCATAGAAATGAAATAGGTTTGGGTATTCACATAAATAAAATAAGAGAATTTCTTGAGAGAAAGAGATAGAAATTTTGAGACGAAATTTCTGCAGCATAACGGCTATATAACATGGTTTTAGAAAACATTGAAAATAGAGGGTACAAGGGTAACCCACTCATAAATAACTCATATTACAATATAAATATAGAATAACATGGAGATAAGAACATGGTATGGATATTGGAATGACATATCAGAAGAAAAGGAAACTTGAAATGAAAGAGAAGATGCGATTTCTTTTACGAGAAATTCGGCAGCCTAACGGCGTCATTTAAAAATTCAGAAAACAAATTGATGAGAGCGGAAAGGGTCCCTCGAAAATTAGACATGAAATGGACAGTAATGGGAACATATAAGAACATACCCTCAATATAAAGAGATGGAAACTAGAAGACACCACATAAATGAATTCATGACTTGAAAGAGGAGGGTGAAAGGATCCCTTACCTTGAAGAGTAACTTCGAAAGCTTGAAGGTCAGGACCTTGGAAGGCTTGAGGGAACCTTGGGAGGTAAGGAGACCATAACTTCGTTGAGGATGATTTTGGAATGAAATGAATGAGGGAAATGGCTTGGTATTTATAGGGAAAGTGAGTAAATAAATTATTAATTTCCAAGGGACACCTCATCGGTGGTATTGGAAAAACCATGGGTTTTCCCATGGTATTTGCCCATGGTAATGGCCGCTTGGGACACCTCATAGCATATCTCACTATTCATAAGTAGAAAAAAAGATTACATCATTAATGATGTCATTAAACACCCGGAACTCAAAACTACATTTTTACTATTCATTGAAAATTCAATTGTTTCAGAAAAAACCCAAAAATTTACCCCAACCTAATATCGATGCTCTGAAATCAAAACTGAAGTCCATTTAATGAAAATAGTTTTCTAAATATTTTTAATTTAATTTTTAAATAAAATTATCATTTATCCCAAAAATACAACTTTAAAACTATAACTCATTTTGTAACACCTTAAAAAAAGTAATCAAGGTCCCATAAAAATATCGTATACCCATAAGACAATAAAGTAACAATCTATGATTAAATTTTTTGAAAATACATTTCCATTTTAAATTATTAAATTAATTATAAAATTGTAAATAAAATATTTATGGCGTACAAAAATACCAAAACTTAAACTATGATCATTTTTTCACTTTTAAGATGTCTAAAATGTATTTATACATTCATGGGTGAAGTTTCTATTTTTTTGGTTAAATTACTATTCATTACTATTCATAAGTGTATGTTACTATTCATACTTTACTATCCACTGAAAATCAAGTTGATCTTATTAGACTCTAAATTTCTCACTACTCACAACTGTAGAAGACCATTTTTTGAAAATCATTTCACATTATTAATTATTTAATGAATACAAAAATATTTTAAAATACCCTTTTTTCCTAAATAATACACATCCTATATTTATCCGGATATTTGAAATTCACAAACTTTTCCATAAGAAGAAATAACTATTTTATTTATATAAAAGGATTACACAAAGCAACTAAGGTCTCGTTACATAGTCTCTTATTACACCAGCATAGGACCTAAATGTTAGGTGTGTCATGGTGATAGAATCTTGGGGTGGCTCGGACAACATTGTCCGAGTGGTGATTTCTATCAGCTTGAAATTCTCCCTTAGGCGATTCCGTTCAAGCTTCATACGTTGAAGTTCGGCTTGAGCTTGGTTCAGAGCAAAGCTCAGTGATGCTACCTCCTTTCCAAGCTACGAAAGATGGGCTTCATATGACTCGAGTCTACTGGATGAGGTCATTCAATCTTCTTTCTGTATTAATTAACCAAGATAATCGTATTTATAAAAACACAACGTTAAGATGTAGTTTCCAACGGTCATATAACAGTCGAAACCCAACGGTCTCATTTTAATTACACCAACTTCATTAATTAATGGAAATAGTTTTGTTCATTATAAAATAAAATTACACACAAAATTAGAAAACAAATGTAATTAAAAAGTTCGAGTCGTTACAAGATCCAACAAAAATGATTTGACTGTGCATGGGAGCCTCTGTGCATGGAGAGACTTTGTTTCACCATCAAGGATAAAAAAACATTTGCAAATTGTTTGTGCGTAACCATGGATCGTACTGCATCACCAAGTTATCTTCATTGTTTATCACTTTTTCTACACAATCTTTTTACGAATTTACGAGGCAACTGCAAAAGAAGCAAAAGTTTGACAGCTTTTCATATTCGAAGGATATCCAATGTTTTGATCCATCAAGCGACAAGAATGTACCTCTCATGAGAGGTTTGGCCACCTAAACCCTCACTTTAATCCAAATGGACGGTCTCCAATAGATGGGGTCTGATCGGTCACATTCCATGAACTGGCCAATAGAACATTCCATGAACTGGCCAATAGGATTTCTGATTTCTTTCATCGCTCATTCTGATCTTTTACTGAAGGGAAAACCGGTAAATTGCAGCCAAAAAGTGGACTTAGAAAAGTCTATAGTGAATATATCTTCTTCGTTCTTCAAGTCCTTCACCATCAAAAGATTGTTATCATACGACAAGGGTCTTCCCTGAAGCACTTTTTGTGTATCTTTAATGCTGAAGAATTCGAAGATTAGATCTATTACTCTCTTATTGCCACGCTATCATCTAACCATCATATCGAATGCAATGTATTCTTAAACGCACTCAGGTTGAAGAATCTTGTAGATATGGATTTCCCGGTTAATAAGAGTGGCATGTGTCAAGGTATCACCATTATTAGAGATAATTGTTTTTTTTTTCTTTATATATAACCTAGCGATTTTTCCATCTAGTCACTAGTGACCAAAAGCGGATGGGTCTGTAGATCTGCAACCGAGGAAGCCTGAGATCCGCAACCAGGGTGCAAAAGAAGGTGAAGGCATAGATCTGCAACTGGGAAAGCCGTAGATCTTAGACCTGCAGGCGGGAGGATGAAGATCAGCAACCAGATCCGCCGTTGCACTAACTCCGCAAACCCCCAAAGACCTCGAACCCTAAAATTATATTAAAAAAAAAACAGTTGTAGATATAAAATTATATTAAAAAAAAACTGATAGCTTACAAAAAAAAACTAATTAAATTATTCTTTAAACCTTTAACTAAAAAAACATCTTTAATAAAAGTGGAGCTACCAAAACCAATGGTACCTATTCCGACGATCTTGCTTTTTGAGTTATCACCAAAGGTGACATATCCTCCATCGAATTCTTCAAGTGAGTTGAACTCGGAGGGATCGCCACACATGTGCCTTGAGCAACCGCTGTCGAGATACCACGAGCCTTTAGAGGTCCTACTCTTTTGGCGTTTATCCTACAAAATCAAGAAAGAAGAGATTTTGGTACCCATATAAGTTTGGGTCCGGAAAGATTAGCAAAAAGAGACTTTTGAACCCATATTGTTCTAGAGGGATTCCTTCTATGATACTCATCCGAGTAGGTAATGGATTTGGGTCTTCCATACCTAGCATTTTTACAATCACATTCATAAATCATGTGACCGGTCTTTTTACAATAATTACAAAATTTGTATTGAGATCTCCCCCTTACAAAAGTAGTGGGTGCCCTAGAAAAAGTGGATTGCTTGTTATAGCCAAGTCCATGTGTGGTTCTAGCCGAACGCTGAGAACCTAGCAATTTAGTTAAGTTTTGTTCACCTTGGGTGAACTTGGCAAGAGATTCCTTCAAATCCTTAATGGTAGAATTTAAAGAATCTACATTTGGAATATTTTTGACTTTAAGGGCAAGCTCCTCATTCTCTTTGAGAAGTTTGTCTTTTTCGGAAATAAGAGTTTTGTTTTTCTTTTTCAAGGTCAAAAATTTAGAGGTAAGTTCGTGAAAACCTTCCTCTAATTGATCTCTTGCATTTTGGAGTTCTTCATAAGACATATTATTATCAAAAGAAGAAGATGAGGAAGAAGAGTGAGAAGAAGAGTGAGAAGAGGATACCTCATCAAATGCCATTAGGCATTTTCCACCTTCATCGCTTGAGTCGCTTGAAGACATGGAGTCATCACTTGCACTCCATGTTGATGCTTTGAAGGCCTTCTTGTTTTTCTTTTCTTTTAGCCTTTTCTTGAAAATGGAGCACTCCGGTTTGATGTGGCCTTTCTTTCCACATTCAAAGCAAGTGATTTCTTTCTCCGCCTTTGGCTCTTCCTTTCGTGCCTTTTGAAATTTCTTCTTTTTCTTCATGAACTTGCTCATTTTCCTTGCTAGTTGAGCCATCTCGGATTCACTATCATCGGAGGAGCTTTCTTCCTTTGCCTTGAAAGCTATGTTCTTTTTCTCCTTGAAGATCTTTCCTTCTTTATCGGCTTGCCTCTTCATGGTAATCTCATAAGTCATGAGTGACCCTATGAGTTCTTCAACCGGCATCTTCTTGACATCTTTCGCTTCTTGGATTGCCGTCACCTTTGGTGCCCAAGAGCTTGGTAGGACCCAAAGAATTTTCTTCACCATTGTTTCTGCTGAAACATCATCACCAAGGGACTTTCTCCCATTGCAAACATCAGTAAAACGAGTAAACATTTCAGTGATTGACTCGTGTGGGTGCATTGTGAAACTCTCAAAGTCTTGACGATACATATCTAACCTAGTGTCTTTGACTTTGTTAGTGCCCTCATGGGTCACTTCCAAAAGTTTCCAAATTTCGTGTGAGGTGGTGCAAGTAGAAATACGATTAAACTCATTACGGTCTAACCCACAATGAAGAGCATTCATGGCTTTGCCATCAAGCTCAAAATTGGCAATGTCTTCGGGGGTCCAATTAGATTCATCCTTACTAGAAAGAGTGTAGCCTTGCATAACAATTCTATATATAGGATAGCCAATACTTCTAAGAAAAGTAATCATTCGTGTTTTCCAATATGTGTAATCGGTTCCATCGAAGTATGGAGCCCGAGTCATGGAATACCCTTCGGGTGCTTGTGAGAAAGAAGCCATCACTATGGATTTTTCGTTTGTAACCGGTTAAGGTATTACACAAACGCCTCCTCTGATACCAAATGTTGGGTCGGAGGTGATGGCAAGAGGGGGGGGGGGTGAATTGCCTTTTTAAAACTAATTAACAATTTAAAACAAATTTAAATGCAGCGGAAAGTAAAATGGCAAGACACAATTGATAACGGAGTTCGGCTTTAAACTCAAGCCTACGTCTCCACTCCCAACTCAACCGTTGGGAGATTTATACGACCGCTTGCTTTTTAATGGCTATAGAAAGAAACCCACTAGCCGTTTTTAAGGTAGGCTAGATCACCTTCTTACAGCTTGCTTTTTTATTATGGTTGTAGCAAGAAACCCAAATTGAAAGAAGGAAGAAAAAGGGTGGTTTGTTTTAATACAAACCCAATTAAGAACTAAACAATTGAAGTAAATAATTTAGAACAAACTAGAGGAAGCCTTGAGCGCCAAGAGGTGAGTGTAGTTGATGTAGAGGCAGCCCAAGCTTCAAGGATGGCAATTGGATCTCAAGTAGCCTTTGAGAATTGTCATAGGAGCCTCAAAATGATCAAAATAGCTTTGGTATGCTTCGGTATATTATCGATAGTCTTCCCGGCATCCATGGACGTCTATTTATAGGAGAAATACTCCTAAATACTTCAATATGGCCGTTGGAGGGCTTTCGGAGCCGTTGGGGATCAAGTAGACAAGTCTGGTCAAGCTCCAACGGCTAGTTTGACTTTGCTTACCGGCTGACCGGTGCTTGTCCACCGGCTGGCCGGTGCCTTGGAAGGTGGAGAGTGCTTCTGCCCAGGAGCCACCGGCTGGCCGGTGAGGAGGCCACCGGCTGGCCGGTGGTGAGACAGTAGGTCTCACTATTCCAAGGAGTTCCACCGGCTGGCCGGTGAGGAGTCCACCGGCTGGCCGGTGGTCTGGACAGAAGGCATGCCATTCTGTCTGGACCCACCGGTTGGCCGGTGGCCAGGCACCGGCTGATCGGTGGCACCTGGCAGAGGGCAAGGCCTTCTGCCGGGTCCACCGGCTGGCCGATGGGCTGGATCCGGCTGGCCGGTGCCCTTACCGGCTGGCCGGTGGTCTCACACCGGCTGGCCGGTGGACTTAAACAGTCCATTTTGAATTCTTCTTGGGCCAGCTTCTAGGCACCCTATTTCCTATCATCAAAAACACTTGAAACAATATTAGATCACGATGAGAGTGATTGTGATCATTAAAATCCAAGAGAGTGGGGTACAACAACATCATGGTCCAAACAGAGCAGGATGAGGGAATGATGTAGAAAGATTTTCAGGAGAAGTTCCTTGGGAACTTCCACCCAGAAACCTTGAGGCAGGAGAAGGATGCATATTTTATGAGGTTGAATCAGGGGAAAATGTCAGTGATGGACTATCCTAGTCATTTCACCGATTTGAGATGCTTCGTTCTGACGTTGATGGGAGATGAGGCAGCTGTGGAAAATGATTCCAAGACAAACTGAGACACGAGATCTGATCTCAGCTGAATATATTTCGTCTGAAAAGGTTTTCTGAAGTGGTGGATTGAGCCCTTATCTAAGAGTGGAACCTGAAGGGAGTGTCAGGTAGTGAACTTGTGACGTCAGCTGGGTGAGCAAGTGGTGCAACTTCTGATAGTAGGAAGTGCCGCTTCAGAACATTTCAGTAGGGTGGAAGCATACAAAGCAGTCAAAAGAGGGGGTCAGCTGCTCAAGGTGGCGACCAGGTCTTCTGTTATCAGTGTGGCAGGCCGGGGCACAAGCGTGACCAATGTCCCTGCCCACCGGTTGAGTATCGAGCATTTGGAAAGTTAGGCCACATGCAGAGGTTCTGTAGGAACCCACATCAGTCAGGGAATGATGGAGGTCAGAGGCAGATTCCAAGTGTAGGAAGGGGGTTGGTTACCCCATATTAGGTAGGCAGTTGGAGCTCCACGAGTCGTATTGGAAGAGGCGGTGGATGTGGAACTCTAGGGAGAGATCATGCTTACCAATAGAGCAGTGCAGTGCAGGGTACTCCGGCTAGAGCCTAGGGTAAAGGGGCAGGTCATCTCCATGCAGTTCAGGTTACACCTGAGGGTGGTGAGGCAGGACCATCTACTATTTGAGGTACAATTCTTTTAACTTCCACGTTTTCTAGTGCTTTATTTGATACAAGTGCTACACATTCCTTTATTTCTACTCAGTTCGTAGTCATATTGGGCTTAACCGTGGAGATTGCATGTGGGGTAATGTCTCTTAATACTCCACTAGGGGTGTGAGTTGAGGACATCGGGAAATGTAAGGGTTGTGCTCTATCGATTGGTGGGTATCATTTTATGCGGTATCTATTTTTCCTAGAAATGTTAGGATTTGACATAATGTTGGGAATGGACTGGTTGGTGTTATATCAAGCCCATATTGATTGCTATCAACGTCGGGTAACGTTCACATATCTCGATGGGGGCACTTATGTCCTTCGTGGTGAGTGGGATACTCGAGCGGGCCACGCAGGGCTGCTACAACAATAGTTGGGAGAACTCACAACCCAAGTGGCATGCCTTATGTTAGATGATGGGGAGAAAAAATAGCCAAACTTCCCTTCTGTTGTGGACTAGTTTCAGGATGTGTTTCCAGAGGATTTCTTGGGATTTCCACCTGAGAGAGATGTTGAGTTCACGATCGAATTATTTACAGGAGTAGAGTCAGTCTCCATTCCACCCTATCGAATGGCACCAGCAGAGCTCCAAGAATTGAAGGTTCGATTGGAGGGATTAGAGAGTAAGGGGTTTATACGTCCTAGTACTTCACCGTGGGGATCTTCGGTGTTGTTTGCTAAGAAAGATGACGGATCACTAAGGCTATGTGTCGATTATAGGAAGCTTAACCAGATGATGGTTAAGAACTGATACCCTCTTCCTAGAATCAATGACATGTTTGATCAAATCAGAGGTACCTCAGTGTTTTCTAAGATCAATTTGAGATCGGGATACCATCAGTTGAGGGTGAGATCTTCTAACATACCTCAGACATATTTTCGAAGTAGGTATGAGTTGTATGAATTTATTTTAATTTCGTTTAATCTAACCAATTTACCGGATATGCTCATGGCCCTGATGAACCAGATATTCCACCCATATCTGGATCATTTTTTAGTTGTCTTCATTGATGAAATCTTGGTGTACTCCAAAACTCATGAAGATCATTCCAAACATCCTGACATCGTATTGAGTACACTAAGAGATCGTAGGCTAAGATATCAAAATTTTTGTTTTGTATTGATGAGGTGCACTTTCTGGGATACATAATTTCTGAGTCAGGTGTGTCGGTGGATCCAAAAAAGGTGCAGGTGGTGGTGTTGTGGGAGCATCCCAAGAATGTCTTTGATATTCTGAGTTTTCTTGTTTTGTCCAGTTATTACTAAAGGTTTATTATAGATTTCTCTCATTTGGAAGCACCACTCATAGGCCTAACCAAGAAGGGGGTTAAGTTTAATTAGATAGAGGCTTGTGAGAATTCTTTTCAAGAGATGAAAAATCAGTTGACTACTGCACTGATTTTTATCTTACCCGATCCGGGTAATAAGTATACCTTGTTCTGTGATACATCTGGTGTTGGAATTGGGCTAGTGTTGATGCAGTATGATTGGGTTGTGGCTTATGGGTCGATACATTTGAGGCTGCATGAAATGAACTATCCTACTCATGAACCAGAGCTAGCTGTTGTGGTTCATGCCTTAAAGTGTTGGAGGCATTACTTGTTGGGAGAACCCTTTACAATGTTCACCGACCACAAAAGTATCAGGTACATATTATCTCAGTGGGATTTAAATCTTCGATAGTGACAGTGGGTCAAGTACCTACAATCTTTTGATTTCGAGTTGATGTACACACCAGGGAAAGGGAATAGTATCTTTCATGCTCTGAGCCAGAAGACTCAGAATCATGTAGTTCAAGAATATGGTTTAGAGTGGGTGATGATGGCCTTGTTTGCAGAGATGCATTTGGAGGTATGGGATGGGCACAATCAGATAACCCTTACATCCATAGCAGTTGAATCCACACTTCTAAGCTAAGTTAAAGAGATTCAGTTGGTGGATCTCGAGTGTTTATCTATGAAGGAAGGTCTTAAAGGTGGGGCGTCACCTTATGGTTGGACTTTCAGTGTGGATAGAGTTTCATATGTTCATGGTCATGTTGTGGTGCCAAAAGATGTATGAGAGGATTTGATGCACGAGTTCCACGCATCAAAGTGGGTAGTACATCCTAGGTTGATGAAGATGTACTGTGATCTTCATAGGTAGTTTTGGTGGCTGGGAATGAAGAAAGAAGTTTCGAGTTTTGTGGTGTGATGCCTTACTTTTCAGCAGGTGAAGGCTGAGCACCAGCATCCAGGCAAGTTGTTGTAGTCATTGCCTATTCTAGAGTGGAAGTGGAATGGCTTCATGATGTAATTAGTGGTGGGTCTTTCGAGGAAACCTCAGAAGAATGATGCAATTTGGGTGGTGGTAGATCGGCTGACCAAAGTGGCCCATTTCTTGCCGATCTAGGAGACCTATATAGTTGACCAGTTGGGGGAATTGTATGTTTGGGAAATAGTACGATTGCATGGTTTCCAGAGGACTATAGTTTCGGATCGTGATCCGCATTTCACCTCGTGCTTCTGGAAGGGACTACAGAAGACGCTTGGTACCCAGGTGTTTTTGAGTATGGCTTACCACCCATAGACTGATGGGTAGTCAGAGCGCACAATTCATGTATTATAAGACATGTTGAGGGCATGTGTTCTGGATTCCGATGGTTCATGGGAAAAGCACTTGCCACTTGTTGAGTTTGCTTATAATAATAGTTTTCAGGCTACAGTTCATATGGAACCTTTTTAGGAACTTTACGGGAGACCATGTAGATCTCTGTTATGTTGGTTAGAGGATGTCAAGTCTGAGCTGTTAGGGCCGAGTCTTGTGAAGGAGATGTTAGAGAAGGTTTGTTTGATTCAAAGGTGTATGGAAACAACTCAAAGTAGGCATAATTCATATGCAGATCAACATTGTAGAACTATTGAGTTTGTAGTGGATGATAGTGTGTTTCTTTGGGTGTCGCCATGTTTGGGTCACCGTCGAATTCGGAAGCAGGGAAAGTTGGTGCCTAGATATGTAGGTCCATTTAAGATTGTCAAAAGAATCAGGCCGATGACTTACCAATTGGATCTTTTATAATGGTAGGGATGAATGATGTTTTCCATGTTTCATAACTCCGATAGTATCATCCTGATCCATCTCATGTGATAAATGTCGAGGATGTCGAGATTGAGGCTGATGCATCCTTTGAGGAGCACCTCGTTCGTATTGTGTATCATAGTGAGAAAGTTTTGGGGGGAAAGGTTGTGCCCTTGGTTTGTGTTCTATGGTAGCATGGAAACATTCAGGAGGAAACTTGGGAGCGGGAATCGGACATGCAGGCCTAGTGGCCTGATCTCTTTTCCTTGGGAACTCATTGATGCTCAGGAAGAGTGGCTCGGGGATGAGCCGTTAAAAGGTGGGGAGATTGTAAGATCTCAGATTTCCATTAAGGTATGTTTTTCTTACGTTTTAGTTTAAGTCCTTAATTTTGGTCAATTAAGTGTTTTCCCAAGTCCTTAAGAAGTCTTAGGGGTGTTCCAGGGGTTCAGGACACAAAAGAGGGGGAAAGGGGGTGTTTTGGGAAGTCAGCACGTTTTGCGCATGGTTTGGAAAACTATATGAGGGGAGACTATACGGGTAGTGGCAATATTCATAGTTTGGGAACGGTCTAGAAAACCATGCAAGAGGAAGGGTGTGCGAGCAGTAGCCCGACACAGTTTGTGCACGGTTTGGCAAACTGTGTGGGTAAACTGTGTGGCCTGGAAACTTCTAAAAAATTACAAAAATGCCATTACAGGATTTCTTATACCACTCGGGATTTTACTCCTTTCTTCCTCCTCCAGTCCCAGTGACACCCCAAAATCTCCAAGAGCTTACAAGGATCAATCTCCCTCATCTTAGGGCTATTTAGAGCACCGTTGGTTGCAGATTGAAGATCCGGGTAAGGCTAATCTCCCTCTTGATTTTCTTTTTGGTTTAGGGTTTCTATTTCTTCCCCATATCCATCCAAAGCTATAAAACCCTTCTTTTTCGGTGAGGTTTAGGGTAAATATTAAAGGTTTTGTTGAATCAAGATCTAAGGCTTCAATCGAGAGGGTGTTTACCAACGAATTCAAGGTAGGTGGTCTATAAACTATATCCCTTGGGTTTTATGTATATTTGTGCATGTAGTATTTTTATTCTTTCCCTATTTTGATGTGTTCTTGGTGACTTTGAAATGATGTGATGTTTTGGGTGTCTAAAAGGTTAATTGAACCCCTCTTGATCCCCATGGGATGCAATGAGGATGACTCGACCAAATTAGGGCCACCCATGGGGTGTGTTAATATTCTCCAGACTTAGAGTTTAGCTAAGTAAGTGTAAGGCTATTGTGTGAGAACATATATCCCATGATGAATATGTTAATTGGCTTGAAGGATGTGTAATTGGTGTTTAGTAATACACTTAATTTGGGTGATGGCCTAATAGGTTGTTTGGTTGTCATGAAAAAGGGTTAAATGGATTAATGGGGAAATGCTAGGGAATTAGCTTATACTTGAATGTGCTTAGTGAGATAGGAATGGGAAATGGGAATGGGTATAAAGGGGTTAAGTAATATGAATGATGAATGTGTTAATGGATTGAGGCAAAGTATTAATTTCCCATTTAATAATATTGTTGTGGTGTTTTAAATGATATTGTCTATGTTTGTTTTGATATGGTTAATTGTGGTAAATGATAAATAAGAATGAACACGTGTCTTGGTTGAGTGGGGTATCGACTTGAGGTTATACACCCACGGGTTGAGTTGGACCGAGGTTCCAGCTCCTCCCTTAAATGCTTGGGTTAGGGAAGGGGATGAAGTTCTATTCCCCTAACAGTTGCATTCCACCTGGACTGAGGCTTCGAGGTGAGGATTATGAGGTTGCTATAATGTGATGCCTAGTGAGATAGGGATTGATTTTATTCCCATAATCTTGAGAATATTGAATGTTCCTAATCCATTTAACACATGAAATGGGTAGATTAAATCATGAAATACTTAAGTAGTGAACCCGAACTCAATGGTAATATGGCTTAAGGAATATAGTCTAGAATGACCAATTGAACTGTTTACCTTTATTTTTCCATTATTATCATTTTCATACACTATCTAATTTGTTGGATATTTTTTAGACACTGTTGGTGGTGACCTAATGAGTTATACTCACACCCTTCTTGGGCCGCCATTGGGTACCCAAGCAGATTTCGTGCTTGTAGGTCAGGACAAGGGCAAGGGCCCTATGTTAGGGAGTTGAGTTGGACATGGGACATGCTTGTGTGAGGTTCTAAACTTGGAGTCCAGACCATTTTGGGAATTATGCTATTTTCTTTCTTTTGGGGTTTTGTTCACTTGACATTGTAGCATGGCATGCCATTTTTACTATTGTATATGGTTGTACCTAGTCTTGGGAATTGGTTATTTATGCATGTCATTAATAATTGCCTATTGTTTTCATTATTTAAATTATTATTTGTTGTGTATTACTCTAGTAATGAGGGTATAGTCTCCCCACATGACCTATTAGACCCTCACTGCTAGTCAGAAACCTCTGGCGTATGTGGAGGCACACTTGAGGTCACGTGGTGATCCGACTCGGGGCACCTAGAGAGGGCTGATCCTCAGGCACTGGAATGTCGAATGTCACATCCTCCACCTGTGTGTCAGTGGGAGGAGCTGTCAACTGCATCTCGTACTGCAGATATCCTGTCAAGAAATATGGATCCCATGACACCTGAGGCACATCCTGAATCGGCTGAGGCTGGGCTACTAGAGGGTCGAGCTCTGCCTGTAGAACAGGTGATGTCTCATGTGAAACACGATGTTGTCTACGTCATCGTGGTCATGGCTCCTCAACACCAATAGTTTCTCCAGGATGTTTCTCTAGGGTAGGAACCTCCTCTCTTCAGGCTGGATGCTTGAAGATGCTCTCAGAAAGCGCACGATAAGATGCCCTCAGCTCTAGTGCTTCAGCATGGACGACTACACGCCTAAAGACCCCCTTCTGTTCTTCATAACTCATGTGAACAAGATGCTATGAGTGACTTCCCTATAAAGAGATTAAAAATGAATTAGAAATTAGTTCAATAAACAAACTAATGTACATTTATTGACTTACCATTCTATGCATATCTTGGTCGTGTCATGTAAGATACATTATATACTTAAGTCTATACCATGGCTCATACTCAACCTGCTCCGAAAGAAAGAATCGATTTGTAGGTATACCTTGAATACAAAACTCTACATGTCTGCACCTGTAGTCGAGAAAGTGGGCATGTACTCAGCCCCAGTCCTCATCCTACCTACCCGTCAGTTTCATCCCATGAAGCTGGTCTATCTTTCACGACAGCAATGAAATCGGCTGAGCACAGAAAAACTGGTGCATGAATCTATCAGGCTGCTGCCACTCAATAATATGAAAGTGAATGAGGGGCACTACATTCATAGTATCCTCAAGCCCAATAGTGTAGTATGGTGGCAACTGGTTCATAATAGTCCAGTATGGAAGCCATAAAATCTGAAATGACATGTGACCTTTTTCAAAAAAGCTCCTAACTAAAAACCAAAATTGATGCTATTATTAAATTTATTAAAAAGTGATAGATTGTATATACATACCTGGTTAGGTAAGAGATAGTCCAATTGAAGATGATATACGCCCAAATGGTGTCTCGGAACTGCATCAAAATTGTTTCGCTGACACTACCTATAAAATACAACATTGATAGAGACAAATAATGAGAAATTAAAGTCAATAATTCCTAGTTGCATCAGAAACTAATAGAAAAAAGTGATCATTTCAGCGTCCATGCAGATCATCATGCAACACCTCCATCTCGATCGGTGGACCAGCAAGCTCAGGGCAGAATGTGGAGATATTCTCCCATGCCCACATCTGAATAAGGGTACGTATCCCCCAAGACATGTGCAGTCCCTGTGGGATAGCCTGCATAATGCTCTATATGTGTATACTAAGAAGGCTAATCCCCATCTATACATCTTGGACCGATCAAAGTCCTCCAGTAGGGGTAGATACATCATGTGGATGTGCATCCCTGAGTGATCAATACACATGGTCCCTCCATTGATCCATAATATATATGCACAGGAATAAAACATGATAGTCTACTCATCAGCATCATTGGGTAAATGTGGAATCTACGCCTCCAACCAAGGCATAGATATCAGCGCTCCATATGTAGCCCTATAGTCAGACAAAATATCGATGTCTAACAAGTACTGAGCAAGGTCGGGCCAAGATGCACGAGTGGATCCAATAACGGCTCTCCCCTGGATAGGGAGACCTATAAGCACTACCACATCATGGAGGGTGATGGTCATCTATCCCTCAGGTAGGTGGAATGTGTGTGTCTCTAGTCTCCACCTCTCCACGAGGGAAGCAAGTAGGTGATGGTCTACAAATGTGAAATCTCATACGGCAATGCCATAGAAGCTATCATGATGCAAGTATGGTCTAATGGCATTTGGAGGCTCCCTGTGATGAAAATGGTGCACTCGACACACCCTGATCGATCGATCCTCACTACCCTCTAGCACGACCTGGGAAATATGGGTACGTTGCTGAGTGAGTAGTATGGTATCATCCATATGCATATAAACAAACAAAATGAGTCGTAAGTGTAAAATGTAAATATATCGTTATGTTCAGAAGAATGTTATGACTTGTAGAATACAAAACATTCCATGTTTATTCACATTGTTTTATGAAGTTATTTTTACCAAAAGAAAGGGGCATGTCTTCATGTTTTTCAAATCATATCACTAACATTATGTTAAGATATACTTTTACCTAAAAAAGGGTGGTTGTAATATATGGTTTTATATATTTATATATATAAACAATTTTTCTTTGTTATGTAGATGTTTATTAGAAAATGGTGTGCTTTGTAATTTATGTATGACTGTCCACATGATGGTATGTTTCATGATTGTTTTGTCACATGTAAAGGTGATTCTGTAACACTAATTGAACTTCAAGAAAGAGTTTGCGGGAAATGAACCACGATGCAGGAGGAACAGTGACAATGATGATGGAGATGACGTAAGCTCATTCCATCACCACCATTGTTCCCACTATTCCTCCTATATCGTGGTTCATTTCCCACAAATTATTTCTTGAAGTTCAGTTAGTGTTACAGAATCAGTTGTACCAACCTCTATTGTTGGTTGTGTACTATAAAAAGCTCCTTTATCAGTTTTCATATCATCCCCATAGTAGTACACACTGGTAAAACCTGACTCTATACATTAAAAATGTTTTCTGATCCTGATTCTAATAGTGTAACTAATATTGAAAAAGATGGTTGATCATATAATCTTTGTTATACTAAAATTTTATAACATCTTCTTGTATAGTAATATATGGTACTATTATTTTGTTATATAAAAGTTTATTAAAATATCAATTACATAATGTTTTGAAAACTGAGGTAAATGGAAGATGTTTTTGGGTTTACAATTCATATTTTAGGTTTTAGGATTTAGAGGTTAGGGTTTCAGATATTGAGTTTTGGGACTAGGTTTTTGGATTTTTTGTATGGTTTTAGGGTTTAGGTTTATGAATTCAGGGTAAGGGTTTAGGTTTTAAGGTTTAGGGTTTAGAATTTTGAGATTACGGTATAGGGAAGATATTTTTGGGTTTAGTGTTCTACTTTTGGGTTTTGGGGTTTAGAAAACTGAGGAAAAAAGAAGAGATAACAACATATAATTTAAAATATGAGAATCTCATAATGAAGACAATACATCATTATAGATGAGAGTGTGAACTCAACCCAACAATGTTAGGGAATCGTTTCCGGTTATGACCTTCTTAATGACATATAATGCATCTCTAACTCTAGCCTTGTTCTTGAGGCCAGTCCATCTCATTCCACATCCTCCTGGCCTTCGGTCTCCCATGGGGACGCAACCGATTGATGTTAGGTATCACTATCAGCTGACCTTCAAGCATTGTGAAATAACGGAACTCCCCAATAGGTATCCATGGTGCAACATAACAGTTAGCAATGGTGTCCATACGGTACACTGGATCAATATATGCTTCCCATGATATGTTCACAGTGGCACATGCTATGATGGCATGTGTGCATGGAAACCATAAGTCCTTAAAGTTTCCACATTTACATTGCCTCATTTCTAGTAATACCACCGTTTTTTCACCGATGCGATTTGTGATGTGGTCTAAACTCTCTTGAACTTCAAATAGAGATTCTTCTCATTGAAAAAGGAAGACATAATAACCAGAAGCTTCTTCAATATTCTTTTCAATCTCTCATTGAAAGTGTCTTCCATACCTTATCCCCTGCTGTATTCCGTTTGATGCTAGTTTTTGTCTATCAAGAAAGTACTTCACACAACGATATAATGTCTTATGAACTAGAGAAGTTATAGGTAGATTGTGAATCTATTTGAAGACACCATTGATGCACTCCACAATGTTTTTGTTCATGTTTCCATACATATTCCCCTCATCATATGCCAATGTCTATTTTTCTTTTGGAATTCACATCATATAATCATAAACTTCTTGATTATCCTGGTGGATTTGTTTGATTTTTTTTTCAAACCACCATTGATCCAACTCATATACTGTACAAAATAGATGATATTTTACATAATTTGATTTTATCTTTACATTTAAATAGTAAAAAACAACAAATACAATGCGTACCAAGCCTTGTGATTGCCTTCTTCATCGATTCGTTGTGGAATTTTTTATGCACGTTGCTAGCAATGTGTCTAATGAAGAACTGATGATGTGCATTTGGCTATCTTTGTATATTAGGATCCAAATTGATTGTCTCATTAATTTCATGATGGCAATCAGATATCAAACAAACTCCCCAAATGTTTGTGAAATGGTTGCTGATACATGCCAAAAACCAACTCCATGATTCATAGTTTTATTTCTATACAATGGAAAAGGCAAGAAGAAGAGATGAAGGATTTCCATCTTGGGTTTCCTTAATCAAAAAAACTCCCTTGTATTTTCCATATAGAAATGTTCCATCAATATGAACAAACTGTTTGCTGAAACAAAATGCAGAGATACATGAGAGGAATGCCCAGAACAATAGATGAAATTGAACACGAGATGGATCAAGTCAGTTATCGTGATACACATGTTTGTTTTTATCAATATGGAATACAACTTGGTTATTATTCCTCAGTATGTATAGCAATCATGGAAACACCCGATATGAGTCATCCCAATCACCATAGACCTTCACAATTGCCTTCTGTTTCGCCATTCATTCCTTATTATAGGAAATATTATAACCAAATGTCTATTGTATCCTCTCTTGCACAAGGGCTATCAGAACATCTTGACATGTCCTCATCATCTCAACAATAATGGATGACACAAATTATGCATTCAATGAGGTGTGATCTTATGTCAGGCTTGGTTGAATGCAAGTATGAGCTACCTCAATACTTGAGATTCTCCAACCTCTAAATGAAATGTCCAGAATCTCTATCAAGAAAAATCTATAATCATCCCTATACTTATCACATTATATGAGATATTTACTATGGATAGATTCATGAACTATATAGATACAATTCCTCTCAATGTTAAATCTTTTTAGCGTGCTTTTTAATACATATTTACTTGGAAAATTCCTTCCAATATATAAGGTTTTTTCCAGCTCACTAAACCTATCTGGTACAACTCCAGGGAACTCAGTTGTAGGTGTGAGAACACTATTGTCGAATTTAGGCACACATGTCATTTCTTCTAACCAAGATGGAAAGAGTGGTGGATAATTTATTATAGGTCGAGGCTGTTGTACAACTAATGCATTTCTTGAAACCTCCTCCCTAATTTCCACTGGTCCCTCCTCATCAGCATTATTGCCACCATCTATTTTTTCATTACGAAACTCCTCATCAGAAGTCAGATTAACAAGTATATATGGGAGATAATCTAGGTTATCCTCTTCTAAATCATTTGGAATAGGATCAATTTCATGGTGCGGACTATCTTCAACCACTCTTGTAAGTCTACGTCTTCATACAACTGGACGTTGTCGTTGTAAAGTAGGAACGTCAATATATAACTCCATCATGGTAGCATATGACCATTGAGAAAATAATTTAATTACTCAGACCCACTGTGCATCAAAAACCAATGGACAAGCTAGATACCACAATGTTTCCAGGAATTGAAAATGTCTATAGCTCATAGACTTGATCTCTTGATCGGGTCCCAGATTTAAGGAACCATGAATTATCTCTCGAAGGTCACTTAGGGTTACACAATCAGCTGTACTAACCACTGTTATTAGTTTTTTACTGTAAGAAGCTCCTTTCCTAGTTTGAATAACCTCCCAATAGCAGTACACATAGACAAACATGACTCTCTATGTCAAAAATGTTTCTTTGATCAAAATTATGATAGTGTAAAAGATATTAACAATGATGGTTGACCATATAATATGTATTAGAATGCAATTTTAGGATGCCATTTTATACCCTAAAATATGCTAGTAATGTTTCATTATATAAAATTTTATTAGAATATAAGTCATAGAACATTTTGGAAACTGAGGTAAAAAGAATAGGAATCATCAAATTAGTTTATTTATCATTGATAAAATGAAAATTCTGATCATACAAAGTGAAATAAAGAACAAACACATTAAATAACACATGAATTATTTATAATATACAATAAATTCATTGACATTTTTCAATAAAATTTGGATTGGATGAGATGAGTCTCACCTCAGATAAGGTAAAATCCAACTTATTTTTATTGACATCTTAACAACATCTTCGAAAGATATGCACTTCACTTTAGAATTTTAAAAGTCTTTAAAACTTCTAATAACATATCTTAGATGATATCTTATATGTCATTAAAAGGTTTTCAAAATTAAAAAGTTAAGTACATACCTTTAGAAAATATTATCAACCTACCAATTGAAAATAAGCTGGATTTTACCTCACGTCCGAAGTGAGGCTCATCTCATCCAAACCACATTTTATTGAAAATTTCAATGAATTTATTTTATTCCATAAATCATTCATGTGTTATTTAATGTGTTTATTCTTCTTCATTTCACTTTATATGATCATAAGTATCGTTAGCTAATCATTAAATGGATTCATTTTTTAATCCTATGTTATTTATTAATTAATCTATAATTAATCATTTCTAATAATAACTATTATTTCTAAACTATATAATCTTTATGATACTAAAATTTTAAAACATTTTATTATATCCTAAACCATGATACTAATGTTTCTTAGTACAGTTTTTACTAAGTTAATCATTCTTTAATCACTAGTTAATCATTACTAAGTTAATCATTAGTTAATAACTAGTTAATCATTAGTTAATCATTAGTTAATAATTCTTCAATCACTTTATAATATAGAAGAACAAACACATTAAATTACACATGAATGTTTTACAACATACAAGAAATACCAACATTTTTCAACAAAACATGGTTTGGATGATATCAGCCTAACTTCGAAAGTGAGGTAAAACCAAACTGATTTTTATTTGATAGATTAATAACATCTTCTACAAGTATGTACTTAACTTATTAAGTACATATCTTTAGATGATGTCGTTAAGCTACCAAATAAAAATAAACTGGATTTTACCTCACTTAATAAGTCACGCTCATCTCATCCAAACCATGTTTAATTGAAAAATGTCAAGATATTTCTTGTATGTTGTAAAACATTCATGTGTTATTTAATGTGTTTGTTCTTCTCCATTTCATTTTATATAATCATAATTGTCATTTTATTAAGGATAAGTATTATTATCTAATCATTACATGTATTCATCTTTTAATCCTAAGTTGTTCAGTAATTAATTTATAATTAATCATTACTAATAAAACCTATTATTTCTAAAAAATATAATCTTTATGATACTAAAATTCTATAGCATCTTGTTATATCCGAAACAATGATACTAATATTTATTAGTATAGTTTTTAACTAATCAATCATTCTTTAATCACTAGTTAATCATTATTAAGTTATTCTTTAATTAATTATTTATTCTTTAATTAATAATCATATTATATTCATTAGTTAATTATAATTAACTAATCATATTTATTCATTTTTAATCCTAAGTTATCATTAATTAATCTATAATTAATCATTAGTAACAATAAGTATTATTTATAAACTATATATAACTAATTAAACTACTTAATAAATAACATCTTTAAAACTGACTAAAAAGAATTCAATTACTAATAATAACTTTCATTATTTAATGCCTTTGTCCTTGTCCATTTCATTCTATAACATCATAATTATCATTTTATCATTGATAAATATACTGATTTTATTTTTCTTTTCTTAGGTATTTTAGTAGTTTATAAAGAAAATATGAATCATCTTAAGCATATCCCCCAGAAGTGTCAAACTAGGAGTGCAGCAAGGCCCATTGTCGTGCACTAGTTCCCATTCGAGTCTAGCTCAAAGCGGTGTTTTCAGGTTTTACCCCTAGGTACATCTATGTTAGAGCCACATCCACTTGTTTGTATTTAGATAGGGATTTGATTTCTTAGATAACCACATAATCTTTATGCTACCAAAATTTCACAATACTTAATCCTAAGTTATTCTATACTTAATCTACACTTAATCATTACTAATAATAATAATTATTCCAAACTATATATAACTAATTAAACAACCTAATAAACAAAATATTTAGAACTAACTAAAATACATAAAAAATGAAATATTTAGAACTAAAAAGAATTCAATTAAATAAATAAAAAACATTAAATTAAATAAAAAACACCACTAAATGATACTTCGCAAAAAAACCACCTTCTTTTGGACCACCAACTCCATCACATGGAAAATAATTTTTTAGAGAGAGAAGCAGTGGATTTAGGAGAGATGGGGGAAATTGAAGTGAGGAGAAGGGGTGATGCCCTTTTATAGAGATCTGAGGGAAAGGTGACATCCCCCCACCTTCATTGTCATGTCATCAATCTGGGAAAAATGCGGTGCGATGGATGGAAGGTGGCATTGTCGATGCCACCTTTAAGGCGTATTTTTTAGAATATTTTTAACCTATGTTGTTTTAAAAAAAATCACAAAACTTATTAAAAAAACTCATTATTTTCACACCCTATATTTCATAATATTAAAATTAATTATAATTATTAATAACTTAACTATGAAAGAGATAAAATTATCAAATAATATTAACATAAAATCCAGTATTTTAGTCAATAAATGAAGTTATAAAATAAATCAAAATAATAATTCCCCCCCCTCAATTTAGAGTGGGTACATGTCATAGTACTATATTAATTACCCTGGGAAAGAGTTAAACCATTTGGATTCTGATAATAAATGGATATTTCATGTATCATTCAGGTTTGTATTACATTAATGGTTTTTAAAATTAAAAAGATAATAAACTGGTATAAGCCTCAATATGATCATTCTTGTTTGGGTTTGGGTACATCGATTTCCCGGGTATTAATTTCATTGTCATATTTGATTAATATTTTCATAAATTATATCAAAACCCCCCTCCTCCCTTAACATTCATTATAAGGGAATCAACACTATTACATAAGAGGCCTTCAACAATGCTAGAATAGGGCTTTGCCGGTGAAAAAAAGTGTTGACAATCTGAGTGCCTTTAAAAGCCATAACCTTTTATCAGTGCTATAAAAACGCTAATGTAACATCTTATACTCAGTAGCCACTATATCTGATGTCCAAGATGGGTCACCACATGACCTCAGGTATGCCTCCCCATATTCTAGAGGTTGTCGACTAGTAGTGATGGTCTAATAGAACATATGAGGAGACTATACCCTCTTTATCAGAGTAAGACACAATAGATGAAAAATAAAATAAACAAAATAAGTAAACCATAAACACACGCCATAAATACATTTCTCAAAACTGAGTACATGACCACAACCAAACATTAAATATGTCATGTACTGTCATATAACATCGTGTCATGCAAAACCCAAAATAAATATTAACTGAAGAATCCCCAAAAACAGTCCTTACTCTAAGTCTGGATCCCTTATCCATGCACATTCCACGCCCAAGTCAACCATATAGCATAGGGTATTTTCAATTTTCCTGAATTACAGCCATGAAGTCTAATTGGGTACCCAATGGTGGCCTGAGTCAGGTGTGAGTACAACTCAGTAGGCCACCACCAATGGTGTCTACAAAATATCCAATCTAAACAAGTGCATGCAAGTACAAAAGAAAAACAAGATAAACATAAAATGACTTGGGTGTCATTTATTTACAAGTTCAATTTAATAATTTTAATCATTGGTTTCATGGGTTATCTAATTCATCAAAACACTTTAGCCTATGTCGGTCACATAAACTTTGCATAATGGGGGGGGGGACCAAGTTCCTTACATCACTAAGGAAACATTACACAAAAAATACTTAACATTTAACTTGGAGCCTATATCTAGGTATACATAACACTTACCTCGAAGCCTCATTCCAAATAGTCATATGACATGAATCTGTTAGGGGTATAGAGCCTCAGTCCGATTCCCTAACCCGTGCATTATAGGGTTGGGGTTTGTAACCTTAGTCTAACACAGCCCGTGGGCGTAGAACCTAACTCAATACCCCACACACCTCCAAGCCATGTGCACGTTCTTATTAAACCATTCACACATATTACAAGTACAACCATTACCACATTTACCATTCACAATTCATAAAATTTCAACACATAGTATAATGACCTTAGATTGAATTTTGAAATATAGGAAGCGACAGAACGTCATTCTGAATTACTGTTTTTTCGGGAAGGCCGTAAACATGTTTTTAGTGTTTTAAAACACTAAAACATGGGTGGGATAGTAAAAACCATATAAAATGACCACATATTCATGTGGATTCATGGGACAACAACCGTTGAGTTATTTTTGATGTGTATGCGTAGACAACACGTTAATCTGACGTGCAGTGCGATCAGAATGACTCGGTAAACACTTCTTAAAGGTATAAAAGAATTTAAAAACAAGTGTTGGGGGTTAAAACAAAGAAAAATATGTTGTATTTACCTAAAATCATGGGTCAATGACCATATATTAAATTTTGAAATGTAGGAACCAATGACACGTCATTCCGAATTATAGTTTGTCTGGGATAGCCGTAAACACGTTTTTAGCATTTTAAAATACTAAAACGCATGTGAAATGGTAAAAATGATATAAAAAATCTCAGATTGATGTGAAATAATTGTAAAATCACCACTGAGTTATTTTTGATGAGTACGCATAGACAAAACATCAATCTGACATACAATGCGGTCAGATTGACTTGATAAAAACTTCTTAAAGGTACAAAAACCTTTAAAAACAAGTTTTTGGGGGTCAAAACTAAGAAACATCATTAGATTTCCATAAAATCAGGGGAAAATTACCATAGATTTAATTTTTAAATATATGAATTGACGACACATCATTCTGAATTACGGTTCATTCGGGGTGGTTGTAAACACGTTTTTAGTGTTTTAAAACACTAAAATGTGCGTGAAATGGTCAAAACGATAGAATATGACCTTGGGTTGATGTGAAATCATCATAAAACCACATATAAGTTATTTTTTTATGTGTATACATAGTCAACATGTTAATCCGACATGCGTTGTGGCTGGAATGACTCGGTAACAACTTCTTAAAAGTATAAAAGCCTTTAAAAACAAGTTTTGGGGGGTGAAAACTGGGAAAACAATGTTGGATTACCTTGAAAAGACAATGACTATAGATTAAATTGTGAAATGTAAGAAGTGACGACATGTTATTCTGAATTATAGTTTCCCAGGGTGACTGTAAATGTGTTTTTAGTGTTTTAAAACACCAAAACGTGTGAGGAATAGTCAAAACCATAGAAAATGATATCATATTGATGTGGAATCATGGGACAACCACCAATGAGTTATTTTTGACATGTATGTGCAAACAAAATGTCAATTTGATGTGTGGTTTGGTCATAATGACTCGGTAAACACTTCTTAAAGGTAAAAAATCCTTTAAAAAAAGTGTTGGGGGTCAAAACTAGGAAAACAACATCAGATTACCCTAAAATTAGAGGAAAATATCCATAGATTGAATTGTGAATTGTAGGAACTGACGGCACATAATTCCGTATTACAGTTTTCCCAGGAATATCATGAACATGTTTTTAGTGTTTTAAAACACTAAAACATGTGTGGAATAGTCAAAACAATAGAAAAAAACCTTAGATTGGTGTGAAATAAATGAAAAACAACTGCTAAGTTATTTTTGATGTGTATGCACAGAAAACATGTCAATCCGATGTGTGGTGTGGTCAGAATGACTCGGTAAACACTTCTTAAAAGTATAAAAGCCTTTAAAAAACAAGTGTGGATGCGTCAAAACTAGGAAAATGATGTCAAATTTCCCTGAAATCACAGGACAATGACTGTAGATTGAATTATGAAATATAGAAATGAACGACGCATCATTTTGAATTACAGTCTTCTCGGGATGGCCGTAAATGGTATTTTAGTGTTTTAAAACACTAAAACGTGCGTGGAATGGTAAAAATGATAGAAAATGACCTCAGATTGATGTGAAATTATGGGATAACCATTGATGAGTTATTTTTGACATGTACTCACAACAAAAATATCAATTTTATGAGAAGGGTGGTTATAATGTATCGGAAAACACTTCTTAAAGGTAAAAAAACCTTTAAAAACATGTGTCGGGGGGTCAAAACTAGATAAATAACATTGGATTTGCCTTGAAATCATAAGACAATGATTGTAGATTAAATTGTGGAATGTAGAAAGTGACGGAATTTTATTCCTAATTACAGTTTTCCCGGGATGACCATAAACGCATGTTTTAGTGTTTTAAAACACTAAAACATGCATTGAACGGTCAAAACCATATAAAATGACCTTATATTTATGTGGAATCATGGAAAAACCACCGTTGTGTTATTTTTGACATGTATGTACAGAAAATACATCAATCTGACACATGGTGTGGTCGGAATGACTCGGTAAACACTTCTTAAAGGTACAAAAGCCTTTAAAAACAAGTTTTGGGGGGTCAAAACTAGGAAAATGACATCAGATTAACCTGAAATTAGGGGACAACATTCGTAGATTGAATTTTAAAATATAGGAACCAACAACACATCATTCTTAATTACAGTTTTCCCAGAATGGCCATAAGTGTGCTTTTAGTGTTTTAAAACACTAAAACGTGCATGGAATGGTCAAAATGATAGAAAACAAATTCATATTGATGTGAAATCATTAGAAAACCACCAATGAGTTATTTTTTATGTGTATGCATAGTAAATACATCAATCTGATGTGTGTTGTGGATGTAATGACTCGGTAAAAACTTCTTAAAAGTATAAAAGCCTTTAAAAACCAAGTGTCGGTGGGTTAAAACCAATGAAATGATGACAAATTGTCCTAAAATCAGTGGAAAACGACTGTAAATTGTATTATGAAATGTAGGAACCGATGAAACATCATTTTGAATTATGGTTTTCCCTAAATGGTTGTCAATAGGTTTTTAGTGTTTTAAAATACTAAAACGTGCATGAGATGGTCAAAATGATAGAAAAAAACATCAGATTGATGTGAAATCATGAGACACCCACTGCTGAGTTATTTTTGATGTGTACACACAGAAAAAACATCAATCTGATGTGCGATGTACTGAGAATGACATGGAAAACAATTCTTAAATGTGAAAATTCCTTTAAAAACATGTGTCGAGGGATCAAAACCAGACACACAATGTTGGATTGCCTTGAAATCAGAGGAAAAAAACTGTAGATTAAATTGTGAAATGTAAGAACTAGTGGTACATCATTCTAAATTACGCTTTTCCCAACATGACCGTAAACACATTTTTAGTGTTTTAAAACACTAAAACGTGTGTGGAATGGTCAAAACCATAAAAAAGATCTCAAATTGATGTGAAATCATGAAAAACCCACAGTTGAGTTATTTTTGATGTGTACACACAGATAACACATTAATCTAACGTGCGATGTGGTCAGAATTACTCAATAAATATTTCTTAAAGGTACAAAAGCCTTTAAAAATAGGTTTCTTGGGGTCAAAACTAGGAAAACGGTGTTAGGTTGCCCTGAGATTATAAGACAACAACCATAGATTGAATTGTGAAATGTAGGAATCGATGACACGTCATTTCTGAATTATGGTTTGTTTTAGGGTGGTCGTAAATGCATTTTTAGTGTTTTAAAACACTAAAACATGCGTGAAACGATCAAAACCATACCAAATGACCTCATATTGACATGAAAACATGTGAAAACCACATTTGAGTTGTTTTTGAAATATAGGACAGGGTGTGATATCAAAGTCTTCAAAATTTGTTTATTGAGTAAATTTCAAGCACACCGCACGTTGATTTAAAAATTAATTAGAATATTTATCCCTTTTCAGTTTCAAGTGTTGAGTCATATCTTAAATAGAAAAGTTTATGTTTTCAAAGTGTTTTGAATTATATATTATTTTTTTTGTGTTAAAATCTATTCTGTTTTATTAAAAAAATAATAAATTTTATGTGCAACATTATGAATATATTCCATGTCTTTTCTCTTTCACATTTCTTTTCTTAAATGTTTTGGTTTTCATTGTAGGTGGCAGATGCCGAAAGTAGGCAGGTGGTTGACTGTTCTGATCCATGAAATTCTTCATAAAGCAGTTGTGACAGTTCTTAGTTTTTGTGGCATGTTAATATTTTATCAATTATTCTACTGTAATTCTAATTTATTGTCTTTAGTTTTAATTTTTGTTTTCTTTTTTAATACATTTGATGAGACGGTGTGGTCGGTTTCAGTTGATGAGATGATGTGGAGGTAGATGGATTTGGTGGAGGTCGTGAAATGGATGTATATTGGGCATGAGTTGTTGTTGGACATATTTTATATGTATATATTGATAACTGAGGTATTGGTTGACAGATGTATGGGTTGACTGAGGCTGATGTTATGATGATTGTTGATATTTGTATATATGAATATGGATGTATGATGTATGTATGATAGGTTTATCATATATTCATATTTTAGTTTATTTCATTTCAATTTTTTTATATTCATAGTTTTTTATTAAACATTTAAAAAAAAATCATATTTACCAAAAGTTTTCAGTAACCGTCACTAAATACATTAATTAAAATATGTTTTAGCGGCATTTACTCTTAACTGTCACTGAAATAAACCGTTGCTAATATTTTCAATGGAGGTTAGTTTCATTTTATATATATTCCATCTGGATATTTTTTTTATAAAGAAACCATCGTTAAATTCCCCAAAAATGAAACATAACAATACCGCCGTGAAATTAAAGAAACTATAGATAAATGACTAGCGGTCGTGCAATACGTGGCGGTTTTAATAACTGCTGCTATATTGTTATGCGGCAGTTTAAACCACCTTCAGTCCACGAAAAAACGGACGCTAATGCCATTTTTTAGTAAATAGATATAGCTTCATTGTGCCTTCGATTCATCACTTTTTTGAGGATAAAAAATTTATTTTTTTCTGTCTTGAAATCATATTTAGTCTCAAGTTTCTCCCATAAAGTTTTGACATAAGAGATGCTGACAATATGTTTCATCACGTTGTCTTCAACCCACTCATAAATGAAACCACAAATCATATATTGGTCAAAATTTCATTCTTCATCAGACATTCTTTATGGCTTATGAGTACTAAACAGTGACAAATGCATTCTCTTAACAAAAAACAGATCCTTCATTTTTAATCACCACATGTGGTAGTTGGCACTATTCAACAAAATCATCTGATTGTAATTGGATTTCATAATTTATCTGAATAAAAACAAAACTCTTTGATACCAAATTTTGGGACAGATGGTAAGCAACAAACACACAAATGAACAAAGCGAACATGTAGTGAAAATACAATTTTTTCCCTTCAAATTAGCCTGAAAAAATATGAGGATGCGCAGTGACCAAAAATTATGTGCAGAAAAATTAAAGGATGTCACTGGAAATTTTTAACGTCGAAACCTTAATGAGGTAAAAACTATGAGACCTTATCCATAATGTAGATCCACTATAATCAGTGAGTACATAGTAGAGACTCTAAAAAATGAAAAGGATCTCAAAAGTATGTCTATCCAATATAGCATAAAAGATAAAAACATACAAGAGAGGCGGAAAACAGATCAGACAAAAGAACATCATCCAAGAAAGAAGAGAAAAAAATAAATCTGACTGTGCAGATCTGAAGATCACTAACTGAATAACCAGGTGCTGAAAAATCACCAAGATCAGAATAAAACTGGTTGTCTATCAAAGATGACCACAATTTGAAACCTGCTCCTTGCATGGACGTTCCACACATGCCAAAACCTTTCCACCACATGAGGATGAAAACAGTCGCACCTCAAAAACTGCCTCTAAAAAAATCGATTGTCAAAAGTTATGTAACTCTTTTTTTAAGGTAATCATCAGGTATGGTCTTTTCAAACCCTCCACACCAAGAAAATCTTATCCTCATGAATGAATCACTCTGGAGAGAGCCCCAGCTGGGAAGGATTCATTTCCAGTTGAGAAAACATAGCATCCTAGAAGGTGACGACCCGAGCGGTGATGGTTCAACACAAAAATCTATCATCACAGGTGGGTCATGCCTCATTTCACCCACTCAGTTAGGAATTGGGTGACCTGTCACAAGCCCGCCTCCCGAAGGCCAGGGGATGGCGACTAGCGCTAAAGGCATCAACCTGCAAGTGGGGGGCATTTTCCTGAGTACCTATACGCACACACACGCCCAACCACATTCCGCAAACTGAAAAGGGAAAACAAGCATACTGAAACAAGTGTTGAGTACAAGTACAACTGAAATCAAGTGGGATCGAATACAAAACCAACAAAAGGAACTGAAAACAGAAAAGTACAAAGGGAATCGGGTAGTCATCCGTTGAAAACCCCACCTGATGGTATGAGTAGTGTAGCTACTAGAATCCGAAGTAGTGTGTCATGTCCACCTGATCCTACTGGGCCTCACCTGGTCCTAGGCCACCAAGTCCTCCGTCAAAATGTTGTTTGTCTGCACCAGACACAACACGTGTGGGCGAAGCTCGTGCAAGGGTGAGTAAAAAAATACTCAATAGGGGACCCTAAAACACAAAGGAAAGACCAAAAAGAAATCCTCAAAGCAAAGCATGAAGCATAAGCATGAAGCACAAGATAGTTCACACCACGTATACATCTAGGTTAGTGATAGAAGAATCATCAGTCGCATCATTGAACACCTCGACCACTGGAGAACTCCTCCACTATGAGTACAGTTGGTATATTGGGTCACACAGAAGCCGCTTCCCACTAACTTGGACTACTAAGGTACACCTCATTATCACGTACCATGGGTCTACTGAGTTACACAGTCTCGCTCCCACTGTGGGCTTGAAAAATCACACAGAGGTGCTTCCCACCTTGGCCAACTGAGGTACTCCTCCCCATTGCGTAATGTGGGTCTGCCGAGTCACATAGTCTCACTCCTACCATGGTCCTGAAAATTCACACAGAGGTGCTTCTCATTGGGCCGTAGTAGAGTCACACAGAGTCTTTTTTCAGCAATCTTCATGTCTCAGCCAACCGTAGGGTTTCGTACGTAGAGCGCTTGGGAGAACTGCTCCTCAAGCCATTAATCACATATTAAATTCCATGAAAGTATTCTTATATCATAACAAAATATCAGTCTCATCAAGAGGGTCCTAACACTGAAAACTACTTGTCAATCAGATGCTCGGTTTGCAAGTTATTAGTGTTTTAGTAAATAGGGTTCGGTTGCATCTAGGCCCGGTCCGACCTGGTCAGACTGACCCGACCAACCCGGCCCGAGGGTCCCATATACCCTGGTTTAATTTTACTAGCCCTACCTGACCTGTTTCGGGTCAGGGTAGGTCTGGTCTGGCCTGCCCAGTTGGCCAGGCCCAATGGGTCTCCCTGTACCTAGCCCAGTTTGGCCAAGGGTCCAGCCCTTCGGGTCACCCAGTGACACAGTCTTGTCCCACCTAACCCGAAGGACGTGGGTTTGGCCTACCAGCGTAGGTCCAGGTCACTGAGCCGCTGGGCTTGGGACCAGCCCGCTAATCCATGGGTCCGACTTGACCTGTTGGCTGGGGGTACATCCCACCAGCAGAAGCCCGGTTCGTCAGGGGCGGACTGGTGGTGTGCGCCCGAAATGTGATATATTCAGCCGCATCCACTCTCTACCCCACGACTCATCCGCGGGGCCTCCTTCTACCGTGGTCGAGTGACCGTGTCTTTCCAAGGCAGCCCAAACATGGGTCTCTCCCTCTACGTGGCGCCAAGATGGCGCCGCCTCTACCGCGGTCGACGGGCTGCGACCTCCTCCACCGCGGTGCACACGGGCGCACCGCCTCCTCCAGTGTGACCCGCGAGGGCCAACCACCTCATCCAACATGCATCGCCTGGGGTGGTGTCACCTCCTCCATGCGGTTGGTGAGGGCCGATCGTCGTTGCGCCAGTGGTGTCACGTCGGTGGTGTTGTACCGGTGGGACCCTCCGCGGGCCATCAGGTCTGCTCCGGTGGTCCGATCTTTAATCTGTCTTTGCCTTAGGGTCACCATCGTCAATACCTTGGCCACATATTCCTATTGCCACTGATTTGAGGATGCGACCACGAAGAACGCACAAGGCATAGGTGCTCGGCCCTTGTTCGTGTTGGCTCGCGCCCTCCACTTTAGAGGTTTAAAGCAGGGGAAGGTCTGGGGATTTCAGTTCCATCAAACAATCGATAGTTTAAACTCGGATAAAGAAATCCCAAAAAGTAACCCTCCTACAAGAACGCACGATCCACAGATCAACCCGTTTGGGGGTTAATCCTTGTTCATTGTTGAATTTAAGAATGGGGAAAACAAACTTAAATACAACCTCTACCTGGATTTAGGATCTTTTGCTAACGAGGGGAAAAGCTCCGAGTTGTCGTCGATGGCGTTCATCATTGTTCATCAATGGAATTCATTGTTCTTCATTGGAGAGGAAATCCATCGGTGTTTTTTCATATATTCATCCACCAATTAATTGACATCTCTCCAATGCGTCAAAAAAGCATAAAGAAAACACGTCGCAACGTAACAGCTACGTTGTTTTATTTATGAAACAACGTAGCTGTTACGCATCATTTAATGCATTGTTACACTATGGGTTTTCAAGCCATTAATGAGTTCCATTGATGTGCCTTTTTGTCTCATTGCAACATCATCGTGTCGTTGCTCATCAATTGAGGAAAATAAATAAAATATCTTTTTAAAGTTATTTTTTTTTTCTGAAAGGTCCAAAAATTAAATTTTCTATTCATCCTTTGCTGGCTGAAGTTAAGTACTTTCTAGGAGAATCTTGATATTCTGCGTTCAAAGGTGCCCTCAAATTTTTAATCTGTGCATCAGTTTAAAATTTATAAAAACTCACTCACACGTTTACTGAACATACCTTAAAAAAAGTTCAAAATTCTGTTTCGGGCTCATGGGGCCTCAGAATCACATGCCGTCAGAGCATGCAGTTTCGAAACAATTCCATATAATATAAAAAAATACACTGAAATTATGATACATTACATTCTTCTCACCATAGAGATTTACGTCCCCAAAATCCAAAACAAGGGATAATCAAACAAATGAGGGTACTAAGCATGAATCTGAGCCTCTCACTCTCATGTTCTCTCCAGAAGATTCTTGTGATTCCTCCGAACGTGCACCAGAGGAATCGACCTCCCACACATGACCTCACTCCTGTCGATCCTCTATCTCCACTGGGAACTCCGCAAACGTCACCACATCGTCAATGTCCAGCTCGTCCCAGTCGATGACGTGTGATGGATCATGCACGTATCTCCTCAGTTGCGGCATGTGGAAAACATCGTGCACTTGGTGTATCTGTGGGGGAAGATCTAGGAAGTACGCCACCTCACCAACTCATCTCAGGATCTGAAAAGGTCTAATTAACCTCAGATATAGCTTTCCGCCCTGACCAAATCTCCGCAATCCCTATCAGGGTGAGACATAAAGGAACACATGGGTCTCCATCTTCAAACTCTAAGGGTCTCTGTCTCCTATCAGAATACAATTTATGTCTGATCTGTGTAGTCCTCATCTTCTCCTAGATGATCTGCACCTTCTCAGTGGTAGCCCCTACCAACTCTGGATCCATGAGTGTCGACTCCCTTGGGTCTATCTAGCATAGGGGTGATCTTTAAGGTCGCCCGTACAAGGCCTCGAATAGTGTCATGACAATGGTGGAGTGATAACTATTGTTGTATGCAAACTCCACCAGTGGCAAGTGGTCCTCCCAACTATGACCAAAATCCAAGACACAATCATGAAGTATTTCCTCCAGGGTCGGTATGGTCCACTCCGTCTGACCATCCGTTTAGGGATGAAAGGCTGTGCTCAAGCGCAGCTGCGTACTGAATGCCTCATGCAATCCCTTTCACAACTGGGATGTAAATCATGCATCGTGGTCTGAGACGATTGTCAAAGGCACCCTGTGAAGCTTCACTATCTCCTGGGTGTAGAGGCATCCCAAGCCCTCTACCGGTCCCTGCTCCCGGATGGGTAGGAAGTGAGTCGACTTGGTGAGTCGGTCAACGATCACCCAAATAGAATCATGGACTTTAGATGTACATGGTAAACCCGTCATGAATTCCATCAAGATACCATATCATTTCCACTATGGTACCTTAAGTGGATCATCCAAGCCTGCTAGAACCTGATGATCGGTCTTCACTTGTTGACAAGTGAGGCATCATGAGACGAACTTGACCACTGCTTTCTTTATCCCTGGCCACCAGTACTGACATCATAGGTCTTGGTAAATCTTCTCCACTCCATGATGTACCTCCAAATGGGATGTATGGAACTCCCTCAAAACCTCCTCCTGCAATGCTACCGGTAATATTGTGCGCCTTCTAAAAAGGATGACGTGCTCCCCGCCTATCGAAAATCCATCACGAGCATGCCCTGAGGATAAATGAGTACGTCAGGCCTCGCAGTCAACATCCACCAGTTGTGCCTCCCTGAATTGCTGTAAGACTGGGGGAGTAACAGTCATCGACTGAAGGTAAGCTGCTCCGTCATCATCTACGAAGGATATCTGCATCACGACTAGCTACTCTGTCTCCTCACTCAGCAACTACAAACCGGTCCTCCTGCTAAGTGTGTCTGCTACTACGTTCCCCTTACCAAGAGTATATACTATCTTAAAGTCATAGTCCTAGAGGAACTCTAGCTATCGTTGCTGTCTCAGGTTCAGGTCCTTCTGGGAGAAGATATACCTAAGACTCTTGTGGTCAGAGTAAGCTGTAAACTACTCACCCATCAAGTAGTATTGCCACATCTTCATGGAAAAGACCATTGCTGCTAACTCCAGGTTATGGGTCACATAGTTATACTCATTTATCCTCAACTACCGTGATCCGTAGGCGATCACCACTTGATCCTACATCAGGAAAACCTAGACCGATCCCTAATGCATTGTAGAAAACTACGTACTCAACTCCTTCCTCTGGTAGTCTCAAGATGGGGGAAATAGACAGCCTCTGCCTCAGCTCCTGGAAACTCTGCTGGCATTTCTCCGTCCACACGAAGGGTTGTCCCTTTTGTGTCAAAGCCAATAAGGGTGTTGTCACTATGGAAAAGTTGGGCACGAACCTCTGATAGTAACCAGCTAAACCCAACAAGCTCCGCACCTGAGTCATGCTCTTGGGTGGCTCCCAAGAGAGCACTACCTCTATCTTTGCTAGATTCACTACAACTCTAGCCTCCAAGATTATGTGTCCTAGAAAGTGGACCTCCTGAATCCAAAACTGGAACTTCGAGAGATTACCATAAAGCTGGTGCTCTCGGAGTGTATCTAGGACTATCAGCAGGTGTGTAGCATGCTCCTCCTCCGATGCCGAGTACACCAAGATTTCTTCAATGAAGACCATGAAAAACTGGTCAAGGTAAGGCTGGAAAATCCTATTCATGCGTCCTATGAACACTTCTAGGGTTTTGGTCACGCTAAAAGTATGGTAACCTTGCTTTTTATTATGCACTTAAACAAGATTTATTACATAAAATTTACTTGATACAACATAGAATATCAAGAGGTCTAGTGTCTTTGGGGCTTAAGATCATTACATAACAACTTAAAACATAAAATACAACATCTTTATTGAAAAATTCCTTTACATGACCACTACATTCCCTCGTACTTAGCATTGCATGAGATAACCTGAGGGCATACACAAGAAAAGGGTGAGCTATAAATCCCAGTAAGGGAAAAAACATGGAATAACATAAGGAATATAATACATGTTAGACAATAGGTATATCAATAGAGAACAAGGGAATCATAATCATAAAGGTGTGATAAAGCATGACAATCATAACATGGTAATGTGGCAATAACTCTTAACATGGAATTAGCATGAGCCAAGGCTCATTGCATATAGAGCATGAGTAAACCCTCATTGCATATGAAGCATGAGTAAAACCTCGTTGCACTTGAATTAGCCTGAGTAAACCCTCATTGCACATAATGTATCATGATACTATACTTTACCCAATGCATTGGAGTGCTATCAGGGCGCACCCTTCTTAATCATTTCATTTCATGCATAAGTGTGCCACATGGATCATAAAACATTGAATCATTCAACATAATCATTTATTCCATGATAAAGGAATGTGGAATACATACATGAAACTCTATAAACAATAAGTAAACATGCTTAAAGGTGAATAACCTTGATAGAGAAATGGGCATGATATTCACTACACAAAGACTTTGGCTTGGAATATCGCGGTGCAATTTCGGCAGCATAACGACATGACATAAGAACTCATAAAAATGGTTAATGAGAGAGAAAGGGGTGTATAATCATATTTACATGACGTGGAAAGTAAGGGGATAATATAGATACATGTCCCAACAAATTTAATGGAATTTATATTCATGATACAAAAGAATTACTTGAATGTAAATAAGGAGAGCAAAATTCCTTTTGGAATTTCGACATAGTAACAGGTGTACATGGGAGTCTCTTAATGAGAGAGAAAGGGGTCTACCTTCATTCAAAAATAAAGAGAGAAGTATGGGGGAGGTGAGAAAACATATACCAACATTTATAATTAAAATTAATAGGACATAACAACTTAAAGAATATTGGAAAAAATGAGAAAGGAAGAAAAAACCCTTACTTGGAAGTGTGCTTCCAAAGGATTGAGAGAGGCTTGAGAGAGGCTTCTTGGGAGCTTGGGGAACCTTGGGAGGATTCTAGAGAGAGTAGGGAATAGTTTGGATGAACTCCAAAGGCTTTGAGTGAGGAGGAAGTGGGAGTTTGGGTGGGTTTATATAGGAAACTTGAGAGAATTCTTTCTTATTTAAGTTTGGGACACCTCACATTAAACTAATCCAAAACAAAAACTAGATCATGGTTTTTGCCCATGGTTTTTGGAAAAGGGAAGTGGAAAAAAATATTTTATAAGTCCAAAGTCCAAAATTCTTAAAATAATGGGGTTTCTTATGTGGAGGTGAGTCACACTTCCAAGGAAAACAATTTAAAAAGACAAGATGTTTAATAAGTCTTGAAGGGTCCATTAATGATTTTTAAAATAAGTCAAAAAAACCCAAAATCACATTATTTTAATGTTAAAACATATATTTGCCGAACATAAAGCTTCTAGTATTTTATTACATCACTATTGGGACATTATGATGTCATAAAACACATTATATATTTAAATGGTATTTAATTTTTACCCAAAAATTTGAGTCTCAGAAAATTATGAAAAATTCACCATTGGATAATTTTAATGTCTTGATTCTAGAAATAATATTTATTTTATCTAAATAATTTTTTAAATTTGTTAATTTTTACTTTTAAAATAAAAACCGACATTTATCGAATTCACGGATTTTGACAAAAATGGCTTTCGAACCTTAAAAAAAATTACAATTGCATTCATAAAATTATACAATCATTTATATTTAATAAAAATTAATTTAATAATAATAATAATATTTTATTAAAATATTATTTAATTCAAAAAATCCATTAATTTATCAAAATAGATTTCTTAGTTGAATATTAACTAAAAACACTATTTTTTCTTTAATAACTATTTACAAATTAACAATAATAACAAGAAAGTATATTCATTATTATATACAAAAATAATGTACATGACCATAGTACTAGGGATTTGTTACATAACCCCTTAAAACAGATGCATAATACCTAAGGGTAAGGTGCGCGATGGTGACATACTCTTGGGGTGGCTCAGATAGCATTGCACGCGTGGTGATCTCTATCAACTTCTACTTCTCCCGTAGACAGTTCCGTTCAAGTCTAACCAGTCGAAGCTCAGCTTGGGATTGGTCAACAGTGAAGCCCAATGACGCCACCTCCTTTCCGAGATCTGATAAATGGGTTTCATATGGAGTAATTCTACTGGATGAGGTCATCACTTCCTTTATTTGAGTAAATTAGACTGTTAAAGCCCATATTTATACTAATCATGTGATCACTGTTCAACGACTATATTAGCAACAGTCACAATTCTTAATGGTATTTTAAAATCCAAAAACATAAAACAAAAGAAGTGCATATGTTGTATGACTGTTTCACATATTAAGGAATTTAATTAGATCAAGAGGGATTTTTATTAACCAAAGTTTGGGTTGTTACAATCTTCCCCCCTTAAGAAATTTTGCCCTCGAAATTTCATTTTACATTCTAGGACAAAAACAGATGCAGGTACTTTTCCCTCATTTCTTCCTCCAGTTCCCATGTTGCCTCTTCGTACTTATGGTTTCGCCATAGTACCTTGACCAGATGAGTAGTCTTATTGCTTAGAACCTTGTCTCTATGATTCAAGATCTTCACTAGCTGCTCCTCATAGGAATGATCATCCTCCAACTATACCACATCAGAAGAGAGTATATGTGAAGGGTCTGGTATGTACTTTCTTATGAGGGATACATAAAAGACATCATGTACTTTGGCCATGGTAGGTGGAAGTGCTAGTCGATAGGCCACAATTCCAACTCGATCAAGGATATCGAAGGGGCCGATGTACCTAGGAATTAACTTCCCATTCTTTCCAAACCTCATGACCTTCTTCCATGGAGATATGTGTAGAAATACCATGTCTCCAACTTTAAACTCAAGGTCTCGTCGATGGTTATCTGCATAACTCTTCTATCGACTTCGGGCTGCCTTGATATGTTGTTGAATGGTTTAAACCTTCTCCACCATTTCATCGACCATTTCTGGTCCTAGCAGCTTACGCTCACCGACTTCATCCCAACACACCGGTGTTCTACATCTCTTCTCATATAGGGATTCATATGGTGTCATTCAGATGCTCGAGTGGAAACTGTTGTTATATGAGAACTTAACTAGAGGAAGATGTTGATCCCATCCTCCTTTAAAGTCCATTGAGCATGCTCTCAACATGTCCTCAAGTTTTTGGATAGTCCACTCGGCTTGTCCTTTTTGCCTCAAATTCCATCAAAGGGAGCCGTAAATTTTTTTTCAAGAAGAACATTCCCTCAAACTTCAACATGTGATACAGCACTTATAAATTTTTTTTTTATGGTTTAATATCATTTCAACTAGGGAATAAATTTTCTTAGAGAACATAAAATATATACTAATAAGACATGAATTGTAATACATTACAACATACACTACTTTTAAGTAGTGGTTACATGTAATTAATTCATCATTATCCATCTTAGTATAGGACTTCTCATTCTCCCTTGATTAAGGAGATTGTTGATGATCATCATGCTTCTCAACACTTGCAATAGAGCATCATCTTGGATAATTCCCGACTTCTCCACATTTATGACATAGAACTGTGTAAGATGACATAGATGGAGCTTTGTTTCTATCTAACACATTATCCATTATTTCAAGGCAATTGGATACTTTGTGACCTTCATTTACCAACTTAAATCATCTCCTAGTCCCTTTGTGAAATTTCCCTTTGTGCCTCTTTCCACATTTGTTACATGAAGGAAATTGGGTCTTCTTTCCCTTATCATCTTTATTAAATGGACTTTCACGAGATGTCATATTTCTCTTCCTTGATGTCCTTGTGTATTCATAAATGTACCAATTGTTAATTGTGATTTTTGATAGCTGGTTTGACATAATCATGATATTTCCAACTTGAGCTCCCATTTGATTGGGAATCTCACTGAGACATTCATCACGTTTCCCTTCGCAACAGTTGTTATCCATATTCCTCATATTACCGGACATTGGCTGAAATAAAAGGAAAGTTAGGGGTAACACATAAAGGGTAATCCAAAGATAAAAACTGATGACTTATAAATAACTTTTATTTCCTTAATTTATGAATCTATTAGCTTCAATCTATGTTATCCATGATCTACTTTCTAATATATATTTTTAGGGGAATTTTTTTCCCTTAATAATGGTTCATACTAAGCTTGTGAATTTACCAAAGCATATCCCCTAGGAGTTTCATAACCAAGAGTGCAGCAAGGCCCATTGTCATGCACCAGTTCCTGTTCGAGTCTAGCTCCAAGAGGTGTTTTTGGGTTTTACCCCTAGGATACATTTGTGCCACATCCGCCTCTACCAGATCGTATCCAGACAGGGATGTATTTGTTTGATAAAACATTTACTGAATACTCACAAAAACATAGGGATGTTTTTATTAGTCTTGTCTCTAAATATTCCCTAGGGTTTTCTAATCCTAATCCTAAAAATAACTAAACCTATCCTCTGATACCATCTATGACAACCCTTCACTTTATTACGCACTTAAACATGATTTATTACATAAACTTCACTTGATACAATATAGAAGATTGAGAGGTCTAGTGTCTTTGGGGATTAGGATAATTACATAACTTAAAACATGAAATACAACATCTTTATTGAAAACTTCCTTTACACGACCACTACATTTACTCATACTTAGCATTATATGGGATAACCTGAGGACATGCATAAGAAAAGGGTGAGCTATAAAGCCCAGTAAGGGAATAAACATGGAATAACATGAGGAATACAATACATGTTAGAGAATAGGCATATCAATAGAGAACAAGGGAAGCATAATCATAAAGTCATGATAAATCATGATAATCATAACATGGGAATGTGGCAACAACTCTTAACATGGAATTAGCATGAGCCAAGGCTCATTCCACATAGAGCGTGAGTAAACCCTAATTGCACATGAAGCACGAGTAAACCCTTGTTGTAATTGAATTAGCATGAGAAAACCCTCATTGCACATAACGTATCATGATACTATACTTTACCCAATGCATTAGAGTGCTATCAGGGCCCACCCTTCTTAATCATTTCATTTCATGAATAAGTGTGCCACATGGATCATAAAACATTGAATCATTCAATATAATCATTTATTCCACGATAAAGGAATGTATAATACATACATTAAACTCTTTAAACAATAAGTAAATGTGTATAAAGGTGAATACCCTTGATAGAGAAATGGTCATGGTATTCACTACACAAAGACTCTGGTTTGGAATATCGCAGTGCAATTTCGACAGCATAACGACATGACATAAGAACTCATAAAAATGGTTGATGAGAGAGAAAGGGGTGTATAATAATATTTACATGACATGGACTGTAAGGGGGTTATATAGATACATGTACGAACAAAATTAATGGAATTTATATTCATGATACAAAAGGATTGCTTGAATGTAAATGAGGAGAGGGAAATTCCTTTCGGAATTTCGGCATAGTAACGGGTGTACATGGGAGGCTCTTAATGAGAGATAAAGGGGTATCCCATAATTAAAACATAAATAGGGAAGTACGGAGGAGTTTTGAAACCATACCCCAACATTTATAATTGAAATTAAAAGGGAATAACAACTTAAATAATATTGGACAAAAATGAGAAAGGAAGAAAAAACCCTTACTTGGAAGTGTGCTTCCAAAGGATTGAGAGAGTATTCTCAGGATCTTGGGGCACCTTGGAAGGATTCTAGAGAGAGGAGGGAAGAGTTTGGATGAACTCAAAAAGCTTTTAGTAGGGAGGAAGTGGGATACTGGGTGGGTTTATATAGGAAAGGTGAGTGAATTCTTTATTATTTAGATTTGGGACACCTCACATTAAACTAATCCAAACCACAAACCAACCCATGGTTTTTGCCTATGGTTCTTGGAAAAGGGATTTAGAAAAAAATATTTTATAAGTCCAAATTCCAAACTTCTTAAAATAATGGGGTTGCTTATGTGGAGGTGAGTCACACTCCCAAGGAAAACAATTTAAAAAGACAAGATGTTTAATTAGTCTTGAAGGGTCCATTAATGCTTTTTAAAATAAGTCAAACAAACCCAAAATCACATTATTTTAATGGTAAAACATATAT
The DNA here is from genome assembly GCA_963277665.1 of Viscum album. NCBI lineage: Eukaryota > Viridiplantae > Streptophyta > Magnoliopsida > Santalales > Viscaceae > Viscum > Viscum album. Next base: position 227,094,625 of record OY728125.1, read on the forward strand.
TGGCCTAACATAAAGGTTATATTATTTATTACATCACAATTGAGTCATTATGATATCATAAAACACATTATATATTTAAATGGTATTTAATTTTCACCCAAAAATTTGATTGTCTTCGAAAATTATGAAAAATTCACCGTTGGATAATTTCGATGTCCTAATTCTAGAAATAATATTTATTTTATCTAAATAATTTTCTAAATATGTTAATTTTCACTTTTAAAATAAAAACCAATATTTATCGAAAATTCACGTGTTTTTGACAAAAATGGCTTTTGAACCTTAATAAAAATTACAATTACATTCATAAAATTATACGATCATTTATATTTAATAAAAATTAATTTAATAATAATAATAATAATAATAATATTTTATTAAAATATTATTTAATTCAAAAAATCCATTAATTCAACAAAATCGATTTCTTAGTTAAATATTAACTAAAAACACTATTTGTGCTTTAAAAAACTATTTAGAAAGTAACAATAATAACAAGAAAGTATATTCATTATTATATAAAAAAATAATATACATGACCATAGTACTAGGGATTTGTTACATAACCCCTTAAAACAGCTGCATAAGACCTAAGGGTAAGGTGCGAGATAGTGACATACTCTTGGGGTGGCTCAGATAACATTGCACGCGTGGTAATTTCTATCAACTTCCACTTCTCCCGTAAACGGTTCCGTTCGAGCTTAACCTATTGAAGCTCAGCTTGGGCTTGGTCAAGAGCGAAGCCCAATGACACCACCTTCTTTTTGAGCTCCGAAAAATCGGTTTCATATGGAGTAATTCTACTGGATGAGGTCATCTCTTCCTTTGTCTAATTAAATTAGATTTTTAAATCCCATGTTTATACTAATCATGTGATCACTGTTCAATGACTATATTAGCAACGATCACAATTCTTAATGGTATTTTAAAATTCAAAAACATAAAACAAAATAAGTTCATATTTTGTATGACTGTTTCACATATTAAGGCATTTAAATAGATCAAGAGGGATTTTCATTAACCAAAGTTTGGGTCGTTACAGAAAGACATCACAGAGAACTCATAGTAGACATATCGGCACCTGAAGGTTGTCTTCGGTATGTCATCATCCCGTACTCAAAGATGGTGATATCCTGATCTGATGTCTATCTTGGAAAACCATCTTTCTCCCTTCAGCTAATCGAATAAGTCATCAATTCTCGGCAGTGGATACTTGTTCTTCACGGTCACCTGGTTCAGGCGCCGGAAGTCCACTCACAACCTCAAACTCCCATATGCCTTCTTGGAAAACAACATCGTGGCTACTGTAGAGACCCAAAGCTTGACGTACATAGACATAAAATTACTTTTGCGGAATACTTAATATATGAAAAAAATAGATGCCCAAAGACCGTATTAGTTTAGTGACTTTGAAAACTCAGAACATAATCTTCTAATCTGGTGAAAGATCTTCAAAATCTCCCATAAAGATCTTCCCCTTTGGTTTTATTACCTAAAACCTTTCTTTATATCCTGGGGAAAAGAAAACATAAAAATGGTGAGCTCAAATGTTCATTAAGGGTAAACGTGAAGAACATAAAACAATCCCTAAACATTTGAACTAAGAACCTGAACATAAAACATCAAAATCATGAGTAATGACATAAATCTAGAAAGTGCATAAAGCATAGATCATAAAGGAACATTAATCATGATAAACTAGCATGGGAATAAAACATGTAATTGTGGCATCCATTAATCACATGTTATGATTTCCATAGTATCCAAGACATTACTGTCAAGACCATCATAGTGGACAAAGTCCATTACTGAACTGCGTTTACTTGTCGTTCTATCCCTGTATTACTGAACCAGATTCACTTTCCATTCTAGCCATGTCTATCTCATGTGATATAATTCTTTAACCAATTAATTGGAAGGAGATATAAGTCCTACCCATATCATAATTAAATCATTCTGACTTGTTCCACAAAATAAACATAAATCATTCATCTTAACCCAAAGAATAAAATGGGTTTCATAAACATCATCCCATCATAACATAATCCATATAAAACAAATGGATATCATTTCATCATAAGAATAATCAATCCATGTAAATAATAGAGACATTATACTTGAAACATAATCATACTAAATAATATCATCTTAGATGGAAAATAGTTTTGACAAAACACTTGAAATGAATTCTTGAGGAAAATACCCTTTCTTCTTCAAAATCATTTTCTTTTCACAAAATGCCATGAAATTTTAAAACAAAATGATTTTTTTGAAAATAATCATGAAATATTGTAGAGTAAGATTCATGAAGAAATGGAGTTATGAAACCATAAAAATCGGTTCATGCCTTATAAGTTAAAAAAAATCCTCCTTGTACTTTTACTGAAAAAGTCAAAAAGTACCTCGTATGATAAACAAAAGAAAGATTTCTTCCATAACACAAAGTAAAAGTAAAAAAGAGGTAAACATGAATTTAAACATACATGGAAGAATATTAAAAACTTTATGAAAACATTTTTACGGACATGGATGAAAAATTTAACCCTAGTAAATACTTACGTATAAGAAATCCCAGATAAAAATGAGATTGCAAAATTATCTCTTACCTTATGTCCAATTTCTTCCATATGTGTCTGAGACTCCTGAATAGGGTTCCTAGTAAATTCCACCACACACTATTATTATTAATTGCACAACGATTATCAAATAATAATAATAATAATAATAATTGCACAACGATTATCAAACAATGAAACAACGCTACAAAACACCCCATGATTGAAGAGAGAGGCAATGTATTCTAATTTAATAATAATAATAAATTGCACACCATATTTTGGGTTTCAGAAAATTCCACCACACACAATTATTATTAATATTAACGACCATTTAAAATAAGAATAAAAAAATTCAGATTTAACGCAACATATTGCTTGCAGAACGTAATCCAGATTTTCGATTCTTATTTTAACGCAACACATTATAAATTTATACAGGAAAAAACACATATTTCATAACCCTCCTCTGATACCACATGTAAATTAATTTCATTTATTTTAGGATCTTTAAAATCTGTGTTTATCACATAGATGAACAGAATTCAAAATAAGATAAAACATACATTGATCCATGAGATCTTCTTGATTTGAATCTCCTTAAAGGATTTCTATCCTCTGCCTCTTTTCTCTTCCACAGAAAAATTGATGGAACGTACCGGAAATTGATTGCGTCTTAATTGGCAAAGATAGGACCCTTTAAATAGGGATAAAACATTTATATGGGTGGTTACTTAATTAATTGTCAAAGTCCATCAATTGGAAATTTTATCCCTTAATATCTCATTATAATAATATTAAATAAAATCACACGAGTTATTCTAACACACCCCACAATAATTGACTATTTTATTGCATATAAATGATCAGAAGTCCCATGTTGGTGGCTCAAAGGGTCTAGAAATAGGTAGTCTGAAGCCTAAGTGGCCAAAGCAATGTCCCCAAGGCCAATAATTTTTTTTGCTTTGCTGCCTCAACCCGTGTCGCTGCACGCCCTGCGTCAGCTGGCCGCCCCTGCAGGTCGCCTTACCTGTGTCCTTCTCTGGCATTGGCAATGGTGACGCCAACCGGTGCCAACCCTGTTCAGTGAAAGAAAAATATATTTTACTCAAAATAAATTTTGTAAAAAGTTTTGTTTTTATTTTACTCATAAATCTTGAATTATTTAACAAATATTTACAAATATAAATATTTCTTTAATACGTGTTATAAAGATTTATCTTGGAGTTTGGTTTCTACATTGAATTTCTATTTCAATTTTCTTTTCAAAATAAATGATATAGTATTTAAAAAAGATAAAATGAAATAGTCCAGGATAAATATTATTTATCCAAAAATTTCATAATATATTTTAATAAATTAAAGGGTGATTTTTTTTCTATAGTCAAACGCTCCCATAAACTTTTTTAAAGTGGGAGAGTGCCAATTTTTTTATCTAAAATTCAAATAAATCAGAATTATGGTATAATACAATTTTTTTTATTAATTAAAATAATGAATTAATCTAAAGATTGAATGAGGTGTCAATGGTCGAGTCAATTTTACCGTTCTCTTTATTCTACGCAAGTTATCCTAAATTGAAATCCATCATTGATTTCCCATCCCTACTATCCTATTTTCACATTTTATTTTTCTTTATCCCCAAAAATATTTTACCCAAGTCAACTTTACTCATTTCCACTCTCATAATTGCATCTTTAAAAATGTGATCAACTTATTTTCCCATTCATATTTTCTTATTTTGTCGTAAACAACATATTGTCAGATTTCACTTATTATCACGCCCCCAATTGTATAATTTGAAAAATAAATATCATTATTAATAGTTTAAATATGAAATTTATCAAATTATCAAATAATATTAATGTGAAATCCACATTTACGTCAATAAATTATGTTATAAAGTAAAAAAACAATAATAATTTTTTATGTCCCCTCGTTTCATAGTGGGTACATGTCACATAATCCTGGTGTATTAGATTTATTACAACAGGTAGGTTTCAAATCCACATTCAAGTTAAATATCAGTGAAACTCTATTTTAGGGAAAAAATGAACTCCAATCCACCACTATTTCATGTGCTAAAACGACGTTATGGTATAGTGCAACACTAAATATGGCGCTGCACTGTTCATGAACCAAACAAATTTTGGGTTTTTTTTATTTTATTTCTGTGTATATATCAGTGGAGATATGACTTTTAAAAAAACGACATATTTTTCAATTATAATATACGATTTAATGAAAAAAATAAAGTAGAGAGTTGAAAAAGATTTTACTATAGATACTTCATTTTGAAAGAGAGTTACTTCATTTTAGCAATCTCGGTTGGAGATGGTCTTAAGAAATCAAGGTTGAGATTGAGATCAAATTTAACTCAATTTTAGAGATCATGTTCTCCCGAAGTAGTCATCCAAAGTCATATTATCATCTTGATAAATCTTGAAGACCATAAAATCTCTTCCTAAATCAAAGGGTAAATTCTCACATTGTGAATTTCCTTAACAATACGAGCATTCTTTAATTTGATGCAAAATAAAATAATAGTAACAATAATTAAATATGATTTTATGCACACTCAAATACAAAGAAAATATGTGCATCACATCATACAACTCACGCATAGTTATCAAATACATCCAGCATAAGGCTTATGCGGGGATTTCTACTCAATCACCACCTCCACCCAAACCACCACAGTGTGCTCTCAGGTAATAATAATAATAATTTACAAGCAGTCAAGGGTAGAAAATTATTTAAAAAATATCATCCTTGTCTATTAAGCAATCAGATAGACTCAAACTCTAGACCTTCTCGAGACCCTAGAGATTTAGAACTATTAAGTTTCACCCTCGGAAATAATAATGATAATTATGATAATAATAATAATTTTTACAACCATCTGAGATATACAAATAAAATAACCAAGTTTAGGATAAAAAACATGTATCAGAATATTTCATAAAATATATCATAAAAGATTTAAAAAAACCAAAGGGTTTTCCCACTAAAATCGAACACTCCCATTAACCATTTTTAAGTGGGAGAGTCCTGATTTTTTTACTAAAATTCAAATAAATCGAAATTATAGGATGCATCAGTTTTTTATTAATTACATTGATGCATTAATCTAGAGGAACATAATAAGTGGTCAATGGATCCGAGTCAATTTTATTATTCACTCTTATTCTACACAAGTTACCCTTAATTGAATTCCCTATATTGATTTCTCATCCCTATTATTCTATTTTCAAATTTCATTATCCTTTAGCCCCAAATATATTCTACCTAAGCTACCTTTCACTTATTTGCTTGTCGATAATTGCATAATTTTAAAAATAATAATAATTATTAATAATTTAAATATGAAATCTATCAAATTATCAAACCATACTCATGTAAAATCCAGCATTAATTTAATCAATAAATACAGTTATAAAATAAATAGTATATTTATTTGTTTCTACCTATTTCTATAAATATTATTTGCGGACTTAAGGTGAAATTTATTTTTTAAAATTTTAGTTTTTATATTTATTTTGTTTGTATGATTTATTTATTGGAATTGTATTAGTGTATAAATACATGATTTAATTAATAGGTTGGTTGTATTATTTAGATTGTGTTGAATGAATTAGAAAATTTAAATATGAGGTTTAGATAATTTAAATTGTGTTGAACTGTGAGTAATTAGGTATAAAATAATATTATTTATATTTAGGAAAATACAACTTCTTACAAAAATGTATATATGAAATTATAATTTAAAATATTAATAACTGAATTTGAATATTTCTATGTGTATATATAATAATATATAATATATTTAAATTAAAATAAATTTACAATATATTATTGGATACATAGATAAATAAAATTATAAATAATTAATATTAAGAGTAATTATGTATAAAATAAAACTATTCGTATTTTGGAAAATACAATTACTTACAAAAATGTATATATACAATTTTATTTATTAAATTTAAATTAAATTAAATTTACAATTTATTATTAGTTTTATAAATGTAAATAATATTATTTTAATTAATTAAATTAAAAAATACTATTAATAATATTTATAAAAAACAATATATACATATAATATTATGATTAATTATGCATAAAATAATATTATTTATATTCAGGAAACTATAATTGATCAAAAAAATGTATATATATATAATTATATTTTAAAATATTAATAAATACATTTGAATATATTTATATGAATATATAATATCATATAGTATATTTAAGTTAAAATAAAATTACAATATATTATTAGACACAGAGATGAATAAAGTTATTCTAGATAAATATTTTTAAAAAATTATATTATTAATAATATTTTGTAAAAAATATCATTAACTTTATTTGAATATAATTACATACATAATTTAATTTATCATATTTAAATTTTATTTTATTCATATCTAAAAAACATCATTAAATACAAAAATGCATATCATAAATTAAATGAAAAAATGCATATTCTGTGAATGTTATTTTAATCTAAAAATTGTGTAAAAAGTTTTGTTTTTATTTTACTCATAAATCTCCAATTATTTAACAAGAAATTACAAATATAAATATTTCTTTAATACATGTTATAAAAATTTATCTTGGAGTTTGGCATTTATATTGAATTTCCCTACCTACTTTTATTTTCAAAATAAGTTCTAGATAATATTCTAAAAAAATAAAATGAAATTGTTTAGAATAAACATTATTTATCCAAACATTTCATAATATATATTAAAAAATTACAGGGTAATTTTTTATCTAAAGTCAAATGCTCCCATTAACTTTTTTTAGTGGGCAAGTCCCAATTTTTTTAACTAAATTTCGAATAAATTGGAATTACGGTATGCATCAATTTTTTTATTAATTGAAATAGTGAATTAATCTAAAATTGAATAAGCAGTCACTACACCAGAGTTAATTTTACTGTTCTCTTCTATTCTACACTAGTTATCCTTAATTGAAATCCATTCATTGATTTCCCATCGCCATTATCCTATTTTGACATTTTCTTTTTCTTTATCCCCAAATATATTCTACCCAAATTAACTTTACTCATTTCCACACTCACATTGGGATCATCACTTATTTCCGCATTCATGATTTACTATTATTTTGTAAGTAACATATTGTCAGATTTCAATAATTTTCACATCCACTATTTCATAATTTTAAAAATAATTATAATTTTTAATAATTTAAATATGAAATTGATCAAATTATCAAATGACATTAATGTAAAATCCTGTATTTTTGTCAATAAATGAAGTTATAAAATAAATTAAAATAATATTTTTTTGTCCCCTCAATTCAAAGTGGGTACATGCCACATAATCCCAGAGTATTAGATTGATTACTCTGGGTGGATATAAACCATTTGGCTTCTGATAATAAATGGATATAGCATGTGTCATTCGAGCTTGTATTATATGAATGGTAACAATTAATAAACTAGTTTAGGTTTCAGTATTATCATTCATCTTCGGGTTCGGGTACATCAATTTCAACGTTTGAGTTATATTTACATAAAATATATCACTAACCCCCTCCTCCCTTAAAAATCATTCTAAGGAAATCAACACGATCACACACGAGTCCTTAAACAACATTAGAATAGGGTTTTGTCATAAAAAAGTGTTGACACTCAGAGATCATTTAAAAGTTCTAGGATTTTATCAGCGCTATAAAAGTGTTGATGTAACGTCCATGATTAGGTATCCACTATATCTGGTGCCATGATCCGGGTAGCCACATGACCTCAAACGCGCCTTCCTGTACGTTAGAGACTTCCGACTAGTAATGACGGTCTAATAGAATACATGGGGAGACTGTACCCTCTATATAAGAGTAATCTGCAATAGATGAAAGATGAAATAAAAGAAACAAGTAAACCATAAACACGCGTCACAAATCCAATTCCAAAAAATAGGTACAAGCTCACAACCAAACAGTAAATATGTCATGTAATGTCATACAGTGCCAAGTATCATACAAAACCCAAAATAAAGACGAGGTGAAGAATCCCCAAAATGGGTCCTGACTCCAAGTTCGAATCTTTCATCCATGCACATCCCAAGCCCAAGTCAACCATCTAGCATATGGACTTTGCCCTTGTTCTGACCTGCAACCATGGAGTCTTCTCGGGTACCCAATGGCGACCCGAGTGGGGTGTGAGTACAACTCAGTAGGCCACCACCAACAGTATCTATAAAATATTCAGTCTAAACAAATAGTGTTTGCAGGTACCAAAGAAAAACAAGATAAACATAAAATTATCCGGGTGACATTTATTAAAAAGTTTACTTTAATCATTTTCATCATTTGTTCCATGGGTTAGCCAATTCATCAAAACACTTCACCCTATGCCAGTAACATAAACTTTGCATAAGGGGGGAGAACCAGGTTCCTTAAATCACTGAGGAAACATTACACAAAAAATACATAACACTTACCTTGGAGCCTCTGTTTAGGTATAATAACACTTACCTCAGAGGCTCAGTCCAGACAATCATATCACATGCATCTGTTAAGAGAATAGAGGCTCATTTTGACTCCCTAACCCGTGCATTATAGGGATGAGTTTGGAGCCTCAGTCCAACACAACCTATAGGTGTAGAACCTAAGTCAATACCCCACATGCCATCAAGCCATGTGCACATGATTCTTAATCCATTCACACATATACCAAGTACAACCATTACCACATTTACCATTCTCAATTCATAACACTTTAACACATACCATTTAAACACCCCCTTAATTTAACCCTTTTACATTATCCAAACCCCCCTTTGTTCCTTGTTATAAACTAAACACAATTAAACATCAATTTTATTTCACAATCCATGTTTACCACTAAACACAATTCTCATTGGTTTCGTTTCATAAACTCGTGTTAATAAGCTAAACATAACTATCATTTGTTCCATCTCATAAAACTTTCCATTTCATATTAAACAACCCAATTCCATGTTCACGAATGTGGCACACCCCATGCGTGGCCTCCTTCCCAGCCAAATCAACCTCAATGCATCCCACAGGGATCATGAGGGGTTCAATTTTTCTTTTAACCGACCAATTTATCAATTCTTACTAAAAGAATCAAATGCACAACAAGAAGGAACCATAGAAAAACCAAAACCACATAAACCAAACATCAAGACTATGAGATATAACTTATAGACCACCTACATTAATTTTGAAGATGAATATGTCATTACGCCTTTTTATTACATAACTTTTCATTACATTTTACAAACAGAGGATCTTTAAAGTCTAGTGTCTTGGAAATCAGGAACACAATACATGAAAAACAACATAAAAAATTCTTCTAATTCACTTGTACAACTTCATGATAAGTTCATCCTAAGTACAATTATTGCATCTCATAACTTGAAGACATACATTTAAAGGAAATGGTGAGCAGAAGACCCAGTAAGGGTAAACAAGGGAATCAGTTTACTTGTAACATCAATAAGAACTTAAATAAAAACAGAAGGACATAAGCAATGGAAGTTTAGGCATATCATAATGAAAATAACTTGAATCATAACTTGAATATGTGGCTACAACATTTTATTTAGACATTCATGAACATATCACCTAGGTCCGTCCCCATGGTGTCAAAACATTACCAAGGTTATTCACCAAGGCATCGTGAAACTTGTCATCTCTAGAGATTAATTTTTTACCCAATGCATTTGAGCGCTATCAGGGCACACCCTTAATATGTCTTTACTTTCATGTGAGTCACATAGATTATAATCAAATATTTCATAACTAACCCATAGAGAATAAAAGAAATGTGTTTCATTTTCAAATTGTGACTTTTTAAAAGTTCTTAAAAATAAGATCATTACATCATTTATAACCCATGGAAAGGGAGTGAGGGTTATATGTATGTCCATTAAAGAATAAAATATACCCTTTTTATATATTTATAAACACCCATATAAACAAAGTAGGTCTTGGTATTCACATAAATAAACAAGATAATTTCTTGAGAGAAAGAGATAGAAATTTTGGGGCGAAAATTATGCAGCATAACGACTATATAACATAGTTTTAGAAAATAATAAAAAGAGAGGGTACAAGGGTAACACACTCATACATATCTCATATTAAAATATAAATACAGAATAAAATGGAGATAAGAACATGGTATGGATATTTGAATGACATACCACATGAAAAGGAAACATGAAAGAAAAGAGAAGATGTGATTTCCTTTACGAGAAATTCAGCATCCTAACGATGTCACTTAAAAATTCAGAAAACAAATTGATGAGAGTGGAAAGAGTCTCGCAAAAATTAGAAATTAAATTGGCAGTAATGAGAACATATAAGAATATACCCTCAACATAAAGAGATGAAAACTAGAAGACACAACATAAAGGAATTCATGACTCGAAAGAGGAGGGTCAAAGGATCCCTTACCTTGAAGAGTAACTTCACAATATTGAAGGTTGGGACCTTGGGAGGCTTGAGGGAACCTTGGGAGGACTCCTTGGGAGGTAAGGAGACAAGAACTTCGTTGAGGATGATTTTGGAATGAAATTAATGAGGTAAATGGCTTGGTATTTATAGGGAAAGTGAGTGAATAAATTATTAATTTCAAAGGGACACCTCATCGGTGGTATTTGCAAAACCATGGTCTTTCCCATGGTATTTTCCCATGGTATTGTCCACTTGGGACACCTAATATCATATCTCACTATTCATAAGTCGAACAGAAATCTAACATCATTATTACATCATTAATGATGTCATTAAACACCCAGAACTCAAAACTGCATTTTACAATTCACTGAAAATTCAACTGTTTCAGAAAAAACCCAAAAATTCACCCTAACCTGATATCGATGCTCTGAAATAAAAAATGAAATCCATTTCATGAAAATAATTTTATAAATAATTTTAATTTAATTTTTAAATAAAATCATTTTTTATTCCAAAAATACAACTTTAAAACTATAACTCATTTTGTAACACCTTAAAAAAGTAATCAAGGTCCCATAAAATTATAGTATAACCATAAGACAATAAAGTAAAAATTTATAATTAAATTTTATGAAGATAAATTTCCATTTTAAATTATTAAATTAATTATAAAATTTTAAATAAAATATTTATGGCATACAAAAATACCAAAACTCAAACTATGATTGTTTCTTTCACTTTTAAGATGTCTAAAATGTATTTATACATTCATGGGTGAATTTTCTATTTTTTAGGTCAAATTATTATTCATTACTATTCATATGTGTATGTTACTATTCCTACTTTACTATTCACTAAAAACCAAGTTGATCTTATTAGACTCTAAATTTCTCACTGCTCACAACTATAGAAGATCATTTTTTGAATATCATTTCACATTGTTAATTATTTAATGAATACAAAAATATTTTAAAATACCCTTTTTTCCTAAATTCATCAATATTACACATCCTATATTTATCCAGATATTTGAAATTCACAAAATTTTCCATAAGAAGAAATAACAATTTTATTTATATAAAAGGATTACACAAAGAAGTTAAGGTCTCGTTACATAGCTCCTTATTACACCAGCATAGGACCTAAGTGTTAGATGTGCTTTGGTGATAGAATCTTGGGGTGGCTCGGACAACATTGCCTGAGTGGTGATTTCTATCATCTTGAACTTCTCCTTTAGGAAATTCCATTCAAGCTTCATACGTTGAATTTCGGCTTGGGCTTGGTCTAGAGCAAAGCCCAATGATGCTACCTTCTTCACAAGCTCCGACAGATGAGCTTCATATGGCTCGAGTCTACTGGATGAGGCCATTCAATCTTCTTTCTGTATTAATTAACCAAGATAACCATATTTATAAAAACAAAATGTTAAGATTATAGTTTTCAACAGTCATATTGACCAACAGTCATATAACAGTCGAAACACAACGATCACATTTTAATTATACCCACAAAATTAGGAAACAAATATAATTAAAAAGTTGAGGTTGTTACATTCTTCCCCCCTTAATAAATTTCATCCGCGAAATTTTATCTCGTACCCTTTGAGGGGAAAAGGTTTGGGTACTTCTGTCTCATAGACTCCTCTGGTTCCCACGTGGCTTCTTCACATTTGTGGTTCCTCCACAACACCTTAACAAGGTGGGTAGTCTTGTTGTGTAAAACCTTGTCTCTACAATCCAAGATCTCCACCGGATGCTCCTCATAAGAGAGGTAATGTTCCAGTTGTACCACCTCTGGATTTAGTATATGTGAAGGGTTAGGTATGTACTTCCTCAAGAGGGATACGTGGAATACATCATGAACTTGTGGTAGATTTGGAGGAAGTGCAAGCTGATAGGCCATTGCTCCCACACGATCAAGGATTTCATAGGGGCCAATGTACCTAGGTATGAGCTTCCCTTTCTTCCCAAATCTCATGACTCTCTTCCAAGGTGAAATCTGAAGAAAGACTTTATCACCAACATCAAACTCCAAGTCCCTTCGATGGTTGTCGGCATAACTCTTTTTCCAACTCTGAGTAGCCTTAATGTGTTGTTGGATGGCATGGACCTTTTCTGTCATCTCTTGCACAAGATCAGGCCTAAGAATCTTTCTCTCACCAGCTTCATCCCAAAAAGTAGGAGTTCTACATCGCTTCCCATATAGAGCTTCATAGGGTGCCATTTGAATGCTCGAGTGGAAGCTGTTGTTGTAAGAGAACTTAACTAAAGAGAGATGTTGATCCCATCCACCTTTAAATTCCATTGAGCAAGTTCTCAGCATATCCTTGAGTGTTTGAATAGTCCTTTCAGATTGGTCATCATTTTGGGGGTGATAGGCCATACTGAAATTCAATTCAGTTCTCATACCTTGTTGAAGACTTCTCCAGAATTTTGATGTGAACCTTGGATCATGATCAAATACGATAGAAAGTGGAACTCCATGCAGCCTTACCACTTCCTTTACGTAAATCATGGAAAGTTGATCAAGAGAGAAATCTTCCTGAATAGGGATAAAATGGGCAGTCTTGGTGAGATGGTCCATAATAACCCATATCACATTATTTACTTTTGAAGTTCTCAGTAGACCAGTGATGAAGTCCATAGTGATATTGTCCCACTTCCATGCTGATATGGGTAGTGGTTGCAATACCCCTTTAGGAAGTTGTCTCTTTTCCTTCACTTGCTAACATACCAGGCTCTTTGAAGTGTATTCATCAATCTCCATTTTCATATTATCCCACTAATAATGATCACGAAGGTCCCTATACATTTTTGTTCTTCCAGGATGTATAGAGAAAGTATATCTATGAGCTTCATCCATGAGATCCTTCTTTATTTCCAGAATATATAGAACACATAGTCTTGTACTAAATTTCAGTACACCTTCTTGATCAATATTGAACTCAGGAAACTTCCCATCCTTCATAGCTTCAAACTTCTTCTATAACAAAGGATCTTCTTTCTGAGCTTTCTTGATATTCTCTAGTAGTGACAGTTTTGAAATCATTTGGGTTAGGGTTGATGATGTCTCTTCCCTTATAATTCCCATGTCCAGCTTTACTAGGTCATTGATCAATTTTCTTTTGAATCCTTATCACAGAAAGAACAACTGGGTCTTTCCTACTTAGTGCATCTACAACTTTGTTTTCTCTTCTGGTATGATAATGAATTGAACAATCATAGTCTTTAAGAAGCTTCAAACATCTCCTTTGTATCATGTTCAATTCATTTTGTGTGAAAATATACTTCAAACTTTAATGGTCTGTGTATATATCACATTTCTCCCCATAAAGATAGTGCCTCCATATCTTCAGAGAAAAAATGACCGTAGCCAGCTCCAAATCATGCGTAGGATAATTTTTCTCATGAGTCTTCAACTGTCAAGATGCATAAGCAACGACCTTGTCATTTTTCATGAGGACACACCCAAGCCCCATCAGAGATACATTGTTAAAAATAACAAATCCTTCTCCACTTGAGGGCAGAGTTAACACAGGTTCAGTAACAAATCTCTTCTTCAGCTCTTGGAAACTTTCCTTACACTCCTTTGTCCAGATGATCTTGACCCCTTTTTGAGTTAACTTGGTTAATGGATTTGAAAGTCGTGATTTTTTTTTCACAAACCTCTTATAATATCCTGCTAATCCAAGGAAACTACGAATCTCAGTTATTGTTGTAGGCCGAGGCCACTCCTCTACAACTTTTGTCTTTTCAGGGTCAACTAAGATTCCTTCATTGGTAACAATGTTCCCCAAGAAAGAAACTTGTTGTAACCAGAATTCACTTTTACTGAACTTTCCAAAAAGTATCTCCTTCTGTAGAGTTTGTAAAATAACCCTTAGATGATCCTCATGCTCCTCACGACTTTTGGAATATATCAGAATATCATCAATAAAAACTACCACAAAGTTATCAAGGTAATAATTAAAGACTCTATTCATCAAATACATAAAAATAGCAGGTGCATTAGTTAGTCCAAAAGGCA
The DNA here is from genome assembly GCA_963277665.1 of Viscum album. Lineage (NCBI taxonomy): Eukaryota > Viridiplantae > Streptophyta > Magnoliopsida > Santalales > Viscaceae > Viscum > Viscum album. Next base: position 227,109,669 of record OY728125.1, read on the forward strand.
TAAAAACAAACTCATAATTCCCATATCTTGATTAGAAGGCAGTTTTTGGAATATATTCTTTCTTCACCCTCAATTGATGATAAACAGATCGAAGATCAATATTAGAGAAGAATTGAGACCCATGAAGTTGGTCAAATAAGTCATCAATTCTTTGAAGAGTGTATTTGTTCTTTACTATGATTCCATTTAGTTCTCTATAATCAATTCATAGCTACATCGATCCATCATTCTTCTTCACAAAGAGAACATGTGCTCCCCAAGGAGACACACTCAGTTGGATAAACCCCTTATCCAAAAGATCTAGGAGTTGTTTCTTTAATTCCTCCAGCTCCACATTTTCCATCCTATACAGGGTCTTTGATATTGGATGAGATTCAGGTATGAGTTCTATGGATAACTCTACCTCTCTTTCTGGGGGAGTTCCAGGCAACTCCTCAGGAAATACGTCAATTTATTCCTAGATGATGGGTAAATTTTCTATCCTCAAACTCTCATTTCCTTCTTCTTCTTCACCGATCAAATTCATAAATAAGTATATAGGAGGTTCTTCTAGACCAAGATCCAGTTGAGATATCTCTCCTTGGAAGATAACTATAGGTTTTCCATTAAAGACTACTGAGATTTCCTTACTTCTGTATTTGATCTTAGAATTATACTTTGAGAGCCAGTCCATCCCTAGTATAATGTCGAATTACAACATGGGAATGACTACTAGATTTTCAATAAGATTTTGCTCACCAAAGTAAATACTAGATTTTCTAAACACTGATGATTCTTGGATAATCCCACCAGGAGTCTTGACTCATAACTCTACTTTTAGAAAGTCATGGGTTGATTCTAAATTCGTTGCAAACATGTAGGAAATAAAGAAATGCATAGAACCATAATCAAACAAAGTACTTGCTAGCTTTGAGAGAACAAAAAGAGTACCTACTACCACATAATTTAGAGATTCAACTTTAACTGTCGTGATAGAAAAAGAACAACCATGCTCCCTTGGTCTTTGATGAGGCTGATGGTGGTTCCCCTCCACTGCCCTCATATTTGGACAGTGATTGGAAAAGTTCCCAAGTTGTCCACACTTAAAGAACTGGACATCAGGTAGGGACTGCACCATCTTTCCCTTGTCATTAGTGTTTGGAAGTTGAGGTTTCACCTCACTAAAACAATTCCTTGCAATATGGACATCTCTTCCACACTTGTAGAATTTCCCGCTCCCAAGCAGGCAGTTCCCCGAATACTTATTCCCACATTTATTACACATGGGATGTTTCACTTTCTTGCCTCCTATTCCTTGATCAAAGATCCTTCCTAAGCTTGGATCCATTGATCACTTTTTGTCATTGGATTTATGAGATCACTGGGTCTCACCAATCTCCAGTTCGACTTTCATCGCAGTTCGCACGATCTCCTCATAGATGTCATAGTCTCGGTTGGCTAGATTCTTCTACAGATGAGGTCTCATTCCACCAAAGAATCTATAAACCTTACCATTTGGATCCATGAAAATGATAGAGGTATATCGTGAAAGTCAAGTGAAGTTTATCTCATAGATTCCGACATATTCGTTCTCCCTCTGCTTCAGCTCGAGAAACTCCTTCTCCATTCCTGTTCTCATGGAATGAGGGAAATACTTACTGAAAAAGATCCATATGAACTCTTCCCACTCCAAATATTCAACTTCCACTTTGTCCTTGTGTTTTTAATCAGTTCCCACCACTGATCAGCTTCCCCTTCTAAGCAATAGACAGCCAGGGTGACCTTCTCTTGCTCTGAACAGCAGAGCACAGAAAAGATCTTTTCAATGGAGCTAATGCACTGTTCAGCAATCAATGGGTCAGTCGATCCACTGAAGGTCAGTGGTCGTTGATGCATAAAGGACTCAATAGAATGTTGTTCCCTTTGTGGTGAGATCGGTATGTCATCTTGATTCAAGTTATTTCCCATAACTTGAGTCAGTTGGTTCATCATTCGCATGAATGTTTCCATTCCAGCTTCCATCAGAGGGCCATCAGTGCATGTTCCATTGCGGTCACTATTTGCACGATTCCTCCTATTGCCTGCCATTTTCTAAAATAATAAAACCTTAGTGATAAATTTATTTCATTTACGAATCTTTTAACTATAAAGGATTTTATTTCTTAAAACTTCATGCTTAAACAATTACATTTCTCTATAATTCCTTCATAATGATTTATAAAAGTCTTGTGATTAACCAAACATATCCCCCAAGAGTGTCGTAACCAAGACTGCAGCAAGGCGCAATTTTATGCACCAATTCCCGTTCGATTCTAGCTCAAAGTGGTGTTTTCGAGTTTTACCCCTATGTACATCTGTGCCAAAGCTAACTCTACCTGCTCATATCCAGACAGAGATGTATTTGTTTGATAAACCACTTACTCAATATTCACCAAAATACCAAGAAGTTTTTCTATATTTAAACATTTATATAGGATTATTCCTAAATATTTCATAGCCTAATTTCCATAAATAACTAAAATATCCTTTGATACCAACTATGACATCCCGCCTTTTTATTACATAACTTTTCATTACATTTTACAAACAGAGGATCTTTAAAGTCTGGTGTCTTGAAAATCAGGAACATAATACATGTAAAACAACATAAAAAATTCTTCTAATCCACTTGTATGGATTCATCATAATTTCATCCTAAGTAAAATTACTACATCTCATAACCTGGAGACATACATTTAAAGGAAAGGGTGAGCAGAAGGCCCAGTAAGGGTAAACAAGGAAATCAGTTTACTTGTGACATCAATAAGAACTTGAATAAAAACATAAGAACATAAGTAATGGAAGTATAGGCATATCATAATGAAAAGAACTTGAATAATAACATGAATATGTGGCTAAAACATTTCATTTAGACATTCATTAACATATCACTAAGGTCCATCCCCAAGGTGTCAAAAAATTACCAAGGTTATTCACCAAGGTATCATGAAACTTGTCATCTCTAGAGATTAATTCTTTACCCAATGCATTGGAGTGATATCCGGGAGAACCCTTAATATGTATTTAATTTCATGTGATACACATAGATCATAATCAAACATTTCATAAATAACCCATAGAGAATAAAAGAAATGGGTTTCATTTCAATATCATGACTTTTTAAAAGTTCTTAAAAATAAGATCATTACATCATTTATAACCCATGGAAAGGGAGTGAGGGTTATATATATGTCCATTCCATAATAAAATATATCATTTATATATATTTATGAACACCCATAGAAACGAAATAGGTCTCAGTATTAATATAAATAAACAATATAATTTCTTGAGTGAAAGAGATAGAAATTTTGAGACGAAAATTCTGCAGCATAACGACTATATAACATAGTTTTAGAAAATAATAAAAAGATAGGGTACAAGGGTAAACCAATCATAAATATCTCATATTAAAATATAAATAAAGAATAACATGGAGATAATAACATGGTATGGATATTTGAATGACATACCACATGAAAAGGAAACATGAAAGAAAAGAGAAGATGCGATTTCCTTTACGAGAAATTTGGCAGCTTAACGACGTCACTTAAAAATTCCGAAAAAATTGATGAGAGTGGAAAGGGTCTACCAAAAATTAGAAATGAAATTTAAAGTAATGAGAATATATAAGAACATACCCTCAACATAAAGTTATGGAAACTAGAAGACACAACATAAAGGAATTCATGACTCAAAAGAGGCGGGTGAAAGGATCCCTTACCTTGAAGAGTAAATTTGAAAGTTTGAAGGTTGGGACCTAGGGAGGCTTGAGGGCACCTTGGGAGGAATCCTTGGGAGGTAAGGAGACCCTAAATTTGTTGATAATGATTTTGGAATGAAATTAATGAGGTAAATGGATTGGTATTTATAAGGAAAGTGAGTGAATAAATTATTAATTTCCAAGGGACACCTCATCGGTGGTATTTGCAAAACCATGGGCTTGCCCATGGTATTTTCCCATGGTATTGGCCACTTGGGACACCTCATAGCATATATAACTATTCATAAGTCGACCAGAAATCTTACATCATTATTACATCATTAATGATGTCATTAAATACCTGAAACTCAAAACTACATTTTACTATTCACCGAAAATTCAATTGTTTCAGAAAAAACCCAAAAATTCACCCTAACCTAATATCTATTCTCTAAAATAAAAAATTAATTTCATTTCATGAAAAAAAATTTCTAAATATTTTTAATTTAATTTTTAAATAAAATCGTTATTTATTCCAAAAATACAAATTTAAAACTATAACTCATTTTGTAACACCTTAAAGAAGTAATCAAGGTCCCATAAAATTATCGTATAACCATTATACAATAAAGTAAAAATTTATGATTAAATTTTATGAATATAAATTTCTATTTTAAATTATTAAATTAATTATAAAATTTTAAATAAAATATTTATGGCATACAAAAATACGAAAACTTAAATTATGATCATTTTTTTCACTTTTAAGATGTATAAAATGTATTTATACATTCATGGGTGAAGTTTCTATTTTTTTGGTCAAATTACTATTCATTACTAGTCATATGGGTATGTTACTATTCCTACTTTACTATTCACTAAAAACCAAGTTGATCTTATTACACTCTAAATTTCTCACTGCTCACAACTGTAGAAGACCATTTTTTGAAAATCATTTCACATTGTTAATTATTTAACAAATACAAAAATATTTTAAAATACCCTTTTTTCCTAAATTCATCAATAATACACATCCTATATTTATCCGAATATTTTAAATTCAAAAACATTGACATAAGAAGAAATAAAAATTTTATTTATATAAAAGGATTACACAAAGTAGCTAAGGTCTCGTTACATAGCCCCTTATTACACCAACATAGGACTTAAGAGTTAGGTGTGATATGCTGATAAAATCTTGGGGTGGCTCGGACAACATTACCCGAGTGGTGATTTCTATCAGCTGGAACTTCTCCCTTAGGTGATTCCATTCACGTTTCATACATTGAAGTTCAGCTTGGGCTTGGTCCAGAGCAAAGACCAGTGATGCTACCTCCTTCCCAAAGCTCTGACAGATGGGCTTCATATGGCTCGAGTCTACTGGATGAGGCCATTCAATCTTCTTTCTGTATTAATTAACCAAGATAACTTTATTTATAAAAACACAACATTAAGATTATAGTTTCCAATGGTCATATTGACCAATGATCATATAATAGTCGAAAAAAAACATGCACATTTTAATTATACCCACAAAATTAGGAAACAAATAAAATAAAAAAGTTCAGGTAGTTATAATGAACGCTCGCTTAACCCTAGCCTTTGATTTGGAATCAAACCACCTTTAAATCCCCAAACTAGAATCCTATGGAAAATGAGGGGTTTAGAGCTTCAGAATAAGAATAATGATTCCACAAGCCCTAATATAGAAAAATAAAGGAAAAGGAGTATTAGACTCACTCAGAGCTTTGATCCACACCTAACAGTGATCCAAATGACTTAGAAATGAGGTAGATTTATCATTGGGAAGTTTGGGAGGAAGGGTTTTTCATTCTTGTAAGCTGTAGGAAGATAGGGGAAGAAATTAGACGAAGAAACTTAAAGCCCAAGGAAAAAAATGGTAAATTTCCCCCACTTTAATGAAGTGCATAGTTTAGCCTCACGGTTGACCAAACTATACAGTAACTGGGCACCACCCTATGTCCAAGAGGGGGTTTGGGTCGCACAGTTTCCTGGGGAGCCGCACGGTTTAAAATTATCGTGCGGTGGCCGTATATGATGGCTCTGTCCAAGCCCACATGGTTTGGTTCTTCCCCGTGCATGGTTTCTTCAACTATGCTCTACCCCTCTAAGAAATCACAGTTGAGGCACAAAATTTCTACTAACCGTGTTCCAACTGTGCAACATGCACTGGCTGACCCCATCTTCCCCTCTTTCGTGTCCTGAACCCCTAGACACCCTTGATCCTCTACATAAACTTGGAGGACATTTCATTAACCAATTTTTTGGGATTTAAACCAAAAATTTAAACAAGAAAATAACTCAACGAAGTACAAGATCTTACAATCTACCCACCTTATAACATCCTGTCCTCGAGATGCACTCCCAAGTATCACTGTGTTTCCAAGGTAAATATATTGGGACACTGGGCCTGCATATCCTTCTCCCTCTCCCAATTATCTTCCCAAATTCTACCATGTTTCCATAACACTCAAACCAATGAAATGGTCTTTCCCCTCGAGTATTTCTCACTACGATCCACAATAAGAACCAGATGCTTCTTAAAGTAAGCATCAACCTCAAGATCAACATCATTAATATCAATCACATGAGATGGGTTAGGGTGATACTGCTAAAGCTGTGACACATGAAAAACATCATGCATTCCTCTATACCGATGTGGAACATCCAATTAGTATGCCACCAGCCCAATCCTCTTCACAACCTCAAATGGTCCCATGTATCTGGGAACCAATTTACCATGTTTTCGAATCTAACAGTGACTTAACCTTGGTGATGTTGGGCTCGTGATGCTCTCGACAATGAACCATATATCGTACAACCCACTAACTTGAGATTGCGCTCAACTTCGCCACTCAACTGGGCTGAGAATCAAGTACTATCCCCTACCCGATGGGGATTTAATCTCACCTCCCCAGAGATTCAAACTTGGGACCAAAAGGCTTAATAGCCACCAGGGAGAATCTTTGGTGAGGTATCTGGTTCGTTGTCGGGAGCGTCATGGGTCCAACAAAAATAAGCCTTTTTTGGTGGACCTATGCCACAACTGAGTCATAGTCCAGATATGTTACAACCCACTTACTTGGGATTGCACTCATATGGGCCACTAACTTGAGCAGTGTATGAGGTATTTTCCCTAGCAAGAAAGGGATTTAATACACCTACCTCACAATTTGAACCTAATAACTCTGACTTAATATCCTCGGGGGAGCGTCACGAGTACCACCTAGCACGGTGGTACCAGAGATGATCCCCAGTGGCTATTAATCCTACTGGTCTGGGGTTTGAATCTCTGAGGAGGTGAGATTAAATTCCCATTGGGTAGGGGAAAATACTTGATACTTGGCCTAATTGAGAGGACTAGTTGAGCGCAGTCCTGAGTTAGTGGGTTGCGGGGTGTCTGGTCTATTGTCCGGAGCGTCACGGGTCCAAGAGGTGACACCCGAAGGAACACACGATCACCCACCATAAACTCAAGAGGCTGATGATGTCGATCAATATATGAATTCTACCTACTATGAGCCATATCCATACATATATGAATCAACTGTATTAGATCTGATATCTCCTTCATGAGACTCAGTCCCAATAACTCTGATCCCCTAGCCTATATCCAACACAACAGAGACCTACATGACCTACCATAGAGCACCTCATTGGGTTCCATCTGAATCGTTTTCTGGTAACTGTTATTATAGATGAACTCAATAAGCACCAAGTTCTTCTATGAAGATACCCCAAAGTCTAGAACACATGCACACAACATGTCCTCTAATACTTGAATAGTATGCCCAAGCTTCCCGTCTATCTGTAGGTGAAATACTGTACTCAAAAATACTTGGGTACCCAGCGCCTTCTATAACTTTTGCTAGAGTCATGAAGAAAAACATGGATCACGATATGAAACTATAGTCTATGGCACCCTATGCAACCACACTATCTCCCAAACATAGATCTATGGTAAAAATATATGAAATCGGTAAGAAATGTGCCACATTGGTCAACTAATCTAAAACTACCCACATCACATCATTACTTCAAGGAATACTTGGAATACCTACAAAAAAATACATAGTGATTTCATCCCACTTTTATTTTAGAATGGACAGTGACTGTAATAAACCACTCGTTCGCTGATGTTCAGCCTTCACCAGCTAATAGGTGTAGCATTGCATCACGAAACCTACAACCATTTTCTTCATCCTTAGCCACCAATACTATCTATGAAGATCATGATATATCTTGGTTAAACTAGGTTGCACCACCCACTTTGAAGAATGAAAATAATGTATCAACTCTTCCTGCATATAAGTAGGCACAACAACACAACCACAAACATAAATTATCCCATCATCATCCATAGTCTAATCAGAAGGTGACTCTCCACCTTCAAGGATTTACCTCAAGGGAAAACAATTCATATCCTCATACTTTCTATCCTTGATCTGGATCAGAAGCATGAAATCAATTTTCAAGGATGCAAGGGTTATCTTACCCTATCCATCCTAAACCTCTAGGTTCATCTTGACAAAGAACACCATCATAATCCACACGAAGCTTGATTCCCGAACTGCCTGATTTTGAATCTTCCGACTCAAAGAATCTACAACACTGTTTCCCATTCCCAGTGTGTAGACCAAATGGAAATCAAAGTAATACATATACTCAACCCATCTTCATTGCCAAAGATTCAAATCATTCTAGAAGAATACGCACATAAGGATTTTATGATCAGTATACACAATAAAACTCTCACCCAACATTGACAACAGTTTAAATAATAAACCACCACATCCAACTCAATATCATGCATAGGGTAATTTCTCTCACGAGGCCTTAACTACTATGACCCATATATCACAACCTAATCATCTCACATCAACACAACCCCAAGCCCAACATTGGACACATCATAAAACAAATTATACTTCTTACCCGACTTGGGTAGGATCAAAATCAGTGCAGTAGTCAACCACTTATTTTACTCTTGGAAGTCATCCTCACATTCCCCAGACCATTCATACTTGTTTCCTATCTTGGTTATTCCTGAAAGTGGTGCTTCCAAATGGGAAAATACTTTGATGAATCTTCAATAGTAGCATGATAAAACTAGAATGCTTCACATATCTGAAACATTATTGGGATCCTCCTAAGATACAACTGCTTTCACTTTCTTTGGGTCCAATGAAACACCTTCCTCAAAGATGATTTGACCCAAGAAATGTACCTTGTCAATCCAAATTTGACACTTATATAGCTTGGTGTATCGCCTATGCTCTCTTAGTGTACTCATGACAATGTCAAGATATTTGTCATGATTGTCATGAGTCTTGGAGTATACCAATATGTCATCAAAAAATAAAACTATAAAAAAATATAGGTATGAGAGAAAGATTTTGTCCATCAAGTATCTAAACACTGTAGGCATGTTGTTCAACCCGAATAACATCACAAAAAAATCAGACAGACCATAATTTCTTCTAAAAGCTGTCTGCAGTATATCAGAAGGTATCACCCTCAGACGATGATACCTTGAGTTCAAATCAATTTTGGAGAACACATAATCACACATCAACTAGTAAAAAATATCATTGATTTGTGGAAGAGGGTGTCAATTCTTAACCATCATCTGATTCAGCCTCCGATAATTGACACACAATACAACTTCCTATCAGCCTTCTAAGAAAACAAAACTGAAGATCCCCTTGTTCACGTACTCATACAAATTAAACCTTTATTCACCAATTCCTTGAAATGAGTTTTATATTCTTGAAGCTATGCCATATTAATTCTATATGATGGGATATAAATAGGTTCTACTATAGGTAGAAACTAAATCATAAACTCAACATCACTCTCGAAAAAAAACCTCAAGAAGTCCTCAGGAAACACATCATGAAACTGATCCACCATAAGAGGTAATTTTTTTTCTCTACTTCCCTATCACCCAGAACAAGGTATGCCACTTGGGATATGATATCACCCAATTACTAAAAAATTATCCAAATATGGACTTCTCAGATATCCCACTCTCCACGTTGAACATAAGTATCCCCTCTCAAGGGATGTGAACATTACCCTATGGAGGCAACAATTAGTATGGTCTTGGTAAAACACCAACCAATCCATCCCCAATATCAGATCAAAACCTGACATCTCTAGCACAAAAAAAATCCCAAAGTAAATGGTACTGACCAACCTTAAGGGTGAACTCCCAATATTTCTGAATATTATCTACTCACACCCCTAATGATGAATCAATCAACATAAATCCACACATATGTTCCACCGCTAGATCCAAATCATTCAAAAACTGAGTATATATAAAATAATGTGAAGAAACTACATAAAATAAAACACTAGAAAGTGTGGAATCTATAATCGTACCTCAAACTGTCGATGGTCTAGCCTCACCACCACCTGGTGCTGATTGAACTACATGGAGCTAATTTTCCCCTCTACCCTGGGCTCTGGCCTGAGTTCCTGGTGCAACACTACCCTATTGATAAAGATACCCTTACCCTAAAGCACCATGTCCTCTAACCTGACCAGTATGACTGATATAACTCCAACTAACTTCCTTTTATGGGCTATCCGACCCCCTACCTACACTCTGCATCAGTCTTGATCAACCATAATTTCCCATCCGATGAGGGTTCCTACATAACCTCAGCACATTCCCCATCCCGCCGCATGATCGACATTCAACTGGTGGTCGGGAACACTTACAACACATGTGTCCAAGCCAACTACATTGATATCAAAAAACTTGATCACTACATTGAGAGGCTTGTCCTCTTCTCTGACCACTCTTTCCACATATCCATATTGAAAATTATTAAAATGGTGCTTCATACTATTAGTAGTCGCACCATTGGATCGCCCAACTGGAACCACATTCCTACCACCAAAAGCATCCTTGAGGTTCCCTTCTAAAACAATGGCCTAATCTACAACCTCAACAAACCTATTTAAATGGAAAATGTACACATGTGACTTGATCTCATGTCTAATTACATCATGAAAATGTCTTGTTGTAGCTGACTTGTCCACCGCCAACATTAAAAAAATGTGTTTCAAGTTGGTGAAGTGGATAACACAATACATCACCATCATAGACCCCTGGGTCAACCACATAAACTCTACATCCTTCTCCAGTATCATGGTCTCCATATAGAAATGTTTGAGAAAATTTTCATGAAAATATTTCTAGAACATACCATCTTCATACTCATTCTGGACTAGAATATCCCACCATCACTTCACTGGTCCTCACAACATGTAAGCCACCTACTTGACTCTCTTCTTAGGAGGACTCTCTAAGTGATCCAAAATCACATGGATGGATTATATCAAGAACTCCAAAGAATCAGGTCCACCTTCTCCAGAAAATGTTAGAGGGTGTTGCATCTAAAACTGTCTATTTAGATCAAACATACTCAGCAAAAACCGCCCCAAGTATCATTCCATCATCTATATAAAATGATCAAAATTCTCATGGAATTTCTCTCCCTCTCTATTACCCCAGATCAACAGGTTTTCCTACTCCTCTACTAGTGGAGCATTCTCAATGATATCCTCTTATCACCCAACCATCACATGTCATCATGGTGGCATCTCTCTATAATGTCAAAAACATTTATCAAAACACATAACATAGGGGTTTCACAATTTATGCAACAGAAGGATCACTACTAGCCATAAACAATCCATTTCACATACAACATCCCAAAGAATATAGTTACATATCTACCACTACCCTCAACCTTGACTACCATGGTCCATGTTCAACATGGGGTACATCAACTTACATAAACAAAATTATTTCCTTTGAAAACATTTTTAACCATTTCACTTTCACAACATAAATATTTCTCATTTAGGAACCTTTCTATCTTTCCAACTTCTTACAAAAAAATTTAAAGCTATTTTTAACTCTTAATTAGGCACTATTCTTTAACCATCATATTACATTATTTCCATTTACTTGTTTACATCGTCTTTATTGGAAACCAATTATTTTGAATTTCAAAGGAAGAGAAAACACTTCATCCACCACATCCTGCATGTCTTCCCCACATGTGATTACCATGATACATGTCACATATATACCTAGGTGTCTAAAATGATGCATGAATTCACAACCTTATACCATTTCATCCACAATAAAAATATCATAAAGTAGTCACATCACACAAAAAGTGAATCACCTAAGGTGAAGTATCATCTAACTATAACAACAAACATCAAGGAAAACAATCCAACCTTGGATACTTAGGTTTTTCCCATACATGGGTTAACTAATCCCATTAACGAGCTCATTGATAAGGACCAAAATGTCCTAGTATCCCATCTACCATTCAGAAATAGTAAGACAGTAGAAAGGAAAAACCCTATGACACCACTTTTCAATGTCCCTAACCCAGTAGCTACTATATCCGGTGCCCCAATCTGGGTCACCACATGACCTTAGGTGGGCCTCCCCGTACACTAGAGGCTTTTTACTAGCAGTGAGGGTCTAATAAAACAAGTGGGGAGAGTATAACCTATTTATGATAGTAAAACACCTCAAATAAAAGATGAAATAAAGGAAACGGGTAAACCATAAACATGATTCACAAATCCATTTCCCAAAAATGGGTACAAGACCACAACCAAATAGTAAATATGTTATGTAATTTCAGACAATGCCAAGTTTCATGAAAAAACCAAATTAAATATGAGCTAAAGAATCCCCAAAACATATCCCAACTCTAAGTCCAAACCCATCATTCAGGCACATCCCACACCCAAGTCAACCATCTAGCATTGTCATGACCTGAAACCATGAAGTGTCCTTGGGTACCCAATGGTGTCCCAAGCAGGGTATGAGTAAAAATCAGTAGGCCACCACCAACGATGTATAAAAAATATCTAGTCTAAGAAAACAGTGTATGAAAGTAAAAAAGAAAAACAAGAAAAACATAAAATGATACGAGTTCCATTTATTAACATGTTCACTTTAATCATTTTCATCATTTGTTCCATGGGTTATCTAATTCATCAAAACAATTTATCCTATGCTGGTCACATAAACTTTTCATAAGGGGGGAGAACCAATTTCCTTACATAACTAAGGAAAAATTACACAAAAAATAATTAACACTTACCTTTGATCCTCTATACAGGTATACATAACACTTACCTCAGAGCCTCAGTCTAGGTAATCATATCACATGCACTCGTTATGAGCATAGATCCTAAGTATGAATCCATAAATCGTGAATTATAGGGTTGGGGTTTATAAGCTATGTCTAACCTGACCCATGGGTGTAGAACCTAAATAAATACCCCACATACCACCAAGCCATGTGCACATGATTCTTAACCTATTGGAAAATATACCAAGTAAAACCATTTCCACATTTACTATTCACAATTCATAACACTTTAACACATATACCATTTACACACCCCCTTCATTTAACCCATTTACATTTTGTCAAACTCACCTTTGTGCCTTGTTATAAACTAATCATAATTAAACACCAACTTTATTTCAAAATTCATGTTAACCACTAAACACAATTCTCATTGGTTTCCTTTCATAAAACCATGTTAACATGCTAAATATAACTATAATTGGTTCTATCTCATAAACCTTTCCGTTTCATATTTAACAACCCAATTACATGTTCATGAATGCGGTACACCCCATGAGTGGTCTCCTTCCTAGCCTAATCAACCTCAATGCATCCCATGGGGATCATGAGGGGTTAAATACATCATTTAAACAACCAATTTATCAATTATTACTAAAATAATAAAATTCAAAACAAGAAGGAACCATAGAATAACAACACACACATAAACCAAACATAAAGTATATGGGATATAACTTGTAGACTACCTACCAAGATTCTGGAGATGAACGCTAGTTTAAACCTAGCATTTGATTCAGAATCAAACCAACTTTAAAGCCCCAACCTAGAATCCACTAGAAAATAAGGGGTTTAGTGATTCAAAAGAAAAATAATGATTCCATAATCCCTAATCCAGAAAAAGGAAGGAAGGGGAGTGTTAGACTCACCCAGATCTTTGATCCACACCCAATGAATCTCCAAACGACTTATAAATGAGGGAGATCGATCCTTGGGAAGTTTGGGAGGAGGGGTTCATGATCCTTGGCTACTATAGGAAGATAGGGGAGGAAAAATAGGTGAAGAAACTTAAATCCCAAGGGAAAAAATGGTAAGTTTCTCCCTACTTCAATGAGGCGCATGGTTTAGCCGCACAGTTAGCCAAAAACTATGCCAACTATGTGCCACCCTATATCCAAGAGGGTTTTTGGTTTCATGGTTTCTTATGGAGATAAAAAGTTTGAAAAACCGTGCAGTAGCCATCCGGGATGGCTCTGTCCAAGCCCACATAGTTTGGTCCCTCCCCATGCACAATTTCTCCAACTGTGCTCCACCTCTCCAGGAAATAATGGTTAAGTTTCACTATTTCTACTAACCATGTACTAACCATGAAACATGCACTTGATGGTCCCATATCTACCTCTTTTATGTCCTAAACCCCTGGGACCCCCCGAGCCTCCACATAAACTCAGAGAACATTTCCTTAACCAATTTTTTTGGGATTTAAACAAAAAATTTAAAAAAGAACTTACGTCAACAAAGTCCAGGATCTTAAAGCTGATAAAGGGTCTCATTTATCAATGTTTTTATTTAGAACTAATAAATGGTGCCTTCATCAATGTTAAAAATAACACCAATAAAGGGGGTCCTTTATCAATGTTAGTTTAGCATTGATAGAGGGATATTTTATTAGCACTATTACTAATGTTGATAAAGGGGCATACTGTTGCAATGTGCTATTAAAATTAGAGCACACTACAATAGAAAATATAGGGAGAAAATACACAATTTAAATGAATTAAAATTTACTACAAAAATACAAGAAAAACACAATATTATATACATTTCAAATATTAGTATGTATAATTACATTAGTAAGTACAATTTATCACAGGTATTCAAAAACATCAATGTTCCTTTTTCTTTGGTCCTTGAATCATGGTCATGCTATTAGTTATCAAAAAAGCCACCTAGCTTAAGAAAAAGAATTAATCATTATAAGAAAACAATTCTTATGTTATTAATACTATAAAGTGATAAATTAAACACATAATGTCAATTTTAATCTAAAAACATATACTATGAGTCATAGCAGGAACACAATGTATCAAATTGAGTTGTGGTTGATTATTACACACCACTCCATTTCTTTTTAATCTCAAAAGTAGGTGATCTAGAATTGGATCACATTTATGGTGATAAAAAACACTCACTACAGATGTAATCCAATTCAAGAGCACGTGATTTTAAGAACAAGCCTTCAACTGTCATGCCATTTCTTATTTGTCTTAAAGAATTATCTATGTGAAAATTAAATACATAAGTATCAGATAAAAATGATAAGAAAATTAATTAATAAATATCCAATAAAATTATGAGAAAACAATATGATCTTGTTACCTCAGTTTTGGATATGTGATGCTATTTTTAAACTAAAATTACACTTATATATTGAAAACATGCACTTCAATTCATACTAACCTCATTGTGTGTCATATTGACATGCAGTCAATTTAAACATGTCTAAAATGAATTATGGATCAACTTCTTAAGGTTTGAAAACAATCTCAGCACGTTTCCTCAGTTTTATCTAGTGATGTGTGTTTTAAATGTAAACAACACCTTTATATTAAAAACACACACTTTAATTTATATCAGTCAAATCACATTTCATATTGATATGCAATCAATTCTTACTCATAAAAAATTAATTATAGACCATTTTCCTAATGTTTAAAAACAATCCACATTCATTTGGATTGTTTTGAAAATTTGATGTGAATTTTAAAATAAAATGACACTTTTGTATTGAAAACATGCACTTCGAGTCATACCAACCACATTGCATGTTAGATTGACATGCGATTGATTCACACACATCAGAAATAAATTATAGATCATTTACCTAAATTTTGAAAACAAAATGAAATTGTTTTCTCAGTTTTGGTGATGTGACACACATTTTAAACTAAAATGGCACATTTATATTTAAATCACGCACTTCGAGTCATACCAACCACATCGTGTGTCAAATTAACATGGGATCAACTCATAAATGTCAAAAATTAATTATGGATTATTGTACTAATGTTTGAAAACAATCCAAGAATTTTTTCTTGGTTTTGGTGATGTGACATGTGTTTTTATGTAAAATGGAACTTTTATATAAAAAAACATAATTTTAGTCATACGGACCATATCATTTATCATATTTATGTGAGGTCAATTCATACACATAAAAAATAAATTTTGGACCACATAACTCAAGTTTGAAAACAATATGAGCTCGTTTTCTCAATTTTGGCTATTTGATGCATGTTTTAAACTAAAATGAAACTTTTTTATTGAAAACACAAATTTCGAGTCATACTGATCACATAGTGTTCCATATTGATGTTTGGTCCATTCCTTAAAGTAAAAAATGAATTATGGATCATTTTTATAATGTTTTAAAACAATCCATTCTTTTTTTCTTGGTTTTGGCTACGTGACATTCATTTTAAACTAAAATGAAACTTTTACATTGAAAAAAACACACATTTCAAGTAATACTTATCACAATGGGAATTAGATTGATGTATGGTAAATTCCTATGCATTAAAATGAATTAGGGATAGTTTTCCTAATGATTGAAAAAATTAGAACTCATTTTCTTGGTGTTGGCTATTTGATGTGTGTTTTAAACTAAAATAACACTTTTATATTGAAAACATGAACTTTGAATCATAAAGACCACATCAAGTGTCAATTTTATATTCCAAACATGAATTATAGACAGTTTCATAATTTTTGAAAACAATCGGATCTTATTATCTCATTTTTGATGATGCGACTCATGTTTTAAAGTAAAATGACACTTTTATATTGAAAACACACACTTCTAGTCATACTGACAACATCATGTTTCAAATTGATGTGTAGTCAATTACTAAACATAAAAAAATGAATTATGGATCATTATCCTAATGTCTAAAAATAATCTGATCCTGTTTACTCAGTTTTGTCTATTTGTTCATGTTTTAAACTAAAATAATAATTTTGTATTGAAAACACTCACTTCGAGTCATATCGACTACATCTTGTTTCAAATTGATGTGCGATGAATTACTACACATCAAAAATGAATATGGATCATTTTTATAAAGTTTGAAAATAATATGAGCTCGTTTGATCTCTTTTGGTGATGTGGCATGTGTTTTAAACTAAAACAACATTTTATATTGGAAACACAGATTTCAAGTCATATCGACCAAATCAAGTGTCAGATTGATGTGTGGTTGATTCCTATATGTCAAAAATGAATTATGGATAATTTTCATACTTTTTTAAAATAATTTGATCTTATTTTCTCAAGTTTTTCTATTTGATGAATTTTAAACTAAAATGATACTTTTATATTGAAAATACATACTTTGAGTTTTAACAACCACATCGTGTGTCTAATTAGCATGCAGTCAATTCTTGAATGTGAAAATGAATTATGAATCATTTTTCTAAATTTTGAAAATAATCTGATCTTTTTTTCTTAGTTTGGATATATGATGTGCATTTTAAAATAAAAGACACTTCTATATTGAAGAAATGTACTTAGCATCATATCGACCACATTAGGTGTTGGAATGAATTGAATTCAATTCCTTCACATCAAAAATTAATTATGGATTATTTTCCTAAATTTAAAAACAATCTGATATCATTTTCTTGATTTTGTATATTTGATGCATGTTTTAAACTAAAATGAAACTTTTGTATTAAAAAAATACACTTCAAGCCATACCAACCAAAACCTATGTTGGATTGATGTTCGTTCAATTCCAACACATCAAAAATGAATTATGGATCATTTTCTTAATGTTTTAAAACAATTTGAGCTCATTTAATTGGTTTTGTCAATGATACACACATTTTAAACTAAAATGACTCTTTTAAATTGAAAACACACATTTCTTGTCATACTAACCACATTAGGTGTCAGATTGATGTGTGATCAATACCTAAATGTCAAAAATCAATCATGTATCATTTTCCTAAATCATTAAAACAATACAAGATCATTTTCTTAGTTTTGGATATGTGATGCATTTTAAACTAAAGTGACACTTTTTATATTGAAAACACATACTTTGGGTCATACTTAGCACATCACATGTTAAATTGGCATCCTATCAATTCTTATATGTGGAAAATGAATTATGAATAATTTTACTAATTTTTAAAACTAATATGGGATTTTTTTTTCTTAGTTTTGTCTACGTGACACATGTTTTAAAATAAAATGACACTTTTATATTGAAAACATTTACATAGAGTCATACCAACTAATTTGAGTGTTATATTGATGTGTGGTCGATTCCTACACATCAAAAATTATTTATGGATTTTTTACCTAATGTTTTAAAATAATAAAAGTTTGTTTTCTTGGTTTTTGATATTTGATGCGTTTTTAAACTAAAATGACACTTTTGTATAGAATACATGCACTTCGAGTCATACTGACCACATCATGTGTTTTATTGATGTGCAGTTAATTTCTACACATCAAAAATGAATTACAGATTGTTTTACTAATGGTCAAAAACTATATGACCTCATTTTCTCAGTTTTGGTGATGTAACTCATGTTTTAAACTAAAATGACACTTTTATACTGAAAACACACATTTAGAGTTATACCGACCATATCTTGCATTAGATTGATGTTTGGTTGATTCATACACATCAAAAATGAATATGTATCACTTTCATAAATTTTAAAAACAATCTGTGCTCTTTTTCTTGATTTTAGAAATTTGATATGTGTTTTAAACTAAAATGGAACTTTTATATTGAAAACATGCACTTCGAGTCATACCAACCACATATTTTGGTAGATTTATGTATGATCAATTATTACATACAAAAAATAAATTATAGATTATTTTTCTAAAGTTTTAAAAAAATCACTACAAGAAATTTCCTCTATCCCAACAGATCTATACCCACGGTTTAAAAAAACCATGGGTATAACTTTCTTCCCAAGACTATACCCACAGTTTTAAAAAACCATTGGTATAGGTTGATCTATACCAATGTTTTTTTTAAAAGATGTGGGTATATCCCTTTAGATAGGGAGGCTCTCTCAAGATCCTCCTCCCCCCCTCCTCATTCGAAGCCTAATCCCCCGTGCATCCTCACACCCCCTGCCCTTAGGCGATTTTCGCCTCCTCCCTCCCCTCATCAAGAAAATTTAGCATCCCAACTCCCCTACCCAAGACATTTTTTCCTCCCACCTACCCTCCTCAGGAAAATTTAGCACCCCCAGGTGACATGGCACCCATCGATAGGTATCCTTCCTCCATTTGTGGTATTTTTTATTGTGATATTTGAGAGGTAAGATTTATTTACCTCCTCTTATTTGTTCTCTTGTATTACTCCATTTTCATGGGCATGAGTCACTTTTATAAATCTACTTTGAATCTACAAATGTCTTTCTACTTTTTTTTGGATATTTTAAAAATTATTTTTTTTGATATAGTATTTTAATATTTTTTAAGTGTTTGACATTACAAAGCCATGATTTTCCATTTTAGTTTATGTCTTCTGTGGTAAAAAATTTCACAATGGTTTATTTGATCACTCAACCCTAGTTTTGAACCAATAGGGGTTAGGTTAGTGTTCCTTAGCCTATATGATAACCTAGTTTAAGTCTCAAGACTTAGGTTAAAAAACTCATTTATTACAATCAAGAACATTTTAGATTGTGAATGTACCTGATAATTGATATTTTTAAATTGAGAGATCAGATGGAACTAATATATTTAAGGATACTATGTGGAATTTAAATAAATAAATATCTTCTTCTATTCCTTTATTCCATGTTATCTATGTTATATGTTTCGTTTCAAAAAATAAAAATAATAGAAAAACTGTAATTTAATTTAACAAATAATTTTTTAAATAAAATTAAATATTTTATTAATTAGAGTACTTCATTTATTCTTATAACTTCAATTATTTTTTATATTATTAGTTCATTAATAATTGTTTAAACATTGAATAATATTTTCCCCAATGTGTTGTATATGAGCATTTCCTTGAGTAGAAGTAAATACATTTGATGTAGAAGTGACTCAACAATAATAACATGTGGATAGTTTTTAATAAAATGAACATTCTTGATAAAATATTTAAATAATGATGAAGATAAATTTCCATTGGGGTCATGTGTAAGAACCCGAAGCTTCGGTTTCAGGTAAAAATCTCTTTTACGGGCTTTTTAAGGAAAAAATGGAGAATCTGAAAATTTTCAGAGTACACGCCGTGTACTTTATGATTACACACCGTGTACTCCTCTACCGCTCGAAGCCATGTGTTGACCGTGTCCGGGCCACACACACGGTGTGTAGGGGTGACGTGGAGGCTGATTTTGGCAGAGTACGGAAAAACCCACTACATGCCATGTACTTTAAAAGTACACTCCATGTACTTTTTTTATTTCATTAAACGGACTGGGGTTGCATCTAATGCTCATAATCATCTTCTTCTCCACCTAATTCTGTCCAGAACGTCCAAGGAGGACGATTCTTCTCCGACCCACCGATCTATCACCGGTTGTCCGAATCGAACTCTGTCGGTTGTAGAAGAATCACAACGGTGAGTTATTGGTTCTTCTTTAGCCACGTCTCCTGATTCCTCCTCTCATGTAAGTTATCTGAGGTTGAACGTTTTAGACATTTTTTCATATCTTCTATGTTCTAGGACAATTCATGGGCCGAGATTAAAGTATATCGATCTTCGAGGATCGAGGTAGGTGGTTTGTTTCCATACGTTGAAGTTCTTTGAGTTTTGGTTTCAAAAGTGCCGGATACCCATGTATCGGGTATCCCAGGTTTAGGATTTTGATCCTATTGTTTATTTTCCTAAGATTTCTTGTTATCTTATGATTAATTTTTACTAATATATGCTTGGTTTCATGTTTGAGAACCACCCTACGGGTGTTTCTCCCCCTGTTTGGCTGTTTATCGCCGTTTGGCACTGTTTTCCTGTGAGGCAAACCCTATTGCGATTGTTAATTATTTGTTATCACTAATTGAATGTGTTTCCTGTTGTTTAAATACTTTTTATGCATTATAGATTTTAGCTAGGTAGTTGTTTAACTCACTTAGTTCTGCTAACAGTCGATTACGCACGACTGGACTGCTCAGAGCTGTGAGAACCTGATGCGGGAGATCAAAGAGGGAATAGATGATTAAGTGCTTCCCTAGAGGGTCTGTTAGTTTTAGTTTCATATGATGGACTTACGAGAATAGGACTTTGTGATTACCAAGAGTGTTCTTAGTTTACCCACGCATCGAGACCACGATAAGAATTAGACGTAAGTGCTTCCTAAGAGAGTCTGTAGCTATCATTGCAAGACCATAGGGGAATTGACGTGAGAGCTTCCTAGAGTGTCTGTGACTTGTTTGATTACTGGACTATAGGGGTCTTCTAGCTTAAGCCACCCAGAGAGTCAGTGTAAATTTTTGATGGTTGGTTGTGATGAGTCCACCAAGCCAAAGAACAAGCTTGGGTTTTGTACTGCTTGTGTTTAGGTCGTCTTTTTAGATACCTGCTGTGTTACTTGTTTATCTTGGAATAGAAAACTTGCTAGTTTTTCCTGGTTGTGTAATTGAAAGAATGTGAATGGTAATTGGTAAAATTGTTTACTATATTTATTTACCTTTACTTTTGTTATATCACTCACTGACAGTAGGGCACAAATCTTGTGGTGGTTGCCTACTGGGTTTAGTCTCACGCCCTGTTTGGGTCCTACTTTTCGGCCCAAACAGATTATATGGTTGTTGGTATAGGTAGGAATGGTGGCCCTTCTACCTCAGGTACTTGATTTCTAGTTGGAGCTGGAGAGCATTATACCGGGCTTTGGCCCGAGATACTGCTGGAGTTGCTGTTTACATTTAGTACTTTTGTTTCAGTTGTATTTCATCACGTTTTTTTGTTTACTGCTTTCCATAGATACATGTACCATTCTGCATCATTATTATATCATACATTGATTTTACTTTTAGTTCAATTGTTGCATGCTATTTACTACTTCCGTTATTGTTTATGTTTATTCTTCAGCTGCATACTTTACTAAATGAGGGCATAGTTTCCCCACTGACTCACCAAGGCCCTCGCTGCTAGTCGGCAGCCTCTGGCATTTGGGGAAATGTGCTTGAGGTCATATGGTGAACTGGGTACAAGGCACCAGTTATGTGGCTCCAGACTTGAGTCGTTACAAAGTGGTATCAGAGGAGTTTTCTTCTTTTCTATTGCCTTACTGTTTTGCGACAATAGACAGGGATAGGAATAAATGGGTGTTTTTCCTTACTGTTTTTCTATTACCTCGTAATTTAAATTTTCAGTTTTTGCAAGTGTTACAGTTTATTATCTTTCACCGTTGGGTGATGCACATGTTTAGTGCTGTTACAGTTTATATGACTGTGGTTCTATTTTGTTGCAACCCGATGAGATGAGGGTGTGTTATCTCATGCATCATATAGGCACTGGGTAGGAAATCACATGTCATGCATTTTACCATGCCATATAGGGTGCATTATAATTGCATGATGTTGTGATAGATGCCGTGATAGATTATGCATGCTGTTGTGATAGTTGCTGTGATAGAAACACTTGTTGCGCTGATAGAGTATTGATTCTTTTACAGCCTGTTTAGCATGGACGCTAAGCTCTGGTCTTGGAGGTGTTATGGGCCCTTGAGAATCAGAATTTGGCTGATCATTGTTTTTTATGTTGTTTACTTGTTGTATGCATTGTTATGATTCCAAGCTTTGATTCGTGGGGAGTATGGGCCCCCAGGGATCAGAATTTGGCACATAGATGGTTGTTTTCGTTGTTTCTGGCGTTCAGAGCAGTTTCTGAGCTACTGCCTGGAAAAACCCAGAATACACGGTGTGTACTTTATTCATACACGCTGTGTAGTTTTTAAATCATGTTACTAACTGTGTGAACAAAAACACAGGGTTTCAGGAAGTCTTCAGGGACACGCCGTGTACTATAAGTACACACCATGTAGTAGTCAACCGTGTACCCGGCCGTGTCACTAACAACACAGGCCGGGGAAACTCATGTAGTAAACACCGTGTGTTATAATAACACACCGTGTAGTTTTCTCTTAGGTACCCGACCATGTCACAAACAACACGGGTCGGTGTTATCTTCTCCTATACACGCCATGTTTGTTTGGAACACACTGTGCAAGGGGTTAGCCATGTAGTCGACCGTGTAACCTGCTACACGGGCCACCAAAGCCTGTCTTTTTCACATCGTGTCCTTAGTGCACATGCCGTGTATTTTATAATTAGGATAACTGTGTAGGTTAGCCATGCAAAGAGACTCGAGTATGGGAGTGGAGTTCAAGTACATTCCATGATTTGGGACAACATGCCATGTAGTCTGGAATGTTACATGACCAGTGGTGGAAGAATTACACGCCCATGTAAATGGTTTTAACAAACACGCCGTGTAGTCTTGTTTTGAAAACTTAAGTGTTCTATCTCCTGTCCCCATTTTGTACTCTTGTGTTTTCTATCCTTGTTAATCCTAAATCTAAGGCGTGCTTTTGACCTTTCAAGGATATGGCACCAAGACATCCTCCCGTTGCACGTCAGGAACCAGGCAGTGACCGTATGCCTGATACGGCAGACCAGGAACTGCCAGTAGTTCCTACGATTGTTCCATACATGTCACCTGTAGTGATTCCGGACATTAGAGCCGACGCCCAATTCAGAGAGGGTTTCATGAGGTTCAAGAAGACCTTCCAGGGAGCTCAGCATCCTACCCCTTCTATGGTAGATCTGACGCGAGTCTTCCAGCAGCAGCATCCTCCCACTTTCATAGGGGATGGAGGACCTCAGGTTGCAGAGTCATGGCTTGAAACCATGTTTTCCATCTTCAAGCATCTAGAGACACCCCCAGACAATAGGGTGAAGCTCATGACTTACATGCTACGAGATTCTGCCAAGAGATGGTGGGATGTAGTCTTGCAGGAAGGGTGCCAGCGGACTATGGCTTGGGATGATTTCCAGTGTACATTCTATGACTACTTCTATCCAGTGATGCTGAGAGATGACAGGGCCAGGGAGTTCATGAACCTGCAGCAGGGTACTCTTTCGGTTATGGAGTATTCCTCCCGCTTCACTGAGTTTCAACGTTTCGCTCCCGTTCTGGGAAATGACGAGCTGTTTTTGGCAAGGAAGTTTGAGGAAGGCCTCAAACCAGAGATTAGATTGCAGGTGAACGTCTTCCAGTTGACTTCTATTACTCTGATATTCAACCAGGCACTAATCATCGAAAGAAATCGGAGGGAGACTACAGCTGTTGACCAGGACGATTCAGAACTCAAGGATGATTCATTTCATACTGACAGTAGGAAGCGTCACTGAGAGTCTACTCGAGGTGACTCGAGGAAGCGAGGTATATCTTCTGGTATATGGGATCTTCCTTCTGGCAACCAGGTAGTGTGCTATCAGTGCGGAAAGAGTGGGAATAAAAATCCTCAGTGCCCAAGAGATCCAGTGGAGTGCCGAGATTGCGGCAAGATGGGTCATATGCTATGTTTTTGTAGGGTTCTTCTTCCAGTGGCTAGTGAAGGAGGATCTATTTCTACTCCTCATACAGGAGCATGATTACCAGTTCCGCAGTAGATGGGGGGATGGAGTTCTTCAGGTCGTTCAGGCCAGGGTAGAGGTCGTGGACGCGGTGGTCAGGCTCAAGGGGGATCAGCTCAGGGATATCAGACTGCTACACAGGGCTGCGGTACTGGCCAGACGTTTGCAGTGGAGCAGATTCATCGGGAGTAGGATCCTGGACCTTCCACAGTTCGAGATACGATCTTAGTAGCCTCAGTTTTATCTTCTGCACTTTTTGATGCCGGAGCTTCTCATAGCTTTATTTCTGTGAACACTGTAGAGAGCTTTAGACTTACTGTCTTTACTTCTGAGGATACTTTGGCACTAGACACTCCTTTGGGACATAGAACTACTAGTGTACGACAGTGCAAGGAGTTCCCCCTCAAGGTTGGTGGGTGTCACTCCATGTGGGATCTTTATGCCCTTGAGATGACGGGTTATGATGTCATTCTTGGAATGGACTGGCTAGTTCTTTTTCGGGCCTTTTTCGATTGTTATCACTGCAGGGTGAGTTTCACGTCACCAGAGGGCAGGTCCTTTCTTTACAAGAGAGAATTGAATGTCCAGGCAAGCAGAGTTGGACTAGAGCATCATGGGTTAGGCAGTGTTATGACCCAGATTTCTAGTTTATATCTGGATGATCAGGGTACCTCTCAGATGGACTTTCCTCCGGTAGTCGACCGTTTCCCGGATGTCTTTCTAGAAGACTTTTCAAGGTTGCCTCTAGAGCGTGAGGTAGACTTCTCTATTGAGCTTGTGCCAGGAGAAACACTAGTATCGATACCTCCTTATAGGATGGCTACGCCTAAGTTGCAAGTGCTCAAGAAGCAGTTGGAGTAGTTTCAGGCGAAGGGTTTTATCCAACCCAGTACTTCCCCTTGGGGTTCGCTTGTATTGTTTGCAAAGAAGGCGGATGGTTCCTTATGGCTTTGCGTGGACTATCAAAAGATGAACCAGTTGACAGTCAAGAATCGATATCTATTGCCGAGGATTGATAATCTTTTTGATCAGTTTCGAGGAGGAAAGGTGTTCTCAAAAATCGACTTGAGATCCGACTATCATTATTTGTGGGTCATACCATTCGATATACCTATCACAGCTTTCCAAAGCAGGTATGGTCTGTAAGATTATCTGGTTATACCGTTCGGTCTCATGAATGCAACTGCAGTTTTCATGGTGCTGATGAACAGAGTTTTTCATCCTTACTTGGACTCCTTCGTCATTGTCTTTGTGGACGATATCTTGGTGTACTCTCACACTCAACATGACCATGCTACCCATCTTGAGATCCTTTTGAGTACACTGAGGGAGCATCAGTTATATGCTTAGATATCAAAGTTCCACTTTTGGATGGATGAAATTCAATTCCTGGGCCATGTCATCTCAGAGACAGGAGTATCAGTAGACCCAGAGATGGTGAGAACAGTAGTTACCTGGGAGTAGCCGAAGAATGTCTTCGAGGTAAAAAGTTTTTTGGGACTGGATGGTTACTACAGGCGATTTATATAGGACTTATCATTCTTAGCAGTGCCATTGACGGGCTTGACTAAGAAGGGTGTGAAGTACGTTTGGTCAGAAGCTTGCGATTCATCCTTCCAGGAGCTGAAGGGGAGATTGACTTCATCACCGATTCTAGTTTTGCCAGAGCCGGGCAAGAGTTATACAGTTTTCTGTGATGCATCTAGCATCGGGATTGGAGCAGTGCTTCTGTAGGAAGATTGTGTTGTTGCGTATGAATCTCGGTAGTTGAGGCCACATGAGAAGAATTATCCTACGCACGACCTGGAGTTGGCTGCTGTTGTTCATGCCTTTCGTTATTGGAGGCACTATCTCATGGGAGAGCATTTTGTGGTATATACTAACCACAAGAGACTTGGGTACATATTCACGCAGCGTGACATGAATCTGAGATAGCAGAGGTGGGTCGAGTACCTACAGTCTTTCGACTTCGATCTTGCTTATACGCCTAGGAAAGGCAATACTGTGGCAGACGCACTGAGCAGGAGGACTCAGTTATAGGCAGTTCAGAAGTCCAGCAGTGAGTGGAAGCTCATGGATCTGTTCTCTGAGATGCATTTGGAGGTGCAGAACAGACAGAGTTAGACGATTCTTTCTTTTGTAGTTGTTACCTCTACCCTTTTAGATCAAGTTCGAATGAGGCAGCTATTTGACCCTGAGGGACTAGTCCTATGGGAGGGTGTGTCAGATAGAGACCCTACACCAGGGTGGACACTGGGCGATGATGAGGTACTACATTTTCATGGCTGCGTTTAGGTTTTAGTGGACATACGTGAGGAGTTGATGCAGGAGTTCCATGCTTCATCTTGGGCAGTTCATCCTGGTATCACCAAGATGTACCGAGACTTGCACCGTCAGTATTGGTGGCCAGGTATGAAGAAGGATGTGGCTGGTTTTGTTATGCGGTGTTCCACCTGTCAGCAGGTGAAGGAAGATAATCAGCGACCAGTAGGGCTTTTACAGCAGTTACCCATTCCTAAGTGGAAATGGAATGATGTCGTGATGGACTTCGTGACAGGTTTATCGAGATCGCCTCGAGGAAATAATGCGGTTTGGGTTGTAGTGGAAAGACTCATGAAGGTTGCACACTTCTTTCAAATAAAGGAGACCTTCAGTGTTGACGAGCTGGGACGGTTGTAAATCCAATAGATTGTATGTCTGCATGGATTTCTACACTCTATTGTTTCAGACAGGGATGCGCATTTTACTTCGCACTTCTGGTGGGGGCTACAGAGGGCGTTGGGTACACAGGTACTTTTGAGTATAGAATACCATCCTCAGACTGATGTCCAGTCCAAGCGTACGATCCAGGTGCTTGAGGATATGCTCCGAGCCTGCATTCTAGACTTTGGCAGTACTTGGGAGAAGCATATTCCTCTAGGGGAGTTCGCCTACAACAATAGTTTTCAGGCGACTATTCAGATGGCACCTTACGAGGCTTTGTACGGTAGGCCATTCCAATCACCTTTATACTGGCTAGAGGTAAGATAGGTAGCTTTGCAGGGACCTCGTCTTGTTTAGGAGACCTCAGAGTAGATAGAGTTGATTTGGAAGAGGATGGCTACAACACAGTCTCAGAAGAAGTCCTATGCTGATCAGCGGAGATGACCTTTGGAGTTCGAGGTTGGGGATCAGGTTTTCCTGCGTGTTGCACCAAGGCTGGGACACAAGAGGATTCAGAGATAGGGTAAGCTTTCACCGAGATACGTCGGGCCGTTTGAGGTTTTTGATAGATTCGGGTTGGTTGCTTACAGGATGCCGTTACCTCACAGGTACAAGGCCATGCACGACGTCTTTCATGTTTCTCAGTTTCGACAGTATTTCTCAGACCCGTCTCATGTTTTTAAACCCGAGGAGGTTGAGTTGGAGCAGGATGCATATTTCTAGGAGCACCCTATTAGTATTATTGATTGAAGTGAAAAAGTACTCAGTGTCCGGTCTGTTCCTCTGGTACGGGTGCTATGGCAGTGCGGCCGTATCCAGGATGAGACCTGGGAAAGGGAGGCTGATATGCGATCACAGTGGCCCGAGTTGTTCGAGGTCTCTTCTTCTACACCTCATTAGGGAAATTTGAGGACAGATTTCTTTAAGGGGGGAAGTTTGTAAGAACCCGGATCTTTGGTTTCAGGTACATATCTTTTTTACGGGATTTTTAAGGAAAAATGGAGAATCTGGAAATTTTTAGAGTACACGCCGTGTACTTTATGAGTACACGTCGTGTACTCCTCTGCCGCTCAAAGCCGTGTGTTGACCGTGTTCGGGCCACACACACGGTGTGTAAGGGTGACGTGGAAGCCGATTTTGGCGGATTACAGGAAAACCCAATACACACCGTGTACTTTAAAAGTACACGCCATGTACTTTTTTTTATTTCATTAAATGGACCGGGGTCGCATCTAATGCTCATAATCATCTTCTTCTCCACCTAATTCTGTCCAGAACATCCAAGGAGGCCGATTCTTCTCCGATCCACCGATCTGTCACTGGTTTCTTGAATCGAACTCCGTCGGTTGCAGAAGAATTGCAGCGGTGAGTTCTTGGTTCTTCTTTAGCCTCGTCTCCTGATTCCTCTTCTCGTGTAAGTTATCTGAGGTTGAAAATTTTAGAAATTTTGCAGATCTTCTCCGTTCTATGCCAATTCATGGGCTGATATTCAAGTATATCGATCTTTGAGGATCGAGGTAGATGGTTTGTTGCCCTACATTGAAGTTCTTTGAGTTTTGGTTGCAAAAGTGCCGGATACCCATGTATCAGGTATCCCGAGTTTAGGATTTTGATCCTATTGTTTATTTTCCCTAGATTTCTTGTTAAATTATGATTAATTGTTACTAATATATGCTTGGTTTCATGTTTTAGAACCACCCCATGGGTGTTTCTCCCCCTGTTTGGCTGTTTATCGCCGTTTGGCACCGTTTTCCTGTGAGGCAAACCCTATTGCAATTGCTAATTATTTGTTATCACAAATTGCATGTGTTGCCTGCTTTTTAAATACTTTTGATGCATGATAGCTATTAGCCAGGTAGTTGTTTAACTCACTTAGGGCTGCTAACAGTCGATTACGCACGACTGGACTACTCAGGGCTGTGAGAACCTGGTGTGGGAGATCAAAGAGGGAATAAATGATTAAGTGCTTCCCTAGAGGGTCTGTTGGTTTTAGTTTCATATGCAGGACCTACGGGAATAGGACTTTTTGATTCCCAAGAGTGTTCTTAGTTTACCCACACATCGAGACCACATGAGGAATTATAATTAAGTGCTTCCTCAGATAGTCTATAGCTATCGTAGAAAGACCATAGGGGAATTGACATGAGATCTTCCCAGAGTGTCTGTGCCTTGTTTGATTACTGGACTATAGGGGTCTGCCAGCTTAAGCCACCCAGAGAGTCAGTGTAAATTTTTTATGGTTGGTTGTGATGAGTCCACCAAGCCAAATAACAAGCTTGGGTTTTGTACTGCTTGTGTTTAGGTAGTCTTTTTAAATGCCTGCTGTGTTACTTGTTTATCTTGGAAAAGAAAACTTTGCTGGTTCTCCCTGGTTGTTTAATTGAAATAATGTGAATGGTAATTGGTAAAATTGTTTGCTATATTTATTTACCTTTACTTTTTTTATATCACTCACTGACAGTAGGGCACAAATCTTGTGGTGGTTGCCTACTGGGTTTAGTCTCACACCCTGTTTGGGTCCTGCTTTTCGGACCAAATAGATTATATGGTTGCAGGTATAGGTAGGGATGGTGGCCCTTCTACCTCAGGTACTTGATTGATGGTTGGAGATGGAGAGAATGGGACCGGGTTTGGACCGCGATACTGCTGGAGTTGCTGTTTACATTTAGTACTTTGGTTTCAATTGTATTTCAGCATGTTGTTTTGTTTACTGCTTTCCATAGATACATGTACCATTCTACATCATTATTTTATCAGACATTGATTTTACTTTTAGTTTAGTTGTTTCATGCTATTTACTGCTTCTGCTATTGTTTATGTTTATTCTTCCACTTCATACTTTACTAAATGAGGTCATAGTTTCCCCACTGACTCACCAAGGCCCTCGCTGCTAGTCGGCAGCCTCTGGCGTTTGGGGAAACACGCTTGAGGTCATGTGGTGAACCGGGTATGGGGCACCAGTTATGTGGATCCGGACTCAGGTCGTTACATCATGTATTTTAATTTTAATATGAGGTAGAATCACTGGATAAGAAGTCAGAGTCCTTTGATTCTCATTTTACATCTGTAGTGAAAGTAGATAAACATTGTTGATTACTTTAATAATAAGAAAATACAATTACTAATTTCTAGTTCATTAATTTCTTATTTCATCGATCTCACATAATTAAATTTAGTTATAGATTTATAATGTTTTCTTAAAATTATTTGGTTGTATAAATAAAATACTTATTACTTTAAAATTTAGTCCAGTTATATATTTTTAGTATGATTTATTTCATTAACATATTTTTTAAAGATTAGATCCCGAGTAGAATGTATGAAGTTGTATGTTTCATATCAATCATATTTCAATCAAGTTTCAAGAGAATTTTGAAACTTTTTTAGTTTTTTCATTTAATAATGCTTCAGATGGAGGTCAAATACAATTTCCATGTTATAATTATGTTGGAAGACAATTGTTAAGCTGAGAAGAATTTAATTTCCATATAACTAAAGATTTATTTAAAACAAACTATTATGTTTGGAATCATAATGGAGAGAAGAGGAAATATTGTACTATTCATAAATGGAAAGAAAGAAATGGTATGGAGAATTTAATATTTAATAGGTTTACATTTTTTCATGATCAGATATGGATATTATGACAGTACAGGAAGACAATGATATCAATACACATGAGAAAAAGACTGAATATGATGATGTTGAGAGAGTAAAAAATTTAATGGATGATGCCAGAACTCCTGTATACTAGGAATGTACTAAAATGAAAATGTTTTAATTTTTAATGTGGTTATATTATGAAAAAACCATGTATAGAATTTCTAATATCATCATTAATTATATTCTTACCTTTTTGAAGGCATTTCTTTTTAATGGTGTAGATATTCCTTCAAATCATTACAAGGAATGAAAGTTAATTAAGAAGTTTGGATTTTATACTAATAAAATTCATTCTTGTCTAAAATATTGTAGTTTATTTTTGGAGGAAATAGCTAACCATAATGACTATAAAGAATGTGGTATATCTCGATGGAAGGAAAATACAGATGGAACACTATCTCATGTGCCGCAGAAAATCATGTGGTACTTTCCATTAATTCCCAAGCTTCAAAATCTGTTCATGTTTGATGAAATATCATCCAATATATGATGGAATGATGTTGAGAGAATTAAAGGAAATGATGAGTTGGTTCATCTTATGTATGAATCATCATGGAGGGAATTTGATGCGAAAAATCCCAATTTTTCAATTGAGGTGTGTAATGTCAAGTTGGGTGTATCTTGTGATGGGTTTAATCCATTTGGTAAGATTCTTACTACTCACAACACATGGCTAGTTTTTATTCACATTTATAATATTCCTCTATATATGTGTATAAAAAAACCTTTCACTTTCTTGAGTATACTAATATTAAGACCTTATGATCTTGGAAATGATAAAAACATATACTTATAGCCTTTAATAAGAGAGTTGAACCAGCATTGGGATATGGGTGTGTGCTCATTCGATGCTTCTTTAAAAAATATATTTTAGATGCGTGATAACCTTCTATGGACTATAAATGATTTAACTACTTATGAAAAATTTCTGGTTAGAGCATGAATGAAAAACTATCATGTCCTATTTTTATGAAGAATACACTATTAATAAGGCTTAAATATCATCGTAGTTTCAGTTTCATGGGGCATTAGTGATTCTTACCAATTGATCATCAATACAGGAAGAATCACTGGAGGTTTGATTATACTATGGACACTGAACAACCACCTCAATGTATGTGTGGAACTGATGTGCTTAATGAATTTAAAGATTTTAATTTTTAATTAGGGAAAGTTTAGAGGAAATCTAAAAAGAGGACAAATGTTGATACTGAAGCCACTTACAATTAGAAAAGGTGAAGTATCTTTTTGGAGTTGCCATATTTTTCTACTAATTTGTTACATAATTATTTAGATGTAATTCACATTGAGAAAAATATATGTGAAATGTTGATTTC
This sequence comes from Viscum album, assembly GCA_963277665.1. Taxonomy (NCBI): domain Eukaryota; kingdom Viridiplantae; phylum Streptophyta; class Magnoliopsida; order Santalales; family Viscaceae; genus Viscum; species Viscum album. Next base: position 227,141,880 of record OY728125.1, read on the forward strand.
AATTCTTCTAAATATTAAGGAGAAGACCAAAGATGACTTCTGATCTCACCAGGACTTGTTGGATTGGGGTTTTCGACCATAGTTACATCCTGTTTGTATCAGTGAAAACAGATAGAAAGTTTCTTGTACTTCTTATGTGATGATACCATTAGAGAAAAATAAATTTCTATAAGTATTGGAGAATATCAAGGTTCCTTATGGATATTCTAGCAATATATCTAAAAGAGTCAATAAAAGGGATTTGAAACTAAAATCCCTAAAACTCATTATTATCACATCCTTATTCATGAATTGATTCCAATAACAATATAACATTTTATATCCATTAATATAAGGGTGATAGTGATTTTGATCTGCCATTTTTTTAGTGACCTTTGTGCTAAAATTTTATCAAAGTATTTCTTGACAAAAATACAGAAAGATAAACTATTAATTTTGGGTGAGTTGGAAACTTTTTTCCTCCATTATTCTTCACTGGCATGCTACATTTAACAATTCATATTCCAAAAATAACACTTCTTGGGAGACCCATTTATTTTTATTGTATGTATACTACTGAAATAAATATGTCCACAATGAAATCTTATGTCTGAATGAAGAATCATACTGAAGGTTCCATTGTGAGAGGTTATCTGGATCAAGAATGTATAGATTTTTGTTCTATATATTTTTTTGATGTGAAAAAATATATAAATGGCCAATGAGAAATAAAGATGAGAATTATGGGGGAATTGAGCCCTCATTTACATCTCTTTCCCAACCAGGAGGAATTCCAGTGTCATATACTTTGGCTACTGATTCTCACTCAAATTTACCCAAGAGAAGAAGGTAAGATGATCCTTGTAGTTTAGCTTGGGTTATCGAATCCACAGAGACTTAAGAAGAAACCTATAGACACGTACATTCTATGGACTGTTTTCAGATATGAAGTGGCCAACTTGGATTGATTTTTGATGGGTTTTAAATATATCTAATTGGTTTAAGTGAATTCAATTTAAAAGGATGAGTTGATCCTAGTTTATCGCTTGGGGTGGATTGGACGTATTTCCTTTTTGATAATTTCAATTTCTTAAATTTGAGATGGGTTCATTTAAAGAGATAAAACAACATCATCACTTACTGGTTTAATGCCTACACCCTTTAATACTAATCACCTATACACTTGAAGGATCAAAGTTTTGAGCACTTCAAGGTAAAGGTTCGTATTAGTACTTGAAGTGTGTGGCCTTAAATTCAACAAGGACGATGGAGTTTAAAAATAATCAAATAAAAATCCCAATTAATGAAGTGATTATACATTAATTAGGTGATAAATAACATCCAATCCAGCTCCTTTCTACTCCCTTGGATCAACCCATAAGTGGGTTAACCCTCCATTGATCCCATGGTTTCAATGGAAGCGGAAAATAGACTCATGAGGGAGGAAATGGAGAAGTAAAGAAAACAACAAAAATAAAATGATCACTCCACCGTTGTGTGAATAATTTCACAAGGGTTGGTGTAAATAAATTCACACCTTGATCCAACGGTATCAAAGTGATATGAAGAACAATAGAATAAGAGTATAAGAAGAACTTATATTAAGAAACTAAAGTGAATTGAACAACTTACATGTGAAAGACAAATTTGAGGCAACAAAAATGCAGCATAACAATACAATTGAACAAAGCATCCAAGATCCTCAAATCCTTCACCACCACTGCATTAAATTGGAATTTTGGGAGCCTTAGGTCTATCCTCAAACAGTAAAAAGCATCTCAATTAATTTTGGTAGGCCATAGGTGGTGGAAAGCTTGTGGAATTTGAACTTTTCCACATTTGACCCGAGGTGGCAGCCAGCTTTCCTTCACCGAAAAACGCGTCTGGAACACCTTCTAGACGGCCGAATCAGAGTAAGACATAGAAGAAGAAAATGGAGATCCGGATATCTTATAACAGCCTGTACAATTTGGGCCCATTTGGAGTTACGGATTCCGAGATATGATAAAATTAGTGGACTGTTTTTCTGGGCTGCAGAATCTGGCCCAGAATTGTATCTCTAACTTGGGTCGCCTCAATGACCACCATGGAGGCCTAATTAGCATTATCTCCTGAATAGTGATTTGTTTATATACAAGTCTTCTATCAGCCCACGAAATTTGGGATTAATTGGGCCTGTATGTTGGGCCCCACAGCCTCATAAGTGGGCTGATGTCCAATCTGCCTTCTCCAGAATTGCTTCCTTTCATTTCTAAATATCTCAATCATCCTCCATGAATTCTCCATTGATCCCTGAATCAAACATGTTCATATTTAAGTTTATATCAATTTAAAAAAATATAAAATTAAAATATGTATAATTATATATATTCCTTAAAATCAGATGAATCATTGGGTACTTTAAATGATGTTAAAAAATGTACCACATAATAGTGCATTTTAAGAAGGTATTATAATCATAATGTGAAATGATGTTCAATGTGTAAAATACACTAAAATTGTGTTTATTAATAATAAAGAACATGAATATTATATATATTAACAATTAATATTAGCCTCATTTAGTGGATAATCACACCCCCCAACTTGAGTTTTTCTAGTCCCGAGCAAAATAGATCTCGACAATATGAAATTCGAATTCCCTTTTCTAAAAACATTTTAATACACAATGATCACCAGAAAACCTTATACCAAACAATCATGAAACCCATCAAAATATTTTAATACAAGATAGTTTCATAAGAAGATCCCAATCCCAAGCCCATTCCTTTGATCAAATCCATCATCATACTTCATCCAACTCAATTAGGTGTAATGATGTGTTGTGAATCACAATAGATATGGGGGTTCATTTTCATTCAAGGGGGAAATTATGGAAGAGCTAGGTGGAATCACATTTAATCCTAATATGAGTATTCTTCATCCTTTTTTTTTGTTTTTTTTGCAATATTTCTATAGTAATTGAGATTGCAGTTAATCAAATTAACCCATGTACCAACACTTTGCCGATGACTCCAAGACTCAAAGGCCTTAGGGCACCAAGTGAAGCCCACATACTCGGGCATCGTCTCGAGTTAACTTAATCAAAAAACAAAGTCATATTAACATAAATAGAGATATATTAAAAAACTTAGGGCTAGACAACTCTGGAGTCACGATCCCCAAGTGCCGAAAGCCTCGCATTTTATCAATCCATTGCTCTACACGTAATTTTTTTTTAATATTTTTTTTAGTTTTTTTTGAATACTCATATTATTCATAAAAATAAAACCAGACTATGCTATTTATTATGGGACCCCAAAAATTAAAATTAGTACCCCACAGTCTAGAGGACGTGCATTGTGGCATTTTTTTATTTGGATGAAAATATAAACGATGAAATATCACATTGGACAACCACACTTTCCAAAATCTATGCTCATGAAATTATACAAGGATTAAAATCAGAATTACGGTATGCTAAATTATTTGATATTCAGTTTCAAAGTGTGCAATGCGTATTACCATGTTCAAAGTTAAAGGAATTTTTCCTTCCATTTAATTATTTTTTTAAATCATTCATTTTTTTTGACACAAAAGCATTTTTTTATTTTATCTCCCCCCCAACTTAAAATAACACTGTCCCCGGTGTTTAAATAAAAGAAAATTTAGAAGGGGGTTGAGGTAGAGAATGAAAGTTCAAAAAGGAAATTGAAAATGAGGATCATGGAATGAAGTCACCTGGTGGTTGAAGTTTGAAGTTCTTGCTGCTCCAATTTATTCCTTTGATATCCATGTCGCTTGCAAAGTTCCCTAGTGGAAAAAGGAAAAACAAAACAAACAAAAAAAATATATATATATATATATAATAAAGGAAATAAAATATAAGTATATATATAAAAATTATAGAATAAGGAAGCACAAGAAGCCGCAGGTCAGTGGTAAGCGCGCGCCCCTGTCTCCCTTCGGTCCCGGGTTCGAGTCCTCGTGGCTTAGCTGGTTGTGACGGGGTTTTCCCCATGGCCTATGGCGTGGAATTTTTTTTTATTATTATATTTTTATTTATTTATTTTTGTTTTTTAATTTTTTAACCTAAAAACACATCACAAAAAAAACAAACTGACGATACATTGTCTTCTTTTTAAATTTCTGGGTAAGGTATTACTCAAGGATCACACCACGTGACACAGATGAATATGGTTCTCCCCTTTCGTACCCATCCATACTCATTATAGAAGAACATGTCAACAGTTTATTATTTTTTTTTCAAAATATCAAAATGTCTCATTAACCCTATTTAAAATATAAAGTTGATTAAAACAATAAAATTATTGGAAACTTGAAAACCATGGGTTGCCTCCCATTTAGCACTTTTTTTAAGGTCGTTAGCCCAACATGGACCCTAAATCTATTAATTTGTTCCTTGTTCATAGGTTGGCTCAGTTAACTCAACCTCTATTTCCTGTTTATTGAATGTTTCAATGAATGGTTTTAACCTTTGACCATTAACCTTGAAAATGTAACCACTTGTGGGATCTTGAATCTCTACTGCCCCATGGGGGAATACATGATGCACTATGAAAGGTCCTGACCATCTAGACCTTAACTTTCTCGGATGTAAATGCAGTTTTGAACTATACAAGAGCACAAGTTTTCCCGGTTCAAAATGTTTGACCTTGATATTCCTAGATTGGTAGGCTTGAACTCTAGCTTTATTGATCCTTGAATTTTCATAAGCCTCCATCCTTAGTTCCTCTAGTTCATTGAGATCTAATTTCCTTTTTGTTCCGGCCAATGAGAGGTCATAATACATTTTCTTAATTGCCCAAAAGGCCTTATGTTCAATCTCCACTGGCAAATGGAATGCTTTACCATAAACCAACCTATATGGGGACATTCATAAAATGGTTTTATATGCAGTTCTATAGGCCCAAAGAGTATCTAAGAGTTTCTCAGACCAATCTTTCCTAGAGGGGTTGATAGTTTTTTCAAGAATTTTCTTAATCTCCCTATTCGCTAACTCATCTTGAACATTGGTTTGAGGATGGTATGCAGTGGACACTTTATGAGAAATACCATACTTAGACATGAGTGAAGAGAATGGGCGGTTGCAGAAATGGGTTCCTCGATCACTGATTATAGCCCTAGGAATTCCAAATCTTGAAAATATGTTCTCTTTTAGAAATCGAATCACAACTTGATGATCATTGGACTTAGTGGGAATGGCCTCAACCCATTTTGAGACATAATCAATAGCTAAGAGTATGTAGAGGTATCCCCGAGAGTTTGGGAAGGGACCCATGAAATCAATTCCCCAACAGTCAAAGATTTCAACCACTAAGATGGGAGTGAGTGGCATTTGATTCCTTTTTGTGATGGACCCTACTTTTTGACACCTAGGACAACTTTGACAAAATGTGTAGGAGTCCCTTGAGAGGGTGGGCCAGAAGAGACCACATTGAATAATCTTAGCAAATGTTTTCTTAGAGGAAAAGTGACCTCCACATGCCTCACTATGACAGAATTTAAGGATGGACTCTTGTTCAAATTCTAGAACACACCTCCTAATGAATTGGTCAGGGCAGAACTTATAGAGGTATGGATCATCAAACACATAGTGTCTAACATCAGAAAGGAATTTCCTTCGATCTTGAGTCCCTAAGAATTTTGGAATGACTCCTGTCACTAAGAAATTTGCTATGTCATCATACCAAGGGAAGTCACTCACATAGTATAGGTGTTCATCAGGAAACGAATCAGACATAGAAAGGTGATTTGAGTTGTCTTTGAATTCCATACTAGAGAGGTGATCAGCTACAACATTTTCAACTCCCTTTTTATCCTTGATTGTGAGGTCAAATTCTTGTAAGAGAAAGACCCACCTAATCAGTCTGGCCTTAGCATCTTGTTTTTGGAAGAGGTATTTTAGTGTAGAATGGTCAGTGAACACATTGATGGGTGATCCTAAGAGGTAGGACCTAAACTTCTCTAAGGAAAACACAATAGAAAGTAACTCATTTTTAGTGGTGGTGTAGTTGATTTGGGCATCATTTAAGGATTTTCTTGCATAAGCAATGACATAAGGAGTTTTATCACAATGTTGTCATAACACAGATCCAACAGCAAAGTCACTGGCATCACACATAAGTTCAAAAGGAAGGTTCCAATTTGTAGATTTCATAATGGGAGGAGAGGTGATAGAGGATTTGAGGGTTGAGAATGAACCCTCACAACTTTCTGTCCAAACAAATGAAGCATCCTTTACTAGGAGAGCACAAAGAGGACGAGAGATTGAACTAAAGTCCTTAATGAATATTCTATAGAAACCACCATGTCCTAAGAAGGACCTCACTTCCTTAACAGTTATGGGTGATGGAAGGTGATTAATGATGTCAACCTTTACTTTATCAACTTCAATTCCCCTACTCGAGACCAGATGGCCTAGAACAAGTCCCTCTTTAACCATGAAATGGCATTTTTCCCAGTTTAGGACCATATTCTTTTCTTCACATCTTGACAAGACTCTATCCACATTCTGCAGACATCCCTCAAAAGTATCCCCAAACATAGAGAAGTCATCCATGAAGACCTCTAGAAAATCCCCTACCATGTCTGAGAAGATTTCCATCATGTACCGCTGGAAGGTTCCAGGGGCATTGCATAACCCGAAGGGCATGCGTTTGAAGTCAAAGGTACCGAAAGGACATGTGAATGTAGTCTTCCCTTGATCCTCTAGGGAGACCTCAATTTGATTGTACCCCGAGTACCCATCTAAGAAACAGTAGAAGGCATGACCTTCCACTATCTCAAGGACTTGGTCAATGAATGGTAAGGGGAAATGGTCCTTCTTGGTGAATGAGTTTAGTTTCCTATAGTCAATGCAGACCCTCCATCCACTACTCACCCTTGTTGGAAGAATCTCTCCATCCTCATTGGTTATCATTGTGATTCCAGCCTTTTTTGGAACCACTTGAATTGGGCTCACCCATTCACTCTCAGCTATGGGATATATGATACCAGCTTTCAACAATTTCAGAAGTTCTTTCCTTACTACCTCCATGAGATTACGATTGAGTCGCCGTTGAGGTTGATGACATGACTTTGAATCAGATTCCAAAACAATCCTATGAGTCCCAATAAGTGGGCTAATCCCAGGAATATCAGAAAGGGTCCAACCAATGGCTTTCTTATGCTTCCTAAGGACATCTAGAAGCATCCTCTCATGATTGGCTTCAAGAGAAGAAGAAATTACAATAGGATGTGTTTGATTTTTCCCTAGGAAGGCATACTTTATTGCAGTAGGAAGTTCCATCATTTCAAGATCAGGTTGGTTCATAATTTCAGCAGAAGATTGGGGCATTGGATAAAGATCAATTTCTTTTTTTAGAGGTTCAGATAGGATTGATTCCTCACATGTAGAAGTTTCAGCTACTAGATTGGATTGATCAGATTTAGGGAAGGAATTTAGAGGGGCCTCTATGAAATTGGTTTCTTGAAAGGTTTCACTGATTGTTGGACCTAAGATTTCATCATAAGAGCAATTTGAAAATGATTCAATCCAAGGAGATAAACTTCCTTCATATGAACAAAGGAAATCAATCTCATTCTGACTTAAACATTCATAAAATATTCCTTGATGTTCCATGGATTCATTATCAATGCTTCCTATCATGTTTACTTCATGAATGTCCTCGTCATCCCCTATTTGTGAGCTTTCATTATAGATGTTCAAGTCTAGACTCATGTTCCCAATGGTGATGGTCATGTTCCCATTTCGGACTCGGATAACAGAGTTGATTGTTTCAAGGAAAGGACGACCAAGGATGACTGGGGTTTGTTCCTTATTTCCTAAATTTGGATGGTTTTCAAGGACAATGAAATCAGTAGGGTATATGAAGTTTTCAACCTTTACCAGAACGTCCTTTAAAATCCCCTTTGGAACCCTAATGCTACGATCAACAAGATGAAGTGTGACAGATGTGGGTTGGAGTTCTTCTAGGCTTAACTGGAAGTACACAGCATATGGGATGAGATTGACACTAGCACCTAGGTCACACAAGGCCTTGACAACTTTACTTTCTCCTAGTTCAACATTGATGTAAGGGAAACCTGGGTCTTTCAACTTAGGAGGAATGGTCCCCTGAATGGTGGTACTCACATTAGTAGCCAAAAGGACTTGGTTTTTATGTGAATTTTTTTTAAAAGTGCACAAGTCCTTATGGTACTTTGAGTAGGAAGGTATAGTTTGGATTTCATCGAGAAGGGGTATGTTCAACTTGACTTGTGAAAATATTTTCCTCAATTTTTCATTCATTTCAGGCTTGGGTTTCCCCCTCATGCGTTGAGGAAATGGTGCAGGTTGTGGGGTTGTTTGTTGAAGAGTTGTTTCCTTCACATTGATATCAGTTTCCTTAGTTTTATCTTTTGGTTCATTTGAATTTTCATCCAAGTTTGAATCTTCGGGTGGGTTCTGAATTAGTTGTCCAGGTTTCTCAATGGATTTCCCACTTCTTAAAACAGTCACAACCTTTAGTTGTTCATGAGTTGTTTGAGCATAACTTGACTCTCCCCTTGAAGTTGAGGATGGCACCGCCTGAGTAGGCATGGGTACCTTTCCAGTTTTGATGGTTTGAAGTTCTTGTTTTAGGGAAGATACTTCTGAGTTCATCCTCTCCATTTGTTTGCACAGTTGTTCTAGTAGGCTTTGTGGAACAGTTTGGGTTGGTGCTTGAGTATATTGGTTTATCCCAGGGGGATATTTTGGAGGTGGGATGGTTTGTTGAAAATGGACTGGTGGCTGTTGGTATTGGATAGGTTGGGTTTGGAACTGGTTATGGGTTTGGTAGTTCTGATGGGGGTAAGGATTTTGTCCCTGTGGTTGGCTAGGTTGTTGGTTATCTTTCCAGCAGAAGCCTGGGTGGTCGTTATACCTTGGGTTGAAGGTGTTTTGGTATTGAGGCTTTTGAAAGTTCAAAGCATTTACTTCCGCTGGGGGTCCTCCTAAGAGAACATCCTTGATGGATGGAATGGTTGGGAAGTTGTCTGTCTTATGGTCATGTTTTTCACAAATTGTGCAAACAGGGTCAACAGTTTGGATTTCATGGACTTTCCTAAGGTCTATCTCTTCAACCTTCCTAGAGAGTGCTGCGAGTTTAGCCCTAAGGATTTCCTCTTCTCTAAGTGTATGAATTCTAGTAGTTCTTTGTGGCTTTTCAGAATAAGGTGAAGTTCCCCATGTTTGGTTTTGTTTAGAAAGGCTTTCTAGATACTCGTAAGCATCATTTGGGGCTTTGTTTTTAAAGGTTCCATTACACATCATGTCAATGAATTGTTTGTTCCCCGGACCCAACCCTTCATAGAAAATTCTCACTTGTTCAGGAATAGAAAAACCATGGTGTGGAACCATGTTTAGAGTGTCTTTGAACCTCTCCCATGTTTCATAGAATGACTCTCCCTCTTTTTCAAAATAGTTTTGGATACTCTTTTTAAGTGCAATTGTTTTGTGGCGGGGAAAGTATTTTTTGTAGAATTCTCTTTGTAGTTGGTACCAAGAGTTGATGGATGATGGTCTCAAATTGTTTAGCCAATTTTTAGCTTGATCCTTTAAAGAAAAAGGAAATATCCTCATCTTAGCTGATTCTAGTTGATGTGTGGGACAAATGGTTTCTACAATGTCATTGAACTCCTTAATGTGGAGGTATGGCATCTCGGACTCCATTCCATGGAATGTGGGAAGGTGGTTTAGGACATGTGGTTTAAATATGTAGTTTTCATCTCCTAGGGAATTGTGTCTAATGAATGAGGGGGCATTGGTCCAGGAAGGTGTGAGGTAGTCATTCATGGTTTGATCAATTGCATTCCCCAAGTTTGGGGCTGCCTCATTTGGGTTTCCATTTTGGTTCCCACCCGGGTTTATGAGTTGGTTTCTTTGAAGACCTTCCATTTAAATTGGCTCAATTTTGGACTCTAAAGTATTAGGAATATTATGATCTAATGGAATGAGTTCCCTTGGTGTACTTGACTCCCCAACCCCAGGACTATCCACCCTAACTAGACGGTTTGATTGATCGCGGGTGTAGGCGGACATGCGCTAAAAGAAAAAAAACGAGAAAGGGACAAGATAAGAGAATTTGGATGAGAAAAGAAGAAATGGGGGAGAATAGAATATGTGTTTAGATGACTTAATCGGGTCCCCGACAATGGTTCCAAAATTTGATTCTTGCTCAAATTTACCCAAGAGAAGAAGGTAAGACGATCCTTGTAGTTTAGATTGGGTTATCGAATCCACAGAGACCTAAGAAGAAACCTGTAGACATGTACATTCTATGGACTGTTTTCGGCTATGAAGTGGCCAACATGGAATTATTTTGGATGGGTTTTAAAGATATCTAATTGATTTAAGTGAATTTAATTTAAATGGATGAGTTGATCCTAGGTTATCGCTTGGGGTGGATTGGACGTATTTCCTTTTTAATGATTTCAATTTCTTAAATTTGAGATGGGTTCATTTAAGGAGATAAAACAACATCATCACTTACTGGTTTAATGCCTACACCCTTTAATACTAATCACATATACACTTGAAGGATCAATGTTTTGAGCACTTCAAGGTAAAGGTTCGTATTAGTACTTGAAGTGTGTGGCCTTAAATTCAACAAGGACGATGGAGTTTAAAAATCATCAAATAAAAATCCCAATTAAAGAAGTGATTATACATTAATTAGGTGATAAATAACATACAATCCAGCCCCTTGCTACTCCATTGGATCAACCCATAAGTGGGTTATCCCTCCATTGATCCCATGGTTTCAATGGAAGCGGAAAATAGACTCATGAGGGAGGAAATGGAGAAGTAAAGAAAACAACAAAAATAAAATGATCACTCCACCGTTGTGTGAATAATTTCACAAGGGTTGGTGTGAATAAATTCACACCTTGATCCAACGGTATCAAAGTGATATGAAGAACAATAGAATAAGAGTATAATAAGAACTTTTATTAAGAAACTAAAGTGAATTGAACAACTTACATGTGAAAGACAAATTTGAGGCAACAAAAATGCACCATAACATTACAATTGAACAAAGCATCCAATATCCTCAACTACTTCACCACCACTTCCTTAAATAGGAATTTTGGGAGCCTTGGATCGATCCTCAAACAGTAAAAAGCATCTCAATTAATTTTGGTAGGCCATAGGTGGTGGAAAGCTTGTGGAATTTAAATTTTTCCACATTTGACCCGAGGTGGCAGCCAACTTTCCTTTACCGAACATACGCGTCTGGAATACCTTCTAGACAGCCGAATCAGAGTGTTCCATATAAGAAGAAAATGGATCCACAGATTTCTTCTAACCGGATGTAAAATTTGGGCCCATTTATAGTTATGGATTCCGAGATATGATAAAATTAGTGGACTGTTTTTCTGGGCCGCAGAATCTGGCCCAGAATTGTATCTCTAACTTGGGTCGCCTCAATGACCACCATGGAGGATGAATTAGCATTATCTCTTGAAGAGTGATTTATTTCTTTACATTTATTCTAGAATCCCACGAAATTTGGGATTAATTGGGCCTGTATGTTGGTCCCCACAGCCTCATCAGCGGGATGATGTCCAATCTGCCTTCTCCAGAATTGCTTTCTTTCATTTCCAAATATCTCCATCATCCTCCATGAATTATCCACTGATAACTGAATCAAACATGTTCATATTTAAGTGTATATCAATTTCCAAAAATTTCAAATTAAAATATGTATAATTATATTCCTTAAAATCAGATGAATCATTGGGTACTTTAAATGATGTTCAAAAATGTACCACATAATAGTGCATTTTTAAGAAGGTATTACAATCATAATGTGAAATGATGTTCAATGTGTAAAATGCACTAAAATGGTGTTTATGAATAATAAAGAACATGAATATTATATATATTAACAATTAATATTAGCCTCATTTAGGGGCTAATCAGCTACATTGAGCCTTGAAGAGCAGGATGTGACACATCAGACAATCTTGTTTAACTATGGTTTGTTTGATGACTATATCAAGTAAGTAATTTGGATATTTATATTTTATCTCATACTATGTCACTTCACATATAACTTATACTTTTATAATCATTTTATGTAGGTAACATAAACAAATTATAAGTAGTTTTCATCGATATTTTCATTTGAGAAGGAGAGAGGATTTCCATAGAAAAGAGTTTCTATATTGGTTGAAATAAAAGGTATTAACATTAATTTAAATAACTTAATATATATATTAATTTAATTGTATTATTCATATATATTTTAGGTATTGAGTTTACCAATTGAATCTATTTCTCAAAAATTAATAGCGTTGGATTTTGGTCCCCATTCATTGGTTTGTGAATGAAAATCTTTAATAATCAATGGGTATAAATTTGTTACAACTAATCGAGTAGTGAAAATAAGAACACAACAAGATGGAATTATGTTAACCTCTACAACATACTGTTACACTAGTGCATAAGATAGTTATCCTCGATATGAAAATGTATCTTATTATAGGATTATTGAGAAAATATTATTATTGGATTACTACTCTCATGGTCAAGTCACTATGATGAAATGTAAATGGTTTGATTCAATTACACAACATGGTAAATTTTTTGATGATTGTAGATTTATAGTTATTGACATGAGTTAATTATTAGCTACCAATAGACCATAAATTTTGAAATCAATGGAAAAACAAGCGTTTTATATGAAATATCACCTGATACCTAATTGCGATGTCATTAATGAAGTAATACCAAGAAATATTTTTCATGATGTTGGGGAAGAAATTAACACCATTGACACCCCATTGACACTGACCAAAATATTTCATTTGATGAATCAAATTTTCTTATCGTGAGGATTGATGTTGAACCTGAAGTAGTGGGGGGTAATATATTAAAGAAACCATATATGTTCATAATTTAATTAGTTTACCTTGACATGGATTTCTTAGGTTGGTATTACCATAATTACTTTATTTTAGTTTCAGTTTGGAATGATATGTTTATTTTAGTATTGTTTGGTTTTATTGTATTTAATTAGATTTATTTTAATTCAGAAAATTGGTTTTAAAAAAGGTTTTTAAAAAATTCATAACTTTGTTTTAAATTATTTTTACTAAAACATGTTATGAAATATTTTATGACTTATTTTACTTCTAAGTTGTATGCATGATTTTTAAAAATTATTTCTAAGAAATGTACATTTAATTCTTATGAAGATTTTGAAAAATATTAAAGAACTTCAAAGGAAGTGATTATTTGATGTTGAATAGTAGATGCGTGAGCGTGGGTTTCCTCCTCTGGTTCCCTTAGTGAGTATAATAATTGTAATATTTTTCTTCTTCATTTCATATGATGTATTCCTCATATTCTATATCAAATTTTTAGGGGCTTTTAGTTGCACTAGAGTTGAATCCACCTCATCCTACTAGCATGGGTTCGACCGGGAATGCTCCTAGACCTAGATGGAGCACTAGTCATACAAGTTCCCACCCTAACCCACTAGAGGACACCCCATCTACCATAATAGACAACCCATATATCACCCATTTTCATCCTCCACTTGAGCCTCCAAGTATGTTCCTACCCATGCCTCCATCATCATCTCATTTAGCCTCTTCTTCCCAAACCATTCCGACACTGCCTCCAGGGTTGTTTACATCTTTATGATATCTATATCCTTTGATGTATCCCCAACCCTACAACCCTTATACTTCCCTCAGAGTCTATTGAGTAGTGTGAATCTGGTTTTTTACGATAATTGTTTCAAATTATATCACATCATTTTTGTCCTATTATAAAATGACTTAATTCTTCCTGCCCCCTTTTATCTTATTCAGTGAGATATTCTAGTAGGCGATGTGGGAACACCCGTATGTGGGAAGTTTGGAATCGCTAAACATAAATATTGGTGGAACACAATGAAGAAAATTAGACGATAGGCAAACTTTCTAGGTAGTGTAGAAACTTTGTGTCTAATTTATCCAAGTACCACAATATAATTTTGTTAGAAACAATTTCATAGAGACATATCGATAATGACGTCACGAACCAAGCATGGGTGGAGATATGGGTAATAAAATTTGTTAAAGTTATATCTTTATTATTGTTGTGTTTACATGAATTAACATATTGTTTGCAACATCAGTTTAACTTTTCTGATGATGAAGTTACTAAGGTTGAAAGGTTGAGGGATCTTGGGGAGTTCTGGTGATCATATAAGCATGAGTTATCTATCAGTTGGAGGAGTAGAGTCAGTTTTGATTTAGAGGGTGTACCCATATTCCCTGAATATCCAATGACACAATATCAAAAAATGATCGAATATTGTAAGTATAATGAGTTTAATGTATTCCCAATATTTAATGGTTTGCATACAAAATTTAATTCCTATTAATTTTATTGAATTTTTATTTTTTGGAAGCATCTGGAAAAACAAAAAGAACAAATATTCAATGACATATTTTCACGTATTGGGGTGAATTACAATTCCCAATCATTATAAGTGCCATGTACTTTAATTTAAATTAAAATAACATCTTGATTTATATTGTTACTTAGTTAACTTTGCATCCCCAATGGCCAATTGTCCATTAGGCCTATAGGAAAATTTTCCATTAGTCCTATAGGCCAATCGACCATTAATCCTAATGGAAAATTGGCCTATAGACCTAATAAAAAATTGGCCTATAGGCCTAATGGCCAATTTCCCTATAAGTCTAATGGAAAATTATCCTATAGGACTAATGGACAACTAATGGGCCAATTGGCCATTAGGCCTATAGTCCAACTATCCATTAGGCCAATTGGCCTATAGGCCCAATAGAATAATGGATAATTATCCTATTGGCCTAATGGACAATTGGCCTATATTCCTAATGGCCAATTGGCCTATAGGTATAATGAAAAATTAGCCTATAGGTCTAATGACCAATTAAACTATTGGCCTATAGGCCTAATGGCCAATTGGACTATATGGATAATGGAAAATTGGCCTATAGGCATAATGGACAATTGAACTATAGGCATAATGGCCAATTGGCCTATAGGCCTAATGGATAATTACCCTATAGGCCTATAGGCCAATTAGCCATATAATGAATAATATGAAGTTAATATTATGATTTTTTTCATTCATTTAAAATTTATTTCCTATTATTATTATTCAAGATTATAAAATATTAACATTGTGAATATGTTTATACTAATCAATGTCATTTGTAGCAAGATGTATTGGGCATTAGAGGTCATGTACCTCGAGAAAAATTGTTTTGCTCGAATATGAAGAAAAAGGATGGAAGTGAAGTAAATTCACAAAAACTAGAAAAGATTGTAGGTTTTTTATTTATATTTCAAATATTTATATTAAATTCATAATTAAATATCTTGTTTATATTTTCAATAGTCTTCCCCATAGGCCCTCAATGATAAATAAGTTGAAAATTTTGGGCCAAATGATCATTTAAGTTAGGTATTAGGTGATGAGCACTATGTATTGATACTCATCAGGATACGCTCAAACCTCTCATACCACTAAGCCACAAATTTCTTGTGCATAAGCAGCTGAGGCCCAAAAATAGCTTTACAAGAGCATAGAAAGAAGTAAAAAGATCACTGAACACTTTTTGAAAGCTATTTCAGTTATAATTCAATCACTTCTATCTGAGGATTATACTAATGTTGACTCATATATGAAATCCATGTACTCTTTAAATGATGGTGCAAGTGATTCCAATGAGGGTCCTTGTGGCAGTAAAGCTGATGGTGGTGGCGATGATGATGCTGCTCTAGATGATATTGTTGGTGATGAGGATGTTACTGATGCTAATTAGGCTGAGGATGTTGGTGATGGGGGAGATGTTGATCCCCTCCATTTTTGACTTAGTAGTAAAGATACACATGGATGTTGTTTATTGACTTATATTTTTTGGTTGTATGGATTATATGTATCTTATAGTATTTTAAATGGTTTGAAATGTAGCTGGTTGAATGCTAAATATAAAATATTTTTATTGAATTGAATGTATACTATGTTTATTTTATTTATAAGTTCAAGGGGGTTGGAAGATATGTTGGTGATTCCAAATGGAGACAACTACTTATAGCCACAGGTTGGAGAACCATGGGTATATATATAGTTATGGGAAAATATATATATATATAGTTCACAAAACCATGGGTATTATGAAATCCTCTTAGGCTATACTAACACTTCCTAATTCCATGCTTCCTAAAACTACGGGTATAGGCTATACCCATAGTTTTAGGGGATATGCGCTAGGTTTTAATGTAACACTCGAGATTTATATGAGAAATATTTTATTTTTATGTTATATACATCATCAAAGGAATATTTCACTACACACAACACTATCTTGGCTTGCTTTACACGCAATCACGACTTTCCTCGATAGCTTGCATTGTACACAATACCGAGTTTCACTAAACAACGATATGCTATTAAAATATTATTATAACTTGCTGTTATGAATAGTAATACCCACTTTTTGAAATTTTATAAATTTTATCATTCAAAATGGACTTCATTTTTGGATTAGGAATATCGAAATTAGCCTAGGGTGAAATTTTGGTATTTTTCTGAAAACTTTCAATTTTTGATGAATAGTGAAAACACTGGGTTACTATTTAAAAACCAACTTTTTATTTAAATAATTATTTATTTTATTTAATTTTATTTTAGGTCAAAATTGATACATAATACCTATATAAGTTCAAATTAATTCATTGGAGTCATTTTATAATAATTTTAGATATATAAAATTTTTATTGAACTTTTCACCGTCTTTTACCCACCTCCTAGGAGAATTTACAAATATACATAAAACTAAATTTTACCGCTTCTGTGAGTGGAATTTTGAAAATCTGAGAGACAGGGTTAATATCAAGGAGTAAAATGTGGTTCAATGAGATGAAAATAATTTTTGGTGAATAATAACTTTTTACTTTTATTTACCATGATTAAAAGTAAATAGGGTAATTAAGGGTAAAAATGATATTATTATTACCCTAACACATGTAATAATTCCATTAGATAAGTTTAATTCGAACAAAAAAAACCTTAGGAATAAAATATGACCATTTAGGTCCACTTGGATTAGATTAGGACATTTAATATTATTTTATTTAAAGAATAGTTAAAATAGTTAAAATCAAAGTTTAATAACTAAAACATTTTTTAATATAGGATTATACATAAGATAATTTAGAATATAAATATTAATTAGAAATATAAAAATATTTCCTACATAATGGTATTTTATTTATAATTTTTAGACATTAAATAAATTAATTTATTTATGACACAATGATGCTGCTGTAATTTACTTATTAATGAAATATTAACATAATTGATATTATAAATACCCAAATAAATATAATTTGAGCATGTTAGTATTTATTTAATTAAATTTTTTCAAACTAATCATGCTGTTATGATTTTCAAAAAAATCAAGTACCAAATAGTTTCAAAATTGACATAAAATAGTTTAAAAAAAAATATATTATATTATTAATTGTTGTTTTATTCCTAAAAATCTAAGGTTCGGCCAAATGACTTAGATAAGGTTGTATATATTAATAATAAACAACTTGGGGTTCGTTTGGATTCTTATAGTAAGTTTAATAACCATATAGTGTAAGAAAACTAGAAGACACGGTAAAAGTTAAATTATTTAACTTAGAGTTAAATAAAAATGATAAGGATAAAATAGTAACCTAAACTTGTACAAATTCTATTTGATAATAGGATTTCGAACTATACCCACCTTATATTCTAAATAAATCAATTTGTATCTATTAAAAACCAAATATGACTTTATAATAAAATAATATTTTTAGTTTTCCAAAGGTGCCCCTCTCCTCCCTTATAAAAGGGCACCTCCTCCCTCTCCTCCTCACACCACTTTGAGCCATCAAGATCAAACAAACCCTACCAATTTATCTTCTACACTTACCTATAAACATCCTATAGGTCTTTATCTTCTTCAAATACCAACCCTAGTGCCCTAAGAGGAGGTTAAGAAGAGGTGCGTCAAAGAAGAGGTAATATCCATTACCGATTCTTTCCAATTTCTTTCTTCTTCAACTTATTCTTCTTTAGTTGTTTCATTATGAAGTAATAACATCCTTATCACTCATATACTTATATGTTATTATAAATATGAAACAAACCTAACTCACCTTCTATCTATCCTATGGAAAATGAAATCACCGCGCGTGCGTACTTACGGAATACCGTCTCCACGCCATGATGTAATCTGTTTTCCACCACCACCTTACTTGGATGGGTATAATGGTGTAAATAATAATTATATATGATTATTTTAAGGTTATATTGATTCTGAAATAGTATACACACACTTCAATACAATTCCACGATCATGGGAACGATATCATCGCTCCTGCGTACGTACGGAATACCGTCTCTACGATGTGATACGACTCATTCTACATGATATTCATTGCATAATGATTATATAAATGAATTTAATGAATAAATATGATATATATTAAACAAATAATATTCTAGAAATGAGGTATATATAACCTAAAAAGAAGAATAATAATTTATTTGACAGAACACACATAAGAACAAAAAGAAATAAACACCCAAATAACAAGTAGCAATGAAATATTACTAATAAGAAGCTAAGAATATGACCATATATGATATCATAAAAATTATTAAAATCATGTAATAATTCAATAACATTATTTAAATCATTATACATGAGGTTCGGACACATAAAAATCGGACCTAAGGTAAAGAAAAATCTCGCAATCTCATTTTTATCCGAGATTGTTTATACTTCAGGATATACTGGGGAATATTTATCATCCACATCCATGTTTCCTCAATATGTAATATTATTTATATCCTTTTAAAATTTTTTAAATCCAATTTTACCCATTGGAGAGTTTTTAGTAAAATATACGAAAGGAATCTTTTGTCGTTTTTAGTATAAGGTAATTTTTTGACTTTTCCGGCCAAAGTATGAGAAGAATGTTTTTTTAACTTATACGGCATGAATGGATTTTTAGAACATTATTTCCATGAATCTTAATTTACAAGTTTTCAAGTTTATTTTTAATCAACTTATTTTAGTTTAAAATTGTATGACATGTTAGGAAAGGAAAAATGTTTTTGAAGTAGAAAGGATATTTTCCTCAAGAATGGAGTTCAAGCAATTTATCAAAATTATTTTCCATCTAAGATAATATAGGGTTCTGTTTCTATCCCTATTTTTACATTGATTTGATTATGTTATGATGGAATTATTTTTATGAAGTCCTTTTATCTTATATGATTTATGTTATGATGGTATGATGTTTAAGAATCCCATTTTTATTACATGGGTTATGCTATGATGTATGATTTATGATCTTGTGGCACACATAGGAATGGTATCATTATGATATGGGTGGGACCTATATCTCCCTCCAATGCATTGGGTAAAGATTTTATATCTCATGAGATAAAAATGGTTGGAACGACAAGTTAAACCGGTTCAGTGATACAGGACTGAAACGAAGAGTGAACTCGGTTCAGAAATGGACTTTGTCCGCTAAGATAGCCTTGGCAATGAGTCTTGACTACTAAGAATTGATTCTCTATGATTATGTGTGTATGACACAAATTTTCATGTCTTATGTTATTATTATTGGGATTACATTTCACTACTATGATTTATCCCATGTTATGAAATTATGATCTCTTTTGCAGGTTAAGATTTCAAAAATGTTATGTTCTTATGAATATGTTGTGATTGATATTTCTTTTGTTTACCCTTACTGAGCTTTTGAGCTCACCCTTTTGTATGTTTTCTTTCCCTAGGTCAGGAAGAAGGTTATTAAGTAAGATATTCCAAAAAGGGACTCTAGATATGATAAAATAAAAGGGATACAATGTAGATGATTTATGAACCAGTTGTTTATGTTTCCCAGTTTCTAAAGACACTATACCTATATGGTCCTTTCATGGTTTTGTTATATGTTGTAATAAGTGTGCTTCAATTTTGAAGTATTAAAAATGTATGTAAAGTATGGGTTGTTATATTTAAACCATGGGTATAGTCTACGTTTTTAGTAGTTAATAAGATCTCATTTTCTTAGTTTTGGTGACAAGACATGAGTTTAAAAGTAAAATGACACTTTTATATTGAAAAAAAAACTTCGAGTCATACCGAAAAAGATGTTGGGGAGGGGAAACTCTAGCGAAGTTTGGTTGGTCCTTTAGGACATTAATTTGGAATTGAACCTCTAGGAATTTGGTTCATGTATTGTTTCTTGTTCCACTAGGCCTACTAGTCATGTAAGGGTTCCCCCTTAACCCTTAAAAGTTGGACTATCCAAAAATCAATAAAAAATATAAGTCCTTCGAGATTTCAAAGTACTGATACTGATAACATAGTGTGTAATATTGACATACGATCAATTATTATTTTCCGAAAATAAATTTTGGATTGTTTTAATAATTTTTGAAAATAATCTGAGACCATTTTCTCAGTTTTGTCTAGTGACATTCTTTTAAACTAAAATGACACTTTTATATTAATAACACGCATTTTGAGTTATACTTACCACATTAGGTGTCAGATTGACATGTGGTTTATTAATATATTCCAAAAATTAATTACGGATCATTGTCCTAATGTTTGAAAACAATATGAGATCATTTTCTCAAATTTTTCCATGCGATTCATTTTAAATTAAAATGAATCTTTTATATTAAAAACATATATTTCAAGTAATAATGACCACATTATTTTTCGAATTGGTGTGTGGTCAATTTATAAATATGAAAAATGAATTATGGATCATTTTATTATTGTTTTAAAAGAATAGGAGCTTGTTTTCATGGGTTTGTCTATGTGAGGCTCGTTTTGAACTAAAATGGAACTTTTATTTTGAAAACACGTTTGTAGAGTCATACCAACCACATCAGGAGTCAGATTGATGTGTGGTCGATTTATATACATCAAAAAAGAAATATGGATTGCTGTCCTAAATCTTGAAAATCATATGAGATTTTTTATTTGGTTTTGGCTATGTGATACACATTTTGAATATAAATAACACTTCTTTATTAAAAATGCACATTTTGACTCATACTGTTCACACAATGAGTCATATTGATGTATGGTTGATTTCTATATTTTAGAAATGACTTGTGTAATAAAGTATAAAGTCAATACAATCATGTTTTATAGGTTTTTAATGAGTGAAACACATTTTTAAATAAAATTTCATTTTTAAACTTAAAACATGAACTTTGAGTCATACTGGTCACATCGTGTATCTGATTTATGTGAGGCTGATTCCTACACATCAAAAAATACTTATAGATGATTTTTATAAAGTATCAAAATAATCTATTTTTCTTTCATGGTTTTGAGCATGTGATGTTTGTTTTGAAATAATGTGTAAATTTAAACTAAAAACATACACTTTAAGTCATACCAGTACACTGTGTATTGGATTGAGGTGTGACTAATTACTACAAATCAAAAATTAATTATGAATTATTTTCCTAAAGTATAAAAATACTATGAATGTGTTTGATTGGATTTGAGTATGTAACACTTTTTTTTGAACTAAAAGGTCAATTTTATATTAAAATCATAAACTTCCGGTCATACTGGGCATACCGTGCATCATATTGGGACAAGGTTGATTATTTCACATCACACCATGTCTTTTCATTATGAAATTCCTTCAACATTTGGGATTATCTTACAAGATTTCTATTTGATAACCTGAAATTTTGAATTCATTTCAAGATAAAAAGAAAAGTGCATCATCATGAGTGCATCATCCTTGTCGAGTGAATTATCATAGTTTATGAGTGCATCATCATTATTAAAGAAAAATAAATTATAGGAGAACTCATTTCTTCATGATCACTATGAAGATTAAAAAAATAAGTATTAGATAAAAATGATAAGAAATTAACTAAAAAAATTCTATAAAATGAAGATAAAATTAATTAAATAAGCAATAGAAAGTCACCTCTTCACGATGTCTGTATAAATTATGACACCATGTATTCTTCCCATTCATTTCTAAATGAATAAATTTCCTTTATTGTACTTCTCCTTGAGAAACAGATCAAGAATAATATATAAGAATTACGATACTAGTGCTTCACCTCCCAGATGTATCTCTAAGGTCATATCCCATACTAGATCACAAACATAATAGGTAATCACCTAAATTTGATCCAGGAAAACATTATAACACCATGTACTCCACCCACTAATCTCTAAAAAATTTACTTCTTCTTTTAAGTATATTTATTATTGGAAATCGTGGTAGTAGTGAGAAAATATAGATAAAAATGATTTAAAAATATTTTCAATGAAATTGTAATTACCTTTGAAAATTAACTATTTAGGGATGCTAGTATTTTGATGCTATATGATATATTTAATAAATTTTCAAATATAATATCTATAATCACTGCTATTATCTTACTTCAAAAACTGCATAAACATTGACCAAAATGAGTAAATTGTCTGGATTTTTTTTGATAGTTAAATATTTTTATATATAAATTAATCTATTTCCATTTGAATAAATATTTAGGCTTCATATGTTCAGTCACTGAACTCAAACCAGGATTTATCCTATATTTATAGATCACTATATCATAACAAAATTCTCTTTAAAACACAATCTCAATCATATAATTTGATGTTTATCTGTAAAATGTTGATTGTAGTGCATAACACATTCACAATACATATCATGTGTGTCTGACCTAAGTTACCCAAGTCTACCTTAATCAAAATCCCTTTTACTATTCACTTTTATTCTACAAATTATGCAATCATAGACATAGGAGTCAATTATAGACATAGGAGTCATTTTACTATTCATTTTTATTCTACACAATTTACCCTTAATTGAAATCCCTTCGTTGATTTCTCATCACTATTATCCTATTTTCAATTTTCTTTTTTCATTATCCCCAAATATAGTCGACCTAAGTTACCTTTACTTATTTCCATGTTTATAATTACATCATTTGAAATGTAATCATCACTTATTTATGCATTCATGTGTTTATATTCTTCCATAAGTAACATATTTCTATATTTCACTTATTTCCATGTTCATAATTTCATAATTTTAGAAATAGTTATCAATATTAATAATTTGAATATAATTTTTTAAATTTTCAAATTATACTAATGTGAAAATCCAGAATTTTAGACAATAAATACAGTTATAAAATAAATAAACAAATATATTTATTTTGTTTTTTCCTTACAAAATTCAATGTGGATAAATATTAAATCATACAGGGAATTTTATTTTTAAATAAGTTTTAGAAATTAAATAAATTAAAATCATCCTATGCTTTGTTATATCATTTTTTTCATCACATGAAATCCACTTATGGGTGTTTCCAAATTACTTACAACATAATTTCCCCTATGGTAATTTTCCATTTCAATTACAACATAACCACCCTTAAAGGAATTTTCATATCAACTAAAATATAATATCCCTTAAGGTAATTTTCATATCAATTACAACATGTCTTCCCATATGGGAATTTCCATTCAAAACCATGTAATTTTTAAACCCACATCATATTTCATAACATGGGACTTACCATTTACCAATTCATTTATACATCTTAAATTCCAAATCCATTTATAATATCTCTGGTTTTGAAATTCCATTTCACAACCATTGATTAAATTCAGTATTTTCTTTTCACCATTTTAGCATTATTCCCTTTACATATTCCATTTTTATTTTCAAAATACAGGCTTCCCACTTTCAATCGAATTCCCAAGTCACACCCACTTCCTATGTGCTTTCCTAGGGAGTCCCTATCTAAGGCTCTAATCACAAAAAAGTTAATTTAATAAGGATAAAAATAATTTTAAATCATTTCAATTAAAATATGGTCATTGTTTTGAAATTCGACTTGAACACACACCTGAAGCAGTTGGAAAATTAAGAAATACTTAAAGGGAATACCTACCTCAAGGTTAGAGAATCCCACTAATCCGATACCAACTGTCGGTTCGGCCTGAATCAAGAGAATACAAGAAACTAGGAAAATTCCTTCAAAATATGACATATTAGTTAAACCAAGCAAAACTATACTGAAAAATGAATGAAACCCAAAATAGAGGGAAAATGATAGGCAGAATCACTATGGGCTATTGATTGCAAGTGACGATGCTTGATTCAACCATGAAATGATGGAGATTCATACATGGGATGAAGGGGGGAATGAGGGAGCTGTGTAGGGATAAGGCCTCAAATGGGAGGAGAAAAACAGGATAAACACTTGAGAGGGAGGAGGGATAATTTCATAAATTTACCATTTTTAAAGGGATGCACAGTTTTTCTACACAGTTTTCCAAACTACGTGTCAATTGTGCAAACCTCGCCATTTGGGACACACCACCTCACACAATTTTCAAAAATGTATAACATCCCTCTACAATTTTCTGTAGAAGTTGCACGGTCTATTAGATCCTCTTGCATGATTTAATCAAATTGTGTGTCTATATAAATCATCCCACATGGTGGGGGTTCATGCTTATCACTAATCTTTTTCTAACCTGTAACTCATATTGTTTCCCCTGAAACTGAAACTCCAAACCCTTGATCCCCCAAGACTTATCTGAGCACTCAAGGTACCTCTATATCCTCAAACCACATAAAAAACATCCCCTTAAGACATTACAACTCTTATAATTTAGTTCCAAATATCCAATCAATGATTGAACAATCTAGTTATTCATAAAAATTTAAATTCTGACTAGAATTTTAAATCTGTACAGACTAAATTATTTAAAAATTAAAAATATCATTAAATACAAGAACTCATGCATATATTTATATTTAAAAATATTGATATATATATATATATATTATTTATTATATATAATTTTAATTAATGTTAAAGTATATTTTTAGTTATATGTATGTATGTATGTTTAAATTATCATTAATTAAATTGTGGGTGACTCTTTGGTGGGTTTTTATAATTCAACACAAGTGTGGTTGGGGCCTACGACATCAGGTGTGTGTGGTGGTGTACGTGGACCTCTGATTTACGTCAGATGGGTTGGTGATTGGAGGCTTGTGCCAGTAGGTGAGGGTGGTGGTGACTTTAGTGGTGTTGGTAATAGGAGGATTACGCCAATTGGTGTAACTGACAGTGCAGGTAGACCTCCACTTGATGTTGACGGGTGACAGTGATGATAGGCTGAAGACAGGTGTGGGCGACGATGTAGAGAGACCACTGTTTAACTAAAGGGGTGGGGTTAGGCATGAACTAGAGGACTGACATGAAGGGGTGGGCCATGATTAGTGAATTGATATAGGATGTCCCCTACAGGCCAGACCACATGGGCATACGAGTCATGTATTGGGGGCCTTTAGGGAAACTTAAAAGTATATGGGGTTAATAGACCTATATAATATATAAATATAGTACCTATACTGGGTTTTCTTATATGGAGAATGGGGGGTGGGGGTGAGGGGGGGGGGGGGGTAATGACACACCTAGTATAAGGGTGGATGGGTTGTGTGAGTGTTTTTGGTTGTATTGCACCCCTTATAATATAATTTGTATTATTAATATAATTTTTTAAATATTTATATTTATATAATACCATTAATTACATAACTATTTAGGGATATATATAATTATATTTAAAAATATCATCACCATATCTTTACTATATGCAGAACATAAGAATTTTCCTAAAAAAACTTGGTAAGATTATTGAGTGACGATTGGTCTTAAGATGATTGACCATTGTATGATTAAAATTTAATATTGAAATTATTTTTTTATGTGGTTATATAATTTTTAATAATTTCATTTTCTTTTTTCATTGATGAACTGTGTGCCATACCGCTCTCTAAAAATGTAAGGAACTGCATGTCCACAGTAAAATATTATATTTCCCAAAACCCCAGAACTCCTCACTTACATGTGAGTAATATTGCAATAAAAGGAGGCTCCATAGTAGGAATTGATGCTCAATATTGGATTTTTACACCATGATTGAATGGAGATTGATAGTTATTGAAATCTGATTCAATGGAGGCTCCATAATTCCCCCCAAGTTTTGGTTGGTTTATGAATTAATTATTAAATAATACATAAAAAAAATTCTCAAGATAAATTCACTAGGATTTAAAAATATTAATATATATATACATATTATTTATTATATATAATTTTTCATGGAGTTACAATATATTATAAGTTATATATAAAATTATTATCATTATCATTAATTAAATGTAAAAAATTTCTCATTTCTTATTCAAATCATTATATGTATGCATATATATTATTAATATGAAAATGTTAAAATTTATATTTAAATAATATAATTAATTGATTAACTTTATAGTAATATATATAGTTATATTTAAAAATATTATAGCTATATATTTACTGTACATAAAAAATAAGAATTGTCCCAAAAAATGGTAAGATTATTGAGTAATGACTAATCTTGATATGATCGACCTATGTATGATTAAAATTTTATATTGTAATCATTTTTATGTGGTTATATAATTTTTAATAATTTAATTTCCATTTTTCATTGATGACCCATGTTTCATCCCACACTCTAAGAATTTAAGGATCTACATGTCCATGGTAAAATTTTATGCATCCCAAACCCCTAGAACCTCACACTTGCATGTGAGCATTATTATAACAAAAAAAAGGATCTAAAGTAGGTGTTGATGTTTGAGGTTGGATTTTTACACCATAACTAAAATGATATTGGTAGTTGTTGAATTTTAATATAATAGAGGATCCAATAGTTCTTCCCTAAGTTTTTGTTGGTTTATCAATTAATGAAAAACCTATCCATAGAAAAATCCTCAAGATCAAGTTTTCATTATTTAATCAAAACTAATTAAAAAGTGATAAGTATTTGATGATGCAATATATATTTATATATAAAATTTTATTAAATTTTATTTCTAGGTAATCATGTCTGTATCTATATACTTCAATGGTGAAACAAATTATAATGATAATGGTCTTAACTATATTTTTCCACCGACTAGACTAGCTAATCTTCAGGAATGTGAGACACTAGAAGAATTTCATAGGAAGCTTCATATTCACTTAAAGAAAAGGGTTATTAAAATAATTATTCCAATATTATAACACTGTATTCAACATGATGATCACCTATAGAATAATGAGTATCCTATTCTTGATAACGGGGATTCAGTGGAAGCATCATTGTTGTTAAGGAAATAGTGTCGTAATGGTTTAATGGAGTTATATATGGATATTTATATTATTGATGAGATGCAACATACTACTACAGAACCTTTTCATGGAAGATATATTGAATTCAATCCTTTACAACATTATCATTCAATGCATTCTCATATGACTCCAACAATAAAAACTAATTATAAAGAATATGATTAGAATAGGGGTAGAACTTTTTGAGACATTCCCATTCATACTCATGATTTAGTGAATGTGACTTTACCTAATGAAGAAGACTCCGATGATGAAATGAGAGATTATATAGGCAAGGATGTTGAAAATAAACATTCTATGGTTCCTTTGATATATAATAAAGAACCAATGAGTGGTAACCATCCTCCATTATTGACTTCCTTAGTAGTGATAATTCCAGATGCATAATAGTTTATTGGGGTGTCATTACACTAAGTATGAAATTATCATACCTTATAGGTAACACATTTGTGTCAACTGATTACACCTTATATATTGGAAAAGAGTTTGAAAATAAAAGTTCATTGAAAAATGTTTTCAATAAATACTATATAGAGTGACATTTTTCATTTGTAGTTAATGAGTCCAAGAAGGGAAAATACCTAATTTTGTGTGATAAATATGTGAAAAATTAAAATTCCTTATGTGGGAAATATATGATAACTTTTTTCATGTTAAAAGATAACGATGTTGGAAGGCCCATATACTTGTGTACACCCATGTTTTCCACAAGGCCATTCTACACTATATGAGGAGTTTATATCGATTATTATTGTTGAGATAATATAAAAATGTTACAATTTTCCTATGTCCCTTTTCCTAGAACAAACACACAAGTTTTTTAGATATAGGATATCCTACAACAAAGATTGTAATGAAAAAAAGGCAATTGTAAAAGTCTATTACAATTGGGATGAATCATATATAGTTTTCCCATATCTAATGGGTTTTTTGCCTCTCAAAAATCAATTCATTTATCATCTGGTAACTGTTGAGTATATATCCTTGGATAATCTGGCTGATCAAATAAAGTTGAATCTCCATAGGTTATTTTGGTCATTTAGGTCGTGTATTGGAGTTGGTTCCCCAGAACCAACTTCTATGCACTTTATGATTACCTATATTCATTTTTTTGAATATTAATATAAAGTTCTTATCACATTATGATTATTCTTGTGCATGACATAGTATGTGATAATGTCCTATGGGTAACTGTAACACTAAAAGGTCATATTAGTTTCCTAATATGATGAGAACTTATAAGTACCATGAGAATATTCACAAATATATATTCTATAGTCAGAATATATCATTTTAGGAGACACAAATGATACAATATATAAATGGAGGAGGCTCATAGGACTTTGAAATATTTTTTCATGGTGCATGCCCTTGGTAATTTCCAGTGAAAGAGATTATGAGAACTTGACCCACTAATATAAAATCCTTATTTATATGTGTCATTGGATGTTACTATCTACGGACATGAGTAATGATCCTTAAAATTTAATATTATTATTAATGGAAGTCATAAGTCATTTACTTTGATGTAATTAGAAAAAATGTGATGTTATATATTTAAGGGAAGTATGGTATGTTGGATATTTCATGAGTGATATTACATTAATGAATAATGTGAGAAAGGATTTTTCTATTTTTTTTCAAGAAAAATAGTTGATATCTCTAGCCCTTTTAAGATAATGGAAGTTCCTAATTAATTCCATGGATATGAAATTATATTGGAGAGTTAATTTTTAAAATCTAAAATAAAGAGAAATCTAGCATAAAGGTTAATGACACCAATATGCAATTTGTTTCATTAGAGATATTAAGATAAATGAATTATATTACACAATGTAAGTTCTTAGGAGACTATATGTCATTATGACATTAACTTCTTTAACTATGGGAGCCTTTACATGTTTCTAGATGATATCCTTGGTTATTAGGTAGTGCATCATAATGCCACTGATAAAGGGGCCTAAAGGGTTATATATTAAGTTTATTCAATACCTCAGTTAAATTTTATTTGAATTTAGTATGTTGAATAAATAATCTTCCAATACATTGTTTAATAACAATTTATGTTGTGTTTTTCTCAAATATTCAATCACTAGTTATTCTATATAATATATATGTGTGTTTAATATTTAATAAATATTTTTTCACCAGGTAATTATTTATTTAATGATATGAATACATAATATTTTTTTATTATGGTTTATTTTCAAGGTAACAATATGTATTTATTTGGCCACACAAATATTTAATAAATATTTATCCTTTATTTTGGTTACTATAATATTTATGTATTAATTAGAAAATAATATTGTGATTTTTTAATTAAATAAATATCCATTATTCAATTGCTGATAACTATTGTGGAGGGTGGCAGACCAAGTTT
Source organism: Viscum album (assembly GCA_963277665.1). Taxonomy (NCBI): domain Eukaryota; kingdom Viridiplantae; phylum Streptophyta; class Magnoliopsida; order Santalales; family Viscaceae; genus Viscum; species Viscum album. The sequence continues at coordinate 227,171,553 of OY728125.1, forward strand.
CAAGTTTGGTGAGAAAAGGTTATATTAAATATTATTCAAATAAATATTAATTTATTTATTATAGGAAATTTTATTTATTTATCTATAATTTTAGTTCTTGTCATGTAAATTATAATAATTATTTTACTATTTGGACATGGGGTTCATTAGGGATGGAGAAAATAATAAGGGACCTTGTAAAATTATTATTTTCTACCCTTAACTCCATTTAAAATTGATTATAACATTTTCTAAATTGATGCCACATTCCAATCATAATGAAAAATGAGTTCTATATAGGAATCTCTCAATCCCTAAAGAAATACCCCCTTAGAATGCTTAAAAAAATGTAGAACAATTCTCATCCTCTATAAGAGTGAATCCTTCTCATCTTGAAGGATTCTGTTGTGATCAACAATGATCACCACAATCATAAATTATATTAGTGCCAGCACTTGGAGGATTCTACAGTGAGGATCAAAGGTTCTTAGAATACACGTGGATCATTGTTAGAGGGAATCTATCCCTGATTTCTCTATAGAAATGATGATATGAAAAAATATCTTTATCCAATAATCAACAATGGAGAAATATTTCAACAAAAGGTAATTACTTAATTAAAAAAATTAATTATAAATTGTATGTGAAATGATCCTCACTTCTTGATTTTGGGTTTCTTTCAATTAATCACCATTTTAATTCTATTGGTCATGGTACTCCTCATCATGTACATCACATATTATTCATTGATTATGACAAAAATTTGAGATAGAAATGCCCAATAGGTAATCTTTTTTCCCCAAGAACTATCAAATTATATTAGATTAGACACATAATAATTTAGAATTATTTATTATCCATTGATCGATTATACATAATTGTTGTTAGTTTTTTATTTTATTTTATTTTTTCTTTAATCCATAGTTCAATAATATGTTTTCAATATATTAACCTATCTTGTTCAAGTTTAATGTGATCTTAAAAATATTAAGAACAGATAAAGAATGATCAAATATTCCATAAGGAGGTGCTGAAGATTCTAGCCGGTAAACATGGATACACGACATGTGGATAAATGTATACATAATGTATCAATTTTCACTACACCTAGATGTGTTATAGGATACATGACACACCAAGTAGTAAATAACATGTGGTGCATTTAATGAACACCATATGTTGACCTGGATAAACTAGAACATAGTTTGCAGTATTATACAGGGTATATCTAGCGTACACATTATGTAGTCCACATAGTTTTGGGGTAAAATTCACAAAGAAAATGTGGTCTAATACGCATCACATGATGCATGTGACTGGTAGATTTAAAAATTAATGAGTAAATGACATGTAGCTGGGATAAATTCTATGTGACTCAATCTCCCCATGTTTGAAGAACACTCCGAGTTGGTTGGTTGGTTTCATGGACACATAAAAAAGAGAACACATAGTGTGTAGCTCGTTAATAAACACCGTGTATCCTGGCCAAGATACATTCTTAGTACCTAAGTGTATTTCCTAGATACATGATAAGTAAAAAACATGGTGTGTAGTCTGTAATTACATGCCGTGTTATCACCCAATAATAAACAGAATTAAATTACAGAATAAATAATGAATCACAGTAATAAAAACAAAGTTACATTGTTAGCAGCTGGTGTATTGAATGTGTAATAAAGGCTTTTCAGAATTAATAAATTCTTAATTAAATTACATGTAATTATCTATATATGATGGTCAGACCATTTATTTTCCGTGTTATAATAAATGATACACATCTCTAAGAGACTTCAGATGTTCATTAATATAAATTAATTAATTAATCAACCAATCAATTAATTGAATTAATTCAAACATTTTTTTATCTTAATAATAAAGAATAAATTAAAGTGAATGATAGCTATTGTACTTTTAATTTTTGTCATATATATGGATGATCATGAGCTTTGACTAGCCTATATATGTGATTGGTTTGTTAAATTTATTATTATTGCATGATTTTTATAATATTTTATTAAATTATAGAATGTAATGTGATTCATTCCACTCCTCTCACTAGGTAAGATCATGCGTGTTTGTGGCTTCTTTTATGTAAACCCCATTTAATCAATCCTTTAGTTCCTATCACCTATGCATGTGTGAATATTATATAATGGATGGAGATCCCAAGTGAGTGGAGATAGTTCATGTTTGGATCCATGGTGAAACCAATTCAAGAGGTACACATGATCATGGGTGGAATGATGCAACTTGAACCAGAAATGGTTCCAGGAGTTTATTGTCTATGTTCAAGGGTTGGTTTATCATCCTCTATATAAACCTACCATTAGAAAATATCTTGGTCATACAACTTTAATTATTTTATTTCTATAGGTTTTATGGCTAATTATTTATGAATGCTTAATCATTAAATAAATTAATTAATAACCATTCAAGATAGAATTAAAATAAAAAATTATAATATGTGTAAAATTTATATAAATATGGTTAATCATTTAAGTAAAATCCACTTAATATTAATAATCATGTAATAAGATAAAATGGGTAGATTACACATAAAGATAAAAAATCCCTTAAATTAAATATTAATCTAGTATAACCTACCATTACCTGATTTAAAATAGAACAAATAGATCATAATTTTTGATCCACCACCACTAGGACACTACCATTTAATGGGGAGTTCTAAAGAAGGTTTTTTGTTGACTTAACCAATTTTACATCAAGAGGAGTAGCCTTCACTAAACTCGGTATAAATTTGATGGAAAAGTGTAGAGGAAATTTGAACATAGAAATTCAGAATCAGTGAGTATAGTCAATGGATCAAGATATTGCGAGTTAATGTAGTTGGAAAGTTACATCCACATAAATACCTTCAAATAACTAACTAATCCCTCTATTATGTTATGAAAATGGGCATAAGGATTCTAGCCACTAGAATATCCATGTGATAGAATATTCCAAAACCAATGTTGAGGGCAATTGGGTTTTGATAAAATGGTTTGAGATTAATAAAATTAATATTTATTATCTAAATTATTAATCTAGATAAATTATTAAAAAAATCCTCTTATTTATTATATAAATGGAAAACCACATTACTTTGACTATATCACTGTGGTTTATACTAGAGAAGGATAAACTTCTCCCCGTCTTGAATTTCCAGGAATGGTATAGGTGATTGCATGTTATTCTAAACCATTAATGAAAATTATATGTTCTAGAAAACATTATTATTAAATTCTAAGAGAAGAGGCTAGTGAGGGAGAACTCTCTATCAATGAAACCTTTGGATGATTCCACAAATTTGTAGTGTTTCATGTATTCATCCATCTACAATGATATTTTAAAGCAACATGAGGATATGGATGTGTATGAAATCATGTTTCACATTCAATATCTTTATCAAGATAAGGTGATATGAGAGAGATATGATATATTCAATTCACTATTTATGTGAAATATTAGAGATTTGATGCTAGTCGTGACTCATATAGTCAAGATGGGTGGCTATATAGAGCGCATACACATCTTAGGATGTAAGATCCCTAACGATATGTGCACATATCTCATTCTATACTCACTTCATAAGATATTATCTAGTTTATTTATTATAATATACAAAATAGTGATAAGTATCTCTTGAAACTCCTTAAATTAATTCACCATGTTGATAAGGACATGATATGTGAATAACATATGATACTTATGGTAAATAAAAGGAAGAATAAGTAAAAGGGTCTAAAGAATCATTCCAAGTATAAGGCGCATAAGCATCATCCTGATAAGAAAAGTAATATCCAAATATAGAAAATGGAAAGGAAGATATTACATTTTTCAGGTAGTGATTTGGTCCACTTGAAGAAGAAATGCACCCAGTTAAAAAAATGAGAAGCTTTAGGTGCATTTGTTATCAAGTGAAATCTTTCTATATCTGCACATTAATTATTAGATACAGCTTATGGTGCTCACATCAATAGTAAAATTAAGGAACCAAATATATTTTGAAATATTTCCAAAGGATATATGGATTTACTTGTCACTAATTATGCGAGGCTAGCTTCTCCAACCATTAGAGACTACCACCTTATGTTCCAAATTGAGATGGTCTTGGTATTAAATGATTTTTAGTTTTTACCAACTCCTACTAAGAAAATAATTTCAATATCCTTCAAAGATAAAAATGGTTTTATTTTCAATTTTGGAAATAAATTTTTTCTCTTTTATAAATGCAACATATGTTATTTCATAGGGCATTTAAATAATAGTATTTATTTATTAAATTATGAAAACCATGTATTGGAAATTGATAATGAATCAAATTCACTTAACACATTCCACACCCAATTGCAGAATCGCTATCATGGTTATGTAAATGAGAAGTGTTTAAAAAATCCCAATCAATATGGTTACTTATAATCTTTTTAGATAAAACCACTTGACATGTGACACACTTGTTTATAAGGAAAAATAACCAAGTCACCATTTGGTGGAGAACATTAAAGTTCTATAGAGATTCTAGAATTGGTACACATTGATGTGTGTAGACATTTTGAAGTAGATTCTAGAGGTGATTATTTTCATTTAATTAATTTTACTGATGAATTGAGTAGATATGTATATGTACACTTGAGGAGGTGTAAGTACAAATCTTATGATAAATTCAATGTGTTTAAGAATGAAGTATAAAATAAACTATGAAAGAAGATAATGATGATTCAATCTGATTGAGGTGGCGAGTATCATAACCAAGAGTTCATCTACTTTCTTTGAGAGTATAGGATTTTATCTCAAATCACTCCATATTATATACCATAGTAGAATTATATAAGTAAAAGGAGGAACCATACCTTTCTTTACATAGCGAGGTCAATGATGAGTCATCCAGATCTTCCATTATCTTTCTGGGGATATGCATTACAAAATTCAACATACACACTAAATCTGGTACCAAATAATTTGGAAAAAGAAATACCATATGAGTTAATGTATGGAAGGAAATCCCTATTTTCAAATTTACATGCATGGGGATGTGAGAAATTTTTTAATTCCACCCCTAACAACAAACTAGTACCCCAAGACACAAAGTGAATCTTTATAAGGTATCTTAAGGAGACAAGGGGTAGTATCTATATAAACCATCAGACAAGAAGGTAATCATTACAAGATATTCCATATTTATTGAGAGGGAGCACATCCTCAAGAAGGATAGTGGGATAAATATTGACTTTGATGAAGTTGATGCTCAAGATTCACAATAGTTGGTATATGAAAATTTTTTATAGGTCCCTGTATAATAAGTTATTCTTGTAACACCAGTACTACATAGGATCACCAAAGAGGTTAGAAAACCATAAATATGTGGGTTTTTAGTCATTAAAGATAATAACTCATTATTTTTTTACAATAATGACCATCCTTTTTTATAAGGAGGTATTAGATAGCTAAGAACATACAAAATGGTAATAATCCATGAATTCTAAAATGGATTCCTTATATCAGAAGAAAGTATTGGTTTTGGTTAATCTACCAATTGATATAAAATGCATTGGGTGAAAATGGGTTTTCAAGAGAAAACTTGACATATAAGGTAAAGTAAATACCTATAAATTAAAGTTAGTGCCTAAAGGGTTTAAAAAACACCAATAAATTGACTACAATGAAACCCTTTCTCCAATTTCTATATTTAAATTCATCAAAATCCTACTTGCAATAGAATATTTTTATGACTCAGAGATTTGGAGAAATAATTTCAAAACAACATTCCTTAATGGAAACCTTCATGAAGATATCTATATGACACAATCTAAAGGGTTTGGGACTCCAAGAAATGCTAATAATATTTGAAAGTTGTATAGATCTATTTATGGATTGAACCATGTATCTAGGTTATGAAATATTCAGTATGATGAATCCATAAAATATTTTATTTTCATAAATAATGAATTTGATCCATGTGTTTACAAGTTGTTTAATAGAAGTGTGGTCATATTCCTAGTAGTATATATTAAATACATATTTCTTTTTCTAAATGATATATATGTATTACATACAATTAAATACTGGTAAACTGGTGTTTCTCTATGAAGGAATTAGGTGAAATAGTGTATATCCTTGGAATCAAGATCAATCATGATAGATCCAAAAGTCTTATTGGATTGATACAAAGAACATACATTGACCAAATACTAAATAAATTTAATATGGAACAATCTAAGAGAGGATCAGTTCTAGTTTCCCTTGGGACACACCTCTCTAAGAAAATGTATCCTTGGAAATAATAAGAGAGAGATAGAGAGAGAGTGAATAAGATCCCATACTATTTTAATATAGGATCTATCCTATTTTCCATGTTACATTCTCGGATTTATGTTTTCTATGCATTGAGCATAGTAGGTAGATATGAAACTGATCCTAGTGAATAAAATTTATCATCTCTTAACAATATCCTTAAGTATATGAGGTTAACTAAGGATATGTTCTTGGTATATGGAGGAGATGAGGATCTATTCATTAAAGGATATACTGATCCTAGTTTCCAAGCAAATCAAAATGATCTGAAGTTGTAGTCAGGATATGTATTCAGTATCAATAGGGGAGGTGTGATCTGGAAGAGTACAATGTAGCCAATTTTCACTGATTCTGTAGTAGAATATGAGAATATTACATCTTTTGATATAGCCAAAGAAGTAGTTTAGATATGAAACTTTGTTCTTGATTTGGTGTCTATTAGTAAAGGCGTTATCACATTATATTGTGATAATACTAAAATGGTGGTTTTCAAAAAGGATACAAGGTCACATCAAAGGAGAAAGAACATAATCTAGAAGTGTCACCTCTTGAGGGGTTTTCCCATAGGGTTGAAGTCTCTATGAGTATAATTTCCATGGAATAAAATTTGGAAGACCCTTCGACTAAATCCTTATCTTAGAAGAAGCATGGGTATCAAGTGTGTGCTAACAGAATGAAGGTTATTATCTATTGGATCTAGTGTAATTGGGAGTCTATTAGAGTTGGTACCCTAGAAACAACTTCTAGATACTTTATGAATTCCTATATTCATTGTTTTTAATATTAATATAAATTTATTATCATATTATGTTTGTTCTTCTATGTGACATAGTATGTGATTTTGTCCAAAGAGTAACTCTCATACTAAAAGGTCATAACAGTTCCCTACAATGATGGGATCTTAGATATACTATGACCTTATTCATCATACTCAATTTAAAATTTTATTTTTGAAATCACTTTTGAGGGAAAGTGAGAAAACCAAAAAGATTACATGTCATACTAAGTTCAAAACTCATAAGAAATTACCAAACTATTCTAGAAAATCTTTAAAAAATTTGAATTAATCACCTAAAGGGATTGAACCGCATGGGTAATTTGTTTCCGTACAGGCGAATTAGATTAGAAATTTATATGTGTCTCAAACTTTACTAACTACTAGTGTGTTGTATAGTAGAAGTCCGGGGTCGATCCCATGAGGATGACGCTATTCTATAGGGAGAAGAAATCTGGTCTTGAATCCTTTATAGGAGTCCTTACTAGTTTGACTAATGTTTGAGAGGTTTCTAACAATTCTTGGGTTTTACTTCAGTTGATTAAAGAGGGGTCGGGATGAAATCTGAGTATCTAGGTAAAGGTGATCCTAATTATAATCTTGGAAAGGTCCTAACTACTTAGTCTGCGAAGCAAGTGGTAGTTGTTAGTTAACCTTGGTCCAGTATTCTAGTTCTACCTAGGATGTAACTATTCCATAGTCAGTAGGCTAGTTAGAGTCCTAGATGTATTAAGTTAAGATTCTATTGCAGAAAGTTCCCTAAGCTAATGGTCATATTCGTAGTTCCCTCAAATTAGGATAGGGTCGTTTGTTTGAATGTCTGATGGTCACAATATAGTCGCAAAAATGGGATTTGAAAGTTGGTTTATATCCTAATTACTAATCTAATTAGGTTTTCCGTGTTTAGAACTAGAGGTCTAATTAATCATGTAGATACATCAAATCTTGATCCCTAGCCCTGATGCGTTTAGCTACTCATGATGGCAATTAAAGCAATAAAAAGGATAAAATAAATCATAATAACAATGCTAATGTAATTAAATTTAATAAACATGTGATGATATGAAATAAATATGCAAGAATAATTTAAATAAAACCTTACTTGAAAGGAATGAAATGGAAATGAAAGAGCGTGGGAATTGAAGGCGTTGAAGAAAATGAATCCACGACTCTTTGATTGAAAATGTAAAGGAATCACAAAGGAATAAAGTGTTTTAAGAAGGAAAAGATAAGGAAATTATTAAGGGAGTCTAAAAGGGAGAGAGATCTAATACCAACATGCTCCAATGTGCTGCTGAGCTGCTCCTTATATAGGCAGAAATGGTCACGACGTGTACTTTATCGTCACATCGTGAACCCTTAATCCACGTTACTTCAACTAGGATCTCTAGCGTGGCATGCAGATCTTATGTGGATTAATGAAATTTGACCATGGTCACATTGTGTACATATGATTCACAACGTGTACCCCATGTCCAACTGGATTTTTACATTGAATCCTCGTGGCTTTCTCAGCTTCTGGTTTGACTTGAGTCACGACGTATAGGAGGGATTCACGGCGTAAACTTGAAATTTCTCCGGTCTTGATGCAGGCTATGATCATCAAGTATATGACGTGACCTTGGCCATCATGACGTGTACTTGGACATTTTTGTAGCTTTTCTACATTTCTTCTTTGGAATCTTGTGAAGCCCTATTTCCTACAATATTGGACATCTACCATGTGTATTATCCAGTAAATGAATGAAAAAACAAAGGAAAAGTGACACCAAAATATATATAACATTTAGGATTATCAAACCCTCCAACACTTGAATCCTTGCTTGTCATCAAGAAAAATATCTCAATAAAGATTTCAAAAATGATAAGCAAATTTTAAATTAAGAAATGTACGTTATGTCCAGGAAATTAAATTATGTGTAAGTATAAAAGTAGTCAAGTTAAAGTTTTAATCCTTCCTAGTAAATTAGTCATGCCTCATAGTTTGGATTTTCAAAATAAATTCTAATATTTTAATCATAATCTTTTAACTATTTCTTAATTGATACGCCCAGTTGTAATTTACCTCCTCATGATTTTTTCTCATCACTCAGGGTAAAATGTAAGTAAGGTATGCTCGTACCCTGAGTTCATGTTCCTAACCATAGGCTTGCACTGGTTCTATCATCTCCACTATGTAAACACAAGTATAAAAATAATCTTAAGTACTTTTAGCAACAAGGTTCTGATGACACTGACGCTGTAGGTAGGTTGGTAAAATGTGAAAATCAGGCTCTAAAAAGAGGGTAAGCTCTAAAGTACAATGCAGATTTAACAAGATAAGTGTGAAAAAATTCCTCCATTTGGAGATTCAGGTCCATACTCCATCAGCTTAGGTTGGATCCATATGTATAGCAAGTATGTAGATAAATAAATGATTTTGTTCCTTTCCTTTTTTTTTTGCATTTTTATTTTTCAAAAGTTATTCCTAGGATAGATCTCACATCCATCACTTAAACACATATGATCCTTCGAGGGATTCATCAGTATGAAAAAGTGGTGATTTTTAACCCTCCTAGTACAAAACTCATATCAATTTTTTTCTTTTCTTCTAAATTTTGTAAAGGAACATAACACAAATGAGAAACAATAAAAAGGTATATAGATCACAACCTAGTAGTCAGGTGGGTTCACCATACATATATGAAAGTAAAAGCATCCCATGCTGTCTGAATGCCTCCCCCTAACTTGTTCAAAAATCATCTTCAAGCATTGTACAAGGAGAAGTGTAGGAAGGGAAATAGGCTTGAAAAAACTTTTCTTCTAACAAGTCATTCATGGAAACTATGGGATAAATAAAGGATAAATGTTAGGTGTGTCTCAAGTATAAATGGCTATAAAATGATGCCTCAATCATTTTAAAATTACACTTGTTTAGTCATCATTTTGATAAGATCTCAGTGTAATTTCTAGTAGGTTTACATGTCCTAGGTATCTCTCAAGAAATATACTCAGAAAATAAAATGAGATTTAAAGCTTAGAATCCTCTTGGGTAATGAGAATAAAATAAAATTGGAAATTACAAAGGGAATAAATCCCAAATAGAGATTCAATTAATGATAATTTTAAAGATTTTAAATTTTAATTAAACTTCTAAACTCATCAATCATTTCAAAATTCTAAGTAGGGGTAAAACATGGTTTTTAAAATTTTTATTTTTAACTTTATCTTTAATTTACATAGACATAATGGTTTTAAAATTTTCATCATGCTTATCAATTTGAAAAATGTCTCCTAGAATATTGAGAAGAGGCAAAAATCAAGTGTATCACTAGTGAAATCATGAGAAACTCCCCACACTTAAAAGGAGACAATGTCACCACTATCCATGAAATAATGGGTGGGAGTGGTGATGAAGTGATTTTTTATGATTGAATTGTCATGGTAGTGATGGAAGAATTTAAAAAGATGGAATTGAGAGCTCTCTGAGTTGAAGTGGTATGAAATGGGGGTGTCTGAGCTGTATTAAAGTCAAAGTTTTATGCACATGAAATTTTTTTTAGTAGAAAAATCCTGCACTATAGAACAAATGTTAATTCATAGGTTTAAACATTTGAATAGCTAAAAAACAGGCATGTGTAAAAATAAGTAATAACGACAACTATTTTATTTATGGAATGAAAGTTTGTATAAATTACTACAATGAAACACTAAAAAATACAAGACTCAAACAAAACTCATAAATAACTATGGGTTGCCTCCCATAAAGTGCTTATTTTAAAGTTGAGATCTTGACTTCATTAGAGCATAGTTGAACATGAGGTTGAGGACATAGACCTCATGGAATGGTTCTTGAAAAAAATTCAACTGTTGACCATTCAATTTGAATGGTGGCTCTCCATGTTGTTGAATTTCAATTTCTCCATACAGAAAAACTTGGATAACATCATAAGGACCAGACCATCTTGATTTCATCTTTCATGGGAAAAGTTTCAATCTTGAGTTTAATAGTAGAACCTTATTCCTTGGGATGAAGGTGCGTCTTACAACACATTGGTCGTGCCATTTTTTTTGTTTTTTTGTAAATTCTTGCATTCTCATAAGCATCTTTCCTTAATTCTTCCAATGCGGTTAATTGAAATAACCACTTCTTTACAGCCTTATCTAAATCTAAATTCAGTTTTTTATGGCCCAAAATGATCAGTGATCTAGCTCCACTGGAAGATGAAATGTTTTTCCATAAACTAGTCGAAATGGGGTGGTGCTGATGGGTTCTTTATAAGACATTATATATTCCCATAATGCATTGTCCAACTTCTGAATCCAATCATTTCTGCTTGTATTGACTATTTTTTCTAGGATCTCCTTTACCTCCCTATTTGACAGTTTGACTTTCCCACTCATTTGTGGGTGATCGGGGGTTCCAGTATTGTAAAGGATCCCATATCTTTGAAGAATTTTTCTCAATAGTTGATTGGAGAAATGTATTCCATGATCACTAATGAGAAGTCATGGAAATCCCAAATGTGAAAACACATTTATCCGTAGGAAATTTATTACTACGTTGGCAGTTTCATGAGCCGTTGCTTCGGATTTGACCCATTTAGATACACAGTCTACTAAAACCAAAATGTATTTCTTACCATGTGATGTGGGGAATAGTACCATTATCGAAAACTTCAACTTCCAACATGGGGTTCTGTGGAATATCATTTCTTTTACTAATATTCCCTCTCCTTTCGTATCTATCATAGTGGTTGAAGAATCTCCTGGAGTCTTGATGCAATGAGGGCCAGAAAAATCCACTTTGTAGGATTTTAGCCACAATACGTTTAGGTACATGACGTCCACCAGTTGGTGATTTGTGGCACATTTAGATTACATTCCATGCCTCTTCTTCTGGAATGAAATGTCTTGAAAGGCCATCAGCATAGATCTTGAAAAGTAGAGGTTTATCCCAAATGTAGTGCTTGGAATATGAAAACAACCTTTTCCACTACTGATAAGATAACTCTTGAGTGAGGAATACCATTTCAATAAAATTGGCTATGTCGAAGAACTAGGGATGGGTATTTATGTTAAATAAGGTCTCATTAAGAAAATCTACCTCAATATCAACCTTATTGTCTTTTATAATGGTAAGAGGTAGTCTGGAGAGGTGGTCTGCAATGAAATTTTCTCTTCCCTTTGTATCTTTGATTATTATGTCGAATAATTATTGCAAAATAATCAAATGTATCAACCTTGGTTTTTCATCTTTCTTGGTCATCAAGTATCGAAGGTTATCATGATCGGTATGAACAAAAAATTTTGATAGAACAAGGTAGGAATGGAATTTTTCAAAGGAATGCACTATGACTAGGATTATAGAGACCCTAGCCTTTTACATATAACATTACTTGATTTTAAGCATAATTATACATCAGAGTACAAGCCAAGGATCGTGAAGTCTAGTGTCTTTAAAGACTAGGTACATAAAACATAAAACATGGGGCTAAAAAAACACTTCTTTATTTAATCTCCATGAAAATATCCTAATTTCCCTTGAGCCCTTACATCTGTATAGGGTACCCTAGGGAACACATGAAAAAATGGATGAGATAAAAATCCCATTAAGGGAATGAAAATAAGAATAAAGATTAATCACATTAGTTAGGTGGCATGACATAATGATATCAAAAGCATGGAACATATGAAATCATAATATATAAACATGGGATCATATAAACATGGAATGATATAAATGTAGAAGAACCATAAAACATGTCTTTAGTATGATTCAAGGCTAACCCCCAATCCTATTTCCCATAATAGTACGGGTTGAGGCTAACCGCCAATCGTGTTTCCCATAGTAGTATGGGTCAAGGCTAACTGCCAATCCTGTTTCCCATAGTAGTACGGGTTAAGGCTAACTGCCAATCCCGTTTCAAATCGCATCTCACAAGACTTAAATTTACCCAATTAATTGGATCACTATCTGGGAACACCCATCTCAACATTTCTATGAATATTATTGACACATAAATAGTCATACATAATCAACCATACATAAACATAAGGGTACCCATGGAAAGAATTGGGTACCACAATCATGACATAATGTATAACCAATGGGAGTATCATGAAAGTGTCAATGAAAGAAAGGGATTAGATCATAAACATATGTTTATAAGGTAAAATAGGAATATAACATGGTAAGTTATGTCAAACATAAGTTACAACATATAAGAAATGTATTTGAGAAACATTAGCATTAAAACATTTTTGTGCGGTTTTAAGTAAAATACTATAGAGCTTTTAAAATAGAAAAGAGGAAAATATTTTATATAAAACCAGAATTGAACCAAGAAGTTTTTAACAATAAAAAGAATGATTTTATTAAAAAAATGGTGAATTAAAACAGAGGATAAAGTGTACTTGAAATTGAGTAAAAATTTGGGAAGTTCCCTTAAAACAGGTTTGCTTATCGGAAAGTTCTAAGGAGGGAATATTTTAAAAACATGTATATCCCCAAAATAGAGTGATGAAAGGGTATTAATAAATTAATTTTTTAAAACTAAACATAATTTATAATATCTACAAAAACAGATAAGATAACTCCATTTTTATATAAATAAAGATAAGGCAACCTGAAAGAACAAAGAAGGTTCAGGTAGAATTGGTTACGGTTTATCAGCATGGTGTCGGGTGTACCTAAGAGGGATTAATGAGAGAGAAAAAGGGGTTTATAATCACTTATAAATCATCATGGAAGTATGGGGGAGGTGCGTAATCATACCCCATCATTAGGGATTAAACATAAAATGGCATAGCACAGAGGAAATCTTGATTAAGAGTGAAATAGAGAGGATCCTTTTACTTAAATCCGATGGTGTTCTCCACTTATTATTAATGACCTGAATAAAAAAATTAGGCTTATTAATTAATAATTTAAAAACCTATTATATATGTAAAATATTTATTATATCCTTTTTAAGTTCATTCAAGACCATTTTGATTGGTTAAAAGGTTCAATTTCATTATTCGGGTCCGGTTTCTTGCTTGGTTTTTAAAGGCCGGTTCACTTATATTCATGTTCGGATAAACATGTAAGATGAAAGTGGTTGTATAGAATTTAATTTTTATGTTATTATTGAACATACATGAGATTAAATGGTTATAAAAATTCATTCAGTTATTGGGATTGAAGATGAGTTATTATATAAAACCTTAGAGATAACCGTTTTGGTTAATCAGTGGGTTTGATTACACTGAACATGTTTTTCTTTATAACATAATACCATTTGTACAAAAGGATTACAGAACTTTAACTAGGATATATTAAATATATAATAAGTTGGTTCAACCATAACACAAATAGTTTCATGACCAGAATTAAAGATGATGATAGAAATTGATAAACCATTGTCCTTGAATGTGTTAAATTTACACATCTCAAACGGTGTTTTCATTTCTTAAAAAAAATATGGGGAAAGGAGAGATGATAATGAAATATACTATTATCATAAAAAAATTCCAGTACATGTATGTTACTAGAGTTATCATAATATTTTGGTGAAGGGAGGTGAGGAAAGCAACAAGAAAAGAAAAGAACTTAAAAGAAATAAAAGGATTTGAAAGAGGAATTTACCTCTTGAGTTTATCTCCTTTGGGAACCTATTAAAGGGAGAGGTTTTGGTATTTTGAAGAAAATAGGGGATATTGTACATGGGGGAGAAGATTGGGGAGAGATTTTGGCAGAATATTGGCACGTAACAAGTCTTGAGAGGAGTAGAGAGAAGAGGGAGTGAGGGGGGGTTTTATATTTGAGGGGAGGGGGGTTTTCATAATATTTCAATCATTAATTTATTATTTCTTCACAGGATAAGAAATATTAAGTATTAAATGAACAAGAAAATAAATTAATGCATGTGATTTTGAACCAATGACCATTTACATCATCCATGACTCAAGCATGATGTAGAAATTCAGGTTTTATCATTTATTGTGAATTATCAGATTTTACTATTCATAAAAAATTTAAGTATTTTAAAAAAATACTAAAAATTCATCCTAACCATTTTATGAAGTGTACAATCAAAAAATGAAATCAATTTTTCAAAAATAAATTTCTAAATATTATTAATTTAATATTTAATTACAATCATAATTTATTATTAAAAAACCAGTTTTAAAACATTCATTTACTTATTCTAAAATATAGGTACATCAAAATTTCACTTGAATATTATTTTTATACTATCACAGGTAAGGTTACTATTCATTAGGGTATATCACTATTCTTAAGGGTATGTTACTATTCATAAGGGTAGGTTACTATTAACCAAAAGTTATGTTTTTCTTATCAGACTCCAAATAACTTACTGATCACAATCATCTATGTCAGATTTTTTAAATTGAAAACACAGGAGTGAAATACTTATTTTTAAAGGTCACATAGCACTTAGTAGTTCATTATGTTGTGTTTTCATGTGATTTTATGAAATATTTATAATAAAGTAATTTCCATTGAAAAACATTGGGTCGTTACATTTTTCCCCCCTTAATAAAATTTTCCCTCAAAATTTCATTTTACATTCTTGGCAAAAAATAGATGTGGGTACTTTTCCTTCATTGTCTCCTCCAGTTCCCATGTTGCCGCTTCATACTTATGGTTTCTCCAATAAACCTTGACCAGGTGAGTAGTCTTGTTATGTATAACTTTATTTCTATGATCCAAGATCTTCACTAGCTGGTCCTCATAAGAAATATCATCCTCCAACTATACCACCTCTGAAGAGAGTGTATGTGAATGGTCTCATATGTACTTCCTTAAGAGGGATACATGAAAGACATCATGTACATTGGACATGGTAGGTGGAAGTGCTAGTCGATAGGCCACAACCCCAACATGATCAAGTGTCTCGAAGGGGCCAATATACCTGGGACTTACCATTCCTTTCTTATCAAATATCCTAACCTTATTCCGTAGAGATATGCGTAGAAATACCATGTATCCAACTTTGAACTCAAGGTCTCATCGACGATTGTATGAATAACTCTTCTATCGACTTTGGGATGCCTTGATGTGCTGCTGAATGGTTTTCACCTTCTTCACCTTTTCTTCAACCATTTCAAGTCCCAGCAGTTTACGCTCACTAACTTCTTCCCAATACGCCAGTGTTCTACACCTTTTCCCATAAAGGGCTTCATATGGTGCAATTTGGATGCTCGAGTGGAAACTGTTGTTTTAGGAGAATTAAACCAGTGGAAGATGTTATTGCCATCCTCCTTTGAAGTCCATAGAACATGCTCCCAACATATCTTCTAGTTTCTGAATAGTTCACTCATATTGGCCATCAGTTTGGGGATTATAGGCCGTCTTGAAGTTTAGTTCAGTGCTTAGAGCATGTTGGAGACTTTTCCATAACTTTGAGGTAAATCTTTGATCATAATAAGATATAATAGATTGTTGTACTCTATGTAGCCTTACCACCTATTTGATATATATCTATGAATGTTGATCCAATGAGAAGTCCTCTCCAATCGCGATAAAGTGAGTTGTCTTTGTAAGACAATCCACAATGACCCATATATCATTGTTTCCTCTGGATGTCCTTGGAAGTCCAGTGAAAAAGTCCATGGTAATGTTCTACCACTTCCTTGTTGGTATGGGTAGTGGTTTCATCATCCCCTTATACTTTTTCCTCCCAGTCTTTACTTGCTAAGATACCAAGAACTTTGATGTATATTCAGCAATCTCCCTTTTCATATTGTCCCACCAAAATTTTTCTCTGAGATCTCGATACATCTTTGTGCTCCCTAGGTGGATAGAGAAGGTTGAGCTATGTGATTCATTCTGAATCTCCTTCTTTATCTCTGGATTGGATGGTACACATAATTGCGATCCAAATATTAAAACTCCTTCATCAATCATAAACTGATAGGATTTCCTACTTTTGATAGCTTCTACCCTTTTTAGATGTTCCACATCTTTTCTTTGAGCATCCTTTATTTTCTCCATGAGAGATGGTTGAGAAATAATTTGAGAAAGAATTGATGATGTTCCTCCCTTAATTATTCCTATGTCCATCCTCACAAAATCTAAGAAGATCAGATCCTTTTCAATTATCATCATTGATAAAGATACAAGATCCTTTCTACTTAGAGCATTCGCTACATTATTTGCCTTATCGGGATGATAGTGGATTGAGCAGTCATAATCCTATATGAGATCTATCCATCTTCACTGGTGCATATTAATCTCTTTTTGTGTGAATATATATTAGGGACTCTTGTGTTCAGTATATATCTCACACTTCTCCCCATAGAGATAATGTTGCCATATTTTCAACACAAAGATCACCACTGCCAACTCCAGATCATGTGTATGATAGTTTTTCTCTTGGATTTTCAGCTGCCTTGATGAGTAGGCTATCACTTTATCATTTTTAATCAGCACACAACCTACTCCCTTGTTAGAAGCATCATTATACACCCCAAAAAGTTCTCCACTTATTAGGAGTGTGAGTACTGGTGCAGTGACAAGCCTATTTTTTAACTCATTAAAACAATATTCACATTCCTGAGTCCATAAAAACTTTACTCCCTTCTGTGTTAGCTTGGTCATTGGGTTTTACAGTCATGAAAATTTCTTCCCAAATCATCGATAATACTAGGATAGACCCAGAAAGCTATGGATATCCGTTACAGAAGTTGGCCTAGGACACTCTTCAATTGACTTTGTCTTGGAAGGGTCCATTGATATCCCTTTTCTGGTGATAACATGCACCATGAATGATAATTCCTCCATCCATAACTCACATTTACTGTACCTTGCATACAAATTCTCCCTTCATAATGTCTTTAACATAGTATTCAAATGCTCCTCATGTTCCTCCTTGCTCTTAGAGTATATTAGAATATCATCAATAAAGACTACCAAAATTTTTTCAAGGTAATATATAAATACTCCATTCATTAAATCCATGAAAATTTCTGGATCGTTAGTGAGTCCAAAGGGAATCACTATGATCTCATAGTGTCTATACCTCATTCAAAATGAATCCTTGAGAATGTATTCCTTCCTCACCTTTAATTGGTGATATCCTGACCAAAGTTCCACCTTAGAGAAATAACCAGACCCACGAAGTTGATCGAACAAGTCATCTTTCCATGGAAGGGGATACTTGTTATTTATTTTGATTTTATTGAGCTCACAATAATCAATGCATAGGTGCATTGATCTATCCTTATTATTGACGAAGAGGACTAGCGTACCCCATGGTGAAGCACTCGAGTGTATAAAACCCTTCTCCAAATTCTCCTATAACTGATTCTTCAGTTCTTCCAGCTCTATGGTGGCCATTCTGTAAGGTGTTTTTGATATAGGAAGAGATCCATGAATAATTTCAATTGAGAACTCAACCTATTTCTTAGGAGGAAGACCAAGAACTCTTTAGGGAATACATTAGTGTAATCCCTCATGATGGGAATTTCTTTAAGAGTGATTCTTTCCTTTGTCTCAATTATTTGAGCTAGATATGCCTCCTCATAAGGAAACAATATCCACACTTGAGATGAAGATTCTAAAGGAGATTAATCTTCCTCCTTACACTTATAAAGAATCATTGGATGCTTCAGGATGTTAAGAGCGATCTCCCTTTCCCGAAAGTTGATGCTGGTCTTGTATAAAGATAGCCAATCCATGCCCAAAATAGAGTCGAACTACACTAAAGGAAGTGTGATGAGATTTTCTGGGAGGTTCAGTCCAAAAACATTAATTGGTGAGGAGTTATAAAACACATACACAACTATTTCCTCATTTACTATTCTCAAAAATAACTTTTACTCCAAATTTTGAGGTGGTATTTGAATAGTTCTACTAAACTTGCAAGATATGAAAGAATAAGTAGAACCAGAATCAAATAGCACATTCGATATTCTTGAATGAATAACTAGTGTACCTGTCACCACATAATTGTCCATCTCCACCTCACCTGTAGTGATAGAATAATAATTTCCTTGTTTCCTTGGAGGTTATTACTAATTGACTCCAAAAACCCTAGGATTAGGGAAATTTATTGCATAATGCCCATGCTCCTTGCAGTTGTAACACTGCACTACAGGATGAGTGTTGATATGAACCATCCTTTCTTCTTCCGCATTAACAAGATTCTTAATATCCTGTTAGTAGTTTTTAGCTAGTTGACCAATATTTCCACATTTAAAGAAATTATTGGTTCCCTTCAGACAGTTCCCATGATTCTTCTTCCCACAAAATTTACAAGGGGAAAATTTAGGCTTCTTTCCATCATGGGATTTGTTTGTCGAACCACCCATGTTGTTCTCCATTTTTTTCTTCTTGTCACTAGACCCATGAGACCACTGAGAGTCTCCAATATCAATTTAAACCTTGAGGGAACAATGGACAATCTCCCCATAACTTTCAAAGTCTCGAATCACCAATGCTTTTAATAGACTCAACTTTAGTTCTCTAAAGAAGTGATCCACCTTGATTTCAGTGTCCATGAAAAAGCCAGAGGTGTACCTTTCAAGACTTGTGAATCATGCTTCATATGCCCCAATGGAATAATCTTCCTTCTACTTGTGTCTGAGGAACTCTCTTTCTATCTTGAGATAGAGGATTTGAGGAAAATATTTATTGAAAAACATCTTGTTGAATTCCTCCCAACCCATGGAATAAATTTTCTCCTGGGAATTTGTATTCTTGATCAATGTCCACCACTGATCAGCTTCCCCATCAAAACAATAGACTGCCAGTACAACTTTCTCTTCTTCCAAGCACTGGAGGATGGGTAATATCTTTTCAATAGAGTTAATCCACTGTTCCACAAGGAGGGGATTAGAATATCCACTAAACATGGGAGGCCTTTTCTGTATGAAGGATTCTACAACAACTTTATCTTTCCTTGGAGGAGGAGGGCGTTCCACATGATTCAAGTTGTTATTCATAACTTGATTCAGATGAGCAAGTACTGTCATGAAGTTTTGAGCACCCATTCCCATCATATCTGGAATATCATTAGGGAAATCTTTACATTTCCTATCACATTGATTGTTGGAACGTGTTCTTCTATTTCCTTCAAATAACTAAGAAAATGAACATATAATTAGAGGTCTTGAATACTTAGCTATTGAGAATAAAAATGAAACTTTTAACATAAAAGGATAAACTTGTAAAGGAGAAGTATATCCTAACTTGTGATTCCTTAGGTTTAAATCTAGGTTATCCTTGATCTATTTCTTAACTTATATTATTATGGTACTTTTTTATTCCCTTAATAACCATTTTCACTAAGCTCATGAATTTACCAAAGAATGTCCCTTGAGAGTTTCAATACCAAGATTAAAGCAAGCCCTGTTGTCGTGTACCAGGATACCCCGGGTTAAGCCTGAAACTCCTTGTCGGAGTTTTCAATCCTAGTTACATCTATGCAAGACCCACCTCTACATGTTTTAATATATATAGGGATTTAATTTCTTGATAAACCACTTAATCTATACTTACCAAAACTTAGAGGTGTTTTCTTATACTTCATATCATCCTTATGGTTCTCACTAAGGTTCTCTATTCCTAATATCCAAAAATAACTAGACCATCCTCTGATACCAACTATAGGGACCCTAGCCTTTTACATATAACATTACATGATTTTAAGCATAATTATACATCAGAGTAAAAGACAAGGATCATGAAGTCTAGTGTCTTTGAAGACTAGGTATACAAAACATTAAACATGGGGCTAAAAAAACACTTCTTTTTTTAATCTCCATGAAAAGCTCCTAACTTCCTTTGATCCCTTATATCTGTATAGGGTACCCTAAGGAACACATGAACAAAGGGATGAGATAAAAATACCAGTAAGGGAATGAACATAAGAATAAATCTTAATCACATGAGTTAGGAGGCATCACATAATGACATCAAAATCATGGAACATATGAAATCATAACACATAAACATGATATCATATAAACATAGAATCATATAAATGTGGCAGAAACATAAAAAATGTATCTATTATGAGTCCCAGATAACTAGAAATCTCAATTCCCATAGTATTATGGGTCGATTCTAACTTCAAATCCTATTTACCATAGTAGTACAGGTCAAGGATAACCGCAAATCCTGTTTCCCATAGTAGTACGAGTCAAGGATAACTGCCAATTCTGTTTCACATCGCATCTCATGAGACTTAACTTTACCCAATTCATTAGAGGGCTATCTGGGCGCACCCATCTCAAAATTTTCATGAATATGCATGCCACATAAATAATCATACATAATCAACCATACATAAACATAAGGTTACCCCTGGAAAGTATTGGGTACCATAATCATGACATAAAGCATAACCAATGGAACTATCATGGAAGTGTCGATGAAAACAAACATGGACGTTCATAAGGTAAAATAGGAATATAAAATGGTAAGTTATGTCAAATATAAGTGAAAATATATAAGAAATCTATTTGAGAAACATTGGCATTAAAACATTTCTGTGCGGTTTTAAGGAAAATACTGTAGAGCTTTTAAAATAGAAAATAGGAAAATATTATATATAAAACTAGAATTGAACCCAGAAGGTTTTTATAGTAAAAATTATGATTTTATAAAGACAATGGTGGATTAAAATAGAGTATAGAGTGAACTTGAAATTGGGTAAAAATTTGGGAAGTTCCCTTAAAACAGGTTTTCTTATTGGAAAGTTCTAAGGAGGGAATCTTTTAAAAACATGTATATCCCCAAAATAGTGTGATGAAAGGGTTTACATAAATTAATTTTGTAAAACTAAAAAACAATTATAATATGTACATAAACAGATAATATAACTCCATTTTGATATAAAGAAAGATAAGGCAACTCGAAAGAACAAAGAAGGTTCAAGTAGAATTTGTTATGGTTTATCGGCATGGTGTCGAGTGTACCTAAGAGTTATTGATGGGAGATAAAAGGGGTTTATCATCACTTATAAATCATGAGGGAAGTATGGGGAGGTGTGTAATTGTAACTCCCTAACCCCCATTACCCAGAGTTGGTGCATTATTACATAACATTGGAATTATCACAAGAGATCAAGTCTCGAAAGACTGATTAGTTTAGTAGCCTTAGAATTACTAGATACATACATAAGTTTTACATTACATCATGAAATAAAGAAAAAAAATTGTTTCCCCTTTTAACACACTCATATCCTTTGGATTATCCCTATAGGTTAATCATAATATACTTCTTAATAACCTAGGAAAAAGAAAATATAAGAAAGGGGTGAGCTCAGATGCTCAGTAGGGATAACAATATAGTGGAAACTATCATAAATAATCATAAACATTTAAGGTAATGTATAAGACTAAAAAACAAGACCTTTAAACTTAAACTTAATCATATTATGGAAAATATAAATTAAATAATTCCATTTACTTATTCACATGGATATTATACTAGTCAAATAATCACATGTAATATCAATAGCTAATTTTATAATGATGGAATGCATAATGATGGACATCATAACCACATAGTCAAGGCCTCATGGTAAGAATACAAATAAGATTTTGTTAAGGCCTTGTTCTAAGACACTAGTTTGTCTCATTAGATCTATTGATGCATCGAGGGGCTATAGTGGGCCTCACCCGTCACTTACTAAGTCCAATTCATTCCTAATATAAAAAGGGTGAAACATAATCTAAACTTTGGTATTAAAACTAGCATACAAAATGTAAATATTTTAACCGCAAACCATGGATGGTATAAAAATAGCATATCCACAGTAAAAAATAACTCATTCAATAGAATGTGGAAGATTGTATTATAATAAATCAACCTCAATTAAGAATAATGAAGGATATTGACATAAATGAAAATAATCAGTAAAACTATTTGAGATAAATATCCACTTTTTCTTGAAATCATTTAAAAGTCTCACTATTTATCAAGAAGCTGTTTAAAATATATTTTAGAAATCAATGTTTTCCATACCACTTTGAAACTTTTAAAAGAAATCTTAATTTTAAAACATTTATGTCTATATAAATAAATACTTAAAACTATTTTTAAAACATGGGCATTAATGAGAAATATTTTATAAGAATAAATCTTTAAAACATTTAAAATGATATTTTAGTTAGAGTTCCTAACCAAAAGAGAGACACTTGAATAAAAATAATTAAGGTAATAAAAACTTTATAATATCATGAGAGTAAAGGGATTCATGATATATTATATCAAATTACAATATATATACCATATAAAAGTTAATTGGTGGATAACAACAAAGAAGTCTCAATGGAATGTAAATTGAGATGAAATCCCTTATAAAGATCGTATCCTTAGGTTAAGGATAAATAAATGATATAATTAAGTGTTAAAAATATAAATACACTCAATATGATTGGATATTCAGTGTAAATAAATCAAAGGACATTCACACATGTTCTTGTAAAAACAACACGGATGACTTGGATGTTTAACTCAATGAATGGAAATTGAATTCAGATTACTCTTATCAAGTTCATATCGATGACTTGAGAATTTATCAATGGAGTGATTATTTTTATAAAAAGTATATACACACAAATGGGTGTGGAAAATACTACATAAATAGTTAAATAGTTATTTCATACATAATCTTAGAGTAAAATAATCAATGAAGTTGGCGTAAAACCCAATGAGTTGAAATTGAAATTTGAAATTTCTTTACCGATTTGGTAACTTACGAAACATACAAACCATGAAAGAAGGATAATAAAGTGAAGATGTATATAGCCATAAATTAAATTATATTACATAAATAATATAATCACGGGAATTACATACAACAATCAAAAGGAAATAGTGGCAAATATATCATGAATCTCATGGGAATAAAAGTGAGATGAAAACCCCTTACCTTGTACTTTTCCTTAGTAGAGGGTATTTTACCTCCTATATAATGGTTAAATAATTTTTATTAAATTATAAAAGAACCACATACATAAATATTATATCATATATGGTCTTCTAATATTTATTTGTTAATGATATTTTAATAGTATAGTTGTTTTGGGTGTTAACTGATTCGTTTGTCCTTTATATGTTTTGTTATGTAAGCCATGTTTTTTATGAAAAGGATGTATTTGATTCTTATACAGAATGATATTAAGTTCTTAAACATTATTTTTAATCATCAAATGAAAATCATTCTTGAATGGTTGTGATGGGGAACAAAATCTCATTGCGTCGTGGAGACGGTAAGCCGTATGTACGCACGAGCGACAATATCACTCTATTAGTGTTGAAATATTATGTAATTGGATAAAATAATATATATATATATAATAATTAACATGTTATATTTATTATTTACATCATTTATACTCATTATTATTCCCATCCAAATAATGAAGTGTTGAATAACAAACTATACCATGACGTAGAGACGGCAAGCCGTACGTACGCACGTATGGTGAGTTTATCCTTTGTAGGATGGATAGAATAATGAATATGGTTGTACCATATTTATAATAAAATCATAGTATGTATAAGGTACTGGAGTTTTTATTTTTTTATTGAAACAATAATGAAAGAGGAAGTGGAAGAATAAAATAACTTTGAAAGAGGTGTTGAAATTATTACCTTTTATTTGGGTGCTTCCTTTTGATTTGATCAAAAGGGATCCTTAGGTTGGCTCTATAATCAAAGTAAGGATGATAGGTTCATTTTAGGGTAGTTGGGAGGATATTTGATAAGGGTATGGCCGAGACAAATGGCTTTGGAGATGTGATTTTTAGAGAAGGGTAAGTACCCTTTTATAAGAGAGGTGAGGGTCACTTTAGGAAAAGCTTGAAATATTATTTTATTATAAAATAATTTTAGGTTTATAATGGGTAAAAATGGATTTATTTATAGGATAAGGTGGGTATGTGTATAAATCCTCTCAATTAATAGGTTTTAGGAAAAATTAGGTCACCATATTAACATTATCTTTTAGATTTAGTTCTTCGTTAAATAGTTTTACTCTTACTATGTCTTCTTGTATTTTTATAATACATGGTTAATAAACTTACTATAAAATGACAAGAGAACCTCAAGTGGTTCATTAATGACATATATATAATTATATAAGTCCTTTGGCCAAACATTATATTTTTAGGAATACTATATCATTTAATAATATAGTATTTGTTTTAAATACTCATTTATGTCAGTTTTGAAAATATTTAGTATTTGTTTTTTTTAAAGTCAAAAAAACTTGATTAATTAGAATAAAATACATTAAATCAACCCTAAAATTTCACATTAACCTATAAAATTCTTGTAATGCATCAAAAGTCTCAATTTACATTTATTTTGATATTTATAATATCAACTATTTTAATCATTCATTAATAAGGTAATTACTACATCATAAATGTGTCATAGATAAATTTAATTATTTAAAGTCTAAAAAATATAAATAAAATACAATGATGTAGGAAATATTTTTATATTTCTAATGAATATTTATAGTCGAATTTATCTTATATATAACCCTATATTAAAAATTGTTTAGTTATTAAACTTTGAATTTAACACTTTTAACTCTTCTTTAAATAAAATAATAATAAATGTCCTAATATAATCCAAGTGGATAAGAAGGATAATATTTTATTCTGAAGGTTTATTTTGGTCTAAATAAACTTATCCAATAGAATTAGGACATGTGTTAGGGAAATTATAATATCATTTTTACCTTTAATTACCCTTTTTACTTTTAACAGTGGTAAATAAAATTCAAAAGTTAGTATTCAACAAAAATTATTTTCATCCTATTGAACCATATTTTACTTACTCATGTCAACCGTGTCTCTCATAGTTTTGAACACAGAAGCAGTAAAATTATGTTTTATGCAAATTTACAAATGTTTCTAGAAGGTGAGTAAAAGACGGTAAAAAGTTCAATAAAATTATATACATATAATATTATTATAAAATGACTTCAATAAATTAAATTAGACTAGTATAGGTATTATGTATCTATTTTGACTTTAAAATAAATTTAAATTAAAAATAATTATTTAAATAAAAAGTTGGCTTTAAATAAAAACGCAGTGTTTTTCACTATTCATAAAAAACTGAATGTTTTTAGAAAAATACCAAAAAATTTACTCAAAGATAATTTTGATATTAAAAATTAAAAAATTATGTCTATTTTAAAAAATTAAAAACATAGAAGTTGTATTAATTAATTTAAAAAAATATTCCCGTTGTCAAAACCGGAAAGCAGGTTTTTGAGAAGTAAAAACTATCAAAAGATTGATATGTGTTTACAACCAATTTAAATGTAAAATTACTTACAATGACAAAAATAACAATAAATGATAAAAATATAATCTAATTATACTTCAAAACCATTCAAATTTATAATTGTACACTATAAATTATTTTGATTAAAAAAGTTGTTTTCAATTAAAGTTTAATATTTTTCACTATTCATGAAAATATGAAAGTTATCAAAAAATCACTGAAAATTTATCCCAACTAAATTTTGATGTCCTAATTCTAAATAAGAGGTTTAATTTGTGAAATTGAATATATAAAATCATCAAATATTGGATTTAAAAAAGGTTCACCATTAAAAGGCGGTAAAATTGCATTTTTTGAGAAATACTTATTTTAACTCAAAAATTGAATTTGTTCTTATATTATGCCTAACAAACACATAATATGGATTTTAAAATTATATGGAGTATATAAAATTTAAAATTCAATAAAATACTATTCATAACTGTTTTTTAAACGGCTAGTTTGGTAAGTCATGGTGCACTCGAACTCGGTGTTGCGTGTAACGCATGCTATTGAATTACTTTAAAGAAAGTAACTTACTTTGAAATCATGGGGTGTTATAGTAATTGAACCCCATCATTAGGTATTACACATAAAATGGTATATCATAGAGGACATCTTGATTAAGAGTGAAATAGAGAGGATCCCTTACCTTAAATCTGATGGTGTTCTCCACTTGTTATTAATGACCTGAATAAAATAATTAGGTTTATTAATTAATAATTCCATAACCTATTCTATATGTAAAATATTTAGTATAACCTTTTTAAGTTCATTCAAGACCATTTTGATTGGTTATAAGGTTCAATTTTATTATTCAGGATCAGTTGCTTGCTTGGTTTTTAAATATTGGTTCACTTATATTCATGTTCGTATAAACATGTATGATGAAAGTGGTTGTCCAGAATTGAAGTGGTATGTTATTAGTGAACATAAAAGAGATTACATGGTTATAAAAATTCATTCGGTTATTGGGAGTGATGATGAGTTATTATATAAAACCTTAGTGATAACTGTTTTGGTTAATCAGTGGGTTTGATTATAATGAACATTATTTTCTTCATAACAGAATACCATTTATTCAAAAGGATTAGAAGAACTTAACTAGTATATATTATATATATAATAATTTGGTTCAGCCATAACACAAATGGTTTCATCACCAGAATTAAATATGACAATGGAAATTGATAAATCATTGTCCTTGAATGTGTTAAATTTATACATCTCAAAAAGCATTTTCATTTCTTTCAAATAAAATATGGGGAAAAGAGAGATGATAATGAAATATACCATTATCATAAAAACATTCTAGTAAATGTATGGTACTGGATTTATCATACTATTTGGGTGAATGGAGGCGAGGAAAGAAACAATGAAAGAAAATAACTTAAAATAAATACAAGAATTTGAAAGAGGAGTTTACCTCTTCAGTTTATCTCCTTTGAGAACCTCTTAAAGGGAGAGGTTTTGGTATTTTGAAGAGACTAAGGGATGATGGATGTGGGGTAGGAGCTTGGGGAGAGATTTGGGAAGAATATTGGCAAGTTACTAGTCTTGAGATAAGTGGAGAGAATAGGGAGTGAGAGGGGGGTTTTATAGTTGGGGAGAGGAGGGTTTTCATAATATTATAATCATTAATTTATTATTTCTTCACAAGAAAATAAATAGTAATTGTTACATGACCAAGAATAGTAATAGATGCATGTGATTTCTAAAAAATGGACATTTACATCATCCATGACTCAATCATGATGAAGAAATTTAGGTTTTAGTATTTATTGTGAATTATTATATTTTACTATTCATAAAAAATTCAAGTATTTTAGAAAAATCCCAAAAATCTATTTTTCAATGTGTAGAATCAAAAAATGAAATCCATTTTTCAAAAATAAATTTCTAAATATTATTAATTTAATATTTAACTAAAATCATAATTTATTATTAAAAAACCATTTTTAAAACATTCATTTACTTATTCTAAGAGGAAAAATAAACTGGTTGAGTACCCGACATCAAGTCAACGGAAAAATCAACCTATATTACCTGTGGTAATCCATAAAAATTAGAAGGAAAAACTATGGGAAGCTTGATGACAACTAGAGGGAGATCACTACTCCAAATCAGAAGCAAAGACTAATATGACCTTCCCCAACTCTGGATAAGAAGATCTGGCCCTGCTTGACCTTGGGTCCCGTTCTCCTTAAAAGACAAGAGACACACCATTGGGTGTGGTAAGGTAGACCCATCACAGATAACAATCAATCCGGGATTTATTTACAATGATCCAATCCATCCCAAATATGACATAAAGACATTTCATATCGAGTACCAGAAAACTCCAAGAAAGTTTGAAATCTGATAGAGAGAAGATAGAAGCAGGACTATGGAGACCCTCCTCTCTCATCATGCCAAGGGGTGTATTAATATCCATTGCACAAGATAAAATCTCTATAGGAAGATTAAGAATATTAATGGTATGGTTTGAAAAAAAGAGAGCGAGACACGCTAGTATCAAATAGAGCAGTCACTAAAGACAAAGCTATAGTAATGATACCTATCATGGTTGTTGGACCTATATAGCTTCCTCTATAGATTCTTTCACTGTGTGAAGAAGCTTCATTCCAGATGCCTTTGTATGGAACCTTTTTGTACGTGAAACATTTGATTGCCTCA
This sequence comes from Viscum album, assembly GCA_963277665.1. NCBI lineage: Eukaryota > Viridiplantae > Streptophyta > Magnoliopsida > Santalales > Viscaceae > Viscum > Viscum album. The sequence goes on from OY728125.1 coordinate 227,200,559, forward strand.
CAGTTTTTGAAGGTTATGATTATCTCACCTCAACTAGATTCTGATTCACAACATGATTCCCTCACTGAGGTTCAACAATAGCCACTTACTGGATCCAATTCACATGTCTTCTTGGGAGAATTTAGTTACACAACATCAGCCTTCAATAGGAATACATTATATTAACACTCGGACTGAGTAATGAGAGAAATTATTCTAAAACAAAGGAACAAACATGATTTGGATTTCACTCTATCCAAATCAGAATAGGTAAAAGACTCAAACTACACCACAAGATGTATTTCCCTAACCGCCCTTGATGACTTAAGGTTCATTGCGATGAGAGCTGGTCAGGCACTCCATTGCAACTACCTCCTAAGTCCCGAAAAGATTTCACTAATGCATACTGAATTTAAGACAAAGGATCAACCTCCCTCTGATACCATTTTGTCACGAACCAGCCTGGATACCCTAGTAACTCGATAACCAAGCCGACCCTGACATAGCCTGAAGGGTGTTCCTGATCCCCATGGGTTAGAGACTAGCATGTGGCATCACACAACATGCATTTGGGAAGGATTTTTTCATCAAAAATGAGAAAGAAAAGAAACAAGATGACATTCATAATAAAAAAAACTCAACTGGGAGTAATGTACCAGAAAACAAAGAGGTATAAAATCCAAAGCACTAAAATTGGAAAATTTCCCCAAGGTCCCTAAGGACACATCTCACCAAGACCAAATATCAACAACTGGATCCCCATACAAGAGATCCCTTGCCCTTGCACGAATATGGAAGAAGAAAGTATACCAACACGTTAAGGCAAAAGTAGGGTGTGAGCCTAAGCCCAGTAGGACACCACCAAAGATTCCATAATAGATTCCAAATATAGATAATCCAAAGAAAAGCTTCCAATTTTCAAGAAAATGGGTTTGGAAATTCAAAATCATATTTATACAAAACATGTTATAAATTTTCAAATGATGGAAATAAATATTTAAAGAAATGATTTTACAAATGATGGAATATTTCTAAAATAATGGCTTATGTAAAACACTTATATAAAATAGTTTATATAAATTCAGCAGGCATGTAAGCAGTTCAAACAAACATTGACATACATTTATATCGCAAATATTAATTAACAAGCGAGCAACATGGTCATCTGCCAAAAGGTACGATAGTATTAACTAGCTATAGGATTCGACACTCTCTATGCGAACTCAACAAAATGTGTATACACACGACCCTAAGAAATGATCCAAAGGAGACTCGTCACCAACCCGTTGGGGATGTGACCCACCACAAGTGTGTTTTAGAACATTGTCGTAGCATAGAGTGTATCTAAATAAATCACTAACTACCTAAGACTTTCATGTTCTCTTACATGATGGGTGAACTATTTTAAGACTACTTAAAAATATGATCAATCATATTCTTCCTTTTCAAAAGTTCCAATTTCTTTCCATTTAATACTAAAACTGGTTTTATTAAAAAACATGCCTTTTTCACAAGTTAAAACCACTGGGTTTCTATCAAATAATTTTAAGTCATTTTTACCAGTTTGAAATCCATTCAAAACAAATTCTATCATTACACAATTTATTTACACAATTAAATTCAACAATTTAATTGAAATAATTTCCATCAAATCCATAATTTAAATTAAACAATTTAAATCATCCAATTTCCATAAACACACCCAATTCAATAGAATTGGGGTTTTCCAAATTTCCATGACAAAACCATTTCATATATCTCGATTCACTAGAATTGAGTTTTTATCAATTTAATTGAAAGAAAATTTGAGCAACTGAATTTAAATCAACAATTGAAATAAATTAATCAATACAAGGATAATCAATTTGGTTAATTGGAATGGAACCACCTACATCAAGGTTGTCGATGTTGGCGGAAATGATAATCCACCTAGTGTGGTTCAATACACCTTCTCATGAAATTGTTATCGTAAGCATCAACACACCAATGCTCAATGTTTTTCAAGGGTTCCTAGAACCAAAACATCTATTTTATTTTACAAGGAAGTAAAATATTACACACGATTACATTTTCTCTCTCCTGGATAATCTCGGGATTATCGTTTTATATTAACACATGAAATCACAAGAAATATCCATAAGAATATTTATAAACCACATTTGATAATTATATCCCTCTATTTTATATGATAAGGAAATAAAATATTACATGCGATTACAATTTGTCTCTCCGGTATAATCTCTGGATTATCATTTTGTGTTAACGCATACAATTGTAATATTTTCCTCCAAATAATTATAAACCACATTCGATATTATAATATCTTTATATTAAAATGATAACACATGTGGTAACCCTTTATAATTATTCATTAATAATTTAAATAATTATCCTTGGATAAATTGTTTTAATAATTATCATTTGGAAAACTCACGATTATCACTTGATTATCCATTGTAATTATTAGTTGATAATTATTTATAATTACCCTTTGATAATCTTGAAATTATTATTCGATAATTATATTAATTATCCTTTGATAATTTAGTGCAATTATGCTTTAATAAAAAAGTAATTATCCCATGATAATTTCAATAATCCAGGTCACATGATAATTTTTTTATAATTATCCATTAATAATTTTTTCATAATTATTTACAATATGACGTGTAATTTTACTTTAATAATTCAAAAAAATTATTGTATGAAAATTTTATAAATTATCGCTAAATAAAACCATGTGATTATCTTTTACAATTTATCCATGTATAATTATTTTATGGTAATTTTTCACAAATTATCCATTTATAATTTAGAAATTGTCCTTTAATAATTTATTTTCAAATATCCATTAAAATGTGAAAAAATGGATCGAGGAATACCTTGATGCCTTCAAAAAAAAAAAATTATTTGATTCTTCTTACCGAGATGAATTTAACTGTATTGGCGGCGCACAATTCCGACCAATAATGAAAAATTTATTGAATTTAAAAGTTTGGAGAATAATAAATAAATAAATAAAATAAAATAAATAAAATAAATAAAATAAATAAAATGGAACACTCACGATTCTTCTTCAACCTCGAAAATCTAGGAAAACCTATTCCAAGATTCAGAGCATTGAACGGTTGTACAAGAGGGTGTTTTGAGATCATCAGAGGACAAAAAGATCGACCAACAAGAAGAATCAGGACCTTCGGTGATTTTAGAACCCTAAAAACACAGCACCCTCATCGAAATTTTAAAACATCTGATTCCAAACAATAATCAACCCAAAAATTAACGAATAGTTATTAATTACACCTAATAAACGGGTTGCAACACAAACGGGTTGAAACGGTGGAGAAACATAAGTTTTTGAAATCAAAGGTGACCATCAATGGCCGTTCGTGTTTGGTGAAAAAGGTGAGATAGTTTTGTCTTATTAAATTTGGTTTAATTATTAAATTAATAAAATTAGTTATTTAACTTAAAAATTATATAACTCCAAAAAACAAATGCGAACAAATTCGAATATTTAACAAATCCCAAAACCGGATGAATTAAAACCACAATTTTAAACACTCGTTTTAATCTTCCGTTTCACCCGAAATTCATTGAGAACTCATTTATTTCACCCACTTAAGGCATTGCAACTAAAACCGTTCAAAATGGTTGAAAAATGAAGGTTTTATAAAGTTAATTGGTCATCAATGGTGGAAACACCATTTTGGGGAGAGGATGAATAGTAACATCCATTTTTAATTAAATTATTAAATTTAACTATTCAACCCAAATATTAAAAGTTACCAAACGTCCATTGCACATAAAAATTATACCATTTTTAAGGTAAACACTCCATTTCGAACCCAACGGTGGTCTTAGATTTATCAAACGATGAATCATTTGAGATATATTTATGATTTATTATTTAAAAACCAGATTAAATAATTAATTAAAATAAAAATTATTATTTTTGCTAGTGGGACATCCAAACGCTTGACGCTTACAAATGTTATACCCCTTATAGGGTAAAACACTCATTTTGGACCCATCAGTGCCCTCATATATCTTAAACGATGAACAATTTGAGAGACATTAATGATTTATTAATGAAAAATCAGAACAATTAATTAATTAAAATAAAAAGGGTTATTTTTGTGAGCGAGGCGTCCAAACGCCCGACATTTACAAATATTATACCCCATCTAGGGTAAAACCCTCTTTCCGGACCCATCAGTGATCTCAAATTTCCCATACGATACACCATTTGAGAGATATTTAATTATTTTTTAAAAAATAATATATTAAATATTATTTAATAACTTTATCTCACAAGAGAGACATCCAAATGTCTGGTGCCTTCAAATGTTATACCCCTCATAGGGTAAATTCCATATTTCAAACATATCAGAGGTCTTAGATTTCTCAAACGACACATCATTTTGGATTTATTTAAATATTTTGAATAAAATGTGCCCAATTAATGTATTCTATTTAATAATTTTATTCCGTCTTTGCTGAGATTTTTCGGGACTCAAAAACTCATACTAACTCATTGTTTAACTCAGAAAATATTTAATTGAATATCATGGAGTGTTAATTGGGCATTCTACCATTCTGTGACTTATTTAACAAAAACACAACTTTTTATTGATAAACCTCTTTTTTCCATTTAACATAATAATAAATTAACCCAAGAAGGTTTAGGAATACCTGAAACAGTAACAGGATTTTACAATCTCCCCACCATAGGAAATTTCTTTCCCCAGAAAGCCTATGAAGAAGCCTCCAAAACATACGGACCAGAGGTATCATCCTACCATGAAGTACCTTGGTCTCAGAATCTATAACCATGATTGGTTGTACAGTCAGAGATAAAACATGTTTCACTTCAAGATCATGCAAACTCAGAATAAGATATGGGTTAGATAAAAGATTTCTAAGATGAGATACACAAAACACATTATGTATCGATGTCAGTTGCGATGGTAGTGCTGAATGGTAAAAAACTTTCCCCACCTAATCAACAAGCTGAAAAGATCCCACAAAACAAGGAGCAAGCTTCCCTTTACTCCCAAGCCATCAATGACCCAACTAGGGTAAAACCTTCAAGAACACATGGTTACCAAAACTTATACTTCAAGTTTTAGATCGTATTAGTGATTCTTGGGTGCACAACCCATTGGAAAAATATGGCAATCCCCCATTATAGCTTTCCTTTTCGCTAACGGTTCAACATAATATTTCTGATGACATAAAACACCCTCTTTGGAGAACAACCTCTGGGAATTAGTCTCCCCAGCATAAAGAGATCCTCTAATGCTTACAGAATTTGTCAACAAGATTCTATTCCTGAAGAATCATCTCAAAAAGAGAATATGTCAGAGAACCAACAGCTTTCTTGGTTGATAAAACTAGCACCGTCCAAGGAGACACACTTGGGTGAATAAAGGCTTTCTCAAGGAGATCTTCCAACTGGGACATTAGTTCTTTCAGTTCAGTTGGAGCCATTTGGTAAGAGGAAAAAGAAACTGGTTGAGTACTGGGCATCAAGTCAATGGAAAAATCAACTTATCGTACTAGTGGTGAACTAGAAAAATTAGAAGGAAACACGATGGGAATCTCTATGAAAACTAGAGGGAGATAACTACTCAAAATCATAAGAAAACACTAATATTACCTTCCACAACTTTGGATAAGAAGGTCTGGCCCTGCTCGATCTTGGGTCCTGTTCTCCTTAAAATACAAGAGACACACCATTGGGTGTGGTAAGGTAGACCCATCAAAATAAAAATCAATTCGTGATTTATTGGAAATAATCCAATCCATCCCGAATATGACGTCAAGATATTTCATATCAAGTACCAGAAAACTCCAAGGAAGTTTGACATCTGATAGAGAGAAGACACAAGAAGGACTATAGAGACCCTGCTCTCTCATCACGCCAAGGGGTGTAGTAATATCCATTGCACAAGATAAAAGCCCCATAGTAATATTAATAATATTAACGGTATGGTTTGAAAATAAAAGAGTGAGACACACTGGTATCAAAAAAAGCAGTCACTAAAGACGAATCTATAGTAATGATACCAATCACAGTCATTGGACCTGTATCATCTTCCTCTAGAGAACCTTTCACTATGTGAAGAAGCTTTGTTCTAGAGGTCTATGGATGAAACCTTTTTGTACGTGAAGCATTTGATTACCCCACAATTTTTAAAGGTTCTGATGATATCAACTCAACTAGATTCAGATCCACAACATGATTTGCTCATTGAGGTTCATTTGCAGCCTCCTATTGGATCCAATTCAGACGTCTTCTTAGGGGAATTTAGTTACACAACATCAACCTTTAATAGGAAGATATTATATTAACACTCGGACCGAGTAATGAGAGAATTTATTCTCAAGAAAAGAAACAAGCATGATTTGGATTTCACTCTATCCAAATCACAATAGGGAAAAGACTGGAACTAGACCACCGGACATCTTTTCCTAACCACCCCTGGTGACTTAAGGTTCATTGCAGTGAGAGCTGTCCAGAAACTCAATCGAAACTACCTCCTAAGTCCCGAAAAGAGTTCACCAATGCATACTAACTTCAGGACAAAGGTTCAACCTCCCTCTGATTCCATTTTGTCACAAACTGGCTCGGGTACCCTAGTAACCCAATAACTGAGCCAGCCCTAACATAGCTTGAAGGGCGTTCCCGATCCCCACATGTCAGAAACTAGCACCTCACATCACACAACATGCATGTGTGAATGATTTTTCCAACAACAATGCGAAAGAAAAGAAACAAGACAATATACATAACAAAAGAAACTCTACAGGGAGAAATGTACCAGAATAAAAATAGGTATAAAATCCAAAGCACTAAAATGGGAAAACTACCCCAAAGTCCCTAAGGAAACATCTCACCAAGGCCAAATCTCAACAGTTAGATCCAAATCTAAGAGATCTATTCCCTTTGATCGAACCTGGAAGAAGAAAGTCTACAAACACCTAAATGAAAAAGTAGGGTGTGAGCCTAAGCCCAATATGATACCACCCAAGATTACATAATAGAATCCAAATATAGATCATCCAAAGAAAAGCTTCCAATTTTCAAATAAATGTGTTTGGAAATTTAAAATCATATTTAAACAAAACGTGCTATACATTTTCAAATGATGGAAATAAATATTATAAGAAATGATTTTACAAATGATGGAATATTTATAAAACAATTTATTATGTAAAACACTTATATAAAACAATTTATATAAATTCAGTAGGCATATAAGCACTTCAAAAAAACATTGAAATACATTTATATATCAAATATAAATAAACAAGTGATCAACATGTTCATCTACCAATAGGTATGATAGTATTAACCAGCTATAGGACTCCACAATCTCTATGTGAACTCAGAAAAATGTGTATACACACGTCCCTATGACACTGGCCGAAGGAGACTCATCACCCACCCGTCAGGGATGTGACCCACCGTAAGTATGTTTCCGAACATTATCATAGAGTAGAGTGTATCCAAATAACTCACTGACTACCTAAGGCTTGTATATGATCTTACACGATGGGTGGACTTTTTTAAGACTACTTAAAAATATGATCAATCACATTCTTCCATTTCAAAAGTTCCAATTTCTTTCCATTTAAATCCAAAACTAGTTTTATTCAAAAACATACCTTTTTCACAAGATAAAACCACTAGGTTTCTATCAAATAGTTTTAAGCTGTTTTTACTAGTTTGAAATCCATTAAAAACCAATTCTATCAGTAAAAAATTTATTTCCACAATTAAATTCAACAATTTAATTGAAATCATTTCCATCATATGCACAATTTAAATCAAACAATTTAAATCTGCCAATTTCCATAAACACACCCAACTAAATAGAATTGGGGTTTTTAAAATTTCTATGCCAAAACCATATCAAATATCTCGATTCACTAGAATTTATTTTTTATCAATTTAATTAAAATACAATTTGAGCAACTAAAGTTAAATCAACAATTGAAATAAATCAAGCAATAGAAGGATAATCAATTTGGCTAATCGGAATAGAACCACATAGATTATGGTCGTCGATGATAGAAGAAATGATAATCCACCTAGTGTGGTTAAATACACCTTATCACGATATTATTATCGTAAGCGTCGACACACCAATGCTCAATGTTCGTCAAGGGTTCCTAGAACCAGAATATCTATTTTATTTCACAAGGAAGTAAAATATTACATGTGATTACATTTTCTCTCTCATAGAAAATATAAGGATTATCGTTTTATGTTAACGCATGAAATAAAAATAAATATCCATAAGAATAATTATAAAACTCAATTTATAATTATATACCTCTATTTTATTTGACAGGGAAATACAATATTACATGCGATTAAAATTTCTCTTTCCGGGATAATCTCTGGATTATCATTTTGTGTTAATGCATGCAATCATAATATTTTCCTCTAAATAATTATAAACCACATTAGATATTATAATATCTTTAGATTAAAATGATAACAAATCTATTAACCCTTTATAATGAAAGAGGAAGTGGAATAAGAAAATAACTTTTAAAGAGGTGATGAAATTATTACCTCTTCTTAGGGTGCTTTCTATTGATTTGATCAAAAGGGATCATTAGGTTGGATTTCTGTTCAAATTAAGGACTCTAGGTTCAAGTGAGGGTAGTTGGGAGGATATTTGATCAGGTTTTGGCTGATCCAAATGGATTTGGAGGTGTGATTTTGAGAGAAGGTAAAGTACCCTTTTATAAGAGAGATGATGGTCACTTTAGGAAAATCCTGAAATATTATTTCATTATAAAATCATTTTGAATTTATAATGGCTACAAATGGATTTATTTCCAGTATAATGTGGTTATGGGTCCAAATAATTCCAACAAATTAGTTTCTGACAAGTTTTGGTCACCATATTAACCTTATCTTTTATATTTACTTCTTTGTTGAATAGTTTTGCTCTTACCATGTCTTCTTGTATTTATAATACATGGTTAATAAACTTTCTATAAAATGACAAGAGAACCTCAAGTGGTTCATTAATGATATATATATATCATTATATCTGTCCTCTTTCTGAACCTTATATTTTTAGGAATATTATATCATTTAATAATATAGTATTTGTTTTAAATACTCATTTATGTCAAATTTGAAACTATTTAGTATTTGGTTTTTATGAAAGTCAAAAAAACTTTATTAATTAGAATATAAAACATTAAATCAACCCTAACATGTCATATTAACCTAGAAAATTATTGTAATGCATAAAAAGTCTCAATTTACATTTATTTTTATATTTATAATATCAATTATTTTAATCCTTCATTGATAAGATAATTACTGCATCATCATTGTGTCATAAATAAATTTAATTATTTAATGTCTAAAAATTATAAATAAAAAACCATGATATAAGAAATATTTTTAGCTTTATAATGAATATTTATAGTTGAATTTATCTTATTTATAACCCTATATTAAAAAAGTTTTAGTTATCATACTTTGAATTTAACAGTTTTAATTCTCCTTTAAATAAAATAATAATAAATGTCCTAATATAATCCAAGTGGATCAAAAGGATCATATTTTATTAATAAGGTATATCTTGGTGTAAATAAACTTATCCAATAGAATTAGGACATGTGTTAGTGTATTTATAATATCATTTGTACCTTCAATTACTCAATTTACTTTTAATCGTGGTAAAAAAATTCAAAAGTTACTATTCCCCAAAAATTATTTTCATCCTATTGAACCAAATTTTATTTACTGATGTCAACCATATCTCTAAGAATTTTTAAATTCAATTCATAAAAGTAGAAAAAAAAATTTTATGCGAATTTAAAAATGTTCTTAGAAGGTGAGTAAAAGATGGTAAAAAGTTCAATAAACATTATATATATATAATCTTACTATAAAAAGACTTCAATAAACTAAATTGGACTAATATAGGTATTATTTATCTATTTTTACTTCAAAATAAATTTAAATTAAAAATAATTATTTAAATAAAAAGTAAGCTTTAAATAATAACCCAGTGTTTTTCATTATTCATCGAAAATTGAATGTTTTTAGAAAAATACCAAACAATAACCCAAAGATAATTTTGATATTATAAATTCAAAAATGATGTCCATTTTACCAAATTCAAAACATTGAAGTTGTATTAATTAATTTAAAAAAATATTCCCGTTGTCAAAACCAGAAAGTGGGTTTTTGGGAGGAAAAAACTATCAAAAGATTGATATGTGTTTATATACAATTTAAATGTAAAATTACTTCAAATGACCAAAATTTGATTAAATTATAAAAATATAATCTAATTATACTTCAAAACCATCATAATGTATAATTTAACACTATAAATTATTTTTTATAAAAAAATTGTTTTCAATTAAAGTTTAGTATTTTTCACTATTCATCAAAATATGAAAGTTATTAGAAAAGCACCAAAAATTTATCCAAACTAAATTTTTATGTCCCGCTTCTAAAAAAGAAGTTTATTTTTTTAAAGTGAATATATAAAAGTGTCAAATATTGGATTTAAAAATGGTTCTCCATTAAAAGGTGGTAAAATTTCATTCTTTAAAAAATACTTCTTTTATCTAAAAAATTGAATTTGTTCTTATATTATGTTTAGGAAACACATAATATGGATGTTAAAATTATATAGAGTATATAAAATTCAAAATTCACTTAATACTATTCATAACCGTTTTTTGAACGGTGAGTTTGGTAAGTCATGGTGCGCTCGAACTCGGTGTTGTATGTAGAACAAGCTATTGAATTACTTTAAAGAAATAAATTACTATGAAATCTTAGGGTGTTACAGTTATCGTACCCCATCATTAGGGATTACACATAAAATGACATATCATAGATGACATCTTGATTAAGAGTAAAATGGTGAGGATCCCTTACCTTAAATCCGACGGTGTTCTCCACTTGTTATTAATGACCTGAATAAACAAATCATGTTTATTAATTAATAATTCTAGAACCTATTATATATATAAAATATTTAGTATAACCATTTTATGTTCATTCAAGACCATTTTGACTGGTTATAAGGTTCAATTTCATTGTCTGGGTCCAGTTGCTTTCTTGGTTTTTAAATATTGGTTCACTTATATTCATGTTCGGATAAACATGTAATATGAAAGTGGTTGTCCAGAATTAAATTTTTATGTTATTATTGAACCTACAAGAGATTACATGGATATAAAAATTCATTCTTTTATTGGGAGTGAAGATGAGTTATTATATAAAACCTTATTGATAACAGTTTTGGTTAATCGGTGGGTTTGATTATAATGAACATGTTTTACTTTATAACATAATACCATTAGTACAAAAGGATTACAAAAACTTAACTAGGATATATTACATATATAATAATCTGGTTCAACCATAGCACAAATGGTTTCATGACTGGAATTAAATATGACAATAGAAATTGATAAATCGTTGTCCTTGAATGTGTTAAGTTTACACATCTCAAACAGTGTTTTCATTTCTTTTAAATAAAATATGGGGAAAAGAGAGATGACAATGAAATATACCATTATCATAAAAACATTTCAATACATGTATGTTACTGGAGTTATCATACTATTTGGGTGAAGGGAGGTGAGGAAATAAACAAGAAAAGGAAATAACTTAAAAAAAATTCAAGAATTTGAAAGAGGAATTTACCTCTTGAGTTTATATCCTTTGAGAACCTCTTAAAGGGAGAGGTTTTGGTATTTTGAAGATACTAGGGGATGTTGGACGTTGTTAGGAGCTTGAGGAGAGATTTGGGTAGAATATTGGCAAGGTACAAGGCTTGAGAGGAGTGGAGAGAAGAGGGAGTGAGAGGGAGTTTTTACAGTGGAGGAGAGGAGGGTTTTCATAATATTATAATCATTAATTTATTATTTCTTTAGAAGACAAGAAATAGTAAATATTCCATGTCCAAGAATAGTAATAGATGCATGTGAGTTCGAAACAATGGCCATTTACATCATCCCTGACTCAAGCATGATGCATAAATTCAGGTTTTAGCATTTATTGTGAATTATCATATTTTACTATTCATAAAAAATTAATGTATTTTAGAAAAATAAAAAATATTCACCCTATCCATTTTTCAATGTGTATAATCCAAAAATGAAATCCATTTTTCAAAAATAAATTTCTAAATATTATTAATTTAATATTTAATTAAAATCATAATTTTTTATTAAAAAACCAGTTTTAAAACATTCATTTACTTATTCTAAAATATAGGTACATCATAATTTCAATTGAATATTTTTTATACTATCATAGGTAAGGTTACTATTAATTAGGGTATATCACTATTCTTAATGGTATGTTACTATCTATGAGGGTAGGTTACTATTCAACAACAATTATGTTTTTCCTATCAGACTCCAAATAACTTACAGATCTCAATAGTGTATGTCAGATTTTCGAAATTCCAAACATAGAATTGAAAAACTTATGTTTAAAGTTCAAATAGAACTTAGTAGTTCATTATGGTGTGTTTTCATGTGATTTTATGACATATTTATAAGAAAGGAATTTCCATTGAGAAACATTGGTTTGTTACAAGGAGATCCTTCTCCGTGGTCATATAATTAATCTGAGCTTCATTTAAGGTATAAATTGCATAATAAATTGGAAAGAAGATGTTATTCATACGTTTTCCTAGAATAGATCCTATAGTAAGGCCACTGGCATCACACATAACCTCAAAATCTTTTTCCCAGTTTGGTGCAATGAAAACTGGAGATGTCATCAAGCTATTTTTCAAAGCATTGAAAGCTTGTTAGGAGTCCTAATTGAATTCGAAAGGAATATATTTTGACCACAAGTGTGTAAAAGGGTGTGTGACTTTAGAAAAATCTTTTAAGAAGCATCAGAAGAATCCATCATGCCCAAATAAACTTTTGATACCCTTAATAGTGGGTGGTTCAAGTAGATCTTTGATAACTTTGATCTTTGTTGGATCTACTTCAATGCCTTCTTTGGAGATGTTGTGGTTGAGTACGATTCCTCCTTACACTATGATGTGACATTTTTCCCAATTCATCACCAAGAATTTTTCTTCATAGTGTTGAATAACTAGTTCTAGATTGCTGAGACAGACATCAAATGATCTCCCATAAACTAAGAAATCATCCATGAAAATATCGACAATTTCTTCATCCATGTCATTAAAAATGTGTGTCATACATCTTTGGAAGGTCACTGGAGCATTACACATTCCTAAAGACATGCGTCTGTATGTAAAAGTACCAAAAGGGCAGGTGAAGGTGGTTTTTGGCCAGTTCGAGGGGTCGACTGCAATTTGATTGTATCCTGAATAGCCATCCAGGAAATAGTAGAAATCATGCCCCACTAGTCTTTCTAACATTTTCTCCATAAAGGGTAAGGGAAAATGGTTTTTCTTGTGGTCGAGTTTAGACATCTGTAATCCACACAAACTCTCCACCTAGTGATGGTGCATGTTGAAATGAGTTCATCATCATATGTTCTTGTTACTGTGAGTCCTCCTTTCTTGGGAATGACTTGTAGGGGGATCACCCATTCACTGTCAGCGATAGTATAGATTATTCCCACATCCATGAGTTTCAGAACCTCTTTATTAACAAATTCCTTCATGGGTGGCATGAGCCGCCTATGAGGCTGTCATTTTGGATTTTAATTCTCTTAAAGTAATATTATCTGAGTGAATTCATTGGTATTTATCCCTTTAATGCCTTCCATTCCCCATGAAATAGAATTATTGTGTCATTTGGGGACATTAATCAAATTTTCCTCTTGATCCTGGGATAGTTCGGTGTTGACGTTAACAGGCGAGGAGGAAGATTCCTCTAGAAATGAGTACTTTAAAGTACTGGGTAGTGGTTTTAGGTCTAATTGGGGGGGATAAATGATGGATGAGGTAAAAGATGGCACAAAATCTTTGGTGAGTGGTTTGATAAAGTTTACTTCCTCGAAGTCATAGTCTCTTTATTTTTCTATAAAAGAGTCTCCACTTTCTTCCTCGATATCCATGTAATCTTCTCTATTCTGGGTGATAGAAATGGCATGACAGTTCATAGTGTCATATGAGTGTTGCACAACTCTAATCAGGTTGAACACAACTTGTTCTTATCCCACTCTAAATATGAGAAATACTTGATTCACATCAATTAGTGCCTTTACTATAGCTAGGAATTTTATTCCAAGTATAATAGGCACGTCCCCTTCTTCTTACATGTCAAATACCAAGAAATCAGCTGGGAAAATGAACTTGCCAACTTTTACTAGAACATCTTCCAGAATGCCTTGAGGGTACTTGACCGAGCGATCAGCTAATTGAAAAGCTACCCTTGTTTCTTTGAGCACTTTGAGTCTGAGTTTTTGAATAGTACTCATTGGCATAAGGTTAATTCTTGCTCCAATATCACAGAGTGATCTACCAAATTTGCATGTGCCTATCTCACAAGGGATTGAGAAGCTGCTAGGTTCTCCCATATTTGGTGGAATTTTATACTGTACTACATCAGATAATTCTTCATTTAAGGAGGCGACTCCTTGGTATTCTATTTTTCTTTTTTCTGATAATAATTCTTTTAGGAACTTGGCATAAATAGACATATGGGAAATAGATTTGAAAAAAGGGATGTTGATATGTAATTGCTTAAACATATCCAGTAACTTCTTGTATTTTTCATCCTACCTAATTTGTCTCACTCTTTCTGGATAGGGAAGAGGTGGCTAGTATGGTGGTGGGGAAACATACTTAGGTTTTTTCTATTGCTCAGGTAAGCGTTCCTTCTCAGTTGGTACAACTTCATGATGTAAGGTGGGAGTGACTTCATCAATATTAACATTATGTACTGGTTGTTTTCTCATCTCTTCTTCTTGCTAACTTACTTCTTTGGGTTGTTAGAAGTCTAGAATCTTTTTTCTACTCAATATTATTACCTTAGATTCCTCTCATGGGTATGTCTTAGTGATACAAGATGAAGTACCTGGTAATCTCTTAGATAAAGTCTTTGAGATTTGACCCATTTGCACTTCAAGGTTCCTTAGAGCAGCTCTCTGGTTTTGTATGTCTTTCTCATGGGCCATTATTCTTTGATCATACTTTTACACAAATGACGCCAGGAGGTTTTCCAGATTTATTTGAATAGGTGCTTGCTGAAGCCCTGGATGAGGTGGTTGAAATTGTTGTTCTCTTTTAGGGAATGTTTTTTTGATATTGTGACCGAGGTAAAAGGTTCATCAGAGGATACCCTGGTGGTCCTTGAGCTCTGAATTGCTTCTGTCCACCTCTCGGTTGAAAATAACCATGATTGTTCTAAGGTTTATATTGAGCAGGCCTCTACTAATAATACTGTTGCTACTAGAATAGTGGGTTTTGCTGATTTAAATTGGCATAATTAAAATCTTTTTGTGGTTCTTCATATCTAGCTTTGCAATCTTGATAAATATGTGGGCCACAACATATCTCTCATGATTTAAATTGCATTATAGGGGTAGGAGGGGGTTTAGTAGTTGATATATGAAATGCTTCTAACTTTTTAGTGATGTAACGTCCTGAACCGACTCACCTCTAAGACGGTGGCCGGACCGGTAGGTCACATAACCTCAAGCGCATATCCCTGAATGCCAGAGGCTGCCCACTAACAGCAAGGTCCCTTTTTGTGTTCGTGGGGGAGACTATGCCCCCATACCTAATGGATAATATCACAGAAGAAGTAAAAAACAACAAATAATAAATAACAGAAGCATATGAATGAATAAATTTCAGCATAAGCAATATAAATAATCCAACTGAATAAGGATAATCAAGTACGGAATCTCACAAAAGGATGTCATTCCATGATGTATGTCTGAACTGGAAGTATGAAAAATAGAACTCAAAAACACAGTCAACTAAAAGAAAAGGCACAAAGTAGTAGCTGCATCACAAGAAAGGCACGGTCCTCTACCCCAGTATCTATCCTAAGTAGTAAATAACAATCAAGAATCGGAAGTAGCGCACTTCCCCTTGTCAATACTCGTGAGCATGTAATCTACTCGGGTGTCAACAATTCCCAAGTAGGGTCTGATATAAAATCCCAGTAGGACAACACCCACGATGTCTAAACCTTTACATTTCGTGCAATGATAAAATTACAGTGTGCCATTATATAACAATTCCAGACAATTAATTTAAGTGAAATGAAATAAATAAGTCATCTTATGTCCTAAATGGAACCCATGCCTAATCATCTGCTTCAGCCTAAGATGGTAGTATGAAAGGGTACCTGTCAGCAAAATTCACGTACACGTAAATATATAAAACCCAGAAAATCAAGGTAAACAAGAAAGAGGTATACCCCAAGCTTGTGACTTAACTTGGGGTCTAAGTCAAGTGTCAACCAGGTGAACTTCAACATATCATAAGAACATTTCAATTATCAAGAGACTCAATTGGAAATAATATAAACCTTAAGTGCATCATTATTAAGGTTCAAGTTGAGAGTTGGATTCTGGGCCCATCCCGAAGTTATCGCTATGGAACATCCATCAAATTTATCCAATACCACCGAGCACATCCAAGGAAATATTTTTAAAGACCAAGTATCGCTAAAGGTATGGCATTACCATGAGTCCGTACCAATCTCGCAAAAAGGGTTCAAGTGTCATCTGAGGCTAGCTTAGCCACATTTCCAAATGATCCATCCTGATGGGCCCTTTTGGAACCAGTATCACTCATAAGTATTAGAAATCCCAGGGAAGTCTCGGTCCGGTAATTCAAATGACACCATCCCTTGGAAGATATAAGTAACCAGTCAGGAACAGGGGGTTTAATCGTGGCCCTTAATATGGTACCCACCTCCTTTCCCCACCCTAAATTCAATTAATGTTTTTACAACAGCAGATATGACATACTCAACATATAAAATTGCAACTTGAAAACTAACTAGATACACCCACGCATCACAAGGTATAAGTTTAACACTTCTACATGGAAACTTAATAAAGCAATGTACCATATCAACATCAAAAGATAATGTAATTTTTAAATAAATAAAATAGTTCATCAAAACAAGTACCAATGATCCAACAATTCAAGTTCATGTTCAAAGAAAACTGTTTATTTAATTTAATATCAATAAAAAGGGGCTACGAAACACCTGCAATTAAATAAAATATAAAACTAGCTAATGAAAAAATACCCCGACCATGTCAGCATGCCCAAAAGGGTGTCCAAACCTATTGCAACAAATCCAACAACTATTTATTTAATTTCAAAACAATATAAAGGGGCTGCGCAATACCTACAGTTAATTATATTATAAACCTAACTAATGGAAAAATACACCGACCATGTCAGGTGTCTGAACTTGTTGCAACAAAACCAGAAAATTAATTTAGGATGATTAAGGCTAAAATAATTTGGCAAAACAATTAAAGTAATCAAATTGGGTAAAATTGCACAAAGCCAGTAAACACTAACTAACGGCACAACGATGCATTTTTTATAAACCACAAACAAATGGAGGGAAAGAGAGTAGACACCCTACCTTGTTGTCATAGATGACTCTAAGATCTGCGATAGGCTTTTATTTGACCTAAATGGATGAAAACAAAGGATTTTAGAAAAACACCAAAATAGGGTAAATATCTTCTGGGACAAATTGTGTGTAGAATACCTAACAGAATCGAACGATTCCACTTGAGAAAGGTTATCCTTACCCTAAGGTTTACTGTTCACCTGATGGTAAAGATATTGGATGATGGACAAAGGAGATACGACCTTTCGAAGGGGGTGAGAGGGGTGCACCACCTAGGGGGAAGAGAGGTGCGACGTAAGGAAAGGGAGAGGGAGGGAGGAGAGGAAAAAAGAAAATAATTATAAGAAAGAAAAAGAAAAGAAATAAAAATAAGAGAAAAATAAAAGATAATGAAAAAAGAAAAATAAAAGAAAAATAAAATATAATAAATGGGTGGAAAAGAAAAAATGATAAAAATAATTAAAAATAGAAATCTCCCATTTTAATTATTTTTATTTTCCCTGTAACCCCCTTTTTATTTAATTAATTTTTTATCCTTTCTTACTTTATTTTAAATCTTCTCTAACTCTCTTATTATTCTTTTTCAACCTTTAGTTAATTATTTCAATCCTGAACACCGCGCCGAAGCACGACATGACATTTTTCATAAAATGACTACAATTATTTAAATTATTTAAAAAGCTGACCCGAACCCACAGTGAGGTGTGCAGACGCACGCCCCGGGTTGGTTAATTAATTATACTATAATAATTAGAAATAGTCCGTACCTGATTAAGTATGGGACATTACAAGTGAGCACTTACACTTACGATGTTAGCCTTGTGGTCTCATAAATCTGGTGGATTCCATGCCATGGTAGTCCATAATTACTTTTACATAGACTGGCATTGTGAGAGACTTCATCAAGAATGGATCTTCTAGCTTCAGGAGTCTTGAACATGAGATCTCCATCAGTAGCTACATCGACAACATTACATACTACTAACTGGAGTCCTTGATAGAATGTTTAGAGTTATATCCACATATCATGTCCATGATGTAGACACTTCCTCAGTAATTCTTTAAACTGGTCCCATTCTTCCCAAGAAGACTCTTCATCAATTTGGTTGAAATTTTGAATGTCCATCCGGAGCTTTCAGGTCTGGATGGTTGAGAAGTACTTATTCAGAAACTTCTTGGCTAGTTCATCCCAAGTCATAGTTGACTTGGAAACTTGACTCTTTAGCTAGTCCTTGGATCTATCTCGTAAAGAAGATGGGAAGACATAGAGTCTTATTGCTTCATAAGAAACTCTCTGGTTGTGAAACGTATCAAAGACCTCTAGGAAGTTGGAAATATGTTCATGTGGATCTTCGCTTGGTTGAAAGATGAATTGTCCCATGTTCTCGATCATATGAATGAGTCCAGGTTTTATTTCGCAAGTATGGGATTGGATATGGGGTTGAAAAAATGCTAGGGATCGTACCATGGATTAATGGAAAGACATAATCAATTATCGCCTTCTACTGTTTCATTATCGGGTGTTATCCCAGAATGACTTGATGGTTGGGGTTTGGCAAGTTTGTTCTACAAGGTGTAATTTCTTGGCCATCACTGACCGACAAAGAGAAGAGATATTCCTTTTGATCTTGAGATCGAATTCCAAAGGGTAATGTGCTTCAAGATTCCTTAAACGAGTCAAGAGACCTTGGTACATGCATGGGGAAAAGAGAATAGATGAATGGCCATCTAAAAATGAAAGAAAGGGGGTTAGGGAAAGGCAATCCTAGATCTAGACCAGAGTCTTAACACAAAGAATAGCACTACCACCCTAGAAAAGACACCAAAATTTGATGGGTGTGAGCCACGTAGGTTGTTTGTTTCTTTATAGGTGCATCAGATTAGAAATTTACATGTGTTACATACTTTAATAACTGCTTGGGTATAGTATAGTAGAATTCTAGGGTTGATCTCACGAGGTGGATGCTGTTATGTAGGAAGAAGAAATCTAGTCTTGAATTCTTTGTAGGAGTCCTTACTGGTTTGAATAATGTTTGGGAGTTTTTTAACTATTCTTGGGTTTTACTTCAGTTTATTAAATAGGGGTCGGGATCAATTATGAGTATCTAGATAAAGGTGATCCTAATTATAATCTTGGGAAGGTCCTAATTTCTTAGTCTACGAAGTAAGAGGTAGTCACTAGTTAACCTAGGTCTAGTCTTCTAGTTCTACCTAGCATGTAACTATTACATTGTCAAGAGGAAAGTTACATTCCTAGATGCATTATGTTAATATTCTACTTCATAAAGTTCCTTATGATAATGATCATAGTCTTAGTTCCCTCCAATTTGGATAGGGTCATTTGTTTGATTGTTCGATGGTCACGGTACAGTCACAAAAATTGGATTTGACTATTGGTTTATTTCATAATTACTAATCCAATTAGGTTTTCCGAGTTTATAACTAGAAGTCTAATTAAGCGTGTAAATACATAGAATCTTGATCCCTACCCCTGACGCGTTTAACTACTCATGATGGTAATTAAAGCAATAAAAGGGATAAAAGAAATCCTAAAAATGATTCTAATGGAATTAAATTGAATAAACATTGAAAATATAAAATAAACAGGAAATAATACTTTAAATGAAACATTAATTGAAAGGAATGAAATGGAAATGAAATGATGTGGGAATTGAAGGTGTTAAAGAAAATTAATCCACAACAATTTGATTGAAAACGTAAAGGAATCAAAAGTATCTAAAGTATTTTAAGAGGGAAAGTAGAAGGAAATTCCGAAGGGAATCTAAAAGGGAGTGAGAGATAATCCTAGCATGCTCCAATGTGATGCCAAGATGCTTCTTTTATAAGTGGAAATGGTCATAACGTGTACTTAATTGTCACATCATGAACCCTTAATCCGCATTACTTTGAACAAGATCTCTAGCGTGGCATGTGGATATTCCATGGATTAATGATGTTTGACCATGGTCACTTTGTGTACATGTGGTTCATGACACGTACCCCATTTCCAGTTGGCTTTTGGTATTGAATCCTCGTAGATTTCTCGGTTTTTGGTTTGACTTGAGTCATGATGCGTAGGAGGGCTTCATGCCGTGAACTAGAAATTTCTTCGGTCTTGATGCAGGCTGTGATCATCAAGTACACTGCGTGACCTTGGCCATCACGATGTGTACTTGGACATTTTCTTAGATTTCATGCCTTTCTTCTTTGGAATCCTTTGAAGCCCTATTTCCTATAATATTGGACATCTACCATGTGCATTATCTAGTAAATTAATGAAAAACAATATAAAAGTGACAAAAAAATATAACATTTAGTCTTATCATCAACCTATGTAATCTCCATGAGATAGATTCTACCTTTGTATCTAGATAGTCTTTGATTAGTTCCTTAACGTGGTAGGCCAAATTATCCTAGGTTTGAATGTATTATTATAGATTTATTCACCCCCATTGATTCCAAGAGCCAAAATATGGTCTTGCTTGTTGATCTAATCAACTATCTCATCATTAAGATTATCACGAATTGATATCTCATACATTCTATCATCTTTCGCCTTTGAAACATTAATATCAAAATATTCCTCCTCCATATCTTCTTTATAATGTATGAGAAGATTTAGGTTAGCATATTCCTTTCTTGTTTCCTTCTGGAAACTATCAGATTCCATAAGATCAAACAACCAGTTAGGATCTTAAATCCCATCACCTTTTTTATCCTTAGACTTATTACTAAAAACCTCCACCTCATCATTAAGAGGTACTGATGGTAGATCATGAGCTTTAAAGAAAGACTAAATAGGCTCCCTAAATTTAATATCCTTGACTGATGATCGAGTAGTCATTGGTTTTTGAAGGTATGAATAATCTTTCCAAGCATTAGTATTTATCACAACGTTCATTGGTTAATATCCAACATTAGTGAGCATTATCTTCCCTTTTGATAGTCCATTTTATGCGAAAAAATTTATTTTATCATCCCCCTCATACTCCAATGGTGAATGGGGCGTCTCAGATAAAAGTGCCTCAATTTCTAAAGATTTATCCATCGAGGATAGACCCATCTTATTTGGCTTCCTCTTTATCATTGTTTTCTATCCCCCTTGTTCCTCTATCTTATCCAATATATTTTCTAAACTGGAAAAATTGTTTTGTAAGAGGACTATTTGGATATTCACTGGTGTTGGAAGCATATCATACAGTCCACCAGAGGTGTAGAATCATAGTACTTTGAGTCACTCTCTTATGATGTACTCCCTTGGTAATTCCAAGACTAAGAGATTATGAGAACATGATCCACCCATAATAAATCTGAATTTATATGCATCATTGGATGTTCTTGTCTGCAGATGTGTGTAACGATACTTATACATTAAGATTATTATTGATGGATGTCATTAGATTAGTACTTTGATATAATGAGCAAATCCATGATGTTATATTTTTGCAAGAAGTAGGATACATTAGGTGTGTCATGATTGATATTGAATTAATTAATACACTTATATTTAATAACAAAAGTTAATATCTATTCCCCTTTATGGGAATGAAACTTCCTAATTATGTCCATGGCCATATCATTCTATTGGAAAGTCCATTTATGGAAATTCAAAGAAAGATACATCAAGAAGATAGGTTTATGACACTAGTATGAAACCTACATGATTAAAGATATCAAGATAAAGAGATTATATTACAATGTGTACATTCATAAGAGGTTTCATTTCATTGTGACATGAAATTATTTTTCTATGAGTGTCTTGGTGTGTTTTTAGTGGCTATCCTTGAACATTAGGTGGTGTAGCCAAATTCCATTAAGAAAGGGGCCTAAAGGGTCACACACTAAGTGTATTCATATGACCAGTTAAATTTTATAGAAATTCAACATGTTGAATAAATATTATGCCTATATATAGTTTAATAATTATTCTTATTGTGTTGGTAAAAAATATTCAATCACTACTTATTCAAGAGAATATATATGTAATTTGAATATTTAATAAATATTTAATCACCATGTAATTATTTATTTAATTTCATAAATATATAATATTTATTTATTCTGTTTTATTCACAAGGTAAAAAATATTTATTTTTGGTTTTATGAATATTTAATAAATATTTATTCACCATTTTAGTGAATATAATATTTCTATATTTTTGTGAAAAATGAAGTTAAATTTAATTAATTAATTAAATAGTCATTATTCAGGGCTTGATAAATATTGAGGAGGATGGAAGACCAAGTTTCATGTTTATCAAGAAAAATGTTATATTAAATATTATTTGAATAAATAAATATTTATTTATTTTGGGAAATAATATTTATTTTATCCATGAGTATAGTGTTTTTCAAATAAATAATAATTATTCTATTATTATTTAGACATGGGGTTCACCATGGAATAATAAAATAATAAGGTCCCTTGTGCAATTATTATTTTCTAAACCTAGATCTTTTTAAATGTATTTATAATAATTTCTAAACTAAATACACATTCTAATCATTGCACAAAATTAATTATAGAGAGGATTATCTCAATCCCTAGAGATATCCTCCCTTTGAACATTGTAAAGAATGTTGATAAATTATCCTCCTCAAACAAAGTTAATCCTTATAACCTTGAAGGATTTCATTGTAATCAAAAGTGATCACCACAAGCATAAGATCCTTCCAAGACAGCACCCAAAGGATTTCATATTGATGATAGAAGGTTCGTGGAATAGATGTGGATCACTTATAGAGGGAATGTATCCTTGATTTCTCTACCACAATGATAGTATGAAAATGGGTCTTCATATTATCATCAATAATTAAGAAAGAATTCAACAAAAGGCAATTCTTTAATTAAATAAATTAATTATAAATTATATGTGAAAATATCCACTCTTATTAGTTCTGGGTTTCTGTCAATTAATCTTCATTTTTATTCTATTGGTCATTATGTTCTCCAACATATACATCATGAATTATTCATTTATTATTACATAAATTCAAGTTAGAAATGCTCAATAGGTACTTTCACTACACCTAGAACCATCACTGTGTATCACCATTTTTCCTTATTGAAAATAATTCATCCAAGTTGATGAAAATTTTCTTTAAGAAAGGAATATAAGTGTTCTACTTTTTTCACCTCATAGGATGATAATCATGATCTTATCCCACTTTAATTCACCATTTTTGAAATGGATAACTTTAAATCATTGAGTTGGTTCTTGGCTAGTATACATATACACGTTAAAAAAATAAAAAAGTGTGTTAAATATCTAATCATCATAAAGTGATGATAGAGGTCATTAATAGTGATAGAGTTTAATAGTAACAACCTAATTTTTATCATCTATATTTCATCAGAAATATTGTTAGCAATGTTCAGGTGCATTTTAGATATGGAACAATAATAAAGGAAATTATAAATTTTGGTATGTTTTATTACACTTATATTATTTTTAATAATTTTTATTATCCTTTTAAATATATTTATTCTTTCTTGTTTTAGAATACAATCCCCAACAAGGAATGTTTGATGAGAGGCTTGAAGTAATTCAAAGGTTTAATCAATTTTTGCATGATTATATGATGACAATTTCAAAGGAGAAAAGGTCATTGGCATATTATAGTGGTATGAGATATGTCCATATGACCATTAATATCATGAAGTGCATAAACATGGTATTTAGGTGTGTTTATAAACTATCGATCATAGTCTTAGTAAATGATACATTTTATATATGTGCGAAGTACATTTGGAATGCTACCAATAGGATTATCAAGGGTTGCAGCAAGGAATACACTTTGGTTAGAACTTCTAAAGAGACATTGATATGATATTAGATGATGAATCATCATTTCGTGTTCAAATATTTGACCAGGTAAGGATCCACTTAGAGGTAATAGAGTGACATAACCCACTTACATGAAATAATGTCCGGGGTCTACCTGGTTACCTGCTAATGCCCTCGGTCTACACTATTTCCTACCTCCTTGATTCTATTGTTTATGTTCCCCCTTTTTACTGTACTTTCTTAATTTTAATAAAAATATAAATTATGTAGTAGTTATCCCTATGCATATGTTAGTGTAGCTTGTGAATTAGTGAACTTATCCTGTGATAAATATGTCAAACCAGTATATAACTTGAGAACTCTACTTGACTGCTATAGTGAACCTTGGATTCATGTTGGTTATTTTAATTATTTTACATTACTTCCTAATCATCCAATTATAGTCCCAAATATTACCAGGGTGCACACTTGTGGATTTATAAAGTCTACTTGTATAAAAAAGAAGACGAATGGCCTCAAGAATGGGAAGTGGGACTACGATGTAGAATAAGTTTCACATAAGGCCATACTTACAAAAAATATGCCTATGATGTAGGAGTGTTGATCTTGTTTATGTATTTTATCATTTTTATGTAATTTTTTTAAATTTTTTAGTCTTGATTCATATGATTTTCCTTAAAAAAATCATTCAAAATTTAATATTTTATATACAATTATGTTTAGCTCCAATAAGTATCTTTCACTTATATAGAATAAAGATCATGCTTACATCACTTATTTTGAATGAAAAATAATTTTATGATATTTCAACTTTGAAGAAAAACTCAAGAATCAACATGTTTATTCCTGCATTATTCTTGAAAATAAAAAATTCCTTTTCTTTATCAAAACAAATTCCTTGTTCCCTTTCTTGAATCTAATATAGTTTCAGTTTTTGAGACATTTCAAAATATTCAAGCAAAAATCTAGTATCATCACAAAATATACCAGATTTATTATAGAAAATATATCATATTTTTACCTTTTATTTGATTAATTTTCTTCATCATGATTCATTATGAAATTATATAACATTAACTATAAAAAAGTAATAATTATATCATATGTATGTACAATGGATATTTCTTTTCTTGCATTCTAGGATAGACATACTTCTAGTCTTTTTTTAGAGATTCGTCATATTCTTGCTATTAGTGTATAGAGATCACACCACTTCCATCAAGATATTCCTACTCTTTTCATCATACCTCATCTTATATAAGTAGGGTTATACTATATAGAAATTTATGATTTCATATTTTTCAATCACATCTTTTGTAGAAATATGGAGGCCAGACACACATACTTTTCATCTTCTAGAGGGAGAGATCATGAATACTCTCAAAGATGTGTCCCTTGTGTCAGGACTCCCTATCGAGGGTGTGGTTGTGGTAGGCCAAGTTGTTGGTGATTAGATTTATTTATTTTAGAGGATACTAGGAATTTTGGTTCTGGATGATAGAGGGTTTTTCATTGAGAGTCATATATGAATGCCATGTAAGTACAAACACTTCAACCATTTAGAAAATGGCGCTATTGAGATAATCATGTTGAGATTTGAATGTGTATATGTTCTGAGTATTATTTTTAGCATATTCCTCATCAAATATTCTACTATATTTATCCATCTAATATATTTACCATTACTTTAGGACCTAAACCAGACATAACAGTATAACTGATGGTCTATATGTCTTTCTTATACATTCTAAGCACTATGAAAAACATGTCATATCCAAAAGTTACATATTATATGATGTGTTATTATTATCCATATGTGGGTTTGGGAGGGAATCCATTACTTCACTCCATATGTTCACACACCATTGGCTATCAATATTTTACAGGAATCCTTGCATGGACTATGGTATGTTTTTCATCCCTTCTTATATGGATGATGATTTGTAAATTTATATAATGAAAATATAATTATTAAAATGTTATTTTTTTTGAGAAAGGATCATTGAAATTCAGATACCACCATACATGATGTCTATGCTTATAAACTTATTCTTGATAGTCTTCAATTAGATGCCATATCAATTTTTTAATTATACAATTAAATTATTATAGTGTATTGTACATGTTCTCATTTATTAACTATATATTCATTTTTTGATATTCTAGGTTTCATGGATGCCACATGTTGATCCTATCTTCCTATGTTTCTTTCCTTACTATATGATAAATTTTCTTCCATCACATGCGTCATATATCTTATTCATTTTCACATAGTTGAGTGGTACCATGTTGATCGAAGTTATAAGGTAGTTTTAATTCCATCATCCCATTCTCACATCATCTAGTTAGTTATCTTCACTTCATTCCCAAAATATGTAAGGAAGATAGACTTCTAATGGAGGTGCTATCAGTCATGCTATATTGAGATGTGGGACACATGTCATGAGTCTCGATTATAAGGAGAAAATACAACATGCTTTAATCTATCAGATTAGTTGGATTATTCCCTTGGTAATTCACGATCTCATTGCTATATCTTATATGACATAGATGAGGCTATCATCAGTTTTTAATAACTCTTCCTTCCTCTTTGGAATAATTATTTTATTAAAATTAGTTAACTTTATATTTTTTTTCTAGGATACTCATATCACAAAACTCATTCACATCTCTAGTCTCGTAGATGAAATCACATTTGACCAAACCTATTTTCAAGGAGTAGTGAAAACGATTCTTCTTTCCATAGATAAGATTTATCATGAGTTTCTCTTTGATGTTCTAGAATATTATGAGGGTGATGAGACTTATATGGATATTTAGAGGGTGAAAAACTTATTATGGATGTGCCACATGGTGATGTGGAACATAAGGAGTATTTATAGATCAATCATCCAAAAGTATCCTCCATTTCCTATCCCAAAAGATCCACAATCATAGACTATCCCAGTAGAGGACCACGACTCATCTTATTATGATTTTGTTACACTATATCCTACTTATTAAGATTATACTATAGTGTTAGAGGGATACTATAGTGTATTTTATTCTACATCTTCCCTGATGTATAGATACCTTCTACACAGCATCCATATTTTTCACATATGGGAGAGAGTTCTAGATAGAAACCACTTTCTTTCCAATTAAGACTAGGTACATCTAAGGAGGCTTTGGATCCCCCACCTGCCACATGGTATGATGCAAAGGTAGTTGTGATGGATACAGGATGTGCATATACTAAGACATACACATTGGAAAACATGGCATGGACACATTATGTTGTGTCATAGAGGAGCATCTAATATAGTGATGCAATCCTATTCGATACATTTTCTGATGTTCGTAAAATTTTTAACTGAGATCCGTGTTATATATTTTTCAAATTATTAGTTGGTTTTTAATTAAAAGACTACTTTTTATACTAAGTTAATTTAATTAATAAGTAGAATTGTTTTATATTTTTAATTAGTAATAATTAATAATAATAATATGATATTATTTATTATTACCCATGGGTGTATCTCAGTGGTAGCAGTCCCTGTGGGGTCTCGGTGTGGTCTCGAGTTATAGTCTCATCGAGTACTTCACCATTGGTAGTGCAAGATTTTCTTGTATTTCTTCCCCCTCCCCAGACTGTTGTAAATAAATAATATTATTTATTATTAATTAAATTACTGATTATAAAATTATATAATATTATATTTAAAGTTATTGATTAATATATAATTTATTATATTAATATTTAATAATTATTTATATTAATTAATATATTATTAATAACTATTAATATAGCTGTTAGTAATATATTTAGAGATAATATATTTTTTAATTTTTAATTATATTATTTATTATTAACTAAAAAATTATAATTAATTACTAATAAATTATTAATAATGTATTAATTTGTAATTATTAGTATAATTATTAATAATATATTAACAATTAATGTATTTAGTAATTATTAATTATACTATAAATTATTAATTATATAATTATTAATGTAATTAATTATATATAATATTAGGAAAAGATGGGCTTGTGAGAGAATCTCACTCCTGGTTGCAATGGAGATTAAGGATCATGATTTTTTTCCTCTTCGATCCAGTCTCCTACCAAAATCTTCCTATACCTTGGGCATTTTGTTTCCTGAAAATATGTGAGTGTTGCAATAGAAGGTCAAAAAATTGAGGGTAAATGGGAGGATGTACCAGCTTTGGCCGAGGTCAGTTCGAATAACCATTTCTTATCTCTCTTCAAAGGCTTGTCGTTGAGTGGTATTCACTAGAAGGGAAATGTCACCCATTTAAGGGATGACCCTTTGGAAATATCAAAATTACTATTACTTAGTGATCATTCAATCATTGGGTAGATTTTTTTCCAAGTGTCTTGACACCATGAAAGGTTAAATATATAATCAGAATACTTTTGGGTATTTTGGGTTTCAAAAATAGGTGATGTGTGTTATTGGGACACAATTTATTTCATCTATTATTCCCATTTAGGGATATAAAGTTGAGGGCTTGGGGCTATGGATTGATCTCGTTCAATCCTAGTTTTCTATATATCTATGAATGGGACCAATAATTTAACCCACTGGAGGTAGGAAACTCATCAGTGTAGGTATGGGTCAAGGTTTTTTGATTGAACTGGATACTTTGGGATCCCTAGATCCTAAATGAAATTATGATGGTTTTAGGGGTTCTGATTAAATTATAAAATGAGAAAAAAACACTAGATTCTAGAATTATGTATGATTTTTAGTGGAATCCAATTTGACCACTGCCTTAGTTGATAGATTCTTTCTCTCAACAAATGAGGATGAAATTGCCTTGAGAATTGAGTATGAAAGAGTTCCCCATTTTTTCTTGGATTTCAAAGTTATAGGACATGAAATTTATAACATTAATAAGTATGTGGTATATTCTTTCTACTTTGTGCATGAACTTGATGACAGATCATGATTTAAAAGGATTAAAAATGTTATAAAAAAAATACTACAGGTAGCATTGTAATTCGTGGTAGTTCTATGCCTTGAACTGGTGGAGTTACGTCTAGTCAAAAGATGGGTGGGCATCTAGCTAATCAAGAGCTTACTTGTCATGTTAATGATTCTCCTAGGGATGATTTTAAAGGAGACAGTTAGAGGGAATGCACTTATGAATCTCCTAGTCAAAATGTTAATGCTTGGATAAAGGATATCAATGGGAAATGTGATTCCAGATCATGGGATGTGATTGTGTAGGAGGATCAACATAGTGAACCATCTTCTGCCTTTTAGATAATGGAACCTAAATTTTCTAAAGACAATGGTCCAAATGTTTCTCCTATGAGGGTCCTTGATCCTAGTGAGGATTCTACCTAAAGGATACATATGGAGTTACTCATTTCAATAGTACATATTAAAGGAAATGTTTGAATGAGAATGAATGGAAGATTATTTAGTGAACATTAGTCAACTGATGGTGGACCGGATGTGACAACATTGGGTGACCAATCCATTGATGAATATACTTCCCAAGAGTTGGTTGAAAACATATATGACAGGAGTAGTTGATTATATCAAGGTATCACAATGGAAATAAAATTCCTATGGATTAGGAGGGATTCCAATTTTTCACCCCTTGGAAATCCAAAACATATGAGTTTCAATCTCATACTGTGAAGGTTTCATCCACTCTGATCCAATTATAGGATAACCTTCCAGGTATCAATTCCCCTCTACAGGATGTGCATCCAAGTGTCGATGAGGATGTTGAGTGGTCTTTTCCACCCCACATTACTGATTTAATGAAAAGAATATGTCCCTTTTGGAAAGGCCTAAAATGAGGAATGGGAGATGGAACAAGAAATAAACTCTAGTATCATACCTCTAGAGGATCCGGAGGGTGAAAGACCCAGTGATGGTCTCAGCAAGGAAGCTTCAGAATGTTTTGTTTCAAAACCTGAAGTCATTTAATCTCTGATGGAGCTAGATGTATTCAATTTCAATGACTATTTAATAGTTTCTAAATTGTTATCAATAAACATTTAAAATGAATTCTGATCTAATCCAACAATGGAATTTTACAATCTATCTTGGAAATTTAGGGTTAACTCCAATCCACAGGACTTAGCTGAATCATAATTGGATGAAGAATATGGGGATCCAAAAAGGGCTAGGATGTGGCGAAGAGGTCGAAACCTAAGGTGTAGAAGAATATTCCCTATGAATTTGGGATCTATAGTGAATGACAAGGATTTATTTACTATGATAGGATATTTTCCTTATGGTGTGGGCACTTTGTTCCTTTTTTGACAGACTTTCTCCTCTTATATGCTTTACTTTTATTAAAAAATTTGGGGTCATGGGTTTGGTTTCCAA
This sequence comes from Viscum album, assembly GCA_963277665.1. Taxonomy (NCBI): domain Eukaryota; kingdom Viridiplantae; phylum Streptophyta; class Magnoliopsida; order Santalales; family Viscaceae; genus Viscum; species Viscum album. Next base: position 227,231,240 of record OY728125.1, read on the forward strand.
ATCCACGACTGATCCATCTTGGTAATATATAATATTATATTAGTAATTACTAATTATATTATTTATATAATATTATATATTAATTACAAATTACTATATTATTATTTATATAATATTATTTATATAATTATAAATCTAATTACTCATATATAATATAATATCAATATTTACTAATTATACTATGAATTATTATTTACATAATTCAAATTAATAATATATAATATTATTTTAATATTTACAAAAAATAATATTTTTTTAATAATTATAAATTAATAATAATATTATATATGTTGACACCACTAAACGCGTGTCATGCACTTTTACATGGAAGGACACATGTGATGAGTGATTTGGTGATCATTATATATAATGACACGAAATAATGATTATTGGGTTGTATGTATTCCTTTAAAAATTAAAGGAGTTTTATTATTATTATTATTATTATTATTATTGTGTGTTTTTTTGGGCCCAAGGGTGTAGTCGAGTGGTACTCAACACTCCTCCACATTTGAAAGTTATGGGGTTCAAACCCCATTATGCACAAATTACCCACACAATAGGTAAATGTTATGTGTGGCATGTTGAGGGGGAAGAATGCATGGTTGGGAGGCATGCTATGGGGGAAGTCTACATAGTGGTGGATTCTGGGGTGATGTAGCATTGATGGCAGACAAGAAAGTGGTGAGCGGACCAACTTGCATCAATTCCTTTTTGGAGGGTAACAATATTCATCCCCCACCATTAAGTTTCAAGCTCATAGACACACACTCTGAATTGGATATTTGTGCCTTTTTAACCAAACTAACCAAGTCAGGAGCCAAAGAAACCAAAAATAAAATTGATACATCACCCCAGTCTTCACATTCCAATCTCATGTTAGATATAACTAACATCAACTTCCACTGCTCAAATGCTTGTTTCACCACTTGAATGTATGACTTTCTATATAATGAATCCTCCATCGAATTCCTTTTACCCTGTGTGTACATCAATTCAAATTCAAACATCTAGAGATACTCCATCCACATATTTTTCCTCAAATTCAAATCTATTTATGATAAAATATGGTTCAAGCTCTTATGATTGGTATACAACATGAATTTATCACTGAAGAGATAGTGATGCCAAGTTTTCAAATCATGAACCACCATCGACAACTCCAAATCATGTGTTGGGTAGTTCTTCTCATGAAACGTCAGCTACCATTTTACATATGAAACAACATGATTACTTTGCATGAGAATACAACCCAAACTTGATCCTGATGCATCAAAATAAACCACACACCCTTTACCTAATCCTATAAAAACTAATATTGGTACTGAGGTAAGAAAATCCTTAAGCTCTTTGAAAGATTTACAGAACTGCTCATTACATTGGAATGGAACATTATTTACTATGAAAGCTGTCATTGATGAATCTAGTCATGGGAAGTCACAAACAAAACATCGATAATACCCAGTGAGACCAAGGAAGATCCATATCTCAAAAACATTCTTTGGTAGTTGCAAAGATATAACGAATTCTATCTTCTCTGGATCCACTGAAACACCACTCTCGGAAATAACATTCTAAGGAAGTGAACTTCTTATATCTAGAAGTCACACTTTTATAATTTGACATACAACTGATGATCTCTCAAGGTTCCCAACACTACTGCCATATGTTTCTCATGTTCCACCATTTTCCTTGAATACACCAGTATATCATCCAAGAATACCACCATGAAAGAATCCAGATATTTCTAAAATAGACGATTCATCAATTCCATGAAAACCGATGGTGCATTAGTAAGAGAAAAGGGAATAAACATTTACTCATAATGGATATATATACTTCTAAAAGCTATTTTTGGAATATCATCCTTTCACACCTACAACTGATGATATCCTAATTGCAAGTCAATCTCGGAGAACCACTGAGCTCCACTCAACTGATCGAACAAGTCATCAATGAGAGGAAGTGGATATCGATTCTTAATCATAAATTGGTTAAGCTTACGATAATAAACCCACAATTGAAGAGTTCCATCCGCATCTTTAGCAAAAAAATTAGCACTGCCCACAGAGACATGCTAGGCCAGATGAACCCTTTATTTTTAACTCTTTCAACTAAAATTTCAATTCCCTCAATTATTCTAGTGCCATTCGGTAAGATGGAAGTGTTATAGGTCTGGTCCCTAGAAGGATATCAATTATAAACTCCACTTCTATCATAGGGGGAAACTCTAATAATTATTTAGGAAAGACATCCATAAACTAATCAATTACTTCCAAAAAACTGCTTTTATCATCCTATTCCATTGAACACAAAGACAAATCAACCAAATGATACAATATAATCACAATTAATGGTTCCAAAAAACGTATTGCACCCACTTTAAAAATTTTCTCTCCTCTAAAGAGATGTTCGACACCTATAAAACTAGATATTCATTCATTACAGTCAATGTGGGCCTTAAACATCGCCAACTAATCCATACCCAGAATTATATCATATGCATCCATATCAAGCACTGAGAAGTCCCACATCAACATAACCTCATCCAAAACTATACAAAATGATCTACATAGGAATACTTGACACTCACTTTTACCCATAGGAGGTTGAAGTTTTAAAACATAAGGCATCATTTCCACACTTAAACCCAACAAGTAAAAAATTTGGGAAGCAATGAAAGAATGAGAATAACCCGTATCAAACAAAAATTTTATAAGTATAGAATTCAAAATAATTATACCAATCAATTTATATGACCCAGACTGATCATCCACCACAACCTACTCGGCTCCAAATAGCTTCTTACTTTCCCCACTCTGCTCTTTGTTATCCTACCAAAACTTCCCCTCCCAAGGAGTTTTGGTATTCCTAGAATCACCATGACTAACTTGACTTCACTGATGAGGGGTATGCTATTTCCCCATCCTTGAGGCATTGGATGCCTATGACCCCTGAGAAATTTCATGAACACTCGGCCTTAGAGCATTACAACAATAACACTAAAGATGCCATATCTTCTTGCAATTATGACTTGTTCAAGGCTGTGATGTACAATCTTGCTTCATGTGGCCTATAGAACCACACTAAAAACATCCTACTTTTTTTTGAGGCTTCGAAGGAAGATTACCCAATCACTCTAGCGGATTCTGAACTATAATCCTACCTTATAAGTAAGTGTATCTCTTGTTCTTGATCCCTGTGTTAGAGTTACCACTATTTCTGATGGGTACCAAAATGATTCCCTCACCTGTAGCCCCTAATATATCCCTTTCTGACACAGATACTCTATTCCCCATTTCTGTATAATTAGTTATACATAGAACCACAATTTTAGAATGAATTTTTTCTTAAAGCCCTATTCAATGATTCACACCTTCAAGGATGCACTAGCTTCCACCTCAGGTGAAAACTACACTATGTTCATAAACTTAGATGCATATTATATCACTGACATGTTTTCATATTTTAGGATGAATAAATCCATTGTATGATGAATTTTGAATGTGTGAGGGTATAATGTTTTGTTAAAAAATTCCTAAAAACCCTCCCATGTCATACCTTGGTCTGTTTCAGCCTGGGATGCCAACTCCCACCCTTGATGTGCAAGATCCTCTAGCATGTACATCACTAACTTCACTTTTAACTTTATTTGTGTTCCCAAGAAAACCAATATACTATTCATCCTTTTAAACCACTATTTTTCCATTTTCATCTCTAAATAATCCCTAAAAATGGGTGGATTCTATTTTTGAAACTGAACCAAGTGATCTACATGTCTCATCTCATGACTTCTATTCCCACTTTCCAAAACTTAGAAAGCTTGCACTATGATCTACATTAGATGCTGGTTCACCTGAGACTCATGTGAAACCACATTTCCACCAAAATCCTCTAGTTGGTCTCTATGATGCCTACATGGTGCCATTTCTATAAACACAAGAACAAACATAAGGTTCACTCTACAACAAATGAAGTCTTTACAATTTCAAATTCAATCACATTAGGCTATCAAAACCATGATTTCCAAATTTACATTTTATTATGTTCAAACCTATTTGAAAAATCCACTACATTTTGAAAATTTACCCATTTTCAAAATACCAAAATCATTCTCTTTTCAAATTTTCAAATTTGATTTATTTTTCCAAATTTTCAAAAATGAACACATTCATGTCACAAAATAAATCATTATTCCCAATGAAATATGCAATCCTAGTGGGAAGTCATTTCTACCATGCATGTCATGCTCATATCATTGGATATACCCACAACAATGAGATCGTGATCCTATAAGTGTCTCCAAATCAATTATGTACACAAATCCCTAGTAACTTGACGTTCAACATAAAAGGGTTAGCTATGTACTTTTATGCTATACATTTCAATTTCTGTTAATACTACACCTTGATACCATCCCAAATCAAGGAGTAACCAAGAATGAATGTCAAATCGTAGAATGATAATCAATGCCATGGAAATTAAAAAACTTAGAAGTAAAGGATTGAACAAACTGATACCACTTTTAACATCCCACCCCTACAAATTGGCTTGAGAGGGAGGTGATATCATACTTGGCCTTAGAAAAAATCCCCAATGTTCCAAATGCTGAGAATAAATTCGAAGGGCTTCAAGAATGGTGGGGGATAATTTTCCCTTTAAAAGAAGAAAAACAAACCAAATATACAATAATAAACCACAAATACAATATGTAGATCAACAATGATTCACAATTAAACATTTCCAAAAGACCAATAAAACCAAACCACAATAATCCAAAATCAGATTACTAAGATACACACTAAAAAACACAACCCAAATAAGCTATGAAACAACTCCATAGCTGTAGAGGTCTGGAATTACTTCCAGTGGACTATAATTGATACCTATCAGGGCACTCCATGGGTGGCTACACCCCCTGGGCGGGACACACCACCATCCCCAGTGGCATCCATTTCCTCATGAAGCCCTTGGGCGGAGAACCATGCTTCGTCCAACGCTCACATGTGAGAGTTCCCAAGGATCGGATACATTCCTACCTCCTTTTCCTCTGATACCAAATGTAGAGACCCAAAGCTTGATGTACATGGATATTATATTACTTTTTCATAATAGATAATACATAACAAAAAACAGACACCAAAGGAACGTAATAGTTTAGTGTCTTTGGAAACTCAGAAAATAATCTTCTAATCGTGGTGAAATATCTTCAACATATCCCATAAGATCTTCCCCTTTCATTTTCTTTCCTAAAAGCTTTCTCTATATCCTGGGGAAAATAAAAAATTTAAAGGGTGATCTCAAATGCTCAGTAAGGGTAAGCATGGATAAAATAAAACAAACCATATACATTTGAACAAAAAAACATGAACATAATGCTCAAACATCAAAATCTTGAGCAATGACATAAAACATGGCAGTATGTAAGGCATAGATCATAATGGAACATCAATCATGATAAGATAGCTTGGAAATAAAACTTGTAATTGTGGAAAAACATTAAGCACTTGATATTATTTCCATGGTATCCAAGACATTGCTGCCAAGACCATCTTAGTGGACAAAGTCCCTTTCTGAATCGAGTTCACTCCTCGTTTCAGTCCTGTAACACTGAAACAAGTTAACTTACCCTTCCAGCCATGTCTATATGATGAGATATAAATATTTACCCAATGCATTGGAGGGAGATATAGGTCCCACTCATCTAATAATGAAATCATTCTTACTTGTGCCACAAAATAAACATACATCATTCATCATAACCCAAAGAATAAAATGGGTTTCATAAATATCATCCCATCATAACATAAACCATATAAAACAAATGGATATCATTTCATCATAAGAAAAGTGAAACCATGTAAATAATAGATACATTATACTTGAAACATACATATAGGAAATAATGTCATCTTATATGGAAAACATGTTTTGATAAAACACTTGAAATGAATTCTTGAGGAAAATATCCTTTCTTCTTCAAAATCAATTTATTTTCCCAAAACGTCATGAAATTTTGAAAGAAAAAGATTTTATTTAAAATAGTCAAGAAATATTTTTGAGGAATCTTCATAAAAATAAGGCTTTATAAAACCGTAAAAATCCTTTCATGCCGTATAAGTTAAAAAAACATTTTCCTCTTACTTTTGTTGGAAAAGTCAAAAAGTACCTAATAACGTAAACAAAAGAAAGATTCCTTACATACCATTAGTAAAAGTAAAAATGGGTAAAAAGGATATTAAAAATACATAAAAACACTTTTATAAAACATATACATGAATGATAACAATAACCCCAGTAAATACTTACGTATAAGCAATCTCGGATAAAAATAAGATTTGAAAAATTATCCATTACCTTAGGTCTGATATGATTCATACATATCCGAACCTCCTGTATAATTATTTAAATAATGTCATTGAATTATTACAGAATCATATTCATTTTTATGATATGATATATGGTTCACTTATGACTTTATATTACCCATTCTTTTGTAAATTCCATGTTAAAGCAACATTTTGGGTAAAATCATTTTATTTATCGTACTTGTTTGGACTTGTTGTTCTTGATATTATTATTACTTATATCATGATTTAATTACTTCCAGAATGTATATCATTATTTATATATCATATATATATTTGGTATATATATATATATATAATAGATAGATAAATGAAATGAAATACACCGTTCATGGAGACGGTAGGCCTTACGTACGCATGAATGCTGTTTTCCTTTCCTTATTGACTTGAATGGAATTAATTAAATAACATATAAATAAATACAGTAGAATTATTATGTTATATATACCATTATTATTCATTATATATACTTTATAATCATTATTTAATGGTTAACATGGAGATTGAATCTCATCGCGTCGTGGAGACGGTAATCCGTACGTACGCACGAGCAATGATATCATTCCAATAATTTTTGAATGAAATTGGAGTGGATGATATAATATCTAATAATCAGTATGATGTTATAGTATCCATATATAGTAATTATTTACACTATTATACCCATCCAAGTAAGGTGGTAATGGAAAAATAGATTACACCACGGTGTGGAGACAGTATTCCGTATGTACCCACGCGTGGTAATTTCATTTTCCATAGGATGGATAGAAGGTGAAATGGGGTTGTTTCATATTTATAATAACATATCAGTATATAAGTAATACTTATGTTATTACTTTATAATGAATCAACTAAAGAAGAAGAAGTTGAAGAAGAAAGAAATTGGAAAGGATCGGTAATGGATATTACCTCTTCTTTGACGTGCCTCTTCTTAACCTCCTCTTAGGGCATTAGGGTTGGTATTTGAAGAAGAACAGAACCTATAGGTTGTTTCTAGGGAAGTGGAGAAGAGAAATGGGTAGTGGTTGGCCGATATTGATGGCTCAAAGTGGTGTGAGGAAGAGGGGGAGGAGGTGCCCTTTTATAAGGGAGGAGAGGGGCGCCTCTGGAAAAACTCAAAATATTATTTTATTATAAAGTCATATTATTTTTTTAATAGCTCCAAATTTATTTATTTCTAAGCTAAGGTGGGTATTAGTCGAATTACGTAGATCCAATATAATTTGGACAAGTTTAGGTTACTATTTTAACCATATCATTTAGATTTAACTCTAAGTTAAATAATTTTACTTTTACCGTGTCTTCTTGTTTCCTTACACTATATGGTTAATAAAATTACTATAACAAGGACAAAGAACCCCACGTGGTTCATTATTAATATATATATTCTTATATAAGTCATTTGGACGAAACTTATATTTTTAGGAATAAAATAACAATTAATAATATAATATTTGTTTTAAAAACTATTTTATGTCAATTTTGATACTATTTGGTAATTGATTTTTTTGAAATTAATAACAACCTGATTATTTCAAAAAAAGTTAATTAAATAAATAATAACATGTCATAGTAACCTATAAAATTATTTTAATTCATAAAAAGTCTCAAATTACAATTATTTGGATATTTATAACATCAATTATGTCAATATTTCATTAATAAGATAATTACTGCATCATCATTGTGTCATACATAAATTAAATTATTTAATATGTAAAAATTATAAATAAAATACCATTATATATGAAATATATTTATCTTTCTAATGAATATTTATAGTCTAATTTATCTTATGTATAACCCTATATTAAAAATGTTTTAGTTATTAAACTTTGATTTTATCAATTTTAACTCTTTTTTAAATAAAATAATAATAAGTGTCATAATCTTATCCAAGTGGACCTAAATGATCATATTTAATTACTAATATTGTTTTTGGTCGAATTAAACTTATCCAACAGAATTAGGACATGTGTTAGGGTAATAGTAATATCATTTTTATGCTTAATTACCCTATTTGCTTTTAACCGTGGTAAATAAAAGTAAAAAGTTACTATTCACCAAAAATTATTTTTATCTCATTGAACCACATTTTACTTACTAGAATCAACCCTGTCTCTCAGATTTTTTAAATTCCATTCAAAAAAGTGGTAAAATTATTTTTTTTTGTAAATTTACAAGTTCTCCTAGGAGGTGGGTAAAAGACGGTGAAAAGTTCAATAAAATTTTTATATATCTAAAATTATTATAAAATGAATCCAATGAATTACATTGAACTTATATTGATATTATGTTTCAATTTGTACCTAAAATAAATTTAAATAAAATAAATAATTATTTAAAAAAAAATTCGGTTTTTAAATAGTAACCCAGTGTTTTCACTATGCATCAAAAATTGAAAGTTTTCAGAAAAATACCAAAATTTCACCCTAAGCTAATTTCGATATTCCTAATCCAAAAATGAAGTCCATTTTGAAAGATAAAATTTCAAAAAGTGGGTATTACTATTCATAATGGCTAGTTCATAATAATATTATAATAATATCTCGTCTAGTGAAACTTGGTATTGCGTACTACACACGCTATCGAAGAAAGTATTGATTGCGTGTAATGTAAGCCAAGTTAGGTCTACGTGTGGTGAATCTCTGTTTGGTGTTGCGAATAACATAATCAAAACTTATTTCATTTATACATTAAACAAAATCTATACTTAATGTTGCGTAGAATAATTTCCACAAAACGAACTTGAAATTGTGTGTAACACTAGCCAAGAACAGTGTTGCGTATAGTACAAGCTAATCTTGGTGTAGCGTACAACACAAGACATCAAAGTAATTAAAAATAATATTTATCATAAAATCTCGGGCTGTTGCATTCTACCCCCCTTAAAATGTATTTCGCCCTCGAAATTCATCGGGGTTGTAAATGGTTTACTACTTGAAAGTTTCTTTCATAGAAACCCACATCGTAAAAAGGAATACTAAAACTTCATTTTAAAAAGGAAAGTTAGAAATGTAATGGTTACCCAGATTAACTCATCACTGGGTTTCCACATAAGAGAACATTGGTGAAAATATGGATATGGAAGAGAAATATAACCATCATGTTCTGATTGAGAGTGGTAGAGAACATGGCTATGAAAAATCCTATAATCACAAAGCCACAAATTTGTGATGATTTAAGGTACCATCTGATTCATCGGATATGAGGGCACTAGGACAACATTTTTGGTTTTGAAGATAATTTCCCTAAAGTTGAAGAATTTGAATTAAAAAGAACACTTACTTTATTTAGATATAATCTCACCGTTGTTCGTGCCTTGAAAAATTTCCACTTCATCTCTTAAAGAAATGAAGTTGAATTTGTCATTCGTGAAGTGTTAGCAGATCTTGTGATAGAATGATGGGTCATTCCATCCGTCTCAAACAAAAGGTTGGCAATAGTTATATACATAGGTCCATCTATTGTATATCATTTCAAAAATGGACTTATACTTCATCTATCATACCACTTAATAAAATAAAACTAGTTTCTACTAACCAGAGACTTCCTGTAGGCCAGTTTTAGGAAATAAAGTCCTATCACACATTGGTTGTGGGTTCGATCCCCGCATCCTTGTCTGACGCGACGGGTTGTCGGCCATTCTGTAGGTTGTCCCTTTTCTTAAAACTATACTATTATATCATTCCAGATAAAGTTCCGGACTTAATCAATACTATATTATGTCCACTTAATCCATTCCACCCTTAAGACTTATCCAAAATACTTATTTCCAAACTCATAGTATAAAGAATACGATTACTATAAAGGTATTCTAACAAGCATGTGAATACCTTCATTTATCCCAGATATATCTTGTTAATCGCATGTGAATACCTTAGTCATGTATTCTCTTGAAACATGAATTACCATAGAACCATATGCTATCAAAAGTTAACTCTTTCCACATCCCAAAATTCCTATATACTCAAACCATGATATCACTTTTTCCTTATATCAGTCATGAGCTCATGAATACTATCAAACATATTATTTTCTTCTTATCCCTTCATTATGTGCATATCAACTACTTTCCAAAAATATTTCAATCACTTTTCATGGTTACAGGTACCGTACAATTATTGAAAACTAGTACATAGATATTCCAAAATTCCACAATACTATAAATGAGATTCCATGATACTATTTTGAAATCCCATTACATAAACACTTAATCATTCCACAACATCATTTTCATATTCAACATCACAAATACTAATCGCATGTGTATTCCCTTTTTCCTTTTCCTTAAGAGGTTTCTCACGTTGATCATCATTAATCCTTGGATTCGGGCATCGATTAGCATAATGCCCCATTTCCTTGCACTTGAAGCATTGAAGTGTTGGTGGAGCGTTATCTGAAGTCTTTTCTATATTCACATCGTTTGAAACCTTTTTCACATTAATTCAGCACTCAGCTGCTCGATGACCTTATTTTCCACACTTGAAACATTTTCTAGTACCTTTTAGACAATATCCACCATGCTTCTTTCCAGACATTGAGTATAAAGAAACATTTACCTTCTTTTCACCATTGTTCTGAGATTTTCCCTTGAACTCCATCTTTCGTTTCTCGTCAAAACCATGAGATGGATGCATAGCACCAACTTCCAGTTCTACCTTGATAGCACAATGCACAATTTATTCATAGCTACTGAAGTCTCTTATAGCTAATTCCCTTCGAATAAATGGTTTTAATCCACTGAAGAATCGATCAAATTTGCTTTCAGGTTGAATGATAAATCTAGATGCATACCTTGCAAGCCTTGTAAAATTCGCCTCGTATATACCAACAGATTCATCATCCTATTTCTTAAGCTCAAGGAAATCCTTTTCTATATTTGTTCAAAGAATATTAGGGAAGTACTTATTGAAAAATAAGTTATTGAACTCATCCCATTCCATAGTTTCAATTTCATCTTGGGGACTCGTATTCTTGATAAGATTCCACCATTTATCAGCTTCACCTTCCAAACGATATACTGCTAAGATGACTTTATCATGCTCATAACATTATAGAACTGAAAAGATCTTTTCAGTGGTACTGATCCATTGTTCAGCCACTAATAGATCAGAAGACCGTTGAATGAAGGTGGACACTGCCTCATAAAGGATTCAACAGAATGTTGCTCCTTTCTCTGCTCATTTGTAATTCCAGAATGATTCATAGCTTGTGTAAGTATAGAAATAATATTGTGCACTCCATCTACCATAACAATGGTTTGTTCAGGAGGACAATCATTGCATCTTCCATTACATTGATCAACACGGTTCCTTCAGGTACCAGCCATCGTCTAAAACCCAAAAAGAGTAGCGTGAGGCAAACATCATGATAGGGAAAACAACATAATAAAGGGGGAGTACCTTCCATATCTAACATCCTAGGTTTAATTCTAATATCGTTACCATAAATCTAGGACTATAACCTATACTTATACTTAACCTTAGGGACATCATTAGACATACCTTATATATATCTCTAGGGATCTCACTAAAGTTCTCACATCCTAGTTTCCAAAGGTTGACTAAACCTTTCCTCTGATACCAACTGTAGTGGTCTGGAATTACTTCTAGTGGACTATAATTGATACCTATCAGGGCAATCCATGGGAGGATACACCCCCTGGGTGGGACACACCACCATCCCTAGTGGCAGCCATTTCTTCATGAAGCCTTTGGGCGGAGAACCATGCTTCGTCCAAGGCTCACATGTGAGAGTTCCCAAGGATCTAATACATTCCTACCTCATTTGCCTCTGATACCAACTGTAGATACCCAAAGCTTGACGTACATGGACATTACATTACGTTTTCAGAATACTTAATACATAAAAAAAACAGACACCAAAGGACTATAATAGTTTAGTGTCTTTGGAAACTCGGAAAATAATCTTCTAATCATGGTGAAATATCTTCAACATCTCCCATAAGATCTTCCCCTTTTGTTTTCTTACCTAAAAACTTTCTCTATATCCTAGGGAAAATAAAACATAAAGGGGGAGCTCAAATGATCAGTAAGGGTAAGAATGAATAAAATAAAACAAACCATATACATTTGAACATTAAAACATGAAAATAATGTTTAAACATTGAAATCTTGAGCAATAACATAAAACATGGCAGTACGTAAGGCATAGATCATAATGGAACATCAATCATGATAAAATAGCTTGGAAATAAAACCTGTAATTGTGGAAAAACATTAATCACATGATATGATTTCCATGGTAGCCAAGGCATTTCTTCCAAGACCATCTTAGTGGACAAAGTCCCTTTCTGAATCGAGTTCACTCCTCATTTCAGTCCTGTAACACTAAAACGGATTAACTTTCCGTTCCAGCCATGTCTATCTCATGAGATATAAATCTTTACCCAATGAATTAGAGGGAGATATAGGTCCCACCCATCTCATAATGAAATCATTCTTACTTGTGCCACAAAATAAACATATACCATTCATCATAACTCAAAGAATAAAATGGGTTTCATAAACATCATCCCATCATAACATAATCCATATAAAACAAATGGATATCATTTCATCATAAGAAAAGTGAAACCATGTAAATAATAGAGTCATTATACTTGAAACATACACATACAAAATAATGTCATCTTAGATGAAAAAATGTTTTTGATAAAACACATGAAATGAATTCTTGAGGAAAATATCCTTTCTTCTTCAAAATAAATTTCTTTTCAAAAAACGTAATGAAATTTTAAAAGAAAAAGATTTGTTTTAAAATATTCATGAAATATTTTGGAGGAATCTTCATGAAAATAAGGCTTTATTAAACCATAATAATCCTTTCATTCTGTATAAGTTAAAAAAAACATTCCCCTCGTATTTTTGTCGGAAGAGTAAAAAAGTAACTCATAACGCAAACAAAAGAAAGATTCCTTACATACCATGTAGTAAAAGTAAAAATGGGTAAAAAGGACTTTAAACATACATAAAAACACTTTTATAAAACACGGACATGGACGATAACAATAACCCCAATAAATACTTATGTATAAGCAATCTCAGATAAAAATGAGATTTGCAAAATTATCCCTGACCTTAGGTCTGATATGCTTCGTACGTATCCGAACCTCCTGTATAATTATTTAAATAATGTCATTGAATTATTATAGAATCATATTCATTGTTATGATATCATATATGGTTCATTTATGACTTTATATTACCCGTTCTTTTGTAAATTCCATGTTAAAGTAGCGTTTTGGATAAAATCGTTTTATTTATCATACTTGTTTGGACTTGTTGTTATTGATATTATTATTACTTATATCATGATTTAATTACTTCCATAATGTATATTATGATTTATATATCATATATATTCAGTATATATATATAATAGATAGATAAATGAAATGAAATACACCGTTCATGGAGAAGGTAGACCATACGTACGCATGAATGCTGTTTTCCTTTCCTTATTGACTCGAATGGAATTAATTAAATAACATATAAATAAATACAGTAGAATTATTATGTTATATATACCATTTTTATTCATTATATGTACTTTATAATAATTATATAATGGTTAACATGGAGATTGAATCTCATCACGTCGTGGAGACGGTAATCCGTACGTACGCACGAGCGATGATATCATTCTCATAATTTTTGAATGGAATTGGAGTGGATGATATAATATCTCATAATCAGTATGATGTTATAGTATCCATATATAGTTATTCTTTACACCATTATACCCATCCAAGTAAGGTGGTGATGGAAAAACAGATTAAACCACGGTGTGGAGACGGTATTCCGTACGTACGCACGCGCAGTGATTTCATTTTCCGTAGGATGGATAGAAGGTGAAATGCGGTTGTTTCATATTTATAATAACATATCAGTATATAAGTAATACTAATTTTATTACTTTATAATGAAACAACTAAAGAAGAATAAGTTGAAGAAGAAAGAAATTTGAAAGGATCGGTAATGGATATTACCTATTCTTTAACGCGCCTCTTCTTAACATCCTCTTAGGGCACTAGGGTTGGTCTTTGAAGAATACTAGGACCTCTAGGATGTTTCTAGGGAATTGGAGAAGGGACATTTTCAGGGGTTGGCCGATCTTGATGGCTCAAAGTGGTGTGAGGAAGAGGGGGAGGAGGTGCCCTTTTATAAGGGAGGAGAGGGGCACCTTTGGAAAAACTCAAAATATTATTTTATTATAAAGTCATATTCAGTTTTTAATAGATCAAAATTGATTTATTTCTAAGATAAGGTGGGGATGGTTCTAAATACTCTCATCCAATAGAATTTGGACAAGTTTCGATTACTATTTTAACCTTATCATTTATATTTAACTCTAAGTTAAATAATTTAACTTTTACCGTGTCTTCTTGTTTCCTTACACTATATGGTTAATAAACTTACTATAACAAGATAAACAAACCCCAAGTAGTTTATTATTAATATATATATATTCTTATATAAGTTGTTTTTGTGAACCTTAGATTTTTAGGAATAAAATAACAATTAATAATATAATATTTGTTTTAAAAACTATTTTATGTCAATTTTGACACTATTTGGTAATTGATTTTTGTGAAAATCATAACAACCTGATTAGTTCTAAAAATGTTAATTAAATAACTCATAGCATATCATATTAACCTATAAAATTATTTTAATTCATAAAAAGTCTCAAATTACATTTATTTGGGTATTTATAACATCAATTATGTCAATATTTCATTAATAATATAATTACTGTATCATCATTGTGTCATAAATAAATTAAATTATTTAATATGTAAAAATTATAAATAAAATACCATTATGTGGGAAATGTTTTTATCTTTCTAATTAATAATTATAGTCTAATTTATCTTATGTATAACCCTATATTAAAAATGTTTTAGTTATTAAACTTTGATTTTAACAATTTTAACTCTTTTTTAAATATAATAATAATAAGTGTCCTAATCTAATCCGAGTGGGCCTAAATAGTCATATTTTATTCCTAAGGTTTTTTCTGGTCGAATTAAACTTATCCAATATAATTAAGACATGTGTTAGGATAATTGTAATATCATTTTTACCCTTAATTACCCTATTTACTTTTAGCCGTGGTAAATAAAAGTAAAAAGTTACTATTCACCAAAAATTATTTTTATCTCATTGAACCACATTATACTTTCTAACATCAACTGTGTATCTTGTATTTTTGAAATTACATTCACAGAAGCGGTAAAATTATGTTTTATGTAAATTTGAAAATTCTCCTAGGAGGTGGGTAAAAGATGGTGAAAAGTTCAATAAAATTTTTATATATCTAAAATTATTATAAAATGAATCCAATGAATTACATTGAACTTATATTGTTATTATGTATCAATTTGTACCTAAAATAAATTTAAATAAAATAAATAATTATTTAAATAAAAATTCGGTTTTTAAATAGTAACCCAGTGTTTTCACTATTCATCAAAAATTGAAAGTTTTCAGAAAAATACCAAAATTTCACCCTAAGATAATTTCAATATTCCGAATCCAAAAATGAAGTCCATTTTGAAAGATAAAATTTAAAAAAGTGGGTATTTCTATTCATAACAGCTAGTTCATAATAATATTATAATAATATCTCGTCTAGTGAAACTTGGTATTGCGTACTACACACACTATCGAAGAAGGTCTTGATTGCATGTAATGCAAGACAAGTCAGGGCTACGTGTAGTGAATCTCTGTTTAGTTTTGCGTATAACATAATCAAAACTTATTTCATTTATACATTAAACAAAATCTATACTTAATGATGCGTAGAATAATTTCCACAAAATGAACTTGAAATTGTGTGTAAGACTAGCCAAGAACAGTGTTGCGTATAGTACAAGCTAATCTTGGTGTAATATACAACAAAAAATATCAAAGTAATTAAAAATAATATTTCTCATAAAATCTCGGGCTGTTACAACAGCTTCACACCAAGCTCTATGATCACAACACCATAAGACCACCCAAGAATTATGATGAACCACTAAGGAAGTGAGATGCTTTACCTTTAAAAGTGTCCTGGAATACAACATCTGCAAAATCACCAAAGTTCCAAAGTAGTTGGTGAGTAATAATATTCAGTATGTTTTCCCCAAATTAATTCCCTACACACCCCACTAGGATAGAATACTTTAGCACAATTTTATATAAAATAGTTTATATAAATACACTAAAACAATTCAAAAATTAATAATAAGACAAACACATAATTAACCTAAGTAAAACACCAAAATCAACACAAATCCAAGGAAAGCAACTCAACATATCATTAACCCAAATCCCCTTTCACAATACCATTACCCAATCCAACTACTCATGACCGTACACATATTCTAACCATAAATGAAGTACCCCTAGTTTCTCATATGTAACCCTTTATTTATGTTTATATATATATAAAGTATAAGGGTGAAGGTTGGGAGAGTTTGGGGTACTTTCAAAGAGTTTTTGGGGATAAAGGGAAGGCGTATGAGATACATACAATTTGTCTAAACCATACAAAATCCTAGGAGAAGCTATGTAGATTTATAGATGTTGGATATTATCTTCGGTGGAGGCCATGCGAGGAGGTCGTGAATGTGTCATCCCAAGCAGTATCTAATTCACGGTTAGATCACGGTTTGTCTAACTGTCTGCAGGGTTAAATTAAGATCCTTAAAAAGTGAATCTCACACATTTTTAACTCTATAGGCTTAGTTTTTTCTCCTATGTGGCCCTAACTTGGGATTATTATCCATTTAAGTTTTTAGAACATCTTCCAAGAATTTTGGAATCTATCGAGTGGCTTCTCTTGTTGATTATAAGCCTATTCATTGCGGTAAGTTCTCATTCTACACAATTATTGTCTCATTTTCCTAGATTTACTTAAATCTACATCTCTATTCTATGATTCTCATATATACACCCATTATTGGTAGATCTATGATGTTTGATGCCAAATATATTGAGTTTTGGTCTTTTTGTTGATAGGAGAAGCGATCTAAGGCAGTATCATGGAATTCTTACCTGGTTTCTTGAGCACTCTTTGTTCCTTTTCAATTTTCTCCAAAATGGTCAAGGTAGATGGCTTCAATCTCGACTCCTATTAATAGAACTGATTTGAAGGATTTCAAATTGAAGACCTTGTGTTTAATTGATTGTGAATTATCTGTTTATAAATTTTTGGAAACCCTCTTTTGTGATAGTTTGGTAAGTTGTGGAAATCTTGAAAATTGGGTATTCTTGAAAATTTTATTTTGTTCTTGGTTTTAAAATGTGGATTTTAAAATGAGGATTTTCTAGAATTTTATCACATGGAATTTATTAAAATGTTTTCAATAAAAAGGGAAGGTTGTTATTGAAATGAAATTGTTTGTTTGAATTGGCTTGATTCATGATTTTAAAAAATGTTTAGTACCCCCGATTTCTGGTATGTAACCCTTTATTTTTTTTTGGTATATAAAGTCTAAGGGTGAAGGTTGGGATAGTTTGAGGAACTTTAAAGAAGTTTTTGGGGCTAAACAGAAGGCGCACTTGATGTGCACGATTTGTCTAAACTGTGCAGAATCCTAGGAGAAACTATATAATGTTGTAGATGCTGGATAGTAGATTCGGCACAGTGGGCACATGGTTAAGGAGGATGTGCAAGGAGGATGTGAAAGTGTCATACCAGGTATTATCTAATTCACATTTAGCACATAGTTTGTCTAACCGTGTGCACTAACCATGCGTGGGGTTAAGGTAAGATCCTAAAAAAGTGGATATCACACATTTTTTACTCTATAGGATTTGTTTTTGATCTTATGTGGCCCTAACTTGGTATTATTCTCCATTTAAGATTTTATAACCTCTTACAAGTGTTTTTAATCAAATTTTAGGCTTCTATTGGTGATTAGAATCCGATTCATCTTGGTAAGTACCCGTTCTTCACCATTCTTGTCTCATTTTCTTAGATCTACTTCTCCTATATTCTCAGATTCTTAGATATACACCTGTTATGGGTATATCTAAGATTTTTGATGCCAAATATGTTGAGTTTTGGTATTTTTGTTGTTATGATAATATATCTAAGGTGATTTTGTGAAATTCTTACCTGGTTTCTTGGGCATGCTTTGTCCGTTTTTAGTTTTCACTAAAACAGTCAAGGTAGGTGAATTCACTCTTGACTCCTCTTGATTGGAATGACTGGAATGATTTCAGATTAAAGATCTTGTGTTTTATTGATTTTTAATTGGATATTTACCAATTTTTTTAAACCCTCTTTAGTGACTGTTTGGTAAATTGTGGAAATCTAGAAAATTGGGTTTTCTTGAAAATCTTCTTTTATTATTGGTTTTAAAATATGGATTTTAAATTGAGGATTTTATGGAATTGTGGCACATGTATATGATTAAATTTTTGTTCCATAAAAATGGAATTTTGTTTTTGAAATGAAATGGTTTGTTTGAATTGTCTTACTTCATGGTTTTCAATAAAAGAACAGGTTTATTGAATTGGATGAACAAACATGGATTTGGCATGGGTTTGGCATGGGTTGCGGTGTGTGTTCATATGTATTTGGATGGATATGGGCATGGAGGACCCCCTTCAAAAGGTTGTGATTGATATGGGCATGAATTACCCCCGTCAAAGTGGTCCCCTAAGTAAAGGGTTATTGGAAGGATAACTCACCGCTCATGAGTGTAGGGACTTTCAGGTTTCATGCATGGTTGGGTGTGTGGTGAAGTGGAATGGAATGTTTATGCCAAAATGATAAATTGAAATGGTTTTAAAGACTTTTTTGGTTTTTCTTCTGTAAATATTATTTTCTAGAAAATTGGTTTAACAAGCACTTGTTTACATTTGGTTTTAAATAGTTTTGATACTTGTTTATATTTTGTTATAAACAATTTTGGGAAATTGTTTTACATAAAATATTTTATATAAATGTATCTAACATTTATATACTAGTGTAATGAGTAGGGAAGTCATTGGGGAAAGATTACTCAGTTTTATACTCACCCCTCCTTTGGAACTTTGGTTCTTTTGTTGATGTTATTTTCTCGAACATGGGAAATGGTAAAGTATCACACATATTTAACATCTCTTTGTGACACTTGGGATGTTTGGTGAGTGAAGCATGTAGCTTTTGGAGCATAGATTATTATTGTCATCTTAAAGTTTTTTAATTGTATTTACACTTTTTACTTTGATATTTAAGTGCCTTTTTTTATAGTACACTTTGGTGTGTTTTTTATAAAAATGGAGTGGTTGAGTTGTCTTTCATTTATTCATGCACCATATAGTGAGTTGTTTGGTTATGGTTGTTGGGATAATGGTTTTAGTTATTAAAGGGTAAATCATCCCCCACTTTAATTTGAAACCCTTTGGTATTTATTTCCATCCTTTGGTGTCTTGGGGATATCGCTGAAGGACAATTAATGATTCATTGTATTCTCAAGCCAATGAGAATAAGTGGGTCATTACAAATGGAATCGGCTTGTTTGGTCCTTGTCTAACAAGTGGTCTTCAGTTTCTTGGTCTTAGAGTTGAATTAATTTTTATCTATTACTTAGTTTTTAATCTTATAAAGGTGTAGGATTTTTGGTACTTGAAATGTAGATCATAAAAATATGTAGGTAACCTTTTTTAGGCCAAACTTCAAGTTACCAGGGAGTTATCTACATAAGTGTTTTGGATACATTTATAGGATATTGTAATCTCATTATCATGGGTTTAACCAATGAGATGAGCATGACATGCATTGTAGAGGAATGAATTCCCACCAGGATTGCATATTTCATTTTGGGTAATGATTTATGATTTTGTGCAAAGGTGGAAATTTTTGAAAAATGTTGCAATTTTTTTCAAATGAAATATTTTGAAACGAGCATGGTTGATGCATTTTAAAAATGGTTTAATTTTCAAAAGTAGGAATGCATTTTTAGAAATTGTTAAACATGGAAAATATTATTTTTGGAAAACAATGTGTGATAGTTGATGTGATAGAATTTGAAATGCTAAGCCTTCAGTTTCTAGAGAGTGAGACTTACCGAGTTTGTTTCCCATTTGGAAAATGGAACCTGGTAGACATTGTAGAAACCAAATAGAAGAATCTACGAAGAATGTGGTTGCACCTGAACCATAGGTAAACCAAGACCAAGTTCATAGAATCATCCAATAATTTCAATATGTGGATAGAGGAAAATGGAGGGATGAGCCAATGCATCTGGATCATTCCATTAATTTCATGAAGTAGAATCCACCCATCTTCTAGGGTGATTTTGAACCTGAAAAGGTGGAGGTTTGTCTATACATGATGAATCATATCTTCGATTTCATCAGCACACTAGAGGAGTTTAAGGTTAATTTGGAAATGTATATGCTCGAGGATCTTGAATAAGGCCTTAGTTGGGAGTATTTTGAAGAATGTTTTCATAAAAAATTATACCCTCATGCGTTCAAGATCCAGAAAATGATGAACTTCTTTAACCTGAAGCAGGAAAATATCTATGTCACAGAGTATGTATTTAAATTCATGAATTTAGTGTGCTTTTCACTAGAAGTTGCGACAAGTGTGGCCTTAAAGGCACGTATATTAGAATCAGGACTAAGGTAGGAGATTCGCTCGAAGATCACAGTGATTTATATTAAAGATTATACTGAGATGGTAAACAAAGAGACAGTGTCTGAATGAGATATCTCAATATCTTTGGGGGAAGGAAGTATCATGACACCTATAGGAAATGGTAGGAACTCTAATCCTGGGAGAAAGCAGAATAGAGACACCTATTTTCAAGGTGAAAGTGGGAATCAGAATCAAAAGGCTAGACCAGTGAACCTTCCTCCATGGCCCAAGATCAAAGAAGACTGTTTTCAATGTGGTTCACTTGACCACACGAAGCAAGATTGTACAAAACAACCTAGATCATTCCATAATTGCAAGAAGATGGGGCATCCTCGTCACTATTTTCATAGTGCTCTGAGGTCTGGTGTTCGAGAAACTTCTCAGCTGTCACAAACATATTATACTTTGATCGGATGAGGGAAGAAGAATCAAACTCATCAGTAGAATAGGGGTATCTATGGTAATTCTAGGAACACCATGACTCTTCAGTAATGGAAATCTTAACAAGGCAATATGGAGAAAAGTGAAGAAATGAAGAAATTTTATGGTTTTGAGTAGGTGGTTGTGGATGATCAGGCTGGAAAATCTACAGTGAGAGGTACAATTATATTGGATTCTACCATTATGCAAGTGTTGTTTGATACTGGTACATCACATTACTTTATTTCTTCTTGTGATGTTGATTTTATATGTTTAAAACTTGAGATGAATCCCTTCATGTTAAAACTTCAAACTCCTATTGTAAAAAGAGAATATCATGCCTTTGTGTATAGATCATGTTCTATAACTGTTGATAGAGAAGAGATTAAGTGGGAATTCTTAGTATTGGAGATGGATGTATTTTATGTCATCCTAGGTAAAGATTTGTTGACAATGTTCATGGCTCATATTGACTGTTATAGAAGAACAGTTAGTTTCACAACTGAGGACGACGTTAATCATCTATTTAGAGGACAAAGGGTTGTAAAGACAAGTGAAACAAGTTTTTTGGCACCAGTAGTGGAAAAAATATCTTACCAGTTGGCGGAGTTGACTTTGGCATCGATGGAAGATATTAAGGATATAATTTTTCCATCATTTGTAGATAAATTTCTAGATGTATTTCCTAATAATTTCTTAGGTTTACCAACTATAAGGGAAGTGGGGTTTATAACTAATCTCCTTCTGGGGACCAGTACTATTTATCTTCAGTATTATTGGATAAAACCAATATAATTAATTGAATTTAATGTAAAGTTAGAAGAGATAGAAAGAAAAGGTTTCATTCAACCGAGAACCTCTCTGTGGGCAACACCCATCTTGTCCATGAATAAAGCAGATAGAAATATTTGGCTATGCATCGATTATTGTAAGTTTAAGCAAGTTACAATAAAGAATTGGTATCCACTTTTATGAATTTATGATCTATTTGATCAATTGAGGGGATCTGAGTGGTTCTCAAAAATTTACTTGTGATCATGATATCACCAATTGAGAGTTTAGAAGGAAGATTTTCCGAAGATATCTTTCAGAAGTAGATATGGACACTGTGAATACGTATTCATGCCTTTCGGTATTATGAATGCACCAAAAATCATTATGGAATTGATGAATAAGATATTTTAGAGATATCTAGATTCTTTTTTATGGTGTTTGTGGATGACGTATTTGTGTATTCAAGGACAAGGTCATATTATGAGCAACACTTGATGACAATATTGGAAATCATGAGAGATCATCATTTTTATGCCAAATTGTCAATGTGTGATTTTTGGATATAATAGGTATGCTTTCTCAACCATTTAATTTCTAAAAAATGTGTTTCTATGGATCCAAAGAATATAGAAGCTAATATCTCTTGGAAACCACCGAAGAAGTTATTTGAGATACAAAGTTTTCTTGGATAGCTGGTTATTATCGACACTTTGTGCATGACTTATCAAGACTAGCCTCACAAATGACATCTTTGAAAAAGAATAATGCTCAATTAAAATGGGCTCAGTAATGCCAGAAGCCCTTTTAAGACTTGAAGGTTTGTCTTACATCAACACCTATATCGATTTTTCTAGAATTAGGACAGGGGTACATGGTGTACTATGATTCTTTGGGATCTGTGTTGGGATGGGATGTGTTCTCATGTAATAAGACCACATGGTTTCTTATTGTTCAATCTAGTTTAGAGTGCGTGAGAAGAATTACCCAACACATGATTTGGAGTTAGCTATAGTCATCCATGTTTTATAGACCTATATTCAATATCTCTTTGGTGAGAAATTGACTGTGTTCATGGATCATAAGAGCTTGAAATATTTTTTCTTATAATAGGATTTGAGTATGAGGAAAAAAATGGATAGTGTATCTCTAAATGTTTGATTTTTACTTGATGTATACAGTATCAAAAGGCAATTCGATGGATAGTGAATTAAGTAAAAACTCATATGCTCAGTTAGTGAAAGAAGCCTCAGATGAACGATAGTTGATGTAAGTATTAGCCAACATGCATGTAGAATGTGAAGATCAAGATGATGTTGTGGTTTTATTTTAAGTTTCTGTTGTTCCTGATTTGGTGAAAATGGTTAAAGAGGCACAAAAATATAATGCAGAATGCATGGTTATGAGTTTAAAACACAATGGTGGGGAGACCATTGAGGGATGGAAACTTTATGGGAGTTTGTTTTTGTGGTTCATAGATTGGATTGTTTCACCGATGGATTGTCAGGAAAAACTTATTCATGCTTACCACCATTCCTATGGGTTGTACATCCAGGTATAGAGAATATGTATAAGGTATCAAAAGCATAGTTTTGGTGGATTTGAATGAAATAGAAAGTGGATGAGTTCGTTTCAAGGTGCTTAACTTGTGAACAAGTTAAGGAAGAACATAAATAACCAGTATTCATGTTGTAGTATTTATCTATTCCAGTGTAGAAACGGGAGAATATAGACATGTATTTTGTTATTGGTCTCCCAAGAATGGTCTGGGAACATGATTCCATATGGGTGATAGTGGATTGACTCACTAAGTTGGCCCATTTCCTTCCTATTAATGCAACTGATATGGTAGAGGATCTATCCAAAATCAATATCTAAGAGGTGATAAAGAGACATGGAGAACCAGTTTAGATAGTCTCAGATAGAGATATGCGGTTCAAGTCTCATTTTTTAAAATCTTTATAGAAATACCTTGGCACTCAGTTGACTATGAGTACGAGGTATCATCCTTGGACATATGGGAAATCATAAAGGAAGATACAGATATTGTAAGACTTGTTGCAGGCTTGCGTAATGGATTTTGGTGACTCATGGGAAGAGAATATACCCTTAGTGGAGTTCTCATATAATAACAACAATCATGCCTCAATACATATTGATCATTTTGAAGCATTCTATGAGCGTACATTTCATTATCCACTTTGTTGGGTGGAAACAGGTGAAACTTCACTATTTGGGCAGAGCCTTGTCTGAGAAAAAAAAGGAGAAGATTCAGTTGATCAGGAAACAGATGGAGACAACTTAGTGTCATTAGAAATTGTATGTATATCATCATCGAAGAGCGTTATAAATCAAGGTGAGTGATCATGTGTTCTTGGAGATTTCTCCAAGGATTGAACATCGTCGTTTTGGGAAGCATGAAAAGTTATCTCCTTAATACATTGACCCTTTTGAGATAATGGAATGGGTTGGAGAGGTGGCATGTCGATTGTAATTTTCAACATGGTTCAGTTCAGTGCATAATGTGTTCCATATATCTTAGATGAAAAAGTATCAACCTGATCCTGACCATTTCATCAGATGGGATCACATTGACCTAAATCCAAATACTTCGTTGGTACATATCCCGATGTGGATTATAGATAGGAAGGATAATGTATTATAGGAAAAAATCATCAATAAAATGAGGGTTTTATGGAAACATGGTCATATTCAAGAAGAGACTTGGGAATGTGAGAAGGAAATGAAAGAGCAACGACCAGAACTTTTTCAGGGCAAGGATGGTTTTCTACTTTCTAGGGAAGGAAAGACCAATGGTAGTAAGAATGTAATAGCCCTAGTTTTTGGTATGTAACTTTTTCTTTATGTTTTTATGTATATAAAGTATAAAGGTGAAGGCTGGGAGATTTTGGAGAACTTTCAAAAAGTTTTTTGGTATAAAGGGAAGGCGCATAGGATGTGTATGGTTTGTCTAAACCATACAGAATCTTTGGAGAAACCATGCAGAGTTGCAGATTTTAGACAATAGCTTCAGCATGATAGGTGTATGGTTAAAGAGGCCATTTGAGGAGGCCATGGAAGTTTCATCACAGGTAGTAGCTAATTCATAGTTAGTAAAATGTTTTTCAAACTGTGCGGATTAACCTTGCGTGGGGGATAAAGTAACATCCTAAAAAAGTGGATCTCACAAGTTTTTGAATCTACGGGCTTTGTGTTTGCTCCTATGCTACCCTAACTCGGGATTATTATCTGTTGAAGGTTGGATAGCCTCTCTTAAGAATTTTTGAATCTATCTAGAGTATTCTCTTGGTGATTAGAAGACGATTCATCATGGTAAGTGTCTGTTCTTCCTCATTCTTGTCTTGTTTTCTTAGATCTATTTAGATATACTTCTCTTCTATTGTCTAATTTTGAGATCTATGACTGTTATGATTAGGTATATGATTTTGGATACCAAATATGTTGAGTTTTAGTTACATTTTTTTATAGGATAAGAGATCTATGGTGGTTTCATATAATTCTTACCATGTCTCTTAAACGTTCTTCATCCATTTTTAGTTTTTTCCAAAACGGTCAAGGTAGGTGGCTTCATTCTGACTCCTCTTGATAGAACTGATTGGAATGATTTAAAATTGAAAATATTGTGTTTAATTAATTGTGAATTGTCTATTTAGAAATTTTTGGAAACCCTCTTTAGTTATGGTTTGGTAAATTGTGGAAATCTAGAAAATTGGGTGTTCATGAAAATGTGCTTTTGTTCTTGGTTTTAAAATTTGGATTTTAAAGTGAAGATTTTTTAGAATTGTGGCACATGGATTTCATTAAAAAAAATTCAATAAAAGGGAATATTTTTATTGAAATAAAATGGTTTTTATGAATTTTCTTTCTTCATTATTTTCAATAAAATAATGGGTTTATTGAATTGGTTGAACACACTAGTATTTGGAATGTGTTTGTCATGGGTTGTGGTGTGTGTTCATAAGAATTAAGATGAATAAGGGTGTGAAGGACCCCCATAAAAAGGTTAGGATAGATATGGGACTGAAGGATCCCCATCAAAGTGCTCCACTAAGTTAAGGCTTAATGGAAAGATAACTAACCGCTCGTGATTATAGGGAGTTTTAGGTTGCATGCATGATTGGGTGTGTGGTGAAATGAAATGGAATGTTTATGAAAGAATGATACTGAGAAATTATTTTAAAGCCTTGTTCGGTTGTTCTTATAGAAATGTGATTTTTTGGAAAATTGGTTTAACTATAACTTGTTTACATTTGGTTTTAAATGGTTTTGAGACTTGTTTATATTTAGTTATAAACTCTTTTGGGAAATTGTTTTATATAAACTATTTTATATAAATATTCCTTTCATTTTGATCCTAGTGGTGTGAATAGGGATGTCATTTGGGAAATACTACCGAGTTTTATACTCACCTCTTCTTTGGAACTTTGGTGATTTTGAAGATTCTATCTTCCAGGACATGGGAAAATGTAAAGTATCACACGTATTTAGAACCTCCTCATGAAACTTGGTCTGTTTGGTGAGTAGAGCATGGAGGTTGTGGGGCATGGAGTCTTATTGTCATCTTGGAGATTTTTAGTTTTCTTTCTGCTGTTTACTTTGATAGTTACTTCTCTTCTACTGTAGTACACTTTGATATGGTTTTGTTATAAATGAAGTGGTTGATTTTTATTTCATTAATTCATTCATCATATAGTGAGTTGTTTGGTGATGGTTGCTGGGATAAAGGTTTTAATTCTTAAAGGGTAAATCATCCCCCACATTCATTTAAAACTCTTAATCATTTGTTACGAGCCTTTGATATCTTGGTAATTTATCTTAAGGACAAGTAATGTTTCATTGTATTCTCAAGGCAATGAGAATAAGTGGGTCATTACAATAACCCCCAGTTTCACACACCCACACTCGATCTTAGTGTTATCATTGATGGTGTAACTTCACATCTGAACCCATACACTTTTATAGTGGCACTTCATTCCCATTTCCCTTTTATGGTGGTCCTTCATACCCACTATCTATCCTTTCCTAAACATGCTTACCTATTAAGACAACCCCCATGCCCACAAAATACGTCAAATCACAACACAAGTCAATTCAAAATTTCCAAACCATAACAACATGCTAAAAAATAATTACCACATCATGTTAACCAAGACCATTTCAATAAAACCCCAATTTTATTGAAATCCATTTTATCAACTCATTTAATAAAGCAAACCATCCCACTGATTTTGAATTCACAATTTTAAAATCACACACAAGCACATTGCACAATAAAATCCCATTTTTTACCAAATCCACAAAGAAATAAAAAATGTGTTCCAAAGAATCTTTTCACATCATAATAACATCAAATTTCAACAAAATAAATTAATTTTAATTTAAATCCTTCTAGTTCTACCGAAATAGATTCTAGAGAGAATCCACCTACCTTAGGCTTCTGGTGATATCGACCAATGCCCAACCGCACCACAAAACTGGGTGAAAATTTCAGGAAAATGCCTTATATATCTTTTCCTAACATCAAAAATCCAAAATTTCATAACTTTAGGCAACAAAAACCCTATATCTACATGTGGTAGATGTTTATCTAGAAAATAAAGTGATTGGGAGAACTATATTTAAGGAAAACGAAGAAATAACTGATATAGGAGACTAACTAGAAGAGAATCACTTTCAACCCACCAAGAAAACTATTCAATTTTCTTCAAAAATGAGTGGGAGATCCCATTTGACCCTAGAGAAGACTAAATAATTAGTGAGGCTCAAGTGGGAGGAAGTTTGGGGTGTTTTAGGTTATATCCCAAGTGACCCATTTTTAAAAGACCATTTTTAAAGCCTCACATGGTTAACTCGCATGGTAGGACAAACCTTATGATAACCATGCTCATGATACTATACAAAGGGTGCCCTGTATGGTTTCTTCACATTGTTAGACAAACCATGCGAAAACCATGCAAATCTCACTACCTCACATTGCATGGTTTCTTGGGGGGTTATGCATGGTTTCACCTAACCGTGGTCGAACTATAAACCCTTATAAAATCCCTCAAACCATTCCAAAACCATACCAAACTCCCCCTTACATTATCCAACCACATTACCTACATAAAAAGACATCAACACGGATCACATAACTCAAATAAAGGGTAAAAAAAATGCTCTTTGGCTGGATAATGTACTATGATGGGACACCTAGTATATAAACTACTAGGTGTGAGTACTCATAAGTAGATGAGGATTCTTCTCATGAATTTTTCACTTGGTAATATCAAAGGTGAGAGATTATGAGAAAGGACCCATCGATAGGATTTCTGCATGTTTTGGTGCCATCAGATATTTCTATATGCGAGCATGTGTAATGATCCTTATACTTTAAGAGCATTATTAATGCAAGTTATGTCTCTCATACTTATAGGTATTTCATAAACCATGATGATAACAGTTCATGGAAAAGTCGAATACATTGGGTGTGAAATGAGTGACAATATATTAATGGATATGTTGAGGAAGGATTTTTCCCTTCCATCTTTATGGAAGATGATATCTTAGACCATTGATTATAATAGAACCGTCACATCAAATTCTAGGTTGATGGTGTAATGATGTGTTTATTTTATATAGTCGAAGAAATACATATCGATTATATAGGTTGGTGACATGGATGTGCATCTTGATTAATGAGATATCATGAAAAAGGTATTATCTTACATAGTAATAATTCATATGTGGATGTCGACGTTGTGACATTAAGTTCTTTCTCTTCAGTCCTTTGACCCATTACTAGATAGTAATATTGGGATTTAGGTAAGCCCTCCAAATTACAATGAGAAATAATACTAGAGGGTTTCATACTAAGTGATATTTTGATCACGATTAAATTTTATTTTAATATAATTATTATAATAAATATTATTCTCAGTACAGAGGAATAATTTTATTCAATTTATATTGACTGTATAAATTAAATAAATATTTATTCTCTGGAATGTGAATAATATATTTGTTTATTTTATTGAATATTTAACAAATATTTATTATCTAGTATGTGAATGAAATATTTATTTTTGAATAAAATATTTATTCAGGTATTCATTAAATAATTAAGAGTTCAAGCAGACAAAGACCACATCTGGTGATAATGTTTTTTTACAAGAGAGTAAATATTATTTATCATTTTCGAAAGATGACACAGACCGAATAATAATAATAATAATTATGTGGCATGGGGTTCATTAAATTCTATAATACTATTTAATGGACATGATGAAATTAATTAATTATTTTAACCTAAATCCTAGATCTATGAATAGATGATTATGTCTATTGTTTAGAGTATGTAATCGAAAAAGAGAGAATTATCACATACAATGAATTCCCTTTTGATTTCTCTATATCTATCCTTCTCAAGAATTGAAATACAATAGATATTTCTTTAAGACCAAAAAATAAGAAATCAAGATCATGCAATGAAAGACATTCGATTCACTATTCTAGCACCTAGAGATCCAGTGGCATTGCTCTGAGATCATTAGAGCATGTGTGTATCACAACTAGGGGGATTCTACCCTTGGATCTTCGTAAGTGAAATGAATGAAATTCAAAAGGTTATTTTCTAATGATCTGAATTTAATATAAAGAAATAAACCTTATATGAGGTAATGGATTTCTTTCAATAAAAATAAATTAATTATTATTTTGACATGAAAGATCCTTGCTCATGTTTTCAAGTATAGAAATATTTAAAGAAAATTTTACTATATCACCCACCACCACATGCTTCCATTGTTCCTGAAACCATCAACTGGTGTCGGAGAAGCCATGTTTAAATTCATTAATATTTATTTTATTTTTGATCTATGCTCAAATGTGGTTAGATTTTCATTTCATGATACTCATTTTTTAATCTGATTTGAAATAAAATGCTTGGATATATTAATCATATTCATTCAGTGTTTCATTTTCTTAAAGCTCTATGAACATAGAAATAATTATTATAGGTTCCATAGGGAACTACCAAATATTTGGATGGTAAGACAATGTTACACAACATGTACTTGAAATTACATGTCGTGTTCCCTAGTGCACTGCATCTAGATGAGCCGACAAATACAAAATTCCATATTGTTAATTATATGTGGTGCATGCTATATGTACACAGTTGTTGAATTACATGGTGTGTATTGGAGTACACATCATGTAGTCCACATGGGTTAGCAGCATAAATCTATTAATCTGTGTGGTCATTATACATGGTTAAAACCTCTGTAGACTGATAACCTAGAGCATTTATGATACACATTATGTGTATGTGGTGTGGAATACATATATTTCATTAATTAACATATCTAAAACACACACTAATGACTGAGGAATGCATCCCAGACAAGTGGAAAGTAGAATACACGATGTGTAGTTAGTCTATATACACCATGTAGTCTAGCCAAGGTACACACCATAGATAAAGGCATGTACCCTGGATACATGGAAACTAAGATAGAAGACATATAGTTGGTCTGTACATGCCATGAAGTCTCCCATTAAATTATAGAATTAAAATTATATTAAATAAAAAATTTCAGCATTAAAAAAATTATTTTACTGATTGGAACACCATTGTGTGTTTGACAATTTAATAATAGTTTTAAAGTATTTTAAAACTCAATTAATTTTTTGTAATAAATATGTCATTCTTGGTTCCACCATTTTTTCCATGAATTACATAAATATTGGGTATCACCAATTAAGTTTGGATGATCATTAAGATTAATGAGAATTAGTTAATTAATGTAAGTGTTTTTATCTTAATAATAATGAATGAATAATGAAATGAATGATATCCAATTAATTTTTCATATTCGTTTCATGTATGATCGATTAGAAGATTGAAAAAGTCCTATATATTTTTCATAATTTATTTAATATAATTTATTTCATGGGTTTACAATTAATTAATATTAAATTAAATGATGGAATGTGAGTCTTCCTTCACTCCATTATTATGTTGGACCTGTGTGTCTCTGGATATTTATGTAATTTAATTTAACCAATCCTTTGGTTCCCCTCACTTGCATGCGAGTAATAAATACTTAAAATTAATAGAGCATCCCATGGCACGTGGAGGTAGTTCAATACAAAACCATGATGATTCCAACTCAGTGATATATAGATGTACGGGTGGGATGGTGTTAATCATACTAAAACTAGAAAATGGAGATATTCCCCTAGTTCATAGATTTATTTAATGTATTCTCATTAAATCAACCATTAAATAATCTCATGATGAAGTTATTTACTTTATTTATTTATTTCTATCTATGGATTATTTATTTTATGTATTCAAGACAACAATTTCATAAATAAGTGAATTAATATGAAAACATGAAAATTAAATAAATAAATTATGTGTAAATGTTTTATCCAATATGGTTAATTAATTAAGTAACACCCACTTAATATTAACAAGAAACTTAATGGTTAAAAAAAGATAAAATTTATACATAATTAATTAAAACCCTTTTACCTAATATTAATTCAGACTAATACTTAAATTTCTAAATTTGGAATGAAACCATAGAACTAAGTGTAGTACAAGGCCAAATCTTGAACACTTACATTTATCATGGATTTCTCAAGATATTTTTGGTTTTAATTAACCAAAAATTTATTTAGTTTAACATCAAAATTATATTCAATACAAATTTGGAGGAATGTGTTGAGGAAATCCAAGTCAGGATTTCAGAATAGGGGAATCCACTCAATGGATCTAGGATCTTCAAGCCTATAGTTGGAAATACCCCCTTTTTAATTACTTTCTTATGGTTTTTATGGAAAAAGTGTAGATCATTAAGAAATGTAATGTGGATCTTTTCCACTATACTTTCTTAGAAACTAGACATTCTGAGATCAATGGTCAAGGCTATCGAGGCTTGATAAAATAGTGGATGATTTAATAAAAATAAAATAATTATTTCTCACATTATTTTTAATCAATAAATTTAATAATAATATTCTATTTTAATTGTAGAATAAAAATGGAAATCTCATCATCCACATTATCCCTATGATCAATATTGGAGATATAAAACCTACTAACTAGAAATAACTTCCAGAAGTTTTTTAGATGCCTTTGGGCTGTTCTACTCCATGAATATAAATATTACATTATATAATCCTCAATTCATGATCCTCCTGTTAAATAGGAAAGTGATGAAGAGTTTCTGTTCTACAAAGAACATTTGAGCGATGTGTTCTACATTCAATGTTTGATGATTTCTTCTATGTTTAGTGAACTCAGGAAGTCTAAAAAAACACAGATGGGTATAGCATAGTTGATAACCTACAAAGTCTTTATTAGGAGATGGATAGACATAAATGGTTTGAGATATCCCAGGTTCTCTTTCAGAGCAATCATGGATAGGTTTCTCGAGATAGGCCTCACACAGTAATGTTCATTATCTATAATGAGCGCCTAGAGGTTCTAGGGTTCAAACTACCTGAATAATTGGTAATTGTTATCATTATGAAAAAACTCCCTCTAATATTCTCTATATTTAATGTAAATTTTAATTTGAACTACATTGAGAAGTATCTGCCATATATTCTTATTCTCCTTAGACAAGTAGATAAGGATTCGAAGCACAAAAATACTTCTATCCTTATGGTGAAAAAAATAGAAAGGAAAAGTGAAGAGCATTAAGACCAAAGATTCTTAACACCCTTACAAGAAGAGGAAGATCAGGGAGAAATCAAGAGGACATGATGTTGTAATTTTCTCATGTGGAATGAAGTTTCACCAGAAGAAAAACTACACCCAATCAATGAATCAAGGGGATGCTTCTGGTGAATTTGTTATCATGTGTAATTTATCTCTTTTTACAAATTGGTTATTAGATATAGCTTTTAGTTCTCACATATGTATTCAAATATAGTAACCATGTATATTCAAAAATATTAACTGAGGGAAGGTTGATCTATGAGAATCCAATGGATCCAAACCTGATGTTGTATCTATTGGGGACTACCACCTCATGTTGATGACCGAAATGATCTTAGTTTTAAAGGGTTTTTATTATTTACCTTTAGGGACCAAAAAAATTAATTCTTTATCTAGACTAGGTAAATATGGATTTTTTTTAAATATTAAAATAAATTTTATTCTTTTATAAAATTATATATTTTTTTGGTAAGACACATTTAAATTACATTATTTATGTTTTGTATTACAAGAACCAAGAAATGAAAATTGGTAATGAAGATACTTTACATGACTCATTACACACCCAACTTTGGTATCATAGGCTAGGTCATATAAATGAAACACTTTCCTAAATTACCTAATATTTTGATTCTTTTGAACTAAAAAAACTTGATGTATGTCACAATTTTTTTACAAATAAAAATGTCCAAATCCCCATTTATTTTTAAAGGTGAAAGGGAAAAAGAGCTTCTTAAATTAGTTCATACTGATGTGTGTGGACCATTTTTTGTTGAGGCAAGGGGTGCGTACTCATAATTCATAACTTTTACTAATTATTTTAGTAGATATGGATATATATACTTAATGATGTGTAAGTCATATTATTTTGATAAATTCAAGGAATACAAGAATTAATTTGAGAGAAATTTTGGTAAGAAGATTAAGAATCTCTACTCAATATATGGTGTATAATATCTTAATCAAGACTTAATTGATTATTTATGGGTGTACATGATACTCTCTCAACTCACTCCTCCTAATACGACTCAATGGAATAGTGTAATTCAAAGGAGTAACCACACCTTTTTTTACATGGTGAGATCAGTGATGAGTCTTGCGAGACTTTTATTATCCTTTTGGGGAATACATTTAAACCAATAATATATGTACTAAACCAAGTTCTAAGTAAAGAGATAAATGATATACCACACCAATTATAGAATGAAAAGAAACCCATGTTGTCTTAATTATATGCGTGGGGTTATGAAGAATTTTTAAGGCCTATTCAGGTAACAAGTTTTCACCCCGAGGCACAAAGTGTATATTTGTAGGATATCCTAAAGAGGAAAAGGGACACTGCCTATAAAATCCTTCATAAAAAAGGATGTGGTTGAAATAAGTCCCAAATTTCATAAGGAGGATCTTATCTCTAAAAGAGATAGTGGAGGTGATATATACTTCGATAAAGTCTAGGATTAAGATACACAAGAGTTGGGAAAATAAAAAATTCAACAAACCATGAAGAAGAAGAAATTTTTATAGAGATAGAATTAATTTATAAGATTACTAGAGAGGTTAGAGAACCATAAGGATATGGTTTTATAATCACTAAGGATGGTGACTCTTTATTAGTAGATAACAATTATCATCTAACCTACATGAAATAAGTAAGTAGAACAAATGTTTATAAGTGGATAGAATCCATGAATTCTTAAATGGATACCATGTACCAAAACCAAATCTTGATTTTGGGATACCCTCTAGTAGATATAAAGAACGTTTTTTTTACAATGGGTATTTAGGAAGAAACTATACATGGAAGGAAAATTCAGTACCTATAAGGAGAAACTGGTTGAAAAAGGGTTTAAACATCATTAAGGAATTGAATATGATGAAACCTTTTCACCAGTTAAAATATTGAAATCCATTAGAATTATACTTTCCATTATGGGCTTCCATGATTACGATATTTGGAAAATTGATAACAAAACAACCTCCCTTAATGGGAACCTTTTGGAAGATGTCTATATGACATAACCTGAAGGGTTTGTGACTCCAAAGGATGCCAACAAGGTTTGAAAGTTTGAAATATAAATTTATAGATTAAAGAAAGTATTTAGGTCATAAAACATTCATTTTGATGAGGCCATAATAGAATTTGGTTTTTTTAATAAATGAATGCAATCTATGTGTCTATAAATAGTTTAGTGGGACTATTTTATTTTTTTTAATAGTATATATTGATGACATATTACTTATTAGAAATGAAATAATATTCTTATAGTTTTTTATGGTGCAGTTTAATAAATGATTCTCTATGAAGTTATTGGGTGATGAAACAAATATTCATGGGATGAAGATATATTGTGATAGATCTAAGAGGTTGCTGGACATAAGTCAAAGTACATACATTAAAAACATACTGAAGATATTGAATAGAGAACAATCCTATAGGTAATTGTTTCTAGCATCACATGATATTCATCTTTCTAGGAAAATTTGTCCTATATCAAATTAGGAAATAAATAGAATGGAAAGGATTACATCACATTAGTGATTGGTTCAGTATTGTATGCAATGATATGTAGTAGGCTAGATGTTGCCTACTCATTGAGTGTTGTAG
This sequence comes from Viscum album, assembly GCA_963277665.1. Taxonomy (NCBI): domain Eukaryota; kingdom Viridiplantae; phylum Streptophyta; class Magnoliopsida; order Santalales; family Viscaceae; genus Viscum; species Viscum album. The sequence goes on from OY728125.1 coordinate 227,266,788, forward strand.
GAATATATGAAGCTGACCTAGGTGACCGCCATTGGATAGTAGTCAAGGATATACTTTAGTATCCGAGTTTTACTAAGGATATGTTTATGTTTTATGAAGGATATGGGAAACTATTTATCATAGAATATGTAGATGCTATTTTCCATGATGATCAAGATGAAATTAATTCCAAAATGAGATAAATATTCACTTTAAATGGAGGTTCTATGTGTTTTAAGATATCAAAGTAGATTTTGGTCATAGACTCTGTAGTAGAGTCTAAGTATATTGTGGTTTTTGAGGCAGCTAAAGAAGTAGTATGGATGCATATATTCATACAAGATCTTGATGTAGTACATAACTATAATATCCTATCATAGTTTAATATGATAATAATGCAGTAGTGGATCTTGCAAAAGATCCATGGTCATATTAGAAGAAGAAACACATACTTGAGAAGTATCATCTCTTGATGGATTTTTCTCAGATAGGTGAAGTTGTTGTGAGTAGTATTTCTAGATAATAAAACCTAACAGAACCCTTAACTAATCCTTGACTTAATAAAAACATGATTATCATTTAAGGTCCATTAAACTGAATGTCATAAGTAGTTGTGAGTAGTACTAGGGGGAGTTTATTGGAGTTGGTGTCCTAGGACCAACTCTTTGTACTTTGATTACTTGTATATTCAATTAATTTGATATTAATAAAATTATTATTACATATTTTTTATTATTATTCATGACTCTAATGTAATAATTTCCTATAGTATAAATCATATTGATAAGGTCATAGTAGTTCCCTTCTATGATGATAACTTTGAAGTGCCATGACGATATTCTGAAGAAATGTTCTGTGGTTGGATAACATACTGTGAAGGGACACATTGTACATGGACCTCCAGGTGTGAGTACTTGTAGGTAGATGATACTTCTTCTGATGAAGTTGACACGTGGTAATCTCCAAGATGGAAGATTTTGGGAATAAGACCACAAGTAGGAATTCTACATGTTTTGGTGTCATCAGATATTCCTATATGCAATCATGTGTAATGGTCCTTAGACTTTATAGTTATTATTAATGCATTTTATGAATCTCTAACTTAGGTATATTTTGTAAACCAAGAAAATAACCAATCATGGAGAAGTTAGATCTATTGGGTGCATCATGAGTGACATGTAATTACTGGATAAGTTGAGGAAGGTTTGTTCCCTTCCATCATTATGAAAATTGATATCTCGATCCTTTGATTTGAATAAAACCATCACATTAAATTCCATGTCCATAGTGCAATGATATGTTTATTTCAGATAGTTAATAAAAGAAAAATCAAGCATATAAGTTGGTGACATAGATGTGAAATCTGCTTCATGAGATATTGTGATAAATATATTATATTACAAAGTGATAATTCATATGTGGTTGTTAACATTGAGATATTAAGTTCTTTCTCTTAGGTTCCTTGAACTGTTTTAGATTTTAATATTGGTCTTTAGGCAAGCCTCCCTAATGAAATAAGAAATAGCCCCCGAGGGTCACACACTAATTGTTTCCATTGGTTTTGATTAAAATATTTATTATTTAATTAATGGAATAAATATTAATCTCAAGACCAAGGAATAATTTTATTCAATTTACATTAATCGTATAAATTAAATGAATATTTTTTTACTGGTATGTGAATAAAAATATATATTTTTATTTCATTGAATATTTAATAAATATTTAATCATAGGTAAGTGAATGGAATATTTATTTTTGAATAAAATATTTATTCAGGTAATCAATAAATACTGAGGAGTTTGAACAAACCAAGACTGATTTCGATGAAAAATAATTATTTAAAAGCCAGTAAATATTATTTTTCATTTGTGTAAGATGGAACACACCACATAATAATAACTGTTATTATTATTATGTGGCATGGTGTTCATTAAAGGTTATATTATTATTTAATGTATGAAATATAATTAAATAATTATTTTAACCTAAGCCATGGCTCTATAAATAGACAGTTTTTTCTATTGTGTAGAGTGGGTAATAGAAAAAGAGATAATTATTGTTCACAATGAATTCTCTTTCAAATCATCCATCTCTCTCCCTCTAAATAATGAGAATGAAAGACATATTTCTTTATGACCGTGGAATAAAAAATCAATAATGAGCAATGTAAGACATTCAATTCTCCATTCTAGCACCCAAAGATTGAGTGGTGTTGCTCATAGATTATTCGATCACATGTGGATCATGGCTAGAGGGATTATACCCTTGGATCCTCTCAAGATAAACAAAGGAAATCCGAAAAGGGTATTTTTAGATGATCAACATTGACTATGAAGAAATAAACCTATGATGACCTAAATTATCACTTCCGATCTAAATAAATTAATTATAATTTTACACGCAAGATCCTCTCTCATGGTTTAAGGTATATAAATATTAAAATAAAATTTTAATATGTCAGTCATCACCACACACTTCCATTTTTCCCAAAACCATCACAAAGCATAATCAAAATAATCAAAATAATATAATCAGAATATTCATCTCTGAATGCATGTTTTGTTTTTCCAAACATCACTTAAATACCCAAATAATTATATAAAAAATATATAAGTGAGATGTGAATATCACATAATGATTGAAAATAATGCTATTGGCTGTCCCTAACAATATCATAATTTATCTAAAACAGATCTAAATATGCTCCAAAACTTTTTAGGTCTATCTGATTTTAAGAAATTGTGTGCCTTTATTCAGCTGGCCATTGACAACACAAGTTGATTCCTTTCTTTTCTATAATCACAAGAAAACTATCATAGAATCAATGGAAATATGATTCCATTATAATTATGGAATGGTTATTGAATAAATACTACCTTTTGGCCTTTAATTTCAAGTATTCACCCATTGAAAGTTGAAATATATCAAATAAAAATCATTCACCTATCTATGTAAATATATTATTTAGGATACTATAATTTTTTTCTACCAAAAACCTCTTATAGAATAGATATTTCTGTAAACTTATAGGAACATACACAACCACATCCATCTTTAGATCATGAGTAGGGTAATAATTCATGAGCATCCTATGTTAATAAGAACTATATTCCACTAATATCCCTTATTGTATTAACATAGAACAAACAAACACACCATTGGAATCACAATAAACCTCATAATACTTATCTGGATCCAATAAAATGAGAATAAAGGAATATAAAAATATATTCCTTGTCTAATAAAATGTAACATAATATTTAATAAAAAATTTAAACATTACTCTTTTCCTACTCATCACTATCATAACTGTATCTATAAGAGAGAGGTATTGGATAAATTGAAAAAAATAACCTATAGGACCTAAGGAACATTAAATATCAAAATCATTTAGAGGAATTTTCCAAGACATCCCAACTATTGCATTCTCATGATCCATTATAATTCCAAATTTAGAGACTGCTTGCCTATGCATCATCACCCCCTGATTTTAGAAAGAAGACATTAACATTATAAAAGACAAGTGATGACTAGTTAATATATCCATGAACACGGTCTAGTATTCACAATCCTCATTATAAGATCATGAGTATATCAATACATCATTGATACACACAATGAAAATGGAATCAGAAAAGTATTGAAACTAAGATTTATTATGCCCCTAAAAATATTGAATGTGATTTTCACCTTGAATAGAATGTACAATAATTTAAATTGGATATGACATATCTGAAAGTTTTTCATAGTCACATATTTAACTTTCCCCATAAACTAATCAAAACATAAAAAATGATCAATCCTAAAAAACTATTAATATTATCTAAAGTTAGAAAATAAATCATTAATCTATCAATAACGATATTTATTTTTAATAATGACATGATTCAATCTACAATATTCAAAATACTATCAAAAAATTCCATCTAAATTCTCTATTGAAAATACTAGAGAATCTATAGAGGTACACTTTTATTTATGAATCTATTAGAATCATAATCTTCCTTTTCATTCATTAACTCTATAACCTAAGATGGTGAGATGGAAGAAAGGGTGTATAGATAATATCACTATTTGGATCCTATTAACCATGAACTATACCACACTATTATATGGAAATATATTAAAATATATGGGAAAAAAATCATTATACCTGTGTGACCCCCATGTCATGGTGTTGTTTATTTTGTATTATTTTATCATTACCTAAGAGATTTTGAGTCTTGGTTGGTTGAGGGAAATAATTTCATGTTTTGGAGGACTTTTTGAGAGGAGCATGGTTAGAGGCATGGTTAGGATAAACATTATGGTGCCTATGTAGGTGGATCTGTAACATTGATAAAACCATTTTCCACATCTTCCACACAATTTATCAAACTATGTGGAGATCCACAGAGGCTGTGTGGGGTGTAGTGTGTGTCTAGGATGAGGCACACATTTTTTACAAAATTTTCAGAACCCATGAGTAACCATTTGAGGTGGTTATTTTCATAGGCAGTGGCAAGCACACATTTGGTTCATGATTTGGAAAACTGGGTGGCCAAGCTGTATAGCCTATCCAGGTGTTTAATTTTTATTTTTTACCTTTTTCACCTCTTTTATTTTATGGTTTTCACCCCAATTTCCCCCTTCTATATTGACCAACCCTTGGGATCTCAAGGAAGAGTTCCAACCTCCTCCACCTTGGATTATTTCCCTTCCTTTGATGATTTACAAGAATTTTGAGGTGAGTTATTCCTCTATTTACCTTCTTCTTCCTTTTCCGTCTCCTTTCTCTTTGATTTTTATTTCCTAATGAACCCTAGCTATCTCTTGGAGAATTTTAGGGTTTCAAGTGTATCTAATGATGGGTTTTTTGATGTCTAGGGATATTAAATACTGTTTCTATCCCTGTAGGTCTAATATCCATCAGAGGTGACACATTCCAAAGCATTTTGACTTGGTTCTCATGTATTTGAGGTAGTTGTTTCAATGAAATTATGTTATTTTAGAATTTAAAAGGTGATTTTTCTTTCTAAATTCCATTTTTACAATGGTATGAATATATATTATATCTGTTTGGTGATTTGGAACCATTTCTTAGGGTTTTGAGATTAGAATAATTGGGTTTTCATGAGAATTCCACGTTTTTTATATTTAAAATATAATTTTTAAAGGTGCTATGATTTTATGGAATGAATTTATGGATTTTTGAAATGGTTTCCATTTTATGTGTTGGTTTTTGACCTTATTTTTGTTTTCATGGAGTGAAAATAATGTTAAAAATTGAATTTGGTTTTAAAGTGAGTCATTGACCTCAAGATTGTTTATAAAGGGGTTATTGATTAGATTTAAATTGGTTATTTGAACTTTTTGTGAGATTTTTTACTTGTGAAAATTATATTATGGATATATTAAAATATTTTTAAGTAAATAGATGTCTTTTGGAGTTGTTTTGATTTTCAAAGGGTGAGGAACATGTGTGATGGATTGATTTCAATTTTTTTAAATAGTGTGATTTATTTCAATCGTTTGGAGAAATATTATAAGTTGTATTTTTTAAAATATTAAAGGGTTTGGAATGCTGATCCATGTTTTAGAATTAATGGTTTGGTTGGAACGTTGGTTTAAAACCAGTTCTTGTGAAAGACACCCCTTCATTGCCCCCTTTTTTACCTCTTTTGTGAAATATTGATCACTATGAGATAGTTATTTATCCTCTTGTTTGGGAATGTGTTTTTTATTACTTGAGTGAATTTTATATGTGTGGCTACTCATCATTGGGTGTTAAAGGTGAGGATATATTTGATTATGCCTTGTGTATTAGACTTGGATCAATTGTTATACAAATCACTTCCTTTTTTGGTTATGGGAAACTAGTTACTTAGTGGAAGGTTTTGATTATTCCTCAAGTTAATTCATTCACCACTAGTTTCCCTCCAGTCATACTAGGAACAGGGATAAGAAGGGGATGGTCAAATAAATAATGGTTGTGTGGGATAATTGGATGACTAGTTATTTGAACTTCAATGCATAATGATTGTTGGTTCATGAGTTTTATAATATTATTTTGTGATATGCTTCACACGTTAGGGATAATATAATAGATTACATAACATATTTGAATTCTTGGTGAGTTATACATTGAGGGGAACCTGATTTAGTGAATTCTTATATCATTTCCCATGCTGTTATTATTATGAAACCTCTTCTTACTTTCATTTGTTATATGAATTTTTATAAGTATGGTGCCTAATTTTTTGATCTTAATCTATGTATGTTAGATCATTTCCTTTTTAAAGTGTGTTTTCAAAGATGTTCGGAAAAACTGTTATAAAATTAAGGACTCTTATGTGAGTTCTTTAATGTGGATCTCAAAATGGGTTATTTTTTCTAAGGATTTCTTAAACTGATAAAATTTTTTAAAGTAACTACTTCATTTAAATAAAAAAATGAGTTGGTTTTTAGAAAGTTTAATAGAGAGTTCATGGTTTTGAAATTACTTAGTCTGATGGTTTGGTTTTTAAATAATGTTCTCTCCATTTTGGGAAAACAAAGAGAAATTTTATAAAAGTTTCTCAGGGCATGGTTGTTTTTTCACTCAGTATATTGGACAATATATATTACAGTTTATTTTTAGATAATAACTTATGAATTTACTTATTAAACATATTACATAGATTCTGTAAATTATAGTGTATTACCGGGATTTTAGATCACACCTATTTATTTTAGGTTCCTAGTTGGATTTATTTTTTGATTTCATGGATGATGTGGGGTGATTTTGGTAGTGGTGATAAAATAGAGGTTTCATGGCGATGGTTATGGCTCAAATCAAGTTTTCTTGTAGTTATTTTATCTTATGTTAGTGTTATATCTATTTATTCCTAGTATCTTTCCATTTTGTGGATGTTATTTATAATTATGAAAATGGTTTGTATCAGTTTAGTGGTTATAGAATATTGGTAGGTTTATTTACTTTTAATCTTGTATTTACTTTATTTTAATGTATTTATCTTTGATTTGGGAGAAATAACTTTCAAATGTAATCCTATGATGCTCAAGAACTAGTTTCTAGACCATGGAGATCGATAATGCCCTTTGATCGTTGTGGCGAGTCAAGTTGGGTGATGGATTTAGTGGATGCTGAGGAAGATTCATAAAAAAATGTTATTAAAACCAAGGTTCTAAGTGGGAGATACATTTTGATGAACCAAAGTCAAGTTATAGGTATATAGGTCTATGGAAGAAAACCCATGTTATTTGGGGATGTCCCAGTAGGAAGGATATTAAGGTTGTCATATCTTGAGTAGTGACGGTGGGTATATTCTAGCTAGATCTCGCTTATCCAAAGCCTCGATTTTCCAAAGGAATTCAGGTTTGGAAATGTGAATTATAGGTTTTTCATCTTATTTTTATGTGAGTTGATGTGTTTCAATCCCTTTGGATTTTTATGTGATACTAGGGATGAATCATTTTTTATAGGGTGGAAAGGGAGGATAAATTGAGTGACATGGTTAACTTGCATGACTTGGGAAACCATGGGGTGCCTGTGTGGTTGAGTATTCCTCCTTTACATAGTGTGTTTATCGATTGGGACATGGTTTCCCAATATATATAGATTACATTATCACAACACTGTTTCTTCCCTAGTTATGATATTTTGACTCCTCTCGACTTTTGGTTCGCCTATGGTGTATTTAATTTTATGGAAGTTGAATGATGAGGGTCTTGATGCCTTTTGGAATGTGTTTCTTATGAACCTTGTTTGAATTCTTATGTGATAATTTTTTTTCACTTTGTTTTATTTTTTTTGGAGAAATAGATGATTTTTTGTGAAATTATAATTTTTAAAATTGTTTTTAGAAGAATTTTTAATAAAATGGTTATTTCCCTTATAGTATTTGGAAATTGGGGGGGGGGTCAAAACATCCTCACTTGGGTTTTGCCGAAATAAATTGATTTAAAAAATTATTTTTTAAATAGTTTCAAGATTAAAAATGGGGTTTCATTTTAAAACAGTTTTGAAAGGTATTTTCAAAAGGTAAATGAGTTTGGTAATAATTCTTTAGAAACTCATTTTTCAATGAGAATTGGATTTTTAAATAGGGTTTTTGAGATGAGACTTGTTTGGGAAGTGTGTTTTTCATTGAGGTTTTTTGTTTTTAATGAATTGAGTGGCCTAGTTTGAAATCATACACCATGGTGGTAGTTGAATTCAAAATTACTTGGTTAAATGGTGGTTTCAAAATATTTTTTTGGTGTTGATTTTTTGTGCCTCATTTGAGGGATTTTTTTGGACTTGATTATTGGTTTTTAAATAAACCATTATATTTTTTCTTGATTCATGAATTGATGATATTCATGTCTTTGTCGCTATTTGTACCATAGAATGTTCGAAATGTTTCCCTAGTTCTAGTGCCAACCTAGACTCTAAGTGGGGTTGTGGACATAGAACCTTCATTATTCTCAGACACTATCTTTGACTTCTTGAATTATAATCCATCTTCATTTAGTTATGATCAAGGGTTAGTGGATGATATGAAGTGGCTAGAATATATTTAGGTGATCCTCAATTCTCTTGTAACACCTAAATCTTTACGGGTGATAGATTTTTAGAGCTTCCTTTTTGGTTTTAGCTATGTTTTTTGGATTTGATGGTTTCTTCTCTACTATATGATGGTATTTCTTGGGAGCTCTTCATGATGGTGTTTTTACAGTGGTTCTTCCCTAAGGACTTGAAAGTAGAGAATCTGCTTGATCATGTAAGCCTTTTTCAGGGTAATCGGTCTATGAGGGATTATGTCAATAAATTTTTATGGTTCATCTTCTTTTCTTTGAGGTTGGTGGTTAGTGATCTTAGTAAAGATGATTTCTTCATAAGTTGAATTCATAAAAATTTTGGTTCAACTATGATTTATTTGGGTTTAACATATTTTTAGGAGGTTGTTAGAAAGGCAATGCAAATGGAAGCTGACTAAACTAGTAAATCTCTAGTGGTTGATTCCTCAGTTCCATCGAGTACACAATAGAAGTATGTTGGGAAAAATAATAACCCAATGAGTGATGAGTAGGAGAATCATGATCCAAATCATGTAAAAAGGTACTTTATTATAAAAATAAGAGATCACTTGTATGTTTCCAATGTAAGGATATAGGGCATTATCATCCCCACCACTTGAGGTCTCCTCAAGTTTTCTACTATTGTAGCTATTTGGGTAACCTTTATAAGTATGTAGGTATGGATTCTAAAATAGGTATTTGGTTTTATACTTATGGATGTGCTATTTTTGGAAACTATCCTTGGTTGGTGGTAATATTAATTTTGGAGCCTCATCTATGTTGTTGGAATCTTATGGATGATTCACTTATGGAATCTTTTGATGGATAGGTTGATTGATATTTTATAGAATTCATTTTTTCTTTATAAAATTTTCTCCCCCCACTCTCCATCTTGGGTGAATTGTGGTTGGATACGATTACAATTTGTTTAGAATTATTTCTTGGGTGAAAATTCCTTGAGAGTTTTGGTTGTTCCCATCCTTTGGTTGATCCTTGAGGTTCTCATTATTTGTACATGGTAGAGGCCTTGGGTGGCTGGTTGGGTAACTAGGGTGCGTGATATACTAGTTGTGTTTATTATAATAAAAGGTGTTTGGAAAAGTCTATTTAGGATTCACCATGTGATAGTGATCCAATTTATAACTCTATATTATCTGCTTGTGTCATGACTTGAGGTGAGAGATCTTGTTATTATTTTGAGGCTCATTATGGTTATTCTTCTATCTAATGGGTTTGGAAGTGATTTTCATTGAAAGAGAGTTTCTCTCATGGTTGCACAGTTCCTTGAGAATGTGTTTCTGGTAGTTTTAGTAGGTTCTACCATGTTATAGGAATTCTAAATAGTGGGGATACATGTTAGGTATCCCATTATTTTTATCAATTATGGTGTGAGGTTCCATTTTTGTTGATCTTGGAGATGTTTGGAAATATTGTGGTCAATAAGTCTAATAATTTTTGAGGATTTAAGTCATTGAACTTGAGGTCATGTAGTTTTTTGAAGTTCTTTTAGTTTGTTCCTCTGTAGAAATTCAAAATTATTTTTTCTCTATCATCCTTCGTATTGACCATGGATATTATAGTTGAAGAAATTGGAATAGTTGGGATTTTGTGACACCCCTATGAAAATATATTGTTTACATTATATTATTTTTTTTTGACATGAGAGGTTTGGTTTTAGTTTGTTTTGATCTAGAATTATAAATTTTTGAGGCCTTATTAGTATTAGAATGGTTAGCCTACATTTTTATGAGAAACTATGTGTTCCCATGAGGGTGGATTTTTCAATTTAATAGAGCTATTTTTTATGGAGTCTTTATGGTTTTTCAAACCATAATGAACTACCCAGAGGCCGTGTAGGGATTGGGGTGTGTCTGGGGTGAGGCATATGGTTTTCCAAAATTGTGTGGAACTATAAATTAAATATGTGATGGGGTTCTTGGCCTAGGAAGTGGCCATAATATGGTTAGTGAATAGTTTATAAAATAGTGCTGCTAAACCATGTGGGCAGTCAAAGTGTTTAATTTTTGGAATTTCCCATTTCACCCTATTCTATTTAACGGGTTTTCACCCCCATTTATCCCCTCCTACCTTGACCTACCCTTGGGATCTCATGGTGGGGTTCCAACCTCCAGCACCTCATATTTTTTCTATTTTATGATTTCTAAGAGTATTGAAGTGATTTCTTCCTCTCTTTTCTCTTGTTCTTCCTTTTTCCTATCCTTTAACTTGGATTTGGATTTCCCCATTAAACTGAGATATCTCCTAGATAATTTTAGGTTTTCTAGTTAATCTAATGATGTATTTTTTGGTGTCTAGGGTTATTATGATTTATTTCTATCCAATTAGGTGTGGTCTCTATTTAAGGAGACATGTTATGAGTTATTTTGTATTGGTACTCATCTCTTGGTGGTAGGTGTTTCTATGAAAAGTTTTTATTTTATAATTTTAAATTTGCAAGTTCTTTCTGAACTAAGTTTTTTTAAAAGTATTAAAATATATGATATCTCCTTTTTAATTTTAAATAACTTCTTAGTGTTTTAATATTTCAATAATTGGTTTTTTATGAGAATTAATTTTTTTATGTTTGAATGTGCTAAGGTTTTGTGGAATGATAGTATGGAGTTTTGAAATGAATTTAATTATGTTCATTTGGTTGTTACCTTGTTTTGTTTTTTAAATGGTGAACAAATTATTAAAATATAATTTGATTTTAAAGTGAGTCATTTATCTCAAGATAGTTTATAAAGGGGTTTTTGATTGGATTTAAAATGGTGATTTGAATTGTGTGTTTGGTTTTCTTCTTATGAAAATTCATTGATGGATCCTTTAATTTTTTTTGAAGGAAATGGATTTAATTTTTCATAGTTTTGGTTTTTATAGGGTTAGTACCAATTATTATTGTTGGATTTTTAATTTTTTTAATGATGTGAGTGATTTCCATTGTTTTAAAGAATCTACGTAAGTTGTCTCATTTGAAATGTGAAAGGGATTAACATCTCAAGTTATGGTTTATCATGAAAATACTAGTTGGTACTATGGTTTTAGAATTGTGGTTGTGAAAGACACCCATTGATTATCCCTTTTTCCCCATGTGTTTATTATTGATCCATATGATATTATTATTTCTCCCCTTATATGGGAATATTCTTATTATTCCATGATTTCATTTCATATGTGGGGTTACTCATAATTGTGTGTTTGGGGTGAGTGTTGATTTGGTTATGCCTTGTGTTCTAGACTTGGATAATTTGTTCTACACCTCAATTACTTTATTGTTCATGGGAATCCAGGTATTAAGTGGAAGGTATATCTTGTTCCTCAAGTTGGTTCATATGTCACTAGTTTCTTTCCAGTCATGCTAGGCACAAGGTCTAGGAGGGTGTTGGTTGTCGTAATGATGCTTGTGTGGGATAATTGAATGAATTATTATTTGGACGTCATCACATACCGATAGCTAGTTCACGAGTGGTATATTCTTATACCGTAAGATAATTAAATCATTATAGATACTATGGTATTTCCCATGATACATTTGATTTTCTTGGTGAGTTATGGATTCAGGGGATTTTGATTTAGTTTTTATTTTTATCATTTCCTCATCTATAATTTTTATGGAATCTATTCTGTCTTTGATTTGTTATATAATTTGTGACAGGTATGGTTTTAGATTTATTTTTCTTGATCCATGTGATTTTTATTATTTCATTTGTAATTTTTCTTTTCAAATATGTTTGGTAAAAATCTTTTAAAATTAAAGACTCTTGTGTGAGTGATTTAAAGTGGATTTTAAAATGGATGTTTTAGTTTAAAGACGGATTTGGATGGTGAAATTTTTTAAAGTGGCCTTTTCATTTAAATAAAACTAACTATTTTTTTAAGAAATTTTAATAACGGTTTCATGGTTTTGAAATGTCTTAGGCTGGTGATTTGTTTTTCAAAGAATGTACTTTCAATTTTGCAAATTCTAATATAGATGATTTGAAATATTATCATGGAATATTTTCTTTTTCACATGGTATATTGAAATGCCTATTTTATAGTTTATTCTCAAACTAGAATTGATGAATTTACTTATGAAACACTTTTCATGGATTTGAAAGGTTGTGGTGACCTAATCGTATTAACTTATGATTATATATTTCAAGATCCCAGTTGGATTCTGTTTTTATCTTTGTGGTGGATGTGGGGTGAGTTGGGTAGTGGTGGGAAACCCGAGGTTGCATAGAGATGGTTCTACCTTAGCTTGATTTGGCTAGTAATTTTTTTCTCTTTGTTTGGTATTATATAGTTTACCTATTGTATCTTTACATTTTGTGATTTTTATTATATTTATGCAAATGGGTTGGATCAATTTAGTATTTTATGACCTGTTAGAATGTTCGTTTACTACGGATCTTGTATTTATTTTATTCTACTATCTTTATCACAGATTTGGGAGAAATCATTCCCAAAGGGCCTATGTTAATGCCCAAGAAATAGTTTTCATCCTGTGGGGATCAGGAATGCACTTCGTGCCTTATAGGGCCAAGTTGGGTGTTAGATTCGATGGAAGCCCGGACTAGTTCATTACCATATATATCAATAAAAGAAAAAAACACTATAAATTACCATAGATAATTCTATAACTATAAATGTTAGAGAATATATAATCCTTATCAATCATGTTCAATTATATTATTTTGATAGTCTAATAATCCTTAAAAAACATACGATTTATCAAATTAAGAAAAATAATTTCACTCATCCCTACTAGAAATAAATATGATCTAGAAAATCAAATAAAAAATCCATTCCAATAATCATATCAATCCCTTTTACCACTTGAATGAAAAAATAATAAGGATTAACATATCTAAAAATATCAATGGCTCAAGTTGGATATATTCTTATAGTACCATCCATTATTCCCAACAAAGTATTCAAGTATAAAACACTAGATAAAAATTGAATGTTCAAGACAAGTTTAGATACCAAACAAGGGAAGATAAAAAGAATTATATGAAACCTAATAAAATAATATTTGTATTAAGGTATATCTATCCAAAATCTTACCTTTAACCATGGAATAACCCTAATAAAATCCATTTTTACCTACTCAATAATTAAAAACCAGATATAATATGCACCTCAACCCTACCCATGGGATACCTAATTCCCCTTCATGACATCTCTTCCTTGAACATTTCCCTAAGATCCTCTATTACCTCTACAACCATAACACCAAGATAATATATTACTCTTACTCTAATATAGTGCACTAGCCTATGCCCAATATGATTAAATGAAAGTTGAAACATGACCTCTACACCTCTAAGATCCCTTCATAAATGAATTATTACTATATTATATATTTTCACAAGAGTGAGATACCATTTTCTTACTAGGGAAGAAGATATTGTGTGTACTCTTTATCTACATTGAGAATAATATAATGGTGATCAATCTCTAGATGAAGGTGAAAAAAATTCTTCCCTTATCAACCTAAATTATTTCTATTTCTATGATACCCATCCCTTTTCCTCTTCCTATGACTCCCAAATTCACCAGCTCCCATAGTATACACATCTATTCGTCATTATCCTCTTGTACTATAACAACCATATTTACAACTTCCCTGAAAATAATTAAAATAATTGGGTCACATTAAATAGCATCTCCATCTTTGTCTTATACTAAAACTGATAATCCATAAATGCCTCATTATCTCTCATGGAAGGATTGAAATGAATAAAATTCAAAAACATAGAGGCATAATAAAAATGGTTATATTCCCCTACTCCAGCTCTGTAAAATCTTCACATTTATCCATATTTAATATATAATATTAAAAAAACCCAATTAATAGATCCTAAAAGATATCACATGAAAATACCTCTACCATATTTTATCAGAGAAAGATACCCCCTCAGTTCTGAATTATTCCATTAAGAATAAATATAACAAAATTCAAATTCTTATCATAAGAGTTCATTGGTTAGATGATTTTCTTTTCCAATACCTTCATAAACTCTTCTAATCCAAATGGACAAAAATATCTTCTATAGATTAATGGATTTTGTTTTCAAAAATCATAAAACACTTCAGACACTATTCCAACCTCCTAAGGTAGATAGTCTTCCAAAATTTTAAACACCTTCAGTGGAATATCAGTGATATTCTTCTCCACTTGAGTCTCAGGTTTACCTAAAAAGGGAACATTATCATTACCCATATCTATTTATCCATATTCATAATCATCTTAATCAATATACCTCACATGATTTTCATCAATATACTTATTATATTATATGATTATATAAAAATAACATACAATTAATGAATTAATGATACATTATTCGATAAAATATTCATCATGCATCATTTACTACGCAAAATAAAAATTTAATTAATCAAATTAATCCAATCACAATTTTTCAAGAAATTTTATCTCATAAATTTCAACTTATTTTTCCATTAATAATAACCTATTCAAGGAAAAACAA
Organism: Viscum album; assembly: GCA_963277665.1. Taxonomy (NCBI): domain Eukaryota; kingdom Viridiplantae; phylum Streptophyta; class Magnoliopsida; order Santalales; family Viscaceae; genus Viscum; species Viscum album. The sequence continues at coordinate 227,281,793 of OY728125.1, forward strand.
TTTTGATTATGAATAATTCTATTATTTTATAAAAATTAAACAACCAATCAATCTTAAACATATGCACTCATATATTTTTTATCCCTATATACTAAGATGATATATTATTAACCCTATACTCACCCTCAATTGGGTGATCACAGTACCCCAAAATCTTATTTATATACTATATAAATACAATTTCAAACTCCTCAAGTAACATAGAAAACAATTATGGTTCCATTGACTAAGAACACATACATAGACTATATTCCATGTACTATATCCTATTATACCATCTACCAACTCCCATATATCAATACCTCTAAAAATGAAACTACTCTAATACCATTTTATGATTTCATTTTTATAAATTCTATTATTCTAAGGAATAACATTACATGGACTCAAACACAATCCTTGATAAATAGAGGCTAGTGACTATCACTGAGGGTCAAATGATATCACTTGGTGAGTGATTTACCGTATAATAGTCCATAATATATGGTATAAAAAAATAAAGTAAAAAAATAAAATTATAGAATTGAGAATATTTTTATATTTAGATATGGGTTCAAATGAAATAATTATTTGATTCAGTCAAAGGTTAATAGGTTAACTTGTATTTATGATACAAATTGTAACTTCATTTTATTCGTAAATAAATAATAACAACCCAAACATATTCATTGGTAATTATTTTAGAAATTATCATTATAGTTGATTTCAATGAAGTTTATCTACTCCTTTATAGAATCCAAAATGATTAACCTAAATGGGGGTGGTTATATCCTATCCAAAGGTCATCATAATCATCAGACACCCTTTGAGGTTTTCATACCCCATCACATGATCACATTAAAAATTACATTCCTGATGATTCTTTCATCCCATAGGATGGGATTAGAATCACCTAACATTTTGGGTTTACAAAATATGTATTGTATAACCCATCCTTTTAGGCCAACATAAAGAGAATCATATAACCCTTCCTTATTTGATGTACAAGATAGGTTTTATTCCACCTGGCCATTTGGGTCAATACGAAAGTCTCTATTACAAATGGTCATTTTGGTTGAAAATGTAGCTGATGTTACACCTAGCTATTTGGATCTATAATTTGGGTTTCATTTCACTAAGTCTATTATTCAAGCTTTTAATCTTACTACTATGATTTTTAGTAGTTATGTTGGTTCTTTACTTAGTCACTCGAAAGGGGGATCCTCATTACATAATGTGATGCAATCATTTTTAGAGATGGTTTATGATTTCATTACCACTCCTATCAATGATAATATAATATGTTGGAGTGTAAATGTGAAATAATATTTTTACACTTGCATCTTGGTCACTTTTACATTCTAATTATTTCATATTTCCCTAGGGATGGTTTCGCTTAACTGCACTATCACTAGTCTCATTCTCTGTACGTGGTCATAATAATTTTGATATCATCATCATGTGTGTGACTAAAATTATTCAGTATAAGTAGTTTTCTACTAAATAATTTGTGGGGGATAAAATGTTATAGATCTTCTTATTTATTCATATTATTATTATTTTTAATTAATCAAGTTGGATTTTTCCAACATGAGGAAAAATATTGGGAGAGTTTTATATGTTTTCATTGATTATGTTTATAAGATATGTAATCCTATATTGAGGGGGTGGGGGTGTTTTGATTGTTTATAATATATATATATATCCAAATATGCAGTTTTTTGGATTAATTTTTTGTTTGAGCCAACAAAAAATTATTTTAATTGAATTTATGATCCATCTTAATACATTATTTTATTCCTTTATAAATAATAACAAACCAACCTCACTCGAAGGCATGTATTCTAGGAATTATACTTTTATAACCATGATAAAAATAAATAGCATAAACTAGTAATAAAATTATATATGAATTTAAAATGATATCCAAAAAATTCCCATATAAGTAATACATTCCAACATGAATTTACAATAAATATCATGTACTGAATAATAACAATATAAGTAGAATGAGTAACAAAATAAAGTGTGTATAACCCATATTTATGGGTTTAATAAAAAATTTAAATAGAAAAAAAATATTTCCCATAACATTATTTTCATGCTACTGAGGCTTCTTTCCTTGACGTAGAAAATCATGCATATTATATATATATATACACATGGTGTGTAGATACAGAGAGAGTGTATAGATCATCATTAGAAACCACCAAAAGCCCTCAAATTTATTGGTGTTTAATGTAAGCATTTAAAAAGGTGTAAATAATTTGAATAATTTTAAAATATAATTTTCTACATGAAATAAAATATTATGTGCTAGTTAAGTCACCTAAGTATCCCGATTCCCACTTCAACCAATAATGGTCTAGTCATTGATATCTATCAAGAAATAGAGTCACAGAATAAATGGAACATAATCATATCATTAAGAAAAGAGAGAATCTTATAATTCCATTAATCGAACACAATAATTATCCATACCCGTGCCTTATAAATAAACATCTCATGTCACAGACTAACTCAAAGCTCACTAAAACTCACCAACATTATAACACTTTTCACAAAAAAAGAGTAATGCTAAAATATCTAAATCATTAAATTATTTTCATAACTACATTTCACAATTTTTTCTGATGTTATCCATTATTATTATCACATTTAATTTGACAAAACACCTCAAACCACCATGATTTCAAAACATGAATTTATATTTGAATATATAATTAAAGAAAGTATCTATCTATTTATATTCCATATTTTTCAACATAATTTCATAAAAAACACATAAAGTTATATTATATTTATTAAAATATTTTACCCCCAATATAAATGTATTTCTATATGACACACCTTTATTAAAACAGTTTATCATAAGATAAAACATTCATAACATAAAATGATTAAATCACAACAATTCAAAAAAATTAAAACTTTCACGATATGGATTTATATTGCCATAAAACATATCTTAAAAGAATAATTGATCATTAAAACATCTATTTCATCCCTCAACTTTTCACCAACCACTCAATTATTAACAATTTCATAAAATTCATGATTTAATTTTCCATTTATATGATTATTTCATTATTAATTAGAGGAATTTAATTATATATTTCATTATTCATTGCATAATAATTAATGTTAACTTGATATTAATCATTTGAAAATAATTATGTTGACATTATATTAAAAAAATCATCAAAATATAAGTGTAGTCAATATTTTCTATAAAATCACACAATGAAACACCAAAGAGTGCAAGAGATAATATTACTCACATTAGGGAAATAATGTGGACCAACATGAAAGGATTAATTCATTTATAAAAAATAATCCAAATAAAACTGAATGAGATGAATCTAATTCCACTGATGGATCATGGTTCAATAATGAAATGATGAGGAAGTCACTACTTATATGTAGATAGGGAAAGGGGGTTGTTAGAGGGACATATTTTTTTCTAATCAATCTCTATGAAATTTAATAACTAGACTCTATCTAAAATTATAGGATAAGTAAAATTTTAAATTTCCCCTATTAAAAAAATTGGGTATACACTGGGCATCTGGTGACTAATTACCTACCAACCAGTTTTACCAAGTACATAAAACCTATAAATTGACCATCTAATAGATGACCCTGAATCTCTAACTTATGTGGACTCATAATGGGAACTAGATACGTGGAAATTGTATGCAGAGTTTAATTTGCTGAGAAATTCTTCAAATTCCACCTTGATAGCCTTCTCTCTTCTCCTTCCAGCACTCATAAACCACAAAATAAACTCAAACAATATCATAACAAATCTAAGAACATCATAGTACTAAAATAATTCTAGAATATCAAGGTTATTTTAGGTAAAATTATACCTAAAATTTTTAATTCCATGATAAAGATGAATGAATGATCAGGAAATAAAGGTAGAAGAACACTTTATTAGGTGGGATACCAGTTCATTTTTATAAATACTTATAATTACAACTCCTACGATTTAAATGTAAAATGTGGTTTATATTTACAATTTTTTTTATTTATTTAAGAAACATGACTATTAGAGGTCAGAAAACAAAAACAAAAATTTTACCCTATAAGAAACACATTATATTGGATAATCATTTGTTGAAGAAATTTTTTTAAAATGAAATATTTTTAGTATATTTTTATTTTCCAAATATATGAAGTTGTTCATAAAAAATTAATTTTCTACCATTTTCTCTTTAAACATCATTTTTTATAATTAAAATGTAACAAATAATAATTTAGTATTTATAAGAACTGAATAAGAAAATAGAATCAAAACAGGAGAGATTTTATGAGAATTTGACCAGTCATTAATTTGAAATTATGGTACACTATCTAAATATTAAGATCTAAGTGTAACTAGTTTGATCCAATAATTGAATCAAATTTTTTTTGATTAATAAGGGTGTTGGAATAAAAGATTTAGTTTGAAAACAAAAATTATTAATTCATTATATTCAATAAGGATGGGATAAAAAATTCAATATATAGTCATAATTGGTTCTTATATCATTCATATATCATATCCTCTAAATAATAATTTCGTTATATTGTTACAATAGATTATAAAAATGAAATTATTAACCAAATGATTAGATTAGAATCATTAATATGATAAATTTTAATTTTGTAGAAAAAATTATTTCTATTATATATAATTTATCAAAATTTATATAAGAATTATATGAAAATACATAGTTCTCTATCTAAATGGGAATCTTAGTCCTTATTAATTTTTTTTATTCAGTTCTTATTCAAACCTAACAAAATCAACTAAATAATTTCATATTTATTACATTGTTTTATATAAACTCTACAAGCGGTCCAAAATTTTTATTTATATATCATTATATTTATGACATAAATGTATACATGGTTTTTTATTTTTTATATGGGGGTTATCTTTAATAAAATATTATTATTAGATGATATTAAATCATTACTATATTAATAAATAAATTTGATGGAAACATTTTTTATAAACACGACTAGTGAGAATTAACTCTTAAATGGAGATATAATGTAACATACATCAATAATTCCTAAATAATATCATTTGTGTTTTCATTATAGACTAAATTACTTCTGATATTTATTCTAGTGTATATAAATTAAAATTAATTTTTCCTTTTCTTTCATAAAAAAATATTTCAAAATGATCATACTGAATTTATTGAATTAATTTCACATATCTATCTTAGACTTTAATTTATATTTTTTCTTATTGTCATTTAATTATTTAATCTATAAAAAATTTTCTGAGATCACCTAACATAACAATGACATTGATAATTTAAGAATTATTTATTTATTGTTTTATAATTGAATTAAAGTGTTTTGAAATATCTTTCAAAGATAGAATATAAAATTTTAAAATCATTACAATTAAAGAAAAAAAAGTTTGATTTTAAATATTTATTCATTAAAATATTAATTAATTAAGTGAATAGGTAATATAATTTTTCTAGGAATTCAGTCAACTATATAAATAAAATTCATGTTAAATGGTATAAATATATTTTATAGGTTTTTTTAAATAAATCATGAAATAATTATATCAAATGTACACATAATAGGTAATTTTCAATGCTTTAGAAAAAATGATTAATTTCCATATGGAATATATGATTTTTTATTATTATATTATTTTAGTCTAAAAATAAATTTAGATAAATATATTTATTTTTTCTCATGAGAGGTATGTGTTCTAACAATATATATATATATATATTTATATATAATCATAACATAGTATTGTTTTGGAACTATTTCTATAATGTTGGATGTTTTATAATTTTTTTTTCTAGAGCAATTGTTTCATATATAGAGAAGTATAAAATTATAGTTTGATTCCACTCAATGAATCCAAAAGACCATTCATTTATATAAATATTAGGTTTCAAATAAAATAAAGGTCTATCATTGAATTCCATTCTTTCCCTCCCTCTCGGTAAAAATAATTTGGTTATTTTGAATAACCAACATTTCACTTTATCTTTTATAGTATATTACATCCATTAAAATTTAATTCCAAGTCAATCATACACTATTGGATGATATAATGTATTTATGTATATGAAATAAATAAGCTTTTATTATATAAAAATTATGATGAAAATGGACATCCATCAACTGAATAATAGATAATATATATCTTAATTAAATATGTTTAGTGTAGGAATTAATTTTGTTTTTTATGTTCTAGATAGTTAATTCAATTCCCTATTAATATATTTATTTACAATTGTCAACATGGGGATATCCATGTTTGATAATAGCTCTCTCTTATGGTCATTAATGTTTCGACCCATTACTTTCTCTGGCCCTCCAAGTTAACTTCCTCTTTTCCTCCACCCATGCAATATGGATCTCATCCATATTCCTTATTTTACAATTATTTTTTATTAGTGGTGATGATTCACCATTATTTCACCATATACAGAAATAGTGATTTTTTATATTTCATCCTTTTTAGATTCAATTATGGAAATTTATTTAGCTTCTATAAACTCTTCCCCTCGACTAGTGCATGTTACAAATTTTCATATATCTCCCTATCAACAGTAATCATGCCCCCAAGATGAACTACTTATTTTCCTATTTTCTCTTATTTAAGTTTCCAACGAGTCTTTAATATTTAGGGAATTGTGTACGACCAAATAATAATGTGTCAGATACTAATAAACAAATTGTGTGTGATATATAAAAGTAAACATGTTTCAAAAGTATGGTGTAATCAAATTTTCTATTTTCAAGACCTTGTGTTGTCATATTACCTTGTTTTGTGTGTGGATACTTTGCAACTAAAAATCTTAGTATTCATACCATCAATCATTTTTTTGTGATGTTGAATGGATCATTATCTCTAAAAAATCCTAACTCCCACAATAAATTTTAAATGATGGTAAAATAAAATTTTACAATGGAAATCACAATGTTTAGATATAGCGGGTGATGAAAGTGCTGGTAATCTGAATAAAATGACTTTAAAGTGTGATAAATCCTAAACTCACTTATATTATTGATGATAGTGTTGAAATATATATCATTCTTTATGTTCTGTTGTCTAAGATGTTATAAATACTCACTATCATGGACATGTCTAGTCTTTCATTACTGATATGATGACCATGTGCTATGATCAAAATAATAATACTAGCATATGAGATAGCCTCTAACTCCTAATTTAGGGGTGGTTGAAATTCCTGATAAGAAGGGGGAATGGTGAGAGCCCATATAATGGTGAGAAATTATATAGAGATACTGATGGCTACCATCTTCTTGGAAATAAAAATGGATTTTAGTTCATCCAAGATCACGTGGATGTGCAAGAGATAATTTTCCTCAATATAGTGAAGTAACAGAATGTAGTAAAACCAATTCCTGACACCATCAAGTATGAAACCTGGAAGAAATTATGTTTCTCTATCACTAAAGAACCTTTAAGAATCACGAAATACCTTTAGTAAGTACTAATAATAGTGTTGCTAGTGTTTTGTTATTAGAGGTTATTGTCTGTTTCAATCATGGGAGTCATAGTTAAACTCCTTCACACCCCTTTCTACCAAATATGGTATGTACTATATTGTTTCATGTTACTATCTAAACTATACATAGGTCCCCACTAAAAACTATTTTTTAATATTTTTTTTCATACTTGAGATTCTACTGAGCATATTTTTTTTATTTTTCATATACCACAAGTGTGTGCATATTATACTAGAAAACATATTTTGTGTGTTCTCTAGTAATAAACATGATATAAAATTGTGGTGTAATTGAAGCCATCATTTTTACATCCATGTGTTATCATATTATAATGTATATTTTGTGTTTTATTCCTTTATAATAAAATACTAAATGTGAGATAATATCTCCTTAAGGAAGTTCATTAGGTAGTGATAGTTCTCTATAATATGTCACCAGTTTTTAGCGACTCATCTCCTAGTAGAATATCATTGAATTTGATAAATTCAAACAAAGAGAGTAGATAAAATTCTAAAACACACAATAATTAAAATAATTTAATTAATTCTAATAGAAGTAATTAGTAATGATATATAAAAAATCATAGGCCTAGAACCATATTAATTACAAGAGGTCCAATACCCACCCCTCATCTCACACCACCTGTACTCTCAAGGGAGGAGACTTTACTTTTTTTTAGACCAACATGAAATAAATTATCCATGGTGGATGATCTGCATTATAAGACTATTTCATTTCATAGGATTAGGAAAATAATAGACTTGAATATCATAATGATTGATACATTTACACAAAAAATGAAGATTAGTCTCAAATTTCTTGGTTTAAAAATGAAATACAGAATTATCAAGTGATGGAACTTGATTATAATAACCCAGAGTAGTAGGTTTCATATATTAATAAATATAAAACTCACTATAAATATGTTTAAACCATGAGATTTTAGTAACCAAATATGCTATAGAATAACATTTTTATTTATCTAAATACAATGAAAAAAATGTTTGTTTCTTTGAATACCATGGAAAATAATATTTTTTAGAGAAATAAAAAAAATAAAAATTGAATGATGATCATATGGATCTGAATTCTAGCTATCATCAACAATATCTATGAGCTGAAAATTTGTGGATCAATGAAATATAAAACAAAAATTCCTTATTCCATTAAAATATCATAAAATGTACATAACTAAAACCAAAATTACCTACTTGGGATATTGTAGAAATTGAAAAACTTGAATAATATCCTAGAAAATGTTTTATTGAGTGATACTGATATATTTTTTTGCTCCAATAGTGGAATGATAAAACATGGGATTAAGGTGAGGAGTGGAAGTAGGAGGATTTAAATTAACCCCAAAAATTATAGGTGGAGGATATGGTTTAGACTAGTTCATATCAGGGATATAGGTATGTAATTATTGAATATTATTTAATGGATGATAGTAGATGGTTCCAACCTCGGATTTTTAGAATTCTGATCACCGTACGTGTATAATTTCCACTATAAGAATGGCAGTGTAATGGGTTGTAAGGAAAACATCTTTAGGATACAACGTGGGACCATTACTCTAAACTTTTACCTAATGAAGCATAACCCTTTGAGGGACATTTTAAATCAAGAGTATTTGAATATTTATTTTTATTTCACCCCCAAAATGGTTGTTTTATTTTTTAAAATACATGGATAGGAATCATAATTTATAAAATGAATTTATTATGTATGGGAATTGGAATAATTATTTTCCCAACCAATAGTGTCTTCATTTTATAGGTATATATATAACCATTAAAATAAGTTATCCGACCCATTGTTATCATTTAAAAGAAAATTTTATAAAGTAGTTTCATATTTAGATAAAACAATTTTCTTAATATTCACACATGATTGAGTAATTGGCTCTGATCACTCACACCCAGCTAACAAAGGTGTAGGTTTAATACATATATAATAGATAAAAGATCAATATATCTTCTATTTAGTGAACATGTATAACCCATCGAGTGACTTTATTTGGTCCTCGGACCAAATAAGAATAAATAGCTAATATTTTGGGAAAATTAAGGCACCTTTCTACATATTTCTTTGATACAAAATGAAAAGTGAAAAGTGTTCCATCAAAGCACAATATTTTTAGATCACATTCATGAAAGAATGCCTGCATCGATGTCACGATGTACAAAAACATGTTGGATTTTTCCCTATTAGATAACCACCTTAAATAATTATATATTTATTTCCATTAATAAAGGTAACCAATCCCGATCTTACTTTTTGTCATGGGATTCAACTTTTTATTAATCTTTAAAAACAATAAACAAAAAATAGATATTTTTTAAAACATTAATCATCTGACAGTTTTATGTTTTTTTAAATTATTTTAATGAATTTTTTGAAAATAAATATCATACTCGCTTGGGATAAACTATTATAAATTAAAATATCAATCAATTTGAAAATTTATATATTAGAAAAAAATACAAGATGAGTAGAATAAATGGTAAACTCTACCTTGTACATGTAACTCTTATTATCTACAAGATTCATCCTATACATTTTTGCTAAGCCTCCACAATTCATCATCCAATCTTAGGAACCATTCCTTCCATATGTTATTTAATATTTCATGAGAATTTGAAAACCTATGGAATTAAATTTTTGTAGTATCCCCACTCCTATATTCATATATGTTAAAAATAATTGTTACCTTGTGTTACCACATATTTTATATCCTTGGTTTATTAGGTTTTTTTAAACTCACCCTCTTTTCCTCATCAGAATCAAACATCATTCTCTAGAAAAGTGAGATACCTTCCGCATTTCCTTCACACATATGATGGAATTTCAAATATTGTACTTCAATAAGTGAATTTTATCCTATGGTAAGTTGATTTATCATAATCAGTATATTTTTTTCAATTATTTTAACCACACCCCTACAGATATTTTGTGTACCAAATCACTTGAATGTTTTTATTTTAGTGGATTATCCAAATTTTGTCTTGATCTAACAAATTTGACAATGATGATACCATATTCTTTCAAATACATCATATTATTATGTCTATTATCAATATGTAACTATTTTCAGTTATATGTATTATTAAATACTGAACTATAAATTATGTGAAAAGTACAATCTATTGAAACCAAAGGCAATTTCAAGGGTCACAATGGTAGATATGATAAAAGTGATATAATCCATTATGCTTCCTTTCTTATCACTGTTAGAGAAAAAAAATGAATGATCTATAATGGAATTTATTATATGAGTTTGTTTTTTCGATTCCTAAGAGATCACCCTGCCTAAATGTGTAAAAACCTAACCCATCATAAAAATATGATTCTCTAGATTAGTAATACAAGTTGTATTAGAAATATTTTCCTACTTTCTTATGTTTTCAATAAATTATATACAATAACCCAATGTACACTTTATATACTGTATTACTCTTTTATCCATATCACATTATATTGAATTATGATTACTTGTATAATTGGTAAAAATTCCAATAGAATATTAAATAGTGGGTATTGTACCTATTATATCATAATTGAGATACCCAATACCTTTTCTTATCCCTATTGATAAACTTACATACCAAGATTTGGTAGCATCCTGTTACTATATTCATATGAGATAAAAATACCACTATTATTATGGAACCTAATATATATTTTTCATCTTCAAAAAATAAGTTAACACCATTGGATTGAATGAACTCACTAAGTGGGAGGTGAATCTGTATAGTCTTCATTTTTATAATTTTATTTCAATAAAATATAATGAAAATAACTAGTTAATAATTAATTCTCCCTATAAAATATATATTTATATCCCTATATGAGTATATATAAAAAACATTAAATGAGGCCAAAATGATTCTTTATTGGTTAGGCTATAATGTGAGATCCTACTCCTTATTACTCAAAGTTTTTATCAAATCATAGATATTTTCTAATAGAACCGTGTTATCAATTACAATTAATTAGGTCATGTATCATCCTAAGAAGTTTTCTCCTTTCATATACACTTCCTCCAATAGATATTATTGTTTTTTGATAATATTAATGAGAAAAAAAACCACCTTATTAATTCCTTTAATTGGTGTGTATTTATTCAATGTGATCATCTTCTTGGATTTAGAAGATAAAACACACAATAATTCATGATATCCTTTTGATAAACAATGATTTTTTATGAAAATCGATTAAATATGGGCGTTATGAATGTTCCTACTCAATTATGCACATCCTTGAATATTTGGTACTTCTCAATCATGGAATTAACAAATCACCTATTTTAAAAATTCCCCACCCTTAATTCTTTAGTCTTATAACCTTCTCAACATTCTCTCCTATATATTTCTCAATAGTAAAATTATTCATATCCAAAAGTATGTTTTCATATATAGATACATATATGAATTTCTCATGTCATTTTCCATATACTCTAATTTCTTTATTTTATGATACATGATTCCTTTAAATAGAAATAATGTTAAAAAGAAAACCATTTTAAACCATGATTATCATGGAAATATCAACAATAAATGAAAAGTCCATCATACTATCATGTTCTCAATTTATGTTTTGAATATGTATTTTTTCATCTAAAAATTATATTAATAAAACTAGAAATAATAAATTATATTGATCACATAAAATAAGTAAAAATCATCCTTGACCTATTTCTTTTATTAGATCAGATCAAAATTCCATTTTATTTAAATTTCTCATTGCATCAATAAAAATACCACTATGTAGAAGTAGTAGTTATATCATACTCTTGGAAGATAAATCAGAAATTTTAGAAAAGAATCATATATCATGACATTATTTCAATTTTATTATGTAACTAGGGACCTGTAAATAATATTTACAATAATATTTTCTTTATTTTGAAGGCATATCAAATTTAATTTTAGTTACTTCTCATTAAATTTTTGCACAATACAATTTTGATGTTATAACCATTGATGTTTTTATTTGGAATTATCAAATTTAATTTTCCTCAAAATATCATATTCTATAATTTTCAGTTACGGTGTAAGGATAATATTATCCTTACATGGATGTTTACTTTTATGGATCCTGAGTAATCTCTTAACCCTTATTTAAATATCTATATAATTATCAATATTACATGGATCCCCTTATATCGAGCTTCATCCAAACATCAATACCCTTACCTGGTTTGGATCCCCTTATGTGATTCCTTGGTTTTAAATTAGATTATGTTGATTCCAAATACATGGTTCCAGATCTATGAATGTGGGTTTTAACACAGAAAATCCCATTATGTGGTTACTAAAATTTCTATTTTTCAGTTTCAAATTCAAAATTTAACTATTAATGATATTTCATCATAATCAAATCAAAATACCTTGGTTACATTGGAATCATTGAAAATAACCTAAAAAACACTTCAAAAACGTTTTTCAAAATAAATAAAATATTCAATAGGTCTCAAATATGACCAAAAATCTATAGAGTTATTTATTCTTTTCACTATACATCCAATATTACTTGATTAATTTGGTGTCAAACTTTTTACAAGTATTCCTTGAGATACTAAAAATAATAACTAATTGAACTAAATGTACTTATGAGTCATTAAATCAAAACCTATATTCAATGATAAGCATATTGACACCACACCATTAGATAATCAAGTGTTATTTTGTAAATTCCACCACTCAGTGAAAATGATCTGTTTTCCAAGCGATTCAAGTGATCATTTTCTAATAATCACTCTCAAATCAACATAAATACTCTTCTATTTTGAAATAAACACAACTCTAGATTAACAATTAAGTAAAAAATCATCTTTTTTTAATCCAATCCCACATTAAAAAATAAGTAAGAGTTTTTTGAAATTTCTATACCCCTTTGAAAATGTAATTCAAATACTTGTGTGGTTTTTATACATATAATTATAAGTGAGTGGTGAAGGAAAAAGATAAATATTCTTCTTTAATTCATAAAAAACCTTGTTTGGTCGTGATTTATTAAAAATATATGTTACTTATTCCTTGGTGCTAACAAACTCATTTTTTAAAAAAACCTTCTGAAACCTTCTCATTAATAAAATGATATCTAGAATAAATGTTCTTTGTTATAGTGTGTTTAACCTAATTCATATAAGGATATATAACACTTTTATTGACATAATAAATTTAGAGTGTCAATAAAACTTCAAATCTCAAGTGAGATAGTTATACCTACATATACATAATTTTTTGCACAAGGATATGTGGTGGATTTGTACTCAAATTATATCATGATAAATTCTAATGATATTTTATTATTATTATTCCATGACACACAACATTCACTATGGAGGAATGTGTCACCTAACTTTGGCTTCTTATCAATACAATCCCCAGCCTTGATATATTTTAAAAATCCTGAAAGGTAAAATATAAATTGATTCTATATAGCAGGATAAAATTAAGTATTTTCTTGATGTGTCAGATGATTAACTTGGTTACTAAAATGATTCCCACCTTGGGAAAACTTTTAAATCTTTTACATAGTTCCATGAAAAATATAATATCAAGTTTTGAATATTTAATGTCGATAAGTATGTCAATGAGTTTTCTAAATTCCTTTTGATTAAAATTTTATCTAGAAACATATTTGGTTAGTGTAGTTCCAAAAGTAATTAGATTATAAATTAATTTTAATTCCTCTATTATAAAAAAATCACAATTCCTTAGGGTGTTTTTCTCATGATATGAAAATATTATAATCTCCTTGAATTATTTGAAACCCCCAAAATATAAAACTTGAACTTGTATAGACAAGTAAAAATTTTAATTAAATTATTTAGTACATTATTTACATAGGTTCTCTATATGACCTTTAAAAATAATACCACATAAATACACCATGAAAATAAGAGTACTTTTGGATAGCTCATTCACATGGAGATTACTATTAATATTTCCTTTTAAAAAATTCATGCTTTGCGAGCATCTATCCCTCTTGGAATACCATGATCCATGGGCCAGTTTTGAGACACATAATTCTTTCCCAAGATTTAATACCATGATACCTTCAATACCAAGGATAAAGGTTTTAGGTTGTTCTTTGATAACCTTAGCCTTGACTTATTCCTTATGACATCAAATTTCTTATTCAATTTATTTTTGAAAACCCAAATAGAGCTGATTATTATTTTTTGTATTTAGTTCTTTGAACTATCTTTTTGGAGGTGTTATTCTAAATTATATTAATTTATTCATTTATATTAGTGTTTTAATATTCATAATTAGTAGCATAAAAAATAATTTGAGGTTCAAATTGAGTGACAAGTTTTGTTTGTTACTCAATACTTCACCTCATTCTACTAGGGATTGGTAAATCTTTCTACAAAATGATATTACATAAATAAACATATTTCTACAATATTTTTTAAATATGCCTATGAGTATTAGTACTTTATTCATCAATGGTCAAATATTAATTATCATTATCCACAAACTACTCACTTTCATCTTACTGAACAACTTGTTTTACAAAAACATTCTAATTTCCATCTTCAATAGTATTATCATTAATCTCAATAAACTCATATATATTATGATAATTTAAAATAATTTCACATGGCTGTTCGTCTAGGAATTCCCATGTATGCACAGGCTTATCCTGATGGCAGGTGCCATACCCTCTCATTCTTACAATCTGTTTGGCATCTTCTGTGGTGAAAGCTCCTTGCTCATCCTCCTTGTAGAGCTTGTTCTTTATAGGACGTCTGGTTTGCATCAACACTTAAGGTGGAACGAAGGACTTGAGGTGGACTGAAGGCCTTGCTGACCCAAATTCCTGGGTGGCCTGAAGGCCTTAAAGGACTCAGGGACCAAATCGGTGGCCCGAAGGCCCAAACGGGGGCATATTCCCGGTTACTACAATGCCAAATAGTACCTGCTACAGTACTTCACAGTTCCCTCTACAGTACTTGTTACAGTGCTGCTATAGTACCAAGAAATAATATCTCTGCCTGGTTTTGATTCTGGGTCTCCCGGATACACTTACAGAGTCCTTACCAACTGGGCTAAGGCTCATTTGTAAAAGAAATTTCCCTTATTTTACCTTTTCTTCAAACTTCCCTAGATTTCAATTTTTTTATGTAACATGGGATTCCAAATAATTTGATGTATTAGAAAGTTTTTTTTTTCTATTTAAACTCATATAATAGGGTTTCTTATGACTCTTAGGTCTCATGAAGCATCTATTTTTAATATACACAAATATGTAAATAACTTCTCTTCAAATGAATATTGATTGGTTATTTTCTGCCCGTATTGTTCTTCTCATGTCCATAACTCTTCAATTTATTCTCTCAGCAATTCCATTTTTTAGAGAGTATATGGTGTGATATGGTGATGATTTATACCATGATTTTCTAGGTATATCTCAAAAGAATTACTTGTATATTATTTTTTATTATCATAACTCACCTGCTTTATTATGAAAACAAGATATTTTTCCACTTCACTTTTGATGATTTTAATTGTATAAATATCCTATTATTGATGTTTCATAAATATAACATTATTCATATGGGTGTACCGATAAATGAAAACAATGTAATAGATATATCCCATTTTTGAATATTTCTCATAGGTTCACACACACAAACACACATATATATGAGTTCCAATGGTCTAGAGGATTGAATATCAACCTTTTAGTGTGTCCCTTACACTATCTTTGCCTTTTGATATGTTTCACAAAAAAATATCTACACCTTTTGAGTTGGGAAAACCCTCTATCTATTTCATGTTGAAAAATTGTGGTCATGTTCTTTTAAACCAGATAGACAAGTCTTTTATGCTATAGACTATTTTTATATTTTTCACTCATGTTACATGAGTTAGATGCATCCCCAATTTGAAACAAATTTCTACTTTTTATTTTATATTTAAACCCTTAAATCATTAAAATTTCGAATGATGTTTGAGTACTTAATTTTTTTTTAATCACATAATTGGATGACATTAAAAATATTAGGTTCCTTCCCTTTTAGGAATAACACATTTTTAGAGTTTATACCATTATAATAAATATCATATATTTTAACACCATTTATTCTCACAGATATATCATTTATAATTGTAAATTATCATCCTTAATTTTCTTCTACACTATTCATTATTTTTGGGTCTCCATTCATGTATCAAGAATAACCACCACCATGGATTCTTGGTATTCCTCTATAACATTACTTTAAGAACACATCCACCATGAAGGACTTCTTTTCAGAATTATTATTTTGAAATTATTTCTCATTTTCATTATTTGATAGTTGTTTCATGAGGGTTTTTTATACAGTTGTCATAAAAATGGATTGGTTTATCACCTATTACATCAAATTATTTTAAATATTCAAAACTTTTTAGTGTAGGAATAATTGATATACTTCTATTTACAACATCCTATTTTCCTAGAGATTCATTCTTTTTCATATATGAGATATCCCAATTAATTCATGTCTTCTTCTAGGTAGATATACATTGTACCGGCATGTGTAATATTTATTCTCAATGATTCCACATCACCAACAGTATCCAATGAACCATAATCTTTATTTATAGTTTTAGTTCTTTCCAGAATGATTCATTCTATATTGTTGTCTTTATATTTATATCTTCCATAATATTTCCAATTATTCATGGAGGGTTTCATTTATTATATTCTTATCTCCTCTATAGACGTAGAAGAGTTATCCACATAATCTTCTATAGCCCTATATTTTCCGTATTATGTGTTGTGATATGAACACTTAGTCAAAACATATTTATATTTTTGTGAGATTTTAGGTACAATTTTTAACTTGATTTGATGTGATAAAATATCAGTGGTTATATATGATAATTCCTTAAAAGTAGGTTTTAAACTATTATTTAATCATTTATAAATTCTATTTTTCTATAAATTATTTTTATTCTAGTATAATAAGTTCATCTTTATTGATAACCATTTTATAATTAAAATCCATAAAGTTCTTGTAACTCTTGGTAGCTTTCATCTTGGATTTCTTGAGTTCTTAAAAACCTCAGATTCCTTTGTTTTAAATTATTCATTTGACTAAGTATTCTTATAATAATACTTCTTCACAAAATTAATATTCTTATTTATCTCTATGTTATACTCATGAAGTGAAAATAATTTATATTTGAGAAATTTCTACATATATATTTCTTCTTTACATTTATATTCACTCTTGAGGAGGATTCCTTTTTTCCACATGTTCCATAAAGTTTGTAAATTTTTTATATGACTCATTCTTAGATTATATATAAGTTAAAGAGTATTAATATTCTTATTTAATCTTTAAATTGTTCATCTTCCTTCTTAGAAACATATTTTTACTGTCAGTAATTTTTCCTCAATGATTTAGACCCTTTTCTCCACTTCTTATTTTAAGATCTCCATTAGGTTTATAAAAAACTTAAACTAGATTTTTTATAGTGATTTTTATGGAAAAGTTTCATATGCCTCTACATATAAAATATTTCAAGGGAAGATTTACATGATATATAAATTTTCCCTTTATTATTTTTTGGAGATAAAGGATATTAACCTCTTATAATCTTCATCCTTCTCATAATCATCATCTAAATCATAAGATGCTTTATATTCTTACTGATTAAGATTCAAAATATATCATATATTTTACATTCATTTTAATGTAGGTGATTTTTACATCACTTAATAAATGAGGAAATTTTATATCTCATAAAGTAAAATCTCTTCCCTGTATTTTAGAGAAGAAATTTGTTTAATCAATTCTATCTGGGAGGTTCCTCACGAGTTTCTTAAAAAAAGTGTTTCATCCTATTTTTTTTACCAAATCATATTATGTTTTTCACAATCTCATTAGCTCTAGTGAAATAGTAATTAATGTATTCTTCCTCATACATATTTAAATTTTTAAACTATATTCTAAAAATATATATTTTTTGCTTGTGGACTATAATAATTCATTCATAACTGCTTTTATGTTTATAGACTAACTGAAAATTAACGTTTTTATTCAAGAAAGGCATGAAAAACTGAAAGAATACAAAGAAAAATGAACCCAATGTGGCTAAAATTAATGGATAAAGAGATCATAATTCCTAATAATAAGCTTAAAATAATTAAGTAAAGACCCCATACTGGTGTGAAGAATCAAACTCTCTCCAAGACTTCCTTTTCTAGCTAACACAATAGCCATGCCATACCCTTATCTCTATATATGCCTAATATTAGTATTTTGATTGATGTAAGATCTAAAATTTCAGAAAATATAAATCAAAGAACAAGGTAAATCATCATTTATTTGAATACACGTGACCAAAACTGCAAAATTAGATTCAAATTCTACAATTTTAATATCAAAGTGAAGACACAAGGAAAGTCCCGTGACAATGGATCTTGACTCCTCACTAATAGAGTTACCCACCCCTAAAAATGATATGAAGCCTAGAATCATGGAACCCTTATAATTTATCACAAAGACACCTCCTCTTATCTCCCCATCAAGAAATGAACTGTCAATATTTAGTTTTATCCCAAATATGGGTGGTTCCCATCTGACCCATCTTCCCTGTATACCATGATTTCATTTTGAGTCATATAGGATCCTAGTATAAATTTCCTTAGTGAAGCAGAATTAATTTCACCTTTGATCAAGGTCCCCAATTCTTCCACTAATAGATTGATTTCATGTTTATACAATATTTATTTATAAGTTTTCAGTACAGTAACTTTTTAAAAAACACTTTAATAATGGGACAAATTAATGGAATTCATATCCTTTTTATGAACCTCTATATTTATAATATCAATTAAAGAAATATTTTGAACTATTTGAATTGTTATAAATATAAATATATTTACACCAAGAATGTCAAGATCAATAGTTGAAAAATAAGGAAATATTATAACTTTACAGCCATAGAATTTAATTCTATAAAAAATAGACACTCCTAAACTATTAATAAGATTTATATTATCTAAATTTATGAACAAAGAGAGAATTTATCAGAGGTAACCATTTTGTATAATACTAGTTATAGGTATTGGTGGATCAAATGAATATATTGGTAGGGTTGAATTAGTGTAATATTAGTTTGTAATTATTTTATATAAACATTGAACCTTAAAACCCAATAAATTTTAGTTCTCTCTCAGAAATATTTTCTAACAACCATGCTTAAGGAATGAATAATATAAAATGTCACTAGGAAAAAAATAATTTTAAATGGTTCCACCTAAATTTGGGAGGGTAATCCCTGTCACAATCTATTTATATTTCAATCAACATTTTTAGATCTATAATGGTGTTATAAATTAATTTTTTTTGGTTTATTTATCATAATATACCTTATTATTACCATCTCATACACTACCTTCCATAGAAACTATTGTCTTCCAATAGTTATAATTAGAAGAAACACCACAACCTTAGAAATATGTTATATATATCTATGTTTACTCATAAAATAATTAGATATATATCAATTTACTATTTTATATAAAATATCCAAGGATACCTAATAAAAATTTTAATATGGAATAATCTTCCTAATAAATAATTTAAAATGAATGGTAAGTCCATTTATACTATGTTCATGGAGATTCATGAATATTTTCTACTTCTCAATTATTGAATTGATGTATCAATGATTTTAAAAACTCTATATATATTTTTACTTCAATATCATATTCATATCATCTCCTTCAATTTACATCTTCACACCCCACATTCTTCATTATGTGATCCCTTTTATAATTATCAATAATAAAATTTTGTTTCTTTTAAAATAATGTTTTTATACATATGGAAACATTAATTTCTCATGTAATTTTCTATATAACCAAATTGGAATTTATATGATGTATTGAACTTTACAAAAAAATAAAGTTGTATTAAAAACCAATTTTTTCAACATTGAACCTCATGAAAATCTTAAAAAATGATAAGTGGGTCTGCAACCCATGATTATATGTAGTATTCTAAAAATGTAATTTTGTTATTCCAAATAGATTAATAAAATACCCAATAATACAATAGCAAATTCTTCCATTATAAATAATTACAATTTTTATCTATTCTTATTTTTTCTAGATTAACCACCACTTTCATTTTCTCTAAGATTCTCATGACATGATAAATGTTCTAATTTCACAACTACAACAATTATCCCAGTCTCTTGAAAAAACTCAGCCATTTGAAAAAAATATTTAATCATTTAATGATTTTAATTTTATTTTGGAACTGGGTACTATTAAATAATCCTCATAATCATATCTATTTTATTATTTAAATTAAATAAGACTATTTATTTTCTTTCTTTTCCTGTTTCTATAAAGTGTGTTCTTATTATTCACAATGAGAGAATCACAAAATCTTCATGCATCTTTAATTTAAATTCATTTTTGAAGTTTTAACCAATGAAGTTCAGATTTAGAATCACTGGGTTTCATTTTCCTCAAAATAACAGATTCTAGAATTTTCAATCAAGAGGTAAGTGTAATATTATCCTTACATGAATGTACTCTTACATTGATCCTGGGAAGTCTAGTGAACCTTATATTCATATCATTACATTGGTAACACTAATATCAATCTACTTATGCCACGATCCACTAATACATCAGTCCTCTTACTTTATATTGACCCTCTTATATGATTCCTTGACTATGAATCTCTTTATATAGATTTTGCATACATGGTTTCAGATCCCATTTTGTAATTTTTCACATACCAAATCCTCTAACATGGTTATGTACTTCACTATTTTTTGATTCACCTTATAAATTACATAATTAATGAAATATCATTTTAACCACATCAAAACTCATTAGTAACATCCAATTAATTTTGAATAATATGTATATAACTTTAAACACTTTTATAAAAAATATCATTATTAACAAGTCTTTAATGAGACCCTAATCCATATAATTCATCAACATTCCCATGGCCGCACAAAATTATAAATCTATTTCATAATATTAATTTATTTAAAATTTCCTTTAGTCATTTTAGAGCTTGTTTTAAACCATATAAAGACCATACACATTTACAAACTTTATTTTCTTTTCCATATACTATTTTGGAGAGAAAGAGATGATTAAGGTATATTGAGATATCTAGAGTTTTTATTACCATGGGGAGGTTTTTGAGACCCCGGTGGAGTATATTAAGATTAGAATTTAAAGGATAATCACTTTTATTATGATTGTTTCTTAAATGGGAAAAAATGTTATACAAATGGAAGGCATATGTTTTTTGTTGAATTTTGAATTTAATACATAAATCATATTCAAACGAACATTTGATAAAGTTTTTCATGAGTGTTTGAGATTGTTTTAATATTTTATGATCTTTATAATAATTATGGTAGTTTTTATGTTACTTATTGTGGAGTTTTGGTGTTGAGTAGAATTGTGTATGAAAATTGAAAGATACCCTGTTAGGTTTGGATTAAATTTCTCAAGATGTAATGGTTTATCCAAGACAGTTTAAAATGAAAATGATACTCTAAAGTGGTGGACTGAAAATGAAAAACTATTAATAAATAAAGGTTACTTTGGAGTGATTTGTTGGCTTAATCTATAGTATAAAGTGAAATGTAATGGTCACTTTTCTCAATGTGTAATTTCTAATCCACCCTATGAAAACTAGGACTGAAAAATTAGAAAAGTCCTTAGTATATAAGGGTGATAGTTAATGGTTCATCTGAGGGAAAAGAAATATCCAATAGTTTACCTACTAATAGATACTAGTTGATCCATATATAAGTAATTAAATAAATGTTGATATGTATATAATGTTATTTCTATAACTATAATACATAAATATGATGTTGAATTTTTCAAAGGATATATAAGGTCCACTTTATAATATAAATTGATATGTAAGGTTTCCAAAATTTTCCAAAAAAAAGATAATGATACTAGAGTTGTTCTATTATAGATTAAATATCATGAAGTGAAATTTTTATACAAGAAGTTGGTGAATAGCGATAACATCATGAATATTATATCATACAATGGTCATAAAGAAACTTTGAAAAATACATGAATGGTTTTTTTATAAAGTAAAATTTCAAGCTAAAAAGAGCGGATATGTATTTGGAAGATGTTAGAGAAACTATATAATAACACCACAATTTATACATTAATTCCATGATTCATACTAGAGTGTACCTAGATATACTTATAGAGTAAATAATTTTAAGACCAATTAAATGAATTCATCGTCATAATGTGAATTTAGAATTCAAATTTGAGCATGAATAATAGTCAATTTTTGTGCAAGATAAAATTTTAAAAATTAAATCCTATATATTTGTTTTAATAGAGATAAAGAGAGAAATAAAAATTTAAATTGGACATATTAAAAGAGAGTTTATTGAAACTAATACATGTAAAGTGAGAAGAAAAAAAGAATAAGAATATTACTTGCAATTGTGAAAGTTAAAGAAGAGTAAGAACAATACAAAATGGGTTTTTGTGTGTGATTATGAAACCTATTACATGTGTTAAAGAAGGTTGAATCCACACATGTTTCACATTATGAAGTTATGCAGGAAAGCTATGAAATTATCAAGAGATAGTCCAATTAGAGGAATAGATTAATATCTTCCTCTGTGAAGATAAATACCATAATTTATATATTATGGATAAAATAGTTTTTATAATTTTTTTATATGAGTTCAAGGAAGAACCCTACTTATCGTATCCATAATGAAAATTCTAGTGTACTATATTTTATTGGATGATTCTATATCATTCCAAGGATTCATTAATAATTTTAGTGGAGATCATTATACATTGGGTGTTCTTTATTTTTTCTTTTCTCTATGTTTTTGAGTTTTATAATAAATCAATTAACTTAACAAGCATCAAAGGATGATTTTTCATGAAATCCTATAAAGTAAAAAAAATATACTTCATAAATTCACCACCCCTTAGTGAACCTAAAACTTGACTGGGGCCATCATATGTTATACCATAGTATTCTATGTTACCATTATAAATTCTAAAATTTGTTGTTTTTTATTTCAATTTTTATAGAAATTAGTTTGCATTTGAGTGTTTCTATATCATAAAGAATCAAGGATATATACGAGTTTCTTTGTTAAATATGTTTTGAGATGTTGGTGTTGTGATTAGAAAATTTATATTATTCAAGGATAGTATAAATTTAGTGAACAAAAAATGGGTTCTCTAAATCAATGGAAAAAATAAAACTATTTTAATGAAAATAATTCTAAGATAATTATTTTTATTGGTTATGGATATTTAAAAAAATATGATTGATGTTATTGCACATGTTTTACAATGTGTCCCCTTGGATTCATGATACTATAAAAAATTTAGATATCAATGGGAATGTAAGAAATTAATTCTTATCCTCACATTCTAAGAAGGAATTTTTTATGGTTATGGGGATAAAGATAATAAAAGGACTGTGGGACATAGAATAAAAAATATGTAAAGGAAAGTTAAAAATTCTAAATTTAAAATTGAGTTATTGAGGTATTAAGATATGTGTATGCATAATGTCAAATCAATTGATGATTTTTTATAAGGGTTTTTAAGGTGGTTAGAACTATTATAGGATTTGGTGATTCTCTATAATATTAAATGGTGTTCTAGAAGATACATTATATCTTATAACAAAGATTTGAGGCCAAATATTTGTCTATAGATGATCATGATTCAGAAAAACTTCCATTATAGTATTTGAAAAACATCTTTCTCCCATATTATATAAGAAAGGTATTAACTTAGATGAAGTAGAGTTTGAATGATAAGGAAATATCATTTGAGTCCTGAATAATGAAATAATGTCGATGAAAAATGGGGATGAAGATAAATATGAAGATATAAGTTTTGATTTTGATGAACATTTTGAGGTGACGTTCGACATGATCTTATTATGTATCTTGAAATGTGTCCAAAGAGGATAAATAAAATCTTATGGAAATTAACCTTGAAAGTATTTAAATAGAGTAGAAATGGGCCATTTCACTCAAATGTTACATATCTAGATGAATGTGGTTGTGATGATGAAGACTCATCTCATGAAGTTTTAATGAATAATTATAAGAATTAAAAAATAGTGATATTTTTATCAAAGAGATAATTAAGTAATTCATATTTTCCAAATAAGAGTATTAATTTATCCATGAATAATGAAACATCATGTGAGTTTATTGAGAGTGTTTGTTCCTCAAGAACATAGGTGTGAGGATATTCATTGTAATAATAGGTTCCAAGATGAAAAGAAGTGATAATGACACAAGGAATTAAATAGAGGTTTCATTTAGTATCAATGAAGAGTAAATTTTACTGAAAATTACTTTATTTTATTATAAAAACACTTGGGAGAGAAATGAGAAACCAAATAAACCATAATTACAATGGATAAAACCAAAATAAAACCCAAAAAAACTATAGGGTCTTATCTTACCCCACAACTAAATAATGGTGACCAAACTTCATCAATGCATGACCGCGTAACAAAAAGTCCCATGCAAAAATGCACTGGCACAAAACCAATGGAAAAACCATACCCTCTCATACAACCAAGCCCAAATGGCATGCACCGGTGGAGGATAAATTCTATGAACCCAATATAAAGCATACCCATGTAGAGTGTTGGTGGAAGTCACCGAGGAATCACATAAAAAAGAAAAAAAAGTGACAAAGTATAACCCACCTGATCCGATATACCTCATAATCCAATAAACATTTTCCACCATAATAAATAGAGTTATTGAAAAGTACTTTGAGATTACCTGAGGTCAATTCCCTACATAGTTTCCATGAGATAGAATTAACCTGAATGCTTGTCTTACTAACCATCAGATTTTCATATTCAGAATCCATATGATCCCAGGATTTGATGTACTCCTCAAGGATGATCCTCCCTTTATTGAATACCCATACCAGTATTAGATCCTGATTGTAAATCCATGAACATTGTTCCTCATTCAGAGTTACCCTGATGGACCTCCCCATCATTTTTGCTGCCTCTTCTTCAGTCACATTAAGAAGCATGACCTAGTCCACCATTTCTTCTTTAGAAATTAAAAATATGTCTAGTGTCTGGTCACCCATTTAGTCTAATTATTCCTTCCTACCATTAATATTTTTTGCATAAAATGTGGAATCCCAATAGAAGTTTAGAAAAGTGTAGAGAATAATGAAAGAGAATAAAATTCTGAATATGTTTTCATTTGTAAATTTTAACATTGAATAAAAATATTATTTAAAATATACTGAGAAAAAATCATCAAAAATTTATAAAATTAATATTAATATGTGTAAATTTTCTTATAGTTATATTTAGGAAAATATAGTTTGATAATTCCTTAAAAATAATGAATTTCAAAAATTTATTGTTACTAGATGTACTGGAGGTTTTGGGAGATTATAATTTTATAGACATTTTTGTTTTTTATAGGCTACATGAATATGATTTGGTGTTTTCGTTTATAGTAATCAAATTTTAATCTATTAATAGTGATTTAAGTGACATATAAGGAGTTATTAAAACTTTACAGACAAAAAATGTGAAGCATAATGATAATATACAACAAAAAGTGATGTTAAAAAACTATTTTTATGACTTTAATGGACAATCTTTTGTGGATATTTAGCCAATATTAAGATATTATTGGTGATTGTATGGTGATATTTAAAAATATATAGGTTAATCAAAATTATCCTATAGGGTATCATATTTGACATAATAGAATGAAAGAAAATGAAAATTTGATGCTTTGTAACAAGAATAAGGAAGATGTGGAGAATCCATTTGATATTTTTTACTTTAAAAATGGTATAAAAAATACATATTCAAGAATAAGGATTAAATATTTTTCTTAATTCTAAAATATCATAGAAAAATGGATGAGTAATTTTGATTTATTTTATTATATTAATGTTAATGTTCTAAAAAATATTGTGATGTGAAGTGTACTAGAAATAATGACTTTAGCATGTCATATTATTTATGTGAATAAGAAGAAGAAGAGTTCTCCCAAAAATAATGGGAGTTGAATAAATATTTTTCTAATCAAATTAGTTTTTATTTAAAGAAGTATTTGATTTCCATGACTTGGAGGTTAACTAAGAAATCTCATCCGTCACTCATCAATGCCTATTGTATGATGAAACTATCTCATATTTAATTTGTTCCTTAGATATTTTTTGTTAAAGTGTGAGAAAAAAAATATAAATAAATTTATGTTTATCACATAATCCATTTATAAGCGTGATAAATAAATATATGGGGAACTAAAATATATATTTTTAATATTAGAGGAGATATATCTCTTATTTTTGAGGAGTATATATTTAGAGATAATTTTTAAAATTGGAAATAAATGAAGTAAATATGGTTTTATTAAAAAAATATAACAAACCATTTTTTGGTGAATTGAGATATTTTATAAAATGATTGATAAAAATAAATATATAACTTTTTATACATATATTCATATAAATTGTATGATATGTGGAAGAAGATTAGTTTTAAGGGGTTTATCGTAGTTAGTATAAATAACTTGGAATAAGTATATATAAGACACATTAAGGTAAAATAAGATATTATCATTCAATATTATTTCTTACTGCATTGTGTTTACTCATGTAGGATTTGAATTATTGAAAAATTATTCATTAGTAATTGTGATGTGTTTATAGAGTTTTTCTGTTTAACGATTTCCAATAAAAACTAAATGGTGAGATTATTGATAACAAGATACAATTAAGGAGGATTGTGTGATTGGAATTGATGTGACTATGGGGATATTCGTGAGACCCATGGTTTGTTTACTAAGATCAATCATTGAAATGGAATCCATATTTTTAGGATTTTGTTTCAAGGGGGAAAATTTATTAACAAAATGGAGTGGATATGATCATGAGTTATATTTTTTTCAATACATAAATCATGATAAACAACACATAAGATAATATTTTTCATATGAAATGATGGATTTTTATATGTTTGGTGGTGATTGGATGATATCTTTAGGTGTTTGGATGATGTTTGGAAGTGTTTTATTTTTGGGGAAAATATGGCCAAAAACAAGTAATTTCCTCAATACATATGGATTACTTTTCTTGAAAAGTATGTGTTGATCCATGATTGTGTGACACTTAAGGATTAATTTTAGTATATGGATTGAAAAATGGAAAAGGTATCATAATGAAATGGTTAGTGTGTGGCAATATGTATGGGTCATGAGATATAATAGAGTTATATGTAAATGTTACACATCTCAACATGTTACTGTAACTCTATAGTATAGAGTGGAACATAAATTTTACATTTATTAATATTTAAGGTTCAATATGTATTAAGAAAATTTGGATTAGAAAGTTGGGAATGTTCTCCACATATAATAGGCATATATAAACGTTTATACGAGGACAAGATAATTCGTAAAAGTTGATCTGTTGACACATAAGGTAAGATTTAAGGAAAAGGAAATACATAAATATTGATATGTATAACATGTAAGGGTCTCATCAATGATATGTAATGGTTATCTGATGTTTCTCTAATATATGTATGGTTCACTATGAGATATAAAGTGATATGTAAGGGTTTTTTGAAAAATACCAAAAAAAGGTGATGCTGAAGTTGTACTATTATGGATTAAATATGACAAAGGGAAATTTTGAAACAAGGAGAGAGAGAATAAAGACCACTTGATGAAGAATATATCAGTTCATGTTCATGAAAACCTGATTAAAATAAGATAATGGATACATTGTGAAGTATATTTTCATGTGGAAATAAGGGATGATGTTTTTATAATTAGTAATAGAAAATAATTTATCATACCACAATGTTTACAATCATTCCATTATTTATTCCATATTCCACCTAGATATATCCAACTACTAATGAGGTATAAGAGAAGTTAATGTGTAATTGATGGAAGCTATTTGTTCAAATTTAAAATTCAAATTAAAATTTAAAAATGAGAGGAGTGTCTTATTTTATAGGGTAAAATGTGAACAAGGATATATCATGATTATTTTATTAGAGAAATAGAATGGACGATTAAATTTTAAAGAAGGGAGGGTAGTAAAGTGTGGATAGAAAATGAGAATAAGATGAGAAAGTGTACTTGAAGCTGTGAAAGTAGTATATGAAGAATAATCATAATATACATTGGGTTTGTGTGTGTGATTGTCATAGTTGTGTTGGGTGCTAATGAAGGAAAAAGACAAAGCTTTTCTATATTGTGTAATATTATCTTCATAATATATAATTACTGTGATACAATCTAGCTCATGAAAAAGGATAATCCTTAACATATGGAAGAATATGATAGTAGTGAAACTTGTTTGGAGACTTGTTGGTGGAAAACATTGTTGAAAATATTGTAATACGAGTTAAAAGATAAATTGTGGTCATTGTATCCCAAATCATTACTATAGTGTAATTTTTTTCATGGATGTCTTGGCCTGACTCACTAGGGCCTGCCTATCCAGAAGTAAGCCTAGTGTGACACCCCAAGCCCAACTTCAATAGGTTGAGGACTAGCTATTATTACTGAGTGGGAATATCAAACACATGTGAGGCCTTAGCCAAAAGTACTTGAAGAAACACACACACACAAACACATCTATACACAATAATAATGAAGAAATGTACAAAAGTGATATGATACATGCATTTATAACTTCTAATACCACAATAGAGTATGAAAAAAGAGAATGAAAAATGGTCGTGGCTCATGTAAAATCCAACCAATACTACAATAGAGTCTGACTTGCTCTAAAAGGGGTACGGGGATGCTATAAAAATGAATCTTCAGGATTCATCCATGGATATTCTATAACTACTAAGCTCCACATACTACTAGTATACCTAGACCTATATTAAAAGTGATATAATCTTAATAATTAATGACACGTGCTGACCGATAACATCTAGTGGTGAGTGAAAACATACCCTATAAGACACTCCAAAATCAGAAAAACACAAATCCTAAAATTGGGAGTCAAATATAATAAAAAAACATAGTATAAAGAAGATAACTTATAAATCCTAAAAAAAGAATCCAAGTATCATAGTGAGGTATTCCCTCACTACCATTAAAGTGATACAACTCGATCATCCAATGTAATATTCATTAGAGATAACTCACTCACCGGGTCTTACTATACTGATGTAACTCTTCAAAGATTCCATACTCATTAGGAATTTCCATGATAAATCACAAAGTAACTGTGAGGGCTCATCTGAGTAACTCACATAACCAGACTACACCACATCGTGGATAAAAAATGTCGATACATAAGTAGGGGATCATTCACAGGGTCTATACCTATCCCTATTAAGAGTATCCCACTAAAAAGGGAATCACACACCAAGGATTTTAGAAATAAGACACCTAACCCAATTTGTAAAATAATGATATAGGATCACAACCCATGCCACATAGAGGGACACCTTACTCTATCAAGAACTGGCCCGTAGAGGGGATTACTCATCCTATTCTCAGGATAGGATACCGCATTTTACCCTCTTAGGTATAGGACAAGGGACCACACCCACACTACTACAGTTCAAGGGAACTCACCCATTCTAATACCAAATCTTGACTGAAGTGAAAAAGGAATCTAACCTTCCCAGGAAGGAGTACATGATGTGCACATGGGGGTACACACTACATGTATCACTAATTCAAAGCCTACTGGTGTCCCGATTTCTAACAAAACATACCCTTACCTTGACACATAGCATGTTCTTATGTCACATTACATGTATAGGTTGGGATAACACTCATATTTTGTTGTTTGTCCATGCCCATTCACTTTTTTAATTATATAGGGTGTTCCCCGAAACACAAGGGGTGTGGGGTTAGAGGGATTCCTCAGTGCATACTCTCTATACATGATGAACTTCTCAAAAAATGTTTATACAATGTGTGGGTATCCAACAATGTGGGTGATATTTAACTCTTAGGGTAAACCCTTTCCAATGCACAGTGGGTCTCACATGACATGTTTTTTTTTTCTGAACTACACACTGTGTAGATTGGAATTTCATAGAATATCTAGCCTATTCATGAATCTTTATTATCGCTACTATCACATTCGTTCACATTATGATTCATGTCTATAAGACAAAATATCATGTTTATTTGGACCATGTCGATACTAGATGATAGATTCTCATCACACATTTCTTTGAAACTACCTATTATCCCACCTCTGATGATTCGTTCTTGATCTTTCTCATGGAACCACCATCACCCATTCCATCATCATATTATCATCTTTGCTACCACACCTTAGTCACACCTCTAATACAAAATCTGAACATGAGACAACTATTTATTACACTGAAGAGATATTTCACAATGATCGACTTCTTGGATATAGTCGAATAATTGCACATTCGAAATAATGATGAAAAACATTAATGAATGTGGGGATAAAGGAATGAAATATAAATAGTGATAATTGAATGAAGGATTTGTTCATTTATTCATAATTTATGGAATTTGATGAATAGGGGTGGGATAATCAAATTATTAAATCCATAATAATATCAAATTCCTAATTCTTGGAAAATGAAATAATCAATGGGATAATCAAAAAAGAATGATCTAGGAATTAATTTCTAAAATAATTTTGTTCACATTCATCATGGATGATTAATATCAGGGATTAAAGCAACAAAAAAATCCCTTACCCGGGTTTGGATTGATCAATAGTGAAGAACATATCTATTTTGCTGCTAATAATGATGTCCACTATGTTTTTCATTAGCACCTTAATTATCCACATTTTTTTCATTGTTCCCTGATCCTAAGATCACCTACTAACATGATATCCATTGGAGATCCTTCTATCCTTTCAATCCTCTAGGGTTATACGGATAACCCTGGGGTATTATCCATTGATGTTATTTTAAAGTTGAGTCATTAGGGTAAACCCATGTTTTGTATTTAATAGAGGTCTTAGTTTTCTTATCTGAGGAACAATATTAGTATTATTCTATTATTTTAGAAAAAATACATGCATGTGATATAATAAGTTTAATATTTTTAATATATCTACCCTGAGTGTCCATAGTCCATGAAATCACACACCGACTACATGCTTGAATCTGAAAATATTCTTAAAAATATTTCAAACTATTATATGGGAAAAATATAGTTATTACATTATCCCTACCTCATGTATTTTCATTCTAAAAATAAAAAACCTACTCGAACGGGTGAGGAAACTAAGATTACATTAGGTTCCCCTTCTCCCATAAGATATCCTGGATGTTCCCATGCTACCTATGAACGTGAACCATGGTAAAAAACCTCCCAAAAAGTTTCTTCTCCTACTGATCAAAGATAAGAATCTATCAACGCTGAAAAGTTTACTCCATCCTTAATGTCCAAATTTTCTTGGTTGATAATGTACGATGGTTCATGAACATATCACCTCTACTTTAACACATAAAAAATTTCATTTACCTTTTTTAACTATGGTGGTGAGGCTAAGTGGTACCCCAACTAGAAAATACTAGGTAGTATCTAGAATGTGCCAATGGATATCAGAAATAGCTTCCCCCTAAGTCAATTCTCTATAGTCCTCGCCGAGGTGAGATATTTAGGAACACATGGTCTCCCTTATTGAACTCCAAACGCCTTCATTGTTGGTCCACAAAAGACTTCTGATGGTTATGGGATGTCTGCATCTACTCCTTGATGATTTTCACTCTCTCTATCATTAATGACACAAAATTTAGGCCCATGAGTGATCACCAAATTGGATATGTCCAACATAAGTGTGATCTACAATATGTCCAACATAAGTGTGATATATAAGGTTTCACTTACAAGGTCTCGAATGGGTCTATACCAATGGTGGAATTGTAATAGAAATTATACATAAACTTTACCAAGTGTAGGTGACTCTCCAAATCACATCCAAAAATCTAACACATAATCTCACAACATTTCCTACAGAATTTGAATGGTATTCTTGTAACACCCCAAGCTTCCACAGTATGCTTCTCTTCGAATAATACAGTAGCATGTGTTGTACGCAACTTCGAGTTCTAACACACACCACAACCAATCAAACTAGCTGTTATGAATAGTAATACCCAATTTTTGAAATTTTATAAACTTTATCCTTCAAAATGGACTTCATTTTTGTATTCAGAATATCGAAATAATCTTAGGGTGATTTTTTGGTTTTTTTTCTGAAAACATTCAATTTTTGATGAATAGTAAAAAACTCTGAGTTATAGTTTAAAATTTAATTTTTATTTAAATATTTATTTAGTTTATTTAAATTTATTTTAGGACAAAATAGATATTTAATACCTATAAAAGTTTAATTCAATTCATTGGAGTCAGTTTATAATAATTTCAGATATATAAAAATTTTATTGAACTTTTCACCTTCTTTTACCCATCTCCTAGGAGAATTTGCAAATTCATGTAAAACATAATTTTACCGATTCTGTGAGTGGAATTTAGAAAATCCAAGAGACACAATTAATATCAAGGAGTAAAATGTGGTTCAATAAGATAAAAATAAATTTTGGTGAATAGTAACTTTTTACTTTTATTTAACACAGTTAAAAGTAAATAGGGTAATTAAAGGTAAAAATGATATTATTATTACCCTAACACATGTCATAATTCTATTGGATAAGTATAATTCGACCAAAAACAACCTTATGAATAAAATATGAACCTATTTGGTCCACTTGGATTAGATTATGACATTTATTATTATTTAATTCAAAGAACAGTTAAATGAGTTAAAATCAAAGTTTAATAACTAAAACATTTTTAATATAGGGTTATACATAAGATAAATTCGATTGTAAATATTCATTATAAATATAAAATGATTTCCTACATAATGATATTTTATTTAAAATTTTTAGACATTAAATAAGTTAATTTATTTATGACACAATGGTGATACAGTAATTACCTAATTAATGAAATATTAAAATAAGTGATATTATAAATATCCAAATAAATGTAATTTAAGAATTTTTATGAATTCCAATAATTTTCTAGGTTAATATGAAATATTAGGGTTGGTTGGATGAATTTTTTTTAAAGTAATAACGCTGTTATGAATTTAGAAAAAACAAAATACCAAATAGTGTCAAAATTGACATAAAAAAGTTTTTAAAACAAATATTATATTATTCATTGATATTGTATTCCT
Organism: Viscum album; assembly: GCA_963277665.1. NCBI lineage: Eukaryota > Viridiplantae > Streptophyta > Magnoliopsida > Santalales > Viscaceae > Viscum > Viscum album. The sequence continues at coordinate 227,315,528 of OY728125.1, forward strand.
AAAAATAAAATTTTAGGCCAAAGGACTTATATAATGATATTTGTATCATTAATAAACCACTTGGGGTTCTCTTGGATGTATATACTTAGTTTATTAACCATATAATATAAAAATACAAAGAGACATCGTAAATGTCAAACTATTTAACGAAGAGTTAAATCTAAAAGTTAAGGTTAATATAGTGACTAAAACCTGTATAAAACATATTTTTTGAGTGGTTTTCGACCCATCCCTACCTTATCCTTTAAATAATCCACTTTTGATAAATTAGAAACCGAAAATTATTTTATTATAAAATAATATTTCTAGCTTTTCCTAGGGTTCCCCTCACCCCTCTTATAAAAGGGCAGGCCCCCTTCTCTCTAATTCACACCTTCAAAGCCTTTTGGCTCAGAAAAACCCTGCCAAAATATCCTCTCAGCTTCCCTCAATTCATCCTAGAGGCCCTCCTTTGGTTAGAAAGGCAAATTAAGGAGACCTTTTGATCAAATCAAAAGGAAGAACCCGAAGAAGAGGTAATGATTTCACCACCATCTTTCAAGTTCCTTTCTTCTTCCACTTATTCTTTCTTTTTTATTTACATTATAAAATAATAAATCCAATATCTTCTATATACTGTGATGTTATTATAAATATGGTACAACCATATTCTATATTCTATCCATCCTTTGAATGACATGTCACCATACGTGCGTACGTACGACCTACCGTCTCCACGTCGTGGTGTAATTGTTATTCAATAGATTATTATTTGGATGGGTATAATAATGATGTGTAATTCATGTAAATAATAAATATAACATGATAATGATTCTGTATATATAATATACAATCCAATTATATATTATTTTGATATCTAAAGAATGATATTGTCGCTCGTGCGTACGTACGAATTACCGTCTCCACAAACACAATGAGATTCATTCCCCATCATATCCATTCAAGACTTAATTTTATTTGATGATTAAAAATAATGTTTAGATACATGATATCATTCTGGATTTTTATAAGATAAATCCCATCCATAACAAATATGGCTCAAAATAACAAATAATATAAAGGAAAACGAATCCGTTAACACCCGAAATTACGATAATACGAAAATATTATCAAAAAATCAATGTTAAAATATCATATATGATATCATATTAATGTATATGATTCTTTTATAATTAGATAAAAATTATTTCACCATTACAAAGGAGGTTAACCTACCCTCGACCAAGGGAAAAGTACAAAGTAAGGGGTTTCTTATCTCACTTTTAATTCCGTGATAATTTCTATTTTTCACCACCTATTTATTGCATGTGGTGTGTGTACTTCCCATGATTGTACTCATTGTGTAATATACTTTAATTTATGGAAATTTACATCATCATTGTTTGACCCTTCTTTCATGGGTGTATGTTTCGTAAGTTACCAAATCGATAAGGGAATTTGAAATTTCAATTTCCACTCATTCGGATTTACGCATACTTCATTGATTATTTTACTCCAAGATTATGTGTGGAATCACTATTAATTTTCTTATGTCATAATTTCCACTTCCCTTTCTGTGGATATACTTTTGATACACATAATCACTCCATTGAAAAATTTTGAAGTCATCGATATGAATTTGATAGTAGTAATTTTAACTCAATCTCCATTTGTTGAGTTAAATATCCCAATCATTGGTGTTGTTTTTACAAGAATACATGTGAAATTCCTATGATTGATTAACAATGAATATCTAATCATATTGAGTGTATTTATATTTATCACACATTATTATGTCGTTTATGTATCCTTAACCTAAGGATATAGTCTTTATAAGAGATTTCACCTCAATTTACATTCCATTGAGACTTATTTGTTGTTATACGCCAAATAACTTTTATATGGTGTATATAATGTTCTTTGACATAGTATATCATGAATCTATTTATTCTCATGATATTACAAAGTTTTTATTACAACAATTATTTGTATTCAAGTTTACCTCTTTTGGTTAGGAACTCTAACTAAAATATCATTTTATATGTTTCGAAGATTTATTATTCTAAATCTTTCTCATTAATGTCCATGTTTTAAAAATGTTTTTAAAGATTTATTTATATGGACATTAATGTTTTAAAATTAAAATTCATTTTAAAAGTTTCAAAGTTTTATGGGGCACTTTGATTCAAAAGTCTATTTTTAAATGGCTTTTTGACAAATAGTGTGAATTTTAAATGTTTTCAAGAAAAAGGGAGATATTTATCTCAAATAGTTTTGATGATTATTTTCATCTATGTCAATATAATTCATTATTCTTGATTGAGGTTAATCTATTACAATATAATCTTCCATATTGTATTGAATGTGTTATTTTTGACTGTAGATGTGCTATTTTTATACCATTCATGGTTTGTGGATAAAGTATTGACATTTTTATGCCAGTTTTAATATGAATGTTTATGTTATGTTTCAAAATTTTCATATGAGGAATGCATTGGACTTAGTAAGTGAAAGGTGGAGCCTTCTATTGCTCCTCGATGCATCGGTAAGTCTCATGAGACAAACTAATGTCTTGGAACATGGCCTTGAAAAAAATCTTATCTGTAGTCTTGGAACAAGGCCATGACTATGTGGTTATGATAGTTTGAAATTATGCATTCCATCATTATGAAAGGGGTTATTGATATTTCATGTGATTATTCAACTAATAGAATATCCATGTATATAAGTAAATGACATTATTTCATTTTATATTTTCCATATTATGCCGAAGTTCAAGATTAAAAGGCTTTTGTTTTAGTTATACATTGCCTTAAATGTTTATTCTTATTTATGAAAGTTTATGCTATATTGTTATCCTTACCGAGCATCTGAGATGACCCCTTTCTATGTTTTATTTTTCCCAGGATGTGAAGAAGTATTTTATGAATGAACTATAGGGATAGTATGAGGATATGAGTGTGGTCTATGGAGACAATATGTTGTTGTAGTTTTTCACTTTATGATGTAATGTATACTTTATGAATGTATATAGTGATTCCAAGTCTACTAAACTAATCGGTCTTTCGAGACTTGATCTTTTGTGATCATTCCAATTATATGTAATAATGTACCAGCTCTGGGTAACTGGGGTCAGAGCGTTACAATTCTAAATCTTGATATCTAACGATGGTAGGAAGACCACGTTCAACCAAAAATGAGTCCAAAAATCCTCATGTAATCCTCACCATAATTAGGATGAGCGGTGTGAATCATAAACTAAAATGATCACTAAGTGGTATCTATGAAGCCTTACAATCTAATTCATATACAAGAATCCCAACATCTCAACAAGAATCTTCTCTCAAATGGATATGAAGTGGTTTTACTAGTTGAGTCAATATATAATCACCCAGATGGTTCCATGAAGAGTCACTAAACATGGATGTCCCATCAAAAAATCTATGGAGATATAATCCCACTTAATCTATAATAACTCAATGGGTTGGGTCAAACCCAGTCGAACCTGGTTCTTGACCTTCACTTTCTTATAAGTGAGGCATCATAATATGAACTCAATAATACTCCTCATCATACCTAGAATCTAAAACTTATTTCAAAGGTCCTTATATATATTCAACACTTTTAGATGTTTTTATAAGGAGAAATTATAAAACTCCCTCAACACCTCCTCTCATAGTGTGAGCGGTACCATCATCTATACTTGAAAAAGAATGAAATGCCCCCCACCTTTAGAAAATCCACCAGGAGCACATCATGTGAATATATGATAATGAAAGGGATCAAAATTGATATCCAAAAAATGAACTTTTCTAATATTATATATATGTTTTGGGGTCACATAAATTGACTATAGATATTCCTCCCTACCATCATCCACATGGATCAACTAAAAAGTGTCCAACTTCTCTATTACCTCACATTATAACTCCTCATGGAATTTCCTATTGAGAGAATCTATGACCACAATCCCTTTCCTAGGATTGTATACCATCTCAAAATTTTAGTCCTACAGGGATAAAATCCATCACCTATGTCTAATATTAAGATCTTTTTACAAGAATAAATACCTAATAATATTATGGTTATAATAGATGATGCATCAGTCTCCCATAAGAGATTGTCACCAATAATTCAGGGTGAATACCACCGCTCCCATCTCCAAAACATGGTACAACTAATTCTTCTCATGGGGTATCAACTGTACGGACCCATAATAAATAACCACTTAGCTCTATATCATAATTCATCCAAGCCTATATCTAGAGTAATTTCCTAACACCATGAATTAAACACCCTCCAATAGAAGTCTAAAGATGGTGGATCTCATCAACCTCTATGACAATTCCTAAAAATCATCCACACAAAATTCATCCACTTTTGAGTCTAGTGAGAGGTTTCTCCATTCTATATTAATTATGAATGGATCTCTAATAATAACCAACTTACCCAAGGAAGACTCACACTGTGGTCACACTCTTGGGTGGCTCCCATGATGGCATAACCTCTATATTTAATGGGTCCACTACTACTCATTCTATTGATATGACATATCCCAATATATGGACATATTAAACCCATCATGAAAACTTTGGTAGATTCAAATATAGATGGTTCTCTTAGAGTATGTCCAAGAACATCTTTAAATGTACTGCTTACCCCTAACCTGATGCTTTATACACAAGGATTACATCTATGGGAACCAACATGAACTAGTCCAAGAATGGTTAAAATTACTAGTTCATGATTCTCATAAACACTATTAGGGTGTTCAATATTCAAAATGGAATCGCAAAGAACTTATATCAATAATAAAAATAATAAAATGTTATCTTTGGTCCATTATTCACTTGAACTTAGGGCTGGTGAGAACCTGAGTTAAGTTCAATCTTTTGGAACCATCTCACCGCTTTCATCTTTAAAAAGAGAACATTGATCCACCTAATTGGATAATAACTCTTGATAGTAACCTATTTTAGTTCATGATAATCCATATATAAACTCAATATCTTGTTAAACATTCTTGAAAACAACATGGTGGCTATTTAGGGGGCCGCACTGGGTCTAATAATGAACTTCCTATGAAAAAATTATAACTACACCTTAATATATCATGGATCTATTGGGGGACCTCTAGTATAATGATGTAGATATAATGGTAGTCCCTGGGTGAATGTCTATGTTTAATTTGATCTCTAGATGGGGAGGTAAACTTAGAAAAACCATAGGGAAGGCATCCTCACACCCCTCAACATCTGTAGGGAACTAAAACCTCATAGTGTCTACTTATCAATGGGTCATACTAGCTAGACAATGAGAAATTAATTTTATCCCCCTACATATGAGTCCGTACCTCTCTTCCTAAGATTCATTCTCACCAATAAAGGAAAATCATATATCATCAATTTTATCTTACTATAAAACTCACTAAAAACTATCAGACTAGGTATGGAAATATGTAACTATTCAATAATGTGTAAAAAATACAAGGGACTAATCACCACCATAGAGATATACCACACAAATATATATTCTCTAAATTTTAGGATACACTGTCTACATAATTGTGTGATCACTAAATATCCCCCGATAAGAGTCTCTAAATGAAAGTGTCAAGCTAAAAGGATCCATTGGAATGTCTAGGTATTAAATAAGGAATATTACAATGAAAAATGGCTTTCACCTATGTCTACCAAAAGTGTAGCTGAAGTAAGAAAGACCTAGATTGTACCTCAGATCAACCTAGAGCCTTCGATCCATAATACTCTATTTTCTTCAGCTTTCCAAGACCTTTCCTGCCAATTATCTACAACTAGGGATCTCTAAACCACCATAGAACATATAAATTGGCCTTAAACATGAAAATAAAAAGAACTCAAATAATTCACCTTGATATTATCAGCTTTGGGTAGCATTAAGTAACCCACATGACTTTAAAACACGTCACATACGAATGTGTCTTGGTTGGGGAAATGTCCATCTTATTTCCATGTTTGAAGACACATTATAAATCACATAGAATATGGATCCATCATTCTTTTGCATCAACCTCTTGACTTATCACCTATAGGACCATAATCATGAGGGTTTCTAACCATGTTGAAATACATGTTCCATGAACTTAAGTCGGTCTTATACTAATTGGAAGAATGGATCACCCCAAGACCTAGGCAATATCTCTCTCTAAAACACAAGTAGTGCACTTAGTATGTATGCATCAAATATTAGTATTATAGGGACCAACTACCGCCTAAAATGATGTGTGTGTGGGGGGGATCCACCCTAAACATCAGTAGTGGGTTATTATACTTATAAAAAATTAGAGGCACCCCTCACTACCCACCTAGAGGGGTCATCCTATGCTCATGTCCCAAGAACAAGGCATCATTTCTAGGAGGTTCATCACTACGATCCCACTATGGTATCCATCACTAGCTATCATTGAGGTGGAATATTATGGATTGAAAAGATGTTCCAAATTCAAAGTGCATATCTAGGGATTTGACTCAAAAGTATTGGGAAATCCCAACACATTCATATATGATATATATATATCAATATTTTCAATGAAAATAGTACATACATGTATTGAATAAACAATAAGGTTATTAGAGTCAGGTTGACTGGATACATCTTCCACCACACTAACACCAGGTTCCATATCCAAAGAGATAAAATCAGAAAACATTAACACTATTTAACTAGTTCCCAAACAAAATCCTCACAGTAATAATATCTCCAAACTATGGTCCTATGATGACCAGATTTGATGCTACTCTATCATGAACCATCATACTAGGGATATCTTGGCTGGAAGTAAGAAAATTTTGAAAACCTAATGCCACCTCCAATAGTCCAGGGGAAAGTGACTATCTTCTAGTAGGCATATTACACACATGGGAGGCCTTGGACTAAATCACCCATACACATTCAAACAACTCAATACACCAGTATAATGTAGAAAGGTAAAAATTTGATACTGTAAATTCATTCATAACATATCATCCCAAAATATAGTATGAAAATAGATAATGGAAAATGATAAAGGGGTAAGTACATGCCCACCAATACTATAAATCATTATGACCTGGAAAAAATTGAGGGGGGGGGGGTATACTATCAAAATTAAACTCTCGGATCTGTCCATGGATTTTCTAGACCAACTAAGCTCCACTCGCTCCAACTCTACCTAAAACAACATCAAAAGACCTTTTTTATATATAAGACATTACATGCTTTAGAAGAGAATATGTTGGGGTGAATACAAACATTCCTAGTAAGATACCTAAAAATTTAAAAACTCAAAGCCTAAAATAAGGAGATCAATACAATCATAAATAAAATTGGATAAACAAGATAAAAAATTTATTCTCAAGGTAGAATCTATGTCTTAAAGTGAGGTATGTCCTTACTTCTAGACTAGGGATACTTCTCAAGGATCTAAGGTATCAATCATGAAAGAGAACTCACTCCTTGAGTGTCACCATAATGATGAAACTCATCTAAGAGTTCACACTCCTTGTGTATTTCAATGAAGAATCATGAAGGAAATAATAGGGATTATCTAGTTCACTCACTCTATTGGACATTATATCATTGAGAAATGTTAGATATTAATCCATTGTTAGGGAATCATTCCTAGTTCTTATTAGGGATACATAACCTTATCTATAATAGACCATTGGAAAAGGGATCACATGCCCTATAAAATTGAAATATGATACTAAACTCATCCCATATAAGAATTATATACGGTCACACCCCATGAAAAATTGACTGATACTTGAATCTATATAGAACTATCCCATATATGGAATTATAAAAATTATTCTTATGAAAGGATACCACACTGCACCTTCATAGTGATGGACCAAATAAATTTACCCACACTATTATGGTTCAAGGGAACTCACCCATACTAATAATTAATTTAGTTTGAGGAGAAAAGGTGCTCTAAACTACCCTATAAGGACTTCATGACATGTCTAAGGGGGTAAAAATGGAGTTTATCACTAATTATGACACTAGATGTTCCCTATAGTTACACTTGAAATATATTTATCTTGATAAATGACATGTTTGTTTTGACACATGGAATGTAAATATTAAGATAACACTTTACGTGTGTTGTCTTCCCATTCCCACACAATTTTCAAAGTACTCGGGGTATGCCTCAAAATACATAGAGTGTTGGGTTACATGGATTCATAAGAATACACACATTGTACACATATAACTATTAGAGTAAGTATCACAAGGGGTGTGTGTCCCCTGCATAATGTGTTATATTTAACTCTCATCATAAACCCTATTTGTCTCAAAGATGATCCCACACGACATGTGTTCTTTCGAACTATAACCTATGTATAGTATAATTTCATAGAAAATCCATTATGATTATGTTTCTTCACCCAAAAAATATTTACTTTGTTTTTGACCTAATTTATGACTATAAAACCCAAAATTATGTTTATGAGGACCACCACAACACCGATTTCCAGATTCAGGCCTCCATTTTCTTGGAAATATCATGTCATCACACCTATAGAGATGACTACTCAATTCAACTTATGGAACCATCATCACCCATACCATCATAAGATTCATGTAATCTCAACCATTCATTTTACGTGTTTATAATCTTAATACCAATCCTAAAATAATGATATGTTTCACTAAATATAGATAGAACAATTTTTTTTTCAAGGTTATAGTAAAATCATCACCCAATAAAAATAACGATGAGGAACATTGACGAATGGATCAAATTATGGATGTGTTCATTTATACATATTTGATGGAATCCAAATAATAGTGAGGATAATAAAATTATCAAAACCAAAATAATATAAAATTCAAAATTCTTGGGAAATGAAACAATCATTAGGTTAATAAAAAAATAATGGTCCATGAATTAATTTATAAACTAGTTAATCCATGTTATTAACAGAATATTATGATAAGTGATTAAACTAAAAAAAATAGAAGACCTACCTCAAGTTTAGTTCAACCATTGGATAAGAACACATCCAAGTCAATTATGTTGATGAGATCCTCTACATTTTTCATTTTCTCATTAATTATCCACATTCATTCATCATTGATACTAGATCCCGAGATCACTTACCAATGAGATGTCCACTAGATCTCCCTCTATTCATTTAATCACATTGTTTTATGCGACCAAACCTATGGTATTATTCATATAGGTGCTTATAAATAGGATTCATTATGTTTATAAAATAAATAGATATTTTTTAGATCGAAGAACAATTGTTATAAAAAGGTAAGTGGTTACATGAGTCTAAAATAAAGAATCATATTATAGTCCTTATCATGTAGATAAAGTAAATCAATGGGGAGATCAAACAACCATGTAATTTTTTGATTTATTCCATTATTAGCAAGTCCATCCGTAACCATGTTTTCTTCATGAAAAATATGTGTTATGATGTAGTTTATGTAGAGAAGTGAGTAGAGGAAATCCATCAAATGGGTAGTAATTGTCCTCACAAGATGAGTCACACCATTCCAAATTGCTTTCATAATGGTTGTCGAATCACTTTCAATCCAGATATTGTTCCAACCATAGTGCTTTGAAAAAGAAATAACATGAATCATACTAATCATTTTATCCTCTAGAGAAGAGGCAATGCCACAGCTTCCTAGAATGAATATGTGGATCTGACCAAGATGATTTATGAAGATATCACCACAACCAATGGGACTCAGATTTTCTTTAGAGGCACCATCCACATTTACTTTAATCCAACCAGTAAATGGTGCTTGCCAGAAAAATTCAAAAACATGTAGAGGTTGGAAAAAAATTCCATCAATCCTAAGACACCAAAAAATCCAAAAGTTGTTCATAGTGTTTCTAAAATGGCCCTTTTGCAGCGATGCGGCTTCATATATGGTAATATGGATCCACATCTGACCTTCATTAAGGCGGGATGAGCAATTATTATGAATAATAGAAAATATATCATACCATATCACATGATGAAGCTAAAAAATAATAGTAATGAAAAGGTTCTTAATTTATAGAGAGTTTTCCAACATCCACACTTTTCTTTAGTTGAGAGTTGATAGAGTCAATAATCAACCATCTGCAATAAAACATGTCAAAAATGTAGTTCCAAAGAGAAGAAGTTTTAGAAAAGGAAACTAAGAGATGATTAGAATCTTCTCTATGTTGATTAAAAAGGAAACATTTAGAGTAAAGTTAAATTCAAAAATATTGAAGGCACCTGTCTATGGGAGCCCTTTTGTTAGAAAGATTCCAAATAAGTGTGAATTTTAAAGGCTTTATTGAAGGTTTGTCAAAAAATTTTATCTGACCAAATTTTTTTTCAGAGTTACAAAAATAATATTTGTAATTTTTTTTGGTTATGCATACCATTGCGAGGAGGCTCCAAGATTAATAAGTCATCCATTTTAGAAAAGGGGTAATTTTCGATGACATGCGTAATAGTGTTATGGAGATGATCATTATTAGAATTTATAATATCTATAATTAAATAATTGGTACTCTCAAGAATTTTATCAGCAATAATCATAGATATTAAGGGAGTACCGGTCCTGTTATCCAACCTAAAATTTAGGGAGGAATATCTTGGAACTATCCATCTAGAGTTGGTCATAATACTAGAGTAATATTGTTTAATGGATGGTTAGATAGAAGAGATGATGAAATTCAAGTTTCCTTTCTTTAGTTTATCAAAAAATATATTTTTGAGAAATGTGATAGAGTTAAATTAATTGAAAAAATGATACCAAGTGAGTATGGCTTGAAGGACCTCATTAAAAAAAATAATATTTTTGATCCCAAGAACTCCTTTATCAATAGGTCTGCAACATGTTGACCAAAGGACAGTCAAAATTTTTCTTTCCAGAGTGTTACCTGTATAGATTTGTTTTGATTGAAGTATTCATTTTTTCATAAGACCAATGATCCATTTATAAACCATCATAGAATAAACCATTTTAGAAACAATATAAGATTTTACAAGACATATTCTTCCTGCTATAGAGAGATATTTACACTTTCAAGAGGGGAGTTGATTAAGAACTTTGTTAACTATTATAGAAAAGAAACAAGAGTTGGGTCTACCCCAACAAAATTGAAACTCCAAGATAATTAAAAGGAAAATAACTTTCTTTTATACCTAAATCGCTGATAATATTATATTTTCTATTAGGAGGATAGTTTCTCCCAAAGAAAATAGGTGATTTGTTCGAACTGATGTCTTAACCCAAAACATAGTCCGAATAAGAGAGAGCACTTTTAAGGTTTTGAATATTACTTTTATCCCCTTGTAAGAAAACGATGATGTCATCTGTGAATAAATGGTGCGTGGGATCATTCACATTCCTAGAAACATGTTTGGGATTAAGCTTTTTCTGGTCCATAAGAAGAGTTAGAAAGTGACTAAGATAGTCTTATGCAATAGAAAAAAGAATGAAAGAGAGGGGGTCAACTTGTCTAACACCTTTGGTACATTTTAAATATCCCCTAGGAGGGCCATTGACCAGAATGGAAATAGTGGTCGAGTTGAAAAAGGTTTCGATTACAGAGATAAAAGAATCATTATAACCAAAACATTAAAGAACCTTGGAAATAAAACAGCAGTAAATGGTGTCAAAATATTTTCCAATTTCAAGTTTAGTGTAAATATTACCTATTATGTTAACTTTTTTTAAGGTTTTGATGTACTCAGAGGCAAGAAAAATGCAGTCTAGAATGGATCTACCCTTGACAAACACAAATTGGTTCTAGGAGACTATTCTGTCTATAATAGTTGAAATCCTATTAGCAATGAGTTTAGTGATGATTTTGTAAAGTGTGTTAATGAGAGTAATGGTCCTAAATAGATGAATCTCAGAGGCGTTGTCCACTTTTGGGATCAAGGAGAGAAATTGAGAATTTAGACCATGGGGAAAGAAACCATTGTTAAAGAAAGATTTGGAATGTTTTCAAAAATCAAATTGCATGACATCCCAATAATGATGATAAAAACCATTATTAAAGCCATAGGGACCCAGATCACTATCAAGATTCAAACTAAAGTCAATGTATTTAATCTCATTATTGAGAGGAATTCTTAAAAGAATGGTGTTATCTTCCTCATTTACCACCACTAGAATAATATTAGGTAAGAGGTCTTTATTGGTGTCAGGGCCATTGAAAATAGATAAAAAGTAAGGTAAAATATGATTAGAAATATAATACTCATTGTATAAAAGGTTTACCTATCATTTAAATAGGTTTAAGGTCTGGAAGATTTCCTGACTCTTTGTAGAGAGTTATAAAACTTAGTATTACTATCACCTTATGATAACCATTTGACTTTGAAAGCGTGTTTCCACATGTTATATTTAAAGGTGAGCAAAGATTTGTGCTTCATAGAAATGATAATTTCTTGATTCATATCAATGGTGAAATAATATCTAGTGTTATTGTTCTGAAGATAGTTAATTTCATCCTCAAGAAGAAGGATTCCATTTCCAATTTATTTTGGATTTGTAACTACCCCAACCTTTGAGATTCTGCTTAAGGTATTTTAGCTTAACAAAATAAGAAAAGATATAATTGGAGTGTGACATAGAAGACAATTTATTTTTGATAATACAAGTACATTTAGTATTGGAGAAACACACATTGTTAATCTTGAAAGGGAGGGAAGGTTTCATGTTTTTGGTGTAGATATTGACAAGAATAGTAAGATGATTAGAGTTAAGATTATGAAGGGTGGTGCTGGAGATGGTGTCTCATTTATCTAAAGCAATGTCATTTGTGAAGGCTCTATACAACTTACTAGAGACCACCCTATTGTAATTCCTTCTACACTAACTATATTTTGTACCAATAAGATTAATTTCAATAAGGTTGTTATCTTTAATAGAATTCTAAAATTCTCTCATAGAAATAACAACATGAGGCAGATGAATTTTTTCACTTGAGTAATGAATTGCATTAAAGTCCCCAATCACAAACCAAGGGATATAAATATTAATACATAAATAGGCTAGGTCGTTCCAAAGAGGCCTCCTATCTTGGTATATATTCTTTGCATAAACAAAAGAACAATATCAAAGTGATCCATCAATAATAAATTCAGATGTAAAAAATTTCTCGGAAACACAAAGAACATTAAAATTCTTTGAAGAGGAGTGTTATAATATCCAATGGGATTCAACATAGGATAATTTTTTTTCTATCACCTATAAAATAATAACCATACTGACACAAATGAGAGTACTAAGAGGAAAATTAATTTTGGGCTCAACAATAGAAAAAATCATTGTATAATGAGTGTTAATCATTATTTTTTAAAATAGTAACATATCAGAGTTATCAATACCTTGACAATTACAAAATTTAATCTTCATTTAGACCTAAATTTGGAGTTAGAACTCCCTTTTTTCTTATTCCTTGAGCCCTTTTTCCTATAAGATCATTTAACATTATTTATAGTGTTTGGTCTATTATTATTCTCCAACTTACTTTTAGAATAAGAAGATGGACTATTCGAGGTATATGCATTAACATTATCCTTGGAAGGACCATGTACATATGATTTCATAGGCGAAGACTTAGGAAAATTATTTATAGTGTTATTATGGTCAACATTTTGAACAATATCAAGATTCTCAAAAGTTGTAGAAAACAAATTATTGGTAATAGTTTGAGAAACTACAACAGAATGACTATAAAACAAAAGAGGAGTAGGTGTACCTAAGTCATTCATAGAAGATTATTCCTGTTGTAAGACATTTCCCATATTTGAAATCCTTGGACATAAATTTTGCGCATCGTCTAATGTGAATGTATTCAGTTTATCCTCCACACCCGGTTGATCTTGAGAAGTCATATTAAGATTTTCCATCTTCTTAATAGTGCCCAAAATTGAAGGTGTGATGGTATTTGCAGTTACCTTTTGGTCATCCTCCACACTTGGTGTTATAGGGGAAGTCATAATAGAATTCACCTACTTCATGACATTGACCAGAACCGAGGGTGTGGTTGTATTATGTTTAGTGACTGGAACCTCATTTTGTTTACCTATAGTTCTTTCAGTCTGGATCATAGGTCCTTCAACCTTGTAATATAATTCAATAGAATTGTTAATAAGAGAGCATGAAACCTGCACAGGATGTCTCATAGTGTCCTTTCATATATCAGCTTCTACAATTTCAATATCTTGATGGGATTGTTTAATTGAATCCATGACTAGGTATTCTATTTCTTCTGAAAGGCAGTGTTCCAAAATAACATTGTCTTCTTCTTTAGCTAAATCGGCCCAAGATTTACCTAACTTATTTTCTAAGAGAGTCGAACGGTTTGATTTTTTACCCAAATTTCAGTCTTCTTCTTAGATGGTTCAATCATGCCCACAATGGGGGCCTTATCTTTCTTATTATTTCTAACTTCTTTCTATTAATTTTTAATTATTTTTTCAACTTATTTCTTAACCACCCTACAAATTGAAATTGTGTTCCCAATGATCTTACAAAGATCATAAAAGCGAGGTTTTATCTTAAACTCAATTATAATTTTGGTTTTATATTCATCAGCATTGTAGTTGATTATATTAGGCATATTTGAATCCAAATTAAATTCAACCATAACTCTCTAAAAGAGACACAATTCAGTATTTAAATTTCTTTAGTAAATTTTAAGAGGTGATCCAATGTAAGAAAAAACATCATTAATGATTTTGGGATACTAAGAATACAAATTGATACCATGGAATTTAACCCATATCTGTGCCGTGGTTCTCCTATGAGTGTGGGGGTTAAACACATTGTCCCAATCAGATTATACAAGGAAACCTAGTTTAAGATTAATATTTCTAGTCTTCCACACCATATAGAGGTCCTCCTATGATTTCAAAAGTATATAGAAATATCCTCTACCGATTGGTACCAGTTTTCAATCTGAGAAACACTAGTAATGTGATATACAATGTTTTAATTCATGAAGAGGACAAGGATGGTTACATTTTATATAGAAGATATGACCCATGATAGAAAATGTTCACTTTTGTGTGATTTTTTGTAGGGCGTCGGGGTCAACCTCCACCAAGAATCCTCCATCATAATGTTTCTTGAAGGGGGGGAGGATTCAGCATAGTTGATTTCTATTGATCTGTACCTTTAAGAGTATCAACGAATGAAATCAATTTAGATCTATTATCAAGAGATCATCTAGGGATCTCCTACGCAAGTGATTCCATCCAATGTTCTTTAGAGTCAACATTTCTAATGTATCATTCCCATTCCAGGTCAAAGGACGCCATTATCTGTAGAGAATTCTGTAAGAGATTCAAAGATCACGAAGAATTTTTAGGCTTAGGTTTCATGGTATTCGCGTTCAGATCTTTTCCCGAGGAATCACTCTCCATATCACTTTTTTCATTAAAATGAGATATTATATTAATAAATTAATTTAATACATTTAATCATTCCATTAATTCACTTTATCAAAGCATCTGATCCTCATAATAATTATGTCATCACTAGGTCAAAAATAATGTTTTTCATTTAATAGAGGTCTCATTTTTATCAACTGAGATACTATTCAAGATTTGTTAAATTATTTTAGAAAAACTGTGTACGTGTGATATAATAAATAAAATATTTTTAAAATATCAACACCTAGGCACTATAGACACTGAAATCCGACCTCAAACCTGATCTTGTCTCAAAAAATATTCATTAAAATATTCCAATGTGTTACATGAAAAAAATCCATTACATTTGGTGATTCTAGATCATTCTAAATAGTAGCTACTCATTTTTAGTTGTGAACTTTACTCATTAGGTGTGGATTTTTCCCTTTTTTTCTATTCTATAAGTGAGTTAATAGTGCAGTGAATCAGTCTTGAAAATGATAGTGGATGATTTTTTAAGAAATCATAAATGTTAAAATATAATAATATTCATTTATTTTATACCAAGTTACAAAGACCATGCTTGTATCAAGCACAACATAAATCCTTCAATTTATACCATATATATTTCTCCATGTAATTAACCATTTAAAAATTTTATCTTAACATTAATTTTTTAGTTTTATAAATTATATATGGAGGATAAACTAAGAAGGATTATAATAGAAAGTAGTCTATTCCCATGGTTCATAGATATAGATATAACTTATTCGTTAATTTTGAGTAAGACTATTAGATACTAATATAGTATTATATTTCATTAACTATTTAGTCAAATTTTTGTTTCCTTCTCAATAGCAATTTATAACCTTTTAGTTGTGGAAATTAAGAAATAAAAACTAATATCCATGTATTATTCCTTATTATAAAGTCTATTTTTTATTTACAACTTTATTCTATAGAGATAAATTAGAATATGTTATATATTTATTTAAATTTTATACATCAACATATATATTGAGAAAAACTAGAGTTTATATAACAATACTATCATTATTTATTTTGAACAAGTAAATATAAAATTATGATCTATACATCTTGGTAATTATATATTGATTACTTTTTCCAACAACATCAAGCATGTATTGCTAAGATATTTTTTCGACTAATATTCCTTAAATTGGAATTTTTATGTAAATAGGTAAACATTGACTCATTAATCACAGAATCTATAAATTAAAAAAATTTATTAACTATTTTATAAATAATTATATTCTACAAAATTAAATATATAAGGAATCAAATGCTATACATATCATTGAAATAATAAATTGAGGTGTATTTTATGCAACCTTTCTGTTTTAGGCTCAAGTACTCTTATAATTGAGTGATAACCCGAAACTTTTAAAAATCATGTTTTGGTTTCCTTTTCTATAATAGGTTATATAAATTCATTGAGTTACCTTGGGGGGGGTGTTTTGGATGTGACTCACAATTTATAATGCCTATCCCCAAAAACCTTTTAGAGGTGGTGATGGTCAGTCTCAAGTGACTCACCATGCTGGTTTTTTGGTTCATTTTTATTCATTATTTTTATTAATGTGTATCTAGATTTATTCTAGATATGGGTTTTCTACATGTGTATGAAATCCATTCGGTTGGTGAAATCGATGTTGTAGGTGAATTATGGTGACTAAGTGAAGGTGTGTAATGGTTTACAACTATATAAATAATTTATGAGGCCACCATGCATTTAGTTTTAAAATTTAAATTTAGGGACACCCTATGGGGTCCGGCAGGCATTGGGTGGACCTCTCATGCTATGTCACCAACCAATCCATTTTTCATCCGACCCAGTGCCCGACCTAGTTTGAGGTAAGGCCCAAAGGGTATTCTCAATACCCACTGGCTAGCACAAGTTCCCGAGTATCAAATAAACTTTTGGGAATGATTTAGAAGAATAAGCAGTCATGAAACTATTAACAATTTAAACAAGACAAAACTAAAATTAAAAAACCAAACAAGCCCTTAACAATTACCATATTTTATGTTTACAAAATAAAACAACTCGGAAAGGGAAAACAACAAAAGGTGAAAACTAGGACATCACCCTAAACTTCTGTGCAATAAGAGGAGCATGTCCTCATGCTACCACCACCAAGATCCACCACAAGAGCCTTTAGAAACTAAAACTATGAATACTAAATGCCTCGCCTTTACTTGAAATAAAAGTCAATAGGGTGTTCATACACCCAAAGGTGTATGTAGGATGTGAACGAAAGCCCAGTAGGATACCACCTAGTTAAAATATAAAATACTAAAACATTTAAAGATAACCTAACATGATCATTTAAAATTAATACTTTTAAAACACTTAAATAATTTGTGAGTAAAAAGTTTAAAGAAAAGAAACAACTTACAAAGAAAACTAAAAAAACCATTTGATTAAAAGATAAAGTGATTTCTAAAAGTTCACACAAATAAACATCCACACACAAGAGGTCCACTGTATGCTGATTGTTGGCACCCCATCTTATAAGGTAGAGAATCATGGGTAAATCCCTTTGGTCAAACTAGCTCAAGTTGGATTCTTGGATCCTCACATCTCGATGAAAATGTGGTATAGAAACCATGAACATTAGTGTTCTTATGCACAAGACACTATAGGGTATCACGTCCCAAGGAATAGTGGTCTCAAATCATATCACATATTTAGTAAGTGTTGTAGTGTGAGTCCTACTAGACAAAATTGGGACAAACCACCTCTGAATAATCTAGTGTGCTAGTCCTAGTCCTTCCACCTTATTATCTAGGATTCCATTTTTGTGCTCAAACAAGTTTCACATTTATATAATATATCACTTTCAGATTTCACAAGCCAAATAAGGAATTAAAAAAAATCCACCACTTTCATACCCAAGTTTCCATTTAAAATATAATTCACACCAAAGAACCTTTCAAAATACATTTTCCATTACTTAATCATTTTACAAATCCCTCTTCTTAAGAAGAATAGAAGAAAAAATAATTAATCAACTAGATCCATGGGCTAAACCCTATTTTTAAAATTAAGAATAAACCAAAATATTTCTCTAGAACATGCCTTTTATCATTTAACAAAGTACAAATCATTTTCAAAAATGAAAAAAGCCCAACATGCTCAAGATTTACATTTCCTCTTTGAAAACATACACCCACACCCATTATCACCCCAACTGTTGGAGTTGGTGGCCTAGAACCAACTAATTTTTACTTTATTAGTTAATAAATACCTTATCACATCTTGATTGTTCTTTTTCATAATAATGCATGTGATAATTTCCTAAGGATAACTGTTTCACTAAAAGGTCATAGTGGATCCCTACTATGATGAGAACCTGGAAGTGCCATATTACTATTATTGAATATATGTTATATATCCGAATGATTTTATTTGAGGGATACAAATAATACATGCCATTAGGGGTGAGGAAACATGAAACTTTGAGGAACCTTCTCATGGTGTGCACCCTTGGTAATATCCAGGAGGATATTATGAGTACAAGACCCACCAGTAAAAAATCTATATTTCATAGTGTCATTGGATGTTTCTATCTGTGGATGTGTGTATTGGTACTTAGACTTTAAGATTATTATTAATGGGTATTACAACTCACACACTTAGATCTATTAAAAAAAACTGTGATGAAAAACTGTTTGCAGCGAGGTAGGATATATTGGGTGCGTCACGGGTAGTACTGTATTAATAGATAATGTGAGAAAGGATTTGTTACTTCTGTTCCATAACAGAAGTAGAAATCTCAGGCCCTTTGATGATATATATATAGACTAAATAAATCCATGTCCATGCTAAGGAATGGGCAAGTTCAATTCCAAGAAGTCAAAGAAAGAATAATCGAGCACATGGGTTGATGGCACCAGCATGCAACCCACTTGATTCTTGATATCATGAAAAAGGAATTATATTACACAATAAGAATTTTTAGGAGGTGACACATCATTCATGAGTTAACTTATTTCTCTATAGGTTCCTTGGTGTGTTTCTAGATTCAATCCTTGGACATTAGGCAGGCTCCGCCTAATTACATTGAGAAAGAGGCCTAGAGGGTCACACACTATGTGTTTCATAGTATCTCTGTTAAATATTTATTTATCAAGTTGAATAAAGATTATTCCCTATTGTGGTTTAATAATTATTCGAGGATTCTTGATCACATTTATTTTGAAATTATTTATTCGAGAGAATATTTTATGGGAAAAAAATATATTTATTAGTGAGTAATGCAGTTATATTTATTTGAGAAATATATAGCCATTATTCAAGGTCTAATTAATGTGGTGGATGAAATAATGAAAATCGAAAAACAAAAGTACACACCGTGTATATTAATGTACACACCATGTAATTTTTATAGGGATTTGTGAGAAATAATATTATTTATTTAATTAAATAATATTAGGTGTAATTCGATGGGTAGATGCCAAGTAATAACAATAGTCAAAGACATGGGGTCTTAATAAGAATTAAATGAAATGAATAAATGCTTTTGGGTAATTAATTCATTTTATTATTCTATGTAATTAAAATCCCAACTATATAATTCTCATTAGCATATCAATTTTTTGTGGTAGTGCATAAAGGATCTAGAGAAATATCTCAAGCCAAGAAAGATTATTTTCATTCAAGAACACTCTCAAGGTATGAGAGAGATCCCCCTCTACTGAATCAAGGAGAGTGCTTTGCAAGCGGCTCTCAAGGTGATCAAATGTGGACATCGTAAGCGAAGGCTATTCCATGCTAGCACCCAAATATCCCTTCAGCGATGTCCATAGATACGTAAATCATGTTTGGATCACTGCTAGAGGAATCCTACACTTGGATTCTAGGACACAATGATGGATCACATCAAATCGTGACCAGAAACATCAAAAGAGAGAGATAATTCCATCAAGATAATTCTTGTTTTCTTATTAAATTAATTATAACCTACATATGATGATCATATCTATGGTTTTGGGACTCCCTTCCTTTATTTCATTCTTATTTCTATTTCGAAGATCCGATGTTTTATTATCGTGACAGATCTCAGATTGATTGTTGTTAACAGAAAAATTAAAGTTGGGTACACACACCCATGTGATTTCGCTGCACCTAGAACCTACAAGTGGTATCAGAGTAGTCATATCATTTATTATAATTATTTAGTTTTTTGTTGGTGATTTATGAATTTAATAATTTAGTTGTTTCAATTCAATTTAATCATTCTATAAATATGATTCTCGAGATATATTCCTTCTATTTTTTTATCGTTCACCCTACAAAAACGATTTTTTCTTTTAATTTGTTTTAAAATAAAATAGAGGATCTCATCTGGAGGTTCCAAAGCCTCCTGGATGTACAACAGCAGAATACACGAAATGTATTTGGATGTACACACCATGTAGTATAGGTTCCATGCACTGGGACGGTCTGCCAAACTGGGTCATGTCATTGGATTATATCTAAGTCTTTAAGACTCCATGTGTTGACCAGGAATAGGTGGCACATGGTTTCTGAATTACAAACTGTGTGGCCCACTGAACACGGTATTTAGTCCCTTTGGGTTCAGGTTGGACTGTGTACCCCGTACATGGCTTGCGTGGATGGAAACCATGTAACGTGGATAATACACCGTGCATGTCCCACTGAATACGCTGTGTACTCCGAAGATTTACGAAGTACATCTACATGAAACGAACTTTATATGGACAAAGAACAAAATTACATGCTGTGTAGTCGGAACTACACACCGTATACTCATCCAAATTATGCATATTTATAAATTTTTTTTATTATATTATACAAACACTTGAGACGTGTACCATAATGCAGGCCTAAAGTTAAGTCACAACACATCATAGGTGTTTTTTATATATGTGTTTAATTTAACATCTGCGTAATATTAATTTCTACTCATTGGGTAGTTATGAATGGGAATTCACCGGGTTTCCTCCAAGGTACAAGTTAACTACAAATATAATTTTAATTTAATTTATTTGTTTGAAATTATTATGGATGAAAATATCAAGGAATTTCAGAAAAAGGGTTTAAGATAAAAGGATTGATTAATTAAAGATAATTAATTGATTCGAGCGTGATTTATCTTAAACAAGAATGATTAAAGAATTGAATGATAGTTTTATTTATGCGTAAATATCATTGCATGTATGGATGATAATGAGCTAGACCAATATCTTTGTATGCTAATGGCTTCCTTTTAATTAATTTATTTAAATTAATTTTTTTGGCATGTGAGCCTTCTCCTCATTAATATGTAGGGCCTGCATGCCCAAAAGTTTCATTTATGTAAAAAAACATTTTACCCCTCACCTACGAGTGAGATAAAAGAATATGTAATGGATGGATCTCCCAAGCTAATGGTGGAGGATCAAGTAAGGAGCCAAGGTGAAACCAATTCAAGGATATACAAAGGTGTATAGATGGAAAGATTTAAACACGAGTACAAAATGTTCAACTTGTTTCTCCCCTAGGTCTTGAGTTAGTTTAGCAGCCATTAGATAAACTAACCAATAGAAAAATCTCATGATCATACTATTTATTTTATTTCTATTAGTTTCATGGTTTATTTTTTGTGGGTATGTTTTCATGATCACACAATTAATGAATTAAACAAGCATACAAGATGGAACTAAAATAAAACCGGTTTATGCGTAAATATTATATTAAGACATGGTTCATCACTTAAGTATATTCTAATAAATATTAACAAGCATTTAATCAAAGATAATAAAATGAAAATTTATTTATAAGGATAAAATCCCTCAATGAAATATTAAGTTGGTACAACCTTCCATAATCTTGGTTAGAATCGAACCATAGTTCAAAGTGCTTGACCAACCCTATTTGGGGTGCTTTAAATTATCGGGGAATTATAATTCAAGGTTTTTGGTTGACTTTAATTGTTTCATATAAAGGGTTGAATGCCACAATAGGACTTGGTGTGACCAAGAGGAAAAGGTTAAGGAAATCCTAAATAAAAGGATTTTAGGATTGGGGAGTCCACTCAACGGATCAAGGAGCTACGAGTTGATGCATTTGGAATTTGGAATGCCAACCTAAAACACTTCAAGTTTCTTGAACAACCCTAGTGTGGGTAATGAGAATGGAAATCTGGATCCTTTCCCCTAGAATACTCAGGCAACAGAATATTCTGAAGTCAATGGAGGGGGCAATTGGATTTTGATAAAATTGTGGGACACTAATAAGTATTAATTTATTTATTTGTCTCAATTTTATTTTAATAGAGTTATAAAACTTTTCCCATCTTAATTTGTAGAAACATTAAGAAATATTACTTCAAACATATCATTGCAAACCATAATCGAGAAGGAAATCCTTCTCCCTGACACAAATTTTCAGGAATGGTAGAGGCATTTACATGTCATCCTTCACCACGAGAGGAAATTGTATGTGATGGAAGAGCCTATTCTAGTTGTGCCTAGAAAAGGGGACAGTGATGGGGAACTATATCTCTCTATGGAACATATGTATGATTCCAAAAATGTCCAATGTTTCATGTGATCATCCATGTCTAATGATCTCTTGAAGCAACATGAAAACATGGACGCGTATAGCATGATGTCTCACCTTAAGGATATCTATCAAGAGAAGGAGATACAGGAAAGACATGAGATCTCCAACAATTTTTTTACAATTAATATTGGAGAGTTCGTGCCAACTGGGCCTTATGTTGTCAAGATTATTGGATACATTGAATGCCTGGACATCTTAGGGATTAAGTTCCTGGATAAGTTGCGTACAGATATCATCCTATCATCACTGCCCATGACCTTGTCTAGCTTTATTTTCAACTACAACAAGAGAAACAATGAGGAGAGTATATCAGAAATCCTCACCTTAATTCTCCTGGTAGATAAAAACATTGGGCATAAAAAACCCGTGGTCATTATAGTTTATAAGGAAAGGAAGTACAAGGCAAAGGGGACAAGGATTTTTAAATGGTCTAAAGCCCCTGAGCACCGTCTCTCTAAGAAGGGGAAGATCCAAAGGCAGGGCAAAGAAATTGAGGTGAAATGTTTTGAATTTGGTAAGCCAGGCCACTGGAAGAGAAACTACACCCAGAAGCCTGGGGATACTAATGGTGTGTTAGTTATCGAGTATAATCTTTCTATTTCTACATATTGGGTATTAAATACAACTTATGGGGCTCACATCTGTATTAAAATGTAGGAACCAAGTATATTTAGAAAGATTACCAGAGGAGAGGTGGATATTCGAACTGCTAATGGCATGAGGCTGGCTGTATTGGCCATTGGTGATTACCATCTCTCATTTCCAACATGGATGCTTTTGGTTTTACATAACTTTTATTTTGTTTCTTATGTAACCAAGAACACAATTTCTATATCATGTTTGTATATTGATGGATTTATTTTCATGTTTGGAAATAAGGGTTGTTTCTTTTATAAGAACAGCGTATGTTATGTTATGGCCCATTTAAATAGAAGTTTGTATGTATTAAATTATGAAAACCAAGTGTTGGAAATCGATAACGAAACAAACGAACACTACTCAGACATCACCCAATTGTGGTGTCACCTCTCAGTCATGTAAACAAGAAGCGCTTGAAAAGTCTCTACCAAGATGGTTATTTAGACTCTACTGAGCTAAAACCACTTGATATATGTAACACTTGCTTAAAAGGTAAAATGACCAAGATGCCTTTCAATGGACAGGGTGAAAGGGATAAAGAGGTTATAGGATTAGTGCAAAAATATGTGTGTGGACCATTTAAAGTAGAGGCTAGAGGTGGATATTCTTACTTAATTAGTTTTACTGATGATTTGAGTAGATATGGAAACGTATACATAATGAGGTATAGGTTAGAGTCCTTAAATAAATTTATGGAATTCAAGAATTATGTAGAGAATTAGTTTCATAAGAAGATATAGAAACTTCGATCAGATCAAGGTGGAGAATATCTGAACCAAGAATTCATCGATATTCTATAGGAGTCTGGGATTCTATGTTAGCTCACTCCTCCTTATACACCATAGTGGAATGGTGTTAGTGAAAGGAGGAACCACACCTTGTTGGAAATGGTGAGGTCGATGATGAGTCATGTAGATATTCCATTATCCTTTTGGGGATATGCATTACAAACTGCAACATACACGTTAAACCAAGTAACAACTAAGGTGGATAATGGAATTCCCTCAGAGTTAGGGAATGGAAAGAAACCCATTTCTTCACACACACATGTATGGGGATGTGATGCATTCGTTAAGGAATTATTAGGCAACAAACTATCACCCCAGGGCAGAAGGTGTATCTTTATAGGATATCCCAAGGAAATAGAAGGATATTTCCTATATAACCCTTCAGACAAGAAAGTGACTGTCGCCAGACAAGACATCTTTCTTTAGAGGGAGCACATCCTCAAAAAGGATAGTCGGAGAAAGATTGAATTTGACGAATTTGATGCTCAAGATACACATGAGTTGGTACAGGAATAGGTTTCATAGGTCCCCAGGTAAGAGGTTATAGAAACACATGTACTGTGTAGGATCTCAAGAGAGGTAAGGTAACTAGAGATATTTGGTTTCCTATTCACCAAGGACGGTGAATCATTATTGTTATAAAATGATGAAACTATACCCTATAAGGAAGCAATAGAAATCTCATAAGCTACAAGATGGATAGAATCTATGAATTTTGAGATGGGTTCCATGTATCTGAACCAAGTATGGGTTCTGGTCGATGAGCCAATTGATGTAAAGCCTATTAGATGAAAATGGGTGTTCAAGAGAAAGTAGGACATGGAAGGTCAAGTTAGAAACTATAAAGTAAGGATAGTGGATAAAGGATCCAGAAAACCTCAAGGAGTTCACTATGATGAAACCTTCTTGCCAATTTCCATGTTTAAATCCATAAGAATCATACATACCATAACAACTTACCATGACTATGAGATTTGGAAGATTGATGTCAAAACAACATTCCTTAATGGGAACCTTTAGGAATATGTCTATATGAAACAACCAGAAGGGTTTGTGACACCAGGTGATGCCAACTAGGTTTTCAAGTTACAAAAATCCATTTATGGATTAAAACAAGCATCCAGGTCATGGAACATTCAATTTGATGAAGCCATAAAGGAATTTGGTTTCATTAAGAAAGAATTTGAGCAATGCGTTTATAAGCTATTTAATGGGAATGTGATCATTATAATATTTGTATATGTTGATGACATATTGCTTATTGGAAATGATGTACCAGTCATACGGTCAGTTAAGGACTTGTTGAACCAGTGTTTCCCCGTGAAGGACTTGGGTGACACAACCTACATTCTAGGGATCAAGATCATTCATGATAGATCCAATATGGTGATTGCACTAAATCAAGGTACATAAATTAAGCAAATACTAAAGAGATTTAGTATGGAACAATCCAAGAGGGGATTGGTTCCATTGTCACACGACGTATATCTTTCTGAGAAAATGTTCCCTCCTACACAATAGGAGAAAGATAGAATGAGTAAGATCCCATACGATTAGGTTATATGATCCATCATGTATGCCATATTATGTACCAGGATTGATGTTTTTTATGCACTGAGAATGGTCAAAATATGTCAAGAAGATATAGGAGAACAACATTGGATTGCTGTTTAGACTATCCTTATGTATCTGAGAAGAACTAAGGATATGTTCCTGGTGTATGGAGGAGATGAGGAGCTTTTAATCAGAGGGTATGATGATACTGGTTTTCATATAGATACGAATGATCTAAAGTTGCAACCTGGATATGTTTTCTATCTCAATGGAGGACCTGTGAGAGGGAAGAGTTCAAAACAACCATTTGTCGCTGATTCTATAGCGAAGTTTGAATATATAGTGGATTTAGATGTAGCCAAGGAAGCCATTTGGATTCAAAACTTTTTCTAGGATCTTGATGTGGTTCCTAGAAGTAAAGATCCAATCACATTGTATTGTGATAATATTTTAGTGGTGGATCTTGCAAAATAACCAAGGTCACATTAACAGACAAAGAACATAATCCAAAAGTATCACCTCTTGAGAGATTTCTATCAAAGGGGTGAATTTGCATTGAGAAAAATGTCCACTGAAGAGAATGTGGTAGACACCATGATTAAAGGCATATCTTAGTAGAAGCATGAATATCAAGTGAGAGGTATCGAGTTAAAGGTTGTTAGCTGTTGGCTATAGTCCAAGTGGGAGTCTGTTGGAGTTGGTGGCCTAGAACCAAGTACTTTTTACTTTGTTATTTAATAAATACCTCATCACATATTGATTGTTATTCTGCATGAAAATGCATTTGATAATGTCCTAAGGACTTCTGTTGCACTAAAAGATCATAGAGGGTCCCTGCTATGATGAGAACCTGAAATTTCCATAACACTATTCTTGAATATATTTTCTATGGCTGGATGATGTTATTTGAGGTACAAAAATAATATAGGATATTAGTGGTGAGGTCTCATAAAACTTTTAGGAAATTTCTCATGGTGTGTTCCATTTGTAATATATAGGAGGATATTATAAGAACGAGACCCACCATTTGAAAATCCACATTTCATTCTGTCATTAGATGTTCCTATCTGAGGACGTGTGTTTTAGTCCTTAGACATTAAGATTAATATTAATGTTTATTACAACTCACAAACTTAGATGCATTGATGAAAACTATGATGACCCACTATTCACAACGAGGTATGATATATTGGGTGCATCATGAGTAATACTGCATTAATAGATAATGTGAGAAATAATTTTTCCCTTATGTTCCATAACCAAAGTAGATATCTCAAGCTCTTTGATGGAATTGATATATCCTAAATAAATCCATGGGCATGGTAAGGAATGGTAAAGTTCAATTTCGGGAAGTCAAAGAAAGAATAATCGATCACATGGGTTGATGGAACCAATATGCAACCCACTTGATTCGATATATCGAGACAAAGAGATTACATTACACAGTAAGCATTTGAAATAGGAGACATGTCATTGCGGTGTTAACTTCTTTCTCTGTGGATGACTTAACATGTTTCTAGATGCTGTCCTTTGACTTTAGGATGGATCTGTTTAATAGCACTAAGAAAGAGTCCTAGAGGGTGACATACAAAGTGTGTCCAAGTATCTCAGTTAAATATTAATTTTACAGGTTGAATAAAAATTATTCCTGATTATGGTTTAATAATTATTCAAGGATACCTAATCACATTTATTTAAACATTAGTTATTATAGAGAATATATTGTGGACGAAATAATATATTTATTAGCGAGTAATGTAGTGATATTTATTTGAGAAATAAATATCCATTATTCAAGGACTAATAAATGTGGTGGAGGAAATAAAAAAATGGAAAAACAAAAGTACACTTCGTGCATATTAATACACACACTGTGTAATTTTTTATGTATTTTTGAGAAATAATATTATTTATTTAATTAAATAATATTAGGTGTAATTCACTGGGTGCATGTCAAGTAATAATTATAGTCAACTGTTATTATTAGACATGGGGTCTTACTAAGAATTAAAGGAAATGAATAAATTATTTTAGGTAATTAATTCATTTTATTATTATAAGTAATTAAAATCCCAATTATATAATTATCATTAGCCTCACCATTTTGGGGGGTTGTTCCCAATAGATCTAGAGAAAGATCTCAATCCAAGAGATAATTATTTTCTTCCAAGAACACTCTCAAGGTATGAGAGATATCCTCCTCCACTGGATCATGGAGAGCACTTTGCAAGAAGCTCTCAAGGAGATAGAAGGCGAACATCACAAGCGAAGGATCTTCTGCACTAGAACCCAGTGATCCCTTCGGCGATGTCTATAGATACATGAGGTACATGTGGATCACCATTAGAAGAATCCTACACTCGGATTCTAGGACACAACGATGGATCACATCAGATCGTGACCAGAAGTATCAAAGGGGGAGAGAGAGAATTCCATCAAGGTAATTCTTGTATTTTAATTAAATTAATTATAACCAACATATGATGATCATTTCTATGGTTCGGAAACTCCATTATTTTCTTTCATTATTAATTCTATTTCAAAGATCTAGTGTTTTATTATAGTGACAGATCTCAGATTGGTCGTTGTTAATGGAAAAATTAAAGTTGGGTACACCCACCCATGCACAACCCAATTTCATTTCTAAAACAAGTTATTCATTATTCAAACAATTCACATTTCATACTCAAAGGTGAAAAATAAGGATAACATTCTGAAAATGATCCATTTCCAATAATTTTTTTTCAATACACATGCACCCCAAATACCCATAAAACACATTTCACACTACTCAAACAATTTATTGAATACTTCCTCTAAATTTTCACAACAAGGCACCTATAGAAACATGAAAACATCCTTTAGAAAATCTATTTTTGACACATATTAATGTAAAAGTAATTACAAAACAAATTTCAAACCACGCAAATAAAATATAGAACATGATAAAATTAATTAAACAACAAATTAAATTATCTTGGATTTCTATGGTATGGAAGCACTACCTCTTGTGGAGAGCAATCTGGAAATTGGTGCAGAACCAAAACTACACCTCAAGAAAACCCTAATAAGGAAAAATTTAACCATAAACAAAAAGATCAACTCCTAATCAATAAATTCAAACCTAAATATAATACCCTACCCTTTTGGAAAACCCAAACCCCAAAGAACATGAATCAAAAACCTAAGAAAAGAGGAAGAGGGGCTTACCGGAGGGAGGTGCGTGCACTAGAGGAGAGCGGGGTGCCAGTGAGTGGTCGTCGGAAGGAGGGGGGGGTCATAGTTTCTAGAAGGAAAGACGCACCAACCAAGGGTCCGACCTAGGGGAGGGAAACACACACAGGGGGGGCACTGGCAGGGAGGAGAGAGGCCGACCTGAGGTTGCTGGAGGACCGTCATGCAGAAGGACCATAGTGCCAAGGGTAGTGTCAGCTAGAGGGTGTACACATTGAGGTGACAAGAGGGTGGTGAGACTCTATGGAAGAAGGGGGGGGGGAGACCCAACCCTTATAAAAAATAAGATAAAAATAAAAACTAAAATAAAAACAAACTAATAATAATACTAGTAATAATAAAAATAATAATAATTATTATAATACTCTTAATAATTATTATAATAATAATTATAATCATAATTATAATATTAATAACAATAATATTTACAATAACAATAATGACAATAATTATAATAATGATAATATTCTTAAAAAAATAATATTATCATTATTATTTTTATTGTTTTTTTAATTTCATTTTTACTTTTTTAATTTTATTTTATTTTCAGTTTATTATTACTCATTCAATTATATTTATTTTCATCATCAGGAAGGCTACACAGTTACCTGGGTGAAGCTGCATGGTTCCCAAACTGTGCTCTGCCCGTGCGCCGAATACTTTTAATCTCAAGACACTCGTTTTTCAATAAAACTCAAAGCATTCAAATCATGACTCACCCTAAACCCTAACGAAAAATTAAAAGGCCAAAAAATAATAAAATAAATCAATTTGATGAGGTTATGGTGTGACCATTCTCCCCACCATAACACTTTCCGCCCCTAGAGATCCATAATGATGTTATTCAGAAACCAAGAACCAACACTCCTTCTTAGCTTAAGGAGATTCCCAATAAACAACAAATGAGAGTGAGGAAAGAATGCAAATCACAAAGTAAAGGACCTAAAAATTGAACTCGGAGACCCAAAATGAAATCCCTAGTAAGTTTCACCCACCACAAAAGTGAAATCACCTCTAGTTGATCGATCAAAGGGAAGGATCCTTTCATCTTACACAATCTAACATCCTGAGGAAAACTCCTTAAACACTTCTAAGAGGCTCATACAGTCCCAAAATTAAATTAAAAATAAATCTTAATTACTGAAATGAGGAGGCTCGAATAGACTACCCACCATAAGAAACATCCTACACCCGAGCCAAAACCAAGACACTAACATGGGGAGGCCATAACTAGCTCCCCACCATAAGGAATAGTATGAAACTATCTCATTTCAATGTGACTTTCTGCAAGACCCATGGTGGGTCTCCCCCCTATTATAACTAATCATCTTAACCAACTAACACACACCGATATGAAAACCCCACAAAGACCTAATCCATACTACAGTGGGACCAATGAAATAAAATCTAAAAGAATTAGAAAACATTACATGGTCCACCACTTCTGTGGGTCATCACCATTATTGGATGATCCCAAATCAATACTGAAATTGAAGTGGACCTACAAGGAGATTCATACATGTACAATCACATATAGGTTCATACCCCAAGGGTATAAGCAGTGAGTTACAAGGAAACGAGACAACCACACTTCCTTGTAACCAAGGAGAAAGTATTCCACCCATATGGGTCACAACATTGAAAATATGTCCTCATGCCTCTTTCCACTAAATGGGAATAATCAAAATGAAACAACTAGATGGAATACCTAAACTATCTCAGTTTCCAACACTAAAGACCGAAATTAGATCAAGATTCCTTACACCCCTAGGGTTCCTAACTACGCGCTATCTTTACTCTCTGACCTATGGATGAGGCTCTGTTTATTGAAACATCTCCTGCCTCATAGCCAAGCATTAAAAACCCATGAATGTAAATTTTTCTTCTTGTGCCATAAGAAACCACACCAAAATCCAAACAACACCATTGAACTCAACACACCCCACCACCTATTCTGCCTCAACATAGAATTTCATTTTGACAAGGACTTAGAATATTCCCATGCATCATTCCATACCCCTCGAGCTAGGACACAAAAAAACAAGAACATGCGGAACACCCTCTCACCCCAATTAAGAAAAAATTATAATTACTAATAGAGAATATGTTTCTATTAAAAAAAAAATTTTCTAAAAATTTGAGGACCTCAACCCTTGCACATTAATGAAAGAACTACATTGAAAAATGTCACTGAATGTGAGTAATGGAACATGAGATACCTTGCAAATAAAATGAGTTTAAAACGTGCCCTGAAAAAACACAAGACTCCTACAAATAGCTATAACAGCCTCTTACGACCATATTTTCCTAATTGGTGTCCTAACATGATCCTTATCTTAGTAGGAAACATATGAAATATCCAAAGTCCTTTTTATGACATCATCCAACACCAACAACCCAGACTTCTTCCAGCTTTCCCCACTAGGTTTACTTTCAATGCGTCCAGGCAGGACCATTAGACTTATCGATAGAAAACTTCACCTTTGACTATAAAATGAATTAAAGAAACCAAAATACCCTCCAAATACTCTTGCATCTACTCCCCTACTATGAGAGGATTCACTTATCCTAAAAATAAGAGTGTTAGGATCAACCCTAAACCCAGGAATAAAATAATTACTTTGATCAACTGAAGAATCTTTTAATGGTGTATCACTCATGGATGAACTTCAGTCGCACATTAGCTCTTTATGGGGGTATACACTAGCCAGTGATAACAAATCCTAGGGGCGCAATCAAATAGGTCTTTTGGACAAAACATGACACAAACCAAAACCAACCACACGAGGAGATCTACTAAAATTGGTTCCCAGAACACTTCTCAAAATAGACCACAAACCATTATTTCAAACAAGCTTATCAACGTTAAAAAAATTGAAAACATCATTCAAACAAAGGGGTTTAGAACTTAATGAGCCCCACAAGAACATTCCCCAAAAGAACAAGAGACACACCGCACAAACACCAATTATTAAAACACACAAATTTTATTTAAAAATCATTGTTGAAAATAAACTAGTTTTTCTGGGTTGTAGATTCACCAATGTTATCCCATGGGTCTCACACATTCATGTCCTCACACCAACCATTAAGTAATTCACATTCCACATATAACCCATGAACATGGTCTCCCATGAAAATACCATAGGTTAGAACGAAAATTATTTCGATTCTCCAGAACAAACATTGAACCCACACCTCATCTTCTTTAAACCATTGGCCACACTACTAGACCCATTTTGAATATTTTGAAAACTTTCTAGAAAACACTAACCATTCAAACAAAAATTCATTATCAACCATCACACATCAATTTCCAAGAACTTAATTTCACTTTAAAACACTCTTGATTTTACAAAAAACTCTATTTCATAAAAACCCATTTACTTAAAAGCCCATTCACCCTTATTTCAAACAAGTTTCCAAAAATTCATGAAACCTTCTAAAATCCCACTACTTACCAAATCAATATCCATTTTAAAATCCCACACATAAATCCAAAAACATTTCAAACCATTTAAACTATTCTTCAAATACCAATTTATCACATTCAAAACACCTTTCAGTTATTTAACATATCCCATTTAAATCACTTTTGGTTACATAAAAAAACTCATTTTTCACCTTTTGAAAAAATCATACCACTTTCACTTTTAAATCCAGTATCAAAATTTTTCAAAAAATGATTTTCAAAAATAATTCTCAGAATCCAAGGAGACACAAGACAGTTCAAGAGGAAACTAGTGCTGATTGGCTACTCTGACATATGGTTGGCATCTATATACTGGTCACACCACTATTAGGGTGAGTGATCTAAGATGATTTCCCTAACTATACATGACTTTATAGGCCTTTTTAGATCACTAATACCATTAACCCAAATTCAGTTTCATTTCTCCAAGAAATAAGAAACCACAAAGGCTAAAAGAATCAGGTGAAACATAAATTCCCCTGGTAACCTGAGTTCTATCAGGACGTATGCTGGCCAGACACCTTACTCATAACCAAAACATCAATTTCCAATGATCCTAGTTTTATTCTTCCCAAAATATTTTCCAAAGAACAATAATAAAATGAGTATGACCTCTTAAAATACCATTTTGTCACGAACCAATCCAGGTCACCATCCAACCCAGTACCCGACCCGGTCTTCCCTAAGGCCCGAAGGATGTTCTCGATCCCCACATGTTTTCATAAGTTCTCATGTAACAAATAAACATTTGGGAATGATTAAACCGAATAAGAAATTATGAAATTAATAACAATTTAAATTATCCAAAACTGAAATTACACAACCAAACAAGACCTTAACAATTACCTAATTCTATGTTTACAAACTAAAAGAACTCAAAAAGGGACAAAGACAAAAGAGGAAAACCAATACATCACCACAAAACTACGTGAAATAAGAGGAGCACATCCTCAAGATGACACCACCATGATCCAACGCCAGAGCCACTAGAAACTCAAACTGTCTACACTGAATTCCTTGCCATTACTTGAAACAAAAGACAACAGGGTCTGCACACACCCAAAGGTGCATGCAGGGTGTGAGCCAAATCCATGTAGGATTCCACCTAGATAAAGTATTCCACACCAAAACATGTCAAGATAATATAACACACTCATTTAAAATTAATACTTTTAAAATAATTATAGGAAATGAATTGTGAGTAAACATTTTAAATAAAATAAACCACTTACAAAGAAAACCAATATAACCATTTAATTAAAAGAAAAAGGGATTTATAAAAGTTTACAAACACACACACATCCTCACAAAAAAGGTCCATCGTATGCTGATGGTTGTAACCCCATCATATAAGGTAGAGCATCATGGTTAAATCCCTAGGGTCAAGCTAGATCAAGTGGGATTCTAGGAAACTCACATCTCAGTGAAAATGTGGTATATAAACTCAGAACATCAGTGTTCTCGTGCACAATCTACTAGTGGTGATCACGTCTCGAGTCCTAGTGGTCTCCAATAATATCACTTGTTTAGTTAGTGTTGTTTTGTCAGTCATACTAGAAGAAACTAGGATAAACCACTTTCAAATCATCTAGCGTGCTAGTCCTAGTGCATCCACCTAGTTACTCAGGATTACCTTTTTGTACTTAATCAAGTTTGAAATTCACATAATATATCACTTTCACATTTCAAAAGTCAAACAAGGAATTAAACAGACAAAAGCAACCACTCTCATACCCAATTATCCTTTTAAAATCAAATGCACACCAAATCACATTTTAAAATACATTTACCTTTACGTAATCAGAAATACCTCTTTTTAAGAATCATAGAAGAACATATAATTAATCAACCCACTCCAGGGACCATGCCCTCTTTTTTAAATCAAGTGTAAACTAAAATAATTCTCCATAAAATTCTTTTTATCATTTAACAATTTACAACTCATTTTCAAAAAAGCACAACAAGACCAACATGACCAAGCTTTACATTTCCTCTTTCAAAACATACACCCCCACCGATTCGTACACCAAGTACCTTAGAAAACATGTTTTCACTTTTCAAACAACTCATAAAACCCTTCCATGAAACACCACACTAAAAAAAAACACACACACACAACATAACCATTTTCTATTACAAAATAAAAAAACAATGCATAAACATTCCAAACCCTTCAAAAACAAAATTTTCACCACTCAAACAATTTAATAAACCATTTACACAACCCAATTTCATTTCTAAAACAATATGTTCATTATTTAAACAATTTGGAATTCATACTCAAAGGTGAACAATAGGGATAAAATAACCAAAATGATCCATTTCCTAAAAAAATCCTTTTTCAACACACCCTTACACCTCAAGTATCCATAAAACACATTTTTTACTTCTCAAACAATTTATTGCACACTTCTAATAAATTTTCACAATATGGAACCAATAGAAACATGACAATTTCCTTTAAAAAATCTATTTTTGACACATAATCATGTCAAAGTAATTCAAAAACATATTTACCACCACAAAAATAAAATATAGAACTTGAAAAAATTAATTAATTTTTTTTTACATTATCTAGGATTTATAGGGTATGGAAACACATACCGATTATAGAGAAACATCTGAAAATTGGTGCAGAACCACAATATCACCTCAAGAGAACCCTAAAAAAGAAATATTTTTCCAAAAACAACAAGATCAAACACTAATAAATAATATTCAACCATAAATCTAACACCCCACCCTTTTGGAAAACTAAAAACCCAAATAACATAAACCAAAACCCTTCGAAAAGTTGAAGAGGGGCTTGCTGGAGGGAGGTGCATGCATCAGAGGAGAGTGGGGCACCAGCGAATGGTCATTTGAAAAAAAAGAAGGGGGTGAGGGATGCAGTCGACAGAAGGAAAGTTGCACCAATCAAGGGTCCAACCGATGGGAGGGTAACATGCAAAGGGGAGGCACCAGTAGAGAGGAGGGATGCCTGCTGAAGGTTACTGGAGAACCACCGCGTAGGAGGACCACCATGCCAAGGGGATGGTCATTGAGGGTGTGTGTGCAGTGAGGTGATGGGAGGAAGGTGCAAGCTGATGGAATAATTTGGGGGTGGGGGTGGGGGAGAAGACCCAACCCTAACTAAAAAAAGGAAAAAATAAAAATAAAAATAAAATTAAACTAATAATAATAATAGTAATAATAATAATAATACTCTTAATAATAATAACAATAATAATAATAACCATAATAATGATATTAATGACAATAATATTTAAAATAATAATAAATATATTAATTTTTATGATAATATCCCTTCAATATTATTATTATAATTGATTTTTTTTAATTTTATTTTTACTTATTTAATTTTATATTATTTTAATTTTATTATTACTCATTAAATTATATTTATTTTCAGCACTGAGCAAGCCTCACAGTTACCTGCACAAAGCTGTACAGTTCCCAAACCATTCTATTCTTGTGTACTAGATGTTTTGGATCTCAAGACACTCATTTTTTTAATAACACCTCAAAAAAGTCAAACCGAGTCTCATCCCAAACCCCGATGAAAGGTAAAAAGTTAAAAAAATAATAAAATAAAATAATTTAAAAAAGTCAGGGGGTGGCATGGTATGTATCTGTTTAATAATTTGTATTTATCTTGATGT
The DNA here is from genome assembly GCA_963277665.1 of Viscum album. Lineage (NCBI taxonomy): Eukaryota > Viridiplantae > Streptophyta > Magnoliopsida > Santalales > Viscaceae > Viscum > Viscum album. The sequence goes on from OY728125.1 coordinate 227,351,845, forward strand.
GTGATTGATTTGTGGTATGTTTGGTAACCGTTAAAACATAAATTGCATTATTTGAAAATATAAGAAACTAATATGGATTCCATAAAATTTTTATACTTTATATTAGCTACATTATTCTCATGAGGAGTATAATGATTTATTATTTCATGTTTGATCCCTTGGAATTCAAAAAATAATGGACTGTAATATTTTCCTCCCCTTTAAAATTTGAGGCTTATAATCATAAGGGCACATTGGTTTTTAACCACGTATTTGTTGATAAAAAATTGATTAATAGATACTTCTTTATAAGGAAAAAAATATTCCTAAAAAAATATATAATAATCATTAATGAATGTTATTAAGTACTTTTATTTCCTATGGATTATTTAGAATTAAAATTACAAAAAATTGCATTTCTTTTCTATAATTGTAATTGGATTCCTAAATATTTTAGTTTTCAGGAAAATAACACATTCATGATCATTCTAATCCATTCGAGGCAATCGTTACATTTTTTAATTTTCATTAATTTTATTATAATTCATTTGACCAAAATGATTATACCAAAAATCGAAAGTCTCTAAAAAATAAGAAGTAAAAAATTATTTTTAACAAGAATAATCCATTATAACAGTAATACTTTCAAAAAAACCCACCCATGGATAGCCAAAACATATCTACCGAAAATAAATGATCAAGACCATTATTATTAATTTGATCCATGAATCAATTTTTTTGGAACTTGAGAACATACAAGACATCAATTATAGTATTCATGATTTAAAGTCTATATCAAACAAACCATTACTCTATAAATTTATTATTTGAGAGTTACATATATAGTGATATAACCCGTTATTTATGTATTATATGTTATTGATGGGATATATAGTGTTTCATAAATCTAATATATGCCTAGATTTAATCCACCAATAATAATTATCCTCATGTATATTATATTTGATGATCATGTAAAAAATGCAATATTAGGGTGTATTATTCCCATATTTATTCTTAAAAAGATTAAATTCCCATTAAAAGTGTCATGGTTTTACATAAAAGTAGCATTCCCCTTTTATCTTCATAAATTATACTATTTATTTTAATTAAAGGTTTAGGGTTTTTACCCTTTTATGTCCTAGACGGACCGACATCCTATGACATTATGACCTTGGATTTATTATAATTAGGTTTATTTTCCACCATATACTTTTTATATTTCTCTTCAATTTATAGGTAGTGGAGAAAAAAATGAAGGGAAATATTATTCTTCTTTTGTTGTAGAGAATATTTAGCATTATTCCTAGAAGAGATAAGATTATCAACTACAGATATGATAATGATGGAATTATCAACTTGTTTTGTTTTGGATTGTGTATTATATAAAGAATTTTACAAACCTATTCTATGATAGTTCCATTATCTGCCATCTTATATAAAATAAAATTGATACTATAAATTTATTTCTTATAATATACTCCTTGATTTATTTTTTCTCTAAGTCATTGAAAATATCCTTTATAATTAGAAGATATTGATATTTTTCAAAGACACCATCAAACAATGTATTGAGTATGTCACATATTTTCATTCTCCCATGTTACAATATTCAATATACTTGGAATGTATCACATTCAGATGTGGGGGCCTAATAATTGAGAGCATAAACACAATATTAAATGTAACAGGTACCATGTTTAACCAATTTTCTATCATCTAGAATAGTTTACATCAATTTGCTTCAACATCATCATGTTGTTGAGTGTAACCTAGTCCATGATGATGATACTTTAATCTTTTAATTATTAGGTTTATAGGTTTTTAATGGTAGGATAGAATTTCATGGAAGATATTTGTAAAATTCTATTAATAAATGTTTTGATGTTTTTGTCTTTATGAAGAGATTCACATCACACAAAACTAATAGTAAAATTGTGTGCAATATAATCCTCTTTATTGTAAAATGGTGGATCATTAATCTATACTTGAACCTAGTTTTGAGTAACTCTTTAAGTTTTGATAATTCATAATCATTGTGATTTTTTTAAACAAATTCATATATTAATTTTTTCATAAAATATTGTCAAATTTTTCAAAATGTTGAAATTCAATAAAATTTGGGTGCATTATTTTAATTGATCCAATTAGAGAGTTGTTTAATATTTTGATCATAAATTTTTGTATTGTGATCTAATTCATGTGATTATTTTATTTTAGGATTCCTAAAATATTTTTTTACAAATCATTCAACTATATACAGAGGTAGATCAATCATTTGGGATGCCATTTTGATCATCAATAAAGACTGAACATTTTTAAAATGAATCATGGAAAAACTATGAATTTTTTGTCACTAAAAAAAATCTAGAATCATAATTTCCAAGAAGATATAATGAAATAATTTGGATCTAAATTGGTTAAAACAATATGGGTTAATATTTTATATTAAGTGTCCCAACGAAATCAATTAATGAGGAACTATAAATATATCAATGGTTTTTCAACTATTAAATTTTGGATAATTTATTCCATACCATAATTCAAAATGGTATCAAATTTAATATGGAGATATATAATGGTGTTTAAAAAATATTCATTAATTGAAATCCACTGGGATTTCTATGCTTAAAATTTCATAAATTCCTAATAAGCTAGATCTATTGAATTTGATGAGTTTTTCTATCCAAGATGGTATACTTTATTATTGTTTTCCGAAAATTTGTATAAAGGTGTCAAGTATACTTGAAATATTTTGAGTGTATTTTTAATATAGATTCTAATAACTTTATTGATTGTTATATTTCTTGATTTTGATGTATTATTGGTCAAACATGTGTATGAATATGGAGGATATATTTTGTTGAATCTAGCCACCTGTATTTCCAATAAAGTGGTAAATTAACATCCATTTAACGGGATAGATTTTTTGAGAGGGAAGAAAGTAGATTTGGCATGTCCAAACATTGATCTTGTTTTGTATGATAATATTACCCCTTTTTCTAACTATAGATATACCTCATCCAATAATATTTCTTTATTGTTTTCTTTCTCACTTTATTGTAATATCATACGTGTTTAGTTAAAATTTAATGTTTAATGATAATTAATGTTTTCTATTACTAATACAGTAATAATCACCTTATTTAAATAAATTATTATGTTATTTTGATTTTCAATTTGAATCCCATCCATCAATTTCCATTCTTTTCTATCCTAACCGTTCATTATTTAACTTATTTTCTTATGCATGAGTTTAGTTAGTTTAACCTTTTTATTTTCCATTTCTCTTTTATATTTAATTTTCTTCGTTATTCTACATCTATAGTAACATTACCATCTATTTATATGTACATTTTAAAATTCAGTGATTGTGAGACCTTGGATAAAGATGATGGATTGATTGAGATCCATTGAGTTATATGATTATCAAATTAAAATTTTGTGGCTTCGTCAAATCTGTCATGAAGTATTAATTTTTTTGACGATTTTGAGGGTTTTGTGTATTATTATATATATTAAAGAATAATATTTCATTTATTTATAAAAAATTACATATAAAAATGATTTCTTGGACTATATCTCAAATTTAGTCTTGGATAATAGATTGCACATTATAGAAACTCATTCCTTCATATATCATTTCGTGAAAGTTAATTTGAAATGATTTTCTTCCAATACTCGATGAAATAAATTAATTAACCTTCTATCCAATGTTCTCGCTTTGAATTATAATAAATATTTTAATTTATTATAAATAACATTATTCTTATTAATGTCCTATAGCCACCCTCTTATTTCAATGAAAAACAACTTTAGTTGTTTCCCAAATAATAGTACCATTGATGAGGATTTTACCCAAATGAATCTATATAAATTATAATAGAGCACCATATATATGACCATTGATAGGAAATAGTAATATACACTTCAATAGGACTTGTTATTAAGATATTATTTTAAGAATATTTATTGATTAATTAAAACAAAGGCTCTTTGATCCTTATAGAATACATGTAATGGTATATGGATATAGGATTTGGATTTGGAGATATGGGAAATTAGTGGAATTATTTTCCCAACCGCTGGACGCTCCATTTTATTGTTATGTATGTAACAATCTAGATATTATTTCTATTCCCTTATTATCATGTAAATTGATATTATAGAATGGAATTACTTATCTGGATTTAATTATATTTTACATATCCCAGTTGATCAAATAATTGGAAGAAATCACACATTCCCTATGAATAAATGTGTCCATTATATCTTCAAAAAATAGATCAACACTCCAAAACACATTCATCCAGGGAATTGTACTAACCACTGGGAATAACCAATACAATTTAGGTTGTAACCTCCCGAGTCCAGAGCCCCTCCACTGGGGCCCCGTACCCAGTTCACCACATGACCTCAAACGCATTTCTCCAAACACGAGAGGCTACCGACTAACAGTGAGGGCCTTGGTGAGTCAGTGGGGAAACTATGCCATTATTCGGTAAGGTATACAAGATAATGAAACAACAATAAATAGAGGAAGCAGTAAAAAAACATGTATAACAACATAAACCAAACAAAAGAAGCAATGTAGATATATAACTATGATGAAAATGATGCAGCAGGTACAAGTATCTAAGGAAAACAACAAACACAACAACGTGCTGAAATACAACTAACCCAATTGAAAAAGAAAAATAAAGTAATCTCCTCATCATCGCGAGCCACAACTCGGTCCCATGCTCCCCATCTCCTAATGCAGTCCAGATCCTGAAGTAGAAGGGAACTTCCCCTTGTCTATACCTACCGCAACATAGTCTACTTGGGCCCAAAAGCATGGTCCAAACAGGGTGTGAGATAAAATCCCTGTAGGAAATCACCCAAAGATTTGTGTCTAATAGTCAATGAATACAAGGAATGTAATAAAACAAGAAAACAGTAAACAGGAAAAACACAAGTAGCTACAATCCACAGTTCTAACAAAAGAAGTGCACAAGTAAACAACCAGTAATAAAGGGAAACTTTAACCCTCTAGTATCTCTCACAATCTAACCCCTATGGTTCAACCTATAAGTACCATCAACCCTCTAGGTGGCACACATAGTCTCACCCCTCTGGTTTAGTTATGCAAGTAAGCAGACTCTATGGGGAAGCACTCACCATCAATTCCCCCCTGTAGTCTCGTATCGTGCTAAAGGCTCTATGGGGAATCACTCAACTTCAATTCCCCCTGTGGACCACATCATAATTAAAAGACACTCTGGAGAAGCCCTTCCGTCAATTCTATCTTTGGTCTCACATCGTGATTAAAGACACTATGGAGAATCCCTTCTGTCAATTCTCCCTTTGGTCTACTACCCTAGGTGCTCACAGTCTTGAGTATAACTAAACATGCTCATCATGTGTATATCATCCAAGTAAACCTCAAGAACTACTTGGCTATCAACTAAGGCTCAACAGAAAATCAAAAGAGGCAGTTCCACTATCCTATAACAAGGTATGGAAACTAGAAAAACACCCAACAGGAAAAACAGGCATGGAAAAGAAACCTGAGAAATAAATAAATTACACTACTCACAAGTAATAACCTCTACTAAAGCAATCAAACAAATCAGGAAAACAACAAGGGAAAAACAGGAAACATGCAATACCCCGTTCACGGGTATTGGTGTAATTTGCATATAAAATTCCTCAACTTTCAACGGAAAGGCACAAAACACCTACCTCGATCCTAGGAGATCGATATACGTGAAACTCGATGACAGATTTCCATTGGAATAACGTAGATATGAGAAAACGCAAAAAATGATCAACCTATGATAACTTGGAAATGAGGAGGAATCAAGAAACATGACTAAAGAAGAAGGAAGAACTCACCACTACGCTTCCAACACAACTGACCATGCTCGATTCGGAGAACGGACAGCGATGCGGGAGTTCGTCAAAGATTCGGTTGTACGGGTCACTTCAGACGGACGAAAAATGAAGAACAAGATGATTTTAGGGGTTATACGTGACCCTGGTCCATTTTATAAAAAAAAAAGAAAGTACATGGCGTGTACTTTTTGAGTACATGGCGTGTACTTCTAATTTTCTGTACCGCGAAATAACCAGCCTCCACCTCAGCCTTACACACCGTGTGTGTGGCCCGGGAACGACCAACACATGGCTTCGAGCTGGGAAGAGTACACGACATGTACTTAGAAAGTACACGGTGTGTACTTCTGAAATTTCCAGAAAATTCATTTTTATCAAAAACTCCAGAAAAAAGGAAAACATACCTGAAAAGAGATCCGGGTTCTTACAAAATTCCCCCCTTAAAGAAATTCACCCCCGAATTTCCCTAACGGGGTGGAGAAGGAGAAACCCCAAACAGCTCCGGCCACTGCGATAGTACACCGGCCTCCCTCTCCCATGTCTCGTCCTATACTCACCCGTGCTGGCATAACACCCATACCAGAGGAACAGTCCTCCCGCGGAGAACCTTCGTACTATGATCGAAAATCTGGATAGGATGCTCCTCGAATGAGGCGTCTGCTTCAAGCTCGACTTCCTCTGGCTGAAAGACGTGATATGGGTCTAAAAAGTAACGTCAGAGTTAAGAGACGTGGAAGACGTCGTGCATGGTCCGATACCTCTGAGGTCGCTGCAACTGATAGGCGACCAGCCCCACTCTCTCCAAGAACTCAAATGGCCCGACGTACCACGGTGAAGGCTTACCCTGTCTTTGAATCCTCTTGTGTCCCAACCTTGGTGTGACACGTAGGAAGACCTGATCACCAACCTCGAACTCCAGAGGTCATCTCCGTTGATCAGCATAAGACTTCTGTCGAGACAGCGCTGTAGCCATCCTCTTCTGAACCAGCTCTATGTGCTCTGAAGTCTCCTGTACAAGACGAGGTCCCAGCAAAGCTGCCTCTCCTACCACCAGCCAGCATAAGAGTGATCGGAATGGCCTACCGTACAAAGCCTCTTATGGCGCCATCTGAATGGTCACCTGGAAACTGTTGTTGTAGGTGAACTCCACCAGAGGAATATACTTCTCCCAAGAACCTCCAAAGTCAAGGATGCAAGCTCGGAGCATATCCTCAAGCACCTGGATCGTGTGCTCGAACTGGACATCAATCTGGGGATGGTATGCTGTACTAAAAAGTACCTGTGTACCCCAGGCCTTCTGAAGTCCCTGCCAGAACCGAGAGGTAAAGCGCGCATCTCTGTCTGAAACAATAGAGCGTGGAACTCCATGCAGAAGAACGATCTTTCTGATATAATGTCGTCCCAGATCATCGACACTGAAGGTCTCCTTGATCAGTAAGAAGTGAACATCCTTCGTAGGTCTTTCTATGACAACCCAAACAACATCGTTCCCTCCGAGTGATCTTGGTAACTCGGTCACGAAGTCCATCGCAACATCATTCCACTTCCACTCCAGAATGGGTAATTGCTGTAGAAGTCCCGCTGGTCGTTGATGCTCTGCTTTCACCTGCTGACAAGTAGAACATATCATGAAAAACCTAACAACATCCTTCTTCATACCTAGCCACCAGTATTGGCGATGAAGGTCCCGATACATCTTGGTGATTCCATGATGAACTTCCCAAACCGAGGAATGGAAATCCCGCATCATCTCCTCGCGTATGTCTGTTGGCACCCATACGCGTCCTTAGAAACACAAGATCTCATCCTCGCCCACTGTCCATCTAAGAAGAGGGTCCTCTCCTAACACACTCTCCCGTAGGACTAAGCCTTCTGAGTCTGATAGCTGCCTCATCCGTAACCGATCAAGTAACGTGGAGGTAACAGCTATAGAAGATAGAAAATTCTATCCCCGTCTATCGTGCACCTCCAGATGCATCTCAGAGAACAGAGCCATCAACTGCCACTCACTACTAGCCTCCTGAACTTTCTGAATCCGAGTTCTTCTGCTCAACACATCAGCCACGACATTGGCCTTTCCCGACATATAGGCAAGCTCGAAATCAAAAGACAGTAGATACTCAACCCACCTGCGCTACCTCAGATTTAGATCACGCTGAGTGAAGATACATTTGAGACTCTTGTGGTCAGTGAAGACCACAAGGTGCTCTCCTAGAAGATAGTGTCTCTAATAGCGCAATTCATGAACAAAAGATGCCAACTCCAGATCGTGCATTGGGTAGTTCCTCTCATGTGGCCTCAACTACTGAGATCCGTACGCAACGACTCCATCTCCCTGCATAAGCACAGCTCCCAGCCCGATACCCGAAGGATCACAGTAAACAATGTAGCTCTTTCCTGGCTCTGGAAAGATTAGTATCAGTGCTGAATTCAACCTCCCTTTCAGCTCCTGAAAGGCTGACTCACAAGAATCTGACCAAAAGAACTTCTCCCCCTTCTTGGTCAGACCTATCAAAGGTGCTTCTAGACGAGAAAAGTCCCGAATGAAATATCTGTAGTACCCAACCATCCCTAGGAAACTCCGTACCTCAAAGAGGTTCTTCGGATGCTCCTAGGAAACTACATCCCTCACTTTCTCTGGGTCCATAGGTACTCCTGCCTCTGAAATGTCGTGTCCTAATAAGTGAATCTGATCCATCCAGAAGTTTCACTTGGAGAGTTTAGAATAAAGCCGATGCTCTCTCGGTGTACTCAGAACGATCTCAAGATATATGGCATGGTCGTGTTGAGTGTGAGAGTACACCAAGATATCATCCACGAAGACCACAACAAATGAGTCCAAGTAAGGATAGAACAATCGGTTCATCAGTGCCATGAAAACTGTAGGTGAGTTCATGAGTCCGAACGACATGACTGTATACTCGTATAGACCGTACCTACTCCTGAAGGATGTCAGAGGTATATCTGATGGTCTAACGTGCAACTGATGATAACCAGACCTCAAGTCGATCTTCGAGAACACCCAGGTTCCTTGAAGATGATCGAAAAGGACATCAATCCACAGCAAGGGATATCGGTTCCCGACTCTCAACTAGTTCAGATTCCGATAATACACACAAAGCCAAACGGTACCGTCTGCCTTCTTTGCAAACAGAATAGGCGAACCCCAAGGAGAAGTACTGGGTCAGATGAAACCCTTATCCTATAGCTCCTCCAACTACTTATTGATCTCCTGCTACTCAGGTGTGGCCATCCTACAGGGAGGAATGGACACTGGTGCCACTCCTGGCACAAGATCAATAGAAAAGTCTACCACACGCTCCGGAGGAAAACTTGAAAAGTCCTTTGGAAAGACATCCTTGAAGTGATCCACCACCGAAGGAATGTCAAACTGTGGAGTCCCCTGATCATCAAGATAAATACTATAAATCTAGGCTGTCACCCCTTCTAGACCAAGATGCTCGAGTCCTGCCCGACTTGCCCGAATGTCCCATTCGCCTCTATGAAGAAAAGATTCACCCCAAGGTGAAATGAAACTGACTCTGCGGAAATAACAGTCAATGAATTCCTAAAAAGGAATCAACCAATCCATGCCAATGATGACATCATAGCATGTCATCTCTGGAACATAGAGATCCCATAAGAAGCGATACCCTACAACCTCGAGAGGGCACTCTCTACACTGGCGTACACTAGATGTCCTCATTCCCAAAGGTGTGTCTAATGTCAATGAGTCGGTAGAAGAAAAGACACAGAGTCCGAGGCTCTCCAGAACAACAATGGAGATAAATCTATGCGTAGCACCAGTATAGAAAAGGGCTGAAGATAAAACTGATACTACTAGAATCATACATCGAATAGTAGAAGGGCCGAGATCCTACTCCTGATAAGTCTGCTCCATGACGAAAGACTGGCCCATTCCACGGCCCTGCTGGTGCTGAGGAACTGGTGGCTGACCGCCATGGCCTCGACCTCCATTGTGGCCTGAATGGATGGAAGAACTCCAGTTCCTCGACTGGTGAGAAACTGGTGGGGCTGTTCCTGAACAGGGAGTCATGGAATAACCCCTGTCACTAGCTGCTAGTGAGAAAACCTGGAGAAACACTGAAGGTGACCCATCTTGCCGCAAGATCGGTAATCCATGGGGTCTCTCTGGCACTGCGGCCTTGTGTTCCCTACCTGGCCACACTGATAGCATGTCACCTGGTTGCCTGATAATGCTTCTCGCTTACTCGAATCACCTCGCGTAGCCTCCCTATGGTGATTCTTGCTGTCATCGAGAGGATGGATAACTCTGGAAGCAGAACTTCCCAGGCTTGCAGCTCAAGATTCTCTCAGATTGCACTCTGCAATCAATTCCTGGTTGTGGATGGATGTAATGGGTGTCAGCTGGAAGATGATCACCTACGAGCAGATCCCCCGCCCGAGTCCATCCTCAAACTTCCTCGCTAAGAATACCCCACTCCCATCCCGAAGGGGTGTAAAATGCTGCAGCTCAGTGAAACGAGAGGAATACTCCATGACAGATAGAGTACCCTACTCTAAGCTCATGAACTGCTGGGCTCGATCGACCCTCAGGGTCTCCAGGTAGAAGTAGTCGTAGAACACGCACTGGAACTCCTCCCAAGCCATAGTATGTTGCTGACCCGCCTGTGAGATCACATCCCACCACCTCTTGGCGGATTCTCGAATCATGTAGGTGGCGAGCTTGACCCACCTCTCTGGAGGTGTCTCCAGATGCTCGAAGATAGTCAGCATGGCTTCCAGCCATGATTCTGCAGCCTGAGGTCCTCCCTCCCCCAAGAACGTGGGAGGATGCTACTGATGAAAGACCCAAGTCAAGTCTTCAATAGACGAGTCAGGAGGCGGTGCTCCCTGGAAGGCCTACATCATCCTCATGAAACCTTCCCTGAACTACGCATCAACGCCTGCAACTGGTACGACAACCGGTGCAAAGGATGGCTCGGCTGGGGGATCGATAGAAAGTCCTTGATCAGCCCTGTCTGGCATCTGATCACTGCCTGACGACAAGCGTATGACCGGAGGACGTCTCAGAGGCATAGATCTGAAAGATCAAGAGCACACCTTAGATTAGGAAAACAAGGACAGATAACACAAGAGTACAAAATGGGAACAGAAAAAAAGAAACACACAAGATTGAAAAACACGACTACACGACGTGTATAAAACTACACGGCGTGTCTTCTTAAACCACTGACATGGGCATGTACTCCTGCCCTACAAGTCATGTACACTACAAACTACACGGCGTGTTGACCCCCACACATGGCGTGTAATTGAAAACTATTCCCCTGCCGGAGTCTCCTTACACGGCTAACCCACACGGTCTGACGGAACTCGAGACTACACGACGTGTTCGAAACAACACGACGTGCACTGGACAAGGCTTCATCCATCCGTGTTGTTGAGTACACGGTCGTCTACATGGCTGGACCATACACGGTGTGCTCTAAACAAGCACAACGTGCATAGGCGAAGGTGACACCATCCCGCGTTGTCCGTGACATGGCCGGGTACCTGGTCAAGACTACACGGCGTGTTCCGAACAAACACGGCGTGTGGAAAGGAAGGTAACGCCAGCCCGTGTTGTTCGTGACACGGCCGGGTACCTGGACAAGACTACACGGTGTATTCCTTATGGACACGGCGTGTTCTACCCGAGCATCCCCAGCCCGTGTTGTTAGTGACACTGCCGGGTACACGGCTCCTAACCCACACAGCATGTACCAATGGTACACGGTGTGTTCCCAAAGTTACTCCCACGACACCGTGTTCTGCTCACACGGTCAGTGACACGACCTTAAAACTACATGACATGTATCTAAAAAGTACACGCCGTGTATTTTGGGTTTTTCTAGGCAGTATCTCAGAAACTACGCAGAATTCCAGAAACACTAAAAACAAGGGAAAAGATTCTAATTTGCAATCCGGGATGGCCCATAACACCTCAAGAACCACAATTTGGCATTCATTTTAAGCAAGGAACAAAACAACAGTTTTCTAACACAACAACAGAGAGTATATCAAGCATTTATCATATCAGCATGAAAAATCTACACAGAGCCTATCACAACAGCATGGAATCGCTAATGCACCCTAGATGGCATGGCAAGAATGCATGACATGTGATTTCTACAAGTGCCTATATGATTCATGAGATGGAATACCCTCATCTCATCAGGTTGCAACAGAAACAGAAACGAAATATCAAAACAATAATAGCACAAGCCATGTGAATAACTCTAGGTGAAATCATACAAACCTTAAAATCTCAAAACCAGAAAACTAAAATTAATGAGGTAGTATGGATTTTACCTGTACACGGGTTAGCTACTCCCTGGCACAGCTTAATAACAAGTACCAAATCCGTCCTATCCATGGATAAAGTCTCCAAATAGTAAAGAAAGAGAAAATAACCCCTCTGAAACCACTTTATAACGTCCCAAGTCCGGAGCCCCTCCACTGGTGCCCCGTACCCGGTTCTCCATATGACCTCAAGCGTGTTTCCCCAAATGCCAGAGGCTGCCGACTAGCAGCGAGGGCCTTGGTGAGTTGGTGGGGGAAACTATTCCCTCATTCGGTAAGGTATACAAGATAAGGAAACACCAATAAACAGTGGAAGTAGTAAACAACATGTATAAAAACAGAAACCAAATAGCGGAAGCAATGTAGATATATAACTATGATGACATTGATGCAGCAGGTACAAGTATCTAAGGAAAACATCAAACACAACAACGTGCTGAAATACAACTGAACCAAGTGTAAAAGAAAAATAAAGTAATCTCCTCAGCATCGTGAGCCACGACTCGGTCCCATGCTCCCCAGCTCCTAATGCAGTCAAGATCGTGAAGTAGAAGGGCACTTTCCCTTGTCTATACCTGCATCAACATAGTCTTCTTGGGCCCAAAATCATGGCCCAAATAGGGTGTGAGATAAAATCCCAGTAGGAAATCACCCAAAGATTTGGGTCTAACAGTCAATGAATACAAGGAAAGTAATAAAACAAGAAAATAATAAAGAGAAAAAGCACAAGCAGCTACAATCCACAGTTCTAACAAAAGAAGTGCACAAATAAACAACCAATAACAAAGGGAAAAGGTAACCCTCTGGGTAGCTCTCACAACCTAACCCCTATGGTTCAACCTATAAGTACTTGTAACCCTCTAGGTGGCACGCACAATCTCACCCCTCTAGTTCAGTTACATAAGTAAGAAGACTCTCTGGGGAAGCACTCACCATCAATTCCCCCTATAGTCTCGTATCGTGCTAAAGGCTCTCTGGGGAAGCACTCAACATCAATTCCCCCTGTGGCCCACATCGTAATTAAAAGACACTCTGGAGAAGCACTTCTGTCAATTCTCCCTTTGGTCTTACATCGTGATTAAAGACACTCTAGAGAAGCCCTTCCGTTAATTCTCTCTTTGGTCTACTACTATAGGTTCTCACAGTCCTGAGTATAACTAAACATGCTCAGCGTGTGTATATCATCCATGTAAACCTCAAGAACTACTTGGATATCAACTAAGGCTCAACAAAAAATCAAAATAGGCAGTTCCACTATCCTACAACAATGTATGGCAACTGAAAAAACGCCCAATAGGCAAAAAAAGCATGGAAAAGCAACCTAATAACAAAATAAATTACACTAATCACAAGCAATAACCTATACTAAAGAAATCAAGCAAATCAAGCAAACAACACGGGAAAAACAGGAAACACGCAATACCCCATTCACGGTATTTGGTGGAATTTGCACATAATATTAATAAACTTTCAACAGAAAGGCACAAACCACCTACCTTGATCCTAGGAGATCAATATACGCGAACCTCGACGATAGATTACCCTTGGAACGATGTAGATCTGAGAAAACGCACAAAACGCTCAACCTATGATAACTTGGAAACGAGGAGTAATCAAGCAACAAGACTAAAACAGAAGGAAGAACTCACCGCTGCGCTTCCAACGAAACTGACCGTGCTCGAATTACAGAATGGACAACGAGGTGGGAGTTCATCGAAGATTCGGTCGTACGGGTTTCTTCGGACGGACGAAAACTGAAGAAGAAGATGATTTTGGGGGTTAGACGTGACCCCGGTCTGTTTCATAAAAAAAGTACATGACGTGTACTTTTTGAGTACACGATGTGTACTTCTAATTTTCTGTACCCCGAAATAACCGGCCTCCACCTCAGCCTTACACACCGTGTGTGTGGCTCGAGCACGGCCAAAACACGGCTTTGATTTGTGAAGAGTACACGACATGTACTGAGAAAGTACACGGTGTGTACTTCTGAAATTTCTAGAAAATTCATTTTTCTCAAAAACTCCAGAAAAAAGGAAAACTTACCTAAAAAAAGATCCGAGTTCTTATATAGGTCAAAGGTGGAATGATCAATAAATAAATTATATCTCTTAAAGCTTCATTATATAGTTCTCTCCGATGTGGAATTCATAGTGAAAAGTGTGCCATCAAAGTGCTATATTGTGAAATCATGTGTATAGATGATGTGGTGAACTATCCCCTATAGGATTTCCCCTATTAACAAAGGAGTACCCACTCCATCCCACATTTCAATATGGGGTTCCAAATTTTCTTCCCCTTTAAAATCTAAAAATATAAACATTTTTAAATATTTTAATAATAAAAAATTATCAACCCTTTTAAAATATATAAAATCCCTTTTTTAATATTATAAATCGTACTCTCTATAAAAGAACATTCATAAATAATGGTGTCCCTCAATTTAAACACTTATAAATCAAATATAAAATAAATCTATATATGGAAACAAATTGAAACAACATATAATATATTTTTTTTCTAGATTTATCATTTAAAAGTATCTTCAAATTTTCCAGTTCTTCATTTACTTATAGGAATTATTATGGCCATGTTTTCTTGTTTTTTAATAAATGTTTGATAACTGGTGTCCAAATAATTTTTAAGCATCCCCACTCCTACATTTATATCAATGAACAATTTTTTTTCTTTATTTCAACTCAACTTTTACATCCTTCATTGAATAATAATTTTAAAGCTTCCCACTGTTCCTCATGGGATCCAAACTCCAATCAAAAGGGTTGAAATATTCCTTTAGGGTTTCTTTTACATATATTATGAAATTTTATACATTTAATATAGTCATGTAAAGTTATCACATGTTATGTTAAGATCCTATCATTTTTAAATTTATGATAAGGTCATTAAAAAAATACTTAAGGAATATTTTTATTCTAGTAGTCTTAAATGAATTTTTGTTAATTCATAAGCGATTTTTTTTTCAAAATAAAAGAAATATTAATTTATAATATCTTTTTATATAAATTACCTCACATATATATTATTGAGAAAAACATGTCTCAATTTTCCATTATAATTATTTTTATGTTCCCTATCTAGAATTTATTGACTTTTATAGTGTATAGAAACAAGAGAAATTGGAATAAGACACAATGTTAAATATGATAAATGATATTTAATGAATTAAACAAACTTTATTATAGCTATTAAAGAAACACACTTTGAATATATAGTGGTGGATTCTATAAAAACCTTTCTCTTTTAACCCCAAGATATTTCTTTATCACTATGTGTGAACACCCAAACACTAATTTAAGTGTGATACTCAATATTAGTAATCTATATTTCATAAAAATCCAAGAAATTACTACTAAGTTTCCACTATAACATATACAATTATACAATTTTATATTTAAATAATATATTACTCTTTTAAATCTATCCCATTTTGTATAAATTTTATTTATTGTTTAATTTACCATTTTTGAAACATCATATGTTATATTAAGTACTGTAATAGTAATTTCATATATGAGAGACCAAATAACCCTTATATATTCTATTTATGTAACTGCCGTAACATGATTTTTTATCATACTACTCCTAGATACATAAAAGGTATAAAATAGTGAACAAACAAGTTATTCAAACCCATTTATAACAATGTGAGTATAATGTGGTTGAGTAAGATAAATATAATTCTTTTTCCTAATAGTTTTGATTCTCAAAGAAAATTTTTCTTCATCAATGACTTTCACTACATAGGTTCTAAATAATATAGACTTATCCTCATTTACATGATTCATATATGTTGCCAATATTTTTATTTCATAAATATAAAAAATAAACAAAAATACAATGTTTATTATGGAACTTATGATAAGAGCCTATTGTGGATATAAAATATTTTTGAGAAATCTAGGAATGTAGCACAATAGCTGAAAATGGTCATTTTCTATTTGATTTGGAAACCTTAAAAAAATTCTCTCTACATATTCTTAATTTTTTTAATATTTATAAATAAAGGGAATGTGGTAGTATTTATCTATGATGTGAATAATAAGAATTAAAAAATGAAATATATTGAAATAAAAATTTAAATAAAAATTAGAGATAAAGGTGTCATTCCCTTAATTCTTCCATGGAATCCTTCATTATCAATTTATATAGTTTAAATTACATTTTTATCACATTTATATGATTCCAACACTACTAAACCTATATAAATTGTGATATCTAGTATAATTGAGGATCCTCCTTGAAACCCAAAACCTCACTAACTCTATGACATTATCTACTGATCATAACATTTTTATTGACTTACTAACACTCTCTATATGATCCTAATATCTACCGTTCATGCACCAATCCACCCAATTACATCATATATGGGATGAATCGAGATAAGAAACATAAATTTTATTATATATGGAATAATACAAGACTATGAGAGTGATGTGAATATGTGTTAAAACTTCACACCAAACCATAACACACCACCAAATCTACTAAAGGAAAAAATAAAATAGAATTAAAAATTAAGAACTAGTATTTTATACACCTTGATACTTATCTATGGATGACATCTATTGGTTAGTTTCTTTTAACGATTACCATTGAAGTTGCACCATTATGGAATAATCATGAACATTTGATGTGAAAATGGGAAGTCAAGAGAGATAAATTATTAAAATGTATTGACAGAAATAATTTTTTTGACATATTATATAACATTTCATTCCCAAACTATGATGCCTAAGTCTTAAAATCGTTAAAAAGGGGATGGGGGTTGATTTAAATTGGTAACAAGTGTGATTTGATTTTTATTTCTCCCTTTATGGATGCCTTTGATGTGTTTTGGCTAAACATTAGATTTATCCAAATTATTATGATTCTAGTCTCTATTGATCTATAATTTTCCCTAATTTCTAGTGTCTCCTGAAAATAAAGGATAAAGACAATATTAAGCATTCAAATAGTTTTTACCCAATTTAGATAAATATTTTTATTCATTTTGTATGATTCATTGTTCTTGGAGGCTTTGTGTATGATAGATGGGTTTAATAGATAAGATTCTATAGATATTTTTTTGAGGGAAGGCGGATCTTGATATTACCATTGCTTCCCAACATATCTTACCTAAGAGTTCAACATTGAAATACATGGAGAATAGAAAATTAATAAGAGGTACGTGGTAAATCTTATAAAAATGGGAGATCTATTGAAGTAGGATGATGATGAATATATTTAGGGCTCTAAAGTCCCTTCATGTTACCAGGATTAGTTAACTAAAAAATTAATTATAGTAAACATACGACCTTGTTTTGGTAGTGGAAGTTGAAGACATTATAAAACTTGATGGTTTTCAAAAATATTATTTTCTACTGATAGAATTAGTTAAATGATATTCATCAACAAGATGTATATATTTTCTTGAACAATATTTTTTATGTAGATGTAGAATAGTAAATCAACTGAATCGGTTGGTTTGTTGCTGGATGTTGAAGAATGATGAATCTAATGGATGTATAATAATATTATCCAATGTTGATGCAACATATTCAATTGGTTTTGAACCTATATATAAGGGATGTGGGACCAAATATTTTATTATATTATACTTAAATATTGAGTGTAATCCCTGGATCATTAGCTAATGTTATTGTAATCAACATATTTCTACTAATATAATGAAACATAAATGTTCTCAGATAATTTTTAGATTAAAGTAAGAACCACTTAAATCTATGTGAATCCATTATCATTATATATTTTTTCCTTGATTGAATATTTGTTTGTGAGTTTTTAATAAGAGTTTATGGTAGGTGGAACTTAGTGGTGGTGATTGGGATGCAGTAGAATTCCTAATTATGGTTCTCTAAGACAATACAAGTTTCAGTGGTTGAATTATGCAGTGTAAGACTATTGGTGTATATGACCATTAAGTGAAATTATGGTTATATAATTTAATGAATATATATTTAGATATTTTCCAATAATTGGTATAAATTCTTAGTTGGTCAAACTTAGACGTCAATAAAAAATAAAATTATCATTGATTTTTCTATGATTAAAAATGAAGCTAATTTAGTTATTTTTTTACAAAAACGATACTAATTTGTGAAATTTTATTACCCATTTTTAAAAAAAGGGTTAATTTTAAATCAATCCACATTTAAAAAAAACTTAGCAAATTTATCATAATTTTTATAAAAATGTGTTGAATTTAATTATTTTTTTAGAGACATTGTGAAATGTGGATAATTTTATATTTAACCATGATTTTATATTTTTTATAAAAATTTTGTTATTTTAGTCATGTTTAAAAAAAGGCTATTTTAATGATGTTTTTACATGTATTTTAAAATTTGGTTGTCTCTACTCCTCTATTAAAGCTGAAATGATCAATGTCATTAATGAAAATTTTATCACTATGAAACCATAAGAGTCTGACTTATGGTCAAAAGTGTCTTCACCACCATTGTGAATGATATAAAAGGTAACACTATATATATCTTATTGAGTATGATTAAGATATGCATGGGATTGTAGGACATCCTCACCAGTAATAACTTTATTATCACTCACATTTATCAAGTAGTGAACTCCTAGGAAGATGGTCTCTCTAAAAAAGGGGTGTCTACTAATTCCCTTGTTTAGTTTGATGAGTTCCTCAAAGATTTACATCATAAACTTTAAAAAAAATACTATTTTAAAACTCCATCCTTTAGTCTCATGTAACACTTTCTCTCAATTTCTTAATAAAAAGCGTATTGGATACTTTGGTGTGGCCTGAAATTCTTCAAAAAGAAAATATATTAATTTATATATCTATAAATTTATACATAAAAACACATATATATATTCATATATATATATATATATATTTTCAAATATATTTATATATTTAAATATATTAATTGACACATATAAATTTGTTTACATGGATTCCAACCATCTCGCATCAGAAAACCAATGTAGGTAAGATCATTCTTTTAATTTATAGTTAAACATGTAAATTAATATTTTAATATATAAATAAATATATAAACATATAAATAAATAAATAAATAAATAAATAAATTATTTTTATTATAACACAAAAAATATATTTATATACATTTAAATATTAATTTATATATTGATATATAAATTTTAAACTATGTTTATATTAATATATATATCAATTATTAATATTAAACATATAACTTTATTATATAGTAATAGAAATAAATATTAATCATATAAAATTGATATACAAATACATACATACATATAAAAATAGAAACCCGAAAGTTAAAACAAAATTATAATAAACTACAGACAAATAAATAAATGATTCTTGATTTATATATAAATACATTTATATAAAGTGAAATATATTTATGTTAATTTACATATTAATATAGTTATATATATATATAAATATATATAGTAATGTATTTATTTATTTATAACATAAATTTTAATATCTAATTATAAATCATAACACACTTATATATGTATGTGTTACATGTAAAAACATATATTTTAATTTATATATAAATATATTATAACATATATTACCACATATATGTGTAAAATATTATAAAAAATATATTTATTTATATATCAATATATAGCATATATATTAATTCAAATATAAATATATAACATATAATAATATTTAAATTATATGCATATATAAAATTTATAAGTACAAATAGACAAATATATTAACACACACACAAATATATATATTTATATATATATATATTATTTTTTATTTATATTCAAATATATTAACATATGTATAAATACAATGAATCTTTTTTTATAGTTGATATTTTTACTTGATTAATCCAGTCACTCGATGTTGGAAACATATGTTCGATGTTCAAATCCTATGAGGTGTGAATATACTAGGCAGTTAAGGGATTTCTTCTAGTTAGGTGAGCTTTGATGAGTGTCTAAGGCTGTTGGCTAGTGTTGGGGGGTGACAAGGCTATGTGACAGGTGAGGTGACGTTTGGTTAGGGGTTAATATTAGTGATTTATTTTGGAAGGGTTTGGTTTGTGGGTTTGAGTGCATTAGAAAAGTAAAATATTATATCAATTTTTTTATAAAAATAAATAAACTGGTAAAAATATAATAAATAATTAAATAGGAATTAATTATCTATATTTATATAAATCCTAGATAATAAATGAGTAATTTACCTCTATTTATAAAATATGTTAGTAAACAATGTGTAGTTAAATTGTGGATGTTTATTAACTCATTTATGTTAGTAATGTTAAAAATTATGGTAAATTTTCGATTTTAAAAAACACAGGTATTTATAGAAATTTATAAATGTTTCTTATTAGATACATTTATAAACATGTCTTAATAGACACATCACTTTTCCCTTTGTTTTTAGAAGACATAGGTAATAACATTAACTATGTTTTCAAATGTCACTAATCTAAAAATAAAACATGGTTAAATTTAAAATTTCTTGTAGGCAACATTCACACTTGCCTCAATGTTATATTGATTTCAATTGAGACTACTATCATTGAGAAATAAAATGTTTGATGAAGGAGAAAATTTAATTGATAAGTTCCATGGAAGAAACTTCTACTTCTTGAGGATATAGATAGAGGACTATCTCAACCAGATGGATTTTGATGTTCCATTAAGTGATCCAAGCCATATTATAGGGAGAATGGTGAATGAATAATGTTTTTCATAAAATAATTAAGATTAGTAAGGTTGTCATTGGAAAGAAATGTGGCCTTTAATTTTAGGAGGATATGTCTATAAATGAGGTGATAATGGCCATGGTGAATATTTATTAATTGAATAATGAAATACAAATTGTGTTACTAATATGATACTTGTTAAGTATGAGGTTATTAGAAGTAAGTTTTTTCAATAGATGATGTGAATGACTTTAATATGATCCAAATCCATCTTAAATATGTGAGAATATCTTTTATAGATATTGTTTTGGAAATTATTTTACTTTTATTTTCACTAGAATCCTATTATGTTATTGTCTATGTGGTATGTAATTCATATGGAAATAAAGATATGGTTTATAAAGAGGTTTAGAATCTCATCATCATTGAGGAACTCCAGATAATATTGGACCCAGCTCATTCTGGGTAATTCCCACAATGTTACTAGAAGGGGGAAGTCACCCTAGTGATAGAATTATCAATGAGTAGAAGATAATCCATGTACAAGAGTCATGTAATATAGAACTATCCATGAATTACCAGATATCATTGTGTGAAGTGTTTATATATCTAAAAGAATTAAAAAAATTCAAGGAGGTCACTGGAAATATCGTTACCATAAGTTCAAATTCCATTATGGTTTAAGAAATAAACAAATCCAAAATAAATAATATATATTTGGGGTAAATTTAATTTCCAATGATCACAATATGTCAATAATTTAAGGGAAGTTTAATGACTAAACAAATGAATCATGGAAATGAATTTCAATACATTCCTTGGTCAAAATGATCAAAAACCATCCAGAAGAAAAATAAGGATGGTATAAATAAAACATATCCCTAGTTTAATATTTTTAAAATAAGGGTTTGTTGTTGTCGATGAATAGAAAAATTATAAAATGATTATCAAAAAAATTCTTGAGGAAAATATACTTTTTAATTTAAAAATCACATTTTAAAATGAAAATTTTAAATACAATTTAAATAAAACATTGAAAATAATCTTTGAAACTTATAAAGGGTGATTTAAAACAAATAGTGGTCATGATAATGTAAAATTTCATACATTTCATACATGTTAAAAAAATATTCATTTAACTTTTTTTCACCAAAAATACAAATGGGATTATTTGGAAAGTGATGTAAATATTCCTTTAAACAAATTAAAAAGTAAAAAATAGGTAAAAAAATCTTTAATAAATCATTTTGAACAATGTAAAAAACATTTTTGATTTTTTTTAGAAAACATGGGTTTAGAAGAATAATTATTTTTAATTGAAGAGAGAAATGAAGTTATATTTTATTAAAAAATATTATCACTCATTTTAAGTACCAAAGAGTTTAAAAATGGTACTATAACTTAAAAAATTAATGAATAAATAGTGTAGAATATAACAAAATGGGTTTATTAGAAAATGATTAAATAATTTCCTTCATTGGAAATTCAATTATATAAAATCATGATTACAATGAGATTGTGAAATAAACCCCTAAAAATATTATAACATTGAAGTGAAAATTAAACAATAAATAAATTATGTGTATAAAATATAAATCCACATAAAATAAGTTGATATAGAATATAATTTAGTTATAAGTTATTTCATGCATAATCATATAATATTAAAGACAATGAAAAAGTGATATGAACTATTGAAAAGAAATTGTGTTATAAAATATATTACCACTTGTACATTTTCAAGTAAAATACCTTTGGATGAAATAATTCAAACTGAAAGTTAAAAAATAAATAATAATAAATTATTCATGATATTTCATGTCAAAGGGATAGTATATACACAATATAAAATAAATTTTGTGCATACCTTTACAATACGTCACAATGAAAGGAAATTTAGATGAAGTCTCTTACCTCACACGTCCTTTTGATTAAATGTGCTTTAACATCCTATATAGTGGTTTTTAAACATGTTATTAACTTATCCAAAATAATATTAATATTTTTAATATCATATATGATCCTTTTATAACTTCTTATCGCCCATTCGTTAGTAATATTTCAGTATTTTCATTGTTTTGGGTGTTAATTGTATTGTTTTATCATTCTTGATTTGTCGTGGATGTTCTGGTTCTAGTGTATATTATATATTTACATCATATCCAAAATAATAATAATGATATAATATTCATATTTATATATCAATTAAAATATTAATATCAATTTTGAAATATGGTTTTGATAAATGAAGTAAGTTACGATCATGAAGACGGTAGACTATATGTACTCATGAGTAACATTTCTATTTTGCAATGATTAATATGGAAATAAGTTAAGAAATATTTTGTATTTATAGAATGATAATAATATCCTAAATAATTGTTTTTTCATCTAATACACATGCACACACACACACACACACACATATATATATTATCCATGTGGTGTGGTAATGAAAAGAGGCTCACATCGCTTTATGATGGTGGTAGTCCACACACACACAAACAATGTTATCATCATTCAGTGAGTAAAAAAGAAACAAAAATGATATATTATATTTTTATAAAAATAACTATTTCATTAATATCATTATTATTTCATTTATATCACATATATTCCTTAACTTTATTCTTATTTCCTTCTATGTAAAGCATTAGTGAAAAACTAATCACATTGCTTTGTGAGGCGGTAGTCCACCATATACATAAGCGACATCATCATATTCCCAATAGAATAGAAATTTTAATGGTATATATTATATAATGAATCAAAAGGTATAATAATTTTATTAATATCCTATATATATGTTATATACATCATCATACCCAACCGCGATATGTGATGACAGAAAACATGTCACATCGGTTTGTGAGGTGATAGTTTCTCATACACAAGAGTGACGTTATCATTTCCTATTTGAGGGAAGAGAAGATGGATATCGTTTAATATAATAACATAAATATATCTTAGTATACATTATATACTGGTTTTGTTATACAATAATAAATTAATAATACCTGAAGGAGTTGGAAGAAGAAATAAAACAAACACTCATAGTTATGAATTTTACCTCTTCTCAGACCACCTCTTTAGGATTATACATAAGGTTTCCTTAGAATATCCTTATAAATAAAAAAGGATTATATTATGAGGGGATGGAAGTTTTGAATCTTTTTGGGTTTTTATTTCTTGAAAAAAAATGGTTTAATATTTTGAATAATAGAGAAGAGGGGGTGGCCTTTTATAAGTAAGATGAGGTGTACACTTGTCATTTTTGAAAATAAAAATATGTACCCATGTTTTTCACATTATAAAAGATTCAAAATTGATAATTATAGATACTTATACATTATAAAGTATATATATTATAATAAAATATATTTTAGACAAGTTTTTAGGTCCTTTTATTCCTTATCTTTTTAGTTTAATCCCCGATAAATCCATTTTTACCTTAACCAAGACAATTAACTTTTATAGTTTCACTATTCATTATTTGTTAAAAAATTAAATTTTAATTATTATATAATATAAATTATTTTTATTCATTATATTTTCTCCATTTCACTAAATTCATTTCACATAAGTGGTGGAATACAATATAAAATTATACCCATATATGTGATGAAACAGAAGGTTTCCAAATAGAAAATTATAATAAGTATAGAAGGTTTTAATATCAAAATTAAATATGATATTTATTATAATGAACTAAATTATTTAAATTGTAAATAATTTACCAAATTATACTTTAAAACCAATTAAAAATATTATTTACCCTTTCAAATTTTTTAAATGAAAATTCAGTTTTCAATAAAAATCAACATTTTTAACTATTCATCAAAAAATGAATCCTTTCAAGAAAAATACCAAAAATTAACTCTAAGATAATTTTTATATTACACTTTAAAAATGACGTTAATTTTACCCAATAAGTTTGATAAAAGTGATAAAAAGTAATTTTAAATTATGTGAAAAAATGTGACTAAACCGTTAGTTAGAAAAATATAGTTTTTTTCAGAAAACGTATCTTTTTATTTTAGTTGATTATTAGTTTATTTATAATAAATAGACTCATTGAACTATTGTAGTATTTATAATAAATATATAACTATGATTTTTTTAGATTTCAAACCATATAATTTTCATAAATTATTTAGTACTATTCATTTCCTCTAATTTAATGGCTAGGTTACTATGATATACTATGTTACAGTTCTTTTAGACTCAGGGTTGCATGTTCTGAAAGATATATAAGTGATTAAATTTAATGAAATATATATCATTGGTTTTAAAGATTTATGTTTCATGTCTCCAATGTTATGTAATACAATTTTATTCTCTTAGAATTTTGGTTTATTATAAAAATTGATTCTGTCAAGATTTTTCAAGTGACACAGTCCCCCATCGTGTGTCATTATATTTGTCCATCCTATTAATTGGTATCAATGGAGTGATTTTTAAAAATTATAATAATATCTAGAAATTTTAAGTCAAAGGTTTATTCAAATAAATATGTCCATGGAAGAACTCAAGGAAGGAAAATCTATTATATGAGCCACACACTTCAATATTGAAAATTGTAGATTTTTGAAATATAGAATGATTATATATTTAAATAATACTGGTTTTAAAGTCTATATGAAGATTTTTAAACCATATTAAATTATTACCGAACCGAATAAGTGTGATATATCAAAGGGAATTGAATATGATGTCAATTCAAGATCTATGAATTCTATTATTTATGGAATTAGTACAGATGAATTAAATCATGTATCAGAATTTTCTACTACTTATGAGATGTAGGAAACTATTGAATATTATTGTAAAGGAATTTGAAATGTTATGTAATTAAGGTATGACACTCTTAATTTTTAAATTTGAGACCTTTAAAATGTATGATGGTGAAAGTATGACTCAAATTAATAGAAGCTTGACTGAAATAGTTTATGGTATTGCTGTATTGGGAGATATAATTATGTATCCATATCAAGCCTTAAAAGTTCTATGATTATTACTCTCTAAATGGATCATAAAATCTTGATACAATTAGACAATATAATCCTATCAAATAATTAATAATAAAGGTGTTTATTGGAACTCTAATGATGTATAAAGAAGAAATTAAATCTCAAGAAGAAGAATATAGAATGATAATAAGGGAAAGTATTTCCTTTAAAGTTATTTCTCAAAAATATTAAAATAAATCATAAGAAAGAGTTATATCCTCAAATGATTCATAACTCTATAATTTTTTAATGGAACTAGTTAATCGGACCAAAAAGATTTAGTAATTTTTTTAAAAATAAGAATGGATTCAGAAAGGATTTCAACAATGTCAAGATATATAGTTGAGGTCTTAAAGAAGAAAGATTCTATGAGTGTGACAAAATGGGGAATATCATTTCAGATTACCCACCATTAAAATATTATAAAATAAATATATAAAACAAATAAATTATCAGATGAACACATATTATGAGCATAAAGGTATGAAATCTATTAAGGCTACTTGGAGTGTTTCTGAAAACTCTAGAATATTTTCAAAATCTGATTCAAAAAAGGATCCAGACAATCTGATAACAAATATATGATTTATTGATAAAGAGTAACAAGAGTTAAAATGTTATTATCCATTTTCCTTTAACTACCAAATTTATTCTAATAGTTAACTAGCTACCTAATGATCAATAATTGAGAAAAAATATAAATCATTAGTAAAAAATGATAAATAAC
Source organism: Viscum album (assembly GCA_963277665.1). Taxonomy (NCBI): domain Eukaryota; kingdom Viridiplantae; phylum Streptophyta; class Magnoliopsida; order Santalales; family Viscaceae; genus Viscum; species Viscum album. The sequence continues at coordinate 227,378,430 of OY728125.1, forward strand.
TATAAAATATTTATAATTCTCTATTAAGTAAAAAACATGTCATGGTAAAATATCACTTATAATTAAAATAAAAATTTAGAAAATATGTTTCAACATACACTACACATGAAAGTAAAATGAAAGAGTTATAGACAAAATTAGAGTCCTTCAAAAGTAATACTTCTATATTAACTAAGGATGAATAATCTCTAAATTGTATTCTTGGAAAAAAATTCCTAAAAAATAAAAATATGGAATAAATAACAATTAAAAAAAATTAAAATTATATATAAATTACTTTTTACTGAATTCTAAGAATAATATCTTTTATAGAGTCGCCTATTATTATTATGGAGTTAAAGGAAATTATTCTAATAAAAATTGTTCAAAAAATCACCAAATCAGCAGTATGAAAAAATATTTTGATTCAAGAAATATTTATAAATCTAGTCTTATATTTTTTTCTAAAATTAGGTAGATCTGGTTACCCAAATATTGTCTCACTAACATAGCTGGAGCTAAGAGAATTTGTGTACCAAGACAAGATTTTATATAATTATCAGGTATATAAAAAGCCAAAGGAATAAAAATTTGTTATGGTATATGGATAATGAATGTTCAAGGCACATGGGTAGAGTATCTTCTAATTTTCATACACTAAAAAATTATATGGGGGCCTAGTTACCTTCAGTGATAATGAAAAAGGAAAACTAATTAGAGTTGGATTAGTTGGATATCCAAAATCAATTATGATAAAAAAGAACTATATATTCAGGGTTTGAAGCACAATTTGATAAGTATTTACATACTCTATGATGATAGTTTTTATGTTAAGTTTTATAATAATATATGCACTTTTTTTAAAGATAAACTGTGTAAATTTAGATCTCCTAGAACTTAAAATATTTATACTTTTGATCTTAATTATTTGTGTGAAATAATTTAATTGTTTAACTGATAAAAAAATGATTCATAGATTTTTAATAGGATAATTGTACACTATAATTTATTTTATCATAAAACATTATCCAATCAAACACTTAGATTTTGATTTTCCTAGTTTAAAATTCAATAAAGATATATTTTTTTGATTCATTACAAATAGGAAACTAGAATAATTCATCCTTTAAATATATTAATAGGGTTGAAACATCTAAATTGTGGACACTTATCCACATGGATTTACATGGACCACCAAGAGTATAATGTTTGGTCAGTATATATTTTGTTTTTTTATTGATGATTTTTCATGATTTACTCGGGTTTATTTTCTAAAATTTAAAAGTTAGTTTTTCTCTATTTTTGTAAGATTTTAAAAAAATTTCAAAATGGAAAATATTTGAAAATAATATTATTAAAAGTGATTAAAAAAGAGTGTTTTAGAATCTATAATTTAATTATTTTTTGTTCAAACATGGGTATTAAACATACCTTATCTACTATAACAACACCTTAACAAAATAGAAATATAGATTTAATAAATAGTACTATTCATGAAATATAAAGAACTATGTTAGATTAATATAATCATCCATACCATTTTGGGAAGAATCTATTGGTACAACTTTTCATATCATAAATAAAGTTTAAATAGGACCATTTCTTAAAAAATTATCCCTATAAGTCATGAAATAACAGAAAACCTATAGTTTGGTACGTTAAAGTTTTTTAATTCAAGGTATATATCATGAATATTAATGAAAAACAAGGTAAATTTGATCCAAAGTTGATAAATGAATCTTTTTAGGATAGTATAATACATCTAAATACTTTAGCGTGTATAATAAAATTTCAAGGATAGTTAATTTTTTTTTCATGTGAAGTTTGATGAAATTTTACATTGTGATCATTGAAAAAATCAAATATATGAATTTCTCAATTCTATAAAAAAATTGAGACTTGAGTCCGATAAAAATTATTTTTCAAATAAAATAGAATATGATAAAATTTGTTCTGGATCTTAAAAACATGAATATAGTGAATCTAAAAATATCTACCCAGACAAAATAGAACCTTATTGAATAACCCTTTAGAAACTATTATATTAGATCTAGATACATGGGTTAGGAATAAGGGGAATATAGGAAACCTAGATGAAGCCTCTATATTCTTAACACAATTTAAACCTAAAACCATAGAATAAGTATTATAAGATAAAAGTTGGAAAATAGTTGTGCAAGAAGAATATAACTAGTTTAGAAGAAATAAAGTCTGTGAATTAGTTAATATGCCACTAAATCATCTTGTAATAGTAACCAATTGGGTTTTTATAAATAATCATGCTGTCCAAGGTATAATTATCAGAAATAAATATATATTAGTAGCTAAAGGATATAATTACGAATAAGGTATAGATTACAATAAAACATTTTCCCCTGTTTCCATATTTGAAGCCATTAAAATTATTTTTGCCTATGTATCTTATATGAATTTAAAATTATAAAATATTGATGTAAAAAATAATTGTTTAAAGGCCCTTTTGTGGGATAAGTATATGTTTAACAACCAATATGTTTTAAAAATCCCCATCTACCATGTTCTATTTTTAAACTTAATAAATCTATGTATGTCCTTAAACAAGAACCAATAGATTTATATAAAAGATAAAGTTATTGTATATTGAGAATGAATTTTATATAGGGTCCTAAGATCCTACTCTATTTAGGAAAACTATTTTTGTGATATTTGTTTCGTAAAAATTTATATAGATAATGTTGTCTATGGTTCAGCTAAAAAAACCTTTTTAATTATTTTTTAAAACTTATTCTAAAAGAATTTGAAATTAGTATGATGGGAGAATTAAATTTCATTCTTAGTTTTAAAATCATTAAAAAATATTATGAGAATATTTTAAATCAAAGTAAATACATTATTCATTTATTAAAAAATTTTATACATGAAAATAGTAAGTCTTATAAATCACCCATGTGTGCTAGTATAGAAAATCATTTGGATAAAGTTGGAAAACTAGTTGAAAACAAGTTATATAGAGGTATGACTAGTATTTTGTTTTATCTTACTACCAGTAGACTAGACATTATGTTTTCTATATGTCTATGTTATAGATTTCAATAAAATCCTATATAATATAATCTTACTAAAATTAAATAAATTTTAGATATTTAAAATGAACTATTTTTATATCTTTACATTATCCTAAAACTTATGATTTTAATTTAATTTCATATTTAGATACTGATTTTGGATGTTTTAGGTTAGATAGAAAGAGTACGTCAGGAACTAGTTACTTTTCAGGGAGATCCCTAGTTTCGTGGTCTAGTAAGAAACAAAATTTATTTTCCTTGTAACCATCTGAGGAAGAATATATTTCTATTGGTAGTTTTTGTGCACAAGTGTTGTGAAGGAAACACACACTTCTGGACTTTGGAATAAATATTAATAATGTTTATATTTTATGTGAGAATAAATGTGAAATTAATATTTCTAAAAATCATGTGATTCACACAAGGAATAATCATATTGATATAAGGCATTATTTTCTAATAGATCAATCACTAAAAGTGAATATATATTTGGAATTTTTTAAATAGTGAATTTCACCTTGCTGATATTTTTACTAAAAAACTTCCCAAAACTATTTTTGAGTTTATTAAGGGGATATATGAATATTTAATATTAAATTTAATATATTATTTTCTTAAATTAATCTCACAATTTATTTTTAATTAAGATTTTAACATATAAGTTTTTATCTATTTTAGGGATTTTGTTTATTTTAATTTATAAATTTTTAATGCATGTTAAGAAATTAATTATTTAATTATAATTACTTGTTTAATAAATGATGGATTTAATTTTATTTTTTAAAATGCTTCTTTTGAAAATTAAATACTCAAGTGATTAATCAGAATATTTTTTTCTCGAGAAGTTGAATTTATATTAAAAAAACCATTAAAAATTACCCCTCTTTCTTCACGACTCGATCTCACACTGTTTTTTCCTTCAGAGAACATAATTTATATTCAAACCCTAAAATAAGAACCTCAAACCTTCATATTTTCTGTTATGGTTATGAGGAATATGACATAAGAAGGTGGTATGAGTGAATCTAAGCACCAATGATCATCTAGATCTGATAGAATAGTTCTCCAATGAAATGTCATTAATTTTGAGTCACTATTCAAGAAAAATCTATTATTAAATAATTTTATAGATTTTTATGGATTTAAATTTATTTTCAATGGTAAAATTAAAGATTTTTTTTGAAATTGAATTGAAAGAGTTTTATGAAAAGGCACAGTTCATTTTCTATGACACTAAGGATGTAGTCTCCTCGAAGGTAAGAAATGTGGAGTTTTTTATTTCTATATTATAAATATCTCATATTTTTCATTTTCCCCATGAAGGGGATTTTAATGTTAATATTTTATTGATTAGATATTAAACACATAAGTCTAACGAAATTATGTCTTTTTAATTTAGACCTACCCCTATAAGTAAGATTACTGTGAAGTATCTTGTAGCTTAAAAAATGTGTAGGTCAAGTTTATTCAATATATTACAGTACCCAAAATAGATAATCTTGAGAAAATTAATTTTCCTTACACACATATACTGATTTTTATTTTAAGTTAAATTTTGATGAATATATATAGATATGGGCTCTTTTATATTCATAATTTTTGTTAACAAGGGTCTAGAATGTCCTGCTATCCAAATGGAAGGCTTATTTCTCTTATTTTGTATAAAAATAATAAGATTTGTAACATTCAATGTCCTACCAAATATCACCACAATAAAATTATTTTTCTGTAACCCTTAGAAAATTTGGTTTCTTTTGGAGCAATATAAAGGGAATGATAAAGCTTGTAGGTGATGATGATCAAGAAGAATCTAGTGTTCATCCCCATGGAGAGAAAACAAGTCAGAAGTCTGCTAGATCAATGCAGTTTCATATATATAATATTACAAAATCAAGAATAAAATGAGTATATGGAGAAAATTGAAGGAGACTCAAAATAAAAATAAGTTATCCAATAATTGTAATAGTTGTACCTCAATATTTTCAAGAACCCTCAATAGAAGACATTAGTATGACCCTTGTTGATAGAACTGGAAAAAGAGTATAGTTTTTGGTTCAGGAATAATTATCTAGGGTTGGAGAATTTAACTAAATAATTTCTATAGATAGTGATAAAATAAATATGGATTCTCATAGTATTGAAATAAAATAATAACCAAACAATTTAGTTCCTTATATTGAAAGATCAACTGAAATTTGAGGTGAGCAATAGGATCAGGGAGAATATCAAGTTAATAATAATGCTCAAGATGATATTTATTTATATACTCCTACTACTAAAACTATTGTGATGATTGAAAACTATACAGTTTCTTTTATATGAAGGTGTTTTGGGATGTATGTTAGTAATACAGGTGAGTAGACATAAGTTCTTGAAAATTTGATACCCACATGTAGTTATATAATTAATGTATGGTCCCACACCTTGGTAGTAGTCGGTCAACCCTCTAGAAATAATGAAAATGAATCTTTTGATTCTCTTGGTTCTCATATTATAGATATTTTTTGAAAATAGAATTAGTTAAAAATAAGTCAATACTCATTTTTAGGTTATATGGATGTATCTAGGAAATATTTTAACGATTTTAAAAGTTCATCTATTTTACGAATAGATTTAGAATCAATCCAAGTTCAGATACAAAGTGTAAGAGAAAATATAATTTATAAAATTAATTTTGATGCTTTTAAGAGGGAAATGTCTGACCAAATTAGGAAACTCATAGTGGAGAATATTTCCAAGATTTATTTTGGATAATTAAGTCTCTAAGAAGTCACTTTGAATTAGTAATAAGTAGTATAAGTCAAGTATGCGATTTTAATTTTAATCAACCACCTCCATCAAATTTTACATGTAGGTTTTAATCTATTACATCTGTTTTTTCTATAATAAATTATTAGATTAAAATCCTATGGTGTGATAGTGTTATTATACAATATCTTTTGGAAAGTCAAAAATTATACTTTTGAATGACTGACATCAGATGAATCAGGTATTCATAACCGTGTTCATCTGTTGAGTGATGTGATACAAAAGTCTGTGCAGTCAATAGAGACTATCCATACATTTAAAAAGGTGAATTTTGTTAAAGATCTGAAAATGGGACAGGATTCCAATGTTTTAATTAAATAGTAGGATATGATGTTTAATAAAAAAATTTAAGTGTTGTCAAAAGTGATCAAGGGTATCAATAAGACTATATGTGATTCTTTTTTGTCATAATATTCATCTAAACCAGAGTCTTCACCCTCACACAATCCATCCTCTTAGACTATTAAGAAAAATATTTCACGCAATCATAACAAATCAATGAAATGTTTTTCTTCATTCTTTATGTTTATTTATTTCTTGTTTCTCTTTCCAAAATTATTGAGTATACTGGATTAGTTTTGTCTAAGCATAACGAAACATCCATTCTCAGTCTTGAAGAACAATAATTGTGTTATATTCTATATTTCATACATTCTTTTTAATATTAAAAAATTGTGAAGAAATTTGGGTAAAAACAAAATTATAATGACTATGATATTAAATTACGGAGAATTTTTCATATTTCTAAATTTTTGATAAACAAATATCATTAGTTTAGGAAACATTAAAGATTATTAAACTTTAAGTGAGAAATAAATTTTTTTGTTTATATATTAATACATTATTTTATTTTTGTATACTTTTTTTATATTTTATATGGATTTAGTGATCATCAAAAGGGGATATATTTTTGGGATTATGTTGTTCTAACAATATTATTTGGATTCCCATTGAATTTGATGCTCACTAACACCCTTGTTTGGGTTACTAATGAAACTAGATTAAGTTTTTTAGGATTATATTTCTTTATAAATTTATCTTGTTCTATAGTTTTTCTGGGTTAAATTCTTAATGTAAAATATCCTGGACATGTTTTTGATTAGTCCATAGACACTATTTATACCCTATATTTTAAATATAACACATGGTTTGGGAACCCTACTTTCGGTAAGGAAACATACTTTTGGAACCATGTGCTTGGATTAATTGTATGGATCAAGAACCATATCTTCTGTGTCAAAACTAAATTTAAGAAACTAACTTATGTATCATTAACTCTACTTTTGTAATCATCAATACATTATCAACCAAGCTTTTGAATATACTATATGAAGTTAACCTTATGTTTTACTGACCCAACTATAGAGTTTAAATTCAAGATATTTTCCAGGATTTCTAAAATGGTATCATAAAAAATAACATCTCTATATAATATTTTTAAAGACCGATACAAATTTCATTATTAAATGGATTTAATTGTTCATATTTCTAAGGGGATTTATGATATTCTCTGAGAATTTAAATTTAAAATATTTGTGATTTATCATGCTGATTTTATGGATCTGTTGGTAGAAATAAAATAATTTTTCTTGTTAAAAACCAAGAGTTTTATATTCAAAAATATGTAGTACTTTTTATGTACAATGAACTACATTATATTATTAAGATATATACTTTAGATACATACATGTTTTTAACTTTTTGTGTTTTCCTTTCCAGTTGTTGTTGATGCAATAATCATTTTGTTGTTGTATTTATTTGAAGATAATTTACATCTAGAATCTCTTTGGAGGTATTATTTATTGAATATTTTTATCTACAAAGAAGAATATACATTACCTATCAGTTGATTCTAAAACAGTGTTATGATTATTTTCTCAAAAAATCAACTAATCTTGTTTTATTAGAGTATTAGATACTAATAATCATTCATGATAGAGTGTAGCTTCTCTCACTATGCTATAGACTGAGAGGTTACCTGTAAAATAACCCATCTTCTTGTAAGGAGTCAACTACATGATCTCACCTGTATAGGTCTCAGGATAAGAAGACATATTTAGTAAAAAATTACCCATCTCACTTAGAGAGTTTTAGTGGAGTCAACTATGGACATTTGTGCCTTGAAAAACTATCAAAACTATTTTTCCCTTCTTCTCTACTTTTTTTCATAATTTTATTTATGAAAATAATTTTTCATATCTTTATAAAACATTAAAAGGGATAAAAATAATTCTATTGAGATTTTTCAAAGGATGAAATTCACCCCTTCATTCCATCATATTATTCCAATATAAAAATGTAATTATAAAAATATACTTGTACAAAATAATTATAACAAGTAAATATTGTATATATAACTAATCATAAGAATTAATAATAAGAATAGAAAATTAATAAACCATGCATGTATGGGGGTGGGGGGTGGGGTGTGGTGGGGGGGGGGGTACAAAGTATGCACCTCATGTTCAAATCCAAGCACTAGACTCACCTCTCCAATATAAGGTAAAAAATAGAGAATAAAATGTATGCTGAATCAAAGGGTATAAGTTAAAATAATTTAATTATAATAATAACTATAAACAAAATAAAATCCACTCACACAACAGACTAAAAGTACTAATTTATCAATGATTCACAAACCTATATAAAAATTAAACTATCATCTCATAATAAAAGTTCCATGGTTAAGATAAACCCATTTATAAATTTACCCACACAGTATTTGAAAATTTATTATATCAAACACAATGAGTTGTATAAAAAAACTAACCCCCTCAGACTTTATGAAAAATGGGTATATGAACACTTAAAATCATTAAGGGTAACCCAAGACTTTATAAAGGTAAACCAAGACTTTAAATGATTAATTGGTGAGTTTTAAAGAGTAGTTGGCCACCATTCTAAGATTAATTGGGGTCTTTGAAATGTTTAGTGTATAATTTTAAAGAGTATCCGAGGAGTTCATGTGAGACATTTCAACTTTGTAATGGGAAAATTATAAAATCTATATAAGTTTATTAGTGTAATAGAAGTCTTCATAAGAGTCATGTAGAACATCATAAGGATCAATTACTTGGGAGATTCTATGGGATTATAGAATGAGATATTATAATAAAATAAAACAAACAATGTGATGTGTTTCTCTTAAGTGGATCAAATATAAAAAATAATCTTGTGATTCAGTCTAAGTATAAAGAATAAAATCCAGACTTTTCTAGGGAATAAAGAGAATTCATTCCATGAAAGAGTTTGAAAAAATGTAATAAATCTCTATTCTTATGAATATAATTTCTAGTGTGGAATCTATTTAAAATATCATAGATATTCTTGTGAAAGTTATACCCAAATTATTCTAATATTTCATGGATAATAATATCCTGAGTCTCTTAGAATATTGTGGTTCAAATTAAATGAGTTTTAATGAGAAGGTTACCTTCCATAAAAAATAAATAAATTCTCATATTCAAATTATGAAAACAATATTTCTAATAATCTATAATTATAAAAATGGTGGATGAAAAATATGAATGATTTAGTAATTGTGAACTGATACTGAGTGACATAAGAAAAATATATGTATCAAAGATAAAACTGATATTACAATTGTTGTTAAAGATCAATAGTATCAACAAATAATAATAAGAAATTGAATACATCCATGAAGAATAAAATGTGTGTTGGGGAAGGAAGAAGAATATCCTAAAGTACAATATATCTCTTAATATGATTAAGAAGAAAGAGGAGCATAATAACTATGATATTTCAATATCATGGAATAAAACTAATAGAGTAACTAAGGAATGCTAATATTACTTATTTTATGCGTTGAGACTATTCGAGATTAAAGATCCATTGTGATTAGAGATCCTAGGGATATTTAGTTGAAGAACAATGCTGACATTCATGTAGCATTGTTGAGTATATTTTTAAAATAAAATAGATATTCATTGAGTAAGAATATATTATCATAGTGATGTTGTGAAATTCAAAGTAGAAGGAATATCTAATTCACAGTGTTTATAGATTATCTTTAAACACCGGTGGATTCAATATAATAAATTCCCTCACAACCAGTTGTGAATACTTAAGACTATGAGAGTCACTATACCGAACCCATTGAGAGGAATTAAGGAATGTGGATGATAACATCTCTATGGAATTGGATGACATGTGCCCAATTTGTTGTTGTTGTTTTTTATGTTCTTGGAATCACTATAATATAATATTGATAATTTATGACTCGAGGAGACTAATCAATCACATTGAGGAGTAGGATTTCCACAGAGGCTCTAAACCATGTAAAAATATCTATATACTATAATTTCTATCATTATATTCATTACATGATAAGTTAAGAGTTGATTTCACATCAAAGATCCATATTTTTAGTCTTCATATAATTTTCGTTATTAGAAGGTACAATTCCTTTAATATAAGGTGAAACTTAGTAAAAAAGGAGACATGTATTCACCCTTCACCCCTATTAGTACCTATACCTAATCCAATAAGAACATCAAATAGTAATATTTTCCACTATTTTAGAAGTCTCCCTTAATGACCAATTCTTTTAGTTTTCACTAGAAATTCCTATTGAAAACTTCGAACATCTCATCACAATAATCTTTGGTAAGGTTAATTATTTAGAATACCCTAAATTCACTTCATTATTAATTACCCTGAAAATATAAATAAATAATCAGACTTATATAAAACATACTGTAACTCTATAAATTTAACAATCAAATAATCTGGAAAAACCCATTTAAGTACCTTGATATCCCAAATTCCAAACTAAAACGTTATATTTGTAATAATTCATATTCAAAAAATAAAATCCACAAACATATACCTCAACTATATAAATATTAAAATATGAAAAAAATATCAATAGGATTTTTACCCTCGATTGATACCAATACATACCGATAAGAATCATATCCTAGAATTAAAATAAATGAACACAATTCAAAACCCAAAATCTAATAAGAAAAAAGACCTCATCCAATTCAAATTTTAATCTTATTTGAGAAAACTGAACTACATTATAAGAAAATTCAAATAGAGTCCCATTTTTATCAAAAACGTTTGACCAAAAACATTATGTAATTATTAAATACATTTAACCTTTTATTTACAAAAATAGGAAAAGTGAAAATGATTTGAATAATAACTCCCCTTCTTTCCATTAAAAATAAAAAAAGATACTAAAAATTCATTAAAACCACACATACATTTACTTTTTCAATAATTATATAGAATAAAAAATTTAAAATAGAACAATCCTTTTTTAAAAAATTATACCTATAACACCCTGACCCAAGTTACCTAGATTCGGTGCATTATTACATAATATTGGCATGATCACAAAAGATCAAGTCTAGAAAGACCGTTTAGTTTAGTTACTTTGGAAGTAGTTGATACATTCATAAGGTTTAATTTGCATTATAAAATGAAAAAATACAACAAAGTTGTTTTCATAGACCACACTAAAATCCCCTCAGAATATCCTTGTAGGACACTCATAAAATACTTCTTTGCATCCAGGGAAAAATAAAACATAAAAAGGTGTGGATGAGATTCTCAGTAAGGATAACAATATAGCGGAAACTTTCATAAATAAGCATAAACATATAAGGCAATGTATAAGACTAAAAAAATCCTTTTAAACTTGAACCTCATCATAATATGGAAAAGGTAAAATAAAATAATTCCATTTACTACTCACATGGATATTTTACTAGTCGAATAATCACATGCAATATCAATAGCCAGTTTCATAATGATGGAATGCATAATGAAAAGATTATAGAATTAACCCTTACCTTGTACTTTTACTTAATCAAGGGTAGGTTAACCTCCTATATAATGGTTAAATAACTATTATTAAATTATACAATAATCATATAAATTAATATGATATCGAATAAGAACTTTTAACATTTCCTTGTTAATAATATCTTAGTATTATCGTTGTTTCGGGTGTTAACAAATTCTTTTTCCTTTATATTCTTTTTTATGTGAGTCATATTTGTTATAGATTGGATGTATCATATTCATATCTAGAATGATATCAAGTCTTTAAACATTATCTTTAATCATTTAATAAATGTTAGTCTTGAATGGATACGATGGGGAGTTAATCTCATCGCATTCGTGGAGACGGTAATCCGTACGTACACACGAGCGACAATATCATTCTTTTGATATTAAAATAATATATAATTGGATGGTATATAATATATACAGAATCATTATAATGTTATATTTATTATTTACATTAATTATATATCCTTATTATACAATCCAAATAATAATTTATTTAATAACAATTACACCAGGACGTGGAGATGGTAAGCCGTACGTACGCACGTATGGTGACATGTCATTCAAAGGATGGATAGAATAATTAATATAGTTGTAACATATTTATAATATTAACCCAGTATATAGAAGATACTGGATTTATTATTTTATAATGGAAACAACAAAGAAATAGGAAGTGGAATAAGAAACGAACTTGAACGAGGTGATGAAATATTTACCTCTTTTTCGGGTTCTTCCTTTTGATTTGATGAAAAACGCTCTTTAGGTTGGATTTTTGACTAAAGGAATGCCTATAGTATAAAGGGAGGAAAATTTAGAGGGTATTTGGGTAGGGTTTAGCCGAGCCAAATGGTTTTGATGGTGTGAATTAGAGAGAAGGTGGAGTTTCCTTTTATAAGAGGGGTGAGGGGCACCTTAAGAAAAGATAGAAATATTATTTTATAATAAAATCATTTTTTTATAATGACTCAAAAATGGATTATTTAAAGGATAAGGTGGGGATGGGTCGAAAAACAATCAACCAATAGGTTTTAGATAGGGTTGGATCAATATAATAACTTTATCTTTTAGATTTAACTTTTAGTTAAATAGTTTGACATTTACCATGTCTCTTTGTAGTTTTATATTATATGGTTAATAAACTTATTTTATACTTCCAAGAGAACTCAAATTAGTCCATTAATGATACAACTATAATTATATAAGTCTTTTGTCCAAACCATATATTTTTAGGAATAGAATATTAATTAATAATATAATAATTGTTTTAAAAACTATTTTATGTCAATTTTGACACTATTTGGTATTTTGTTTTTTCGAAATTCATAACAGCATTATTACTCTGAAAACAATATATCTAACCAACCCAAATATGTCATATTAACCAATAAAATTAGTGGAATTCATAAAAATTCTCAAATTACATTTTTTTGGATATTTATAATATCAATTATTTTAATACTTCATTAATTAGGTAATTACTACATCATCATTGTGTCCTAAATAAATTAAAATATTTAATTTCTAAAAACTATAAATAAAATACCATTATTTAGGAAATGATTTTAGATTTCTAACTAATATTTATAGTTTAATTTATCTTATTTGTAACCCTATATTAAAAATTATTTAGTTAATAAACTTTTAGTTTTACTCTTTTAACTCTTCTGTGAATTAAATAATAATAAATGTCCTAATTTAATCCAAGTGGACCAAGGAGATTCATATTTTATTCCTAAGGTTGTTTTTGGTATAATTATAGTTATAAAATAGAATTAGTACATGTGGTAGGGTAATAATAAAATCATTTTTACCCTTAATTACCATATTTACTTTTAACCGTGGTAAATAAAAGTAAAAAGTTAATATTTACCAAAAAATATTTTTATCTGATTGAACCACATTTTACTTACTGAAATATACCATGAATCTTGGATTTTTGAAATTCCACTGACAGAAGTGGTAAAATTATGTTTTATTTGAATTTCTAAATTCTCCTAGGAGGTGGAAAAAACACGGTAAAAAGTTCAATAATATATATATATATAGAATTATTATAAACAGACTCAAATGAATTACATTGAACGTATATATGTATTATGTATATATTTTGACCTAAAATAAATTTAAATAAGATAAATAATTATTTAAATAAAAATTTGGTTTTAAACTATAACTCAGTGTTTTTCACTATTCATCAAAAATTGACAGTTTTTAGAAAAATACAAAAAATTCACCCTAAGATAATTTCTTTACTCCGAATCCAAAAAATGAAGTCCATTTTCAAAGATAAATTTTTTAAAATTTCATAAAGTGGGTATTACTATTCATAACAGCTAGTTTGATTGGTTATGGTGTGTTAGAACTTGAAGTTGCGTACAACACATGCTATTGTATTATTCAAAGAGAAGCATACCGTGGAAGCTTGAGGTGTTACATTATCCTCTCCTTCAAATAATTTCATCCTCGAAATTTCTTTAATATTAACGCATAAATAGACTCAGGTGGTTCATCATCATAAGTTCCTCGGGTTCCCACGTTGCCTCTTCCATCTTATGGTTTCTCCATAGAACTTTTATCAGACGAGTTGTTCGGTTCCTCAGCACTTGTTCTCTTGTATCAAGAACCTTGACATGCTATTTTCTATAAGACAGATCAAGCTCTAGTTCTAATTCCTCATAGGTAAGTACATACATTGGGTCACTCATGTATTTTCTCTACAGTGATACATGGAACACATCATGAACTTTGGAGAGACTCGACGGAATTGCCAAATGGTAAGCTACAACCCCAATTCGTTCTAGAATTTCGAATGGTATGATGTACCTATGACTCAATTTTCCCTTCTTACTGAAACTTATAACACCCTTCCATAGAGATACCTTAAAAAAACATGATATACTACCTAAAATTCCAAATCCTTCCTTCGGTTATCTGCATATCTCTTCTGCCTACTTTGAGCTTCCTTGATGTGGTTTTGGATTAACTTCATCTTTTTCATCGTTTCCTCCATAATTTATGGGCCTATGAGTTTTCTTTCACCAACATCATCCCAACAGGTTGGTGTCCGACATCTGTTTCTGTATAATGCTTCATATGGTTCCATCTAAATACTTGAATGTAAGCTATTATTATAGGAAAATTCTACCAGAGGTAAATATTGATCCCAAATACCTTGAAAGTCATGTGATCATGATCTCAACATGTCTTCTAATGTTTGAATAGTCCAATATGATTGTCCATCAGTTTGGGGGTGATAGGCAGTGCTCAAACGAATTTTAGTTTCCAGGGATTTCTGAAGACATTTCCAGAATGTTGATGTAAAATGTGGATCACAATCGGAAACAGTAGATAGTGGTACTCCATGACCTCATACAACTTCATTAATATATAGTCTTTCTAAACGTTCAAGTGGTAAATCTTCTCTTATAGAAAGAAAATGTGCTGACTTGGTAATATGATCAACAATGACCCATATTACATCATTCCTTCTTGGAGTCTTTGGTAGTCCCTTGACAAAGTCCATCGTGATATTATCCCATTTCCACTCAGGTATGGGAAAAGGTTGCAAGAATCCTCTAGGATGTTTCCTTCCATCATTCACTTGTTGAAAAAACATACATCTTGACAAAAAATCAGTAATCTCCCTCTTCATGTTGTCCCACCAAAAATTTTCCTTTAAAAATCTATACATCTTGGTGCTACCAGGGTGTATAGAGAAATTGGAACTATGAGAATCCTCCAACAATTTCCTTTTTAGATCAGGTATATCAGGAACACAAAATCTCTTTCCAAATTTCAAAATTCTATCTTCATACCCAAAGTCACTCAATGTACCATCATTCACATCTTTAATCTTCTTTTGAAACTCTTCATCATCGGTCTGAGAACTCTTTATCCTTTATAGTAAAGATGGTTTGGCAACCATTCGAAAAATCATTGATGGTTCACCTTCCATGGTTATTCCCATATCCATATTTACTAGATCCATGTATATATGATCCTTTTAAACTCTCATTTGTTTAAAACTCCATGATATTTTCTTCTCATAAACATATACCACCTTATTTACCTTACCCAGGTGGTAGTGTACTGTGCTAACATAATCCTTGAGTAGTTCAATCCATCTAATTTACCTCATGTTGAGTTCTTTCTGTGAGAAAATATACTTCAAACTCTTGTGATCAGTATAAATCTCACATTTTTCACCCTAGAGATAGTGTCTCCAAATCTTCAGAGAAAAGAATACAGCTGCTAACTTAAGATCATGAGCAGTATAGTTTTGTTCATGAATTTTTAGCTATCATGTTTCATTGGAAATAACCCTATCATTCTGCATAAGGACACAACCAATTCCTTTCGTTGAAGAATCACTATAAATAACAAACCCTTCATTCCCTGATGGTAGAGTCAATATAGGATCATTGACTAATTTTCTATTCAGTTCTTCAAAACATTCTTCACATTCTTTTGTCCAAACAAATTTAACACCTTTTCGTGTTAGCTTTGTTAATGGGTTAGCCAACTGGGCACAATTCTGGACAAAACATCGATAATAACCTGCTAAACCAATAAAATTTCATACCTCATTTATACTCGTTGGTGCTGGCCATTCTTGGATTGCCTTGGTCTTTGAATGATCAACAAGGATTCTATCCTTGGAGACAATATGGCCAAGAAAAGAAATCTTCTAAATCCATAATTCACACTTGCTAAACTTCCCATATAATTCATGTCTTCTAAGAGTATTTATATTAATGCTAACGTGATTCTCATGATCTTTGTAGCATTTAGATTATACTGAGATATCATCAATAAATACCATGGTAAAGTCTCAAGATATTCCTTGAAAAATATATTCTCTAGAACCATGAAGACAGAGGGTGCATTAGTCAATCCAAAAGGAATTACAGTAAACTCATAATGCCCATACCTGGTTCAAAATACTGTTTTCGGAATGTATTCCTTCTTCACACACAACTGATGACATTCAGATCGAAGGTCAATCTTTGAAAAGTGTTGAGCTCCATGAAGCTGGTCAAATAAATCGTCAATGTGAGGTAGGGGATACTTGTTCTTTATTGTTATAGCATTTATCTCCCTATAGTCAATGCACAACCTTATAGATCCATCTTTCTTCTTAATAAAAAGGACAGGGGCTCCCCAGGGAGAAAAACTAGGGTGAATAAATCCCTTATTACTCAATTCCTCTAGTTGTTTCTTTAATTCCACTAATTCTACAGTGGCCATTCTATAAGGGGACTTCAAAATGGGCCTTGAACCTGGAGTTAAATCAATGGAAAATTCAATTTCTCATTCTAGAGGATGTCCAGGTAAATCCTCTGGAAATACATCAACAGACTCTTTAACATTAGGTACATACTCTATTTGAATATTATTTTCCTCACCCACAGTTTTTTCATTCTCTTCCTCCCCAATAATTAAATTTAGTCAAGCTACTGGGGGTGGATCTAGATAAGAATTAGGTGGTGATGATTCTACTCTAAAGATAATGTGTTCTTTATCATCGTCATCAAAAATAGTAACCTCCTTCTTACAATAATTTTTTGCATCATGGTCCAAAATCCAATCCATACTGAGGATTATATCAAATTAAATCATGGGTATGATGATGAGATCAGCAGATAAAGAACATTTATATGCCCTAATGGGGACTGATTCACAAAACTTTGTTGCAATGACACTTCCCTTAGGATTTTTTACTGACATCTCCCTTCTCAAATCAAATTGGAAATATTTAATTTTCCTAGAAAAATGGGAAGATATGAAACAATGCAATGATCCAGAATCAAATAAAGCATTTTCTAAACTTGATGAAACCATTAAATTACCTGCCACTAAGTCTTTCGGAGCTTCAACCTCAGCAGTAGTGATAACATAAGCCTGGGCTTGATCCCTTTCCCTTTTCTGAGGTAATTTCCCCTGATTCTTAGGACATTCATTCGCATAATTCCTCCTTTCTCTACAATTATAGAATTCATCATCGACATCCTCTTTCTTCCCCTTTCAATCATGATCTTGGGGGCCTTTTTCACCACACTTGTAACAGACTCCCATTCCCTTCAAGAAAGTACCAGGGTGTTTCTTCCCACATTTACTATAGGATGGATATTCAAATTTTCCCTTCTTCTCCTTATTTTCATTTCAATAGTGTTCAATAGATCTCTCCTTCACTTTCTTTACATTAAAGTCATAAGACATAGAGAATTATTTTTCTGTCTTGATAGCACGTGAGACAATATCTTCATATGACGAGAAGGATTTTGAGACTAATTCTAGATGGAGAAATAGTATTTACATAGTAAAGAAATGAAAAATCTTATTTCTTGGGTTACATATATAATCTGCAGCATGCCTCGCTAACCTTGTAAAGTTAGCTTCATACTTTGCGACATTCTCATCCTCCTTTTCCCTTAGACTCAAAAATTGCCTTTCCATATCTTCTCAATGGTCATGAGGAATGTATTTTTCTAAGAAAAAACTCTTTAAACTCCCTCCATTACGTATTTTATACTTCATCATCTTCCTTTGGGTTTTGAATCAATGACCACCATTGATCAGCATCTCCAGTGAGGCAGTAACTGCAATGCCAAATTTTTCCCTTTCACTAATTCCCAAGGTGTGAAATGTTTTCTCTATGGAATTTATCCATTGCTAAGATACTAATGTATTTCTACCCTCTTTGAATATTGGTGGTTGTTTCCTCCGGAAGGGATCTAACATTGATCCTCCATGTTGGGGATCAGGGTGCTCCATACGGGTAAGGTTATTATTCATAACCCGAGTGAGTTGTCCTAGTATGGTGATTAGCTGATCACCACTAGTTACATCAATGGTTCCACTATAATTATCTTGAGTAGGAGGGAAATCCCTACATGGAGTGCATTCATTGATACGGCTTCCATTCATTCCACTAATCACTATTTCTAAACAATGACATAAACTAGATTAGTTTATAAATCGAAATACATAATTCTAAACTTGTAAAATACTTAACATAAATGGAATAGTTTATGGATATAATCCATAATCATAAAAAATGTTTTCTTTGAGGAAGTATATACTAAAAAACCCTTCATAATGGTTTTTCAAGAAAATGAGAATTATCCAAAGAATACCCCCAGGAGTGTCGTAACCAAGAGTGAAGCAAGGCCCATTGTCGTGCACCAGTTCCCATTCGAGTCTAGCTCCAAGCGATGTTTTAGGCTTTTACCCCTAGGTACATCTGTTCCAAATCAACCTCTACCTGCTCGTATCCAGATAGGGATTTATTTCTTGGAAAAATCACAAAATCTCTACAATACCAAAATTCTAGGAAGTTCTTCTATACTAATCCTCAAGGTCTATCTTAGGGTATTGTACTCTAATCAGAGTTTTCTAAATCTAGCTTCTAAGGTTTGTACTAAACTTCCTCTCATACCAACTGTAATGGCCCGACCCCAGTTACCCAGAGTCGGTGCATTATTACATAATATTGGCATGATCACAAAAGATCATGTCTTGAAAGACCGATTAGGTTAGTAGCCTTGGAAGTACTAGATACATTCATAAGGTTTACATTACATCATAAAATGAAAAACTACAACAAAATTGTTTCCATATACCACACTCATATCCCCTCCGACTATCCATATAGGTCGGTCATAAAATTCTTCTTCAAATTCTGGGAAAAGTAAAACATAGAAAAGGGTGAGCTCTGATACCCAGTAAGGATAACAATATAGCGGAAACTTTCATAAATAAGAAAAAATATTTAATGAAATGTATAAAACTAAAAAATGACTTTTAAACTTGAACTTCAGCATAATATTGCAAAGATAAAATCAAGTAATTCCATTTACTACTCACACGGATATTTTACAAGTCAAATAATCACATGCAATATCTATAGCCACTTTCATAATGATAGAATGCATAATCCCAGACTTTCATAACCACATAGTCAAGGAATTGTTCCAAGACTACAAATAAGATTTTGTCAGGGCCTTATGCCAAGACACTAGTTTTTCTAATGATACCTACCGATGCATCGAGGAGCTATAGTGGGCTCTACCAGTAACTTACTAAGTCCAGTGCATTCCTCATGTGAAAAGGTTTAAGCATAACATAAACATTCGTATTAAAACTGGCATACAAAATGTCAGTAATTTATCCATAAACCATGAATGGTATGAAATAACACATCCATAGTCAAAAATATCACAAAACCTTCAATTAAATATGGAAGTTTTTATCATAATAAATCAACTTCACACAAACTTAAAATCCATAAAAGGATATTGACATAGATGAAATGAAAAACCTTTTTAGAGAAATATCTCTTTCTATTTTGAAACCATTTAAAAGTCACGTAATTATTAAAGAAAACATTTATATTGGAAAATATTCTTATAAGCTAGTAAGGTAAGCTTCAACGATGTTATAACAGCAGAAAATAGCCGTACCCACCGTATAAGTTAAAAGAAGACATTCTTACCTTAATTTTTTTGAAAAGGTTCTAAATGACCATGTTTGGAAAACGATGGAAAGATTCATTTATAGACTTATTATAAAAGTCAAACAAGGTTATAAATGACTTTAACCCAAATTCTATAAAATAGTAATAATGTTTTGAAATATATATTTTAAGAAACATGGATGTGGATGATAAAGAGGTCCCAGTATATAATTACATATAAACAACCTCAGATAAAGAAGAGATTGTAGAATTTAACCTTACCTTGTAATTTTCCATAGAAGAGGGTAGGTTAACCTCCTGTATAATGGTGAAATAACTGTTATTAAATTATAAAATAATCATATACATTAATATGATATCATATATGATCTTTTAACATTTCTTTGTTAATAATATCTTAGTATTATTGTTGTTTCGAGTGTTGACAGATTCGTTTTCCTTTACATTATTTTTTATGTGAGTCATATTTGTTAGGGATGTGATGTATATTATTAATATACAGAATGATATGAAGTCTTTAAACATTATTTTTAATCATTTAATGAAAATTATTCTTGAATGGATACGAAGGGTAAAAAATCTCATCGCGTTCGTGGAGACGGTAATCCGTACGTACGCACGAGCGGCAATATCATTCTTTTGATATTAAAATAATATATAATAGGATAGTATATCATATATACAGAATCATTATAATTTTATATTTATTATTTACATCAATTACACATCATTATTATACCAATACAAATAATAATGTATTGAATAACAATTACACCACGACGTGGAGACGGTAAGCCGTACGTACGCACGTATGGTGACATGTCATTAAAAGGATGGATATAATAATGAATATGGTTGTACCATATTTATAATAACATCACAGTATATATAATATACTGGAGTTATTATTTTATAATGTAAACAACAAAGAAAGAGGAAGTGGAAGAAGAAAGGAACTTGAAAGAGGTGATGAAATATTTACCTCTTTTTCTGGTTCTTCCTTTTGATTTGTTGAAAAGGGCTCCATAGGATGGATTTATGACTAAAGGAAGACATTTTGGATGAAGGGAGGACATTTGAGAGGGTATTTGGTCAGGATTTGGCCAAGACAATTGGTTTTGAAGGTGTGAATTAGAGAGAAGGGTGACTGCCCTTTCATAAGAGGGGTGAGGGGCACCTTAGGAAAAGCTAGAAATATTATTTTATAATAAAATAATTTTCAGTTTATAATTGCTCCAAAATGGATTATTTAAAGGATAAGGTGGGGATTGGTTGAACACCACTCAAAAAATAGGTTTTATATAGGTTTTGTTCACTATATTAACTTTGTCGTTTAGATTTAACTTTTAGTTAAGTAGTTTGACATTTACCATGTCTCTTTGTATTTTTATATTATATGGTTAATAAACATACTATATACTTCCAAGAGAACCCCAAGTGGTTCATTAATGATACAAATATCATTATATACATCTTTTTTCTGAACCTAAGATTTTTAGGAATAGAATATCAATTAATAATATAATATTTGTTTTGAAAACTCTTTTATGTCCATTTTGGAACTATTTGGTATTTTGTTTTTTATAAATTCGTAACAACATTATTAATTAAACAAAACTCATATAACCAACCCTAATATATCATATTAACCTATTAAATTAGTGGAATTTATAAAAAGTCTCAAATTACATTTATTTGGATATTTATAATATCAATTATTTTAATACTTCATTAATTAGGTAATTACTGTATCATCATTGTGTCATTAATAGATTAAATTATTTAATTTCTAAAAACTATAAATAAAATATCATTATGTATGAAATCTTTTTAGATTTCTAATGAATATTTATAGTTTAATTTATCTTATTTTTAACCCTATATTAAAAATGTTTTAGTTATTAAACTTTGATTTTAACTCTTTTAACTATTCTTTGAATTAAATAATAATAAATGTCCTAATCTAATCCAAGTGAACTAAATAGGTTCATATTTTATTCCTAAGGTTGTTTTTGGTCGAATTATAGTTATCCAATAGAATTAGGACCTATGTTAGGGTAATAATAATATCATTTTTAACCTTAATTACCCTATTTACTTTTAAGCGTGGTAAATAAAAGAAAAAAGTAACTATTCACAAAAAATTATTTTCATCTTATTGAACCACATTTTACTTAATGATATCAACCGTGTCTCTCATATGTTTGAAATTCCACTCACAGAAGTGGTAAATTTAATTTTTATGTGAATTTTCAAATTCTCCTAGGAGGTGGGTAAGAGATGGTAAAAAGTTCAATAAAATTTACCACTTTTGAATATCCTTTTTAAAAATACTAAATTTAATCATATATGGATATTATATTCATGCATATATTGATTACATTATCTATAACCATATATTTTGTTGATGTCATTAGTATTTATTTGTATTTTATTGACTCCAATCATGAATAATTATTGTGTTGTGTCATAATTATCAATGATATATATTATAGTTAGATAAATTTTTTCTAATTTCATTGCCTTATATTTTTTAATGAAAACATTAATGAAATTCATGAATATATACTTATTCATTTATATCTTTTGAGTTTCATGAATTTTACCTCTTATTTGATAAAATAATTTTACTATTCTAACTATAACATAGATGGAAAATTATAATATATATTTTTATATCATGCAACATATATAGCATAATTAGAGATAACATAATATATTTATGACATATTGTTTTAGATAACATTAAATATATTTATATAATAAAATATTTATACATAGAGGAAAATATATAACTACAGAGCATAAATTAGTTAAGGCTTGTATATCGATAAAATATGTTATAAATACAATGAATATAATTTAAGTATAACAAAACATAATATAAATGGACACAACATAATGAATAAAATTATATCAACAACATTATATAACCTAGATTGACCTAGAATAATATATTTATTGAATATATTTCATTAAAACATTTAATATCTTCATAGAAGATAATCATTATACACAAAATATGTCATATATATGTACAAAATTTTTTTTCTAAGAAATACAAAAATAATAAATAAAATAACATAATATATTTATTAATATCAATTACCAATGAAAATATAGATGACCTAAAAAATATGTACTTTTATATTAAGAATATAATATAACATATTTGGAAATAATATGTTGTATTCATGCATTATTTTTCATGAAAATATTTAACAGATTCATTGAAGATAATATTTATACAAAAAACCTAATATTTACTTGTAGAATATTATTTATAACATGTAGGATGAATGAACATTTTATAAATGCATAGAACATTATATCATTATTAATTAATGTATAATTGATGGATGAAATATAATTTATTTTTAGAATATTTTTCCACATAATATTCTATAACACCATATATAAAAATCTTTATACACAATAAGTATTATATATGAAGAAATAAATTTTATTTATAAGAATATTATTAGTATACAATTTTAGAAATTAAAAAAACATAATATGATTACCATAGATCAAAGATATATGGACATAAAACAATATTAAAATTTTCATCAAAGATATAAGTTACATATATGGAAAGTACATAATATATTTAAGGATTTTTTATACATTTAATTTAATATCTTTATAGATGATAAAATATATAAACAAAATGTACCATCAACTAAGAAAACATTTTTATTACACATCATATCTCAAATGAACATAACATAAAAATGTTTTATGTATAATATATAGAAAAAATGTTTATATACTATAAAAGTACATAAGAATAACATAGTATATATATATATATATTTTGAAAATATCAAATATTTTTACATAGGACCTAGTGTTTGAAAAATATATGAATATTTTCACTAAAAAAATAAATATAGTGTAATATATAAAAGTTTTCTAAATAAACTGTATTGGGTTTAGAAAAAATATAAGTTTTATTTAAGTAATTATATTTAATGATTCATTTATAAAAGATGTACAAATATTTCATCAAATAATATACATATTTCTAATTTGTTATAAAAAACCTTTAAATATTCTAAAATAAAAGGGTAGAAAAACATTCATTTATTCTCACTCACATTATTACATATTTGAGACTATGCTAATAAATATCTTGTTTAACCATACTCTGTGGTTTATTTCAATACATCCCTTCCTCATTTTGACTACTTGATCCACCGTGCATCCACCACTAATCACTTTTATCAATGTCATCACCCGTTGTCCCACCCTTGTCAACCTCCATCAAGTTAAATATATCTAGTGTGAAACCTACCTATATTTTTTGAGTTTTATATGTTATAATATCTATATTAATATTATATTATTTCTTATGTTTTTTCATGTGTATGGGATTTTAAAGCCATCGTAATCAAGAAATAGACCTACAATATTTTTAATGTTGGATAATAAAGCTATAAATTTTTTCCTGTTTCATTATATATCCATTATTTCCATAGAAAATTGATATTAATAATAAAAAGAGGAATATGGACAATAATAATGAAACTAATTTTTATAATTATAAATTTGTCGCACATAACTTAATATGTGTATAAATATATTATTATAGTTTTTAGTATAAATATTGACACACCTGTCATAGGACGTTGAAAAATATATTTTATTTTCATAGTGAAGCATAGTGGCTAACCAGGGCTATCTCACTTGAGTATATTTACAGTAGTTCAATCAATAATTCATATTCACCTAATATATTTTTTCCGTGTGTTTGTATTATTTATGAAAATGAAGTTTTTGGAAAAGTTAGATTTTGAATGAAAAAACTAACACCATCCTAACATGAAGTTGCAAAATAGAATGATGTAAGAAAGAAAGTTCTTATATATTAGGGCTTAGTTATGCATGTTCCTTAATTTTTTATTTATTATTGTTTAAATTAAATATAATAATTCATTTATGAAACCTCATTATTGAATTACTGTCCTTGAATTTATTGAGTTTGGGATTTTAAAATTCTTATTAAATCTCTTTAGCACACCAAATATCATGTCCTTTAATATCCAATAAAAATGAACACCTCATTTGAGAGTGAAATATCTTACCAGACCAGGATCTATCATATGTCGTTTTATCCATTCAAGTATCATCAAATTCGCTGTATAAAGAGTTTACTCAAGGAATGAGTGGGAAAATATTTAAATTTAATAATTGAAATGAACTTTATATTCATTCTATAGTGTATGATCACCACACTCATTCAATTCTCTCCTATCCACCAAAAAATGAATTTAAACATTAAGAAATTAAATCAAAAGAATTAAGGAATGTCGTGAAACATCCCTTAAGGAAAAGACTTGGGTAAGTTTATCATCATTGTGAGCATCAGAGATCATAAGAGAAAGAGGTAAGAGAGAAATAGAAATGTATTGAATGAATATTGGAAACAGAATGTGGAAGAAATTAAATAAAATTTAAAATTAGGTTAGCATGAGAAATAAATTAAAGTAAATATATAAAACCCAAAAAGCAGAAGAACTCTATTATTAGCATATCAGATGATCTTTTGGATTTTGATGATCATTTTTCTAATCCACTATCCTTTTACTTATAGGCCACAATAACATCCCTAGGTTCCATAAATTAGCTGATAAATATTTCAAATCCATCATAAGTAATGAAGGGGTCTTCAGAGGCAGTACTGATATTAATTTACCTTAATAGACACCATTTTTGGACCATCATAGTGTCTCACATCATGAATAGTGTTTTTAGGATTTTTGTTTTGTTGGGTTGGACTTTTCACAACATTTTTCACACTACTAATTCTTGTATGGATGATTTTTGAGAGTGTCATGGCGTAACCATATGTGTCACATCGTGACACAAGATATTATCTTCAAAAACAACTTTTTCCATCATATCATCATGTTCCTCATTTCTATGAATTATGTCACATCATAAATGACTTTTTCACGACATAAATTATGTATTTCTATCATATTTTGATCCTTTTCTACCCGATTCTTGAGTTTTTAGCTCTGGGCATGGGTCTTCACCTCTCATTCATCATGGATAATTATTTATATGCTTAATTAATCTCATTTTAACTTGTCTTCAAGAAAAAATTGTATCCTTCTATAAATCATAAAAATAATGAAATATTGAAAATTTTAATCAATTAAATTGCATAAGAGTTAGTTTTATATTAAAATAAATATGAAAAATATCATTCTATCAATTACCCCTCACATAAAACTTTCATATCCATAAATATGTAAACTCAACAATATCATTGTGGGACTTCAAACTAATAATATTTAAATTTAAAAATCAAAAAAACTAAATATTTTTCCTTGGAATATAAAAATTCAAATTTTACGCAAAATAATTCATTCAACTCACTATTCTTAAAATAAATAAATCCAAATATGAATTTTACTTTTCCTTTATTTAGAAAATAATGATCTTCCTTATTTAAATTATTATTTATTAATTCATCATGAATGTGAATGTTACTTTTTAATTTACCTCAGATTGAATTATTTCACTCATATCTCAAAGTAATAGATGTAAAAAGGTTGTTCTCATACCTCAAGTACATGTCACTTACCATAGTCTTGCAAGACATTTAATATCTCAACCATGTAAAGGAAAAAAATCAAATTTAATCATGAGCACTTTTCATTAAGGTTAAAATTTCATTAAGTCTTATGTTAGGTAGGTAATGAATAGAAATAAGGCTCAAAAAGTAGGTTTAAAGATTTAATTGACTTCATGATATCAAAATAAAAGATCAATGAAAATTCTCATGAAATGACTGCATCTCCCAACCCCCAAAGCACAAAGTAGGCACATGATATAAATTAGGATAATGAATAAATCTTCATCCCTAAACTTTTTCTTTTAAATATTTCTTTTATTATTTTATTATTTATTATTTTTTAAAGTTTTGATTTAATAAAAATACAACAACCACCACTTAACCACATATGATCAAAATAACATCGGTCTATCAATATTTATTTTTGATCCTCAAAAGTCACAACGCATTTTTTCATTTTAATTTTCTTTTTGTTATATTTTTTAGCAAGTGAGGTGAATCATAAAGTATATTGAATAATAAAATTGACTCTCCTAGAATCAAATGAAACCCCAACAAAATCTTCTCAATGTATTACATCACCCTTAATTATGGTCAACCCTTCCCCAATACTAAGTCTTTTGGATATCATAAAACATAC
The DNA here is from genome assembly GCA_963277665.1 of Viscum album. Classification (NCBI taxonomy): domain Eukaryota; kingdom Viridiplantae; phylum Streptophyta; class Magnoliopsida; order Santalales; family Viscaceae; genus Viscum; species Viscum album. The sequence continues at coordinate 227,405,789 of OY728125.1, forward strand.
TTTATATAGGCTATGAATGGATATAATTGGATTTTAACATGGATCATTTCCTAATAAGGTCAATCATGTATTATAAGGGAAAAAAGAGGATTCAAATTCAACATGGGTACATGGATAATGGATAAACAATAAAAATTCCTTAATCATGTTAAAATTGATCATGTTTAGTCATAGCTTTGATAGGATTCCAAGAAATTTCTAGAAGAAAACATGTGTGAGTCTCTGAAGTGATAGACTATAGAAAAAATGGTAAATGTTGGTTCAGAATTTTTTTAGGAATGGTAATAGATGGTTTAGGGGAATTACTCATGGTAATTTAAAAAACAATAAACCAATCCATATCAATTTCATAAATTTAAAACATGTCAAATCTAGGAAGAATTTCATTTCCAAAATTCGAATCATTCCCAAAAATCATGATTTTTAAAATTCATCCCCTCATACTTAATCTTACATTTCCATTTTTCCATTTCAATCATCTAATCATGTCAATAGATAAAATTAAAACAAGAAACAATGACCATATTAAGAAATATCTATGTCTCCCAGATCAACACTAAAGTGAAAGAATTCAAATTGGGGAAAGAAAATTCCTTTTAAAGTTCTAAAATAAATAAAAATTTTGAGATTAAAATAAAAAATATTTAAAAACTCTAATCCCTTCACAATGATGCATCCGTTTGGGTTTGATAAGTCCTGATTATATAATTTTGTTCTATAAATTTTTAACGATGTGAATCCCTTTCAAAACGTCAAAACATGAATTATTTTTATAGAATTAATTCATTTTTATTTTTTAGATTGAACTCCATTTTCATGTCTTGAATCATATGTAGATTTCCTCTTCAATTTCATTCCAGTATATTTGTGCCATTATAGATAAATAAAAGAAAATAAAACATTAAATCACAGGTACAATTTCATTTAAGTCCATAATAATAGAGGGAAATAGTGTTTATCCTGATTTATTCTTAAATATAATAATTTAAATCTAAATCAGTAGAATGAAAGAAAAAAAGAAAAATATTTTTTTGATCCCCCCAAGTGGGCCTTATGTTTTTACTGCCTTCATATGGGAAGTACCATATATTATCCAAAGTCTTTTGGTGGGTGGAGTTTTTTGGATTTAAACTACCAATACTTGATTCAACCAATTTTCACATACTATTATTTTTTAGTAGGACTAAATGGATAAATTACACAAGATTCACCCCCTTCACAATCAGAAAAAACTTTTATGGTGGGGGTGAAATGAATTAATGGTCCTCCTCCTTCTCAGTTTCCACTTAAGAAACCATTCCTTCACTTTATAGTTACTTATATAAAATTTTTGTATCATTTTAATAGTCAAAAGAGAAAGTTAGGATATAATTTTATTTGAAAAAAATTTAAGCAAAAATAATTAATAAAAAATTATTCTCTTTTATATAGATAGAATGTGTATCTAGTTCTTCATGTAGAGCCACTTGGATCTCTTCATGGGATTTCTCTAATAAATGTTCAATGTCTTTGGCGAGCTTTATGTGTTCCACAATTGGAGCACATTATTTGTCTTTAAATTCCACTATGATAAAACTTGGACAGTCTGAATATGAAAAATTCAAAATAGTTAGGAGTAATACTAAAATAAGTTTAAATAAAATTATAAGTGATAGAGTTCAAGAATGGATAATCTCCCTGGGTTGGTTCAGCTTTAATTGCTTCTTTAGTGTAAAGTATCACTTGGAGTTGATCTGTAATAGGTAGAGGCTGGTAGTCAGGATCCTCGAGTATTTATTAAAATTCCCCCACAGGGTTGGTTTATTCATCTTCCATTGCTAGAGAGAGGTACAAAGGTGTATATTCTTCCACTTTGTATGGGATGGGGATATCATAGTGCAATTCATACTGATTAAATAAATTATATAGATCTTTTTGAACTCTCATAAATATCTTAGCAGTCAGATCTTATTCATCTCTCTCCAGCAGAAAAAATGAAATAGGTGGAATATATCTCTGTGTATCTCCTTATTTACCTCCTCTGGTTCTTTAACTTCAAAATTGAGTTAGGAGAATTCTTACACAATTAGATCAGGTTCTTTATCCAGTTGTATCTCCTGCTATGCACAAACATATTTAGATAGCCAATCTATTCTTATTTACAATTATTTCATTATGGCATTAATTCTATGTAACCAAGCATCCAACTCACTATCAGCCATATCCTCTTGGGGTTATTGTTGCACGTATGAGTAATTATTCCATACATAATAGTTTTAATTTTAATTCATCATGAAAATTAGTTATTAAAAAAAAATTAAAAACACATACAATTATTTATAAAAATTTGTAAATATAAAAAGTGAAAGAAATATCTTATTAGTTCCCAAAAAATGGTGACAATTTTTATGTGCCTATCATAGGGTAGTGCAAAATCTAATTAATTTTCCTGGTGCAGGAGAGTGGTTGACCAGGGTAATCTCATTTGAGGAGATTTTCAGTAGTTTAATCACTAATTCTTATTCATCTAATTCACTTTTTTTTTGTTTTTATTATGTATGAAAACAATAATTTTATAAAAGTATAATTTTTAATAAAAAACTAAAACTATCCAAACATGCAGATGAAAAATGGAATGAAGTCAAAAATAAAGGTCTTAGACCTTAGGGTTTGGTTATGCGGGTTCCTTTATTATTTATTTGTTTTTAATTAAATTCAATTTCATATAACCTTTATAAAAAATCATTAATGAATTACTATTATTTAATTTATTGATTGTTGGATTTTAAAATTCCTAGGAAATCTCTTCGGAACACAAAATCCCACCTTATCTAATAGCCAAGATAGATGAACACTTTGATTGAGAGTGAAATATCTTACCGGGCATAGATCCATCATATGCCATTTCACCCATTTAGGTATCCTCAAATCCACTGTATGAAGAGTTTACCCAAGGAAAGTAATAGAATGAATTTAAATTTAAAAATATTATAAAAATAAGATTCATATCTTGTTTGAAGATTGCTGCACCTATTCTCTTATCTCTTATCCATAAAAAATAATTAAAATATTAAGAAATTATTGCACAAGAATTTTTGAATGTCATGATGCCTCCCCAAGTCCAAGACTCAGGTCAGTCACTCATCATTGTGAGTTTAAGAGATCATTGTGGAAATAGGGATGGGAGAAATAAAAATAGATTAGAGGAATGGTGAAAGAATAAATGGGAAAAAAATTAACTGTTACAACCTGAACGTTTTAAATGAATTTTTTTCCAAAAAATGTGTGCTATATAATTTTTTACTTAAAAAATTTATATCTCATTAATAATGAAGTGAGTATGTTTTAAAATGTGACCATTGGTTTTCAACCATTATATAACTGTTGGTCAATTATTATCATTGGTTAATATAGCCATTTGTCAATATAACCATTGGTCAATATAACTATTAGTCAATATGACTGTTGGTCAATATGACACTTTGGTCATTATAGCTGTTGGAAACTATACTCATAATAATAATTTTTATGTTATAATTATTGTTTGTAAGTAGAAATGAAAATGGAAAATTAAAGTAGAAAGAAGGTTCGATGGCCTCATCTAAAAGAATCGTGTCATACGAAGCCCATTTGTTAGATCTTGGAAAGGAGGTAGAATCACTGGAATTTACTCTTGACCAATCCCAATACAATATTTATCACATTAATCTTGAATGAAATCTCCTATGGGAGAAGTTCAAGTTAGTGGAAATTACTAGTCGTGTGATGTTACGTGAGCCTCCCCAAGAGTCTATCACCATCGCACACCTTACCCTTAGGTCGTATATGGGTGTTATAAGGGGTCATGTGTCAAGGCCCTGGTTACTCAAAATTTAATAAATTTTTTTAAATAAAATTATAATTTTAACATTTCCATTTTAAGAATAAATTTTCTTAAAAAGTGAGATAGAATTTAATAAGTTGATTTTTCAGGTAAAAATTGTACTTTGTTGAGAGATATAAATTATTAAATTATACTAAAACTTTATTAATAATGTTTATTATAATTTAATAGTATTATCAAAACACTCTTATATAATTACAAATGATAAAATAATTTTATTTTTTTCAAGTGTCGAAAATTTTACTATGTATTTTACTATGCATTTTCTATCCAGTATTATTTTTAGTAAATAATTATTTTTAAAGTTAAATGTTAAATTTATAATATTTGTAGAATTATTATGATAAAATAAATTTCATTTTAGAAATCGTAATGCTAATTTTTGATTAGTGTGAATTTATGATAATTTTATAAAATATTTCAGTTTTTCATGGATAGTAAAAATACTATTTGAGTTTTTTGGTATGTTTAATGACATCATAACTCTGTAATAATTATGTAAGGAGTAATATAAAATTATGTTAGAATATTTTGGATCAAATTAATATAATTTTTGTCCCAAGGGGCCAATATCATGGTAAAATACCATGGGAAAGCCCATTATTTTGCAAATACCACTACCGAGGTGTCCAAGGAAATTAATAAAACACTCCCTCACTTTTTCTATAAATACCAAATGATTTATACATTTAATTTCATTAACAATTCATTATCCACGAAGTTATGATATTATTACTTCCCAAGGAGTCTTCTCATGGTTTCCTCAAGTCCACAAGGTCCAGATCTTTGAATTTTTGGAGTCACTCTTCATGGTAAGGGAAATCTCAACTTCTCTTTTCATTTCAAGTTCTCTTTTTATGTGGTATGTATTTAATGTTATTATATACATTTTAATATGTAAATTTAATTTATTAAGAGTATTTTATGAATGGGATACATTTTTTTCCACTTTTATTAATGTTTTCGAAAACTATGTTTCATACCCGTTATGCTGCCGATTTTTCTTCTCAAAATGTCTCTCTTTTTCTCAAGAAATTATTTTATTTTCTTTTTGTGAATACAAAAACTATTTATTTAGTATTCACAAATATATAAAAATTATTTATTTTATTCTTAAATTGATATATATATATAACCCTTATTCCCTTTCTGAGGATTATAAATGACATAATGATCATGTTTTAACCACTTTTTAAAACACCATGATTTTGATATAAAAGTCTTTTCTTTTATTCTACATGGGTAATTTATGATATGTTTTATTAGTATCTATGTGGATCACATGAAATTTAATACATATTAAGGATGGTCACTGATAGTTCTCCAATGCAATGGGTAATGAATTTAATCTCTAGAGATGATATGTTTTACGATACCTTGGGGATTAACCTTAGTAATTTTTATGAAACCATTGTGAAAATTATTGGTGATATGATCATGAATGTCTAAAGTAAATGTTTTAGCTATATTTATATGTTATTATTCATGTTATTATAATTATGATATGCCTCTTGCTTATACGTTTATGATATTCCTTAAGTTTTTATTGATAATTCTCATGATCACTTGTAAATTGTTTCCCTAGTTTTCTATTACTTGGTAATAAGCTCATCACTTCCATTGATGTATGTCCCCAGTTTATGAGATGAAGTAATTGAACTTAGGATGAACCTATGTTGAATCCTTTCAATTGTATTAGAAGTATTGTTTCATTTTTTCATATTTTTTCACCTTATATCCAAGAAACTAAACTTTAAAAGATCCTTTGTTTATATGATTTAATGATACATTTTGTTATAAAAAGTTAGGATTCCATATCAATAAAATATGATATTTGGGTAATATTAGAAATAAATTGAAATAAAAAAAACCTAAAAACATGGAAAACTCTATTCCCAACGTTGTGGAAAATCCTCTACCTTTCTATGATCCTTTTTCCAATACACCTAGACATATATTTATAGGTGTCAATCACATCATTGGGTGCCGTAAATGGGATAATAGATGTTTCCAAACCGACTTGGGTTGTCAAGGGCTCTTTTTCGGTAGTCCAGACATTAATTTACATCGATAGTCACTATTTATTATCCAGTTTTGTTGGATTTGGGGCCCTAAAACCAACTTATTCATACTTTATGACAACTTATATTCATGGTTATGAATATTAATAAACTCATAATCACATCATTATTATTATTTTTTGTAGTAAAGTATGTGATAATTTCCTAAGAGTAGCTATCATAGTAAAGTCTCATAATAGTTCCCCACTATGATAAGAACCCAAGAAGTGATAAGACACTATTTATGAATATATTTTCTATAGTCGGAAGATATCATTTTATGGACATAAATGATACACGATCTCATGGGTGGAGACTCATAGGACTTTGAGGAACCTTCTCATGGTGTACACCCTTGGTAATATCCAGTATGGATATTATGAGAACAAGACCCACAAGTAGGAAATCCATATTTCTATGTATCATTGGATGTTCCCATCTACAGATGTGTGTATTGGTTCTTATACTTTATAATTATTGTTAATGAGTATTATGATTCATGCACTTTGATGTATTGATGAAAACCATGATGACAGATGTTTTCGGTGAAGTAGGATATGTTGGGTGCGTCACGAGTAATATTGCATTAATGAATAATGAGAGAACATATTTATCCATTATATACATTAACATAATTTAATATCTTATGCCCATTGATGAAAATAATATAGCCTAAATAAATCCCTGGCCATGATGTTCTATAGGAATGTTCTATTTACAGAAATTCTAATAAAGAGATATCAAGCATATAGGTTGATGGCATTGGCATGCAACCTGCTAAATTTGAGATATTGTGATAAAGAGATTATGTTACACAGTAATCATTTTATGAGGTGACATGTCATTGGGGGATTGAATTATTTCTCTTCGGGTTCCTTGGCTTATTTCTAGACGCAAAAATTGGGATTTAGGCTGCTTCACCTAATGCCACTAAGAAAAAGGCTTATAGGGTCCCACACTAAGTGTGTCCAGAATCTCAGCTAAATAATATATTATTATTTATTATTTAACAATCTGAGTAAATATTTTTCTTGTATATGGTTTAATAATTATTCATGTATACTTGATCACATTTATTCTATCACAAGTTTTTTGAGAGAATATATTATGAGCGTAATATTTAAGGAATATTTATTTTATATTTAGTAAATATAATATTTATTTATTTATTTTAAAATAATTAAGTGATATTTATTTAATAAATAAATATACATTATTCAAGTGCAGATAAATATTGTGGAGAATGACGAACCGAGTTTAAGGGTCCAGTGAGAGATTATAATATAGAATATTATTTAATTAAATAATATTTAATTATAATTCATAAGTTTAGAAAATGTCAAAAAATAAACATATTTCTATTATTATTTTACATGGGGGTTTTCTAGGAATAAATAAATAATTATGTAACTTCTGCAATTATTTTATTTTAACCCTAGTAATACAAATACCCAATTGTGTTATTTTCTCATTAGCCTATTCAGTTGTTCACATCGATTCAAGGATAATCCTTTCAATCCTAGAGAGATACCCTCTCCAAAATCAGTCCAAATAAAGGTGATAAATCCTCCTCCACCAGAACAAAGACAATGCTTTGGAAGTGATTCTTGAGGTGATCATGGCAGAAGATGCAAAGTGCAAGGATCTTCTGTGCTAGCGCCCAAAGACTCCTTTGGCGATGTCTGGAGAATCCTGGAACACATGTGGATCATTGCTAGAAGAAATCTACACTTGGTTTCAACAACACAATGACGGTGGACTGTAGATCTGTCTCTAGACACATCAACAAATAAATAATTTCTTAGAGGTAATTCTTTATCTAATTAAATAATTATATACAATATGTGCTGATCCCTCTCTCTCGGTTCTAGTGAAAATCTTATTTGTTTATTTATTTTACTTAATTTCATGGATCAAATTATTTATCATCATATAGATCTCAGATTAATCATTTTTTATGGAAAAATAAAAACTGGGCACCCCCATCACACACTTCCACTGCACCAGAAACCTACAAGTGGTATCATAGATGCCACAAAAATTTATTTATAATTATTTAGTTTCTTTCGTGTTTTATGAATTTTAATTTAGTTTATCAATTCATGTTTATTCATTCTTTTACTATGATTTACGATATCTATTTTTTCCTCCACTATTTCTCATAGCTCTAATCAAGAAATTTAATTTTTTTGATTAAAATGATATCAAGGAAGTTATCCAAAGGAGCCAAGGATTATGCTCAGATAACACAATAGTATATTTTTTGTAACCAAATTACACATTGTGTAGTTGTGTTCAATGTACTCGGATTAAATTTTAAATTACTCAACCAATATGAATTGATGACATGTGGTGTAGTTAATTCCTACACCACATGTTGACTAGGATAGACTGGTGCATGTTCAGACGGAATACACATTGTGTAACCCATATGCACGACATATAGTCCCTTTGTGTGAGAAATGAGACATGTATTGAATACACAACCTACATGACTGGTGACCGTGTAACATAGATTCAACATGGTGTATAGCTCATTGGACATGCCCTATACTCCAAAATTTTCAAGGTATGTTTTACATGTCGAGTCTCTAGTCATGTACCTCAGATTGAAATGAAGGGTGTACATGCTGTGTAGATTGGATATACACACCGTGTAATTTTACTAGTTAAAAAGATTAATTTTTTTTATTTTACTATGTAAACCTTGAGACATGTAATTTCGTGTGGTTTTATAGAAAGTACATTCCATGTGATATGTTTTAATTCACATAAACATTTTAATGTTTAATTAATATCTCCGTAATGTTCTGATATGCATATTATGTATGAGTCTTATAGTAGGTTGTTACTATATGTTCATTGAAGCATAACACGTGACTAAAAAATCATGTAATTCATATAATTATCCGTAAAGTACCATAATGAAAGTACATGATAATTCATGTATGAAATATTTCACAAGTATAAAATAGAATATGAGTATAATACATATTGGGTAGATTTGGATGGGTATTCACCATGTTACCTCCAAGGTAAAAGTTATGTACAAAGTTAATTTTAAATGAATTTATTTAATTTGTTTAAAAGTATAATAGATGATAATCTCAAGTAAATTCATATAAGGATTCAGATAAAAGAATTTATTAATTAAAGATAATAATTAATCAATCCGAGTGTGATTTATCTTAAATAATAATCATTAAAAAATTGAATGCTAGTTTTATTAAATATATAATTTTTTGCATGCTAGTGGTTGATCATAAAAAATGCCAGATCTTTGTATGTAATTGGTTTTATTTAAAATTTTTATTAAATTAAATTATTGGCATGCATGACTTCTCCCCTCATTAATATATAGGGCCTGTATACCCATAGTTTATTTAATATAAACCCCATTTTACCCCTCACCTATATGTGAGTAAAATAATACGTAATGGATGGAGCTCCCAAGATAGTGGAGGTGGTTCAAGTTAGGTGCTGAGGTGAAACCAATCCAAGCAAGATAAAAATGTGGACAAGTGGAATGCTATAAACAAGAACCTGGGTTTGGTTCAAGGAGTTTCTCCCCATGATCAGTAGTTAGTTTTTCAACCGCTAGATAAACTAACTATTTGAACAAGCTCATGATCATACCCTTTATTTTATTTCTCTTAATTTCTTGGTTATTTAATTGTTGATGTCTTGTTGCGATCAAATAATTAATGAATTAGCAAGCATGCAATATGGAACTAAAATAAAACAGATTATGCGTAAATATTATCTAAGTAGTTGTAAACAACTTAATTAATCCCACATAATATTAAAAATAATGTAATAAAGATAATAATTGGAAAATTTTGTATAAAGGAGAAAATTTATCAATAAAATATTAAGTCAGTATAGCCTTCCATTACTTCGGTTAGAATCGAACCATAGTTCAAAGTGCTTGACCAGCCAAATTGGGTGTGCTTTCAATTATTAGGGAATTATAAGGTTTCGGATTAACTGATCTTGGTTCACATCAAGGGTTGACAACCAGAGTAGGACTTGGTGTAACTGAGAGGAAAAGGTTGAGGAAATATAAATTAATGATTTTAGTATTGTGGAGTTTAGTTAGTATATCAAAGAACTATGAGTTAATGCAGTTGGAATTTGGAATGCACACCTAAAACCATTCAAGTTACTTGACCAACCAAAGTTAGGGTAATGAGAAGGGGAATATAGATCCTTTTCACTTGAATGTCCAAGAAACAAGATATTTCGAAACTAATGGTGAGGACTTTTGGGTTTTGATAGAATAGTGGGAGTATAATAAATAAAATATTTATTTATTTGTATAAATTTATCAGATAAATTACTAAAAATATGCCTATCATATTTTTTAGAAATAATATTAAAATGAAATAAAAAATATCATTGTGATCCATACTTGAGAAGGAAACCTTCTAACTGGCACCAATTTCTAGCAGTGGAAAATGCACCTATGGTTCATCCTTCACCATGAAAGGAAATTGTATGTCTTGGAGGAACATTAACTAGTTGTGCCTAGCAATTAGGCAAGTGATGAAGAACCATATCACTATGGGAAACATCTAAATAATTCTATATATGTTCTTTACGTCATGCTATCATCCATGTCTAATGACCTATTATGGCAATATGAGGATATGGATGCCTATAACATGATGTATCACCTTCCAGATCTCTATCAAGAGAAGGAGAGACAAGAGAGGTACGAGATCTCTAACTCTTTGTTCACAACTAAGCTTGGAGAGTCTTCACCAGATGAGCTTATTTAGTCAAGCTTATTGGATACATTTAATGTCAGGACATATTAGGGTTTAAATTACTATATGACTTGCTTATAGATCTCATACTTTCATCACTGTCCAATTCCTTCTCTAGATTTATTTTGAATTATGATATGATCTATAATGAGAAGAGTCTTTTAGAACTTATTACTTTAATTAACCAAGCAGATAAGGATATAGAGCATAATCAATCGGTAGTCCTTATATTTAATGAGAAGAGGATGGACACGAAAAAGGGGATCAAGACTTATAAATAGTCTAAAGCTCATGAGAACCCTCCTACCTAGAAGAAGAAGATCTAGAGGTAAGGTAAGGAAAAGGAGGAAGTGTGTTTTTCATGTGGAAATCCACTCCATAGGAAGTGTAAGTGAACTCAAAAGGATAGACAAGCAAAATGTTTGTTTGTTATAAAGTGTAATAGTTCCATTTTTACACATTAGGTATTAGATACGTCATGTGGTGCTCACATATGTATCTAAATGAAGGAACCAAGTAGATTCTATAAGATTTCCATAGGAGAGGTGGATCTGTAAGATGTCAATGGTGCAAGGATAACTGCCCTTTCCATTGGTGACTACCACCTTTCATTGCTAACATGAATGATTTTGGTTTTACATGTTTTTATTATGTACCTACTGTTACCAAAAACATAATTTTTTTTATCAAGTTTAGATATAGATGGGTTTTAATTTCATATTCCGAAATAAAATTTGTTTCTTTTATAAAGTAAACATAAGTTATGGTATGAAACATTAAAATAATGGTCTATATGTATTAAATTACAAAAACCATCTTTTTTTAATTGAAAACGAATCAAGTTCACATGACTCATTTAACACCCAGATTTGGCGTCACCATCTTGGTCATGTATAAAAGAAGAGTTTGAAAAATCTATATCAATATGGTTATTAGAATCATATGATCTAATAACACTTTATAGATTTCATTCTTGTTACAAGGAAAAATGAGAAAAATCTCCCTTTGGTGGACAAGGCGAAAGGGCCTCAGAACTTATAGGAATGGTACACACTGATATGTGTGGGCCATTCCTAGTAAAAACTAGAGGTGGATATTATTACTTCATAACTTTTACTGATCACTTGAGTAGACATGTCTATATTTACTTGATGAGGTATAGGTCTGAGTCCTTTGAGAAATTCAAGGAATTCAAGAATGAAGTAGAGAATAAAATTGGTAATAAGATAAAGAACCTTTGATCAGATCAAGCTGGTGAATATAATAACCAATAGTTCACCAAATTTCAATGAGAGTTTGGGATTCAATCACAACTCACTCTACCTTATAAACCATAGTGGAATGGTGTTAGTGAAAGAAGGAACTGTACCTTGTTCGACTTAGTAAGGTTGATGATGATTCATGCAGATCTTCCTTTATCCTTTTGGGGATATGTATTACAAACTCTAGAATACACATTAAACTGAGTACCAAGAAAAGAGACATATATAATTACCTTTGAGTTATTGAGTGGATTGAAACCCATTTTATCACATACATGTATATGGGGTTTGAGAAATTTATAAAAGCCTTCTCAGGAAACAAACTGGTACCAAGGCATGAGGTTAATCTTTATAGGGTATCCCAAGAAAAAGGGATACTACCTATAGAAACCCTCAGACAATAAAGTGAATTTCACTAGATAATCCATATTTCATGAGAGGGAGGACATCCACAAAAAGTATAGTGGGAGAAAGATTGGCTTTGAAAAAGTTGATGCTCAAGATACACAAGAGTTGGTACAAGAATTGATTCCACAAGTCCCCATGGAAGAAGTAGTTCTTGAAACACATGTACTATGTAGCAGCGTAAGAGAGGTAATAGTAGGAGAGAGATATGGTTTTATGGTCACCGAGGATGGTGACTCATTATTAGTTGACAATGATAATCCACTATCCTAGATGGATGCAATAGAGGGCTCAGAAGATAAATTAAAGATATAAGTTATGAATTCTAATTTAGTTTTATGTATTAGAACTAAGTTTGGGTTTTAGTAAATGTGTTAGTAGATGTAAAACCTATTGTATGGAAATGGGTATTCAATAGAAAACTAGACATGGAAGGTGAAGTGCCAATAAAGCAAGGCTAGTGTCTAAAGGTTTTAAAGTACATCAAGGTATTGACTATGGTGAAACCTTTTCGCCAGTTTCCATGTTTAAATCTATCAGAATCATACTTTCTGTAGTATCTTACTATGACTATGAGATTTTGAATATGGATTTCAGAACTACATTACTTAATTGGAACCTTTAGGAAGATTTCTATATGACACAACCATAAGGGTTTGTGTCTCCTAGTGATTACAAAAAGTATTATAAGTTTTATAGATCCATTTATGGATTGAAGTAACCATATATCTCATGGTATATTCGATTCAATGAATCCATACAAGAATTTGGTTTTATTAGGAATGGATGTGAGGTGTGTGTTTTAAAAAGGTTTAATGGGAAATAGGTCATTATCCTAGTAGTATATGTTGATGAAATATTACTTATTGGAAATTCCATACCAATCTTACAATCTATTAAGAACTAGTCAAACCAGTGTTTCTTCAAAATGGAATTAAGAGAAGCATCCTAAATTCTAGGGATCCAGATCATTCGTGATACATCCAAGATGATGATTGGACTAAGTCAAAGTACATATATTGGCAAGATACTAAAGATATTTAGTATGGAGTAATCTAAGAGGGGATTGGTTCCAATGTCACTTGGTTAATATCTTTCTATGAAAATTTGTACTCATAAACAACAAGAGAAAAAGATAATGAGTAAGAACCCATACTCTTTGAAGATAGAATCAATCATGTATTCCATGTTATGTACAAGACTTGATGTTTCCTATTCACTAATCATAGTAGGTAGATATCAAGAAGATCCAAAAGAATAACATTGGACTGCTATTAAAGATATCCTTGAAAAGAAAAAGTATATGTTACTAGTGTATGGAGCATATGAGGAGCTAGTCATTAGAGGTTATACTAATTTCGGTTTTTATATAGATAAAAATGATCTGAATTCATAGTCAGGATATGTTTTCTATCTAAATTGATGATCTGTGTGCTGTAAGAGTTCAAAGTATCCCATTATTGCTGATTCTGCAATAGAGTCCAAGTATATAGTAGATTCTAATGCATCAAAGGAAGCCATTTGGATTCAGAACTTTTTCCAGGATCTTGTTGTGGTTCCTAGCATTAATGACCCTATCACATTGTATTGTGATAATACTGCATTAGTATCTATTGAAAAAGAGACAATCTCTCACCAAGGGATAAAGAATATACTCCATAAGTACCACTTATTGAGGGATTTATTTCAGTGGGGTGAAGTTATAGTAAGTAGAGCACCTACTAAAGAGAACATGGTAGACCCCTTAACAAAAGGAATATCTTAGTAGAGCATGATTATTATGTGAGAGGTAGCGGACTAAATGTTGTTAGCAATTGGCTCTAGTTCAAGTCGGATTATGTTGGAGTTGGTTCCCCAGAACCAACTTATTTTTACTCTCTGATAACTTTTATTTGTGGTCATGAATATTAATAAACTCTTTATCACATCATGATTGTTATTCAGCATAACATAGTATGTGATAATTTCATAAGAGTAGCTGTAACACAAAAAGGTCATAGTAGTTCCATGCTATGATGAGGACCCAAAAGTGCTACAAAACTATTCTTGAATATATTTTCTATATATTGATGATATAATTTGAGGGACATAAATGATAGATGATATTAGTGAGAAGACTCATAAGACTTTGGGGCACCTTCTCATGGTGTACGCCCTTGGTAATATCCAGTATGGATATTATGAGAATGAGACCTGCCAATAGGAAATCCACATTGCCAATGAGCATGTACCCTAGTGGTACAGGCTCATTCTTGGCATCTAAAAGACCAAGGATAAAATCCGGGAATGGGTGAATTTACCAGGTACTGTAGCAGTACTGTAGCTGCGGCGACAATGTAGTAGCGGCAGCACTGTAGTGGCAGAGGGACTGTAGCATATACTGTAGCAGTGGTGGTACTGTAGCAGGTACTGTAGCAACGCATGTACTGTAGCTGTACTATTCACCGAGGGGTCCTTTGGGCCATTTCAATGGGCTTTCAAGCCTTTTAATCAGGCCACTTGGCCTTGGGCCTTCGGGCTATGTAATGGGTCTCCCTCTGCCCAGTTGAAAGAGGTCTTTGCTTTCAAATAATAAAAATTGAGGCTTCGGCCCCAACCTTTAAAAAAATAGGAAATCCACATTTCTATGTGTCATTGGATGTTCCTGTTTGCAGATGTTTTTATTGGTCCATAGACTTTGAGATTATTATTAATGAGTATTATGAGTAACACACTTAGATGTATTGATGAAAATCGCGATGACAGATGTTCTCGGTGAAGTAGGATATGTTGGGTGCATCATAAGTAAAATTGCATTAATGAATATTGGGAGAATGGATTTATTGCTTATGTATATTAACAAAAGTCAATATCTCATGCCCTTTGATGGAAATAATATATACAAAATTAATCCATGGCCATAGTGTTCTATAGGCAAGTTCTATTTTCAAAAATTCAAAGAAAGAGATATCGAGCATGTAGGTTGATGACAATGGCATCCAAACTGATATATTTGAGATATTGTGATAAAGGGATTATATTATAGGATAATCATTTGTATTAGGTGATATGTCATTGTGGCATTAATTACTCTCTCTATGGGTGCCTTGGTGTGTTGCTAGATGCTAACCTTGGACTTTAGGGTGCTTCGCCTAATGCCATTGAGAAAGAGGCCTAGAGGGTCACACACTAAGCATATCCATAATCTACGTTAAATAATATATTATTATTTATAATTTAACAAGTTAAATACATTATATTTCTATATATGGTTTAATAATTATTCATGTATGTTTGATTGCATTTATTCTGTCACTAGTTATTTGCGAAAATATATTGTGAGAAGAATATTTAATTAATATTTATTTTCTATTTAGTGAATATAATATTTATTTATTTATTGGAGAATAATGTAGTGATATTTATTTAATAAATAAATATACATTATTCAATACCCGATAAATATTGTGGAGGAATGGAAAACTGAGTTTAATTGTCCAGTGAGAAATTATAACATTGAATATTATTTAATTTAATATTATTTAATTATAATTTGCAAGTTTAGAGCACGTCGAGAAATAATAATAATGCAATTATTATTTGGAATGGGGTTTTTAGGATTAAATAAATAATAAGGGCATTTGTGTAATTATATTATTTTAACCCCAGCAATACAGATACCCAATTTTGTTATTTTCTCATTAGCCTATTCAGTTGTGCACAATGATTCAAAGAGAATCCTATCAAGATGAGAGATTTACCTTCTCCAAGAATGATCCCAGGAATGGAGAGAAATCCTTCTCCACTGGATCAAGGAGAATGCTTTGGAAGTAATTCTCGAGGTGAACAAGGAAGACAAAGAAAGTGCAAGGATCCTCCATACTAACACCCAAAGTCCTCTTTAGTGATGTCTGGATATTCCTGGAACATGTGTGGATCACCCCTAGAGTAAATATACACTTGGTTTCTAAAACACAATGAAGGTGCACTGCAGATCTATCGTCAAACACATCAAAAAATAAAGAATTCTTTAGTGGTAATTCTTTATCTAATTAAATAATTATAAATAATATGTTTTGATCCCTCCATCAGAGTTCCTAAAAAATTATTCTTTGTCTATTTCTGTAAATAAATCCCATGAATCATGGTGTTCAAATCATATAGATCGTAGATTGATAGTTTATTATGGAAAAAATCAATGTTGGGCACCACCCATCACACGCTTCTGCTGCAACCAAAACCTACACGTTTAAGTGTTTCACATCGTGAATAGTGCTAACATGATGTGCATTATGTGGGGTCAGCCTTTTCATGAAATTTATCATGATTTGAATTTTTTTCCACATGATTTATGGTAGTTTCATAGAATGACTATATATTTCACACCGTGACACAAGATTTCATCCTAAAAAACTCCCTTTTTTCTATATTATCTTACTCTTCCTCACTTCATCAAAGTATTTAGCATTTTTAATGAATGATTCATGGTGTCAATTGTGTATTTCCAATAGATTTGGATAATTTTAGACTTGATTCTAAAGTTTTTTGCTTCGGGTTCAGGCCTTCACTTTTCCTACCTCACGGGCCATCATTTATATGATGAATTCATTTCCTATTTGCTCATTTTTAGAAAAACATTGTAACCTTCCATAAATAATAAAAACATTTAAATACTAGAAATTTAATCAATTAAATTAAATAAACATTGTGTTTTATGTTAAAATAAACATATAAATTATCATTCTGTCAGATATCAATTGTATCTTTTGATTAATAATTGATTTTTTTGTTTTTATGATGTTTTAGTTTATGTATATGTTATTTGTTTTCTATATTATATATTATATTATAATGGATTCCCTTCTTGTTGTTAGTTAGACCATGTGATATTACTTTATACATACTTAATTTAGTCCTTCTTATTCTCTTACTATAAATTCCAAACCTATAAGATTCATTCAAATGTGGTGAAACGAATTTATTTTTATATTAAAGTTCTCTCTATGATATTATAAATAATTATAGAATGTATAAAATAATTATTAAAATTAATATGTCTTTATTAAGGGTAATGATAATTTATTTTTTCCATTTTCCTTTGTACAATTTGTGTTTATCTTATAAATCATTTGCTTCTCAAGGCTCTCTTAGTAAGAAATGAGATAGTGTTGTATCTACTGAATCACATGGTCAACTCCCCATATTACTAAAACCCCCATGATTTTTTTATTTTCACTCAATCCTTTTTTGAGACCACCCATGCCTTATTAATCATGAAATTTATGCTTAGTATAGTCTCATAGAGTTTTATAATTATGGATAAATTGTACCCTTTGAGATCAATAAATTTAATGAATTTCAATACATAGATAAAGAGACACATACACAAGGATCAAGTATAATAATTTTTTATATCATTTTTACTACATGAACATTATTATTTGAAATTATATTTTTTATTTTTATTTTTTAAATATTAAATGTACTTATATCGCAAATTTAAGGCCCCATTTATCTATTTTCAGTGTTTTCTACCTTTGGTTTTTTATTTGAATGTATATCAGTGAAAATAAAATATTATTTGATTTTTTATAATTTATACAAGAAAAAAATAATTTTATTAAAAAATATTTATAATATAGTTGAGTATTCAAAATAAAATTTGGGGAATAACTTTTTAAGAATAACACATCACTTATAATAAATATTGTATGACTCTTCATTTATGTAATGAACAATTGAAAATTCATATTTATTAAATATCAATCTTTTTATGTCAAACTATACATTCCATATCAATATGATTGACTAATAATCATTTTTTATGTCATATGAGGTGAAGAAAGCCATATTCAGATACCAACACACAAACACATACACACCACAATATATATTGTTTATTTTTTAATTCTCTTTCAATACTTTTTTTAGTGTAGGGTAATAGTGATTGAGGTTTTTTTAATTAAATACAATATTTTAATATATAAATATATTTATGTTGATATGAATATATAATGTATTCACTTATATTTTATTTATATAATACAAAATATATTTATTTACATGAAATATATATATATATATATTTATAAATTTAAAATTATATATATAATTATATTTACATGTGTAAAATATATGAATTATTTATAAATAAGTATATATATATATATATATATATATTCATATATTTAAATTCAAAAAATATATATTTACTTATACAAGTCACAGTAGAATAAATATGTATTGTAAATTTAATTTAAATAGTTTCTATATACTATTATTAAATTTATATAATTAAATGTTTCAATGTAAATATATTTTACAATATTTATATATTAAAAATTAAATATTTTTTATATTATAGAATATGAAATATACATATGTAATTATAATTAATTATGGGTGTGCACATATATCCATACATGTGTATGTGCATATGTTTATTAATTTTTTTATAAATAATTATAATTTATATTTATATTAAAAATAATATAATTATTAATTATATATAACTTCATAAAAAAGATCACATAGCTAGACACACCTACACACACAACTATATGTTTATATAAAAGAAATATTCCCTTGGAAAAGTGGTCTTAGTGCTTCACTTATGCATGGTGCGGGGGAATGAGTCATGACCAATATAAATAATAAAAACATTCTATTGGGGTTCACCGATGGTTATGGGTGATTCTTTGAATGTTATATTTTTTTTAATATCACAACATCATTTATAGGTACTATGCAATAATTGTGAGTGATTTATCATTCTCATCAGGTTTTTCATTCTTTAAAAGGGGGACTTTCTTAGTAGTTTATTAGCACTAAGAAAATACCCATTCTTAGGGTTTTTATAGCACTTAGAAATCCATTTTTATTTCTAACACGCCATCACTCTGGTTTAGGAATTTCTTTCCTAGGTTAAATGGTTTTCTTCAATTATAACATTTTTTTTGGTGTAAACATGATTTTTGTCATTTTTTATTTTATTTTATCATGATGATTCACCTATTTGTGATTTTATTTAATTATGTTGTTAGTGATGTTTCTAAAGATGATGTTGTACTGTTGTTTTTTTATTCAATGTTGGTGTTAGGATCTCTGTACTAACACCATTATATTTAAAAAACCCAATAATTATATGAATAATACACAAAATAATCACACTATATAATGTTTTTAGGATGGTATATGTGACAACCCAAACCACCGAGTCATAATAGTTTGTGGTAAGCCAAGAGTGACACCCCATTCCCACCTCCAATATGTCAGGAGCTTTGGAATAGTTTCTAGTAGACATAATACACACATGATAGAGTTTATCGTAAAGTACATGTAAACATGAACACATCTCCAATCACCGATAAGATACAAAAAATAAATAACATTGAAACTGCATGCATAACATCCAATCCAACATTAGAGTGTGACAAAATAGTATGGAATACAATGGGAAAAATAAAATTCCACCAATCATTAAAGGGGTATGGCTTGCTAAAAACTACCAAACTATGACTCCAATATCCATCATTGGTCAGTCTAGCCCAACTAAAGCTCCACCAACTCTTGATCCAAAAAAGACTATGTTGAAAGGTTTATTGTCTTTATATGACATGAAACATCTGGGAGAGCCCATATTGGGATGAGTATGATCACACCCAGTAGGACAACCTAAAAACACTAAACACAAAGCACCAAAGAGAGTGTCATCTCAGAAAACATTCAGAATAAGGAAATAAGATAAACCCATATAAGATCAAAGGAAGATTTCAAGTCTTAGGGTGAGGTATTTCCTCAATGTCATCCTAGGGATTCTAGTTGAATCCCAAAGGTAATGATCATATAATATAACTCACTCCATAGGTCCAAACAATAATGATGGTACTTAAAAGATAAGGATACACATGTAGGGGATCATGGCTAGAGCCTAGAGGATATACATGACCCTATCCAGAAAAACCCTCTATGAAGAGGATCAATTTCTATAGATGTAAATCATGTGATAACTGACCTTATGTATGGAAGAACTATATTGATGATTACATTTTGGTCTATATAGAGGGATACTTGACTCTATTTGGAATTGACCCATATAGGGATCACTCATCCTCTATCTGGGATGATATGCCTTACTTTACCCTCATGGATATAAAAATGAGGAACCACACTCCTAATAAAATTGTTTGAGGGAACACATGCCCACTAATACTGATGTCATCCTAGGATTCACATGACATGTATACAAATTACATGTCCATGTGATACTTCCTCATCCATAAAGGCTAATTGTTATAAGATGGGGTCTGTATGATGTGTGTTCTTCAAAAATCAACACTATATAAAATAGAATTCCCCAAAAACTATAGATATTACATGCATCTCCACCTCCATCAATGAATCCTATAATCCCATCGTATGTCTCACTAAAATTTCTAATAGACCATGGTAGAGTTAACATATTCACACCTTCATAAAAAACCTACATGAACTAGCTCAAAAAACCATTTTCACCCATACCACTATCACATTTTTTTCATTATTGTCACACCTCTATCTTATCTCCAATCCTTGAAATGAACCCACAAAAAAACCACATAAATTTCAATTCAAATGAACCATGGAATTAGTTTCTAGATATAGTTTAATCACTGTCGAATCAAACATTGGTGATGAACAATTAACATAAGAAGAAAGGCACAAAACAAAAAAGTAATCCTCAAACAAAGGCCATGTTTATTTGACTATCATCAAAAAAATCCAAATAACGAGGTGGATTAAAAAATTTCAAAAACTAAATATGAAAACAAAATTTATAGGAAAATTAAATATTTAATGGGTAATCAAGAAAGAGATATTCATGAATTAATTTATTATTTAATTAAAATTTTTATTGAAAAAATAAAAATCAGGGAAAAGCCAATCAAAATAAATTTCCTACCTTGGATTTATTTTATCATTGGAGGAGAAAACATATACATGAGTTGAATTGGAATTAATTACTACACTCTCTACTGACTTATAGAATCATCAAATCCAAATATCTTTGAATAGTCAGATCAATACATTACCTCCATCTCTTCAATATTCTATCTTGTTTTAAAAAACCCTTCCTCAAGATAATGAAGAAGATGGAATTTTGATTTTGTTAGAGTTGGCATCCTGAGAACCAACTATATGTACTTTGATTTTGTGAATGTACACTTATTATACATTGTTCATTTTTCTTCACGACTATAATATAATAATGTCATGGAATATTCATTGCTTTAATAAGGTCATGGAAGATCTCCGCTATGATAAGAACCATGAAATTAAATGACAATATTCTTAAATAAAGTTCTATAGTTGGGTGAAATACCATGATAGGACACATAGTATACAGACCATCATGTGTGAGTACTCGTAAGAAGACGAGACTCAATCTCATCGAGTTTGCACTTGGTAACCTCCAATATGGGAGATTATGAGAAGAGAACTTCCAGTAGTAATTCTGTATGTCTTGGTGTTATCAGACATTGCTATTTATGAGCATGTGTAATGGTCCTTAGATTGGAAGATTATAATTAACTCATGTCATGACTCACGCAGTTAGATTTTCTGATGAAAACCATCACGAAGATAGTTAGTGGGAAGTAGGGTACGTTGTGTGCATCCCGAATGACATGTTGTTAATGGATAAATCAAAGAAGGATTTGTGCCTTCCATATTTATAGAAGTAAATATATCAGGCACTTTGATTGAAATAGAACTAATGCCCAAATTCCATGGCTATGGTGTCATGACGAGTTTATTTCTGGAAGTCAAAGAATAACAGATCAAGCATATAGGTTTATAACACTGCCATGAAACCTGCTTGATGAGATATTGAGACAAAGAGATTAAATTACACGATAAGAATTCATATGAGGCGACACATCAATGTGCGTCAACTTCTTTATATTGGGTGACTTGAACCATTTCTAGATAGTAATCTTGGACTTTAGGAAAGCCCGCCTAATGCCATTGAGAAATAGGCCGAGAGGGTCACACACTAAGTGTATCCATGAATCTTATGTAGAATAAATATTATTCCTGTATGTGGTTTAATAATTATTCAAGTAATTCTAAATCGTTTAAATATCGGAGGAAGAATAAAATGAAAACAATTGCATGCCGTGTATTAATGATTACACGCCATGTAGTTTTCATTTTGGAAAGGAAATGAAAAACAAGTACACGTCGTGAGTTAATGATTACAAACCATGTAGTTTTTATGAAAAAAAAGTACACATTGTGTATTATTGATTACACACCATATAGTTTTTCTAGTCGGGATTATGAGGAAATAATATTATTTTGTTAAATGATATTTATTATAATTAGTATGGGTCCATGTAAAGGAATTAATGACTCGACATGGGGGTTTTCAATAAGAGTTAATGAAATAAATAAAATGCGTAAAGTGTGTATTTATTGTCATAACTCTATAACCTCAAACCTGATTATAAATATCCTCACAACCCCAAATATTTTCTCTAATCATTGTGAACAACAATTTTTGGTAATTCTCTCAAGGCCAAAAGAACCCCTTCATCCAAGAACGCTCTCAAGACCTAGAGAGGTCCTCCTCCATCGGATCAAGGCAATCTAATGTGGACAACACAAGAAATGGTTTCTCCTTGAAATCACCTAGAGAATCCTTTTGCGACGTCTAGAGATACGTGGTGCACATCTGGACCACCGCTAGAGGAAGTCCTCATTTGGCTTCTATTAAGCAATGATGAATCACATTGGAGGGTGATTAGAAATATCAAGGAAAAAAGAACTACAAAAAAGGTACTTCTTATAAATTAATTATAATCAACCTATGATGATCCTCGTTTATGGTTCCAGCACTATTCATATTCTTTGTTTATTTCTGTGATTTGATCCATGGAGTTTGGAATTTATCATCGTATTGATCTCGGATTGATCATTTATAATGATAAAAAGCCAAGTGGGCACATCCACCCACGAGATTCCGCTATGCCCAGAACCTTCAAATGGTATCAGTGAGAAGTTAAAACATTGATTATAGTTATTTAATTTTCATTGATTATTTATGAATTTATATTTGATTAAATTCAATATAAATCGTTCAATAAATATGAATGAATTAGATCTGTTATTCCTCCTTCATTTATCAATTCTAAATAAAGAAATAACCTTTTAATTTTAATTTTGATTAAAATAAAAACAAAGAACTCCTCTGGAGTAGCCAATCTTTCTGTCTGTACAACATAATAATACACGGCATGTAGTGAAAACTACACACTGTGTACTTAGGTTCAACGAACTTGTACTAGTCCACCAAACCACACTGTGTGAATTGAGTATACCTAAGTATTTATTACACCATGTTGACCATAACTGAATGACACGTTGAAACTGGAATACACGAAGTGTATGTTGAATCAACACGCCATGTAGTCCGATCCAACCCAGGTGAAACTATGTATAAGGAGAAGCTGCGTACCGCGTACAAGGGATTTCTAGGCCGGTAACCACGTAACAATGAAGTACATGTTGTGTTAGATTAATCAACATGCCGTGTACTCCAAAATTTCCAAAATACAGAAAACATGCCAAATCCCTGGTGTGTACTTTGGATAAAGGGTGAAAACAAATACACACCATGTAATATAACCTACATGTGGTGTACTATCCAGAAATGGAATTTCACCAGGTTCCCTCTAAAGTACAAAGACCCGTATAAGGAATATGGATGAGAAGAAACTCAAGGAAATTCAGAACGGAATTTAAGATAAATAATTGATTAATTATTAGATCATAATTAATTGAATTCAAGCGTGACTTATCTTGAATAATAGAATGATTAAAATAATTTGAATACTAAATATGCGTAAATGTCGTTGCATGCTATGGATGATTATGATCTAGACCAAAGACCCTTTGTGTGTGTATTTTTTTCATTTCAATTTATTTAATTTAAATTAGTTGGCCTATGATCCTTCTTCCAATAATATGTAGGGTCTACGTGCCCATGGTTTCATTAATGTAAACCCCATGTAACGGAGGATCTCCCAAGCTAGAGGAGATGGTTCAAAATCCAAATTTGAGGAGAAACCAACCTAAGAAGATACAAAGGCGGATAGGTGGGAGCTGCAAAACATGAACCATCGAGTTCAAGGTGTTTTCCCTAGGTCAGGGTTAGCTTATCAAAACCACCAGATATGCTAACCAATAGAATCTCATGATCATGCCATCTTAATTTATTTTTATCTGATTTTAGGGTTTATTTATTATGTATGTGTTGTCATGATCACATAGTTAATGAAACAAACAACCATGAAAAGATGTAATAAAATAAAAAACGGACTATGCGTAAACATTATTAGATCATGGTTAATCAATTAAGCAAGCATCACTTAATATTAACAAGCATGTGATAATTTGAAACTGTGCATAAAGGATTAAAATCCCTCAAATACCATATTAAGTCACACCAAGCCTTCCATTACTTGATTAAGGGCAAAAATCAATAAAACTATGTGTTTGAAAAACCCTTGTTAGGACACTTACTTTTATAAAGGAAGATCTTATGAAAGTTTTGGGTTGAATTAAACATTTTTCGTCAAGAGGAGTAGCCCTTGCTAGACTTGATGTAAAATGGAGTAAAGTGTTGAGGAAATCCAATTCAGGATTTTAGGATTGGGGAGTCCACTCAACAGATTAATGAAATGTAAGTGCACAGTTGGAAAACAAATTCCTAACTAAATACCTTTAAATAGCTTGACCAACCCTTGTTGGGGTTTTGCGAAGGGGAATATGGATTCTTACCACTAGAATGTTAAAGCAATTGTACATTCCGAGTTTAATGGTGAGGGACATTGGGACTTGTTAAAATAGTTGGATACTTAATAAAAATTAATTATTTCTCTTAAAATGTAATAAATAAAGTACTAATAAATCTTCTCTTTTAATTTGTAGAATCAATATGACAAACTCTTCAACAACATTTTCTCTGCGATCAATTCGGGATAAAGACAATATCCTCACCAATAGTAACTTTTATGAATGGTTTAGGAACCTTCGAGTTATCATATTCCATGAACGAAAGTTTTACGTGCTGGAGTCCTCACATCCCGATTCGCCTTCCCAAGGGGCGAGTGATGAAGATTTTCTAGTCTATGATCAACATTTGATCGATGCACTCGACTTTAAATGTTTGATGTTGTCATCAATTTCTAGTGATCTCATGAAGTCTCATGAAGATATGGATGCCAATAGAATGCTCGAGCACCTCTGTGGTCCATACCAGGAGAGAAATAGATATGAAAGGTTTGATATCTCCAAGGATCTATTTCAGAGCAATCTTGGAGAGGATGGCCCAGCTGGGCCTCATGTAGTCAAGCCCATTGGCTACATTGAGCGCTTAGAGGTTCTAAAGTTTAAACTCCCCAATGAACTGGGTACCTATCTCATTCTTTCATCACCCCCCATAGCTTCTCTGACTTTGTTGTAAATTTCAACATAAAAAACATTGAGAAGTCTCTTTATGATCTTCTTATCCTCATTCACCAAGTGGACAATGATATGAAGGGTGAAAAACATTCTATCCTTGTGGTGAATAAAATTTAAGGTAAGGTGAATAGCTTTAAGCCCAAAGCTTATTCAAGGCCTTCCACGAAAAGGAAGATCAAAGGGGAGGCAAGAGAACATGAGGTTGTTTGTTTCGCATGTGGCAAGAAGGGATACTAGAAGAAAACCTGCACCCAGCCAAGGAATCAAGGGTAAGATTCAGGTGTGTTTGTTATCGAATGAAATCTATATGTTTCTACCAATTGGGTATTAAATACTACTTGTGGTGCTCACATCTGTATCCAAATACAAAAACCAAGTAGATTAAGAAAGATTGACCGAGGTGAGGTGGATCTTCGAGCATCCAACGGAGCCAGACTCGTTGCTGTAGCAGTTAGAGATTACCACATCATGTTGCCTACTGGGATGGTCTTGGCATTAAAAGGACATTATTATGCACCCTATGTAACCAAAAACATTATTTTAGTATCCAGATTAGATACCGATGGATTCAAATTCAAATTTGGAAGTGAATGTTGCTACATTTATAAAGATAGCATTTTTTTGGTAGGGCACATTTATATAATGACCTTTGCGTGTTAGACTACACAAACCAAGTAAGGACAATCAATGAAAAAGTTAATTCACATGACTCATACCACACCCAACTTTGGAATCATCGGCTAGGTCATGTCAATGAGAAATGTTTGAAAAAATTACATCAATATGGGTATTTAGATTCTTTTAAAGTAAAACCGCTTAGTGTATGTCATGCATGTCTATAAGGAAAAATGACCAAATCCCCATTTAGTGGGAAAGGTGAAAGGGTTAAAGAGATTCTATAATTAGTTCACATAGATGTGTGTGGACCATTTTCAGTTGAAGAAAGGTGTGGGTTCTTGTACTTCATAACTTTTACTAATGATTTTAGTAGATATGGATATATTTACTTAATGAAGTATAAGTCAGATTCTTTTGATCAGTTCAAAGAATACAAGAAGGAAGTTCAGAACCATCTTGGTAAGAAGATTAAGAAACTCCACTCGGATAGAGGAGGAGAATATCTTAATCAGGAATTTATTTATTTCTTACAGGAGTTTGGGATTCTATCTCAAATCACTCCTCAGTGGATTGGTGTAATTTAAATGAGGAAGCACACCCTTTTGGACATGGTGAGATCAATGACGAGTCATGCGAGTCTTCCATTATCCTTTTGGGGATATGCATTACAAATGAAAGAAAATATACTAAACAATGTACCATCTAAATTGATAAATGGTATTCCATATGAGTTATGGAGTGGACAAAAATCCATGTTATCAAATTTACATTTGTGGGGTAGTCAAACATTTGTTAAGGCCTCTTCAGGAAACAAACTTACACCCCAAGGCACAAAGTGTACCTTTATAGGATATCCCAAGGAAATAAGGGGATATTACCTATATAAACCCTTAGATAAAAAGATTATAGTGGAAAGACACACCATATTACTTGAGAGGGAGAACATATCCTGAAGGAGATATCGGGAGTGAGATAGACTTCGATTAAGTTGAGGCTCAAGGTACATAGGAGTTGGTATAAGAACAGATTCTACAAATCCCCATGGAAGAACAATCTGTTCTAGAGACTCAAAACTGTGTAGGAGCACAAGAGAGGTGAGAGAACTAGAATGATATGGTTTTCTTGTCCCTAAAGAGGGTGACTCATTATTTTTTGACAATGATGATCCTCTTACCTACAAGGAAGAAGTTGAAGGCACATACATTTCCAAGTAGAAAGAAGCTAGGAATTCTGAAATGGATTCCATGTACCAAAACCAAGTCTGGATTTTGGTAGACCCTCCAGTTGATGTAAAACCTGTTGGTAATAAATGGGTATTCAAGAAGAAATTGTACATGGAGGGACAAGTCAACACTTATAATGCATGACTGGTTGAAAAAGGTTTTAGGAAGCATCAAAGAATTGACTATGATAAAACCTTTTCACCGGTTGCGATGTTGAAATCTATCAGAATCATATTTTCCATTGCTGCTTACCATGTCATTGAAATTTTTCAAATGGATGTGAAAACAGTATTACTTAACATGAACCTCCTAGAAGATTTCTACACGACATAACCTGAATGGTTTGGGACTCCAAAGGATGCCAAAAAGGTATGCAAGTTGCTGAAATCCATTTATAGATTAAAGTAAAAATCAAGGTCATGGAACATTCATTTTGATGAAGTCATAATGGAATATGGATTTGTTAAAAACTAATGTGATACTTGTGTCCACAAAACGTTTTTTGGAAGTGCAATCATTTTCCTAATAGTATTTGTTGATGACATATTACTAATTGGAAACGAAATACCTATCTTACAGTCAGTTAAGACATGGTTGGATAAATGATTCTCTATGAAAGACTTGGGAGAGGCAACATATATTCTTGGGATCAAGATCCATCATGATAGATCCAATTGAATGCTGGGCCTGAGTCAAAGTAAATACATTGACAAGATACATAAGAGATTCAGTAAGGAAAAATCCAATAAGGGATTGTTTCCAGTGTCTCATGACATTCATCTTTCCAGGAAAATGTGTCCTCAAACACATGAGGAAAGAAAGAAAATATCAAGGATCCCTTATACATCTACAATTGGGTCACTCATGTATGCTATGCTATGTACAAGGTTAGATGTTGTTAACATATTAAGTGCAGTATGAAGATATCAAGCTAATCCAGGAGACCTCCATTGGATGGCAGTCAAGACTATCCTTTAGTATCTGAGGCGTACTAAGGATATGTTCCTGGTTTATGGAGGAGATAAGGAACTAGTCATCAGAGGACATGTAGATGCTAGTTTCCAAACTAATCAAGATTACATGAAGTTGCAGACTGGATACATCTTCAGTTTGAATACAAGTGGAGTGAGCTCAAAGAGCTCAAATCAAGGTGTGGTCACAGATTCTATAGTAGAGTCCGTGTATATTGTAGCTTCTGAGGCAGCTAAAGAAGTAGTATGGATGCGAAGCTTCGTCCATGATCTGGATGTAGTACCTAGTAGTAAAGATCCTATCACCCTATTGTAATAATACTGCAATGTTGGCACTTGTAAAAGATCCAAGGTCACATCAGCAGACAAAGCACATACTTTAGAAGTATCATCTCTTGAGGGATTTTTCTCAAAGAGGTGAAGTTTTAGTGAGAAGTATTTCCATGGAAGATAACGTGGATGACCCCTTGACTAAAGCTTTGACTCAGGAGAAACATGATCATCGGGTGAGGTTTAGTGGAATAAAATTCATAGGTAGTTGGCTCTTGTCCAAGTCGGATTTTTTTAGAGTTGGTGTCCTTAGAACCAACTATTTGTAGTTTGATTATGTGAATTTACAATTATTATATATTGTTCATTGTTCTACATAACTATAATATAATAATGTCCTGGAAGATTCATCACATTAATAATGTCATGAAAGATCCCCGCTATGATGAGAACCCTGAAATGCAATAACAATATTATTAAATAAGTTTTTACGGTTGGATGACATACTATGATAGGATATATAGTATAAAGACCGTCATGTGAGAGTACTCATAAGAAGACGAGACTCTCCCTCATGGAGTTTGCACTTGGTAATCTCCAAGATGGAAGATTGTGAGAACAGACCCTCCAGTAGTAATTTTGCATGTCTTTGTGTCTCCAGACATTTCTATCTATGAGTGTGTGTATTGGTCTTTATATTGGAAAATTATAATTAACTCATGTCATGACTCACTCACTTAGATTTTCTAACGAAAACCGTCACAAAGACAGTTTGTGGGAAGTAGGGTACGTTGGCTATGTCACGAATGACATGATGTTAATGGATAAGTCGAGGAAGTATTTGTCCCTTACATATTTATGGAAGTAAATATCTCGGGCCCTTTGATTGAAATAGAACTGTCACCCAAATTCCATGGCCATGGTGTCACAATGAGTTTATTTCTGGAAGTCGATGATTGACAAATCTAGCATATAGGTTTATAACACTTACGTGAAACCTGCTTGAAGAGATATTGAGAAAAAGGGACTAAATTACATGGTAAGCATTCTTATATGGTGACACATCAATGCGGCATCAACTTATTTCTCTTGGGTGCCTTGACCCATTGCTAGACAATAATCTTGGACTTTAGGCAATCCTTCCGAATGCCAATGAGAAAGAGGCCAAGAGGGTCACACACTAAGTGTATCCATATATCTCAAGTAGAATAAATATTATTCCCGTATGTGGTTTAATAATTATTAAAGGAAACCTAAATTGTTTTAATGTTGTAGGAAGAATAAAATGAAAACAAGTACACACCGTGTATTAATGATTACACGCCATGTAGTTTTCTTTTTGGAAAGGAAATGAAAAACATGTACATACCGTGTATTAATGATTTCATGCCGTGTAGTTTTTATGAAAAACAAGTACACACTATGTAATAATGATTACATGCCTAGAAGTTTTTCCAGTTGGGATTTTAAGGAAATAATATTATTTTATTTAATGATATTTATTATAATCAGCATGGGCACATGTCAAGGGATTTATGATTCGACAGGGGGGTTTTCAATAAGAATTAATGGAATAAATAAAATGTGTATCACGTTTATTTATTGTCATAACTCTATAACCTCGAACCTGATTAAAAATATCCTCACAACCACAAACCTTTTCTTTAATCGTTGTGCACAACAATTTTAGAGAATTCTATCAAGGTCGAAAGAACTCCTTCCTCCAAGAAAGCTCTCAAGACTTAGAGAGATCCTCCTCCATCGGATTAAGGCGATCTAAGCTGGACAATGCAAGCAAATGTTTCTCCACACTAGCACCTGGAGACTCATTTGGCGACGTCCAAAGATACGTGGTGCACATGTGGATCACTGCTAGAGAAAGTCTAAACTTGTCTTCTATAACAAAATGATGAATCACATTATAGCGTGATCAGAAATATCAACAAATAAAGAATTCCATTAAAGGTACTTCTTGTAAAATAATTATATTAATTATAATCAACCTTGTGATGATTCTTGTTAATGGTTCTGGGACTATTCTTCTTCATTGTCTATTTCTATGATTCGATCTATAGAGTCTGGTATTTATCGTTATATTGATCCAAGATTGATCATTGCTAATGAAAAAAAATCCAAGTGGGCACATCCACCCACGAGCTTCCGCTATGCCCGAAATCTTCAGTTATCACCCTAGTTCATCCAGAAGTTTTCTATAAAATCACCCAATTCAAATAATTTTTCACGTGGGAAGCGTACGTCGATTAATAGGGTAGGAATAAATTAAAACCCATATTAAAGACCACATATTCATTCCACACATGTTTCCCATTGGAAATAGATGAGAACAAAGTAGAAGGTCAATGGTTTTGGTCATTTCAAAACTAGCATGACCATTACCACTCCCTCCACCACGACTTAGACATGGATGTGTTTTTCTTGAAAACGCATCCCTAAAGGAAATGTTTAATGGCGTGTCCTTATAAAGTAAGTTGTTTTCCTGCATGATATACTACAAAAATGGTTGTAGTTTTCTCACCCAAGTAGTGGCCTATTGAGACCTCCCCCAAGAACCATGTTATGGTAGTGCCCATTTCCACATTTCTTGATTTACATGGGGAAACTACATGACATTCATCAAGTTAGGGTGTTTCTTATTTTAAACCAAGAAACTCTAAAAACTACTTTTAAGCTTTCAAAAGATATAAAAAACCACTAATTTCACCTAATCTTGGAAGAAACCAAAACATTAAAGGATAATATGGAAATAAGGAATAACATAACATGAATCTTGTGTTGACTCTTCTTATTACTCTGAAGATATCATTTAAAATATTCCTAAGTGCCATATAGATAAAAGAATTCATTAAATTCTCCCCACATTAGGGATTTTTGTCCCAAAAAGAAAAAAACTTTTTAAATAGGATAGGGTATTGAATTTGTTTCTGGTTTTACAAATCCCACAAGTTCTATTGGATGTTCTCGTACTTCTAAGGAACAAACCTTAAGGGAATCACTCTCCCATAAAGGATCTTATCTTACTAATCATCCATTACAACACGGTACTCTGAGAAGATAGATTTATCCTCAACATGTAGCTCATCCCGGTTAATAACATGTGGTGGGTAGATCATGTTTCTACTTAGCTGTGACAAATGGATTACATCATGCACCTGATATAACTATAGTGTTAAGGCCAAACAGTACAGCACCTTCCACCTCATCAAAATCTTTATAGTCCTCATCAAGGTGAGAAATTCAAGAATGAATGGTCACCATAATCAAACTCAAAAGTCATCTATCATCAGGCCTCATAGGACATTTGATGGATTTTGGGAGTCTTCATCTACTCCTAGATGATCTTCAACTTCACTATCATCACTTCCTCCATCTAAAGGCCCATAAGTTCTAACTTCCTTGGATCTGTCCAGCACAACTGTGACCTATATGGTATGTCGTTAAAGGAAAAAAATGGTGTCAAAGTAATGGTATATTGGTAACTATTACTATATGAAAAATTCACTATGGGTAGATGACCCTCCCAATAGTGTCCAAAACCCAATACTCAAGCCTGTATAATTCCCTTCAAAACATGAATGGTCTACTTAGTCTGGTTATCTACCTAGGGGTGAAATGCCATGATTATCTATAAATGAGTCCAGAAAAACTCTTTTTAATATCTCCACAATTAAGATGAGGAGATATCATGATAGTCTAAAAAAATATTCTATTGGATTCCATGAAGCCAAAATATTTCCTACACATACAAGAGTACCAAAATCTCCACTGAACTCTACTCTCTAATGGGTAGTAAGTTGATTGAATTTGGGATTTTTTCTATAGTCACATAGATAGCATTGTAACATTTACCTGAATATGGATGTCCCATAAAAAAATCTATGGATATAGAATCCCACTTCAACTCAAGAACCTCATAAGGTTGGACCAAACCCGACAGTACCTAATTATCAGTCTTCAGCTTTTTTAAAGTGTATCATCAAGAGATAAAATCAACAATACTCCTCTTCATCCATATCCACTAGAAATGATGTCAAAGGACTTGGTACATCTTCTACACTCCAAGATGTACCACTAAGGTGGGTTTATAAAACTCATTCACACCTCTTCCTATGGTGTGACAGGTGACGTGGACTCTAATTAGAGTGTTTTTCACATCATTTTATTAATATTTTGATCGTTTTATTAATTAAATGTGTCTTAAATATTAAACAATGCAACTTCAGTATTATTATTGTTAAAATTATTAATCTACATTTTTATTTTTAAATAATCAATATTGTCTCCCTTTATTTTCATTATATTTTATTTCTAATTTTATTTTAGAATATTATTTTTTATTTATTTTTTTAGTTTTGGTATTTAATAATTTTTTTAATTAATAATTAATGGAACATTTTTAAATTTAAATTCTCTTATTTGGTATTCTATTATATTTTTATTTTAATTTTAGAATCTTAATTAATAATTTTTTTAAATATTAATAAATATAATTAGAATTTATTTATTTATTTTTTAGATTTTACATTTTCTAATACTAATTTTAATTTTTATATTTAAAATAATTCATTGATTTTGTTTCTAATTTTTAATATTTTCTTAATGTTTTATTATCATTAATAAGGTTAATTTTTAACTTTTAATTTAATTTTTTAAGTGTAGCCCGCTACCTCCTCACTGTTACCATTACAATGTTATTATCCCTTTCTTATGTCAGAGGGACCTACTACGATTCTAGATAATGCTACCACTAGGGCTATCTACCGTCACACAACCAATTTGCCTATTTACCATCAGACAGTCTAGTCCAGCTACCATTTAATTTTATGCTACCATCAGGGTCAACCACCACTAGGTAATCACTGCTACCATTACCCCACCTCACCCTATTCTACTCCATATTTTCAATTGCCACAACCACTTACCTAAATATTCCACTTTTATCCATGGATCTACCATCCCATGGTACAACCTATCATCCACCACTTGATCCACCACTAGTTAAATCTGATTTCTGACAAAGCATGATAGGGAAGATAACCTAATGATTCTAGAAATTTATTAAGCATCAAAGTTCTCAGGACCTCGATTATAGTTCCTTGATAAATATGGGAATATTGAATATTCATTGAAATTTGGATGCTGATTTCTTTGAAAAAAAGATCACTCGTGCTACACTTGATAATTAGTGGATAAAGATTAGACTTCAAAGACCATCGAAGACTAAAGAGGAAAAACTATTTTTGGGTAAGAAAAGAATCTTCCCTTGAAGTAACTACCAATCCATATATATGAACTAGGCGAAAAGATTCCATAGAAATAGAGAGTTTCTATTTTTCACTCAAGAAATCAGTTTTTATGACCCAGATCTCAAACTAAATGTTCTTGACAATTCTATTGATAAAATTTCATCATCCGGGTCTACATTTTTAGAAGATTTCTAAGATAGAAGAAAAGACCAAGATTTCTGAATAATCCTTGGCTATTCGATTCTTTGAGCCTATGAAACTCCCTACCTACGAACTTGGTTGAAACCAAATTCGTACAAATTGATTTTCACTGAAACCTGTTATAGAATCCAGTGGTTCCAAATTTGAGCATATGTTAACACCGATCAACGATGGTGATATGTATATTGGGATAATAAGTCAATGAATTTTAAACACCCAAATAAATTCCTCTATATCTAGTAACTATGAACCATTTCATGAAAAATGATGAACATCATTGAAGGGGATGCATATTGAGTCAATATCAATAGGATTTTATGAAGCAAGAATGAGGAATAGTGAGAAACAAATTCCAAATATAGGTTTGGAGATCGATGATCCAATCATAGATCCAATTTAAGTGGGTTTTGTTTTATTAAAAATGGTTGAATCCCACAAACAAAAGTCATGGGAATTAAATAGAATAGGTTGATTTGGTTATTTTATTATTCCCACCAATGTGAAGTATAAACTTGGGTGAGTTGATGTCATTATTGTTGATGATTTAATTTTTTTATTATGGTATGAGTTTTGTAAGATCATTTGAGGTTATAAGAGACTAATTTTGAGGATGAAGAAGTGGATCTAGTTGATTCACTAACTGAATAAGATTTTGGACTTAAAAGAATATTATGGAGATTAATAAATGAAATGAAATGTTGTGGAATATTGATTCAGAGCACCATGGAACATGCTGTTAGAAAAAGCATGTAACTAATTTAATGTCTCGTTCTGGGTAGTATTCGAGATTACCATTGAAGAATGAATCAATATGGATCAAAATCCATGTAGATATAAATTGTAACGAATGTGGGTGTGTCATAGTTTATAGAAGGAAATAATAAATTCCTATGTATGGAAAAACAATTACAGTCATCAATGATACATGTTAGGTGTCACAGAGTATATAGAGTAAATTCGGTGAAAAAGTGTTCATGACATAACTAAAAAATAATGAAAAATAAATTCTAAGGAACGAGACAGAGGGAGAAACTTTTTTAAAATCACATATACTTTGGAATTTGGATTCTCAACATAGAATGCAGGAGATATTAGAGGATCAAAATAGATACATCACCACTCATCATGATTTATTTTAGAGGGGATATATCTTCTCTCTTGTTATACTGTTTTAGTTTATTTATCATTGAAAATGATTTATTCAATTGATATAATTTGTGACTGATATTTTCAATTAGGTAATTTTAACTTCTCAATTAGTATTTTCACATCTTTGCATTTATATTTTTTAAAAAACATTTCTCACTTCTCAATATTAATTTCAAAACATCATGATCAATCAACAAGATTGATTTTGAATGCATTTCTCTAATTTTGATTTCTAATACATCAGAATATTTTTTAGAGATTCATTCTGATAATAATTCTTCAAAATCCATTGTTGTTGTATGTTTCTTGAAATGGGGAAATTTAAGAATCATCATTCTTCAAGATTTACCTGTTGGTGAGAGAAATAAAATAATTCAATTTTTTGGGATGTGAATTCATATAAATTTCCATGAAATAATAAATCAATCGAAACTAGAGACCTTTAATTCACCTTGAAACTACCTAAATTGTTTTTCTTAATTATTCTTTCCAATACTCAAATATTATTATTTCTTAAAATTGTTTGAAAAACCCAAATTCTTAATCAAATATATTTAATAATTATAATAATAATAAAAATATTTTTAGACTTTTTTTAGGTGTTTTTTTTCTTCAAATTTTGGTTTCATAATCATAATAACCCTTCCCATTGGTTCTGACACCCTACCCGAAACAATGAAATAGTAAGTATGAGTTAAAAATTATTAAAAAATAACATATTTAATGATATATAAGTTAATTTTTATGTGTTATTTCTGGGTAAGGACTTTGAGTGATCGACATTGAGAAACTAAAAATATCTTTAACAAAATATTTCATAAACAAAATATGAAAAATGATGTAAATTTTTTTTATTTCAATCTGCTTCTCCTACTGATTATGTGAACTTTGTTTGACTACAATTTTTTATATTTTTTCTAGATGAATTAGAATAAAAACATCATATGATATTTTAAATCCTTATATACCCAAGATAGATAGACATCTAGGGGTTTAAAAAAAATACCTGAAATGGAAAACTTATAAAGGTGATTTGCTTTTATTAATAGTGATCCAAATTTTCAACTCGAACTCAATATAGAAGAAACTAATAGTCCTATTATGAGGGAGTTTTAACCCCATAATGTGAAAATAAACCCTTATTCAATTATATTTTCTTA
Source organism: Viscum album (assembly GCA_963277665.1). Lineage (NCBI taxonomy): Eukaryota > Viridiplantae > Streptophyta > Magnoliopsida > Santalales > Viscaceae > Viscum > Viscum album. Next base: position 227,442,488 of record OY728125.1, read on the forward strand.
TAGAGCATGATGTTAGGAGCTTAATCAATCAAAATTTTCACTGTTTCATTCATTTAATGTGTTTCTTAATGAGGATTCTCAAGACTTCATTAGAGAATTTTATTATATAGTAAAACATCTACCTCAAATAGGGATAAATGAAAATAAACTTATTATAATACTACTTCACTTTTTTCTTATAGTGAATGTACTAAATTGGTTTTTTCAGGCAAGATGGAAACAGCTTTGGAAACAAAGATCAAGTTTATAATTCTTTTGTGATGAAAATTTATCCATAAATACTAAAGGGAGAGTTGAGAATAAAAATCACAAGTTTTTATCAGGAGTATGGATATTCCTTTAATCATGATTTGGAAAACATTAGGGACTTGTTGAATAAGTTTCATTGTCACCAGCTTCCATCCCATGTCCTCATTGATACTTTCTATGAAGGATTGTCTTAATCAAGAAAAATTTAGTAGATTGGTCTATAGGGTTAATTATAATGTTAAAAATGATTAGGTGATTAGAAAGTTTTTACATAATATTTCCTTAAACTCTCCACATAATATATCTATTAGGAAAAGTGTAAATAGATACCAAAACAAAACTAGTTCAGGGATAGATACTAATTCTAAACTAGCTAAAATAAAAGATAAAGTTCAATCATTAAATTACAAAAATTCTAAAAAAAGCGTCAATCAAGTGGGATTTTAAAAACAAAATAAATATCTTAGAAAGTAGAGTTCTCAATGTGTGATGTTTTGGAACAATAAATTTTTTTGTTGAAACTTTTATATATTATCCAAAAAACAAGAGAATGTTGATTTTTTACGATATGGTCCTTAGATTACTAATAAAGATGACCAGTTTTCAAAAAATTACAATAAAAACTATAGGAACTATCCCAATATTTCATTTAAATAACATGGAATAATTAGAAAACCAGCAACCCAGGTTACCGAATCCATCCTAGAGAGAAAATTTAAAATTAAAATAGGGGAGAACTATCCAATTCCTAATGTAATTTTAAGGGAAAAATTCTTAATAGGGTGGATCAAATGATAAAAATATTTAACTCTTAGGATGATAAATTTTACTCTCAAAAATCAAAAAATGAATTTGATAATATTGAAGATAAATCTATAATGTAGAATACATAATTACAAATGGATCAATTAGCAAGAGTCATGACATCTAGATATAGAGAAACATTTCCTAGCAAGGCTGAAATAAACCCAAGGGAAAGTTTCATGGAATTGGTTACAATAGGTGGTTTAAAATCTGAAAAATAAGCTAGAAAAGACTTTAGGAGTATCCAAACATGAAAAATGGGTGAGTATGGGTGTTAAAAACTAGATGAAACAAAATTTGGAAATGAGATAAAAACTATTTAAAGTCGTTAAAATCTCAATTTTCACCTAAAAATTTCTCTAAACATAAGAAGAATAAGGATAAATAGAAAATTACTAAATAACTTTTGGAAATACATTCTATTTTAAATAAATATTCCCTGAAATTCCCATTCCCTTAAATGTTAAAACCAATAATAATAAAAAGGCTAAAATTCTAAAGTTCCTTGGCATTCTAACCAAGATCCAAATGAATATTCCATTTATAAAAACCTTGATTCTGATTTCTTAATATCTAAAGTCTCATAAAAATATTTAAACAAAAATTATCTAGAATAATTTTCAACATATATCCTCATTGAATAGTGTAGTATTTTTCTTCAAAATAAAATCATTCCAAATCATAAATATTTAGAGATTTTTCTCATTCCTTGCACCTTAGGGAATAGTAGTAAACTTAATTTTCTGCATGATCTAGGTGCTAGTATAATCCTTCTCCCATTCTCATTGTTTAAATATTTGATATTGGGTTACCTTAAACCCCATAATATCATTATATTTTTGGATGAATACTTATTAACATATCCAAAAGGAAGTGTATATGATTTGTTGGTTGGAGTTGGAAATTTGTTTCTTCCAGCTGAATTTCTTATGTTAGACATGAAGAGGGACTAGAAGGTCCCTATCATCCTTGGAAATCCGTTATTGGCCCATATAGGATATACTATAGATCTGTGTAAGGTCCAATTACTCTTTAAGTTTTGTGATAAATATAAGGAGTCCTTTATTATTGAAAATTTTAAAAAACCAAATTTTGGTGAAGATTTTTCTAGAGTGGACTTGGTAAAATATTAGAACTCACTGGAACATTTAGAAGAATCATAAAAAAAATTGTCTCTAGAAAATCCTTCATAATTTAAAAATGTAGTTTCACACACTGTTGAGTCTATTCAATGTGATAAGTTGGAAAAAATTTCAGATTTGGACCGCAATCGTATTCCCGCTCATAGGTGGGATGCTAAATCTAAGAATAAATTTTTGTGTTAGAATATAAATATTTTTTTAGATAAGATGAGGTAGATTATCCTTTTATAAAAAATGTTGAAAAATTTCTATATTGTTTAGGGAGGTATATTAATTCATTTTTTTGTTTTTATCTTGATCAATTTATTGAATTCTGGTATAGAAACTCTTGAGAGTGAACTATCTACTTTGGAAAATAGTTAATAAAAATTTAAAAATACTTGTGAAATTCAAAATATTTCCAATTTTAAAACCCCTTATAAGAAACATTTTTAATATCTTGGATATCTTGGGCCCAAGAGTCTTCTATCAAGTGAAGAAACACCCACTTTTGAGCTAAAACTGTTCCCATCACACCTGAAATACTCATTTCTAAGTGAATACTTAACACTGTGAGTAATTATTTCTATAGAATTGAAATAAAATCAAGTGGATTTTTTTTGATCTTCTAAATAAATTTAAATCTTCAATATGTCGGTCCATAGATTATATTAAAGGGATTATCATTTCATTTTGCAAGAATAATATTCTTATGGAACTAAACCACAAACCAATAGTAGAGTGTTAACAAGACTAAATCCAAACATAAAGTTGGTTTTTAGAGAAGAGGTAATCATGTTTCTAGATACTAGTATTATATATCCCATTTATAATAGTTTTTCGGTGAGTCTAATCAAATTAATCCCAAAAATTGGGGATTCAATGTATTAACCAATGAAAAAAATAAACAAATTCAATTGAAAAAAGAAACTAAATATAGATTTTATATATATTATAGAATGAACAATAATGAAACTATTAAGGACCATTTTCATATGCCATTTTTAGATCAAATGTTTCAGGGGCCTACGGGAAATAAGTTCTATTATTTTATGGATAGCTATTCTGGTTTCAACTAGATTCTTGTAGCATTAGAATATTAAGGGAAATATATATTCACTTTCCCCTTTGGGAAATTTTGCTACCGATGAATACCCTTGGGATTATGTTGTGTACTAGCTATATCACAAAGATTTATGATGACTCTATTTTTTTACATGATAGAAAATATTATTGAGGTACTCATGTATAACTTATCTGTTGTTGGCAGCATATTTGAGAGAAATTTAGAAAATATTGAATTGGTTTTAGAGATAATTTATAGAACAACTTAGTTCTAAACTGGGATAAATGCTATTTTATATTCACTGGAGGAATTGTGTTGGGACATAAAGTGTCTAAGAGGGTTTTAGTGGTTGATACTAGTAATATTGAGGTGATCTAGAAATTTCCCCTCTTGAAAATTTTATGGTTGTTATAAGTTTCTTACATCATTATTGTTTTTACCAGAGATTATCAAATATTTTTCAAAAAATTTTATTACCTTTTGTTCTCTACTTTTCAAGGATGTACCCTTCCTGTTTAATAAAAAAATTTGGAATCATTTTATTTTATTAAGTAAAAACTCACTTCTTCATAAATAATAATACTTCATAATTTTAAATTTCTTGTTTAAATTATGCGTGGTTCTAGTAATATGGAAGTTGTAGTTGTGTTAGGATAGAGGATAGATAAGAGGTTATAAATGGTGTATTAAGTAAGTATAATACAAGATGATGGTCAAAGGAACTACACCACTATATATAAGGAGTTTTTAGCTTTGATTTTTCTCTAGAGATGTTTCGGTGGTCACTTCTAGGTTAAAATGTAAAAATATTTACTGACCATTCTAACTTAAAGTATCTATATTTAAATATGGAGTCCATAATTAGACTCCTTATATTTATTACCTTGATTCAATAGTTTGATATGGATATTAGAGACAAATGGGAACTGAGAATGTGATTTTAAATCATCATTCTAGGTTGTCTAAAACCTATTGTAGAGATCCTAGGGAGATTAATTATTCCTTTAATAATGAAAATTTACATATTATCTTTGTTAAAAAGTATACTTGGTTTTAAATATTTTCTAATTTTTTTTCAATTCTAACCATTATTAAGGATTTTTCATATAATAGTAGAAATAAGTTCATTTCAAAGCTTAAGTTCTCTCTATGGGATAAACCATTGCTTTTTAGAAGATTTGATGATGGGATAGTGAGGAGGTGTGTGCCGAAAGACAAAATTCCACCCATTCTATAGATATTTCACTCCTCACCTTAGGGAGGTCAACATGGTGAAGATTGAAATGCTAAAAAATTACTTCAAGATGGATTTTGTAGGCCTACCTTATTCAAGGTTACTATAACTATTATTTTATGTTGTGATAGATACAAAATATTAATAAATGTGGGAAGGAATAAGGATCCTCTTCATGAAGGTAATTTAGAAGTTGAAATTTTTTATGTTTGGGGCTTCAATTTTATGGGACCATTCCCATCATCTCATGGGAATGGTTATATTTTAGTAGTTGTTCAAAATATTTCAATGTGGGTTGAGGCTGCAGCATTTTCCAATAATCAATCCAGTATCGTGATAAAATTAATTAAAAAGAACATTTTTTCAAGGTTTTAGGGACCAAATAATTTCATTACTGATAATGGAATCCATTTTATGAATTGAAAATTCAAATCATTAATGGAAATATATGGGTGTTACCATATATCTACAACTTCTTAACATCAGAATTCCATTGTACGAGTAGAAATTTCAAATTGGGAGATGAAATAGATCTTGGATAATAATTTTTCTAATTTTAGGAAGGATGGTTCCCTGAAAATTGGTGAAGCTTTATGGTTTTGTAGAACTTCTTTCAAAACCACAATAGGTATGTATCCATATAATATTTTTGGGAAATGACTTCATTTGTGTATGGATTTGAAAAAATGGCCATACTAGGTTGTGAAGTCTTTAAAATTTAATTTTAATACTTCTTGAGAGAGGGGATTAAAAAATGGATTAAGCTGGATGAGATTAGGAGAGATTCTTATAACAATGCATAGATTTAAAAAGAGAGGGCCAAGTTATTTTATGATTTGTTTTATTCCAAATAGTGAATTTGGGGATAGAAATATGGTTCTTCTCTTTAATTCCGTATTTTATCTCTTTGCAAGAATGTTTAAGACTATGTAGTCTGGACCTTTTACTATTCTTAGTTTGTTAAAAAATAGATCTGTTGAAATCATTGTAGAAGAAAATAGACCAATGATGGTAAATAGTAAGATAATTAAGAAATATTTTGAAGTGAATCCAAAGGGTTTGACTAGATAATTTATTCTTGAAAAATTAGTTTTCACTAAATTCTAACTGAAGACTTTAAATTAAATACTTCATGGGAGTCAACCCATGATATTTATGTGTGGGTTTATTTTCATTTCTTTAGAACAAAATATAGTTATGATCAATTTATTTTTCTCTATTTCTATTAGATTTAAATTATTGACCATCCAAGTAATTTTTCATTTAGAAGTTCGTTGTTATTAAAATAAGAGTATAGATCCCTTTTGTTCTCAAGTCAAGTGGATGATGCATGTTGGATCCTCACTAGATAAAAATTCCCTATACTCAAAATCTGGGGTTTCATTACATATTAGCTTAATTTTTTGAATTATTATATTATTATTTTTCATTATGTAGGTACTGAGGGTTCAATAACTGGAGGTAAATCATTCAATAATAAATAGGGAGTCTTTTGGTTAAACCCTAAAGAGAAATATAAATTAATCAAGAAATATTTTGTTTTTATTTATTCATTTTTGCTCTATTTATTCTTTTAGTTTCTTGTGATGCTGATAGAAATTGAGCTATAATGATTTTAATTTTATTCACAGTGTGAAATTAAGTTTCAGTGAGTAATACCCAAGGATTTTTGTGTTTATGTGATTGTAATTTTCTTAGTTGAGTGTTATAATACTTTGTTTGTTTGACTGAAAATATCATTGAAATAAAATTTCAAACTTGTTTTCACGCTCTGTGCAATCTACTCAATGATTTTCATTTTACTTTATTAATTCTACAGAAATTAATTTTTCTATGACATAAAGATAATTCATGTAATTTTTTATTTTGTTTAAAAAAAATTTATTATTGGAAAAAAGTGTTTGAACTATTTGGGGACCCTCCAATGTAAATTTGATCTGTTGAATTGACAATCTATTTAATCTTTAAATGTTTACTTTGTTTCTTTCACATTTGAATTGAACTTTGATGAAAAATTTATGCCTGAAGTGTGGAGGAGAGGGTCTTATTCACTGAGTTAAATTGTGTTTTAATGTTTAACCCACCAAGAATACTTTTAAATTTTTTTAAATTGTGAGTTTTCAAGCCTCACCTTTCTTGTTTAGTGGATTAAAGTTTTTCAAAAACATTATATTTTAACTACCAATTTGGGGATATTATATTTTTTTAATTTCCTATGGATTTCATTGGGGCCATCAATTTCTTGATTTATTGAAAATTTTATTTTTTGGTCACATTTTGGGAGTATAATTTACAATCATCATTGGTTTTGATTCTTTTAACTGAGTTTAAAGCTGTGAAGCTTTGTCTTTGCACAATCTATTAAATGAAATTCTTAATTTTGGTTGGCCTCTATTCTTTCATCCTTTCATTATTTAACTCCACAAGTTATTGTATGAGTTATTTATCTTGTTTTTAATTATTAAACTCACTCTTCAAAATAATGTCTAATTATTATTCCATTTTAGTTATGTGAGTCAGTTTACCTAGAGGGAAATAAATGTTTTAAATTATTAGTTAAATGAAAATTGATAATTATTTAAACTTTTTTAAAATTTATAATCTCCACTATTTTTTTAAACAAAAAATGACGGTAGACAAAACATTTTTTGTTTTGAGAAGAGAAAATCCCTTTTCCTACGTGAGATAATTAATGTTGAAGAATACTTTCAAAAATTGAATCATAGTTTCAACTCACCTTTTTAATCTCTAGAATTATTCTCCCCCACTAGATTTGTTAAACTGATTTCTAGATGATAAGAAACTCTTAATTATGATGGAATTTGATGTCGCCTTTAGTTAGGGTATTTACCCATGACATTTCTTTAATATTTCAATTGTTTTGTTAATTAAATGCATCTTGAATATAAAAAAATTTAACTTTAGTATTTTTATTATTAAAATTATTAATCTATAATTTTTATGTGTATTTTTTTATTTTTACATTCATATAATCAATACTGCCTTAATTTATTTTCCTTATATTTTATTTCAAATTCTTCTTAGAATATTAATTTTAAGTTATCTATTTTATTTTTGTATTTAGTAAATATATTAATTTTTAATTAATGAAACTAGTTCTTATTTAAATTATCTTATTTTTTTAAATATATTTTTAGTTTATTTTATAATTTTAAGTAATTATTAGTTTTTAAATATAAATAATTATAATTATAATTAATTAATTTATTTTATAGATTTAAAAATTTCTAATTATACTTTTAATTTGGGTATTTAAAATAATTAATTTATTTGGTTTTCATTTTTAAAATTTTTAATGTATTTAATGTATTTAATAATGTCAATTTTTAAATTTTAATTTATTTGTCTAAGTGAAGCCTACTACCGCCTCGCTACTACAGTTTTTGTGCAACTGACAGTGTTACCAGCCCTTTCTTCTGTCAGAAGGACTTACTACCATTCTAGAAAGTTATACTACTAAGGTTATATATTGTTATAGAGCCTATTTTCTCATCTACCATTAGAAATCCCAGTCTAGCTAGCGTTCCATTTTGAGCTATTGTCAGGGTCATCTATAGTCGAGTAATCGCTGCTACCGTTACCCAGAGTCACCTTATACTACTATATAGTTTGTGCCACCACACTCACTACCTTAATCTTATACTTCCATCCACTAATTTATTGTCCCATGGTATAACTATTCATCCACCACTCAAGCCACTACCATTTGAAGGTGATCTAAGCCAAAGAATGATAAGACAGATGAACATATGAATCTAGAAATTTTTAAATCACCAAATATCTCTAGACCTTGATTATAGTTTGATGTTGATGATGAGAAGATTGAAGATACAACTTAATATCGATGTCTATTTATTCAAAACAAAGATCACCCGAGCTATGCTTGATCATTGGTGGGTGAAGATTATACTTTATATACCTTCAATGACTGAATAATATGGAATATTGTTGGAGAAGACAAGATTCTTCCCTTGAAGATAACATTGAACTAAATATTTGAACCGAGAGATCGATTATAAAGCTAATGGGTGCTTCTATTTTTTTTAATAAGAAATCAATTTCTCTGAGCCAAATATCAAATTGAAGAAGCTCAAAATTTCTTTTGATGACCTCTCATCATTCAGATCTTCATGTTTAGAAGCTTTATGAGATGGAAGATGAGCCCAAGACTTCAAAATAAATTCAATCATCTTGATGATTCAAGCCCGTTCCACCAAAAAATAGTGAACCTAATAAAAACCAAATTCATCAAAACATATTTTCATTAAAACCTATTATAGAAGCCAGTGGTTCTATATCTGAGTTGAGGTCGACACAAGTCATTGATGTTGATCCACAAATTGGGAGATTGAGTCAATGAATTTTTAATAGCTAAATCCAGACCCCTTTTTCTAGTAATAATGAACCTTGGGATAACTGAATTTTAAAAATCAGTAAAGGGCATGATGTCTGAGTCAGGATCAATGGGATTTTATGAAGTAAGAATGAGGAATAATGATAATCGACTGGCGAATTTAGGTTTTGATGTTTATAATACAGTCGAAGTGTCGAGTGAAGTGGGTTCCATTTTATTGAATAATGTAAAATCTAGTGAACCGTGGTGGTGGTAGTTCAAAGTAATAGGCCAAGATGGGGATTTTGTGATTCCCACCAATGTGATGTAGTGCCTCAGGAAAGTTGATGTTGTGATTATTGATGTTTTAATTTTGATTGATGTTTTGAATTTTGTAGTATCATTTAAGGTTAAAGCATAATAATTTTGAGGATGATGAAGTTTCTTGTGTTTAATTCATCAATTGAATCTAATTCAATCTGGGAATGAATTTTATCAAGCCTAATTAATTGAACATGTAGTTGTGCAAGACGGATTTCAAGCACCATGGCATATGCTCTTGGAAAATCATATGACTAATATAAAGTCACATTCTGTGTAAAGTTCATGATGACCATTAAATAATGAATCAAGATGGAGATGTATCAATATACATCCAAAATAGAATGCATGTGGTTGTGTCATAGTTTTTGGAAGGCACTTCTAGAATCACATATATGGAAAACAATTACACTCACCAATTCCATGTGATGGGTGAGTCAGAGTAGACCGATTTAAATCAATGAAAAAATATAAGTTATGTACCTAAAAAATAACAAATACTAAATTTTGAGGGAGGAGTTTCAGGAAGACACTTATTTCGACTAAAGAACAATTTTTAATTTGTATTACTGATAGAGAACATGAGATATATTAGAGGACCAGAATAGAAAAATCACCAATTGTCATGATTGATTTAATAGGGGAGATCTCTTCTATCTTGTTACATTCCTTTGTTTTATCTATAATTAAAACTGGTTTCTTGAATTGATATGATTTGTCGCTAATCATTTTTCGTGGGTAATTTTATCATCTGGTTTAATATTTTTTCTTCTACACATTTTTTTTTGTGAAATTAATTTTGGCATCTCAATCTTAATTTCAAAACATCATGATCAATTGGAAATATCAGTTGTTAATGCATCTCTTAAATTTTAATATCCAATAGATTGTTATATTTCAGTGATATTTATTCGAATTAAAATTATTAAAAATACATTTTTAAATATTATTGAAGTGGAGAAATCCATGAAACATTATTCTACAAGATTTATATTTTATGGAGAGATATTAATAAAATCAATTTCTAAGGGTGAGAATTAAATTAAACTTTTATGAAAGAATAAATATATTTAAATAAAACAGATTTAATTCCCCTCACAATTGTTGCAATTTTTTTCCACTCATTCAATATTATTTTATCCTTAAATTGTTTCAAAAATCAAAAAATTTTAACCAATATTATTTTATAAATAGAATAATAGAAAAAATATTTCCCCACTTCTTTTAGGTGGGTTTGTTTTCAAATTTGAGTTGCACAATCATAATCACCATTCCTTTTGGGTTAAACACCCTATTCCCAACCATATAGTAGTAAGTAGGAGTTAAAAATAATTAAACTAGCATGTATTCAATGAAATAATTTTTAATTGGTGCCATAATGCATCCTTATAAAAGGATGACATGTTCCTCACCATCATAAAAACCATTAGGAACAAGTACTCTGATTTTCTGGTCATTCAAGACCTTACACTCCATATCTTTAACTTGTGTTTCCATAGCGTGTTGTAGAAACTATGGGGTCACAAAAATCGATCAAAGGTATGATAATACACCCTCATCCACAAGTCTCAATTGCAAAGAGGCCATCTTCTTAGTTTCCTCACTTAGAAACTGTGAACTGGATTTAATACTGAGAGAATTTTCCACCACTTTCCCCTTTCCAATAGTATATACTATCTTAAAATAATAGTATTTTTGAAACACCAATGATCCCCTATTCCTAGTCTTAAGGTCTTTATAAGATAATATATACCTAAGACTCTTATATTTAGAGTAAACAATGAATCACTCTCCAATAATATTGTGTCGCCCAATTTTTTGGGCGGAAACCACTATTGTCAGTTATAGATCTTGGTTTGAATAATTCTTCTCACGTGGTCTAAGATTTGAAGGCACCTAAGCAATTATGACATACCTCTACATCAGAACATGTCCTATCACTTCTCTCTAGGTATCGTAGAACAATAGATCCTCTAATAGTCTCACGATAGGGGTACTTGTAAACTTTAGTCACATCTCATGAAAAGCATTCTTGCAATTTTCCAACAACACAAAACGATTCCCCTTTCGAGTAAAGGTAGTTTGAGGTTCCATAATTCTATATAATTTGAGCATGAATCTATGATAATATCATGCCAACCATAGAAAGATCTGCACCTTTTTCGTTACCTTGGGTGACTCCCAAGCTAGCACTACCTAAATCTTTATTGGGTCCACTACCACTCCCTCTTCTAGGATGAAGAATCCTAGAAAGTGGACCTTTGGAATCCATATCTGAAAGATCGATAACTAACCATAATTATGGTGCTCTCAGAGTATGTTAGTGACCATCTACGAATTCCTCATATGATCCTTATTTGAAAACAAGTACCAAAGGATTTCATCTACAAGGAACCACAAAAACTGATCCAAGATGGGATGAATGATCTAGTTCAAGAGTCCCATGAGCACTGTTAGGGAATTAATCACTTGTAAGGGGATAACCAAATACATGTAGTGACTATAGTGGATCTGGAACACCATCTTTGGTACACCTTCCTCTTAAACTCACAACTAGGGATAACTCAACCTAAGGTCGATCTTCAAGAACCACTTGGCCCATCTTAGCTGGTCGAAGAGGTCATCGATTCACATAAGTGGATGTCTACACATCATAATCACCTAGTTAATATAGCGACAATCCATGCACAATCTGTAGCTCAAATTCACCATCTTATTGAACAACACTAGGGAAACCCAGGGGGATATACTGGGTCTTACAAAACCCTTCCTCTATAGATCTTACAACTTTACCCCCACCTCTCACAACTCTATGGGCGCCATCCAATATGTTTGGGTAGATTTTAGGGTACTCCTTGAGTGTAGGTTTATTTAGAAGTTTACCTCTCAATGGGGAGGTAAGATCAGCATGTCCTCAAGGAATAACCCCTCATACTCCACAACTACTACATGTAACTAAAATCTCATAGTGTCTATGTCTATTCCGGGTGCATCGGAATCATTCATAGGTGGGGATATGTTAGAATTTATTTGAATAATCCTTGAATTATCTTTAAAGGGATAATGAACATCAGAGATGGCCTTCCACCTTATCCAAATCTTCGTAGTCCTCATCGAGCTATGAACTTCAAGGATGAATGGTTACCATCATCAAACTCAAAAGGCCACTATCATCAGGCCTCATAGGACATCTGATGGATTTGGGAAGTCTTCATCTACTTCTAGATGATCTTCAACATCACTATCACCACTTTATCCATCTCTGGGCCCATAAGTGATGAGTACCCTAGATCAATCCCTCACAACTGTAACCTAGAGGGACTCTCGTTCAAGGCCTCAAATAGTGTTAAATTAATGGTGTAATGGTAACTATTACCATATGAAAACTCCTCTAAGGGTATACAATCCTACCAATAGTGGAAAAACCCCAATACCCAAGCCTGTCGAATTCCCTCGAGGACATGAATGGTCTACTCAGTATGGTTATCTACCTAGGGGTGAAGCACCATGATGAACTACAAATGAGTCTTGAAATCCACTTATTTATATCTCCACAATCATGATGTGAAGTGAGCATGAGAGTATAAAATAATATTCTATGGGAATCAATGAAGCCAAACTATCTCTTAGACATACAAGAGTAGAAGACTCTCCACTAAACTCTGCTCTCTAATGGATAGTAAATGGGATGACTTGGTAGTTGGTCTATGATCACACAGATAGCATTGTAACCTATAGTTGAATGTGGAAGTCCCATAAAATAATCGATGGATATAGCATCGCACTTCCTCTCTAGAACCTCTTATGGTTAGACCAAACCTGACGGTACCTAATTATTGGTCTTAACCTTCTTGAAAGTGTGTCATCGAGAGATAAAATTAGCAATACCCCCTTTGTCCATATACACTATAACTGATGTCAAAGGACTTGGTACATCTTCTCCACTCCTAGATGTACCACTAACGGCGATTTTTAAAACTCCTTCGCTCCTCTTCCCGTGGTGTGGCTGGTGAAGTTTCCTATAATTGGGGTGTTTTTCCACATCATTTCATTAATATTTTGATGGTTTTATTAATTAAATGTGTCTTAAATATTAAATAATGCAACTTAAATATTTTTTTTGTTAAAATTATTAATCTATAATTTTTTATATTTAATTATGTATTTTTACATTTAAATAATTAATACTGCCTGCCTTTATTTTATTTATATTTTATTTCTAATTTTTTAGAATATTATTTTTATTTTATTAGTTTTTTTTGGTATTTAGTGATTTTTTTAATTATTAATTAATGGATTTTTTTTTCAATTTAAATTATCTTATTTGGTATTATTATATATCTTTATTTTAAATTTAGAATATTAATTAATATTTTATAATTAAATATTAATAAACATAATTTGAATTTTTTTATTTATTTTTTAGATTTAACATTTTATAATCTTACTTTTAATTCTTGCATTTAAAATAATTCAATTATTTGGTTTTTATTTTTTAATATTTTTAAATGTTTTAATGTCTTTCATAATGTTAATTTTTGATTTTAATTTAATGTTTTAGTGTATCCAGCTACCTCCTCACTACTACCACTATAGTGTTAGTGTCCTTGGATTCTGTCAGAGGGACCTACTACCGTTCTAGACAGTGCTACCACTCGGTCTATCTACAACCACACAACCCATTTTCCTCTTTACCATCAAACAGTCCAGTCGAGCTACCATTCCATTTTAAGCTACCATAAGGGTCAACTACCACTAGGTAATCACTTCTAAAATTCCCCCATACACTCTATCCTACTCCATATTTTCTACTACTACACACACTACCTTAATATGCTACTATTATCCCTGGATCTGCCATCCCACAGTAGAACCCTTAATCCACCACTCAAGGAACCATTGTTTAAAGATGATCTACACCAAATCATGATAAGGAATATAACCTCACAAATCTAGAAATTTTGTAACCATCAAATTTATCAAGACCTTGATTATATTTCATTGATAAAGGTGGATAAATTTAATATTCATTGAAATTTGGATGCTGATTTTTTTGAAATAAAGACCACTCATGCTACACATGAACATTAGTGGATTAAGATTAGCCTTAAATAACACTCGATGATGGAAGAATAAAAACTATTGTCGGATAAGACAAGAAGCTTCCCTTGAAGTTACCACCAAAAAAAAATCTATGAACCAGGATACTTGATGTCAGAGGAATTGAGTGTTTATATTTTTTACTCAGGAAATTAGTTTTTTACCTAGATTTCAAACTGAATGATATTAACATTTATTTTTAGGAAATTCCATCATCTGGGTCTATGTGTTTAGAAGATTTATAAGATAGAAGAAAAGCACATGATTCATGATGTAACCCAGGCCATCTGATGCTTTGAGCCTATGCCTCTCCCTACCCATGAACTTGGTTAAAACCGAATTCATCAAAATTGATTTTCACTCAGAACTGTTACAGAATAGAATGATTCTTGAACCGAGCAATTGTTAACACCTATTAGGGATGTTGATCTTCATATTGGGAGCTTATGTCAATAAATTTTGAGAACCGAAATATAGGCCTCTATTTCCATTATTGATGAACAATAGGATGAAAAAATGTGGAACATAATTAAAGGGTATAAAGTTTTAGTCAATATCAATGGGATTTTATGAAGAAAGAATGGGGGATAACGAGATCTAACTTCTACATATGGGTTTGGAGATTTATGATCCAATCATAGAGTCGATTATAGTGGGATTTGTTTTATTGAAAAAGGTTGGATCTAGTAAACTACAGTCATGGAAATTAAAAGGAATAATCCAAGTTAGTTTTTTTATTCTCACCAATATGACGTAAAAAATTGAGTTAGTTGATGTCATTATTGTTGATATTTTAATTTTTTTTGATTGTTTGAATTTTGCAGGGTCATTTGAGGTTAGAGACTGACTTTGAGGATGAATAAGTGGATCTGGTTGATTCACCGATTGAATCTGATTATGGACGAGAAAGAATTTTTTAGAGCTTAATAAATGAAATGAAAAGTTGTGAAATATTGATTTCAAGAACCATGGAACATGCTGTTATAAAAATCATGTGACTAATTTAATGTCTCATTCTAGGTAGTGTTCAAGATTCCATTGAATAAAGAATTGATATGGATCCAAATACATGTATAAATAAATTATAATGTTTTTGCGTGTGTCATAGTTTTTAGAAGGTGCAACAAAATTCATGTGTATGGGAAAAAATTACAGTCACCAATGAAACATGTTATGTGACATAGAGTAGACTGAGTGAAGTCAGTGAAAAACGTGTTAGTGACCTACCTTAAAAATAATGAAAAATAAAGGCATGAGATAAAACAAGAAACTTTTTTCAAATCACATATACTTTGGAATTTGGATTCTTAATATAAAACACAAGAGATATTAGAGGACCAAAATACCAAAATCACCACTCATCTTGATTTATTTTAGAGGGGATATATCTTATTTCTTGTTTTGTTGTTTCAATTTTTTTACAATTGAAACTAATTTATTCAATTGATATAATTTGTTTCTAATATTCGAGCACGAGGAATTTTAACTGCTCGTTTAGTATTTTAACATATTTGCATTTATTTTTCATAAATTTGTTTTCTCTCCTCCCAATATTAATTTCAAAAAATCATTATCAATCAGCGAGCTTGATTTTGAATTCATTTAATCAATTTTAATTTCTAGTACATCAGAATATTTTTTTGAGATTTATTCTGAAAGTAATTCTTCAAAATCCATTATTGTTGGATTATTACTGAAGTGGCTAAATCCAAGAATTAGTATTATTCTATAAAAAAATCAATTTTTTAGGATATTAATTCATATAAATTTCCATGAAAAAAGAAATCAATTGAAACCAGATAGCTTTAATTCCCCTTGAAACTTCCTAAATTTGTTTTCTAAATTCTTGTTTTCACTACTAAAAAGTTATTTTTCCCAAAATTGTTTCAGAAGGAACCAATTATTTATCAGTTATATTTAATAAATATAAAAATAATAATTTTTTTTTTACTACTTTTAGTTGTCTTTTTTTCAAATTTTGATTTCACGATCATAATCACCCTTCCCTGGTGTCTGACACCTTAAGTGTAGCTGTGGAGTAGTAAGTAGGAGTTAAAAATAATTAGAAAAGAACATATTCAATGATATATACGTTAATTTTTTAGTTTTATTTCTAGGGAAGGAATTTGAGTGATCAACTTTGAAAACCAAAAAATATATTTAAAAAACAATTTCATAACACAATATGAAAAATGTTGTAAAAAAAGTTTATTTCAATTTGATTCTCCTACTTATTATTCTGAGTTATATTTGAATATAATTTTTTCTTTTTTTTATAGATGAATGAGCATAAGAACATCATATAATATTTTAAATCCATAAATACATGAGATAGATAGATTTCAAGGTGTTTTAAAACAGAAAAAAACCAAAAAACCGATACTTATGAAAGGGAGTTCCTTTTATTAATAATGAGACAAATTTTTAATTAGCACTCAATATAGAAGAAAATAAAAGTCCTAGGATGATGGAGTTTAAACTCCATTAAGTGTTAAGAAACCCTTATTAAATTGTATTTTATATAATATTATGAAATTATAAGTTAAAAAAATCATATTTTTCTTTGTTTCATTAATTTAATGAGTTTTCTAATGGGGGATTCTCAAGCCTTAATTAATGTCTTTTATGATATAGTGCAACATCTACCTCTAATAGGGATCCGTGAAAATGAAAATTTTATAATACTGGTTCCCTGTTTTCTTATAGTTAATGTACTAAATTGGGTATTTAAATTTATATGAAAACATATTTGGAAACTGGGATCATGTTTATAATTCTTTTGTGATGAACGTTTATCCATAAATAATAAAAGGAGAGTTGAGAAGAAAAATCAAAAGTTTTTATCGTGAGTATGGACATTTATTTCATCAATATTTTGAAAAATTTAAGGACCTATTTAATAAGTTTTATCATCACCATCTTCTAACCCATGTCCTCATGGATGCCTTCTATGAAGGATTGATCTCATTAAGAAAACATTTGGTAGATCAGTGTACAATTGGTAATTATAATGATAAAAATGATGAGGATATGAGAAAATTTTCCAATAATATTGCCTTAAATTATCATCTTAATATCTATAGTTGAAAAAGTGTAAATAGAGATCAAAATAAAACTAGTTCAGGGATAGATTCTAATTCTAAACTAGAACAAATAATAGATAAACTTTAAACTTTTCTGAACCAAAATTAAAAACAAAGTGTCAATCAAGTGGGATGTCAAAATCAAAATCAATTACTTAGAGATTAATGTTCTAAATGTGGGATGTTTGGGTACACTGAAAATTTTTGTCCAAACTTTTATATGTTATCCCAAAAACAGGAGAATATTATTACTTTTGGATATAGGTATAGGATTACCAATAAAGATGATTCTTTTTCCGAGAATGACAATCAAAACTGTAAGAACTATTCTAATATTTCACAGAAAGAACATGGAACAATTATAAAACCAGCTACCCCAGGTAACAAAACCAACCTAGAAAAAAAATTTAAAATTAAAAAGGGTTTAACCATACAATTCCTAAGGGAATTTTGAGGAATAAATTCTTAATAGGGTGGATTATATGTTAAAAATATTTGACTGAATGGATTTTAAATTTGACTCTCAAAAATCACAACATGAATCTAATAATAAAAAAGATAAATCTATAATGAACAATATATAATTACAAATGGATAAATTATTAAGAGACATAACATATAGATATAGAGAAAAACTTCCAAGCACAGATGAAATAAACCATGGGGAAAATTTCATGTAATTTTTTATAAGAGGTGGTTTAAAATCTGAAACATAAATTGGTAAAGACAATTGGAGTATTAAAACATGAAAAATGGGTGAGTATGGGTGCTCAAAGCTATATAGCACCAAATTTGGAAATTGTACAAAAAAATATTGAAAATGAATAAAATCTCATTGCTTCACCTAAAAACCATGATGAAAATTTCTATGAACATAAGAAGAATTAGGGTAAGGAAAAAATTAATGAATAATATGAGGAACTTTCTTCAATTTTAAATTAATATTACCCAAATTTCATTTTCCCTAAAATGTTAAACCCATAAATAATGACAAGGCCAAACTTATTTTCTTCCTTGGCCTTCTAACCAAGATCCAATTAAATATTCTATTAATACATTCCATTATTCAGATTTCTTCTTATCTAAAGTATCATAATAAATTTAAACAAAAATAATCTAGAATAATTTTCCATATATCACCTTATTGAATAGTTTAGTACTAATCTTCAAAATAAAATCATTCCAAATCTTAAATATTTAGAGAGTTTTTTCATTCCTTGCACCTTAGAGAATACTAGTCAACTAAATTGTCTATGTGATATAGGTACTGGTATAAACATTCTCCCATTATCATTGTTTATATAGTATATATTTGGTCACATTAAACCCATTACTATAATTATATATTTGGTTGACTATTCATTAACACATCCCATAGGAAGGGTAGATAATTGTTTGGTTGCAGTTGGAAACTTTTTCTGCCTACGGAATTTCTTATGTTAGAAATAGAGAGTGACCAAAATGTCACTATCATCCTTAGTAGGACATTATTTTCCCCTATAGGAGAGATTATACATGTGTATAAGGTCTTATTAATATTTATGTTTTGTGGGAAATATAAGGAGTTCACGATTTCTAATTTTTTTTAAAACCAAATTTTGTTGAAGATTGTTATAGAGTGGAGTTGTTAAAATATTAGAACTCATGTTAAACATTTAGAAGAATATGAAAAACCAACATTACCTAAATAAATTCGTTTTTAAGTTGAAAATGTAGTTTCACACACTTTTGAGTCTCTTTAAAGCGACAATTTGGATTTTTTTTAATTTAGATCGAAATATTATTCCCATTGTCAGGTGTGATGCCTTATCTAAGAATGAATATTTTGTGTTAGAACATAAATATTTTTTTTTGGAGAAGATGAGGTTGATTGTCCTTCTATAAACAACTATGAAAAATTTCTATAAAGTTTACAGAGTGATATTATATAAATTTGATGATTTTATCATGATAAATGTTTTGAATTCTAGTATGGAAAATCTTGAGAGTGAGCTATCTACTTTGGATAATAGTGAAGAGAAATTTTAAAAAAGTTATGAAATTCATAGTCTTTAAAATTTTAAAACTCATTATAAGAAACATGTTGAATATCTTGGACATACTTGGACCAGGAGCCTTCGATCAAGTGAAGAAACACCCACTTTGGGGCTAAAAATGCTCCCATCACACCTTAAATACTAATTTATAGGTGAAAACTCAACACTATGAGTAATTATTTCAGTGTAATTGAAATAAAATCAATAGGAAGTTTTTTGGGTGTTCTAAATAAATTTAAAACTCCAATATGTTTGTCTATAGATTATATTAAAGGGATTTTCCTTTCATTTTGCAAGCACAAGATTCATATGGAACTAGACCACAAACCAAGAGTAGAGTGTGAAAGAAGACTAAACCTAAACATAAAAGATGTTTTGATAGAATATTTAATATTGTTTCTAGATTATTGTATTATATATTCCATTTATAATTGTTCTTGGGTGGTTCTAATCCAAGTTTTCCCCAAAAGAAAGTATTCTTTATAGTAACCAATGAAACAAATGAAAAAATCCAACTGAAAAAAGAAACCAAATGGAGAGTCTATATAGATTATAGAATGATCAATTATGCCACTAGGAAGGATCATTTTCATATTCCCTTTTTAGATCAAATTTTTAAGGATCTTCCTCAAAGTAAGTTATTTTATTTTCTTGATAGATATTATAGTTACAACAATATTATTGTAGCCCTAGAATATCAAGAGAAAAATACATTCACATGCCCCATTGGGACATTTTAATATTTGTGAATTATATTTGTATTATGTGGTGTACCAACTACCTTACTAATATTTATGATGATTGTATTTTTGTACATGATAGAAAGTATTATTGAGGCACTCAAGTGTAACTTATTCATTTTTGGTAGCATATTTGAGAGAAATTTAAGTAATAAGGAACCAATTTTAGAGATTTTCATAGAGACCAACATAGTTCAAAAACATATATAAATTCTATTTTATATTCACTAATGGAATTGTGTTGGGACATAAAGTGTCTAATAGGGGTTTATTGGTTCATACTAGTAAAAATTAGGTGATCCAAAAATTTCCCCTCCTAAAAATTTTAAGGTTGTTATATGTTTCATATATCATTCTAGTTTTTACCAGAGCTTACCAAATATTTTTCAATTTTTTTTACCATATGTTCTCTACTTGTAAAAGATTCACCCCTCCAATTTAATAAAATAATTTGGAATCAATTAAGTTTATTGAGTAAAAATTCACTTCATCATATAAAATAATTGTGCCGGATTTGAAATTTCTTATTTTAATTATGTTCGATTCGAGTGATATATAAGTTTTAACTTTTTTAGGATAAAGGATACATAGGAGGTTATAAGTGGTGTATTATGCTAGTATACTACTAGATTGCGGTCAAAAGAACTACACCACTATAGTAAAGGATTTGTTAGTTTTAATTTTTTTCTCTAGAGAAGTTTAGGAAGAAACTTTTAGGTTAAAATGAAATAATATTTATAAACCATTCTACTCTAAAGTATCCATTGTCCTAGATATAGTCCAAACCTAGACTCATGAAATGGATTATACTTTTGCAAGAGTTTGATAAGGATATTAGAGACAAACCAGGAGCTAAGAATGTAGTTGTAAATCATCTTTCTAGGTTGTCTAATACCTAATGGGGAGATACTAGGGAGGATTAATTCTAACTTTCCCGATGAAAATTTACTTACTATAATTATTATAAAGTCCACTTGGTTATAAAAATTTTCTAATTTCTTTTAATGTTTTAACATTATTAATTATTTTTCAAATAATAATAGGAACAAGTTTTTTTCAAAGCTTAAGTACTATCTGTGGGATGAAACTATTATTTTTAGAAGAGTTGATGATGGGATCTTGAGGAGGTGTGTGTTGGAGGTGGAAATTATACCCATCGTAGAGAGTTTTCACTCATCACCTTGAGGAGGTCAACATGGTGGAGAGTGAAAAGACCAAAAAGTCCTTTAAGAAGGATTTTGTAGGCCTACCTTATTCAAGGATACCATGACTTTGTTTTTTGTTTTGATAGATACTAAAGATTAATAAATTTATGAAGGAGTAATGATCTTTCTCAAGAGGTAATTTATAAGGTCAAATTTGTTATGTTTGGGGCTTGGATGTTATGGGACAATTCCCATAATCTCAAGGGAATGAGTATAGTTTAGTATTTGTTCAATATGTTTAAAAGTGGGTTTAGGTAGTAGTATTTTAAAATAATAAAGCCGGTATCGTGATAAAATTAATTAAAAAAACATTTTTAGGGTTTTAGGAATCAAGTAATTTCATTATTAATAAGGGAAATCCATTTTAAGAATTGAAAAATAAAATCATTAATTGGAATATATGGGTGTTCCCATATAACTAGAACCACTCAACATCCAGAATCTATTAGACGGGTAGAAAGTTCAAATAGGGAGATGAAATATATGTCAGAGAAAAATGTATATAATTTTAGGAAGGATTATTCCTTGAAACATAATAAAGATTTATGGTCTTGTAGAGCTGATTTCAAAACCACAATAGTTATGTATCCATATAGGATTTTTTTGGAAATGATTTCATTTATCTATGGAGTGAAAAAATTGTTCATATTAGGTTGTGAAACCTTTAAAAAATGAATTTAATACTTATTGAGAGAGGGGATGAAAAAATTGAGTGATCTAGATAAGATTATGAGATATTATTATAACAGTTCATGGATTTACAAAGATAGGGCCTAGTTATTTCAAGATTTTTAATTCAAAACAGAGAATTCGGGGCTAGAAATAAGGTCATTTTCTTTAATTCTATATTTAATCTCTTTGATAGAATGTTTATGTCTAAGTAGTCCGAACCTTTCACTTTTCATAGATTATTAAAAAACTAGAGCTGGTCAAATCATTGGAGAAGAAAATATACCAATGATGGTAAATAGTAATATAATTAAACAATATTTTTAAGTGAATCCCAAGGGTTTGGATACCATATTTGTGCTTAAAAATAGAGTTTTCACTAAATTCTAACTAAAGACTTTAAATTAAATACTTAATGGGAGTAAACCCATGGTATTTATGCGTGGTTTAATTTTGTTTTCTTAAGAAATAAATGTTGTTGTACTCTGTCTATTTCTCTATATATCTATTAGATTTAAATTATTGATCTACCTATTATTTTTATTTAAGAAGTTTCTTGGTTTAAAAATAAGAGTATTGTTTCCTTTTGTTCTCAATTCAAGTGGAAGATTCATATTGGATCCCCACTAGATAAAAATTACCTAAACTAAAACATTGGGTTTTTATTATATATTAACTTTATCTCTTCAATAAGTATGTTAATATTTTTCAATATATATGTACTGAGTGTTGAATAAAAGGAGGGAAAGCTTTAAATAATAAATAGGGACTCTTTTGGTTAAGCCCTAAAGATAAATATACATTAATCAAGTTAGCTTTTGTTTTTATTTATTCATTTTTACTTTTCTTATTCTTTTAGTTTCTTGTACTGCTACGAGAAACTGTACTATAATGATTTTAAATTTATTCACAGTGTGAAATTAAGTGTCAAGGAGTAATTCATAGGGATTTTTGTGTTTAAGTGAATGTTATTTTCTTAGTTTATTGTTAGAATAATTTTTTGTTATACTAAAAATGTAATTGAATCAAATATTCAAACTTGTTATCACCCTTTGTGCTATCTACTCATGTATTTTCAGGTTACTTTTTGAATTATATTGAAATTATTATGGCTATGCCTTAAAGATAATTAATTTATTTTTTTAATCTGTTTAAAAAAAATTTTGATGGGGAAAAAGTTTTTGAACTTTCTGGTGACCCTCTAATAAAAATTTGAGATGTTGAATTGAGAATCTCTTTAAAATTTTAAAATTTTATTTTTTTGTTTATCCTTTAAATTGAACTTTAAGGAAAAATTTGGGGTTTGAGTGTGGGGTATATGGCCTTCTTAAATGATATACATTGTGTTTTAATGTTTAACCCATCAAGAATCCCTTTATGTTTTTTAAAAATTGTCAGTTTTTCAATCCTCACCTTTCTTGTTCAGTGGATTAAATTTCTTCAAATGTTTGATATTTGAACTACCACTTTAAGGAGGTTAATTTTTATTCTTTAATATATATTTAATTAGGTCCATCAATTTATAAATCTCTTGAAGGTTTTTGTTTCACATTTTGGGAGTATAATTTCAAATCATCATTTGTTTTGAGTCTTTTAACTGAGTTTAAGACTTTTAATCTATGTATTTAAACAATCTATTAAAGAAAACCCTAATTCCATTTGAGCTACTATTCTTTCATCATTTCATTATTTAATTCTATAATTTATTGTATGAGTTATTTATATTGTTTTTAATTATTAAACTCAGTCATCAAAATGGTGTCTAATCATTATTCCCTTTTAATTGTGTCTGTCGATTCACCTGGAGGTAAATAGAAGTTTGAAAGTATTAGTTAAATAAAAGTTGATGATTGTTTAAACTTTTTCAAAATTTATAATCTCAATCATTTTTTTAAACCAAAATGGATGGTTGAACATACACTTTTTTTGAGAAGAGAAAATCCCTTTTCATACAAGAGATAATTCATTGTGAAGAATACTTTTGTAAACTAATTCTTATTATCAACTCACCTTTTTAATCTCTAGGATTATTCTCTCCCAGTAGAGTTGTTAAAATTATTTCTTGAGGATATGAAATGCTTAATTGTGAGGAAATTTGATGTTGGCATTAGTTATGTAATTTTTCCACAACATTTATTTAAGATCTTGATGGTTTTTTAATTAAATGTGTCTTAAATATAAAATAATTTTACTTCATGATTTTTATTATTAAAATTATTATTCTATCATTTTTATGTTTAATTTTTTATTTTTACATTCAAATAATCTATGTTGTCTTACTTTATTTTCTTGATATTTTATATCTAATTATTTTTAGAATATTAATTTTATGTTATTTATTTTATTTTGGTATTTAGTAATTTTATTAATTTTTAATTAATAGAACATATTTTTTATTTAAATGATCCTATTTTTTATTTTATTATAATTTTAGTTTCAATTTATAATTTTAAGTCATAATTAGTTTTTAAATATTAAAAAATAGAATTTTAATTAATTAATTAATTTTCTAGATTTAAAAATTTCTAATTCTACTTTGAAATTGTTTATTTAAAATAATTAATTGATTTGGTATTAAATTTTTTATTTCATTTAATGTTTTAATGTCTTTAATAATGTTAATTTTTAATTTTTAATTTATTTTTTTAAGTGAATTCTTCTAGCTCCTCACTACTACCATTTTAGTGGTACCTACAGTTCTCCTAGCCCTTGATTCTATTAGAGGAACTTGATACTATTCTAGAAAGTTCTGTTGCTAATTCTATATATTATCACATAACCTATTTTCCTATCTACCATCAGAAATCCTAGTCCAGCTACCGTTCAATTTTAAGCTATCGTCAGGGTTATCTACGGTCGGGTAATCACTGCTACCATTCCATGGACTCTCCTTATTCCACTCTGTCTTTTATACCCCCACACCCACTACCTTAATCTTATATTTCCTTCCACATATCTATTTTCCCACAGTAAAACCCTTTATTGAACACTCTAGTCACAGCTAGTTGAAGGTGATTTAAGCCGAAAAATGATAAGACATATGAGCTTAGAAATCTAGAAATTTTTAAACCACCAATGATCTTTGGACCTTGATTATAGTTTGATGATGAATATGGGAAGATTGAAGATCCAACATAACATGGATGTATATTTCTCAAAAACCAAGATCACTTGATCTGTGCTTGATCATTAGTGGGTAAATATTATCCTCCACATACCTTCAATGATTGAATAGGATGGAATTTTTCTGGAGAAGAAAAGATAATTCACTTGAAGATACCGCTGAACCAAATCTTTGAAACATGAAACTCGATGTTATAGCTAGTGGGGGGTTTCTATTTTGTGATAAAGAAATAAATTTCTCCGTCCCAAATATCAAACTAAAGGAGTTCTACATTTCCATTTATGACCTCTCATCATACGGATCTGCATGTTCAGAAGCTTTACAAGATGGAAGATGAGACCAGTATTTCTAAAGAAACCGAATCATATTGATACTTCTAGCCTATACCACCAGCCAACCAGTTAACATAGTAAAAACAAAATTCATCGAAATTGATTTTCAATCAAACCTATTATAGAAGCTAGGGGTTCCATATCTAAGATACGGTCAACCCAGATCAATGATGTTGATCCGCATATTGGGAGATTGAGTCAATGAATTTTGAAAACCCAAATCCAAACCTCTGTTTCTAGTAATGATGAACCATGGGATAACTAAATGTAAAAATTCATTAAAGGGTATGAAGGCCGAGTCAAACTCAATGGGATTTTATGAAGTATGAATGACAAATAATGAGAATCAGATACTAAATCTAGGTTAGGATATTGATAATACAATAGAAGGGTCTAGTGAAGTTAGTTCTATTTTATTAAATAATGTAAAATCCAATAAACCATGGTTTTAGTAGTTCAAAGGAATATGCCAGGATGGGGATTTTTTGATTCCCACCAATGTGATGTAGAGCCTCGAGCAATTTGATGTTGTGATTGTTGATGTTTGAATTTTGTTTTATGGTTTTAATTTTGTTGGATAATTTAAGGTTAGATCATATTTATTTTGAGGATGATGAAGTGTCTTTGGTTAGATCCACCGATTGAATCTGATTCTGTTATGGAAAGAATTTTATAGAGCCTAAGAAATGAAATGTGAAGTCATGCGAGACTAAATCTAAGAACCATGGCACTTTTTATTGGAAAAATCATGTTTCTAATATAAATTTCCTTTCTAGGTAAAGTTAATGATGATCATTGAAGAATAAATCAGGATGGGGATGCATCCACATACATCTAAAATAGAATCCCTGTGGGTGTGTCATAGTATTTGGAAGGAACTTCTCAAGTCACGTGTATGGAAATAATTTAAAGTCACCAATGACACGTGTTGGGTGACTCAGAGTAGATCAATTTAAATCGATGAAAAATGTCTGTTATGTACCTAAAAAGGAACGAAAAATACATTTCGAGGGATGAGGTCGAGGAAGGAACTTACTTCGAATAGAGGATACCTTTGAATTTGTATTCTTAACAGATAACATGAGATATATTGGAGGAGAATAGAAAAATCACCAATTGTCCTGATTGATTTCATAGGTGAGATCTCTTTTCTCTTGTTACATTCCTTTCTTTTATCTATAATTGAAACTGGTTTCTTGAATTGATATAATTTGTGGCTAATCATCGTACATGGGTAATTTTATCATCTGGTTTAATATTTTTTCTTCTACATTTTTTTCTTAAAATTATTTTTCAACTCTTAATATTAATTTCAATACTTTATGATCAATTATAAATGTTGATTGTGAATCCATTTATTAAATTTTAATTTCCAACACCTTGTAATATTTCACCAAGATTTATTCCAATGAAAATTCTTCAAAATCTAGTTTTTTATGATTCATGAAGTGAAGAACTCCATAAATCATTACTTTTCAAGATTTATCTCTTTTTTAGAGATATTAATCAAATCAATTTCTGAGGATTATAATTCAATTAAATTTATGTAAAATAAGAAATATTTTTAAACCATAGAGCTTTAATTCCCCTTGCAATTATCTCAATTTTGTTTCTCAATTCTTTTTTTTTTCACTCCTTTAATATTATTTTTTCCTTAACTTGTTTTAAAAATCAAAAAATTTTCATCAATGGTATTTTATAAATACAATAAAAAAATATTTCTTTACTTATTTTATTTTTTTTTCAAATTTTAGTTACATGATCATAATCACCCCTCCCCATGGGTTCAACACCATATGCACTACCTTATAGTAGTTAGGAGTTAAAAATAATTAAAGTACCATGTGTTCAATGAAATTTTTTTTAATTGGTGCCATAATCCATCGTTTTATAAGTGTTACATGTTCACCACCTTCAGAAAAACCATTAGGAACAAGTCATTTGATTATCCAATCATAAAAGACCTTACAATCGATATCTTCAACTTGTATTTCCCTAACTTGTTAAAGAAACCGTGGGGTCAAAAATATTGATCAAAGGTATTCTGATATACCCTCATCCACATGTCTCTAATACAAAGAGGCCAACAACTTCATTTACTCACTTAGCAAATGTGAATAGGATTTCTTGCTGAGAGATTTTTCCACCACTTTCCCATTTCCAAGACTGTATACTATCTTAAAATCATCGTATTTTTGAAATAAAAATGATCCCATGTTCCTTAAATTAATGTATTTCTAAGATAATATATACCTATGAATATTATAGTTTGATTAAAATATGAATCACTCTCTAATAATATAGTGTCTCCAAAATTTTAGGGTGGACACCAATTTTTCCAATTCTAGATCCTGGGTTGCAGAATTCTTCTCAAGTGGTCTTAGATTTTAAGACCCCTAAGAAATTACAACATGCCTCTACATCAAAACATGTCCAATCCCATCTCTTGAGGCATCGTAGAACATTACATACTCATCTAAATCCTCTAGTATTTTCAAGATAGGGGCACCCGTCAACCTTAGTCACGGTTCAGGAAAACCCTACTTCCAATATTCCAACCACACAAAAGGATTTCACTTTCAACTTAGAGGTGCCAAAATTCTATAGAAATTAACCATGAATCTATGATAATAGCATGAAACCCTAAGTAATATTTGCACCGTTTTCATTCCCTTGGGTAGATCCCAAGCTAGAACTTCCTAAATCTTTGTTGGGTTCCCTACCACTCCTTCTTATAGGATAAAATTTCTCAGAAAGTGGACCTTTTAAATCCATAACTGACACATCGATAACTTACAATAAATCTGGTTCTCTTGGAGTATGTTTGGGAACATCCAAAAATTACTCATATGGTCCTCCTCTGAAATTGAGTACACAAGTATTTATTCTATAAGGAACACCACAAACTAATCCAAGAAGGGATGAATGATCCAATTCAAGAGTCCCATGAGTACTATTAGGGAATTCATCACATAGAAAGTAATTGCCATGTACTTGTAGTGACTATAGTGGAATTGGAACACCTTATTCAGTATATCTTCCTATCAAACTCACAACCAGAGATAACTTAACCAGAGGTCAATCTTGAAGTACCACTTCTCCTATCTTAGCTAGTCGAAGAGGTCATTGATTCATGGAAGTGGATGTATACTTGTGATAATTACCCCACTCATGCAGCAATAATCCATGAAAAATCTTAAGATCTCATTAACATTATTATTGAACAACACTGGGGAAACCTAGAAGGATATACTAGGTCTAACAAAACCCTTCCTATATAGATCCTCCAACTATACCTTCAGCTCTTGAATCTTAATGGGGGCCATCCGATATATTGGTGGAGATTTCAGTGTAATTCTTAGGTGTAAGTTTATGCATAAGTTGACCTCTCAATGGGGAGGGGAGATCATCATGTACTCAGTGAATAATTCCTCGTACTCCACGACTACTGCAGGTAACTAAAATCTCAGAGTGTCTATCTTGGTTCCAGGTCCATCAGAAGCATTTAGAGGTGGGATATTTGATAGAATTTATTTAAATAATTGTTTCTTGAAACCAAGAGAAAGGATATTTAATGTCAAATTCATAACTAAATTATTTAATATTTAAATAAATGAATGTCTTTTCTTAGGAACTTTCTTAATTGGAGAATCTTTATAGATTAAAAAGACCCTTTTGGATTACCTTCTTAGATCTATGTGGACCCAATGATAGAATCCCTCTAGCGGTGAACCACATGTGATCTTATGATCTCCAAGAAACCCCAATCAATGTAGCAGCACTATAGCAGTCACTATAACAGATACTGTTTAGTACTGTAGCAGCTGGATCTATTCACCCGATTTGGGCCTTCGGGCCCTCGGTATGGGCCTACAGGTCTCTAGGGACTTTGGGTCATTAAAGTCCTTCGGGCCACAGGGCCTTCGAGCCACGTAGACAATGGAGTATCCCAGTTCACACAGAACATGTCCTAGAAGAGGATTAGAGCAATAGGAGTAGAAGCCACGAGATGCAGAGGCAATCGGATTGGAAGAATGAGTGGGTATGGCAGCCGCCATCATGACCAGGCATCGCGTAGCTTTGTATGAGGCAATGCTAGCTGATCAGCAATTATAGGTGGGGAGCTAGGTGATCAATTACACAAAAAGCTGGGAAGGGGAAGTTCAATTGGGATGGGCCTATGGGTCATGTATTGGGCATGGAATGCCTCTGGGCCTTCGGGTCATGTATGGCGGGTTTTTCTGGACTTGTGACTTGGGCCTATGGGTCATTTATAGGTTACCCTTCAACCCTTAAAAGGGGGATTATCCATAATAAAATAAAAAAGAAGGACTTCGATCCATTCAGGTTTTGGAATTTAAGTTAAAAAATTATTTAATTGCATACCGAACATTAAATAACATTTATTATCTTTAATAAACCCCATTCTACATAATAATAATTATATTATTATTATTCTCTGGTGCACGCCAAATTACACGATAAAAAATATTATATAATGGTTTTTTTAAGTAATATTTCTCACCGGACTCTGTCTTAGTCCATTCGAACTACTCTAGAATTTATTGAACAACTAAATAAAAATTTTATTTGTAAATAAATATTTTATTCACAATCTAGAGAATAAATATATATTAATATATTCAATAAATAAAATAAATATTTTATTCAAAATCTGGAAAATAAATATTTATTTAATTTATGAGATCAATATAACTTGAATAAAATTATTCCTCAGACTTGAGAATAATAATTATTCCATAAATAAAACTCAAATAGAATTTAATGAAGATTAAAAGAAACACTCAGTGTATGACCCTCTAGGATTATTTCTCATTGGCATTAGGTGAGCTTGCCTAAAGTACTAGATTACATATATAAAATTGTGTCAATTCACCCAAGAGAAAGAACTTAGTGTCGTAATATTGAAAACCATATAAGAACACACAATGTGTAATATAATCCCTTTTTCACAATATCTCATCAAGCAGCTTGCACATCTGTATCACCAAACTATATGATCGATATGTCTTTCATTGAATGTTTGATGTAAACATGTCATTACAAAATGGTCATGGAATTTAATTGGAATGTTCTATTCCAATCAAAGGTATGATATATCATCTTCCATAAACATTGAAGGGAAAAATCCTTCCTCAATTTATTCATTAATGACATTTCACTCATGACGCATGCAACATATCCAACTTCACAATGAATTTTTATCATCTTGGTTTATGAAATACATATCATAATGTGAGTTGTAACATACAATAATAACAATCTTGAATTCTATGTACCATCACACAAGCTTGTAGATAGGAATATTTGATAACACTAAAACATATGGAATTCCTACCAGAAGGTCAGTTCTCATAATCTCTGACCTTGAAGATTACCAAGTGCAATGTTTATGAGAATAAGCCTCATTTGATTATGAGTACTATCACCTGATAGTATATATACTATGTCTCCCATCATATTAGGTTATCCAACCACACTACATTATATGAGAATATCTTCATTTTACATAAATGTTATCATCACATCAGGGAACTACTATGATCGTATCAATTCGATG
Organism: Viscum album; assembly: GCA_963277665.1. NCBI lineage: Eukaryota > Viridiplantae > Streptophyta > Magnoliopsida > Santalales > Viscaceae > Viscum > Viscum album. Next base: position 227,473,507 of record OY728125.1, read on the forward strand.
TATAGTTTAGGAAATTATTAAATTAGATTCATGAATAACAACAAAGAATGTGTCATTATAATATTTATTAATATTCCATACATCTAATATATATATATAATCAAAGTAAAAAAAGTTGGTCCTAAGAAACTAACTCAAACAAACTTCCACTTAGACTAGAGCCAACTACCAATGAACTTTAATACTATAGACCTCATATGATAGTTCTGTTTCCGTTGATACAAGGTGATTTTTGACCAATAGCTACATAAACACATATTAAATTTTGGCCTTTTTGATTGAGAATAGTATCCATGGCTACTGTAGTTTTACAGGTTTGTCTTTCTCCAATAATTAATTCTCATTGACCACGACCTATAGGTATCATCGAATCAATGGAAATAAGACCTATTTAAAGAGGTTCTTGTATGGAATGCCTAGAAATAATACCTGGCATCAGAGATTCAATTAATCGAGATTCAGAAGCATAAATTTCACCTCTTCCATCAATAGGTTTAGCAAGTGCATTGATAACACGACCTAAAAACGAATTGCTCATAGGTATTTGAGCAATTCAGCCTGTTGCTTTTACAGAACTTCCTTCTTTTATCATCAAACCGTCACCCATTAACACAACACGAACATTATTTAATTCTAAATTCAGAGAAATACCAATGGAACCCTCTTCAAATTCTACTAATTCACCCGCCATTACTTCATCAAGACCATGAATACGAGCAATTCCATCACTTACTTTTAGTACAGTACCGGTATGAATAATATTGACATCTCTATTATATCGCTCAAAACATTCCTGGAGAATATTACTAAATTTGTTGGATCGAATACTTTCTACCATAGTATATTAGTTCAAAAAGTTATTTTAAAGAACAAAATCAATAAAAAAATGCCTAGATAACAATAGTATAAAAACTAATCCAATCAAGAAATGATCAAGTCATCTTTCATTTTCTGTGAAAAAATCCAAAGGGCATCGGGGATCTTCTTTTCTTTCTCATTAAATTTTTTCTCATTAAATAAAAAATAAAAAACTGGGAATGATTTCATTCCCTCTGATCATTGGGGGTCTACCATGTTCTCTTCCACAGAAATACTTCTCACTGAAACTTCACCTCTCTGTGAAGAATCCCTTAAGGGATGATACTTCCAAAGTATGTGATTCATCAGCTAATATGACATTGGATCTTTTATATGATCCACCAGTATAGTATTACCACAATAGAGTGTGATAGGATATTTAATACTATACATCACATCAATCTCTTAGAATTTTTTTTGCATCTATACTACTTCTTTATCAGCCTTAGAATCTATAATATACTCGAAATCTGATGTTGAATCTGCAACCACAAACTGCTATGAGGTCTTCAAGATCATAGAACCTCCATTCAAAGTGAAATGTATCCCATTTGTTACTTTTTCTCATCTTGATATGTTTTAAAACTAGCATATGCATATCCTCTGATGAATAGTTCCTCAAATTCTCTATAAATCTGGAACATATCCATAGTACACACCAGATATATAAGGATAGTCTTGACTGCCATGTAAGGGAAATCACTCAGATCAGCTTGATATATTCCAACCGCACTTAATGCATAAGATACATCCAGGATAGTACATAGCATAACATAAATGACTGAACCAATCACTGATGTGTATAGAATCTTTGACATTTTGTTTCTTTCCTCATGTATCTGAGGTAACATTTTTCATAGAATAATGAATGTCATGTGATTCTTGAAATAATCCCCTCTTGGATTGTTCCATAATGAATCTCTTTAGTATCTTGCCAATGTATGTACTTTGACTTAAACCAAGATACTGTTTGGATCTACCATGATGGATCTTGATCCCAAGAATATATGTTTTCATTCCTAAGTCATTCCTAGAGAATCATTTATTCAACCATTCCTTAATATAATACAAGACTGGTATTTGTTTCCAATGAGAAATATGTCATCAATATATACTATTAATAAAATGGTTGCACTCCCACTAAACCGTTTATAGACACATGACTGACATTCATTCTTTATGAAACCAAATTCCATTATGGGCTCAACAAAATGAATGTTCCATGACCTGTATTCATTCTTTAATCCATAAATGGATATTTGCAACTTTCATACCTAGATGGAATCAGTTGGAGTCACAAATCCTTAGGGATGTGTCATATAATAATCTTCTTGAAGGTTTCCATTAATGATTTATTTTTTGACATCCATTTTAAAAATATCATAATCCTGGAAAGTAGCAATGAGAAGTTGAATTCTGATGGATTTCAGCATTTAAACCGGTGAAAAGGTTTCATCGTAGTCAATGTATTGACGTTGTTCAAACTCTTTTACAACTAGTTTTATCTTATAGGTACTGACTTGTCCTTCCATATCCAGTTTTATCTTGAATTCCCAATTCCAACCACCATGGTTTACATCTACTTGAGGGTACTCCAAAATCTAAACTTGGTTTTAGTAAATGGAATACATTTCAAAATTCATGGTTTCTTTCCACTTGGAAACATTTGTTCTACTTACTAATTCCTTACAGGTTATAATATCATTATTATTTACTAATAATGATTCACCATCCTTAGTGAAAAAAAACCATAACTTTCTGGTTCTCTAATCTCTCTAGTACTCCTACATAGTGATTGTGTCTTTGGAACAATTTCTTTTTCTGTGGGGATTTATAGAATTTGTTCCTGGACAACTCTTATGTATCTTGACCTTGGACTTCATTGAAATATATCTTTCCCCCAATATCTCCTTTGGATATAAGATCCTCCTCAAAAAATGTGGTACATCTATAATCCAAATCCTTTTTATCTGAATGATTTTATAGGAGGTATCCATTTGTCTCTTTGGTATATCCTATGAAGATGTGCTTTTTGCATCAGGGTGTAATCTTGTTACATTAAGAGGTCTTAATAAATGATTTGCAACCCCACACTTGTAAGAAATAGAGTACTGGTTTCCTTCCATTCCATGATTTGTATGGTATATTGTCTATTTCTTTAGTTGGCCCTTGGTTTAGTATGTATGTCGTTGTTTGTAACACATACCTCTAAAAGTTTAATTGAAGACTCACATGAATCATCATTAATCTCACCATGTCCAACACAATATAGTTCCTCCAATTGTATACACCATTCCACTGAGGTGTATAAGGACAAGTGAGTTGAGATAAAATACCAAACTCCCATAAATAATCATTGGAGTCGTGATTAAGAAATTATTCACCATGGTATGAATGAAGTTTCTTAATCTTGTTACCATCCTGGTAAGCAACTTAATTCTTTTATTACTTGAATTTATCAAAAAAATATGAATTATACCATATTACGTATACATATACACAACTACTAAAATCATTATTAAAAGTTATGAAGTATGAGTACCCACACCTTTATTTAATAGGAAATGGTCCAGAGATACATTGGTATGAACTAATTCAAGAAGCTCTTTAGCCTATTCACCTTTCCCACTAAATGGGGCTTTGGTCATTTTTCCTTGTTAACATGCATGACATGCACCAAGCAGTTTTAGATCAATAGAATCTAAATATCCATATTGATGTAATTTATTTAAGCACTTTTCATTTACAAGACATAGTTGGTGATTCCAAATTTGGATGTGATATTAGTCATGTGAAGTAACTTTGTTTTTTATTTCCATTATTTGATTCATGTAATACAACACATAAATATCATTATTTAAATATTCCATACCATAACAAATGCTATCTTTATAAAAGGAGCAATATTTTTTCCCAAATATGAAAATAAATCCATCTATATCATGTCTAGATATAGAGACGATGTTTTTGCTTACTGGGGGACAAAATAAAAACCCTTTAAAACCTAGATCATTCTGGTTGAGAACATGAGGTGGTAGTCCCTGATAGATACAATAACAATTTTATCTTCATTGTATGCTCAATGATCTACCTATCCATGTTCAATATTTATGAATCTACCTGTGTAACATCTTGACCTAGGTTCCACTCACTACTGCCCGAATCCAGTCGCTCACATGATCTCAAGCATGACTCCCCATACGCCAGAGGCTATCAACTAGTAGCGAGGGTCTGATAAGTCAATCATGGGGAGACTATACCCTCTTTTATCAGAGTAGTAGACTAGAGGAAATAAATAAAAAAATGGAAATATATATAATCATAAACAAAACCAATATCTCAGGATAATAAATGCAGTAAATACAATATCCGACTATAGTAGTAAACATTCCAAGCTAATGTGCATGTTAATTGAATAAAATGAAAACCAAAAATAAAGACACCAATAATACCAAGAGGGTCCCAAACCACGTCTGGTTCCATCAAACATTCTACATCCAGACTCAACCAATTTATGTGGGACCCTTTCCATTAACCTATTTTACATCCGTCAAATACATTCATGTACCGATCAGGCAGCCCGAGTAGGGTGTGAGTACAACACAGTAGGCCACCACAAACTATGTCTAAAACAAATCAATTCAATAACATGTGTATGCAGTTTTATAAAGAAATAATTGAAATTCATAATTAAATAGTTACCAAATTATCAATTAATCTTTATTAAACTACATAGACCACCAGGTTCCTGGGGACACCCGTACCTCAATACCTTCTTCATCATGCACTGGGTATGAATTATGTAACACTTTCGATTCATATTTTATTATGAAAACCACTTGGAATCATATTACAATTCCAATGTTTTTGGTGTATAACTCTATGTCTAGTACATCCTTTATCAATCATGCATATACATCATGGGCATAAAACATCATGTATAACACCCCAATTATCAACCATGCATATATATCATTGGTGTAGATCATCATGTCTTACACGGAAATTCTCAATCATGTGCATATATCATTTGTATAGATAATCATTTCTAACACCCCATTTATCAACCATATGGATAGATCTATCATTGGTGTAGATCATCATGTCTAGCAATCATTTAACAACTATGAATTCTTATCATTGGCGTATATCATCATATCTAGCACCCCATTTATCAACTATTCATATGCATCTTTTCTTATCACAACTTCACATGTATCTCATCATCACATGTTTTCACATTTTCATGTCAACCAGGACTAAACACATTAATCTTCTTATCAAAAATTAAAATCACAACTTCCTTTAATTAATTCATAAATTAATTAATCCAAGTCCATTAATTAATTTGACAATTAATTAATATTTTCACAATAATAATGTACAATAATTAATTCACCAATTAATTATTCAAAAATACTAATTCAATGTCTCACAATTAATTTACCAATTAATAATTCATTTCCTGGAATCAATATCACACAATTAATTCCCTAATTAATTATCTCAAATCACTATATCAATATTCGATAATTAATTTCCCAATTAATTACCTCAAATCATGATATCAATATCTCATAATTAATTCATCAATTAATTATCGAATTCAAAAATCCCATAATCTCATAATTAATTCACCAATTAATTATTTCATTCAGTGATCCAAAATCTCAAAGCGTTTACAAATATCTCAATTAATTAAGTTTCCACATTAATTAATTCAATTAGAGATTTCAATTGTTGATAAAATCTTTGATTTATACATCTTACATATACGTAATCAAAATCAAGACTATGAGATTTGAATTTTAGACCACCTACCTTGATTTGCTAATGAAGATCATCCAATAGAAATCCATAAAATTGAGCAACACAATGATCTAGATTTATATCCGTATATCAAAACCATAAATAAAGATTAAGGAAATCAAGATATTGCTAATCTAAATCCATATCCACAATCCTCAATCTAGATTCACCAAATGAAGATCTAGATCTAAAAGAATAGAAGATAAATTTCCTCAATAAAACAAGATAAGGAAGAAATATTAACATAAAATCAATGAGATATAACCCACATACTAATAGAGGAGAAGATATTTGATTCAGGCTTCAAATCATGAAGAATGGAGGCCCAACAGCCTTGGAATCCCTCCGAGAATCTCTAAAATTGTTCAAAATCATAGGGTCATGAGTTTAGGTCAAATGGGGGAAGTTTCTGGGGTTCAGATGGATTTAATTTCTTTTTTCTAATTAAAATTACCTTACACAGTTTCCAAGGAAGGGGTTTTATGGTTTTCTGTGACGGGATGCACAACTTTCTATGACCATGCCCCAACCGTGCACATCCCATATTCTTCCTTTTTTCTCAATTTTCAACCAAACATACCACAAAGTACATCCCAAAAAAAAGAACTCAAATAATGAAAAAAGAGTACCTAGATTCAAGTTTGAGTCAACTCTAGAAATGATTGGGGATCTTACAATCCCCCACCTTATAACAACTCACCCTCGAGCTGCACTCCCAATCTTCTCTAAGATTCCAAGCCAAAAATATCGGGCCACTGAGCTTTCATTTCTGTTTCTCTTTCCCATGTTTCCTCCTAAACACACCCACGTTTCCAAAATATATGAACCATCAGGACAATATTTCCTTACAACACTTTATAACTGTGATCCAATACACATAGCAGATGCTTATCAAAGTACACATCTGTCTCATGGTCAACCTCATCCATGTCTATCACATGAGAAGGGTCAGGGTGATACTTTCGTAGTTGTGATACATGGAAAAAATTATTCATAACACTATATTTCTTTGGAAGATCCAAACAATATGCCACTAACCCAATTCTCTCGCCAACCTCAAATGGTCCGAAAAACCAGGTCCAATTTCCCAGTGTCCATGTCCTACAGTTAACCAACCTAGGTGAGACCCAAAGGAATACATGATCACCTTATATAAAATCTCAGGGTCATCTACACCTATCATCATATTAATTATTCCTACTATAATCTATATAAATATTTTTATGAATCAACTATACCTTCCCTAACATCTCATGTATGAGACTCAACACCAAAATATATGACTCACCAGCCTCCATCTAGTATATTTGTGATTTGTACGACCAACCATAAAGAGACTCATATGGTTCTATATCTAGCATTTACTGATAACTGTTTTTATAGGTGAAGTACATCAAATCTAGGTGCTTCTCCAAAGACACAATGAATTCAATAACATACACATGCATGATATCCTCAAGCACATATACAGTACCCTTCCCATCCGTCTATGGGTGAAAACTCATACTCAATAGAACTAGTGTACCAAGTGATTTCTACAAGACCTACAAGATGTTTGAAGTGAAATGTGATTCATGATATGAAACTATAGTGTGTGGCACCCCATATAGATAGAATATCTCCCGAATATACAAGTGTTCTGACTTCTCCACTAAAAAATTCTCTTGTATATGAAATAAATTCTATACATTCATAAACTGATCTACAAAAACCCAAATAGAATCATTATTACTTCTAGTATTCAGAATAACCACTGCAAATTCCATTTTCACATCATCTAATTTCCATTTCGGAATGGGAAACGACTACAGAAAACCTCTAGCTCATTGATTCTCTACCTTCACCTACTGATAGGTGTAACATCATGTCTTGAACCCTGATATTACCTTATTCATGCCCAGCTACCAAAATTGTTGTTATTGGTCACAATACATTTTGGTCACACTCATATGTACCAAAAACTTCAAGGCATGAAATTCCCTCATTAACTCCTTTCGTATCCTCGTCTGACCAAAAAACTCGATTCCTAACACAGATGATCTCATCCTCATCTATGAGACACTCTAAATGTGACTCCCCACCTTCTAGTATTTAACTCAATGTAAATCACTTCAAATACTCATACAACCAATCTCAGATCCATCTCAAAAGTATATACTCCACTGAAATCAATACCAGAGTCATTTACTCTTGACTCTTCTAAACCACCACATGCATCATAGCCAGTAAATCCATCATCTTCCACTCAGTTCTAGATTCATGTACCATCTGAGTCTGAGTTTGATTTTTCTTACTCAAAGCATCATCCACACTATTTCATTTCCCATGTGTATATAGAAGATCAAAATCAAATGACTGCATATAATTAACCCATATTTTCTGCCGATGATTAAAATATCACAGTGAGAAGATGTACCCTAAGATCTTATGATCGATAAGAACCGTAAAATTCTCTCCATATAGATAATGTTGCCAATACATTAAGTCATAAACCAATACTACTAATTCATGGTTTTTTATAGGGTAGTTCTATTCATGTAGCCTCAACTTCCAAAACCCATATTCCACAACTCAATCTTCATGCATCAACACAACTTCGAGCCTTATCCTATAAGTATCACAATGCTCAAGTAGGATCAAGATTGGTGATGATGTCAAATGATTATAAAACTCATGGAAGTCCTCCTCACATGATTTTGAATAATCTATATTTATCCCCATATGGTCAATACTTAAAGTGGTGCTTCCAAACAGGAAAATTCATTCATGAATCTTAGAAAATATCAAGCTATCCCCAAAAATATATGGATATCGAATACATTCTTGGGATGCTCCCAAGATACCACTACCTGAACCTTTTCTGGGTCCACTAACACACCTTCCACTGAGATTATGAGTCCCAGGAAGTGTACCTAATCAATAAAAAATCAACACTTAGATAGATTAGAATATAGGAAATTCCCTCTGATTGTACTCATGACGATTTCAAGATGTTGTGCATGTTCTTCATGAGTCTTCGACTGCACAGAGATTTCATCCATGAAGACCACCAAATACTGATCCAAGTAAGGATTGAAGGTTATTTTCATTTTTTCCATAAACATTGGTGGCAGGTTTTTCATCCCAAACGACATTATGACAAACTCATAAAGTCAATACATGATTCTGAAAGCAGTCCTCAGTATATAAAAAGTTTGAACTCTCTGCTAATGATACCCCAATCGTAAGTCAATTATCAAGAACAACAAACGATCCTCTTAAATAGTAAAATATATCATAAATATGTGGAAGAGGATATAAATTGTTCATTTTCATTCTTTTAAACTTCCGTTAATCGACACAAATGTGAAAACTCTCATATGCCTTATTTTTGCAAACAACATAGGTGATCCCCAAGGGAAAATACTTAGACAGATAAACCCATTATCCTCCAACTCCTCCAGATATGTTTTTAGATCATGAAGCTATTTAGGTGTCATTATGTATGGTATAATTGAAACTGGACCATCCCCTAGAATGAGCTCAATTTTAAATTCCACATCTCTCTTATGTGGAATCCCTGATATGGCTTAAGGAAACACATCCTAAATTTTTTGGACCCCTGGTGGAAAGATATTCTTCCTCACACCATTGTCACCCTGTAAAAGACTAGAAACCTAGGCTATGACCTCTCCCAGTTGCTGAGTAATTGGACCCACTTGTCCTACCTAGATATCCCAATCACTATGAAGAATATAGTTGTCAATATTGGGATATGTGGATGTCACTCTCCTCTGGTAACAATCAATGTGACCTCGGTATTCAACTAGGTATTCCATACCAATAATTAGGTAGAAATTTTATATATATTGGATTTAGAGATCCCAAAAAAAAATTATACTCACCCACTTCAATACAAAATACCTTGCACAAACATTTTTATCTGGACTATACTCCCAATGGTGTATCTATCTCCATTACCCCACTCAAAAATTACACCACCATGATCAAAACATTGAAATATTTTTAATATATAAATTAATAAGAGGAACAAATATCAAATAAGGCACTAGTTAAAGTAGAAGACACCAGAATAGTACCTTTCACTGTCGATGTCCTAACCTCGCTATCCTCAAGTGTAGGCTGCACTACATGAAACTCTCCTTTTCCTATTTCTTATGATGTCATATGACTCCCCCGAGTTTCATCACTCTACTAATATGGCCACTATTTCCTAAAAACACCACGTCCACTACCTCTACCACCTCGGCTAGAAGATGTCCAGCTAACAGACTGATATTGTGCGAAAGATCTCCTTCCCACACCCTAGTTTTGAATAGATCCTCCATCACTAATTGTATTCCTTAGATTCCTATAAATCCTCTTCATATGTAACATCTTTCCATAGGATCAGCATTCCACTGGTGGTCCGGGAATTTTTTTATGAAAGTGTCCAGACATACCACAATGGTGAAAATGTACTTGGGTAAGATCTTGAGTGTCTAATCTCACTAACTAGCCACTATTCATCCCACCAATTTGTATAAAGATCTCATAATGATAGTTCCTGACCTTGAAAAATGTATCTCTAAATCATCTAGAGGAAACAAATTGTCAACCCCTAGAAGCCTCCTTCAGGTTCCCCTCTCACATCAGAGCCCAATTCACCTTATCTGAAAACTTATTTAGCTTGAAGATATTCACCTAGGAAATAATTTAAAAGTTAAATATATCCCGAAATAATTATTTTGGAGTAGCCTCATCATCCAACAACACTGAAGAAAATAATTGCAAATATATAAAGTAGTTGACAAAGTCCATCATGGACATGTTCCCCAGAGTTAGTCTCATGAACTCATGTTCTCTCTCCCGTGTCAGCATATCTGGGTAGAAGTGCTCCAAGAAATTCTCTAATAAGTCCTTCTATATCATACCATCAGTTTTTCCAGTCTAATCCTGGATTTCCCACCAATTCTTATCTAATATTCCTTGCATATAGGCATTAAAAATGACCATATTCTCTGTAGGAGTCTCCAAATGGTCAAGTATCATCTCGATTAACTCAATCCAAAACTCAAATCCATCAGGTCCACACTCTCTAGAAATGGTCGGAGGGTTCTAAAAATAAAACTCCCTCCTCATGTTAGACATGCTCTTCAAAACCCATCTCGGGTCTCTTTCCTTGAATTGCATGAATTGAGAGATGTTCTCTCAGAACTTCTCCACTAATTCCTCACCTGACACCATCAGTTCCTTAGGTTCCACTATTGGTAGGGAATCTCCAGCCATCTCCTCCTATCATCCTCTCAGAAAGCCTCATCATGGAGGCATAAATATAAAATCCCAAACAAACTTCTTATGAATCATAAACAAACTTTATCACATTTACGTAATAGGAATAATCACAAAAAGTCATTTTTCAAAACCTCACCACGTGGTCAATACTGAGGAACTATCACCACACTTCAACATCCTACACCTAGGTGTGGGTTTTCAAGGGTAAACACATTCCCATAGATTAAGTTCTCATTTAGGAACCAATTAATTCACATTATTGCATCATTTTTACCACTTTTAAATTTATGTTAGGCACCTTTTTCAATTCAATTACATAATCCAAGAATTTGTTTTAACTTCAAAAAATTACCCAAACTCGTTTTCCTGTGCATGACTAAAATGATGCATGTCATAAAATAATATTGTGTGCCTCGAATGATGCATGGAGACTCCACTCTCATGTCATACTAGACCATGAGTCAATTATCAAAAAATCATTTGAAACAATAATCACCTCACACAACAAGTGTACCACCCAAGGTAAAATAACATTCAACTATAAAATAAACAACAATAACAAAAATCCCACATTGGGAAATTAGGTTCTCCCCCATACATAGGGTACCTACTTCCATGTACATGCTCATAACCATGCCAGACTCTTACTAGTATCCTCTCTAACTTATTCAAACAATAATACAAAAGAAGAAGAAACGAAAATGGGCTCTGATACCACATTATAATGTCCTAGCCCGGGTGCCACTCGCTGGTTACCTGAGTCGGCCGGTCACATGAGCTTAGGTGTGCCTCCATGCAATCTAGAGGAGACTGAATAGCAGTGAAGGTCTGATTAGTCGATCATGGGGAGAATATACCCCCTTTTACCAGAGTAACACACCATCAGAAATAAATAAACAAATCATAGGTTTATATAATCATAAACAATATCAATATCTCAAGATAATCAATGCAGAAAATACAATATCTGACTAAAGTAGAAAAACCTCCAAGCTAATGTGTGTGTCAAGTGTCTAAAATGAAGACTAAAAATAAATACATGGACATATCCCAAGAGGTTCCAAAATGACATCTAGTTCCCTCAACCATGCTCTATCCAAACTCAACCATCTAACACATGGCCCTTTCACTTAACCTGTCGTGTATCCATGCAATCCATTCAGGTACCAATTAGGAAGCACGAATAAGGTGCGAGTACAACTCCGTAGGCCACCACTAATGGTGTCTAAAACAAATAAATTAAATAGCATGTGTATGAATTTATATAAAGAAATAATTATAATGCATAAGTAAAATGTTATCATCTTATAAATTAATATTTATTAAACTACATAGAAAATAAAGTTCTAGGGACACCCATACCCCAATACTTGCTTCAAACTGCAACAGGTCTGAATCATGTTAAACTTTAGATTCATATTTTATTATTACAACCACTTGGAACCATATTCCAATGCCAATTTTTTGGTTGTATAATGACATTTCTGGTACCTCTTTATCAATCATACATATAAATCTTGGGCATATGACTTCATGTTAAGAACCCCAATTCTCAACTATGCATATATATCATTGGTGTAGATTTTCATGTCCAACACCCCAATTCCCAATCATGCACAAATATCATTTGTGTAGATATTCATGTATAACACCCCATTTATCAACCATATAGATATATCTATTATTGGCATAGATCGTAATGTTTATCACCTCATTCAACAATTATGCATGTATATCACTAGCGTAGATCGTTATGTCTATCACCCCATTTATCAACTATTCATATGCATAATTTCTTATAAAAAATTATCATGTATCTCATTATCACATTTTTTTACAGTTTTGCATCAATGAAGATTAAACACATTAATATTCTTATCACAATTAACCATCACAAATTCCATTAATTAATTCATAACAAAATTAATAGAAGTCTATTAATTAATTAAACAATTAATTAATCTTTTCACAATATCAACATCCAATCATTAATTAACCAATTAATTATTCAAACACAGTAATTCAATTTCTCATAATTATTTCACCAATTAATCATTCCTTTCATGGAATCAAAATCCCATAATTAATGCCCCAATTAATTATCTCAAATCCTTATATCAATATCCCACAATTAATTTCCTAATTAATTATCACACGCCATGATATCAATATCTCATAATAAATTCCAAAATTAATTATCAAATTGAAAAATACCACAATCTCATAATTAATTCTCTAATTAATTATTTCATTCAATGATCCAAAATCTCATAATTTCACAAGTATAACAATTAATTAATTTACCACTTTCATTAATTTAATTAAATATTTAAATTGCTACACAACTTTATCAATTCTATAACTTTAATATTCGTAATGAAAATAAAGACTATGGGATTTGAATTTGAGACCACATACCTTGATTCGTTAATGAATATTGACAAATGGAAATCCACAAAATTTAGTAGCACAACAATGTAGATTTAGATATGTTTCTCAAAACACTAAATAGAGATTAAGGAAATGAAGATCTTCCCAATCTAGATATTGATACACAAGTATAGATCTACATTCACCAAATCTAGATATAGATTTAGCAAAAAAGAAGATAAATCCCACCAAAATAACATGATAAGGAAGGAGGATGAACGAGAAATCACTAAATAGGATCCCCTTAACAGGAGAGGAGAAGATATTTGATTTGGGATTTGAATCACGAATAACGGAGATCAAATGACCTTGGAATCCCTTTGAGAATCTATGAAATCCCCCAAAATCATAAGGGTATGAGTTTGAGTTAAATGGGGGATGTTTTGGGGGTTTGGGTGGTTTTGAAACTAATTTTCAGGAAATTTAAATTACCGCACATGGTTTCCTGGGTAGGGGACCACTGTTTTACCTAACCATACACCAATAGTGTACCTATTGTTTTAGGGGTGCATGATTTCTATTTTTAGGGCACACTGTTTGTCAAACTGTGCTCCAGCCATACAATTCCACACTGTCCAGGGTTGCATGGTTTGGTGGGCTAGGGCATACAATTTTTTCTGACAATGCGCCAACCAACACTTCCCTTTTTTCTAACATTTTCTTCAATTTTAACCAAAAAATCCCAAAGTAACACCCAAATGAAAAGTACTCAAATAAGTAAAAAAATAGTATGTGAATTCAATCCTGAGTTGATTCCAGAAAATGTAAAAATATTACAACTTGGTTCCTATATTTGAATACATATGTGAGCACCACAAGCTGTATCTAATACACAATTTTTAAAAAAAGATAAATTTAACTTGATAAAAAACACACATTAGGGATCCCGTTGATTTTTTTCAGGGTACATGCCCATCTTGCCACATGAAAAACATATAAAATCACGTTCCATTACTTTCCCCTTGATATTCCTCTTCTTGGAAGGAGGTGAAGAAGCTTTTGGATTAAAGATCTTAGCATTCCCTTTCTGTTTTTTCACCATAAGAACAAATGGTTTTTCACACTTTATATCCTTACCTACTTGGAGAAGAAGAGTTAGAAGATCTAGAAGTGACTTCTCAATGTTCTTCATATTAAAATTTACAACAAACATGGAGAAGCTCCGAGGGAGTGTTTCCAGAATGAGGTTAGGGTCCATTTTTTAAAGGAGTTCAAACCCTAGAACCTAAAAGCACTCAATACATCCAATTAAATTGACTATATGTTGTCCATATGGAGAACCTTCTCTACGATTTATCTGAAAGAGTTCCTTTAAAAGCTCAAAATGTTCCAACCTAGGTCTCTCATGGTAAAAACCACAAAGCTTCTCAAGCATGATATACACATCCTTGTTTTTGTGAGACATAATTAGTTCACTAGACATAAATGAAATCATAAAATATTGAATGTCAACCGTATCACTCAAATGTTTTTCATAGACAAGTAACTTTTTATCACCCTCCTCTTCAACAGAAGTATTGGGAATTGGGGATTCTAACATGTAATACTTCTTTTCATGATGTAGCACAACCCAAAGTCATCTAAACCACTCATGGAAGCTACTTCAAGTAAGGAGGTTATATTTCTCTAATATTGATAATAGGGATAGTGTGGATGATGAAATTTTCATTATATTCTATAATTAAAAGGATAATAGTATTAGTACATTTCTTGATTACAAAATAATTGATATAAAATAAATTAAATATTATTTATTTATTTATTTATTAAATTTCCTACTATTTTACCAAGTCTCAATAGAACTGACCATTAAAATCAAAATTTCTAGATCTTTAACATTCAAGTTGCAAGGATCCCCGTTACTTTTCTTAATGATCAAGACTTTTTCCATGAACACCACAATAAAGTAATTAGGAAGGTGGTCTCTAAATGTGGACTTTCAGCTCATTGGTCCATTGAGTGGATTCTCCTATCCTGAAATATGGACTTGGATTTCCTCAGAACTTACCTCCAAATTGTTATCGCACGATCTTTGGAAAACTCAATATAAGTTTATTTAAGTCAACCCAAAAATCTCTTAGAACTCCCCCATATATGTAAATGTTCAAAATTTAACCATGTACTACAGTTAGTTCTATGGTTTCATTCCCAATCAAGTAATTGAAGTCTTAGTCATACATAATATTTAATTTAGGGTTTTTAATTTATTATTCATAAATTTTATCTTGTACTATCCTTTACAAGTCTTGTTAATATTAAGTTGGTATTACTTAATTAATTAACAATGTTCGATTTTTTTTGCAAAATTAATTTATTCAATTTTAATCTTTGCACATTAATTCATTTAGTTATTTGATTGTAGTCTTGAATCCAAAAAATATTAATTGCATAGACATAAATAAATAAATAATTAAATGACTCATTCATGATCTTTATATGATGGTCGATTTAATGTTAAAATATTAAATCAACCTTTGACCTAGGAGAAATAACTCCTATTTCCAATCTAGGAATGAGTTATAGAATTACTATTGTCCACCGTTGTATCACATGAGTTTGCGTCATTATGGTTCCATGTTGAACTACCTCCACGTTCCTTGGGATGATCCATTAAATAAAAATATTTATTACACACTCACGATTGTGGGGAAACAAAGGACTGTTTAAATGGAATTACATAAATATCCTTGGAAACGTAGTTACTACATAATAATGGGGGGAGAAATGACTCCAAGAACATTATTTAAATTAATATTATATAATTTTAAAATCTTTCAATAAATTAAATTAAATCATCCAATGTGTAGATAAGCCTTGGTCAAGATCATGAATGGTCAAACATGCAACGAATACACAAAAGTAAATGGATAACATTGATTTCTTTATTTTTTTCTTTAATTATTTAATATAATTTTTTTTCATTATTTAATTTATTTCCCTTCATCTTAATTTTCATATGATCTTATTTGGAGATACCCATCATTAATGGAATTCATTAAAAATAATAAACAGAACTAATAATGAAATATTAATTAACATAAATTAATTGAGAATTTAAAATTCTTTGAAACCATTATTAAATATCCAAACATGAAATAGTGTGCCATGAAATAAAATATGGTCTTAATTCTGTAATTTTCAAATACAATGTAATTTTAATTTTTTACATTAATGGGAGACTACACTATGTGTACATATAACTACATGCCATGTACCTCAGTTTTCATATATAAAAGTCACACTCCTACGGATGGGGCGTGTTTAATCGATCAGAATACACGGTGTGTACATGCTAGCTACACATCCTGTATTCATTTTTCATGTGCCAGGTTGGCCCGATCAACACACGATGTGACATAAAAGCACCATGTAAAATTAATTTCTAGATGCATCTAGATATACTATTCTTGGGTATATGCCATGTACTATGGATGGATACTGTGTAACCAAATTTTATCAGCCAAATATTTGACACTTTCTAAAGGCATATCCAGTAATTATTCATTTCTTCTTCAACCTAAATGAAACACTATACGAACATGATTAATATATTGATAATATGTTAATTAAAATCAGTTTAAAGAACAAATAACATGAAATGAAACTCTAACCACAATTGCGCATAGATCAATAATAAAATAAATAATTATAAATTTATATGTGACCGCTCTGATACCACTTGTTAGCTTTGGTCACAACAGAAGCGTGCAAAGGTGGGTGATATGTTAAAATTTCATTTAATAATCATTTTCCAAAACCAAAAGCAAAGATATTTCATGTAAAATGAACAATTAATTTATTTAATATTTGGATAAATAAATACCCAAGATTAGGAACATTGTTCATCGGTGAATTTTGATCATCCAAAAAGACCCTTTATGATTACCTTCATTGCTCTTTGAGAATATATGGATATAATCCCTCTGTAGTGATCCACGTGTGCTCCTATAATCTCTGAGTAAAACCACTTGATCTCCAGGTGCAACTATGACCAGTCAAATGTCTTGCGTTGTTCATTCTAGATCGCTCATTCTTCGTTCTTCAATAAATCATTCTTGAACTTCTCATTTTTGAGAGGGGGGAAGAGGAGGTGTTGAGATATAATTAGTTTTACAAAACAATTCTCCATTCTAAATTTTTGGAAGCTCTACAAAATAGACATATTCATCTATTTATAGAGTTAGGATTTAAGTTAAAATAATATTTAATTTCATATTGGGCATTAAATAAAATTTATTAACTTTAATAGACAACATTCCACATAATAATAATTATATTATTATTATTTTGTGGCATGCACCAACTTACACAATAACAAATATTATTCAATGGTATTGTTCATTAATATTTGTCATCAGACTTAGTCTTGATCTGTTCGAACTCCTACAAAATTAATTGAACAAACAAATAAATATTTTATTCACAATCTAATGAATAATTTTTATAAAATATTAAATCATTAAAATAAATATTTTATTCACAATCTGGTGAATAAATATTTATTTAATTTTTGTGATCAGTATAAAATGAATAAAATTATTTTGTAGACTTAAGAATAATATTTATTCCATTAATTAAACTCAAATAGAATTTAATCAAGATCAAATGAAATAATTACTATGTAACCATCTAGGATTATTTTTCATTAGAATTAAAAGTCCAAGATTACAATCTAGATACAGATCAAGGAACCTGATATATATAACTTAATATATCAACATCGAAAACTCCATATGAATGCTCACTGTGTAATATAATCCCTTTTTCACTGTATCTCATTAAGAAAATTGCACATCCATGTCACCAACCTTTATTCTCAATATGTATTTATTTGACTATCTGAAATAAACACATCATTACACCATGACCATGAAATTTAAAGTGATAGTTATATTTCAATAAAAGGGCCGAGATATCATCTTCCATAAATATAGAAGCGAAAAATCCATGAATTATTCAGTAATGACATTTCACTCATGACACACCCAATATATCTAACTCCACTATGAACTATTATCATAATGGTTTATGAAATACATATAAGTATTCAAGTTGTAACATGCATTAATAATAATCTTAAAGTCTAAGGACCATCCCACACACTTGTAGATTGGAATATCTAAGGACAGAAAAACATGAAAAATTATTACAAGAGGAATTGTTCTCATAATCTCCCATCTTAGAGATTACCTAGTGAGAACTTCATGAGATGAAGCCTCATCTTCTTAGAAGTACTCACACCAGAAAGTCTATGAAATATGTGTCCCATCATAGCATTTTATCCAAATGAAAAACATTATTTGAGAATATCATCATAGCACATCAATGTTATCATCAAAATGGGAAACAACTATAAACTTATCAATACAACATATACTCTAAGATATTATTACATTAGTGTCATGCAGAACAACAAATAATATGTAATATGATGTTTTATTAATATTCAATACATCGAATGTACATGTAATCAAAGTAAAAATAGTTAGTCCTACAACACCAACTCCAACAGTATACTTATCTATGGGATATACTAGCTAACTAAGGAGAACTTGATTGTATCCTCCTACATATGAGATCACCCTTCTCTTCCAGTGATTTCTTCTCACTAATGGAGGAAAATATCATCCCATCCACCTTATTTCATCACATCATCTGCCTAATATTTTCAATCTACACATGGACTATAGAGATTCAATTATACTTATAATGACATCATAGGGTCTCATCTTTTTTACAAAGAGATATCACATGAATATATCTTCTCTAAGAGTCATGTCTCGCCATCAAAAGATGTTTTTGATCACTAAATCTTCCCTATTTGGAGTCTCTAAGCACAAAAGTCATGCTAAAGGATCCATTATATTCTCCATGTCTCGAACATGTGATGTGGAAAGGAAGGAGTGACTCACACCTATGTTTATAAAAACTATATCTAAAGTAGAGTAGATGAAAATCATACATCAGATCATTCCTAGTGTAACACCCTAGGTAAATAAAGAATATGAAATTTTTATATTTATCCCTATTTGTGAATAAAATGTTAATATTAATTTAAAGGGAACACTATGCTCTATGGACTACCCAATACGCAACAATGAGTTCCTTTGAAATCTTACGTTGCACTCTAATAATAAAATAATTTTATTTTAAATGGTAGTTAACGCCTAGGAATTATAATGGCATGAATGAATGGAACTAACTAAAAAATGATTATATATGTTTGTCAAATATTTTTACTTTTATCTAAAAAATGTTAGAGGCATAAAATGAAAATGAATCCAATTTTAAGCATAAATCTTCTAATATTATTTAAAAGGTCGATTTAACGCATTTTGATGGAGAACCCTTTTAAATATACTTGTGAAAATTTTATATGTTGTATTTGAAAAAATAAAATCATTCTTTATAATCTGGACATCAGAATTTACTTTGTTTAAATTTTTGTTGTTTTTCTGATAAAGATCATTTTTAGTTAAAATGTTGCATTTTAATTCAAAACCTCCTTTTAATATGATTTATTTATATGGATAGATTATATTTTTAATTGAGATTAAAGTGTATTTAGAATATATTTTTACCATTTAATCCAATGGTGGTCATTTGGATTAATTTCACTTTGAAATTGGACTTAAACTAGTGTTAATCTTTTAATAGACATTATTTCTTAAAAACACACTATTTGTTTCGACAACGAGAATTAATTATTAAATTAACTAATGAAAATTATATGTTTTGAATTTTTTAAAATATAAATAATTTTTGAATTTAGAATATCAAATATATCTTAGGGTGAATTTTTGGTATTTTTCTAAAAAACATCAATTTTTGATGAATAGTGAAACCACTAAGTGGTAGTTAAAGAAACTGATTTTTCATTTAAATGAAACTTTACCACTTATGTGATTTGATTTTCAAAAATTCTACATACATGGTTTTCATTAGGAAGAAAAATGTGGTTTAATGAGATTAAAATAATATTTGGTGAATAGTAACTTTTAAGTTTTATTAATCGCGATTAATGGTAATTAGTGTAATTTAAGGTAAAAATAATGTTTTAATAATATGAAATGACCTTGAAACATGTCTTACACTTATTTTATGAGTCATGGAAGACCAAGAAAATCCATGGGTCAACTTGGGGACCCCATGTATCCACTTTGGTAGGAAAATGACATTAATAACTTTTTATTTAATGTTAAAATAAAAATGTCCCAAACATGTGTTGTTTTACTAAAACAATTTTTAAATTGTGTTATACAAGTCATATTTTTTTAATATAAATATTAATTAGAAATATAAAAAGATTTCCTACATTATGAAAGTTTTTTTATAATTTTTATACATTAAATAAATTAAATTATCTATGACACCATGATGATCCAGTGATTACCTCATTATTTAAACATTTGAATAAAATGAAAAGATAATGAACAATATGAGAACTAAACTTGTCAAAAACCTATTGGATGGGTGTATTTGGAAATATTATCACCTTATATTTGAAATATATAATTGTGGGACCTTTGAAAACCGAAACTCATTTTATAATAAAGTAACCTTTTATAACTTCCAAGAGTACCCGTCCTCTCCTCTTATAAAAGGCCCCCACCCCTACCTCCTTACCCAAACCTCTCAAGACTTTATATTGGCCAGAACCTCCCCATTTCATCTCTATAAATACCTCTATTAATCATTGAATCCTCACCTTTGGGCATAATCCTTTACAAGGAAGCCATTGAGCTCAAATCAAAAAGAGTTACCTGATTTAAAGGTAATGTCTTCCCTTGTGTTCTTTTGTTTTATTTTTATTCTCCAACCCTCTAAAATCTTTTTATTCATTTATTTTTTAACAAAACCAGTATCTTAAATATACTAGGATTTTGTTATTAGAAGTATTAGATCTACACTTACACACACCTTCGTCTAATGGTTAAAGAACATACTGTTTCTGTGGATGGAGAATTGATGCCTCACGAAATGATGATTGTTCAATCTTCTCTTAACACCTTTCATGGTGACCATTATGATGTCACTATATTTTATAGATGATATATATGGTTTTTATGTTTTATATATTCTTCTTAATTTTATATTTAAAACATGACTTTATGCTTTTCATGTTGTGCAAATGCGGTAATTTCATACGAGGAAGTGTGGACTACCGCCCCCTCAAGTGATGTGACTCAATCATGCAATACATGGAATGTATAAAGAAATAAATTAATGACCATATGTGACCTATATAACATATATATTATACTAGAATTATTATATATATATATCTCAATCATTTCTAATTCCATTAATATGACAAAGAAATGAAAGTAGCGTTCATGCGTACGTACGGCCTACCGTCTCCATGAATGGTAAATTTCATTTCTTTTTGTCTCCGAATGTTATGGAGTAGTATAAAATGGATATTTAATGAATATATATTATATTTAAATCATTAATTCTATTCTGGAGATTGTTTACTTATAACTACATGGACAATCATTTTCAAACAAGTTCATTTTTGACTCATGTACCAAACATCGACAAAAACGTCTGATATGAACTCACATTATTAACCAATTATTATAAAATTATATTATGTGATATGAAATGAATAATAATATTTAAATTATTTCCTTAATCAATTATAAATTGACCGAAGTTTATTATTCAGGAATATAAATAAACGAACAAGACAAGTCGGACTTGAGGTAAGGGATCCTACCCCTATCTTTCTTTTTAAGTACACTCTTTTATGTCATTCCTTTTAAGCTCATATTTCTTATTATTGGGATGTTATTTTATATTACTCTTACTGTACTTTTTTATGTTCATATGATGAGATACCCTATTTTCTCTCATCAATCCATTTTGGAAGTTTTGAGTGGCTCCGTTAGGCTACCGAATTTGCGTAAGAGATCCAAACTCTCTCTTTATTTTTTAAGTACTCTCCTTTATGTCATTTTTTTAAGATCATATTTGTAATGTTGGGGGATGTTTTTTATATTCCTATTTTTTAAAATTTTATATTAATATGATTAGAGACCCTATTTGATCTCTTCAATCCATTTTTGGATGTTTTAAGTGGCGCCGTTAGGCTGCCGAGTTTTCGTAAGCGATTTTTGATCTCACTTTTATTACCGTGAGATTTATGCTACATTTTCCACCATTTCCTTTGAGTGGTATATGTACTGCCCATTATTCTGCTATTTGTGTAATATAATTCTGTTTATGAGTATTTACATCAATTTTTTATTGTCCTACTTTCATGGGGTGTATGTTTCGAAAGATACCAAAGTCGGTAAGGGAACCTTTCACCCTCCTCATTTTATAAGACTTCTTTTTTAGGTATTTTTATATTATTATGATGGGATATGTTCTTATATATCCTTATTGCAATAAATTTTATTTCCAAATGATAAGATACCCCTTTTTATCTCTCATCAACTCATTTTCTGAATTTTGAAGTGACGTCGTTAGGCTGTCAAATTTTTGCAAGGGAAATTCTTAACTGAATTTTGATTCTTTGGGATAAACTTGTACTCCACAAATATGTCGTTCTATGAATATGTGTGAATAACCTATGATTTTCTACACTTAATATCCACTTATATTTGGTGTATTCATTTGTCACACATAATTATGTAATTGATTTATCCTTAATCCAAGGATACCGTCTTTGTAAGGGACTTCGTCTTGATCTCCTTTCATTAAGGCATATTTTTGTTCTAATATGAGGATTTATTTTATATGGTGTATAAAACCCTTTGACTTATACTTTTATTCGAAATGAATCTTTTCTATATGAAGCGTTTTACTAAATGACAAAAAGTATGTTTCTTTTTAACGTACGCAGTGACAATGACCTTTCCGCCGCCATGAGTATTATTTGATCTTTGGCTTCCTCAACAAGCCGTTATATTTTTAAATGTAAATAAATACCATATAATATTTTTTGGTATTGAAAATGGTTTTGATAATGGATTTGTTATGTCAATATATTTAAGTGATATATTGTTCTTGAAATGTGGAAATGTTTTCCTTCCTTTATAATTGTTTTATGTGTTATGTTTTTATAATTGTACTTGGACATTTGACGGGTGGTTACATGATAAACCATATGACAGGTGGTGCCATGAATACCAGGATGGGTGGTTACGTTATAACCTCCAATGCATTGGGTATGGAAGTTGGCCGTATGGCTATTGCATTAAGTATGTATGGAAGTTGGATGTATGGCTATTCCATTATGTATGTGTGGAAGTCGACCGTATGGTTATTCCATTTAAGTATGTTTATGTCCCAAGTTACCTTTATATGTTATGTGTTCTTTATATGGGTTTTATGGTAATCTTTTGGTTACAAAAGGGTAACTAATGGTATTTTATTCTTTGAAGAGTTTTTACTACTTCATAAAGGTGAAAATTATTACTTTGGTAAAGTACTCATGGTTTACTTGTTGTTTTGAAAAAATAATAGTTTTCCTTCTTTGTGTATCCTTTATCGGGCTTTTTATGCTCATCCCAAGTTTTTAAAATGATTTCCACAGGACTTAAAGATGAATAGGGTCAAGGATGGGATCAAGGAAAGACATTCTATCTAAAACAAGGAACTAGACATATTTCTTTTTAAGTGTTTTCTAATTTTATGGAAACTTATTAGAAGTGTTTACTATTTAATCTTTTGAGATGTAATAGTTATGACCTAATTATCTAAAACTATAAACCTGAAAATATCCTCTATGTGAATTATTTATTTAATTACTGATTAAGTAATGTTTATGGCCGAGGTATTATAGTTGGTATCAAAGGTCGGTTTAGATAACTTTAGCGGTTAGGGTATTATTTAAGCATAAGTGACAAGTTGCGTTTAACCACAATGGTTAGTATATTAGATGGAGTAATTGTTGTTTTCTTAAAGGTTGGAATGAGTTTGAGATAACTTGGATAAGTATATCTTAGTGTTTATCTTCCTCTTTTGTACATGATGATTTTGTTGATATACTTACACTGATTTTTTTTTGTTTTAGTAAATGGATGGATCTAGCAGGAACCAAAGTGACAATGGGTATGAAGGAAACTATGGTGGTTATCTGATTAAGAGACTGGATTAAATAGGGGATTCAATGAGGAATATCATGTTTATTCTAAACCAACTATCAAGGAGTCATGATTAACCACTTTAACTTTGGTGAGTTCTCTAATACATCGTGTATGAGAGAACCAACTCGATGTGGATGTTCAGGTAATACTTATAAAGGTAACCATTAGGGTTTATATGATCCTTACTTTGAGGTAATTATGGGTTACTACATGATATGATGAAATACAGAAGGCATGAGATAAAACTGAGGTTAAAATTTGTTATGGTTATTTTTGATGAATTTATCTATTTTTGAGGAATGTTATAAAATAATATAGTTTTGGAAAAAGGACAACACATAGACTGTGTGACAACCCATTGCGTCGAACGAAGCTGTGGGAATCGAACCCACAACTAAAGTGAAACTGGTATTTATTGCCTACCACTGGACTACGTGAAGTCCCTGGTTAGTTTGACTAATTCTTTATAGTTAGATGATTTTATAAATAAAGAATAAGTTTATTTTGGGTTATCTATGGAAATGATTATCCTATCATAGAGAATATGTGATTAGGCTAATTACTTTTCAGTGTGAGACTTTAAGAGTAATTGGTGTTATTTGGAGATAAATGTTAAGATTTACTTTGGAAGATAATGTGATTAAATCCTTCAGAGATTTGGGTTTCAATCTTAGTTTGGATTACTTTGAAGAATTTTATGGGGAGTTGTTTATTGAATGGTCTTTGTTGAACTTTGGGTATTGGTGGACATTTTTAGGAGATTAGGAGTAGTTTTTCGTTTCGTAAAAAAAAAATCCTTTTTGGGTATTATCTGATCTCGTATTAAACTTTTTGGTCTGGTTTTGGTTGATATCTAAAGACATGGGAAATATATTGTTCTCTTTTTTGGATTTGGTAATTCTCAATAAGTTGATTATAGTACTCTTAATGCGAACAAGATTTCCTAAATACTCGTCTTTTGGAGAAAATATCAGTTTGATTAAGGAATCTAGTTAAAGTTGAATGTCTATGTGACAAGTAAGTATGTTTCATCATGATTTAGTGAAGCTTGAAAATAAATTCCTCAATTAAGATTAACTTAAAACAAAAATGTTGTCTGTTAAATTTTCCTACTGGGGAATTGAATACTGTTTAACCCATCACAAGCTTGTGATTTTTTTATTATTAACTTTATCTTAAAAATGTTTTCTATCACTCTCTCTCAAAACACGAACCTTTGCTTTTTCTTCCATATACATGTTTTCATACATGGAATCCTAGTATGGGTTAACTCAGGTGACTTGTTTTACTTACCTTTCTTTCTTTTAAAGTGATAGTTTAATTTACTCCTTTTCCGATGTGGGGCTTTCAATGATGTTTCCAAGAACAATTTTAAAATTGCGAGGATGAAATTCCCAAAAGGGGGAAGGATGTAACATCCCAGGTAAATAAAGAATATGAAATTTTTATTTTTATCCCTATTTGTGTATAAAATGTTAATATTAATTTAAAGGGTACGCTATGCTATATGGCTTACCCAAAACGAAACAACGAGTTTCTTTGAAATATTACATTGCACACGAATAATAAAATAATTTTACTTTAAATGGTAGTTAACACCTAGCCATTGTAATGGTGGGAATGAATGGTACTAAATACAAAATGATTATATATGTTTGTCAAATATGTTTACTTTTATCCAATAAACGTTAGAGGCGTAAAATGAAAATGAATCCAATTTTAAGCATGAATCTTCTAATATTCTTTAAAAGGTCGATTAACCGCATTTTGATGGAGAAACCATTTTAAATATACTTTTTACAAGTTTATATGTTGTATTTTACAAAATACAATCCTTCTTTATAATCTGGACATCAAAATTTACTTTGTGTAAATTTTTGTTTTTTTTCCGATAAAGATCATTTTTAGTGAAAATGTTGCATTTTAATTCAAAATTTCCTTTTAATCTGATTTATTAATATGGATAGATAATATATTTAATTGATATTAAAGTGTATTTTGAATATATTTTTACCATTTAATCCAATAGTGGTGATTGGAATTAATTTCACTTTGAAATTGGACTTAAACTAGTGTTAATCTTTTAATAGATATTGTTTCTTAAAAACACGCTATTTGTTTTGACAGTTGGAATTAATTATTAAATTACTTAATGCATCTTATATGTTTTGAATTTTTTAAAATAGACATCAATTTTGAATTCGGAATATCAAATATAGCTTAGGGTGAATTTTTGGTATTTTTCTAAAAAACTTCAATTTTTGATGAATAGTGAAACAACTAAGTGGTAGTTAAAGAAACTGATTTTTTGTTTAAATAAAACTTTACCACTTCTGTGATATGATTTTCAAAAATCCAACATACATGGTTGTCATTAGGAAGTAAAATGTGGTTCAATGAGATTAAAATAATTTTTGGTGAATAGTAACTTTTAAGTTTTATTAATCGCGATTAAAGGTAATTAGTGTAATTTAAGGTAAAAATAATGTTTTAATAATATGAAATGACCTTGAAACATGTAATTCCATTATTGGATGAGTCATGTCTGACCAAGAAAATCCATGGGTCAACTTGGGGACCCAATGGAGCCACATTGGTAGGAAAATGACATTAATAACTTTTTATTTAATGTTAAAATAAAAATGTCACAAACATGTGTTGTTTTACTAAAACAATTTTTAAATTGGGTTATACAAGCCAGATTTTTTACTATAAATATTCATTATAAAGATAAAAATATTTCATAAATCATGATATTTTTTATAATTTTTAGATATTAAGTAAATTAAATTATTTATGACACCATGATGATGCAACGATTACCTCATTATTTAACGATTTAAATAAAATTTAAAGATAATGTAACATTTAAGACCTACACTTGTCAAAAACCTATTGGATGGATGGATTTCGTACTATTATCACCTTATCCCTAAAATATATAATTGTGGGACCTTTAAAAACCAAAACTCATTTTATAATAAAGTAACATTTTATAACTTTCCAAGAGTGCCTCTCCTCTCCTCTTATAAAAGGCCCCCACCTCTACCTCCTTACCCACACATCTCAAGCCTTTGGCTTGGCCAAACCCTGCCAATTTCATCTCTCCAAATCCCTATCTTCATCATTGAAGCCTCACCTATGGGAATAATCCTTTCCAAGGAAGCCATTGAGCTCAATTCAAAAAGAGTTACCCGATTTAAAGGTAATGTCTTCCCTTGTGTTCTTTTGTTTTATTTTTCTTCTCCAACCCTATAAATTCTTTTTATTACATTATTTTGAAACAACACCATTATCTTAAATATAATAGGATGTTGTTATGAGAGGTATTATAGCTACACTTACACACACATTTGTTTAATGGTTAAAGAACATACTATTTCTGTGGATGACAAATTGATGCCTCACGAAACGATGATTGTTCAATATTCTCTTAGCACCTTTCATGGTGGACATTATGATGTAAATATATTTTATATATGATATATAGGGTATTTATGTTTTCTATATTCTTATGAATTTTGTTTTTAAAACATTCCTTTATGCTTTTCATGTTGTGCAAATGCGATAATTTCATACGAGGAAGTGTGGACTACCTCCCCCTCAAGTGATGTGACTCATTCATGAAATACAAGGAATGTATAAAGAATGAAATTAATGAACACATGTGACATATATAACATATATATTTTAATTTAATTATAATATATATATATCTCTCTCAATTATTTTCAATTCCATTAATATGACAAAGAAATGAAAGTAGTGTTCATGCGTACGTACGACCTACCGTTTCCATGAACGGTGTATTTCATTTCTTTTTATCTCCAAATGTTATGGAGTAGCATAAAATGAATATTTATTGGATATATACGATATTTAAATCATTAATTCTATTCTGGTGATGATTTACTTATAACTACATGGGCAATCATTTTCAAACAAGTTCATTTTTGACTCATGTACCAAAAATCGAAAAAAACAACTGATATGAACTCACATTATTAACCTATTATTATAACATTATAATATGTGATATGAACTGAATATTAATATTTAAAGGAGTTACTTAAGAAATTATAAATTGACCAAAGTTTATTATTCATGAATATAAAGAAACAAACAAGACAAGTCGGACTTGAGGTAAGGGATCCTACCCCTCTCTTTCTTTTTTATGTACACTATTTTATGTCATTCCTTTTAAGCTCATCATTATTATGATTGGGATGTTCTTTTACATTAATCTTACTGTAACTTTTTATTTTCATATGATTTGAGACCTTATTTTCTCTCATCAATCCATTTTGGATGTTTTGAGTGGCACCGTTAGGCTGCCGAATTTTCATAAGAGATCCAAGCCCTCTCTTTCTTTTTAAGTACTCTCCTTTATGTCACTTATTTTAAGCTCCTATTTGTTATGTTAGGGGATGTTTTTTATATTAATATTGGTGTAAAGTTTATATTAATATTATGAGAGACCCTATTTGATCTCATCAATCTATTTTCGGATGTTTTATGTGGCGTCGTTAGACTGCTGAGTTTTCATAAGCGATTTTTGATCTCACTTTTATTCCCGTGAGATTTATGATGCATTTTCCACCATTTCCTTTAAGTGGTATATGTACTTCACATTATTCTACTCTTTTTGTAATATACTTTTGTTTATGATTATTTACATCAATTTTGTATTGTCCTTCTTTCATGGGGTGTATGTTTTGGAAGATATCCAAGTCGGTAAGGGAACCTTTCACCCTCCTCATTATAAAAGACTTCTTTTTTTCATGTATTTTAATATTATTATGATGGGATATGTTCTTATATATCGTTGTTGCAATAAATGTTATGTCCAAGTGATGAGATACCCCTTTTTATCTCTCATCAACTCATTTTCTGAATTTTGAAGTGACGCTATTAGGATGTAAAATTTTTGCAAGGGAAATTCTTCACCCAATTTTGATTCTTTGGGATAAACTTGGACCCCTTGAATATGTCATTATATGAATATGTGTGAATAACCTATGGTTTTTTACACATAATATCCACTTATATTTGGTGTATTCATTTGTCACACATAATTATGTAATTGATTTATCCTTAATCAAAGGATACCGTCTTTGTAAGGGACTTCGTCTCATTCTCCTTTCATTAAGGCATATTTTTGTTCTAATACAAGGCTTTATTTTTTACGGTGTATAAACCCATTTGAATTATACTTTTATTCGAAAGGGATAGTTTTTTATACGAAGCGTTTTTCTAAATGACAAAAAGTATGTTTCTTTTTAACGTAAGCGGTGACAATGACCTTTCTGCCACGGAAAATATTATTTGATCTTTGGCTTCCTCAACAAGCTGTTATATTTTTAAAAGTAAATAAATACCATATACTCTTTTTTGGTGTTGAAAATGGTTTTGATAATGGTTTTGTTATGTCAATATATTCAAGTGATATATTGTGCTTGAAATCATGAAATGTTTTCTTTCCTTTATAATTGTTTTATGTGTTATGATTTTATAATGGTACATGGAAATTTGAAGGGTGGTTACATGATAAAACATATGACGGGTGGTGCCGTGAATACCAGGACGAGTGGTTACGTTATAACCTCCAATGCATTGGGTATGGAAGTTGGCCGTATGGCTATTCCATTAAGTATGTATGGATGTCGGCCGTATGGATATTCCATTAAGTATGTGTGGCAGTAGACCGTATGGTTATTCCATTTAAGTATGTTTATGTCCCAAGTTACCTTTATATGTTATGTGTTCTTTATATGGGTTTTATGGTAATCCTTTGGTTACAAAAGGGTAAGTAATGGTCTTTTATTCAGTGAAGAGTTTTTACTACTTTTATAAAGGTGAAAAGTATTACTTTGGTAAAGTAATCATGGTTTACTTGTTGTTTTGAAAAACTAATAATTTTTTTTCTTTGTGTATCCTTTACTGGACTTTTTATGCTCATCCCAAGTTTTTGAAACATTTTCCACAGGACTTAAAGATGAATAGGGTCAAGGATGGGATCAAGGAAAGACATTCTATCTAAAACATGGAATTAGACATGTTTATTTTTAAGTGTTTTTTATTTTATGGAAACTTAGTAGAAGTGTCTACTATGTAATCTTTTGAGATGTAATAGTTATGACCTAATTCTTTAAAACTCTAAAGACGAAAATATCCTCTATGTGAATTATTCATTTAATTCATGATTAAGTAATGTTTAAGGCTGGGGCATTATACCTAGAGCCTCTGGGTTTTAAGACACTAATGTATAATCTTTGACATTCCCAAGACCACTAGATCCATTAGCATGGAATTTACCACATAGTGGTGGTAAGGGTGGAAAACATTATAGAATTAACTACTTCCGCTGAATTTTGCAAATCCTCTACCACATCCGCCTCCCTATAGACCTCCCTTCTCAAGTCACTGCCTTGGACTTGATGGACCTTCAACCATCTCCCTATCTATTGAATGTAAGGTTGTGTAATCAAGCATGATATGAACTGACCCATCATAGGAGTAGAATAACCTATCCAACGACTGATTGAAATCTCTTTGAGAGACTTGAGAGGTGGACCCTCTACATTAAGACCATATTCAGAATCACCTTACATTCTTGGATCCCTGATTATGATATCCCCATATATTGAGATATAATATTCAGAATATCCGCTAATATAACCAACATTTGATGTCAAATGTTCTAAGAAGGTCTCAACAACTAAGGTGCACTTTATCACCTCAATGTTGGAACAAATTCAAAGAGATATCACTCCAACTCAGATTTCTCGGTGAAGGTCATGATCAAAGGTATGTGCTCAAAAGTACCAATAACTTAAAATATCTATGAATACTTTGATAGGTTGGTGAACCTAAACACATACTTCGTGATTAACATGACACCCTACTGGACATACCATAGCTCTTGGATACATATTTCTCATAAATTCACTAGATAAAACTCCTCTGTGAAGAGGTTCACAAACACTACTAAAGAGAGGGGTTTCTCATCATGTGTCTATGTCACCGAGCCCCACCATTGCCTTTATGGGTAATAGTGTAGGCTCACCATGAGGTCCACCATCTAATCGTGAGTCTTCCTAACATGTTAGAAAACATGGTCCACTAGCTCGAGATAATCCTCTTCTGTCTGGGGGTCTAGCTCATGTTGTAATCTGAGTAGTCTTAATCTATAAAACTAATAATGTAAGTTAAGTGTATATGTGCCACATTCTAGTACTACTGGAATAACTGACTACTCAATGTGTGGAGGTAATATCGATAATCCACAAGGAGGAATTTCTTCTTACATAGGTCTCTAGACAGAAGAATCGTCGCTAAGAGGATCGTCATTGTGATCCTTCTATGGAATCCCTTGTTCATTGTCCACATGTAGGAATCATGAAATATTCAAGACAATCCATGATCTAAAGAGCATATTTGGGCTTAAGACACAAAAAGTACGTGGTCACTTCAACCTATTCCTATATGATTCATGTACTAATGTTTTCCTTATAATCAATACCTCCATGTGCCAAGCCAACAAGTTGGTTATTAGAGTCTTGGAGACTGGATACGTCAGCCGTTAAACCATCATTTGGTCCCCTATATTGAGTGTCATCGTGACATAATTTAACATTGTTTCACTAGTTCTAAATCTAATCCTCACAACTATACTATCTCCAAAGTTTGTTCTTAAGAAAACTCATGCTCTAATTCC
Source organism: Viscum album (assembly GCA_963277665.1). NCBI lineage: Eukaryota > Viridiplantae > Streptophyta > Magnoliopsida > Santalales > Viscaceae > Viscum > Viscum album. The sequence goes on from OY728125.1 coordinate 227,505,694, forward strand.
TCTTTATCATGAACCGACCCACAAGGGCATTCCTAGCCACTGGTAAGCTGAGAGTGACACCCCAAGACAACATTCAATAGGCTAGGGGCTAATTTCTATCACCAAGTAGTCATAACACACACATGGGAGTCCTTAGAGTAAAGTATATGTATACACACAAACACATATCTAATCACTAGTAAGATGTAAAAAAGATAAACAAATGATACTGTGAATGAATTCATAACCTATAATCCCACATCAGAGTATGAAAAAAGATTATGGAAACATACAAAGGTACAAATACAATCCCAAAAAACATTAATGGAGTAAAATCTTGAACTAAAAGGAAACATATACAAAAATAAAACTCTATGATCCATCAATAGTTCCCACTAAAATCCACCAGCTCCTGGACCCCTATGACTTTTTCGAATGACCATATTATGCATAAGACACAAAACATGTGGGAAGAGACTGTGTAAGGATGAGTATAAACATATCATGTTTAATACCTTGAAAACACCAAACATAAATCATCAATGAGAGTGTTAGCTCTAAAACACATAACAAAGGGAAACAAGGTAAACCTAGATCTTCTCATAGGAAGACTCAAAGTCTCAAGGGGTGGTTAGTCCTCACGGCTAGACCAGGGAATCTACCTAATGCTAAAAGGTAATTATCATATAAGATAACTCTCTACATGGGTCCTTAAAAAAATGTTGGCACTCAAAATTCAAGGATACATTGGTGGGGGATCAGACCCAGGGCCTATGGGGGACACCTAGCCCTATCCGGGAAAACTTTCTACGAAGGAGATCCCATCCCCTGGATATCGATTATGAGATACATGACCCAACCTAGGGAAAAGTGAGATAAAGGACCACAACTTAAGCTGTATTGAGGGATACTTGACTCTATCTAGAACTAACCCACTTTGGGGATTATTCATCCTCATATCTCGGGGGGGGGTGCCTAACTATACCCTCCTGAGAAATAAAATGGAGAAACACACTAATTCTAAATCGGTTCAACATAACACAAATTTTCTCTATTGAAGCTAAACTGGGAGTCACATGACATGTAGACAAAGTACATGGTCTTGTGATACTTCCTCATCCTGAGAAGATAGATATCGCAAGAAGTATTCCACATGAATGACGTTCTTCCAAACTAAAAATTGTGTAAAAAAAATTCCAAAAAACTCCAGATATTTCACTTATCTCCACCCACATAACTAAATCCTTTTCTCTTACTATGGGGTTTGACTGAAGTGACTGTGGACCATGTCAGATTCAATTTCACCGCACCTCTAGAAATAATCACCCTAAAAAACTAACTCACAAAACCTCTGTCACACGTACCTTCATTGGATTTCCTTTTTCACTATCACACATTTGTTGCATCTCTGATCTCAACCACAAACCCATATAAAGAAGCCATAGAAACATCTATTAAGATGCACAATGAAATTGGTTTTTATATATAATTGTATCAATGGACGATCAAACCCCGACAAAAAACAATAAACATAGGGAGAAAGGAATGAAACACAAAATTGAGCCTCAAATAAAGATCTTGTTGGGTTTTCTTCAATTGATGAAATCTGAAGAATAAGTAGGATTAAAAAATTCTATAAAAATAAATAGAAAAACCCTATTTTTTGGAAAGATAAATATTCAATGGATAAACAAGGAAGAACGAATCAAGAATTTATTTAAAAATTGATTAATTCATGTTCATCATAGAAATCAAGAATAGGGAAAAACCAGTAAAAACAAAATCCCTACCATAGAATGGTTTGACCATTAGAGGATAAAATGTTTGTAAGTGTTGAAAAATAACAACTTGATGCACTCTATATCAGATTCTAGAATATTAAAATCCATCCACCGTTGAACAATGGGATCAATTATTCATCTCCCTATCTCTGATCTCCTTGATAGGTTTGGATGAAACTCCCTCAAAAGAAAGTATAAGATGGAATTCCATTATACCATTTTTCATTCAGAAGCTATTTTTGAAAATCATCCTATTCGATAAAATCATAAAGAGAGGATCATAAATCAATTAATATGGGTAGTAATTGATTAAAATATATTTTAAATATTCCACATTTTATCCACACATGTTTACCGTTTGAAATGGATAAGATCTAAGAATAAGGTCAATGGTTTTGTATGTTTTGAAACTATCACAATCATCATCATTCCCTCCATCACAACTTGGTAATGTTCATGGTTTCCTTGAACATGCAACTCGAAATGGTAGGTTTTGTAGCATGGACTCAAAAATTAATTCATATTATCTCACTACAGCCTCCATCATGGTCGTGGTAAGGTCACTCGAGTTGTGGTCCACTGAGACCTCCCTAGAGCAACACATCGGTACGATAGTTCACTATTTTCTCGTTTTACATCCAGAACCACCATAATTATCACTACTCCATGATGTTTCCCATTTTGAACTGAGAAACTCTAAAAACCATTCCAAAAACTACTCAAATCCCATGAAGCTCACCCAATCTTGGCATAAGGAGAACATGGAAACAATCCTTAACATAAAATGCATATATACTTTGTGTCTTACTTTGAAGATATCAATTAAAATATTTCAAAGTATTATAAATCAAAAACATATGTTTCATATAATGTATTAATATATATATATATATATATGATACCATGGGAAAATATATGATGATTTTAAATATTTTTATATTATATATATGATCTCCTTATTTATGATGACTTAACTGTAATATATAACCTAAAAACCCATCTTACATGGTTGTTTTAATAGCATTATTTGAATTTATTATAATATATATGTTTTTCATATTTCTAACATTATAAAATTAAACAATATTTTATTTTTTAACATACATTTTGTCATTAGTTGTTTCCTTCTTCCACGCTGTTGACTAAGAAATTTGTTTTCATAGTGATATATTCAAGCATGACTATATTTTTTTGAAGATGTTTCAAAGAATAATTAGTGGTTATATATATATATATTCATGGTAGTTAATGAAAAATGATAATTGTGTAATTTTTCCTTGAGGATTCGAGGTTAAATAAAGTTCTTTAATTTAATTTTCTAATATATATCCCTAATTATAAATAATAATAATTTATTTTTTTTTGCGTAAAACATTGTTGAAATAGGAAGTCAAAAACCTGATATTTTGTCCCATATTTATAGTTTCTAAGGACTACAACAGATAAAAATATTTTACATTAAATGATAAATGGTGGAAGAAATTTATTATAAAATGAAGTCAATAAAAAAATAAAATAAGATAAAGGTGGGGAACCAGAGGCCCCATTCATAAAAAAAATAGTGATCCCGCGTAGCTGAGAAGATGTAGATGGTAATGGAGATCCAATGGGAGGGTGGATGAGGTGTTTGGTAGTCAGATTTCTTACTACTCACACTATTCACCCTCCTCTTTTCTTACTGTGTCATAGAGGTATGGAAGAACTCACCTGTGATCTCACCCCCACAGAATAATTTAACTGGAATTGGAAATTGATGCTCATGAACTATAATTCACAATATGTGGCTACTTCCCCTTCACCTACCTATTTGGTTGTTTCGTTAGTGTTTTTTGGGTTTGTTTCCTTTTCAATAAAGTGGTGTTTGGTATGTTATCTTGAACACTATTTTTTTATATTTTATGGGTTATATGTGTTCGAAATATAAATTTATTTTGGGATGATACCTATTATTGCGATGGAGGGTTCATGACATCATATATGACTGCTTCATGGTTGGATTTTGAGTCTAAGGTGTCAACTACTACACTAGATCTAGATATGTGGACTTGTATTTTCCTATTTTATTAAGGTATGTCATGTGTTGTAATTTTAATTTCATGTTAAACCAATAAAACATTGTTTTTTCATCACATTTAGATTATCTTTCCATTTTTTGATTGATGCTCCCAATTCAAATTTGAAAATTTAAACAAAACAGTTCAATAGTTTCAATCTTAACAAATCTAGTCAGAAACATTTATAGAATCCAAGAAAAATATTATTAAACAATATTTAAAAGAGGATAATAATATAGAAAAATCAACATCATATAAATCTTTATGGTATTAAAATAGGTAGTAGTAAATTAACCAAAGGATATCAAAATTGATTGAAAAGAATTAACTAAAGCTGACGATGATTAAAAATACCGAAACATGGTTTCATTAGGGCCCTCTATCAAACAAATTTCAAGACCCTTCTTGGTAAACCCTTAGGATAATGATTATACAGATGATCTACCTTGACTATTTAAGTAATATAAATCAAAGTGTTACCTAATTTCCCATGAATGAGATAAGTTTCTAAAATTCCAATTTGGTTAGGCTCAATGATTTTTGACCATTTCATCACTTGTACATCAAGAGGAATATTCAACCAAGAAGAAGAGTAAAGAGACTAAAGTACCTAGAGATTCTATTTCCTAAGAATATTTTGATAGATAACTTGAAGAGGTAAAGACCTCTTACAAAGAGGATCTTGATCATCTGAGAGAAAGAGTTAATTTTTCATGTGGATAGATTGGGTATTTCATTTCCCAAATAGAAAGAATAGTTTATAATACTCTAAAACTAATTTAATATAGAATATAAATTCAAGCATTTTTTATAAAATAAATTTATTAAAACTGAGATATATAATTTTATCAATGCTTGGAATGTTGGTAAGTCAAGTCCTATGACAAAAAATTTCAATAGAGAGGATATTTTCATTTGTATCTTCTAAAAAAAATTTAGTTAAATCGTAGGTAGGAGTTTTAAAAATAGAATTTAATCACATAAAGAATCATCGAGTTCACCTAAAAAATAGAATTAAGGGTTACAGAAAAAGGGAATGTCTTCCTGATAGGAATCAATTGGGAGGGAGAAAAATAGTAGGTACTAAAAATAAAATAAATAGACAGATATAGTAGGAAGCTGTGACCTAACCCATTAAATGCCTTCAACCAATTTCTTTATACCCCCAGACAATAGTATCCCCTTATTTAAATACACTATTGGAACCTTCTTGAAATTACTCTTAGAGTTGGAAATTATATCTTGAATTGCTTAACAGTCTAACAACCTGCACAACTACCAATCACCCCACTAGTAACATTTTATTATATTTACATTACTATCCTGACTAACAACCAATCGCCAAAAAACATGGGTAGTAGAACCCAACCTCCGTAGCTATCCAACAACTCTACAGAACATCACAACTCAACCCAACAACAAGTACATGACCCCCTTAGCAACTATCCATCCCCATGTTACCTTCATTTCCACCCCTTTAAAACCACATTTTCCTCAAGGTGATTATGAAGGGGCTTTGGAAAAGGCCTTAGTATCCACTTAGCCTCTCTATTAGTAGTTTCAATTCCTAGTAATTTCCACTAGCAATGTAGCTTAGCTATATTGTAAGAGGATGTAGTCTCCCATGCTACCAATACATTGTTATTCCACCCTCGAGAAATTTTCATTCAGTGTAATGGCTCACGAATGCTGCCCCCATATTCTATTGCTTCCAGTTTCCAACTCTTGTAGACCATCCCAGATCATTGGACAAAACATTCTTCCCCTAAAATATGAGGTTATGTTTTGTGCTTCTCTAACAATTCTTTTTCTACACCATCTGCTCTAGAAAAAATTCCCGGGACCAAAATATGTCTACTATCAAAATATGTCGTGTCCGATTAAAAGACCAAGGAAAGACATAAACTATCAAATCTGTCCATCCATCTCTGTCAGCCTACTCTGGGTGTATTTTTTTAGTAAAACCAGAACCATCTTCCTTCGATGCATCTCACCGACCTTTGTCAATAAATTCTAGGTGAGAGATCTTCTTATTTGGTGTTGGTGAAAATATGATAAAAATATTTCTGGGGAGGTGGTTCTTGACCTTGACCCCTATATTCTGTAGCATATTATTTCAACTGCATGTAGCTTCCCTTTTATAGTTGGTAGGAATGCATTGGACTGGAATTATGATCCTCATATTCAGTCACCATCACCATTATTCGATCATTTGTAACATGAGGGATAATTACTACAATAATTTCCTCCATAAAAGGGTTTTTCTTTACCCCATCATTGCAATATCACATCCACTAGGTACTGGTCTGATCAGTACACACAGCTTGTTTATATTCTCATTTTATGGATTCTTAATCAGCTCAACCACTCCAATGAGTATTTTCTAGTCACTCATATCACACTGTCTTTTTTCTCCTATATTTCATTCTTGTCTTTACCTCACTGGTTAACTCTCAAGCTTTCTAGAGGTGATGCCGATCGTGCTGGATCAATTCGAAACTTATCACACTACACTTCCTAGGCACAATCCCCTACTTGGTTTGATTTAATCTAGGTTATTACCAACATCAACACTTTCTTAGGACATTTATTCTATTCAGTACATTTCTAGAGATTCTATGTCATCACTATTGTAGCTTTACCATGTTGTAGGAGGATCCCTTCTTTGAGTTTTTATAAGAGAGCTTAGGCTGAGTTGTTTCCATTGACATAAACCAATATCCAAAAGTTCATGGAATACCCAGTCGTGCCACAAAAATTTTAAAATCTTATCATGATTGGTGGATTGTAAAATAGTTCTCAGCCTTGGTGATTAAAAAATCACGGTCTTCACCAGTAAAAATCCACATCATCACTGGCCTGGTTTCCTACCTCTCTTCCATACTCTTCTCCCTGTATCTCCTCTATACTTCTGGACAAACTGAACTATAATATGTTGTTTCTTCCCAAATTGCATGTTACTTACAATTCAAGTATCTATCGTAATAGCTATGTCTTTCCAGTCAAAAACCATTGTGTTTTCCACTACACCTAGTTGCTTTCTTGAATGTGGTACAATATTGTTGGTTGTCATTCTGTGAATCATACACCTTCTGCAGCTCTCTAAACTTATGATGAAGAATCTCACTCTTCTAGTTACTCTATTTATAATTTATATCAATGAAATTAGAAATTGATAGGAATAAATTGTGATAGAGAGAAATATGGTAGGTACTTCTATTAAAATTAGTAGGCAAATATAATAGTAAGAAGAGATAGAAGAAGAAAACAGAAAAAAAAACTAGAGGAAGATCTCCTGGAAGACACTGCTCTTCCCGAAGATGTGGCCTAACCCATTGAATTCCTTCAACCAATGACTTCATACCCCAAGAGAAAACTTCCTTCTTAATTAAAGACACTACTGGAACCTTCTTGAAAGTCTACTTATAGTTGGAATTTACAGATGGAACTACTTAATAGTCTAATAGCTCGTACAACTACTAAACACCCCACTAATAAAAGTTTACTGTATTTATAATACTAACTATGACTAAAAACAACCCCCCCAAATCATGGACAGTAGCACCCAGCCTAACAGTATCTTCTCCCAGCATGAACACTTTTCCTGTTCTTCTACACAGCTAAACAGCCAAACCCAAGAGCAAGCACATGACCCCCTAAGAATGAATCTAGCCCCATGTTCCTATGAATTCCAATAAAGACTACGAAAATAAATAAAACCCAATAGTATTTTTATCAATGGTATTTTAGGAAAAAAATCATCAGGCACAGAACAATGTTGATATGACACAACAAAAAATTTCCTAGTGGTGGATGTATTCCAAAATTCTATTTCTCTCTCAATTTACCTCTAATGTGTTTACAATTGAGCAGATTATAAAATAATTCAATATAAATAGTATGAAAATAAATTATAATATTAACAAAAAATATTTCATAGGGTCATTTAATTTTAATCTATATTAAAAATCCACCAAAATCCATATGAACAAAAAATGAAATATTTAAATATTGGGATGGAGGAAGAGGGTTAACTAATCCAACACTAATTATTATTCCATAGAAAATGAAAAATCTTATGAAAACTTTATGAATTCCAATACAAAAACATATTGATTCAAAATCAGAACCACATGGGATAAGAAAGAAGAAAATATCATGTTAATTATACATATAAAAACAAAATTACAAACCATGGAAAAAACTATTACAACCACTATCCATAGATAACAACATATATGCATATATAACATGCTAACATGCTACCAGTAAATAGAATATTTAAGACTAATATCATAGAAAATATTAAATATACAATGATCTACTAGTGAATACCACATATTAACTATGATTGGAAACACATATGCAATAATCCAATAACATATAAAATGAATACTATAAATACAACATACAAGCATAGAATGGAAACATATATACAACATACTAACATATATGAAATCATAATAGTTGTATATACTAACATAATAGTAATATATAAAACAACATAATAAAAAAAATCGGTAACACATACAGCGAATACAACATACTAACTTTGAATGGTAGAAAATATTGGTGAAAAACACATACTAACAGTGGATATATCATAACAAATTTATCTAAAAATAATTAAAACATGAAGAATGATGCATGGGTACTCATTAATGTAAAATGCATGCAGAGAGAGGTTAAGGGATAAGGTATACCTATATATATTTTTTATAAACCAAACTCTTCTCACTTCAACCAATGAATTATGATTTCTTCACCTGAATTTTAAAACAATTATGGGAACCATAACTTATTAATAATGTGCAACCCCACATTTTTTTATTTTTTTATTTTATTTTAATTTTACTAATATAATTCCCTATAGTAACTTATACTGATCACTCACTATTATAGTAAGTGGTATAATATATACTTTCAACATACATGTAATGAATTTTTTTTATCAAATAAAAATAATATTTAGTGAACATTAATAACCCAACGACTACCAGACAACTTCTCAATAGAAATAAAAAATGAAAACATGAGTAGTTGTAATCTACCTCTATACCGATAGGATTGAATCATCCTATGAGATATTTATTTATTTAATTTTTTATCAATTCATCAAATGAATTATTATTCCTTCTCTAAAATTTTGAACTAATTATGGGAAACATAACTCATCATTAAATTATAGTTCCAAATTATTATTTTTATTATATTTAAATTTATTACGATAAGCATTATCCATAGTCATAATACTGATCACTCACTATTATGTTATGTAGTATCAAATTTATTTCAAATATATATTTAATGAAACAAAATTAATAAAATAAAAATAGTTTTCAATGACCATTAATTATAATGAAATTTAAAGAAAAAAAGAAAATGTATAAAAGAATAATGACTTATAAATTTTTTTTAAATATCAAAAAAATGAAAACACGAGTGGTTGAAATATACAAATTCTACTAATAGAAAAGAATCATCCTTTAAGATTCTTCGAAAATTGGATCCTATATTTGAATTAAAAATAATTTAGGATAAATAAAGGACATTGACACATAAATTATATATATGAAAACACCAGAGTGAATATTAAATTAATGGTTGATTACATATTCTGAAATTGTTATTAAAAGTATTTGATGTAATGAGCATGCTTATGTTAAGGGATAAAAAAAATTCATATTTATCAAATCAGTTGGACCTGAATGAAAAAAAAGATATTTTTCCATTCTTATGGAAATAATATACTAAAAATTATAGAGAAATGATATATTAGTCATAGTGAATATTCTAGTTTGGAAAGTTTAAATAACCTCACTTAATAAAAACAAAACATAGTCATTATGAATAATGTATTTAAAATTATAGAATATACAATTTTTCCAATTACTATATAATACATAAAAGTAGAAGGGAAACATATGAAGTACATTTTTTCAAAGGATATTTTTTACTAAAAATAATAATATGATAATAGTGAGTATAACAGAATATAAATACAATAGAAATATAGTTTTTATTAAAAAAATATAATTCAATAATTGTTAACATAATATAATACTAATACAAATATATTGAATATACAATTGTATAATTATAAAATTCATATTAAAATGGTATATAAATATAGTTTTTTGGTTCAATGGTATAAGAGGATCCCATGTACTCTATTGGCTTCTTTTTCTCTATTCAGTCTATCAAAAATTTCATCACTGAGAAAATGAATTGAATTAATAGTTAAACTATCCTAAAATTTGAAAATTTTTAAATCACACAACATATTGTATATATTCAATTCTACAATAAGCAATTAGATATCCTAAGGTCCATTTGATAACACTTACTGATAATTTTTTATAGCACTTATCACTTAAGACAGTGATATTAAAAAAATAAGTGATGTATGTTTAGTGTTTTCTAAAAACAATGAAATTTCAGAAGAAAATTACTTAGAAATATAAAAACACTTAAATAGACATGTTAGTTCACTAGTTGAAAAACTCCATATTTTTTTCAATTCACAAGATCTTCTGTGATATTCATGTTTTCAATTCCATTTATTTGAAAAAAAATAAACAATCAATGAGATAATATTAAAAAAAGAACATATATAGTTCAAAAGAATTATTTTATCAAAGGAAACAAAATTAAAACTTAATATAACCTAGAAAAAAATTATGGGAAGTTATATAGGAAATAATTTTCATTAGAGAGATTCATATACAACAACAAATAATGGATATAATATAGTCAGAAATAATGTTTCATTTCTCTTTGATATTCATATGACATAATTGTTATAGCCCATACCCTCTTGGTCCATTACTTTTCCATTTTTTTGTTTTTGAAATGACCTAGGCATAAGTCCAGAGTGAGGTATTTCATTTGAAGGATAACACTATGGTGTCACCCATCGATGACACCAATCGGTGAGGCACCAATCAGTGTGTCACCAATCGTTGTGACACTGATCGGTCTGTCCCCGATAGGTGTATAACTGATCTGTGTGTCCCTGATCAGTGTGTCACCATTTAGTGTGTCCCTATTCAGTGTGACACCAATCAGTGTGTCCCCGATCTGTGTGACACTAATCGGTGTGTCCTCGATGGGTGTGGCACCAATCAGTGTGTCCCCAATCACTGTGATACTGATTGGTGTGTCCACGATCGTTGTGACACCGATCGGTGTGTCCCCAATTAGAGTGTCCCTGATCGGTGTGTCACCGATCAGCGTGACACTGATCGACATGACACCGATCGAGATGACACCGATTGGTGCCATGAGGGGCTTGTCGGGGTTTTCTTTTCTTATTTTCCCATAACACCTCCTTTATGTATTTTAATCTTTTTAAAGTGGTTTAAGCACGTTTTTATCCCCATAAACAATGTTTTAAATCCCCTAATATTGGGGAGACCATCAACTAACTAATTTTCCCCTCTTTAAATGAAATTCCATAACGGACAGCTGTTATGGACACCTCTCCGATGAGAATTATTAAATAAAAATTAATTCCATCTTGTGTAACCGTCCAACTGTGTGGTAAAATGCTGATCCGCCTCTAAATCCATTCAATATTTAATATCTAATAACTCCAACATCTCTCCTTTTTTATCTCACAAGATTTATTTCTTTCCTCTTCTTGGCTGGTCTCTTTTCTTTCCTTGGTGCGTTTGGAGTCCCACTTCCCGAGACTAGTGGTGCGCCTGTTCTGGTGTCTTTCCTGCTCACTCCTGGAGTCCTCTGAGTTCTTCCCCTGCAATTCATGCATCCCCTATTCTTGGCACATGGAGAAAAACTTCAATCATTGATCATCCAATAAGGGTTTTTCCTTCGTCAATATTTGGTTTATAATTCAGGGTGGGTATGATAATGTTTCTATGGGGATGGATGAAACTAAAACCTTAAGGAAGATAATAAATGGTTTTTAAAGAATTAAGGGGTGTGTTTGATATTGATGCTACAATATTTTTTCAATTTATTATATTTTGTGAATTTTATGGACTTATGTCCATTGGAAATCGTGGCTGTTGGTGGTCCTTTCTTGCGCACTAATGAACCTCTATTTTTCTGGATATTTTTGTTTTTAAATGGATGTAACATAGAAATTAGTTAATCATGTAAACTTGGTTGACTAAATGGTTGTACAGTAAACAATAATCCTTATGTGATCACCCTGGTTTACCCAATGGAAATAAGTATCTTATTGAATGGTGTAGTTGAATCTGAAAAACTCCCTTGCCCCGTTCTGGTGATATGTATTGATTGTTATGCTTTATGCTTATTGGGTTATGAGGATGGGGACAGGATCCCCTGTTGTTGTGAAGTTGTTGGTTAGTGGATCTTAGGCCATGTGGGGCCGTATGTTGGGGCTTGGTTTAGTTCAAGTACTTTGAGGGATCTCCCAGATCCCTTTTGTTGTTGTAATATTACAAGAGAACTCGGTGTGAATGCTTAAATTGCTGTTTGGATGTTTTCTTTCCTTGGATTGTGGATATGCTAGTTAGTTTCCTGATAGTGAAGAATTATTTAAATGGAATCACTTTAATATGAAAAGAAGTGTGGGTTAAATGGGGAAATATTTTTTGGGAATGAGTTGTGACTTGGTTGTGGCTGTTGTGCTTTTTATGAATGAATAGTAACAAGGGTGTTTGTGTTTGGGATGATTTTGGAACCCCTAGTTTGGGGTGAGTGCTTGTTTATATATATGTAAAATTTTAGTTCTTATGTTCCTTATTCGCACCCCACCCAAGTTGAGAACTTTGTGCCAAACACCCCCATTTCATGGGGGAGGGTGTTTTTCCCAACACTCTTATGACTGGTTTGTTATTAGCTCATTTTCTGATCCCTTTCCTAAATAGACTACGATTTTTTGGGCTTTCTGTGATGGCAAGATGTCCATTATAGCCCATGATTTTTTAGGTAGGGTAGTTTTGGTGTTTGGCCCAAGTGTGTGCTCGAAGGTTGTTTCCCAAGTGTCTTTTGGATGAGGCCCAAGTGTTTCGGGCGTGGCAACAGTGGTTCTGACCCAGGTGTCTTAGGACATGGCAGTAGTTTTTCTGGCATAGGTGTCTTCGGGCATGGTAGTAGTTGTTATGGCCTAGTTTTCTTTAGGCATGGAATTTTTTGTTCTAGTCCAGGTGTCTTCGGGAGTGGAAGTAGTTGTTCAGGCCCAGTTTTTTACTAGCGTGGTTACATGTGGTTGTTGTGGCCCAAGTGGTTGCGGGCGGAATGTGTGGTTGTTGTAGCCCTGGTGTGTGCGAGCTGGATATGGCAGTGGGACTACGGTGAGAATGGCGGGAGAGGTCTGACGCTTAGTATGTCTTCAATAACCAGTGTGAAAGTGGCAGGAGTACCCAAACATCGGCGTGTTATTACTATTACTTTACTTTACTTGATTTATTTGGGGAGTGTTTTTTGTTGGGGTTTGGGTAGATAGTTTTCCTTGCTATGTTCTTTGTCTATCTCTTTTCGCACGAGGCATTAGAATGCCTCCCCACTTGGTCACAAGAGCCTTTGGTTTTAACTACTGAGTATACCAGTATACTCACCCTACATATATATAACTACTTTCAGTTTTCTAGGAAGATTTTGGGGACTGTTCCTGACCCTATTTGCTCGGATGTATGGACCGTTGATATTTCTGCTTTTATTTTCTTTTGGCACATCCCTTTGGAGTTTCCTTGTACCTTGTAGCACTTATTTTTGAAACAAGCATATAGGAATTGATTGTTTTGGGTTTACTTTTACTTTCACTTTTAGTGTCATTGGGATTTACTATCTTATCTCTCAATCCTACTAAATAAAAAGGAAAATGACTTCAATTTTGTGTTTGATTCTATGCCTGTCGTGCTTGTCGCCACTCTAGGACCTATTGAAGGTAGGTCTCAGTGGTCATTATCTCTCCTTCAACTTAAGGAAGGGAGGGTCTGGCCATTTTTTGTCGCTTCCCTCATCTTGGTGAAGGCGGATCCTGAAAAAATGGTATCAAAGGAAAAGGTTTGAGAGATAGGATGGAGTTTGGAGTTAGGAACAGTGAGTATTTCATGGGATGGTAGGCAAACAGAGTAAGGAAATCTTGGTGCGTGAAGTAGGCCAGGGAAGACTGCCTAGGACATGGGATTTTAGGGCCCCCCTAATCTGATGCAAGGACTCGGGACTTACCGAAAGACCAAGTGAGGCTACACTGATTACAGGGTAGAGACCCATAGGAAATGTACATGCATCATTTTGACTTGTGTTCTTGGGATTCTTGGGAACTTTGGGGGTATAACATAAATAAACTGTTAAAAAAAAATTTAAAAGAAATATTCTACACTACTCGGGCTTTAGCATTCCTTGTTTAACATACAACTATGGAATGAGAACGATGACCATAAGCAGTGTGGGCGATCGAGGCCCATGAGGATAATTTAACTGATTAGTAGAGGGATGATTGAGAGGTGGAGGATGACTAGTGGTAGAAGATGCTTCACGCCTTTCAACGACTGACCCTCAAGAAGTACGAGGGTAACATCTCGTACATGGAGACAGAGAGATGGCTCAAGGAGTTGGTGAAAGGTTTCAACTTTATTTGGGAACCTACGAAGTACTGGGTTGATCTCGCTTTAATCCAGATACAGGGAGTAGCGCGTCAGTGGTGGAAGCTCTATCTTAGGGAGAAGAGGGAGGCTGGGGTTTTGTGGACTGATTTCGAGAGGGAGTTCCGGGTGGAATTACTCTCTTCCACGATGAAGGATGAGAAGAGGTAGGAGCTACTCTCTCTTCAGAAGGGGATTATGTCAGTTATGGAGTTTGGGATCATGTTCAAGGATCTCCTTCTCTTTTCTTCGGACCACTTTCCAGATGAGGAGTCTCAGGCGAGACGTTTAGATGAGGAACTCTGACCTTCTCTTCAGTATACTGTTACTCCCTTCACCCTAACAACATACTTAGAGGTCCAGAAGAAGGATGACGTTGTGTATAGGATGCACACTCTAGGAGGTGTTCCACGAGAGGGGAGCTAGTTGGGCATGTCAAAGGGGAAGGCCGTCAGCGGCAGGCCTCCATCATCAGGGCCTTCTAGGTTTTGGCCAGTGGGGAGCAGGCCCCAAGAGTTCCAGTTTTGATCTCCGGGTCCTCTGCCTTTCCTTTAAAGAATAGGACTATGGTGATTCATATCTGGAATTCTTGGGAACCTTTAGAATCAGTTCCCAGACTGATTTCAGTACAATGGGGGTGGGAAGGTTCAACGTCCACCTCAGCAGAATCAGTTTCCAGCCAGGCCCCTTTAGCAGTAGCAGTAGGGACAGTGATCTCCCACTCCTCTGAGAGAATACATTGTAGGAGGAGGACGACCCTAGGGTGATCCTCAAGGACCTCAACCAGGGTGTGGTCGGGGAGGCAGATGACATGCGAGGGGTAGAGGATTTGGGATTGGGCTGTTGCACACCACAGAGATAGCAGTTCTAGCAGGGCCAGAGGTTGTTCAAGGTACAATCAGCTTGTTTAGAACTCTTGCCTCTGCATTGTATGATTCAAGAGCTTTACACTCTTTTTTTACACCCATTCTAGCCCATGCCTTGGGCCTAGACATAAAGAGACTCTCCATACCCCTGGTGCTGAGTAAGCCATTTGGGGATCATACGAGCCTGCTTGTTCTTTGTCGAGGATGCAGACTAATTTTGGGGACACATCAGTCTTGTGGGGATCTCCTTCTCCTAAAAATGCGACCATACAATATCATCATAGGCATCGACTAAATATTTATTGTGCATTCTATTATCGACTTCTTCCATAGAAGAGTTATGTTCTCTAATGAGGATATCCAACATATGTATTTTGTTTGCGAACAAAGTTGTCAGGTGGGGAGATGTCGTGTTGAAGATATTTTTTATATGTTGGATTAGATTTAAGAAGAATCATTGGATGTTGTTATGATTTATGTTCTGAGAGTTGTTAGAGATTTCCTGGTCGTTTTTCCCAAGGAGGTTGTGACTCTACCACCTTGACGTGACATTGAGTTTGGGATAGACTTACATCTCGGTGCCCATCCGATTTTGATGGATCCTTATCAGATGACGCCTTCTAAGTTATTGGAGTTGCATATTCAGATTGAAGAGCTAATGAAGAAGTGTTTTGTCTGACCTAACATGTCACCGTGGGGTGGCCTAGTCTTTTTTGTGAAGAATTCATATGGTGGTCTCAAGCTATACATAGACTATCGGAGATAGAATCAGGTAATAGGCAAGAACCATTACCCTCTCTCGACGATAGATGACATATATGACCATATGGGGGGATCAGGATGGTCATCAAAGATTGATATGCGGTCTGGGTATCACCAGTTAAGGGTGAAGGACAGTGAAATCCTAAAGACTACTTTCAGGTGCAGGTATGGGAACATTGAGTTCATAGTCATGACGTTCGGTGTTTCGAACACACCTACAATGTTAATGGGGATCAAGAACTCTGTTTTCTACGAGTTTTTGGACCGGTTTTTCAATGTGTTCATCGATCAAATTTTGATCTACTCAAGATCAGAGGAGGAACATACTAAGCACCTCAGGAGAGTCTTAGAAATACTTTGACATCACCAACTATATGGGAAGTTATCCAAGTGAAAGTTCTTTATCTGATAAGTTCATTTTATTAGACATGTGGTGTCTTAGAAAGGGGGAATGGTTGATACTTTAAAGGTTGATGCAATTTTTTCTTGGGAAGCACCCAATAATGTGATGGGGGTTTATAGTTTTCTAGGTTTGGCATGATATTTTCAGAGGTTCGTACCCAACATCTCTCGCATTGCAGCTCCTTTGATATCCTTGACAAAGAAAGACCAATTTTTTATATGGAGTGAGTAGTTCCATCCTTTAGTTATCTAAAGGGGTAGCTGATTAGTGCCCCAGTGCTAAGGTTTCCAGAAGAAGTGGTGATATTTAAGGTTTTCTCTGATGCTTAAGGACAAGGCTTGGGGTGTGTGATGACGCAACAACAGAGGGTGATCTCTTATGGGTCTAGGCCGTTACATAACCATGAGAGTAAACATGCCACCCACGACTTAGATCTCGCAATGTTTGTGTTCAAACTAATTTTTTGGTGGTACTACCTCATCTGGGAGCGCTTTGTGGTCTTCACAGATCACAAGATCTTGAGGTATATCTTTACCTAGTGAGACCTAAACTTATGGAAATGAAGGTGGTTGGAGTTTCTTAAGGACTACAACTTTGAAAAATCTTACACTGAAGGTAAGGGGAACGTTGTGGTTGATTCTTTTAGTAGGGATTCATGGAGGGAAGCTGTTCAAGTATCTTTGGATTCATGGAATGCAATAGAGGAGTTTGATACCCTACACCTGAATGAAAGGTTGGATGGTGGTAGAGCTTTTATATTTCAGATTAAAGTGCAGTCCTATCTATTACGATAGGTGGAGGAGTCTCAGTGGGGAGACTTAGTGAGTGAAGTGATGCACGATTGGGTTAACCAAGGCAATGCTTGGGAAGGGTGGTCAGTGGAAGGTTAGAATCAGATGCTATTTTCGAGAAAGCTATTCGTCCTGGTGGAAATGTGTAGGACAGTTCTTGGTGAGTTCCAAAACTCACCCATGGTGGTGCACCCATGAGTTTACAAGATGTACCGGGGTTTGAGGGGTAATTTTTACTAGCCCTAGGTGAATCAGGAAGTGGTAGAGTTTTTGGAAATGTGCCTCATGCGTCAGAAGGTGAAGGCTGAACACCGCATCCCTGAAGGTCTCTTACAACCATTAGATGTCCCTGAGTGGAAGTGGGAAGACACCTTGATGGATTTTGTCAAAGGACTACCCAATGTTCAGGGGGGTTGCAATGCTCTTTGGGTAGTAGTAGACAAGCTAAAGAAATAATCTCACTTCCTAACAATCAAGGAGTTAGGTGCGGTGGATGACTTATCACAGAGGTATGTGGAAGATGTGGTTCATTTTCATGGAGTTCCTAGGTCCATTTTTTCAGATAGGGATGCAATGTTTACCTCACGAGTCTAAAGGGGATTGAAGCATGATTTTGTCACCCATCAGTGCCTCAACACTGCTTTCCACCCCCAGAAAGATGGGTAGATAGAGCGCACCATCCAAATATTGTAAGATATGCTACAAGCATGTGTTTTGGAATTTGGGGGATTGGGGGTATGACACTTTCCTCTGGTAGATTTTGCCTATGACAATTTATATCACTCCTCCATTGGTAGGGCTCCATTCGAAGCTTTGTATGAGAGGCCATGTCGATCACCTGTGTGTTGGGAGGAGGTTGGGGAAAGAGGTGTTCTTGGCTTAAATGTGGTTTAAGGCACGATGGAGAAGGTTCAGCTTATACGGGAGAGGATGAAGATGACTTAGGACCAGCATAAGACATATGCCGATCAAAGGAAGAGACCCCTGGAGTTCAAGATCAGGTACCACATGTTCTTGAAGGTGTCCCTTTATCATGGGAAATGAAGGTTTGGCAGGGGGTCAGCTCTCTCCTAGGTTCATCGAGCCTTTTGAAGTGTTGGGGAGAGTCGGTGAGGTGGAATATTAGCTTGATTTTCCACCTCAGTTGGAAAGGGTCCATGATGTTTTCCATGTCTCCCTGCTTCGTTGATATCTACACGATGACTCCCATGTCATTGACTGGGGAGAGTTGGATATAGGAGATGATGTGATTTTTGTTTAGCAACTAGTGAGGATACTGAATCAATAAGAGAAAGTGCTTCATGGATGAACCATCACTTTGGTTCGTGTGTTATGGAGGAATGGTGGCCTCAAGGAGAGTACCTAGGAATGGGATGCACATATTCATGCCTAGTACCTAGATCTATTTTGAGTTTTATTCTATTTTTTCCAGTACTTGTTTGTGATGTTGTGATTGACCTTGTTAATTATGAAATGTTTTGTTTTCATCATTCTCTGAATATGTGTGAAGATTTTTAACTATGAAAAGGGGAGGACCTGATCCCTAATCAAGATGAATTAAGGTGGATGCAATTAAACCCATGCGGGTGAGTTAGGGTTGCCCAAAGTGGATAGTATCATGACATGGAGGAAGGGACTTCCTAAATCATATGACTAGATGGTACGACCTTTACATGTTTGTGTGGTAGCAAGATGAAGAGGTGTTTGTAGATGTCTAGAGTGGTTTGGCTTTGAGGGGTATCTTTTGAGGTGGTTGTTCGGACCCCTCTATATACATTTGTTTTAGTTTTTATTCTCAAGGATGATAATAGTTTGAGTGGTATCTAATGTAATGTCATGAACCCTACCAGTCTATTACTTTTCATTTTTTTGGTGTTTGGAATTCACTGGGCATAAGTCCAGAAGGCGGTGTGTCGGTTGAAGGATATCACTGTGGTGTCACCCATCGGTGACACCGATCGGTGTGACACTGATTAGTGTGTCCCTGATCGGTGTTTCACTGATCCGTGTGTCCCTGATCGGTGTGTCTCCAATCAGTGTGTCGTTGATTGGTGTGTCGACGGTCGCTGTGTCGCCGATCGATGTGTTTCCGATCACTGTGTTGTCAATTGGTGGCACACACGATTGGTGCCATGAGGGTGTTGTTAGGTTTTTCTTTTCCTAGTTTTCCTATAATGCCTCCTTTATGCCTTTTAACCTTTTCAAAGTGGTCTAAGGCTGTTTTTATCCACATAAACAATGTTTTAAATCCTTAAAGAGTGGGGTGACCCTCAACTAACCCATTTTACACTCTTTAAATGAAATCCCTTAATGTACAACTATTATGGCTACCTCTCCAATGAGTATTATTAAATAAAAATAAATTCCATCATGTGTAACCGTCCAAGCGCATGGTGAATCCATGCTCCACCTTTAAACCTGTTCACTATTTCATTTCCCGTAACTCCAGGATCTCTCCTTTTTATCACACGAGAATTCTTTATTTCCTTTTCATGGTTGGTCTCTTTCATTTCCTTGGTGCATTTGGAGTCTCACTTCACGAGACTAGTGGTTTTCATATGTTGGTGCCTTTCCCGCGGACTCTTGGAGTCCTCATAATCCTTCACCTGCAAGATGTGCATCCCCTGTTATTGGCATGTGGAGAAAAACTTCCATCGTTGTTCATCCTAGTAGGTTTTTTCCTTTATCTCTCTTTAGTGTATCATGCGGGGTGGGTATGATAATGTTCCTACAGGGATGGATGAAACAAAAACCTTAATGAAGATAATAAATGGTTTTTAAAGAATGAAGGGGTGTGCTTGATGGTGCTGCTATACTCTTTTATCTTTTCTTATATGTTGTGAATTATATGGACTTATGTTCACTTAAAATCATGGAAGTTGGTGTTCCTTTCTTGAAAACTAATGAACCTATGTTTTTTCTCAATATTTTTGTGATTAAATGCCTGTAACATGGAAATTGGTTAATCACATAAACTCAGTTGATTAAATGGATGTTTAGGGAACTAGAATCCTTGTTTGGTCACCCTGGTTAGCCAAATGGAATGAAAGAACTTATTGAATGGTTTGGTTGATTCTAAAACCCCCCTTGCTCTATTCTGGTGATGTGTATTGGTTGTTCTGCTTAATGATCATGGGGTGATAAAGATGGTGATGGGATCCCCTGTTGTTATGAAGTTGTTGGTTTCTAGATATGAGGATTTGTGGGGCCGTATGTTGGGTCTTAGTTTGGTTCTAGTACATCCAGGGATCTCCTAGATCCCTTTTGTTGTTGTAACTTTACAAGAGAACTCGTTGTGAATGCTTAAATTGTTATTTGTATATTATTCCTTCCTTGGTATGTGTCTATGCCTGTTAGTTTCCCGGTACTAAAGAATTATTTAAAATGAATCACTTGAATATGAAAACATGAATGGGTTCAATGGGGAAATTTTTTCTGGGAACAAGTTCTGACTTGGTTTGGGCTGTTGTGCTTTTTATGAATGAATAGTAATCAGGGTGTTTGTGTTTGGCATGATTTCGGGACACCTAGGTTGGGATGAGTGCTTGTTTTACTATATGTATAATTTAGTTCTTATGTTTCTTATTTGCGCCCCACCCAAGTTGAAAACTTCATGCCGAGGTGTCTAGGGGAAGGATATGACAGTGGGACTGCGATGAGAATGGCAGGAGAGGTCTGATGCATATGATGTCTTCAATAACCAGTGGGAAGGTGGTGTTGGGTACCCAAACATCGATGTGTTATTACTATGACTTTACATGACTTGTGTTTTTTTGGGAGTGTTCTTTGGTGAGGTTTGGGTGGATAAATTTCTCTTCTAAGTGCTTTGGTTATCTCTTTTCTCACAGGGCATTAGAATTCCTCTCCACATGTGCATGAGATCTTTTGGTTTTCCCTACTGAATATACTTGTATACTCACCCTACGTATATAAAACTACTTTTAGGTTTCCTGGAGGATTTCGAGGACTGTGCTAGATCCTATTAGCTCGGACACCGAGACCGTTGACGTTGCTGCTTTTCTTTTCTTTTGGTACTTCCCATTAGAGTTTCCTTGTACCTTGTAGCACTTATTTTGAAACATGCATATGGGAATTAACTATTTTGGATTTACTTTTACTTCCACTTTTGGTTTTGTTGGGATTCACAATCTTATATCCTGATCCTACTAAATTATAAGGGTAATGCCTTCCATTTTTTATGTGATTCTATACCCTTTGTGCTAGTTTCCACTCAGGGACCTATTGAAGGGGGGTCTCAGGGGTCATTATCTCTCCTTCAACTTGAGGAAGGAAGAGTCTGGCAGTTTTCTATCCCTTCCCTCTTCTTGGTGAAGGTGGGTCATGACAATCATGTTGTTTAGATTAATTGATATATAAAGCACATATAATAAGAATGTAAAATTTTAAATGGAATAAAATATGTTATATAATTTAAATTATATCAATAAAAAATGAATAGGATTAAAACAAATAAAAACAATAGTGAAATCAAAACTAGAAGACAACATATGAGAACATATACAATTGATTATATATAAAATTTCTCATATAGAAGAAGTAAAATAATGATGGATTAATAGAAATATTTGTGTAAATATATTGCTTTAATAGAGAAATAATACATATGGTGAAATGATTAGTCTTGGTGAAATATGAAATTGAGAATGAAATTTCTTTGAATTAGAAATAATATAATAACATGATAATTTCAATCTTTTTTAATATATATTGTAATTATGACATGTCAAAAATAAATTCAAAATAAAGTTGAAAGGAAATGTTGATGTGAATTTAATTATTGTTAAAACAAATAATTTATAGTTAAGTCATTAATTTTAAAACAATTTAATGAATTAGATAATTATACTTGTAAGCTTGATTTTCATTGGTACCTACTTATAGAAATATAAAGTAAGTATAGGATTACTTTGTCAAAAATAAAATATTTTTAAATTACAAAAGGTGGAGTTGAATCACCAATTAGATATGAGGGTTTAGTGGAGTCACTAATGACAATAAGTGTAATCTTTTGGAGGTATATAATTGGCATAGGACAACAACAGTTAAAGGAAATATTTTGTATGACCAATCTAGGAATATATAGCTATAGTTGACTCAGTATGAAATGAATGATAGATACAAGATCAGAGGATATAAAAATTATAAACGTTGATTGATGATTGACAACAGGATTAAAGATTACCTTGATATGGGATATGAACCTTGGAATATAAAAACAAAAGAGGGATTATCTGCATGTGGCAGTGGTTATCATCGTGTTGCACTGGTGGTGATTATCCTGGCGCAACATGATGTATCAAACATGGTGGGGGAGAGAGATGGAAATAAGTAAAGGTAAAGAGCCATGATCCATGAAAATGATCTTGGACCAGGGTATAGAAAACTATTATTGGAGAGAGTTGAATCAATATTTTAGTGACCAAATCTAAAATAGGAATCATGTGAATATATTATGAAGGTGATCAAATTATATGAAGAGATGTAATGATGGTCATGTGAGGTGGGAATTGCGATTGAGGCCATATGAAGGTTTCAAATTCTCTTGCAGAAAAATATGAGCACCACCGCATCTTTTGAAGATGAATCAGTTAAATTATAGGTGTTTGGAATCTATGCATGGGATGAGAGTTGATGGGAATGAGTGGAGTGTGAACTGGAGGGAAAATGGGGAAGGAGAGTGCGACATACGGATGGAATTTCCAAAAATATTATTATATATATAGATTTTATAACATAAAAGTTAATATATAAAACCATTTACAAAGGAAAATTCCTACGTAAGTAAATTATTTCTTAGAAAAATAAAAAATAAAATAATATTAATACAAATTTCAAGCAAGATGATGAAAAATGATGTGAAGAAAAAATTTCATAAAAAATAAAATATTTGATGTAATGATTTTTTTCCAGAAAAATAAAATATAAAATAATATCAATAAAAATTTAAAAAAAGAAGATGAAAAATTATGTCAATAAAAAGACATAATAAAAAATAGAAGATTTTATGTAATGAATTTAATACAAAATATTATTCATAAAAAAACATTACAAGTGGATAACTTTCAATTTTTGGTTTTATTTGGATTTGTATTGTTTCTAATTATTTTTAAGCAATCTAGCCTAAATTGACTTGTTAAATTAACTAATAATCATTTATGAAAATGAAATAATATTTAAACAAAATACATCCCTTGTTTGACACCCAGTCCCCATCCTACATAAGGCCACCTCTGTTATGCCTCTATATACACTAAATATTATTGATTAATATAAATAGTCCAAACCACCAAGGAGTATTTTCAAAGGGTCATGCCAATTAAGAAATCATTAATACGACCATTCAAATGAAAATTAATGTTCTTAATGAATTACAGAGGTTGACATGGGATGTCTCACTCGAGTAGTTTCGTTGTCAATCAATCGCTAATTTCAAATTCACATAAGTATTTTTTATGAAAGCAAGGAGTTTTGTTTTTTTGGAAAATAAATATAAATTAAAATGTAATAACTTGATTTAGATGAAAATTCATACATAATTCAGTTTATGAAAGAATAATCTTGGTCCTGGGGTTTGGTTGTGCAGGTTCCTTCATTATTTATTTTTTATTTAAATTCAATTTAATAATTCATTTATGAAACCTCATTAAAGAATTAAATTTATTTAATTTATTAAGATTGAAATTTTTTCATTATTTGAAGACCACTTTGACACACCAACCCCCCCTAAAATAGACAAGTAGGATAAAATCTCAATTGATAGTGCAATTATTAAAATACCCAACTTCTCCATATGCTGTTTTATCACATCAGGTATC
Organism: Viscum album; assembly: GCA_963277665.1. Lineage (NCBI taxonomy): Eukaryota > Viridiplantae > Streptophyta > Magnoliopsida > Santalales > Viscaceae > Viscum > Viscum album. Next base: position 227,529,746 of record OY728125.1, read on the forward strand.
CAAACCTCCACTATATAAAGAGTTAATCAATGATAAGGGAGGAAAAATAAGTAAATAAAAGAAAATGGATGAATTTCAGATCTGTGTCATGGTGGATGATTGTCACACCCATGCACTTCCATCTCATTCACTACAAATGAGATTCAAAAATTAATAATTTAAAGCACGACAATTAAAAATGTTGTGGAACCCTCCCTTACTCCAGGAATTAGGTTAGTCACATTCCATTACAAAGTGTAATAGGTAAAATCCAAATGTTAAAAGATATAAAAATTAGGATTATAATAATAGAATGAAACAATTAAATTAAAATATGTCTTTATTACATGGGAAAATAAATTGAAAATAATTAAAAACCTAAAGCATTGAAACCCTAATGTTACAATGAAATGGGAAATGCTATAATTGTTGAATATTTTATCCTCTCCCATGTCCTAGTAGGTATAGGTGATCTAGATGCTGAAGCTACCATAAATGGTCCAATTAATTGGGATTAAATCATAATGGGGCTTCTTAAAGAGTTAAAATCACTGTCTGTATTATTTTTCATCAAATCGGTTCATTTTTGGTCCCATATGTGGGTTTTGCTTCATAAATAGTGATTTCAAAACCTGAAATGTGTGGGACCGAGCTTCTATCATATTTTTTCACATCCTGAGAGCTTTCTAGGGGATTTGAGGTTGTGTCATGGAATGAATATATGTGTCATTCCATGACACATTTTGTAACTATCCAGATTACATCTTTTTCTTCCCATCTTGTCTTCACACCCATTATTGATTCACGTTTCATACTGTGATTGACATTCATGATGTGAATTGGTGTTTTTCAGATGGTTTCACCTAGTTTCGTTTCAATTTTATTTTTAAGGCTTGCACATTGTCCACGACCTGCTGTATGTTTTGGGACATCATCTTTATGTTGAATTTATAACTTTTAACTCATTTTCAATAATTTCTTATTTCCTACAAAAAATTAAAAAAATAGTTAAATTCTAGTAGAATTAAGTGATTTATTTATAAAAAAACTAATTTTATATCAAAATAATCATGAATAATGATGTTTACTCAATCCCCCCACACTTAGAACATTCTTTTCCTCAACCATATAACCTCAACCACATTTAAAAAGGAAATTCATTCTACCAATATTTAAATTTAAAGGGAAAAAATTGAAATGTTTTAAAATCAAAAAAAAATGTTCAAATTTCCAAAAAAAATAATTCTATAACCTCATCGTTGTTAAAGTAAACACATGCAATCACACATTTTACTTCTCCAATTTCAAATTAACAATGCTCTTCCTTCATTTTTTATTTTTTAATTAATACTAATTGTTCAAGTTATTCTCAATTTAACTTGAATGGAATTATTTTTACTCAACTATAAATATAATAAATATAATTGGATTTTTTCTCATACCCTAAGAACATGTTTTTTACAATAGGTTTTCAAGGAATTTAGTATCTCCCTTGCATAAAGATGAAAATGAAATTAAATCATGAGGGATTTTACTTATGGTTCAAATGTCTCTAAGGATTAAGTTAGGTAGATAATGAATGAAAATAAAAATCAGAAAGGTGGTTTTTCTCTTAAGTAGAATTCTTGATATAAAATGTTAAGCTCAATAAAAATTCTCTGGAAATATTTTAATCTCCCCACACCCCAAATATCGAAGGAGGCACATGATAAACGTAATCAAAATGAATGAATCACCCTCTATCTTCTTCTAATTATTTTTTCTTTTTTTGAAGGATTTAGTTAACAAAAATCTCTCATCCACCATCTAACCACATGCTACCGAATGATCATTGATTTGACAATGGTTTTTTTGATCCTCAAAATACACAACCCAAATTTTCTTATTATTTTTTTATTTGAATTTTTTCTCTATTTTTAGAAAGGGAGGTGAATAGTGAATTACAAACAATGATCACATGGAATCTATCAAAATCTCATCAAGAACCCCAAATCTCCTCAATGAAATAAATCTATAACCACCATAGAAAACCTATCCCAATCTTAGTGATTCAATATCAATGTGGTTCCTAGGATAAAGGGATCAAAAATACAAGTGTATCAATTATGTTAAAAGTGATTCTATTTTGTCATTACCTCAACTAGATGCCAAGAATGTTCTAGAAGAAATTATTCTTGAGTGTCTTTATAAATATAATATAAAAAATAGTGGGAAATATTTGGTTTAATTGATTTCAGGAATGAGAATATATGGATTGGGATAATTACCCATGGAAATACACAGAAACAATAAACCAATCAATATCAATTTTAATAATTAAAAAACATTACATGTCTATGAATAATTTTATTTAAAAAAACCAACTCATATCTAAAAATCATGATTTGTTAAATTCATCCCCCCATTATTATCCTTATTCATTAATTTTACCTTCTCAATCATTTAATTATGTGAACTGTGAAAATTAAAACATGGAATAATTATTATCCTAAGTAACTTATGTCTCCTAGATTGATGGTAAATATTTAAGGTTAAATGTGGGGAATGAAATTTATTTTAAATCTCATAATTAAAATTAAAATTGTAGGGGAAAATAAAATAAAGAATATAGGACCCAGGAACACTATGAGAGGGGAGGGGTGAATTAGGGTATCAAATTTTTCTTCATAAGTGACATATCTTGTTCCCTTGTTGGCAAGAATATATAAAACCTATCTAATGGTAATGTGTAGTAACTTAAACATTCACATGTAGATAGAAAACACAACCTTTTTACTTGGTTCACCACTAAAGGATAGTCTATGTATCATATTCCAAAATTGTTTCGGTTGCACCTAAATCCATTAATCATTACTAGTTGTGGTAAAAAAGTTCAAACATAGTCACTCTGTTTCATAAACTCTACCTTTATAAGATATGTGTGATAAAAAAATGTTTCCTTCAGAATACTTCCATCAACCCCCCTACCCACTACCTTGGGTGAATCTTTACTCTGTTTATTGACATGAAAGTCAATTTAGTAGATTGGAATTAAAGTATTTTTCCATGAATAACATGATACTCTTATTACACCATAGACTAGAGTTAATTGACATTGAAAGTACTTCTCACTTAAACATGATGTTCAGAATTTCTTTTCACAAAGCGTATTCACGAAACTCACAAACATTGTGAAGAAAAATACCTTCATGGAACAAACTACCTTTACTAAGCTCACTGAGTCATCATAGAATACCACATCATTATTAAACTCCTCTTTCCCAGATACCTCAGTATCATTCCAGACATATATAGTATTTTTGTGATGCTCAATCTCACCTTGGATACTTGATTCGTGGGGCTCTTGGACTTCGTGAAATTAGAGCGATTCAACCATTTCTGTACTTTGGTTTGTATAAAATGAAGTGGGGGGTAACCTTATATTTGTAGGATCGACCTCTCGTGATGCTCCCTTTCCTCTAACAGATTTTTTATGAAACTAAAAAAACCTATTCACAAAGCTCCTTCACTTGTGTTTCTCTAGTGATATTCCACTTGATTTTGAAGCATCTCGTATGCAGAAAGATTAACATCAACCCATCATTCCATTCACGATGCTTATTCACAATCCTCCATATCATCATGAACCTTAGACTTTGTGAAACCTAGTCTTCATGAAACCTATTCCTTTACCATATTTATGTATTGTTGGTTCCAATAAACAACCATTCTTGATGCTAGCCTCTTCCACCAGATTTTGAGCCTAAAAAGTTTTCAAACAATGAGAAACAATGCCACCTTAAATGTTGTAGTTAGATTTTATTATAAGATCACTTTTATTAAAAACTACATGATTATCCAAGTGTGTATAGACTACAAAAACAAACCAGAATCCATTTACATCAAAGAACTGCCTTAGTTCCAAAAAAAATAATTGAAACTCAAACTCCTCTTTCCATTTCACTTCACTTTGAACTGTCCTGATTTTGTTTGTTCTGTTATGTTCTGCAGCAATTCATGATGTGAATCAATTTCATAACATGATTTATTTTCATATAATGAATTGTTTTTTATTTTATGTTGTGGATACCATTTTCACATGGATAGTTTCCATTTAGTGATGTGAATTGTGTCAAATTGTCCAATTTTCTTCATGTTTTGTGCCATCATGGTGTTATAAAATAAAATAAATCATTAAAGCACGAGTACCATGTCATTTAAGATAAAACATTTAGAGGGATCATTTATGAATCTTATTTTTTATTCCTAAAACATAGAATTGAAATTTAATATCCCAGAAAAAAAATAAAAGAGAAATAAATATTGGTTTCATACCCCAAGTGGGCCCTGGTTTTTGATTGCCTCTAGAAGGGTTGTTCCAACTGCCATCTATAATTAGTTAGTTGATTATATTTGAATGGAACCAACCCATATTTATTTACCCAACTTTAACTTCCTCTTCTTTATTGTGGAGGAATACTTGGATGGAGAACAATAGACCCACCCCTTCGTAATGAGATATGAAATGTATAGAACTAGAAGGATGAAGTATGTATCCTCTATTTTGTTGGTTAATACTTGAGAAACATTTCATTCACTGTCTAATGTTTAATCCAGATATGATGCATCAATAAAAAATTCAAATGGAGAGCTATAATTTAATTTAATATTAAAAAATTTAAACTTTAGGAATTAATTTTTCAATATTACATTTTAATTTAAACATCTTGTGTATCTAGTTCTTCAAGAAGAGACACTTGGATCTCTTAATGGGATTCCTCCAATTGATGTTCATTGTGTTCCAGGAGCTCTATTTTTCACCAAAATGTTCATTTTTTGGATCATCATCTTCCTCCAAGGAATAATAAGAATTAGCTAAATCTGAAAAATTAAAATAGTGTAGATTGAAACTCAAATTAGTTTTAAAAAAATAAATGAAATTGAGTTCATGTTAGGATCATATCCCTGAGCTGGCTTGTCTTGAATCCCTTCTTCATTGGAAAACACCTCTTAGATTTGACCTTCACTAGATGAAGGAAGGTAGTCATGCTCCTCCATTAATTATTTTTATTCTACCATTTGGGAGGTGTCTTCATATTTTATAGTTAGAAATAGGTAGATAGGTGCTAATTCTTCTAATTGGTACATAGGGATATCATTTTTCATTTCATCAATTTTCCACTTTCTCTAATATTGATATAATCCTTTCCTATCTTTCATATGAACATCATCACATGAGCATTCATTTTCACCATCTAGAAATTCATAGTCAGTTTGAATCTGGATATCAAGATGGTTGGGATGTGGATATTCTTGAAGTGTGGCATCAAATTCAAATATATCATCAGAAAATCAAGGTTGATCCAGCGATACTTCTTTCATGGATTTTTCTATGAAAATTTTATATTTGATTCAATTGGCCATGACTATCAGTTCATAAAATGTGTAACCTATAGTAGGTCTATTTATCTATTTCGCAATCAAAGAAATGACTTTATCATCTCTTCGTAGGAGGGCCTCCTTGATAGGGTCATTTTCATTTTCTTGTTCATATGAGCAGTAAGTCCATGAAGAATAATTTTAGTTTGGTCACACCATGGAATGTGTATTTTTTTAAGGACAACAAAAAACCATTTATTTTGAAATTAGAAAAATTTAATGAGTGGCCGCTTAGTTTCCCAAAAACACCTCTAGTTTTTATGCACTTATCATAGTGTGGTAGAAAAGAAAATATATTTTCTAAAGGTAGCATGTAGTCTCGCCAGGGCCGTCTCACTTTATGAGATCCATGATCAATCAATCACCAATTTGAAATACTCACAATTGATTTATTTTTTTTATTTATTATTTTTTTATGAAAGCTATGGGTTTTTGTATTTATGGGAAAGAAATTTTAATGAAAAACTAAAACATAAATGAAGTTGAAAATGAAAATAAAATACAGTTTAGAGAAGAATGATATTGGTCTTAGGGTTTGGTTAAACTAGTTCCTTTATTATTTATTATTTTTTTAATTTTAAAATGATAATTAATTTATAAAACCTTTTTAATGAATAATTTCTATTTAATTTATTGATTTTGGAATTTTAGAATTCCAAGGAAATCATTTTGGTACTTCAAAATCCACCTCCTCCAAAATGCAAGTACGATAACACCTCAAACAAGAGTGAAATTCCTTAAAGACCTGGCTCTACCTTATGTAATTTTCATCACTTAGGGTGTCCTTAGCTCCCCCTTATGAATTTTTTTACAAGAGAAAAGTGAAAGAATAAAAGTAAATAAATGGGAAGAGGTGAATTCAAGATTTGGGTTGTGGTGGATGACTGCCACACCCATGCACATTCATCTTGTTCACTACAAGCGGAATTCAAACATTAAGATTTTAAAGTGTAATAATTAAGAATTCCATGAAAACTCCCCCAAGGCCATGACTTAGGTTAGTTGGTTTCCATTGTAATGTGTGAGAGATCACATCAGAAATATAGAATATAGATAATGAGATAGAAATTGGGATTAAAAGAAGAAAGTGGAATAATTAAATTCAAATATGGTAACATTACATGAAAAAAGAAATTGAGAGTAAAAGAAAACCCAATGAAATCAAAACCTAACAACATAGTGTAATTGGAAACCCTAGAATTTGTTTTTGTTTTCTCCTCTCCCAATGACACTTATTTATAGTGCTTCCAGATGTTCGAGTTGAACAAATGGTCAATTAATGGGTCTCATATCATAATGGGGCTTCCCCATGAGTTAAAAGCACCATTAGCATTAATTGTCATCTAAACTACATATTTTTTGGTCCATCCAAGTGTTTCATGTATTAAATAGTGATTTCACTGGTTGAAATGTGGGGGGCTGAACTTTTCATGGTTTCATTAATATCCTTAGATATTTATGGGTGATTGGAAGTTGTGAATGATGTGACCTTATGTGTTATGCTATGACACATGATGTAATGATATAGATTTATACTTTATCTTCATGTATTACCTTTACATTAGATATTCCTTCATGGTTCAAATTATGATTGACATTCATGATGTGAATTGGTGTTTTCTTATATGTTTTTCTCAGTTTTTACTCATTTTCAATTTCATGCCTTGGACCTAGTACTTGAACTGTTATTTATTTTGGGACAATATCTTTATGTGGAATTCATCAATTTAAGATAATTTTAATTAATTTCTTATATCATTCCATGAATTACAAAATTAGTCAAATACATATAGAATTAAATAATTAAATTATTAATACAAATCATTTTATATCAAAATAGTCAAAAAATCTATTGTTATTTCACCAATATGTCAGAATTTTGGAAAGAATAACCCATATAACAAACATACATAAAACATCATACTGTTAAAAAAGGTAGGGGATTAAATTGACCCTATAAGATGTTGCCACTCACCTAGGCTCACTAAATTATTGTGATAAAGTTCATCCTTTTGCAGTTTTGTGGTGAGTGAAAATTTATGGTAGGTGCAACTTTAACTATACCCAAATTCTCAATTTTTTCTTACTTGTACAATGTTATACCCACATTACATTGTTATTAGAAGATACACCCAAAAACACAAATTGATACACTAAATTTACACTACTTATATATCACTATTATTCACTGCTATAATATTTCAGTGCCAGCTAAAAATACTGATAAAGGGTATCTTTATTAGTGAAAAAAATATCTAATAAACGATCTCCTTGACCAAAAATAAGAAAAACACCAAGAAAGACATCTCTTTATTAGTACTTTTTTATTATGTTGACAAAGGGAAGCTTTTATTAGTGTTTTTTAGAAATGATAATATATATATATTATAGAAAATAATATTTTAATAAGAAATATATTTCTAATTATATATGTGAATAAAATATATTTTCCTAAATATTATTTATTTGTTAAAAAGTATGTATTTCCAATAAATATATAATATATTTAGTGAAGAATGGTTTATAAAATAAATAAAAAGTATTAATTTTCAAATCTTTATCGAGTAATATAAATTCAACAACAATAATACGATATAGAAAATTAATAAATTAATTACGATCTTATTAATAGTTTTAAAAAGGGATTTAACTTCAAATAATGATTACTTTTGATCTAGGCATGTGTTTGGGCTCCATAAGATTTGAAATCAATGCTTGAAAAGTTATCTACGCGATCAATATTGGAATTAGAATAGTTTTTTATAAATATCTCTCTCTCACATAGTTTTCATGATCCCAAACACTCATCTATATTTCTAATATATTCTTTTTAGTCATTTCAGTTTCTATTTAATAAACCTGAATTTTCTTTGATAAATCAATTGAAGTCTCTAAAGTAGATTATTAGAATCTTTAAAGGTCGTTTTTTACTCTTAATGGAATTGATGAAGTCATGGAATGATGTTCTATGATTCATATAATACTGTTTAAGGAAGTATATGTGTCACCTTTTTAAGGGGGAAACATCATGGAAAAACAGCTAGTTGGTGTAGAGGCGTCAACCAACCAGTGGCTTGAAAATTAGCCTCTTACCAGTAGAAGTACACTAGCTAGCCAATAGAGGTGCACCGGCTAACTGATGAGGGATTTCTAATATAATACTTCTCATGTTAGTCCACTGGCTACCCAGTAGAGGTTAGCGGGTATGTGGTGGTTCTAGGAGAGCAGCCCTAACGAAGAATTTAATATTAGCGAAATCCATTTATTTTTCTCATTTTCATGCTTAATGGACCAGAAGAATTTTAGAAAATTCATTGAATATTTTAAGGCTATAAACAGAGGATCAAGGATTATTGGAAAAATCACCAATCTTTTGCAATAACTACTCAATTTAAACAAGACATAAAATCACTTTGTTTTTTTCCAACTCCTCGTCTTAAGAGTCAATCTCCATTTATGAATCTTAAAGGCTCTCATATTTATCCTAATCTCTTTCCCTTTAAATTGTTTCTTTCCTTTTAATATAGATATGTAAGTAGAATTGTAATTGATTTATGTCAAGAAAAACTAATATTCTACTACCTCATTCTACCTTTGGTTATCAGGTTTCTGTTAAAACAAAGGGGAATTGGTTCTTGGGTTTTCATTTAAACTAATGAGAGTTTGTTTCTTTATATATATGTTAAAAATAAATGGATGGTCTAATAATACTTATCTCATAATTTGATGGGTGGATACAAAGGGGAACCTTGTGTTCTATTGTCAAACTCTTTATCAAATTGTGTTTCTCCTCTCTATGTATTTTATACATTATATATTCCTATCTCAATTCGCATAAGGCACATAAATTCGATCGTATGTTATCCATTTCCCTTAATTGTTTCATAAAATTTTATTTTAACAATCAATACATATAAAATTTATCATTTCAACAATTCATTGTTTCGAAATTGATTTATTTTTTGTTTTTCATTTTTAATTATTATTTTATTTCTTAAAGGTAAATTCAGCAACCACTTTCCATTTTTCTATGAAAAAAATTGGTATCAAAGGGTATATTTTTATTTATTTTAAAAATACTTATTTATAAAAAATATATTTTTAATTTTCAAATCCCAAATCAGTTTCAATGTTCATTATTTTTATGGAAATTGATTCACATGATCCAATATTTGCTGGCATTGATTATTCCTATAGAATGATTTTAATTTCAACTTCTCTTAGTATCATAATTCATCTTGTCTATAAAATGGTTATGCATCAATTTATTTATACTAAAAAACAATTTAATAAATTGAATCCTTAATATATTACTGCTTTTGAACATAATGAGTAGTCAAAGAACGCTTTTCCTTTTTGTGTTGACTAAAATGAATTTAATCGAATATCGTTATGAAAAACTGCTCATTAAATATCGAAAATCTTATAAGTTACTTCTAAAGGAACCAATAAAGTAAAATATAGTATGTTCTATATGTATTGAAAATATTCTGAATGTTTTTCTAAACGTCAAAATGAATCGATAACAAGTATCTTTACAAGGATTACTAACATTTACAGTGGTATAAATTTTCATGGTGATGATCTATCTATAGAGACACTTGTGAAGAAAATAATATTGGGTTTACATATTTTTTGGGCTCCCAAAGTGATATAAATCCAAGAAGAAAAGTACATAAAGAAATTGGAAGTTGAGGAACTCATCAAATTTTTCATGAAATATGAAATCACCATGAAATACTAAGTGATAAAAGTAATAATGGAATTGAAGGAAACCAATAAGAACCTAGAATTTAAAGAAATCAAATATTATGATTCTTTTGAAAGTGAAAATGATGATAACGTGACCATGAAAAATTTCCAAATAGGGGACACAAAATTTAAATAATAATGATTCATCCTGATGTGCTAAAATAAATATCAAGGTGAATAACTAATCGTGATTTGTTATGAATTCTTTAAAGGGGAATATTAGACTGGGATTCCTATTCTATAGAAATTAGTTAAAAAAATTATAATAGTTCTTGAGTATATTATATTTTCAACATAGAGTATAAGTGATGATTCCTTGGACTCATCCTCATAAAGTAACTCAAGTCTTAAATGCATAATGGTACATCTTAAGGAAGGTCATGAGCTTAGTTACCCAATTTCAAACCCCCCTTTTCATTCCTCATCTTACATCAAATCTTCGTCCTATTCTTTTAACCTAGAAGAAATTTATTTTTTAAATAAATATTTTAAAAATATAAATACCTTATAAAGAAATAAAATTACATTATTAATGATAAAAATATACTTTGTAATGAAAATGATATTCTTTTAAACGATAAAGATGATTTGGTTTTGAAATTAAAAAATAAAATAGATATTGATGTTTTAAAATATGAAATCGAGGATCTCAAAATATATACAAAAAAATTCATCCAATGTGAAGAGAAAAGCAATATACTTGGTTCTCAATGTGTTAAAATTAATAGTCATCATTTTTTTTCAAATAACTCATGCTCTTCATAAAATAGTAATTTAGTAAAAGTAATTTTGAAAAATAGGTTCTGTAATTAATTTCATAAAATTGGATATTTAATTTATGAACATAATTTTAAAAATTATAGACATGATATACTAAAAATCATTCAACTTTCAACTCAGATCCATAATAGAAAATTTACTTATAAAAAATTTTCAGTTCCTAAATCATTATTAGCCAATATTGGTGAACCAAGATTTGGGTAACAAAAGAATCTTCTGATTAATATCTTATAGGGATAAGAAACCAAGATTGATTTTCATATCATATGGTGGATTATCAATAAAAATTGTATTTGAAATCATGAAATTATTGATTTATTTGTTACCTCTTGAGCTCCTTGTTAAATTTTCTAATTGAAGGGATCATAACCTGGTGATGTTTGAATAAATCAACATGGGAAAATGTTTTTGATACATTTAATTTGTTTCCTTTGAAAAACTCATTTCTAGATCTCCTCTATCCCTCTCCCATATATTATTTCATATTCTTAATGGGGGATAATTTTTCCTCTTTACTGTATATTTTTATTTTTTTTCCTATTTTCAAATTTATTTATACTCTTTGTTTTCTTCAATTTTTTGGTTTCTCATCTTTTAATTTTTTTTCAAAATTTTATCTTTTCAAAATCATTAGAATTATTTTTATCTATTTCTTTTGAAAATTTAAAATTATCATTGAAAAGTTTCTTTGAATATAATTATATTTTATTAAATAGAAATTAATATTTTATGTCATAATTAAAAAAACTAATTCCCTTTTCCATTCTTTATGTTATTTTTGATAATGAAAAAGGGGTAGAGGTTTTTTATTTTTGTTTTTGGTAATTTGAGAGAAAGGTTTTGTTTTATATAAGGGGATATATGTTTTTGTTTCTTGAAGGGGAGAAATTTTTGAATATCTTTTTTTCTCCTGATCATATTGAATATCTTGGTCTCTAATATATTGAATTGCATTATTATATTTTTCATGGAATACTTGATTTAATATTGATTTTCACTGGATATAACTTTTTAGGTTCAGTGATTTTATTCATAAAAACATGGGATATTGTTGCACCTCTCTCTTCCTCATGGGTTTTTTATAATTATAATCAATCATCTATGTTTCTAATAGAATATTTTAAGATATTTAAGGATTTATTTAATATATTATAAAGTGTCTTTGATTTATCAATGGAAGTCTCTGAAGAATATTTGGAGGTATTATTTTAGTCTAAATGGGGTTTTTAAAGTAATATAATGAAGTTAAATGATCCCGAGAATAATTCTTGAGGAAGTACAGATGAATCCTTTTGAAAGGGAACCAACATGTAGCACCGACTAGATAGTGTAGAGACCCCAGCCAACCAGTGGAATAAATAGAAGTTCCTTTGTGAGAAAAAGTATACCAACCAGCTGGTGGAGGTTTACAGACTAGCCAATGAGGGACAAACAATGGAATACTTATCTAGTTATCCCACTTTCTACCTGGTAGAGGCTACCATGTATTTGATATCATTAGGAAAACTTCTCTGAGTAAGCATTTAATATTTATTGAATAAAATTTTTTTCTATCATTTATGTTCTCAAAGGAATCAATTAATTCCAAAATATTTTTTGAAGATATGGAGCCTATAAATATAAGATCAAATAGTCTTTTAACTAATTACTAATATTTTTTAAAAACTCATCCCTTAATAAAGACCCTAAATCAAGATCTTATTTATAAGCCCTCATCTCAATGATCCAACCTTTATTTCCAAATAACAAAGGATCTCAAATTTATCCTTTTCTATCTCTTATAAATTATTTATATCCTTCTAAGTGATATAAGTGAGACGAAGTGCAATGCATTTGTGCCAAGAAAATATTCTCTTCTCATATCTCCTTCTACCTTTAATTTTTGGGTTTCAGTTCAAACTAAGGTAAGTTGGTTCTTAGGTTTCCATGAAAACCTATAGATGTTAGTTTCTTGGGTTCACATTAAAACTAAGTGAAAATGGTTTCAACCTATCTCCATTAAAAATAGAGGGATTGTCAAATAACACGTATCTCTAAATTTGAGGGGTGGAGATATTGGGGTACCATGTGTTCTATTTCTAAACTCCTAGTCAAATTGTGCTTGTTCTCTTTATTTTATGCATTGTATCATCCTATCTTGATATACATAAAGTCCATCGATTTGATCATCCATTATCTGATGTGCTTAATCACTTAATTAAATTTGATATTTACTTTTAATATTGTTCAAATTTATAACTTTATCATTTCATCATATCAAAACCATTTTATTTTAAATTTTCCATCTTCTTTTATTTTCTATTTTAAGGTAAATTCACCCACTAATTCCATTATTTTCTAATCAAAAGGTTTATTATTTTTATCATTTAATAAAGGAACAAAATCCTCCAAAATCTAGTTTTTATTTGTGATACCCTAATTTTTGAACATTTGATGGAATTTCAACTTCATTTAAGAGGGTCTTCTCATCTTTTGTTTTCATTGGAGACTGAATTTATTCCCACATATTACCTTTATATAGATATTATAGTTCTCAAATTTTATTCTATTCTATATTATAATGTTATGTAATAATTTAAATATAAATAAAAATCTACATTTGTTTATATTTACATATAAAAATTTTATTGTATAAATAAAAATTTAAATATTTATACATATAAAATATATTTTAAAAAATGTAAACTGTAGAGAAATAAGAATTTATTATTGTATTTATTTAAAATAAAAATTTATAAATTTTACTTTATAAAAAACCAACAATATATATATACTTTTAAAAATGTATTTATAATTTTTATGTATAAATATGTTTTTTGTATTAATAATATATATATATATATATTATAATATATATAAAATTAATATTAATATATAATATATTTAAATAAATAAATATATATGTATATATAAAGAAATTCATATGTTTGTGTGTGTGTATATATATAAATAGAGACACACACACTAAAACACAGATGAAACAAATATTTTATAAGTGTATTTTAAAATAATTATATAAATATAAATTGAAACACATTTAAATAAATATATATATAAATAAATATAAATTTATTAAAATATAGAAACAACTAGATAGAGAAATTGTAAGTTAATTTACTAAGCACATAGAGGTCCAAGATTCAAATCTAGGTGTTTACGGGTGAACATAGGGTGAGGGTAGCACTGATTGGGGGGGGGGTTCACTTATGAGAATGAGTGTGGGTTGGAAGAGAGTACTAATATATTGTGGGTGGGGTGTGTGTGGAATTCGTAAATAATTTTAAAAAAGTATTTTACTTGATTTATTAGGGATTTTTTAGTGTTGATGTATGTGATCAAAATTTAAAGTTTCTTAACAGGTCAATACTTTTCTTACACTGAAAATAACCATTTTACGCACAGTGAAATGAAAATTCTGTAGTACTGTTAGTCGAGATCCCACCTGAATAAAATTAAATTGACCCACCCCTAAAAATTCTCACATCCTAAGTATGAGAGTATATAATTGATTTCATGACCCCTTTAGTTTTAAAACTATAATTTACCAAAGTTTTTATATGTGTATGTTGCCTTAAGAATAAACTTGTGTGTCATATCTAATAATAAAGTACAAAATAAAACATATTATAAAGGCTAAAACAATTTTTTATTAATTTAGAATATAATATTTCGGGAAAAAATATAGCCATTATATGATCATTGGACATTATGGTCGTTGATCATTATGACCATTGGTAATGTAGTTATAAATAAATCTATATAATTTGTGTATATTAATAGTAATAATATTTGATACCTAGTTCATAAGGGGGAAACTATGTACTCAACAAGAAGGATCACCCCTTATGATTTCCATTTATCATAGCTTCCGAGGGAGATAGCATCATTGGGATACACTTTTGCCCAAACCCTAGCGAAACATCAATAATTAAGGCTTGAGAATAATCTTATATGGGAGAAGTTCATGTTAGTGAAAATCAAAACCAAATCAATGTTGGACAAACCAACCAATAAAATTAATACAATTTCATACCAATCCATAAGGATTGATGCTAGTGTGATAAGGGGATATGTATCCACATGATAGTAAGTATTAAAGTTTAAATTATTTTAGAATTGAAATGATTTTTACCCCAATACCAAATTATTTGAATGTGAAAATGTATTGGATTTTCATATTTTGAATTAAGAAATTGGCATTAGCTAAAGATGAAAATTACTACATTAGGAAGAAATTGAAAAAAATATGTAGCTATTTTGAAAAATAAAAATATAAATAACTAATATAAAAAAGGGAAAAAATATGATAAAATAAAAAATGAATGATTGTTGGTTTTTGGGAAAAATATATACATTTTATTTTTTATAATATTAATTTTAATTGTAAATGAAATTTTATTTTCATAAAATAATTTTATAAGATGTTATTTATTTTATATAAAATGATAATAATTCTATGAAATCAAAATTAATTTTTTAAGAGTTAGAAAATTTATTGTGTCATAAAGAATATTATCTTTTGATAAATAATTATTTTATTTAGAATTTAAATTTATTATATTTAGAAAAATATTTTTATAAAAGTTATATAATTTTGGGAATAGATACATAGAAAAATAATTATAGTGAATGTTTTCTACTTTCTATAAATGTAAAATAAAAAGGCGAATAGAAAAATACTGAATAAGTACTGTATAAGTGAAATTTTTTGTAATATGGTATATGAATGATTTTTTATGTTTTTATAAGTTAGATAAATATTTTTCTGGACCTTTTAATACTGATACATAATCCCATTACTATTGAATTACATGTTGGGTCACTATTTTATGATATAAAAATTTATTCTAAAACACCCCTCCCCCTTTTGAATACAACCATTCACCACCAAATTTATCTATACATTATTGATCCCTCCCCCCTAAATTATACCAAAATATCTCCCCAACCATATTTCTCACATTTTATAGGTTTGGTCTCCCAAAAGACCAATTTTACAATGATTTGGGAGTAGTACAATGGAGGACATCCATGGAAGATGTTATTCTCTTTATGGAATTCATTCAAGTTTATTTGTTCTTATTCATACCCTAAATAAAATTAAACCATATTTTCAATAAAAAATAAGTATCATATGAATATTGTGATGTTATTTTATCAATTTAATATCAATTATCAAACTCTCTCTCTCTCTCTAATTATTCAATGAATTCATCGACTATACTATGTTTGGTTCATCGACTCCACTGATGACGTGTTTAATATTTAATCAAAACCTTAAATAGATGGTTTTAAACTTGTATCAAATTATTAGAAAAAATATTTGTGAAATATTTAATATCCCAAAAGGAAAATTGTTTATAATATTAATGATGATAATAAACAATGGCCATTTCAATTTTAACCATCAAAAAATAAGCATGTTAAGATACCTTTCTAAGTTTTAATAAAATTTCCAAAACTCTTTTAACTATATAACTCTTGATTTAATGGAATAAGAAAAGATAAATGAATCTAAAACTATAGAGATTATATAAC
The DNA here is from genome assembly GCA_963277665.1 of Viscum album. Taxonomy (NCBI): domain Eukaryota; kingdom Viridiplantae; phylum Streptophyta; class Magnoliopsida; order Santalales; family Viscaceae; genus Viscum; species Viscum album. The sequence continues at coordinate 227,546,213 of OY728125.1, forward strand.
TATCTGACTACCTGATTGAGCGTAATCAAAATAATGCATTTTTAGATAAATTAACCCATCAACATTAAGTTAGTGATGTAATAAAAATACTACATAATAGACGAAGGAAATATAATAATTAATGATTCTTAAATAATTATATATCCAAATAAAAAGATTATAATAATGTATTTAATAATATTAATTTTATAATTTAGGATGTTAGAAAGACGTAACAAGCGAGTCACAAGGTATGGAAAAGGAACTTCCAAACCACCCTATTCCTTTTCAGGTTATGATTTCTCTATATAAATCACTTTATGAGTTTATTCATTCAATGAAATTATAATATATACTATATTTATATACCCTAAAAATATAACTAATATAATATCCTTTTTTTCTTTAGCTATTCACGTTTTTAACATTTCCTTAACAATTATATCTCAAAAGAAGACATGATTAATGGGGACTTTACTATTCATTATCCAGTTAATTTTCTAATTAATTAATGTTTTTTACCTTTCATGATTTCTAAGCATATTAAATATTTTATATGAAACCATTTTGGTTTAATTTTTTTAAAGGAAAAAATTATCCCCTTACCCTCATCAAATATTTATTACTGATTTCTTGAAACCTCACTTAAGAGCATGATTTCCAAACTATAATTGTACACGACATTCTAATAATTTTATCTTTCAATTTAAATTAATTTTCATGAAAAATGTTTCTTTAATTAGTTATAAACATTATAAGATTATTTAATCAATTTTTTCAATGGAATCATTATGATTTGTCATTCGGTTATCCGTTAGTATACGATTATACAACACATTTAATTTTTATTGATTTTTTATATGCTTATGAATTATGCATGAATTATTTATGTGATAAAAATATTCATGGAAATGTTATGGATGTGATGAATGGATCTACAATTATACTTACCCCATTGCATTAGGTAATGTATTTATCTCATGAGATACCATATGTGGTGTATAAACTATTAACTTATCCCACAATGTTATGTTACCTTTATATTGAGACTTGACTTATACTTATGATGTCATATTTTATGTTGTTTATAAATTATTAAAATTCCATGATCTTATGATATCATATTCTTATGATTTCGAAGACAAGATCAATGTATCACTGAGAGGGGGAGAGGGTGAATTAGTGATATGTTTTTCTTTTAAGTTTCCTTTATTTTGAAACAACCTTCACCTCTTATTAAAGAGTTTTTACCTAACTGAATACAATAAAATCACAAAACCATAGAAACATAAGATTTTATATGGTTCACTACTTAACAAGAGGGTCTATGTCCATTTTATGACATGGAAACAACTCAATACCACACAATCCACTAGAAAAAAATTCTTTTGTGTGGACACAAGGAGTAGGTTATTCCCTTACACTCTTGTAGCACTATGTTCAATAACAAAGTGCATGTGAATAAAGTGGAATGAAATGATGTAATAAAATATGTGTACCAAATTAAGAAACTTTCACCAGTTTCTTCAAAAATGCTACAATGTTTCCATGTCAACTTTCACTAAAATTATATTCAAAACAATTCTTCATTTTCCTACCCAGAAGCAGGAAAGAAATTCTCTAGACTTCACAATGCTACTCAATTCAATTATCCAGTCTGATAGATATTCCAATAATATAACTATAAAAAAATAATATTTAAACAAATCAAACATGATTTTTCCTCAGTTCAAAAGTCCCAGTATAATTTCCTGGTCCTATGACTGAATACGGTCTTCATGTCCCTCCTTCGTTCCAGAAAACCTCCTCAAGAATTCTCAATTCATAAAATCCATATATCTAGAAATTTTGATCAATCTACATTTTATCTTCACTCATGATCATTAAAAGTGACAGAAAGTATAAATTACTACCTCCTTTTATAGGTTTTCTAAATGTGGTTTAGGTGGGATTCTGAAAAACGTTCCTGATTTACCAAATTTCCCAAAATTTTAATTTCCATTAAATTTTGGCTAAGTCCTTGGCATCTTCAGAACTTCTAAACTCTTATAATTTCTTCTCAAACATTATCAAATCGTCTCATAAATTCATATTTATTTATATTTTCTTAACAATATTTATCCCAATTAGAACTTCCATTCTGATTTTTCTCATCACAATGGAGACATATGTTCAACATCAGATTCTTCATTACATTGCTCTACACCGACTAAAAAACAAAAAAAACCTATGAAAATAGATTTCTTCTCATTACGATGCTCAGAATAAATTCAAAACAACCTACCCATTATGATACTCTATACCAACTGATAAAATGTAAACACATTGATAACATTATGCCGTAAACATTATTTCTACTTCATTAAACTTCAGTATCCTTTCTTCTATCATAAAAATAGTCACAAATTCTAATGATACAAACACTTTGAAATATCTTTGGTATCATAACTTCATCAAGATTATTCAAAAAAAATTTAAACTCCATTTAACAAAACCTGAAAAACTCTTCAAAGGAAAAACTTAAGCTTATTTTCTTTATGTTGATGACCCTATATCTGATGACGTTATCAGCTTCGACCATAATTTGATAGTTAGTTCTGTAGTTTTCTATGATAATAAGGGTTCATTCTAGTCTAATGAATCTTGACCCAATTGTTAATTACAAGATAAAATTTTATCTCTTTACCCAATTGAAAACAATTCATCTTTATGAAAATTTTTGAATTCATTCTTGACTTATTCCTAATCTGATTTACATCAATACCATAAAATTCCAAAAATAATTCTTCTTCAAAAATATTTTCAGCCTCAAATTATTTTTTGTAATAATAATTGCATTTGATGATCAATTTCATAATTACTCAGATGATCAGTGGAGCACTGCATCCTATGGACTGGTTCAAGTAGCTTCAAATTCAAAAAATTCTTTCTTTTTCTGAGTAGTATGCTCTCTAGATTCATTCTCTAAATATTTGTTTCTTATGGATTCTTGGTGTGACTAAAAACTATCATCTTCATTTTCTTACATCTTGTAAAACCACCCCATCCTTCAAACAAATCCATATTTTTTGATCTCAAATTGATGAACTAATCTCAGAAAGATTTATCTTTATAAAACTCCTTCAACCATAATATTTTTCTCATATAATGACTTTTGAGAACATTAAATATCAACACATCATCATCTGACTTCCTTTGGGATGTATTGTATCTTACTAGACTTCTAAAAAATTCTTTCTTCCGAACTAAATCTGAATACTATTGGCAACACCAACTCTCCCCTTCACATTGTAAATATAGAATCACATGTTTTCAGATAACTTATGATATATGAGAACCCCATGATCAGAAAAGAATTATCATATTTCATCATATCCCTATAGACTCCGATTCAGCTTTTGATTATGATATTCCTTTCATTCTAAACCTAAGGTGAGTCTGATGAACCTTTTCTTTTTCAAACCTTCTTCTCAATCTGATGATATTTCTTAATAATTTCATGCCCGATCGTATGGATATAATAATCAATCTGATTATCAAATATTTACAAAGTGAATTGATTTATTTCTTCTTTAAAAAATAATACAATACTGTTAAAAAAACTTCATTCATCATCTAAAAACATTCCCCAACTAACTTGGTCCTAAAAATACCCCCTTTGTATTTTGTTATCAATTAGGACTCATAAATTCCTTAACTTTTTAACCTAAAGATATGGATTACTTATCAATAATTATAAGCCTACATGAGCAATCTAATGGTAGGAAATAATAATTATTGATAGAAAAGCCATTTTTTCCTAAAGTAGTGACTCATGAAACATATTTAGTCTTTCTTCAAAAAATTCTACACTTTATCAATATTCAACTTATTTTACTTTCCTATTAATAGAGTTTTCCTACAACCACTCCAAAAAACAATTATAATAGTTCATACACATACATACTAAGATCACAACTTATCCACAAATCAACTTATGTACATGATTCCTTAAAAGGTTTAGAACATATAAATGGATAGATATATTAATCAATTATCCCACTAGAAAACACTATACAAATACCATAAGAGAAATTAACAAAAGAACAAATACCTCAACTATGATGACAAGGTGGTTGGATTCCCATGTTCAACCTCATTTTGTAAAAATATTCCTTCAGTAAAGGTTTTGGGAAAATGTTAACAAATATTTCTAATAGAGGAACATAATTCAACTTAAATTAATTCTTCTCTACATACTATTTTATGAAATTATATTTGATCTAAATATTTTTTAAATAAGATTGTTGTACCAGGTTTCTTGTAAAGTCGAGGAAACTTTTATTATCATAACCCAAGAGCAGTGGTAACCTTATGTCACCACATAAGTCCTTTAACTGAGTCTTCATCCATATAATTTGGGTATAATCTTGGTTGGAAGATATATAATCAGATTTATCCATCCTAAGAGTTACTCAATTTTGTTTCTTTTTATTCCAAATAACACAAATTTTACCCAAAAATAAAACTCTACCAGATGTAGATCTTCTATCATCAACATTTCTTTCCCAATTAGCACCTGAATACCCAAACAATTCAATAATTTCTTATCTATCATACCAAATTCTGAAATTTATTGTGCCTTAGATATATCTATGAATTATTTTTCCAGCCAATATATGTAATTATTTTAGAGTACTCTAAAATCTAGAACTTATGGTTACATCATCAACAATGTCGGGTCTTCAGGTAGTCAAATACAAAAAACTTCCAATCATACGTCAAAACTATTTAGGATAAAATTAATTGAATTATCCATCTTTAGACAACTTGGTTCCCACTGAAATATGCATGTAAATAGGTTTGAAATTATCCATGTTAAACTTCTTAAGAAGTTACTATACATAATTTTCTTGATAAAGTAAAATGAATTTCTTATTCTGTTAGATTTGTAACCCAAGAATGTATTTCATTTTACCCTTAATGGAAATATCAAACAACTTTTTCATTTTTTATCCTGAGTTTCACATGTTCTTTCATCATTCCTAGATAAAATAATTTCACCAACATAAAAAAATATGATGAGGGAAATATCCTAACTTTATTTGATATATAGATTACTATAAACTCTCACTTTCTTAAAATTCATATTTCTTAAGAAGGTATCCAATTTGAAATACCATGACCTCATAGTTTTTTTTAACCCATACAAGACTGTCTTCAACTTACACACATTAATTTAATATTTCCTAAAAACAAATCCACACGGCTGTTGAATATACAATTCCTCATCAATATCACCATTCCAGAATGATTATTTTACATCAATAATTATTATTGTAGCTTCGTTGTGCTGTAATAACAAGAATGATTCTGATTGTTTTTGACCTCACCACTGGAGAAAATTTCTAATCAAAATAAATGACTTCAATATATGAGTGACCTTTTAACACTAACATTTCTTTGTTTCCAATCAATTCATCATCTTTATTTAGCTTATTACAAAAAATTCACTTTGTAACGATAACATATTTATCATTTTCTTTATTTGCGAGTTCCAAAGTACCATTATTTTCTATCTGATCTAGATCTTCATTCATATCCAAAACCCTTTATGAATGCTTAAAATCTTCATTTAGTTCTTTTGGATGAACTTTTAAATACCAATAAGTATGTGTAATAGATTTTGATGTTTTTTTTGTTTGATGATTTTTGTGATGATCATAATAATATTTTGAGCTTCAACTTTCTTCCTAAGTCTGGGATGAGACTTTTGAGATTCTTCCTCATTAATGGAAACAATTGAGTCATATTCTTCTTATCGAGTAAGATTATAATTATTTGCATCCTATCAGAATCCTTACTATAATTTTTTTCATACTATTTATCTTTCTAATCTTTATGAGTCTGTTTATCTTCCTCGTATTTTTCAATAAATTTTACATAAATAAAGTCATATAATCTTCTTGAATCTTAATTGCTATTTTTTACCCTCTACCTTCTACAGAATAGACAAGAAAATTCCATCTTCACCACTCTTCTAAAATATTACATGGTTTCCACCATTCTTCTTTATGATTTATGGATTCCCAAAAACTTTTATGTTTTTCAATCTTAGTGTTTGGTTATAAAACATTTCTTATGGAGTCATATATGAAGTTTTCGTATAGAAAAATTTGTTTTGAATATACATAGAAGTTCCCATGGATCACCTAAAAATATAATGAGATAGACAATGTTCAAGTAACATAGTTTTTCCCTTTTCAACCAGACTTCTATTTTTACTTTCACAAACACCATTTTGTCAAGGTGTGTTTGGTGTAATGAACTCATTTTTAATTCCCTACTTCTCAATATAACTTTAAAATTCTTAATTTTTGTATTCACCACCATTTTCTATTCTCATGTTCTTTAATGAGTACTTACAATCCTTTTTATCTCTCATCCTAAAACATTTAAACATTTCCAGTGCATCAGACTAATGTTTCATATACATAACACAAGTAATGTGAGTAAATTTATCAATTAAAGTAATTAAGTACTTATCTCCATGAGTTTATTGTTTTCTCATTGGCACACACATATCTAAATGAATAAGTATTATGGGTTATTTTGAACCAATTTCAACATTATTATGAATATATTTTTTAATTTTTCCTTTATGGAAAATTATAGAACACCAGTCTCTATTTCATAACATATTAAGAATTACATGACCACAATCTCTCTTAAATAACTTGCTAATTCTTCTTTGAAACATGTTTCCCAACCTTTTGTTCCATAATTGATTTTCTTTTAACATACTTATGTAATAAGAGTTTTAAACCTCACCAACTTGGAACAAGTTTCCTATTGTACATTGGACTCATGTATCTATCTTTCCATGTTGCTCACTTTTCACAACAAACCCATCTTTTCTAAAGACAAATTTTTTGCCTTCATAATATTTTTTTCAAATCCTTATTAATTTATGTTTAATCCCACCAATTAACAAAGCTTTTTTGAATTTCAAATTTTCTTTCCCAATGATGGCATATCTATACCTTTGATTATGAGTGATTTGTCATTGCCAAATGTCACTATTAATTTTTAAGTCTTTCACATTATTTAATAATATTATGTTTCTTATCATATGAGAAGAGCACCCACTATCCAAGATCCAAGGTTGTTCTCCTTTTGTTGCTTTGACAGAAATTTATGATAAAGATCATTTTCATTCCCTTTATCTGTATTCAAATCCTGCTTCTAAGAACTGGTAAGAAACTTTTTCTGTGCTGATAATAGTACATTACTTAATTTTATGTGATGTATAGTTTTTCTACATATTTCAAAAATATTTTCCATTTTATGGAATGTATTTTAAATTTTTACTCCTTCATTCTCATCTTTCTTTTAAACACCCTTCTCAGAATTCTTCCTTTTAGGGTATTTCCTTATGAAATTTGTGGAATAGTTGTAATATTGTTGATTAAACCATCACATATTTGTAGTGTTCCCAAATCCATCATAATACCAATAGTATCCATAGAAATAATATTTTCCTCTAAAACATCCATACTATTTAGAGTTGTGGGTATGTTTCTCAACAATCTTGTTATCTTTCTTATAAGAAATTTGTTGACTACCAAATTTCTGTTATCAACCAGAATTTTATTTTTCAGATCAATTTTATTTTCATCATTTTAGGAATCATAAGTAATATAAACTGTTTCAAACTCATAAATTTTAGAAACTTTTGACTTCTCTACTTTGTTGGTCTTGGCCACGTATATAACTTTCCCATATTTCTCTTTCTCAGATTTTTTTTTCTTTCTTCTCAACCATTGTAGGTAAATTTTGATCTTTGTTAGGTTTACCCTTTCAAAAGTTTTCACCAACTTCAGAACTATAATTACTAAAACTTGTAACACTCTATTCATATTTAAAAAGTTCTTATTATACAATTTTGAATTCTACTTCTTTTTATTTCATATTAGTTTCCAAATGTTCATTATGATTCTTTTATTTATTAATAGATTTATTAAAACTATAAATATATTCTAGAATCTTAACTTTATCATCAGAAAAACATTCTTGATTATTTGTTTAAGTGTTTTAATTTTTAAATTTTCTTATTTCATTCTCAAGCCTTCCAATATTCCTCAAACATTGTTCTAATTTTTAATTAAAATGAAAAATTAATCTAGTTTCTTGTTATTCAAAACCACGACTTCCAAATTATTCATTTTTAACTGTTTCAATGACAATATTATAACCAATTTTATGAATAGATTTTTCAGATTCAACTTCACTATTTACTTCTTCATCGTCTTTAGATAAAAACTTATTCTTTTGGATTTGAAGAACTTTTTATCTTTCCCTTTGGAATAAGATTTAGTCTTATCAACATGTTTCTTCCAAGATCTTCTTTAACTTCATTAATCCTCATCACTATCCTTTTATTTATTTGTTTGAGGACAATTAGCAATAAATTTTCCCAAACTATCAGATTCAAAACATTTCATGGGATGCTTTTCGTTATATTTACAGAGAACTGTTTTCAAATTTTTAGAAAAAAAAGGATAAAAATTCATTAATTTTTTAACATAACTCATTTTCAAAATCAGATTCATGAGCTTATTATTCAAGAACCTTATTAGGATATTCTTTCTTGGATGCCTTTAAAGACATTTCACGATCAACTTTTTTTCTCGGCATAATTTTTTCCCTTCACGTTTCATAAGTAATGAGAGTACTATAAAAATTGTCCAGTGATAATGTTTTGTGATATATATCATCTTGTAATGAAAATTTGGCATCAAAATTATTAGGAATAATTCAAAAGATATTTTTAACAATAGTATAATCATCAAACATTTCACCAAGACATCTAATAGTGATAACAATTTCATTCACCCTGGTAATGAAGTCACCAACTGATTTACTCTCACCCATCTTAAGATCTTCAAATTTTAATCTCTAAATTTGTGATTTTTACTTTTTCACTTTTTTATTACCTTCATAATTATCTTTAGCTTATCACAAAAACATTTGGTTGTGGAAACACCATTTACTCTTAAAAAATCAATTTCAGAAAGTGATGAGAGGGATGAATTCTTGGCCCTTCCATCATTCTCAAGATTCTTCTTGTCAAAAATGTAAGAGGAGCTTTTTCATCAAAAGAGGAAATCTATATGATACAGCTTCATGAACATCATACAAAAGAGATATAAGATAAGAAAAAATTCTATCTTTCTAGATAGGATAGTTCTTTCCTTTAAAGAACACAATCCCTTACTATTCACACAATTTAAATTCTCTATCAAAACTTATATGTAAAAACATCATCAAAGAGTAAATAAAGGGTACCTTTACCTCTAATACCCTTTGATACTTCCCTTTCAAGATCCATGTATCATTGAGAGGGGAATGGGGTGAATTAGTGATATATTATTATTTTATATTTCCCTTATTTTAAACCAACGTTTTCCTCCTATTAAAGATTTTTTACCTTTTTGAAAACCAAAGAATCACACATCCATAAGAACTCAAGAATTTATAGGGTTCACTACTAAACAATAGTAGATACATCCTTGTTATGGTATGGAAACAATCTGATACCAAACAATCAACTGGAAAACAAAAATTTTGTGTAGATAGAATGAGTATGATATTCCATTACACTCATATACCAATATGTTCAATACTATAGTGCATGTGATTCAAGTAGCACAAAGTTATGTAATATAGTTTGTGTAATAAGTTATGAAAATTTCACTAGTTGCTTCAAAACATGTTAGTGTGATTCCTTGTCAAATTTTAAAAATATTATCTTCAAAAAAATTCATCACTTTCATACCCAGAATTAGGAAATAAACTCTATAGACTTATTAATTATAATCAATCTAAATACCCTATCTAATAGCTTATCTGATAACTCAATTCAATAATATAACTCTACCAGAATAACGCTAAAATAATTCTAAACTACTTATGCCTAACTATTAAAGTCCTAGTATAATTTATGAGTACAATGACTGAATATGATAATCATCATAATCCTCCTCCTCCTCCTCTTTATGTTTAGAAAAATTTCTCACAAATGCTCAATCTGGAAACTAATCACTACAAACTTTCAGTACTCCACCTTCTATCTTCACCCATGAATAATACAAGTGTTAGAAAGTACAAAGTACTTCTTACTTTGATAGGTGATGCAGATGTGGTTTAGGAGTGATTCTGAAATTTTTTTCACATTACCAATTTTCTACTCAGTCTTTTAGTCCTCCAACGCTTATCAACTCTTATTGTTTCTTCTTAAACCTTATTTAATATTCTCTTAAATTATTCTTTCTCCATAGTTTCTTAATAATCAGCAGTCTGATTCTGATTTCTATTCTGATTTTGTCATTATGATATATACATATGTTCAATAGTATATGCTTCATTACATTGTTGCACACCAATTGAAATAAAAAAATATGTAAAAAAATAAGTCTTTACATTATGATTCTTAGAACCAACTAAAAAAAATCTTCCCATTACGATGCTCCATACCACCTAATAAAATATATTCACATTGAAACCATTCTTCAAAAAACATAGTTGGTACATCATTAGACATCTTTTTCCAATATTTTTTCATAAACATAGTCTCAAATTATCAAGATAAAACACTTCGGTAAAACCTTAGTATTATAAATTCTTTGAACTTATTCAATATTCTTCAAACAAATTTAAGTCCCCCTTTGAAAACAATTTCAATAATCTCCATAGAAAACTATTCTGATTCTTTTTTTCCGACTGATGATCTTACATCTGATGAAGTTATCGGTGTCATCCTGTGTTTGATTGGTTGGTCTCTACTTCCCACTACTAATTGGTTTCAATTTCATTCCAATTTTTTTAACCCAACTGTTAAAAACAATAGATAGTTTTATCTCTTGAACAAATTGAAAACAATTCATATTGATGAAAATGGCCGACTAAATTGTTGATTTAATTTTGATCCCATTTATCATTTGTCCGAAAAACTTTAAAAAACAATTCTTTTTTCAATAATATTTATTGCCTCTGATTCCTTTTTATAACAAACATAGTAACTAATGATCGATTTCAGAATTATTTTGATGATTGGTGGCACACCACATCTGATGGTCTAGTTCAATTATCATTGACTTCATAAACTTTTTACATTTCTAATTATGACACACACAAGCTTATATCTTCGAAGATTTGTTTCTTATGACTTATTGGTCAGACTGAAAACCAACATCATTATTTTCTTACATTCCAAAAATCCTTCCCAACCTTCAAAAAAATCTGTGTCTGATGATCTAACACTGATGTACTATACTCAAAAAGATTTTTCATCAGAAAATTTGTTCTTCCACAAACTTTGGATTGTATAATGAATTATTTATGACTTTGAGAATGTTAAATTCTAGAATAGCAGAATGTGACTTTCTTTGGAAATTATTATAACTTCCCAGACATCCAAAAACCTCTTTCTTTCCCACTAAACTACAATATAATTGGTAGTAGTAGATCTCAATGTTTCCTTTGTAAGGATAACATCACATATTTTTAGAGAACTTATGATTTATGATAACCACAAGATAATAAATTCATCATTATATTTCATCAGATCCATGAAGACTCTGATTCATCTTCTCATTATAATTTTACTTTCATTCTAGTCCCGAGGTGATCCTAATGAATCTTCTATTATAGAAATAATTTTCTCAATCTGAGGGATTTTATTAAGAATTTTATGAATTATTTTATGAATATTTAATTAAGATTTTTTATCATGTCTTTTGAAAGTGAACATGTTTATTTATTCTTTGAAAAAAAGACAATACAATTTAAAAAAATTCATTTATGACCCAAAAACCTTCTCCAGCTAACTTGGTCCCAAAAATTATTATGTTATGGTTCCAATGAAGGAATTCCCAACATCTATTTTTTAGTGTGTTTATTTTTATGAGAATTGTTTTTATGGATTTCTTTGAATGGTATTAATGTAAAAAATTTATTCCAATTAATTGTATATGGTTGATGCATTTTTAATTAATTAAAATTCATCAATAATGTCTATAATATGAGAAATTTAGGATAATATATATATTATAAAATTTAGATCAATATATATCATTTATAAAATGAGAGTCTTCAATGATCCAAGTAGGATAAGGGAAGGGAGGAGTTGGAAGAGGTGATTCTTGCTAGTTCTTGTAGTCATTACCCATGAAATAAAATTTATTATCTATACAAATTATCTTATTAGTGAACATTAAATCATATAATTTGGAATCAAAAGTATATTTTGTTTGAAAATCTTAGGTGACATGATATCGTTCGGGGGCCTGTTTCTTTTCTAGTGAGTTTTCCAGTGGGTTTTATGTGATATTATGTTATAACCACATCATCAACCAATCTTGACCAATGATAATTTTTTGATCATGTCTGGATTAATTGAAAAATAATTCCAATGATACAAGAGTTTATTCAACAATTTTTGAATGATCTAGATAATAAATAAAACTTAATTTTTCAAATTATACTCTAATTTTTACATAATTGAAATTCAATAGAGGGACCATCCACATGATGGATGATCAGGCATATTTTGTTGAACTAATCCATTTGGAATTATCGAATGGAATATCTTCTTAATACCAAATATTTATTTTAACCCATTGAGAAAAAAGGAGTAAACCTCTATGATATGAAGGATACCAAGTGAATGAAAATGAATAAAAATACCATCAGTCATATCTGCCAATAGATCGATCATAACATTTTCCATCACATTGATTAATACACTAACAAAAAAAATAGAATTAAATTTGAGAATATGTATAGGTAAAATACCACTTGAAATAAGATAATCTTGTTAAATCATTTGATGAATCTTTGAATACTTTTTATAATCTCTATAGGTAAACAAACTAGTGAATTTTATATTCTGGTGAATAAACTGGTGGATGAAGGTAAGACTCTAAATGATGAAGATCAGGTGAACCAAATACTATGAAAATTTCTCAATATGTAGGATACATTTTTGGTCTCCCTTATCAAATATTTTTTCATAAGAAATCCTACCATGGAAATGGTAAATTCCATACTCTTTAATGATTATGTGAAAAGGAAGTATCTGAGTTACAACTAGATTAAATCTCTTGTCTGAGAGAAGAAATAGAGACAACAATTAGGTATTCAATGGGTAGGAAGCATAAGTCAAATGAAGAGTAGAGGAAGGTATAAAGATGAAAGGATGATAATATACGAATGCTACCAATATGGCATTAAGGAATAATTTAATAAGAATGTAGTAAACTACAACTAAGAAAGGAATAGAGGCATGTGAATTCCATTTGAGAAGTTTCAATTTACTAAAAAGATGAAGTAGATGCATTATTTCATAAATCAGGCCAAGAAAAATTATATATGTTCAATAATGCAGTATCATACCATGTCCCTCTATATTACGAGTAATTATTGACTTATTAAGATGGTTACTTTGGAGTAATCATGATGAGGAGTACCATTTTGGTGTTTATTGTTGGAATTGATGATATTCAAGTCAAGATTAAAATTTCATGCAAAATTATCCTAAATAATGTTGCACATGATCTTTTACTTCCTCTCAACCTATTATCAGGAATATCCTTTGATTGAAAATGCCATGGCCACATATTTTAAAATGATGTATGTAAATGATGGAAATATCCATTTTCAATGCTTTATGAAACATATGATGTATAATAAAAAAAACTCATGGGAAGGTATTTGTAGATTGCCTCAACATGATGGAAGGTGTGGTGATATCTAACCTATGGAAAATTAGACTCAACCGCATGTGTGAAAGCGGGTTATCAACCATAGTAAAGAAGAGGTAAATTTGTGTTGGTAAGGATGAATCACTAGATCCTTGAAATTATCACTTGTATGTGACAAAATATATAGTCTAATTTAGTACTAATTCATCAAGGAGATCAGAGTTTCTGGATCTAGTTTAATTTAATGTATATGGTCCATGGAGTTATGTTCATTGGGAAGTAATAAATATTTTCTAATAATAATCAATGATGCATCTAGAATAGTTTGGGTGTTCTTATTATTAATGAAATACCAAGTGTCAAACTACTTTACTAATTTTTACACCATAGTGTAGCCTGAAATTGGAAGAAAGATAAAGTGTTTTGTTCATACAATGAAGTAGAGTATATGTTCAGGGACTTTAATACCCATTGTGGGAGTTAGGGCTTCCAACACCAGATTTCAAAGAAGAGGCAGTACTATAAGATTCCCTCCTACTCTAATTTATGAGTATTTGGATACTTTTTTTTTCACATTTATATAAAGAGCTCAGATATATGATATATGGGTTATCTACTGTATTAATCTTTATCAATTATTGAGATAAGGGTTTCATATACAAGATTTGTGACCTAAAGAAGTAGAAGTTGATTATAATTAGATATATAATCATCCATGAGAATGAGATGACCATGTATATTCAAAATGATATAATTTATGGAAGATAATGTGATTAAGAATATATTATTTATCATACGATATTTCCATCACCACCAACCAAAGAAGTTGTTGAGGTGCAAGATTAATCATTGGTATCCTATTAATAGGCAATAAAGGATTATATTGAGTAGGGGGAGACTCAATCCTATGCACTAAAAGTTATAAAACCATTACAAGAAGTAGGTGATGGTGTGATTATTGATCCTAACATTTAAAATATTTTAAGCTCTTCATAAGGAAGGATACCATCAACAATATATCAGGAATGAGATTACCTATTATTGATAGATGAAGGTGAGACAAAGTATATTAAAAAGAAATATCTAAACAATAAACATTATAGTGGATGCAAGTAATGGAGGATGAGATATATTCATTGATAAATAAAAATATAGGATATTGTGGAACTTCTAAAAGGTAAGAAGGAACTAATGAAAAAATTCGTGTTTAGGATGAAGAAGGATGATAATGGAAAGGGGTTCAATTATAAAGCTCAATTATTTGTAAAAGGATTCCTTTATAATGAAGGAGTTTATTTTATTTAGGGGTTTTTACTAGTGGTAAATATGGATTCAATGTAGGTCATTTTCATATTAGTGGCCATATTAGACCAAGTGATTGATAAGATATATGTGAATACAAATTTTCTTCATGAAGACCTCACCATGGAGATATACATGAATAATCTTGAATGTTTTGAGGATTTTTTACAAGAAAAACTCACGTGATAATGGAACAAGAGATTGTACAGACTAAAACTATCTCTAAGAAAATGTTACAAGAAGTTTGAATCCTTCATGGTGAGTCTTGGGTAGATGTAGACCCGAGTAAACTGATGTGTTTAATTATAGATATTTTAGGATAGTAACTTAATTTCTATCCAACTTTTTTTTGATGACATATTGTTCATTGGAAAGGATGATGTGATGATCATCCAGTAAAAGAAGGAGTTATCCACGTTTATCTATATGAAATACTTGGGAGTGGCTCAATAAACATTTGGGTTGTAGGTATATCATGATAGAAAGTGGAGGTTGTTGTGTACTTCTCAATAAAGTTTTATTAAAAGTGTTTTGAAATATTTAAAAATAGAGATAAAATGATGAGAATTCATTTTCCCAGTCATATTAATTTGAGAAACGTTTCATGTCTTCCATCCGGGGAAGAAATTGATGAGATAGGGATTATTGTATACTACTTGGTGGTTTGAAGTTCAATTCATGCTATGGTGTCTATGAGGCCATAATTTTCCCATACATTGGAGACCTTGAGCCAATTTTCCTCTAATACCATGATGTTACCCATGGATGTGGTCAAGATGATTCTAACGTATCTTAAAGGCACCTCAAAACTCTGTTTATCTTATGGGGGAGATAATCCTGTCATGTAGGGATTCAAAAATATAGATATGTCTTGATATATTGATAGTAGGAATCTACATCAGGATATATATATACTTTTATAGGAGAAACTGTATCATGGATGTCAAGGTTGTATTAGTGTTTCTAGTTATCCTTTACTGAAATAGAGCACATGGATATTTTGGAGTCTAGAATATAGATGGTGTGGCTAAAGAGTTTTATCTAAGAGCTTGGTTTAACAAGAAATATTACATGGTTCATAACAGCGTGAAAAGTTCATTGGACTTGAGTAATAACTCTATGTATAATTCTCAGATGAATCAAAAAAACATTTTATATCATTGGATACATGAGTTGATAGAATGAAAAATATTATAAATTGGGAAGATCCATACAATGTATAATATTACAGACTAGCTGGGAAAGGTGGAAGCTTTGTAGAATCTAGACATTAGAAAATAATCTAGTGGTTTGTATTTAAAGGGGAATAATTGAAAGAAATTTAGCTGCTATTTTGTGTGTGCAAATTTACATGATAATTTTTTTATAAATTCTAATAAATGTCTCTATTGGGAATAAATGAATTCATATTCATTATAGATAGTTGGCATGTTATTAATTAATAAAAACTTGCCAATCATACTTTTAAACTATGTCTTTAAGGATCTTCCTTGTATTATCCATTTCAAACACAAATAGATCCATTGAATGATGAGAGTGTTGAGAGATCCAAGTGGGATAAATAAAGGGAGAAGTGTTTGGGGGTGGTTTTTTTAGTTATTGTAATCCTTCTCCAGGAAAGATTTTTTTTTTCAACCCATTTACTTTTTAGTGATAAATGAATCAAAACATCCATGTGATTATATATGATCCATCTCTTTTATTAAATCATTATATACCTATTATATTATATGTTTTACTTTATCATCATTTTTTACTATGATTATTCACATATTAGGATTTATAGATCTCACCTTTTAATTATATATTCCCCTACGTTGTCCTTTACCATTATAAGAGAAAACAAGATCTTAATATCACTTTATAGAGAAAAAAATAATGATATTTTATATTTTTTATGTGGTTTTATTATGTTTCTAATCTCCCAAGGACACTCAACCTCTGTATCTCTAGTTTATATTTTATCAAAAATTATATTAAACGAAATTATTCAACAAAATGTATATGAAAATCATGTCTCTATACTTGGCATCAGAGAAAGGATAATTTATTTTTTAGATTAGGATTAAAAAACATTAGTCAAATTGTAGGGATAAGTTTATATAAGATAAAAAATCAAAAAAATATAGTAAATAGATCTTGGATTCGAAGAAATGATATTTTTTTTCTAGATAATATAAGTGGATGAAGGATCAAACTCATATTTCCTTAGGAGTAATAACCCAAAAAGGGTTGGTTCATTATTAACTCGATTTATACTTGGTGAAAAAGAAGTGGTTCTGACTACACACCAGGTTTTACAGTCCTGAGTTATAGTTTTTTTGTTGATCCAAAAGTTCATTATGAATCATAAGAAAGATTTTAATATTTATATTATAATGGTATTATATAATTTGATGATATTATATATATATAGTTTCGTTATAATATATAATTTAAAAACGACATGGATAACTTAGATTATAACCTAGAAATTCATAAGTTTTGGTATACATGTCATTTATGAGTTATTCCTTCTTGATTCAATGTTTTAATTTTTATATGTTTATTAGTTTCATTATTATCATCATTAAATTTAATTTATTAAAAGTCATTAAATAAGAGGAGCTATTCCAAAAACCTATGCGATGGGAAATGTAATGATTACCCTAATAGATTGCCTCTTATGATAGGCGTGGGAGTCAATAAATTTGTGGTCATACTTTTAGAATGGAATCATGTTATGAATAATATCTTTCATCATGTGGAGAAATATCCTTCACCTAATAGTGCCTAAATTATGGTAGAGTCTTTTATATGAAAACTCCATCCTATTTTTAGTGGTTCATATTATCCCCTAATCATTTAATAATGGATTAACTCCATTGAGAATATATTCTTTGTCATAAAATATTCTATGAAAGGGAAACTAGTATTGGAAATCTATCACATAGAGGAAGAAAACAATTAATAGTGGAAACTGATCAAGAATATGAGTCCCAATGGAGTAATTGAATGAATTGAGTGGGAAGGATTCATGAAAGTATTTTCAAATAAATATTTTCCTCATACAATCCATCATAAAATGTATAATAATTTCTTAAACACAATCAAATGGATGATTAATCTATCAATCTTAATGAGATGAACATCAAAAATCATTCATAATATAACTCCAACATTCTTACGAGCCCTAAATGTAAGGTTGACCACTTCATTAGTGGGATAATATCGATTCTTTAAAAATCCTTAGTTATTTGAGACATTGATGGAGTTGATGAAATATTTCGAAGTGCCCATAATCTTTATATGTAAATTAGTGATAATAAATGTTCATGAGGGGATAGAGGTAATAATGCGAGAATAGAGATTAATTATGGAGGATTAATGGGTAAGTCTCAAAAGGTAGAAAAATATAGCTTCCCACACGTCATAATAATGGGATGAATCTTCCCATAAACTACCTCCAGGAAATAAGGATATGTTTAACTTGTGTAGAAAAGGATAATCAATATAGTATATTCTGAATGTAGTTAAATAATCCACTAATAAAATTAAATAAAATAAGGGTTCAATGGGGTCCAGAACTAGGGTTTAATGTATCCAATGAAAGGAACACATACAATGTATAATTCAATTATCTAATCCAAGGGTTCTCAATGGTAACTGATGAAAACAATATCCAAGGCCAAGAGAGAAATGAAAATATTATTCTATCACTACTACTAAGGCGTATCATGAAAATAAAGTGATGACAAGTACAATTATCATTAATTTTATAATAGTAAATTTATTATTTGAATATGATTAAACACATTTTTTTATGTCATGCAAGTTTATTATAAATATTCTAACACTAACTCAAGATATGGTGGTTGTATTATTAGGGAAAAAAATGTGATGAAATAATTTCATATCATATATATTACTCATACCAACTGAATATTTATGGAGAGGATCTCCCAAAAAACCTTTTCATATATAATTTAATGGAATTGGTTATATATTGGGAATGAATTATCTATAATTATATATATCCAACATCAACAGCTAGAAAAAGGAAATCAGATTCCATATCCCAAATAATCCTATTATTGTTTTTTTAAGGAGGAGGATTAATCTCTTTTGGAAAATCATACTCCAAAAATGGATGTTGTTTCCTTGTAATAAGGAACATATGGTCCAAATGATTGAGATAAATTAGTGTATTATCCTGAAAGACATTCTTATTTTGAGGGAGTATATTAATTAATTCTCTGAAGAGTTTCCTGGTCTTCCTCAAGGATAAGAGTTTTAGTTTTTAATTGAATTTATAACTGGATTTATACTCATATCCAATAATCCCTATGAAATAGCCCCCATTGAATTGGATAAACAGAATAAAAAACTACAGGATAATATATATAATGGATTAATCACCCTTAGGTTTCATCATGGGGTCAGACGGTCTAAATTTTCAAGAATAAGCATGGGTAAATGTGTCTCAACATTGATTATCATTAAATCAATAACATCTTGATAAAGAACTAGAATCCCATAGTACTAATTGAGGAATTTCTCAATTAGATACAATTATCCGATAAGTTTTCCAAAGTGTAACTTTAATTTGGATTTCATCAATTAATAGTCAAAAAGGAGATTACTCTCTATAGTTATTTTTCATGAAGGGAGTGGACAATATGAGTACAATGTAATTCTATTTGGACTGAGTAATACTCCAATAATATTCATAATCTTAATTCATACAGAATTTATAGATCACCATAACAAATTTTGGTTGTATTTATAGATAATATTCTCACATAATGTAAAAGAAAGGAGGAACCTGAAGAGTAATTGAGTACTCTATAAAAGACATTGAGAAAGGGGATGTTATATTCCATGTATAATAAATTTGAGTTTTGGATGGTTTAATTTACATTCTTGGGTCATGTTATCATAAGAAAGGGGATATCTGTAATTTTTTCATAGAAAAATGAGATTAAGAAATGAATGTGACCAATATATATATATATTGGGTATCTATATATCTATCAAATTAGCTAGGAATTAATGATTATTTGTGAGGAAATTATTGTGATTTTTAATCCTACTAACCATGCTGACTCAGAAGAAATTATGTTTTTTTGGACGAATGAATTTGATGAGAGATTATCTAGAATTTGTTTTGCGATTTTTTCCACTTATTTTTTGGTGATTTCGTGGATTGATTAATGTGAAATAAAGCTTATAAGAAATAATTATTTATTTAGGATTATTTTATGAAAAAGTTTCATTTTATTTAATATTTCAATTAAAATGTCTTTCTTAGGTTCCTAATTGATAAAATTTCTTGGTTTAGTTTTTATATAATTTAATAATAGTTTGCGGGCATTAATTTTGATGGATTTCAAGTGATTTATTTTGTTTCAATGATTTTAGATTATTGAACATCAAATGTTCTTTCTATGGATTATTATTTGTTTTTGAAACACCATTTTTCTTGGATTATATTCTATGAAAATTATTTTTTCTAAATGATTTTTTATGTTGTTTTGATTTTTAGAATTATTTTATTCATAATTTAATAATTTAAATTAATTTTTTTGGAATTTTTTATTTTAAAATTTAGTGATTTATGTGTGATTGAATTTTAATTTTATTGTTTTACTCTTATTAATTATAAAATCTATTTTTTAGGTCCAATTATTTTTTTGATAACTCCCCAATGTATTGTGATGGAAAGTTAAATTGACTTATAGTGATTTTTCAAGCTATCATGACTCATTATTTTATAATGTACTAAACAAAGTGACTATTCCTACTAACCCTAACTACCTCATGAGAAGCTATTGAATAAATAGGTCGATCAAATGTGGAATTAATTTAAGGTGTGGTCGATAATACAATTGGTAATGGTAATCAAACGCACCTTCAAGATACACCAATCACTCTAAAAGGAACTTAGATACAGAAGGGGGAGATCGACCGTGGAATATGAAAAAAATTGTTATTTTAAAATATCAATTATTATGAAGGAAAAATTATTTTTTTCGATTTATAGTTATATAAGATGATGTGGCCATTCTAGATCTATAAATTTGAGTACACTGAACCAATAAGTGGTTCCAATTTCATCCTAAATCCAAGATTACATGAAAATAATACTCATGTTAGATGAATATTATTCAACCCAATAACTACTATCAAGGATAAATGAAGTTAACTAATTTAAAATGAAGATGAACTAAGAAAACCAATTTGCATAAGCCGTGGAAGAGATGATAGCTGGGAATGAAATAAGCCGATGCAACTTCAGGGTAAGCATGACCCATTTTGACATATTTTATTGATGAACATTTTTCCAGGAACCATTATGTGAATCAAACAAAGGAGATAATAAGGATGAATTTAGGTTACGATGATGCCGGAATTTCAATCTCGGGATCAAATTCACCAACAATCATAAATTATTTCTCATGTGGAGTTTTAAATCCCTTTTCTTGATTCATTTGAAGATCATGATGAAATTTATTTAATGATATAACCTTGGATCGATCTATATTTGGCTGAAACAAAAAATTGAGAATAGGGATCTTTTAAAAGAGTCCACTAAGATGAATTCATTATCACCACTATTGAGGAATATTTAGCCCAATCTAAATAGGGTTTGGGAAAATGAACCCCAAGTTAACATTGTAGAGTTTTTGGGTTGATTGTGTTTGTTGAAAAAGAAGGTTTCCATGGTCAGTTGTGAAGTTCCAAATATGTTGTTGACTAGGTATGTTGAAAAATATCCAATATAGAGGAATGGATGTCCAGGAAGTGGTATAGAAGATTTTTTATACATGGTGTCACTATTTCCTAGTGTTTGCCAAATTTTTGGGGTCCAAAATTCAGATGTTTGTTCTATTATCATGAAATTTTTATTTATATGAATTACTCATAAGAATATGGAAAATTAATGAGTTTCATTAATACATGGCTTCATTAATGCTATTTCACAAAGGTATGGATCATTACAAATGTGCATCGCGAATGCGTGAAGGGTTAACAGTGATCTCCATGACTATGAGATGCGGAGCATCATGAATATGTGAAGGGATGATGGTAATCTCCAAAACTATGAGAATCTTTGATAGTGGAAAATTCCCATGGTTCTTCAAAAATATATTAAACTTCACGAATGTGATTAGTTATCTTTTTAAAAAGGTAACGATGTGGATGGAAGCTCTGGGAATGGTTGTAAAAGCCTATAAATCTTCCTCAACCCCCTTAGAAAAAGTAGCTTAAGATGTAAAAACAATTCTAAGGATCTAAATTCATGATGGTGATTTATGAAGGTTGTTCTACTAAAAATTTTAATGGGTAAAGGAAGTTTGCAAAGGCTATAAAAATCCAATCAAAAGCATTGATGTTCACAATGTCTATATAAGATGACCAAACATTGTGAGCTTCTCAAAAGGAATATTCTTCATTAAATCTAAGTGAGCTTCATGAAAGGATGTTTCTTCATGAAGGATGTTAGAGCTTCACAAAAAAGGCTAAATTCATAAAGGTTGTGGGGTTCCAAAAGGTAGTAAATTATTTTGAATAATTGAGAAGTTTCACAAAGGATGTGCGAGCTTTGCGATGGCATTGAGCATCGTGAACGTTTTGAAAAGGGATTTCGTTGTAAAACTTGTGGTAAAGTGATATTCATAAAGTGGATAAAAGTAGAACTTCTATAAAGTACCATAATTTACATACATTTATATTATTTGAAAATTGAATAATATTCATTAAAATATATATCAAAACCACGATAGGACCGTATAGGTATAATGTATTTAGAAACTAGGAAACATAAACAACTGGTTCATAAGACATCTTCATTATCTTCCAATTATTTCGTCATAAATAGAACCCCTTTTGATGTTTCTTATTTAATACCCTTCTGCATGACCCGGGGAAAAAATTATGATAAGGTGATGTCAAATTCTTAGTGAGTGTAAACAAGGGAGATATCAATCATATCATAATCAAAAGACATAAGAACATAATATTTGAAAATGTTACCCTTCTTATAAAGGATCATGTTATCATGACATGAAATAAATAATAATAGTTTATAAGAATCAATGAAAATAATCCAAAAAGTCATAAAATAAGACAAGAAGATTTCTGGAATACATATAAGCATAGAAAATCATTTCATATTAGTCGAGGCTCATTTCTAAGACCATCATCGCAGAAAAAGTTCATTACTGAGCCGAGTTCACCTATCGTTCCTGCCCCGTATTACTGAACCGAGATCATTTCACATTATAGCCACTTAAATCTCATAATATATAAATATTTACTCAATTAATTGGATGGGGATACATGTCCCACTCATCTTTTAAGTAAATCATTCTTACGTGTTCCACAAAAACAAAAATCACTCATCATAACATAACCCAATATTAAAATGGGTTTCTTAATCATCATTCCATAATAATCCATATAAAACTAATGAATATCATAAATATAATTAAATTATAAAGAAAATCAAACCATCTTAATAATATGGATAGAAACAATACCCTATTGAATAATTTCATCTTAGATGGAATATAATTTTGAGAAAACACTTGAAATTAATTCCTGAGGAAAATATCCTTTCTTCTTGAATATTGTTTTCTTTTCTCAAAATGTTAGGAAATTATAAAATAAAATAGTTTATTTAAAAATAAAATTAAAATCGTGTAGATAAATATTCTTGGAAATAATATGTCATTAATATATAAAATATGTTCATGTTTTATGAGTTAACAAACATTCTCCTCATACTTTTGATGGAAAAGTAAAAAATACCACGTATTGAATAATGAAAAAAGATTACTTTCCCATAATTTAGTAAACATTCAGTAATGAGTAAAATTGACATTAAAAAATTGTATAAGAATTTAAATAATATTACATATTTAGGAAACATTGACGTGGATGATAAATATACCCTAGTAAATACTTAGGTATAAACAATCTCAGATAATAATGAGATTTTAAAATTATCTCTTACCTTAGGTCCAATACCCTTCGTATGTATCCAAACATACTTTATAATGATTTAAATAATTCACTTAGATTATTATAGAATCATATTCATTTTTATGATATCATATATGATCATATTATCATTCGATTGTTAGTAACATTTCATTATTACTAGTAATGTGGATATTAACTACTTGATGTTTTTATGCATGTTTTGTCAAAAAAGTTATGGTTATACTTATTTTGTCATTTTTATATCAGTAGAAAATGATATTAACATTATATATTTAATATTTATTCATTATTTACATTTATATAATAATTATTTAATGAATATCATGTTGAATGAATCGCCTCGCATTGTGGAGATCGTAGGCCATAAATACACACGAGAAACGATATCAATCACATAATTGTTGAATGGTATTGAATTGGATGGTTTATAATATTGAAGAATAAATATAAAGATATAACAATAATATATATTTATTATTTCAAACATTATACCCATCCATGTAAGATGAAGGTGAAAAACAGATTACACTACGACGTGGAGATGGTAAGTCCTACGTACACACACATGATGATTTTATTTTTCATAGGATGGATAGAAGGTGGAATATAGTTAATTAATAATTAAAATAACATATTAGTATATAAGTGATACTGGAGTTATTATTTTATCATTAAACTGCCAATTAAGAGTAAGTTTAATAAGAAAGATGTTTGAATGAATCGGTAGAGGAGATTACATCTTTTCAACCCGATTCTTCTAAATCTCCTATTAGAACACTATAATTGGTTATCAAAGAATAAAAAACCCCTATAATGTCACTATAAATGTTTATAATGGAAATGGGTAGGGTATGACCTATATTTAAGGCTCCATGTGAAGCTACTAGGTGAGGGAGGAGGTTCCCCTTTATAATTGAGGAGGGAGGAACATTTGGGATCTCTAGAAATATTAATTTATAATAAAATCAAAACTTACCCCAAAACCTCCAAAATGTACCAATTTCAAAGATGATATGATACAAGGTTTTAAAACCATAAATAAATAAATTTTATACTAGTGCTTATGTCAATTTAAACATCATCATTTTAATTAACACTTTGTTGTTCTTTTTAATTTTAATTATGATAAACAATATTTCAATATTAAAAGGGTACAATATTTACATATTTTTTGTCAATTAGAATATAAATAAGTACATTATAAAATTTTAGACTATATAATTATTATTATATATTTTTAAAAAATGTTTTATTATTTTTTAGTAATTAAATAATACATTATTTAGACAAACCAACAATTGCATCAATTTTGACACTGTTAAATTCATTAATTATTAAAAATATTATGATAATTATTCAATTTATAAAAAAACTATTTTATTATATTAATAATAGGTCAAGGTAATATAGAAAATTAATTTTACATATTAATTAACCCATATAATATTTTTTTTTTATTTTTAATAACATTTATTTGATATCTTCACTAATAAAATAATTACAACATCACTATTGTGTAATTATTTAGTACACATATTTATTGAATAAAAATTAAAACCAAAATACTATGATTTATATTAATATGATATATTTCATATGAATATAATTAGTTGAACTGATCTTCTATAAAATCCATCATTTAAAATGTTGTACTTATTAAATTATGTATCTCACAACTTTAAAGTCACTTTAAATAAAATAATATTAGTGTCACAATCTATTTTATAAGTACCCAAATATTCAATAACACTATAATTGTATGGTTATGGTTGTTATGCAATCGAACAATAAGACTTGATCAATTTTTTTTGGCCTTTGTATGTTTGTTATAATTTTAATAAAAATTGTTTTCTTGATTTCTCATCACTTAATTAATTTTTACACCATCAATGTATAAGTATTTAAGGTAATTATTTATTTCGTAAAATAAAAAATAAATAAAAATAATAAATAAAAACATTTAATATTTAATATTAGAATATATTATAAAATTTTTATTCTGTATAAATGTATAAAAAAATTATATATTTATTCAAATTTGAGTGAGACATATTTAACATTTCTTTAAATAAAATATACTAAATGTCCAAATTTCTTCCAAGTGGCTCTCAAAGGACACCATTCCAACCCAAAGATGATTTAGTTCAAAATAACTCATCAAATTATATTAATAAAAGTGTTAGGGTAATATTATAATAGTATTCTTACCCTTAATTACATGTTTTACCCATTTACTATATTAATAAAAATTACCGAAGTTATTATCTATAATACCAAAAAATAAAACAAGGATATTTACATAATTTGGACCAAATTATTACAAATATATAATCCAAATTTTAATATTCAATACCCATAATTTTTATAAATTAATTTAAAATTAATCACATTGTCAGAAAGAGAAAACGAGTTTTAGATGTTAAAACATTGCAAAAGATTAAAATGTTTTTACATATGAATTCAATGTAAAATTAATGATAATGAAATACAATATATTTAACGATAAAAAATAATCTATTTATACTATAAAACCATTAAATAATATTATTTAACTATATGAATTATTTCGATGAAAAAAGTTGTTTTCAATTAAAATTTACTATATTTTTACTATTCATCAAAATTAGAAACTTATCATAAAAATATTAAAATTTATTCCAAAGTAAATTTTTATATACCTATTAAAAATAATATGTTTATGTTGTATTATAAACATTATTAATGTGTCAAAATATTAATTTAAAAGGGGTTTTCCATTAAAAGGGAAAAAATTACACTTCTAAAAAATATAGGTTTTTATACATCAAATAGGATTTATTCATACCCTATGACAAAAATATATATTGAATGAATATCAAAAATATTTTATTATCTATATAAAATATTAATTTCATTAATTTAATTTACTAATAGTAAATCAATCAATTTATTAAAAATTGAAATATAAAATTGATTTATATTTTTCATAAATATTTGGTAGTGAATGACTTTGTTATAAAGTTTCATAATTTTGATATATTTATTCCCACTAACAAAATTAACATGTTAAAATTATCATTTTATACTTAGGGAATGTCGATGTTCGTTTAAACCCATGATTACGTGCAACATAAGATATTACAGAATTAGAATTATTTAGAGAAAATATTTCATAAAAACATTCTAGTGTTACATTCTACGTCCTTAAACTGAATTTCACACTAGAAATCCATAACATGGATTCAATGAAATGATGATATATCTCCCTCATTATATCCTCAATTTCACATGTTGCTTCCTCAAATTGGTGGTTCTCCAAAAAAAATTAACCATATGAGTGGTCTTGTTCAACAGAACCTTTTTGCTACGATCTAAAATCTCTATTGGTTGTTCTTCACAAGAAATATATTTATCTAGTGACATGATTTTAGAGTTTAGAAAATGTTAACTATCATGTATTTACTTTCTCAGGAATGATACCTGAAACACATCATGAACTTGAGAGAGATTTTGTGGAAGCACCAATCAATAACCTACCCTCCCAACACGATGCATAATTTCAGGGGGGCCAATCTCAACTTTCCCTTATTTAAAAATCCAATTACTCTCTTCTAGAGAGATAATCATAGAAACTTCTTGTCACCCACTTAAAAATCTAGGCATTTTCTTCAATTGTCATAATAATTTTTTTGTCGACTCTGTGCTTCTCTTATGTGTTGTTGAATAGATATGACCTTTTCTGCCATTTCATCAACAAGATTAGGTCTTAATAGATTTCTTCCCCTAACTTCATCCTAGAAATTTGGAGTTATACACTTATTTACAGAGAGGGATTCATATGGAACCATCAAAATAAAAGAGTGATAGATATTTTTGTAAGACAATTCCACCAAATATAGCTGTTGATCCCAAGCACATTTGAAATACATAGAGAAATCCCTAAACATATCTTCCAGTGTTTGAATTGTTCTCTTAGACTGAACAACTATCTAAGGATAATAAGCAGTGATGAAACATAACTCTATATCCAGAGCCTACTAGTGACTTCACCAGAACATCAAGGTAAACCTCAAATCCTGATCATATATAATCAAAAGTGGTACTCCATGAAATATTACCACTTCCTTCACATATATCCTTGAAATATAAATAAAATAGAAATATTATATAATAGAAATTATGTGTTCCAAATTCATAAGGTGAAAAACTATAACCCAGATAACATTATTCCCTTTGGAGGTTTTTGGAAATCTAATGACAAAGAACATGGTGATGTTTTTTAATTTTCATTCTGGTATGGGTAATAGTTGTAACATCCCCTTAGAATTTTGTCTCTCAACCTTAACTTACTGAAAAAACAAACATTATGAGAAATATTCAGAAACATCTATTTTCATGACATACCACCAGAAATACTCTTTCAGGTACTTGTACATCTTTGTGCTTGTTGGGTGAATAGTGAATGAAGAACTGTGATCCTCATCAAAATGATCCTTCTTCAATTCTAGTATTGGAGGAGTACATACACGATTTCTAGAACTTATAATGATATAATAATTAAAGTTAAATTCAGGAAGATTTCTCACCTTATTTTGTAGTACTCCATCTTCGTTCTGTATCTCATTAATCATCACTTGTATAGATAGTTGAAAATTCATTTGAGAATGATAATATTTCTCCATTTCCTTTAAAATTTCAATACCCATCAATTGAAAGTCCATAAATGTTGGATATTTTTTTATCCTTATTATGGATAGGCTATCATGGTCCTTTCAACTCAAAGCATCTACGACCTTTTTCTCCTTATCATGGTGATAATGTATTGAGTTTTTGTAATCTTTAATCAACTCCAAACATCTTCATTGAAAAATATTAAAATCCTTACGTGTGAAAATGTACATTAAACTTTTATTATTGGTATGAATATCACACCTTTCATCATAAAGATAATACCTCCATATCATTATTAAAAATATTACCGTAGCTAACTCCAGACATGTGTTGGGAAATTTTGGTCATTGATTTTTAATTGCCGTGTGGAATAAGATATCACCATATAGTGATTCATGAGGACACATCCCGAAACATTTTTGGACTCATCACTGTATATCGGAAACATTTCTCCACGACAAGGTAATGTGAACACAACTGAACTAGCAAACTTTATTTTGAGCTCTATTAAATTTCCTCGACATTCCACCACCCACATGAACATAACTTATTTCTGAGTCAACTTGGTGAGTGTGTTAGATAGTCATGAAAAATATTTCACAGAATGTCAATAATATCCATCAAAACCAAGAAAACATTGGATCTTAGATAGCGTTCTTGGTCTTAGGAAACATTCAAAAACTTATTTTTTTAATTTATCCATAGATATCCCTTCTTTTGAGATTATGCGACCCAAAAATGAACCTATTTTAAGACAAAATCCACACTTGGTAAATTTTTCATAAATAATATCTTTTCTAAGGGTCTTAAGTAAAATTATCAAGTGATATTCATGTTCTTACTTTATCTTCTAATAGACATGAATATCATCTATAAATAATACCAAAAACCAATCAAGATATTATCTAAAGATTCTATTCATTATATTCATGAAGATAGAGTGGGAATTAGTAATACCAAAACGCATCACTATAAATTCATAGTGTCCATACCTTGTACCAAATGTCGTATTTGGTATATCATCTTTATTAACACTTAGTTGATCATATCCATAATGAAGGTCAATCTTGGAAAATTATTTAGATCTGTGAATTTTATCGAATAATTCATCAATGAGGGGAAGATGATATTTTTTCTTGATAGTGATCTTATTAACTTCTCAATAATCAATGAAGAGTCTAGTTGATACATACTTATTCTTAACAAATAGAACAGGTTCACCCCAAGGTGATACACTAAAATATATAAATCCCTTTTCATGATTCTATTGGTGTTTCTTCTTAAATTCCTACAACTCAATTGGGGCCATTATATAAGGTGTCTTTGAAATAGATATTGCACTCAGTACGAGTTCTATTAAAAACTCAACTTCAAGAATTGGTTGATTTTTTGGAAAGAAATAATAAAACTCACATACAATAGGATCATTATTATTTGTGAGTTTATCCCCAATCATTTGAGATAAAAAACCTTAATTTAGAGTAATCCAGACCCATTAGATGGAATAAATTTATACTGGAAGGTTAAATTCATCTTTTCCCTGATAGATGATCATAGATTGATCCAGAATATGAAATGGGACTTCCATTACATGGAAATTAATATGAGATCCATATAGATATATCCAATCCATGCCAAGAATCATATCAAATTCCACTATAGGAAGATCATTGGATTTTGAAGAAGCAGTTTCGTACAAACTTCAATCGGGGAAGAATTATAAACATTTGATGTGACTGTTGTGAAATTTAGAGTTTTCACTACTAACTCAACATATAATTGTTGAGGTAATATAGTTATACCCTTATAAAATTCATCAGAAACGAAAGTGGTGGTGGATCTAGAATTGAATAAAATATTTTCTACTTTCGAGTGGATTATAGTGTAAATTTCAGCACTTCATTATCCTACTCCACATCGCCGATAGTTATCGCATGTGACTTGACATTGCCTTTGGTATTAAGAGTTTTATAACATTTACCATCATCAATTACCCTTGGATTAGGGCATTGATTGATATAATGACTCATTTTCTTGCACTTGTAACATTGATGTGTAGGAGGTGCATTCTGTGTAGGCTTTTCTCTATTTTCATAATTAAGAATATTTTCCCCATTAATTCAGGATTGAACTATTTAATAATCTACTTTTCCACATTAAAAACATTTAATTTTCCCTTTAGGAAAATTCCATCCATGTTTCTTTCCACACTTTGAGTATATGGGGAAACCCATATTCTTTTTAGTGCGGTCTTTATATTTTCCCTTGAGTTCCATTTTTCTCTTCATATCAGACCCATATGACTTATGGGTTAGTACAATATCAATATCAACCTTGAGAGCACATCTAATGATTTATTCATAGATATTAAAGTCCCTTATGGATAATTACCTTCATATACATTCCAATAAAGTATTGATAAATTTCACTCCCAAGTTTGATAATAATTCTAGATGCGTACCTTTAATGTCTTTTAAAATTTTCTTCGTAGGTAACAATAGATTCATCATCCATTTTCTTAATTTTAAAGAACACCTCCATCTTTATTCTAAGATTATTAGGAAAGTACTTATTACAAAATAATTTATTGAACTCATCCCATTTCACAGATTCAATTTCATCTTTTTCCCTGTATACATGATATGGTTACACCATTGATCGGCTTCACCTTCCATATAATAGGCAAAAAAAATGAATTTATTGTGTTCTCAGCATTAGAGAACTAAAAATATCTTTTTAGTGGTACTAATCCATTTTCAACCACTAACGGATCATATGACCCCAGAATGAAGATGGAAGCCACATCATGAAGGACTCACCAGAGTTTTGTTCCCTCCTTTGATCATTTTGATGCCTTCATGATTCATAACTTGAGAAAGTTTTGCGAGCATAACTACAATATTTTTCAGTCTAGATCTCATAAAACAAGGTTTCTAATAAAGATAATCCTGTAATTTACCTATCACATTTAGCATTAATGCGGTTCTTTCGGGTTCCATCCATTAACTTAAACCCTAAAGAATAGTGTGAGAAACACTAATTATTTGAGAAAACCACATAATAAAGTATAAAAGTTCAATTTAGGATACACTAGGATTTATAACAGGTTATTAATGATCATTTCTAAAACATGAGGATTGTAACCTATAATTCGACATATCCTTTGGGCTCTTTCTAAGATTTTCTTATCATAGTTTCTAAATGTTGACAATACCTCTCTTATAATACCAACTATAAGACCCCATACATTACATAAATTTTTGTTAATTAAAAATTGAAGAATATTCATTACAAAATATATCGATACTATGATAGGACAATATAGGTATAATGTCTTTAAAAATTGGAAAACATAAACAACTGGTTCATAAAATATCTGTACTGTCTCTCACTTATTTTGTTATAACTAGACCCCCTTTTGACATATATTATTTAATACACTTCTTTATGACATGGGGAAAAGAAACTTATAAAAAGGGGAGCTGAAATTATTATTTTGAGTAAATATGGGAGTTATCAATCATATCATAATTATAATACATACGAACATAACATTTGAAAATATTATCATGCATATAACGTATCGTAATATAATTCCATGTGATAAATTATAAAAGTTTGTAAGAGTCCATGAAGATATTCCCAAAAGTCATAACATAAGACATAAATATTTATGACATACAAATAACAATATAAAATCATTTCATATTAGTTAAGGATAATTTCAAAGACCAACATAGCGGACACAGTCCATTACTGAACCACGTTCACTCCTCATTCCAATACTATATTACTGAACAGAGTTAATTTCCCATTCCAACCATGTCTATCTCATGAGTTAATAATATTTAACCAATACATTGTAAGGAGTTATAGGTCCCATGAATATCATAATTAAATCACTCTTATGTGTACCATAAAAAAATCTTTCATCATAGCATAACCAAAGGAATATAATGGGTTTCTTAAACATCATTCCATCATAATCTATATAAAAAATGGATTTCATAAATAGAATTCCATAATAATCACAATCAAACCATTGTAATAAAAGGGATAGAAACATAACCCTATTAAATAATTTCATCTTATATGGAAAATAATTTTCATAAAACAGTTGATAATAATTATTGAGAAAAATATTCTTTCTCTTGAAAGAAGTTTTCTTTTCTAAAAATGTCATTAAATTTTAAAAAAATTGATTTTTTTTAAAATAAAATAGAAATCATATAGAGTAATATTCATGGAAATAATATTATATGAATATGTAAAAATCTATTCATGCCGTATAAGTTAAAAAAACATTCTTCTCGTACTTATACTAGAAAAGTAAAAAAGTACCTCATATTGAATAATGAAAACTGATTCCTTTAATAAAATTTAGTAAAAAATAACCGATGGGTAAAATTTAATTTAAATAATTTGAGAAGAATAGAAATAATTTTACATATTTCAGAAACATTGATGTGTGTGATAAATATACCATAGTAAATACTTATATACAAACAATCTGAGATAAAAATGAGGTTGTGAAATTATCCATTACATTAGGTCTAATATCCTTCATCTGTATCCAAAAATCCTATATAATGATTTGAATAATTTCATTGACTTATTCTAGAATAA
Organism: Viscum album; assembly: GCA_963277665.1. NCBI lineage: Eukaryota > Viridiplantae > Streptophyta > Magnoliopsida > Santalales > Viscaceae > Viscum > Viscum album. The sequence continues at coordinate 227,579,500 of OY728125.1, forward strand.
AATGAATTTTATGATATCATATATGATCATATGATCATCCATTTGTTAGTAACATTTTATTGTTACTAGTTATTCTCAAATTAACTACTTTATGTTCATATGCATGTTTTGTAAAATAAGTTATGGCTCTAATTATTAGGTCGTAGTTCTATCTTTAAAAAGTGATATTAACATAATATGTAGAAAATTTATTCATTATTTACATTTATATAATCATTCTTTAAGGAATATTATGTAAAATGAATCACATCGCATAATGGAGATGATAGGCTGTACATATGCACGAGCGACGATATCATTCCCATAAATGATGAATGGTATTGAAGTAGATGGTGAATAATATTTTTTTATCAATATAATGTTTTAATAATATATAGTTGTTATTTTCAACATTATACCCATCCATGTAAGAAGAATTTGAAAAATATATTACACCATAGTGTGGAGACGGTAAGCCGTACGTACACTCACATGATGATTTTGTTTTTAGTAAGATGGATAGAAAGTGGAATATGGTTATTTAATAATTATAATAAAATATAATTTTATATGTTAGATTTATTACTTTATAATGAACCAACTCATGAAGAGTATGTATAAGAATAAATATGTTTTAAAGAATCAGTAGAAGAGATTGCCTCTTCTTCGATGTGCTTCCTCTAAATATCCTGTAAGAGCACTAAAATTGGACTGTGAATAATACCATAACCTCTATAATGTAACTAAATATGTTAATAAGGTAAAATTGAAGGTTATGGATCATCTTGAAGGATAAAAGTTAAGTGAATAGGTGAGGGAGTAGATTCCTTTTTATAATTTATGAGAGGATCACTTTTGGGATCTCCAAAAATATTAATTTATAATTAAATAAACCCAACCAAAAAAACTCCAAAATGTCCTAATTTTTAATATGAGATGAGGTAGAGTTTTAATATTATCAAAAAATAAATTATAGATAAGTTATTATGTCAATTTAAACATTATCATTTTAATTAACACTTAGTTATTCTATTTAATTTTAATTAAGATAACAAATAATTCAATATTAAAAGGGTGCAATATTTACTTATTTGAAGTTAATAAGACCATGAATAAGAACCTGAAAATTTTAAACCATATTATAATTATTCTATATATTTTTAATTTTTTTATGATTTTTAAATAATTTAATAAAGTTGTATTTTTATAAGAAAACAATAGTGTCTATTTTGACACTATTCAATTCATTGATTTGTATAAATATTAAGATAACAATTTGACTTCGAACCAAATATATTATTATATTAATTAGAGGTCAAGGTAATATATAATATTTATTTTACAAATTAATTAACCAAAATTTTATTTATTTTAATATTTTTAATAGCATTTATTTGATATCTCCATTGATAAAATAATTTCTACATCACTTTTGTGTAATTATTTAGTATAATTATTTTTTTGAATAAAAAGCTAAAATAAAATAATATTATTAAGAAAAATATACCATATTTCATAATAATATATTTAGTATAATTTATCTTCTAGAAATACAACATTTAAAACGTTATACTTATTAAATTATGAATGTGACAACTTTAACATCACTTTAAATAAAATAATATAAGAGTCACAATATATTCTATAATGCTCCAAATAGTCACTAACTCATCCCTTGGATGGTTATTCTCGATATATACTCAACCAATAATATTTTTTCATGTGGTTTTTCCTTTTTATGGATATTATAATTTTAATAAAAATTACTTTATTGATTTCTCATCTACTAATTAATTTTGCCATCATCAATGTATAAGTCTTTAAGGTAATTATTTATTAAAAAAAAATAAAATTAATTACCATGATAAATAGAATAATTTTATAATTAATATTAATATTTAAAATCTAATTTATCATATGTATAACTTTATATCAAAAATTATTTTGTTATTAATGTTCGAGTGAGGTATATTTAACTTTTCTTTAAATAAAATAAATTAAATGCACTAATCTCATCAAAGTGGATTAATAAGGACACAATTTCAACCAAGGAAGATTTATGTCTAAATAAAGACATAAAATGATATTTAGAGAAGTGTCAGGGTAATTTTACAATAGTATTCTTACCATTAATTACCCGTTTTACCCTTTTACCGTATTAATAAAATTTACCAAAGTTACAATTCATAATACCAAAAATAAAACAATGATATTAACTTAATTTGGACATATTAATACAAAATAATGAATCCATTTTTCAAAATTCAAAACATAAAAGTTGCGGTAATTAATTTAAAACTAATCACATTGTCAAAAAGAGAGAACATGTTTTAAAAGTTACGACATTTCAAAAGACTGAAATATTATTACATCTGAATTCAATCTAAAATTAATGATAATGGAATAAAATATATTGAATGATCGAAATATATTATATTTATAATTTAAAACCATTAAATATTATAATTTAACCAAATAAATTATTGTGATGAAAAACTTTTTTTTAATTAAAATTTAGTGTATTTTTACTATTTATCAAAATTTGAAAGTTATCAGAAAAATATTAAAATTTAATACAAAGTAAATTTTAACATCCATTTTCCAAATAATATATTTATGTTGTCATATTAAAATACTTATGTGTCAAAATATTAATTTAAAATGAGTTCTCCATTTAAAGGAGGAATCTTACCGTTTTGAAAATTATAGGTTTCCATACATATGATAGGGTTTATCCATACCCTATAAAAGAATATCTATTGGATTAATAGAAAAAATATTTTATTAATTATATAACATATATATTTCATTAATTTAATTTAATAATATCAATTCACTTAATTTATTAAAAAATAAAAATAGAAAAATGATTTATATTTTTCATAAATAATTGGCAGCGAATGACTTCACCATACATTTTCATAAGTTAGTTATATTTATTCCACCTATAATAATTGGTAGGTTTAATTGGTTATTTTATACTAAGAGAATCACATGGTTCGTTTATACTTGCGATTACGTGTAATGAAAAATATTGAAGAATTAAAATTATTTATAGAAAATATTTCATAAAACATCTGGGTGTTACAACTTTAATTGAGAATATACCTATAGTTAAGGATGCTTTCATTATTTCTGATAAAGGGACCTACATGTCCAAAAATTATGTCTTTTCTAGAGTAGTGGGAAAAGTAATAGGAATATGGTGATCCTTTACACTGGTAGTGATCCATAGAAGGAAGATTGAGGGAGTGACCCTTGCGAAGTAGTAAAAAAATCCTAAACTTTTTAAAGGTAGTGAGCCTAGGAATATAAGTGATATGGCCTGAATATTTGATTCACATTGGGCCTTAGTAGATTTGGAACATCAACACATTTTCGTTTTATACACTAAGGGAGTAGCATACTGAGGGTGAACCAAGTTAAAATATTTGTGTCCATGTGCTTAATTTCCTACATTACATTCTAGGCATCATCACAAGATAAAGTTAGAAGGGATAAGATTATTATTAATAATAATGGAAAACAATGTGACCCTTATTTTAAATAGGTTATGATTTAGTTGGGTAGGAAGAATTTCAAAAATAATATTCATAACCTAATTAAACCCTCCTCTTTGGGTAACTATGCCCCTTTTGGACATAACAATTTGTATCAGAGAATTTAATTATTTTATCAGATATTTTTCCACTAACATGGTTTAGTTGATTTTAGAAATTAATGTTTCAATTTTTTCTTATCCAAGTATGCCATGGGATAAGGAAGAACATAAAATAATAAAAAGTATAGTGGGATTCCTTATTTTGTAAGTGTCTATGGAAAGAGTCTAATTCAGTTCAATGAAATCAACAACTTATCTGATTACAAGACCATTTATTCATTCAATGATACTATAGTAATGAATGATGAACCAGACATGCCAAGGGATTTTGGAACAATTAATGATGAAGAGATTTCAATAAGGTCTTTAGAAGATATTGTTAACATGAAAAAGGAAATGGATCAAAAATTAAAATAGGAAAACAAGTCTCAAAATATTCAGATCTGGGTAAATCAAATTGAGTTCCACAAGCTAAAAGGTTTAAATAAATAGCCTATTTATGTGGCTACTAATATGAGGGAAAATATTTATTCCCATTCTATAGAATTACAGAAATTTACAAGAATAGAGAAAAACATAAATATGGTGTCAAGGATAGGAATCTACGCTTAGAAAAAAAATTCATAATCTCAAAGCTATAAATGTTGATCTTAATAAACATATATCTGAACTATCTTAGGAGAACATAAGGATATAATGAGGGAATTCGTGCTATAATTATTTTTTTGCTAAAAGAAAATTCAAAAATAAATGAGCATGTTGATATGATAGATAATACATCCTGAGAAATGGATGATGTGATAACTAGTGGGCTAATTACCTTAAGATAAAATAATGTTCAACATGAATCTAGTGACAAGAAGATTCAAAAATTGGGATAAGAGCTATAATTAATTAAGAAAGAAGTGGGGAAATCTAATGCCATTAGAAATCCCAAATTGAAGGATGCTTTCAATTTACTATTTTACGATCCTTTAGAAGGTAATAATTAAATGTAAATAAAATATTCTATTTTTGAGGAGAAACATGAAAGGATTGTCTTATCCCAAAGTCCATATAGTTTTAGAAAATCTGGTATTGTATATGATAAAACCTCTCTTATCCATGAGAGGAAAAGAGTATCTAATAGTTCAAAAAATAGGAAAAATAATTTAAGTGATGGAAAGATACATAAAAAGACCTATAAAAAATTTGACGATATCATGTGAACTTTTTGTGGGATGTATGGTCATATATCATGATTTTATTTTAAATATTTAGAATATATTTCATATTTTGATTACATAAATACTGCTAAATCTAAGTATAAGAATTTTTTTTAGGAAAAGTGTGAATGAAATGTCCCTTATAAGAAAATATCCATCATATGTTGTGATTTTGGATACATGGACACCCCATGAGTATGTGTCAAGAATCACAAGGGCATAATGTTAGAATAATATGGACTCTAGTTGCATCAACATCTAGGTAAGAAATGATGACACAAGTTTTGTTTTTATCGGTATACGATTTATACGTTCTAATCATGGGTATTTAGAAGGATATTATACCTGGAGGAAAAAATGGAACGAAAAGGAACCCATAAGGTGATCCCTAACTCTGGTAGTGTATTAATAAGAATCCTATATTGAAAGACACCATTATAAGTTAAAAAATAGGTTTACAACCTCAAAGGAAGCACAAGGATCTCAATGAAAGGTGTATCAAGAACGTTTTATATTACACTCACAAAAACTCTCTTGGAAAGAATATGAAAAAATCTTGATGAAAAAGAGAAGAGATGCTCTAATAGTGATTAAGAAGAATGTAAATTCAGTAGAAGACTCAAACCCAACAAAAAATGGTGAATTTAATTGGATAACTGGTAAAAGAAAAACAAAATAATGATTCCTTAAACAAATTTCATGTCATACCACCTGAAAACAAGTTAAGGAAAAAGAAATATCTCTCTAATGGAGGAATAAGAATGAAAATACGACAAGTCTAATGATTTTTCCTCAAAAAAAGATTCATGAAAAATGGAATATTAGTGGACCATCACAGAATGAAATTTTTACTAATGGGTTTAAACCCTACAATATGAAAAATTAAAATCCTAAAAAATATAAATATCATAAGAATACTCAACATGAGGATAAATAATGTCTAGTAATATGGCTTGAAATGTTAAATTTGGATGAGAAATTGGAACAAGCAGAAAAGAGTACATTTCATTGAAAGAAAGTATCATTGGGTTGGTCCATCACGATCAACTACAATCCACCTCTTGATGATTCCATATGTACCCCTATCCCTATGTGTTTAAATTATATTAAATATTTTCATGTGTTTTAGAGAGTAGGGGAGATATAATTAAAGGGGAAGTTGAATCATAATATTCAAATTGGTGATGCAATGTGCTTTTTAATTTCAAATAATTCAAATTAGTTACTAGAAATAAGAAGAAATCTAGAATAATTCCTTGAAATGAGTTAATTTTCTATTGATACTTGAGATATATGGAAGTAATTGAGTGCACTGGATAGTTATAGTGTTATTAAATTTATCTCTTATTTCCTGTACTCAGTTCTAATCCAATAGTCTTAGTAGTTTTTTATTACTCATTACTATGTCATAAGTTCACCCACTGAAAAATATTACTGAACGTAGAAATTAGTAGAAAATAATTTTGGTCTAGATATGTTTCTAAAAAATGTAGTCACATATGAAGAAATGATGCCGATGAAGAAGAACGATTATCGGTCTATATAGTCGGCCTAACAACTGGAAGAGTTTCATATCATAGGGAGATAATTATATCTCCTAATCTCATGAAAGTTCTTAATTGTATAGAAATAATGGAATTTCAGGTATTTTGACTTCATGAAGATCGATCGAGGGAGAAGCATAAACATTTATGTAGTTCATTATTATCTATTTTTTTTTTCTAACAATATTGTATTAGTTGACTAGTTTCAGGATACCAAGAATCTATGAAAGAAGATTAACTATGTTTCCAAGAAGTGTTCTCCCCACTCTAAAGAGTAATTCAATATCTGAGATCAGAAAAAATTGGAATTAATGATTTATATCAGTCCACTGATGGATGTTATATTGGATATTATTTCAAGATCAATAGATAAGAATGTCATTGGGATTGAACGGGTCATGAACAATAATATTAATGAAGATGACACAATGATTCAAACAAAAGCATGACTAGTGTGTAAAGGGTAATCCCAAAAAGAGGGTATCAATGTTGATGAATCAATTTCACCTATTCTAAGGCTAGAGACTATCCGATTTTTCTTTTCCAATGTAGTGAAAAAAGGTTAAAAGTTTTCTAGATGGATGTCAAGTCAATGTTTTTGAATGGGATTCTAGAAGAATAAGTTTATATTGAGAATCCATATGGTTTTCTCATTTATGAAGATTATAATAAAGTTTTTCAACTAAAAAAGGTGCTATATTAGTTGGAGCAGGTACCAAGAGCATGGTATTCAAGGCATGATCAATTTTTGATTCAACTCTAATTTTAGTATGGTGGTGTTCATTAAAATATCTATTTCAATAATGAAATTAATCAAAGGATGATGGTGCTGGTGTTTGTTGATGAAATAATATTTTTTGGATTAAAAAATGCTCAGTGAAACCAGTTTGAAAATTTACTGAAAGGCGAGTTCGAAATGTCCATGACGGGTGAAATAAAGTTTTTCCTTGATTTAAAAGTGACACAAGGAAGGAATGGAACATTTATTTAATTATCCAAATATTCCAAGGAGGATATGAGAATATTTGGAATGGACAATTCAAGGAAGATGATGAATCTGATGGCTACTCAGATGAAATTGTCAAGAGATGATGAAGGAGATACACAAGATATCAAAGAAATCCCTAGGAAACCAACTTTCTCATTGTAAAAAACAATACTTTGGTATATCAAGGGCATTGTGGTTTTTAGTTTGTTGTACAATGAAAATTTTATCAGGAGTTATTGGGATATACAGATGTTTATTGAGACAGATCAACAGATAATAGAAAATCAATGCAAGGTGGTGCATTCTATCTTGGTAGATTGTGTGTTTTTTGGAAAAGAAAGAGGGATGATTAAATTTTTTTTGCACTGTAGAGGCTGAAAATATTTTATATACTCAATATTTCATGTAGTTAATGTGAATGAAGTAATAAATTAATGATATGTGAGTTGAAGTGACATCTCTAATCTGAATCCATTAGGAAAATTCATGTGTTTAAATCTTAATAAAAATCCAATCCATCACCTAAGGACAGATCACATTGAAATAAACTATAATTTTATTAATGAGAAGGTGGACCATGGGATTGTGAAGTTTTAGTATGTACCTGTATACCTACAAGCTCCATACCTTTAGATGAGGGCCTTACCCAAAGTTGAATTTCAAAAGCACCGAATGGATCGTGGAGTTCATTCAACTCCCTGAACATGAAAAAGTGTTTATGTGGGACCCTATCTCCCAAAGTTATGGTGTATTTTTTTTTATAAATGTGCTTATTTGAGTTCTTTACCCTATTGAAGACCACATAGAAGTGACGGTCTGTTTCGTTGAGATTGGGGCAGAAATTGTGGCTATAAAAGGGGGAGAAAATGTCTTTATCAAGACAGTGTGATAAGTTAATATGGGGATCAATGATTGGGGGGTGGGGTTAAATATTTAAATTATAAAGATGATCAATCAAAGGAAATATATCACAATATATAGAGTTCATGATGAACGCAGTTGAGTGGTTTTGGAATGAAGTGTTTCTTTGACGAACTTTTCATGCTACCCTTATTTCTCACACCGAGCATGGATCATGTGGGATTAGAGTGTTTGTTGAGTAAATACCTTAAAATTTTATGAATTTTAAGAATAAAATTTTGGATGAATATGGAAGAATATTTAACGTGTTATCAAAACATGAAGAGTTGTCAACAAACTGAAAGGGGAAGAATGTTGGGAAAGAATCCCTCAAGGTAACATTGTAGTGTTGTTGGGTTGATTGTGTTTTTTGATAAAGATGGTTTTCAATGTTATTTGTGCATTTCCAATGAGGTTTTTGACAAGGTATTATAGAAATGATTTAAGATAGAGTAATGGATTCCCAATAGGTGGTATAGAAAATTATGTATACAAGGTGGCATTGTTTCCCAGTGTTTGAAAAATTTTTGGGGTCTGAAATTTGGAGGTTTTCTCTACCATCAAGAAAATTTTATTTCATTGAAATAATCATTAAAATTTGTCAAAGTAATGAGTTTAATGAAGTCTTTGTTTAAAAAATGTCGTTTCGTGAAGGTTTTGATCATCACTAATAAGCACCACAGATGCCCAAAGTGTTGAAAGTGATCTCCATGACTATGAGAAGTGGAGCATTATGAATGTGTTATTGGATTTCCATAATGTTTATGACTATGATAAGATTCACTAATGTGAAATTATTAGGGTGATTCATGATTACATGGAGATTCACAAATGAGATTGGTGAGATTCATGAAAAGGTGATGATATGGATTGATGCTTCTGGAAAGGGTGGAAACACCAATAAATAGGCCTCTACCCCCTCAGAGAAGTATATAATGACTTCAAAAAGATTCCATGTCTCTGAATTCACAATGGTGATTCCCAAAGGTTGTTATTTTAAATTTTTTTTAAAGAAATTATTTTCACAAAGGCTATAAAAATCCAACTGAAAGTGTTGATGTTCATGAAGGCTATATAAGATGACTGAAAGTTGGGATCTTTCTGAAAGGAAGATTATTTATGAAGGCTAAGTGAGCTTCATGAAAGGGGGTTTCTTCACAAAGGATTGCTGACCTTTTTAAAATAGGTGAGCTTCGAAAAAGTTGTGGGATCACAAATTTAGTATATTTTCATGTAAAATTAGACAGTTTCATGAAGGTTGTGTGAGCTTTGCAGAGGTAGTGGACATCGTTAATGTGTTAAAAATGGATTTCCCAGTAAAAGATCTGGTAATGTGATATTCATAAAGTAGATGACATTATAACATCAATATAGAATCTACCTATATTTGGGGTTGATTTTATTATTTTCTAATGAAGGGACCTAAATGTCCATAAACCATGTACTTTCTAGAGTAGTGAGAAAAGGTGGAGGAAAAATGTGATCCTTTCCACCTGTAATGAGCCATAGAATGGAGATTGGGGGAGTGACCCTTGGGAACATGTGAGCTAACCCTAAACTTTATAATGGAAGTGAGATGACCATAAAAGTGATACCTCCTAAACCTTGAATTAATAGTGATCCTTATTAAATTTGGTATATTAACAAATTGTCGTTGTATGTTCCTTGGATGGAGCTCAGTGAGGGGGAACAAATTAAAAATTTGTGTGTCCATATGATTTATTTCCTACCTTACATTCCATGAATCATCATACAATAAAGTTCAAAAGGATAAGAGCAATACAAATACCAATAGAAAAAAGTAACCCTTATAATAAAGACGTCATGCTCTGGTGGGGAAGGAAGAGTTTAAAAAAGATTATGCATACCCTGATCCACCCTTCTCTTAGGGAAAATAGTCCCCTTTTGGACCTAACAATCATGATTTTTAGTAAGTTCATTAATATACCCTCTTGACCCAACCTTCTCCTCCAAATCCTTTAACATATGAATCCATATTAAAGACTCACATACTCCCATTGAACCAAACATGTTCCATGTAAAATCATGGAATCCATCTGAAGCTTGATGGGGGATTACATATTTTATTTTGATTAATGTGATATTTGTTTTTTATAAATTTTGTTATTATATATTTTATATTTATAGGATAAGAAAATTGAAGGATTATGGTCCGTTATACTCCACATTATTGTAGATACTTAATTATAGGTTGGTTAATGACATGTTTTCAACGAAATTATTGAAAGGATATGATATATTTTGGATGAATAATTATCCCCAAACTAATCATACTCAAGTACAAAGGAGAAAGCTAAATGAAATTATGAGGACACAATTGAGGTCATTGTTGAAGAATATCATGTTTTAATAATTTTAAGAACTTTGGTTCACTGGGTTTTTTTTATTTTAGGACATAAATTCAAAATCCATTGGGACCTCAGTGCCCTCCAATATTTTGAGTGTGATGATAAGAATTCATGCACATCTCTACTCAATTAATTTGTACTTTGGAACTAAATAGTGTAAGACAATTTTAAAAATTCAAGGCCATTAATTACATTTTTGTTGAAAAGTCAAATCTAATATTCAACGCATTAATGGAAACCATATAAAATGAATTTATTTTATAATTGATCCATAAAAATGTAAATTAAATACAAAGAGGATAGTTATTTTGAAAATGTTATCCTTCTTATAAAGGATCATGTTATCATGACATGATATAAATAATAATAGTTTATAAGAATCAATGAAAATAATCCAAAAAGTCACAAAATAAGACAAGAAGATTTCTGGAATACATATAAGCATAGAAAATCATTTCATATTAGTCGAGGCTCATTTCTAAGACCATCATCGTAGAAAAAGTTCATTACTGAGCCGAGTTCACCTATCGTTCCTGCCCCGTATTACTGAACCGAGATCATTTCACATTATAGCCACTTAAATCTCATAATATATAAATATTTACTCAATTAATTGGATGGGGATACATGTCCCACTCATCTTTTAAGTAAATCATTCTTACGTGTTCCACAAAAACAAAAATCACTCATCATAACATAACCCAATATTAAAATGGGTTTCTTAATCATCATTCCATAATAATCCATATAAAACTAATGAATATCATAAATATAATTAAATTATAAACAAAATCAAACCATCTTAATAATATGGATAGAAACAATACCCTATTGAATAATTTTATCTTAGATGGAATATAATTTTGAGAAAACACTTGAAATTAATTCCTGAGGAAAATATCCTTTCTTCTTGAATATTGTTTTCTTTTCTCAAAATGTTAGGAAATTATAAAATAAAATAGTTTATTTAAAAATAAAATTAAAATCGTGTAGATAAATATTCTTGGAAATAATATGTCATTAATATATAAAATATGTTCATGTTTTATGAGTTAACAAACATTCTCCTCATACTTTTGATGGAAAAGTAAAAAATACCACGTATTGAATAATGAAAAAAGATTACTTTCCCATAATTTAGTAAACATTCAGTAATGAGTAAAATTGACATTAAAAAATTATATAAGAATTTAAATAATATTACATATTTAGGAAACATTGACGTGGATGATAAATATACCCTAGTAAATACTTAGGTATAAACAATCTCAGATAATAATGAGATTTTAAAATTATCTCTTACCTTAGGTCCAATACCCTTCGTATGTATCCAAACCTACTTTATAATGATTTAAATAATTCACTTAGATTATTATAGAATCATATTCATTTTTATGATATCATATATGATCATATTATCATTCGATTGTTAGTAACATTTCATTATTACTAGTAATGTGGATATTAACTACTTGATGTTTTTATGCATGTTTTGTCAAAAAAGTTATGGTTATACTTATTTTGTCATTTTTATATCAGTAGAGAATGATATTAACATTATATATTTAATATTTATTCATTATTTACATTTATATAATAATTATTTAATGAATATCATGTTGAATGAATCGCCTCGCATTGTGGAGATCATAGGCCATAAATACGCACGGGAAACGATATCAATCACATAATTGTTGAATGGTATTGAATTGGATGGTTTATAATATTGAAGAATAAATATAAAGATATAACAATAATATATATTTATTATTTCAAACATTATACCCATCCATGTAAGATGAAGTTGAAAAACAGATTACACTACGACGTGGAGATGGTAAGTCCTACGTACGCACACATGATGATTTTATTTTTCATAGGATGGATAGAAGGTGGAATATAGTTAATTAATAATTAAAATAACATATTAGTATATAAGTGATACTGGAGTTATTATTTTATCATTGAACTGCCAATTAAGAGTAAGTTTAATAAGAAAGATGTTTGAATGAATCGGTAGAGGAGATTACATCTTTTCAACCCGATTCTTCTAAATCTCCTATTAGAACACTATAATTGGTTATCAAAGAATAAAAAACCCCTATAATGTCACTATAAATGTTTATAATGGAAATGGGTAGGGTATGACCTATATTTAAGGCTCCATGTGAAGCTACTAGGTGAGGGAGGAGGTTCCCCTTTATAATTGAGGAGGGAGGAACATTTGGGATCTCTAGAAATATTAATTTATAATAAAATCAAAACTTACCCCAAAACCTCCAAAATGTACCAATTTCAAAGATGATATGATATAAGGTTTTAAAACCATAAATAAATAAATTTTATACTAGTGTTTATGTCAATTTAAACATCATCATTTTAATTAACACTTTATTGTTCTTTTTAATTTTAATTATGATAAACAATATTTCAATATTAAAAGGGTACAATATTTACATATTTTTTTGTCAATTAGAATATAAATAAGTACATTATAAAATTTTAGACTATATAATTATTATTATATATTTTTAAAAAAAATTTTATTATTTTTTAGTAATTAAATAATACATTATTTAGACAAACCAACAATTGCATCAATTTTGACACTGTTAAATTCATTAATTATTAAAAATATTATGATAATTATTCAATTTATAAAAAAACTATTTTATTATATTAATAATAGGTCAAGGTAATATAGAAAATTAATTTTACATATTAATTAACCCATATAATATTTATTTTTTTATTTTTAATAACATTTATTTGATATCTTCACTAATAAAATAATTACAACATCACTATTGTGTAATTATTTAGTATACATATTTATTGAATAAAAATTAAAACCAAAATACTATGATTTATATTAATATGATATATTTCATATGAATATAATTAGTTGAACTGATCTTCTATAAAATCCATCATTTAAAATGTTGTACTTATTAAATTATGTATCTCACAACTTTAAAGTCACTTTAAATAAAATAATATTAGTGTCACAATCTATTTTATAAGTACCCAAATATTCAATAACACTATAATTGTATGGTTATGGTTGTTATGCAATCGAACAATAAGATTTGATCAATTTTTTTTGGCCTTTGTATGTTTATTATAATTTTAATAAAAATTGTTTTCTTGATTTCTCATCACTTAATTAATTTTTACACCATCAATGTATAAGTATTTAAGGTAATTATTTATTTCGTAAAATAAAAAATAAATAAAAATAATAAATAAAAACATTTAATATTTAATATTAGAATATATTATAAAATTTTTATTCTGTATAAATGTATAAAAAAATTATTTATTTATTCAAATTTGAGTGAGACATATTTAACATTTCTTTAAATAAAATAAACTAAATGTCCAAATTTCTTCCAAGTGGCTCTCAAAGGACACCATTCCAACCCAAATATGATTTAGTTCAAAATAACTCATCAAATTATATTAATAAAAGTGTTAGGGTAATATTATAATAGTATTCTTACCCTTAATTACATGTTTTACCCATTTACTATATTAATAAAAATTACCGAAGTTATTATCTATAAGACCAAAAAATAAAACAAGGATATTTACATAATTTGGACCAAATTATTACAAATATATAATCCAAATTTTAATATTCAATACCCATAATTTTTATAAATTAATTTAAAATTAATCACATTGTCAGAAAGAGAAAACGAGTTTTAGATGTTAAAACATTGCAAAAGATTAAAATGTTTTTACATATGAATTCAATGTAAAATTAATGATAATGAAATACAATATATTTAACGATAAAAAATATTCTATTTATACTATAAAACCATTAAATAATATTATTTAACTATATGAATTATTTCGATGAAAAAAGTTGTTTTCAATTAAAATTTACTATATTTTTACTATTCATCAAAATTAGAAACTTATCATAAAAATATTAAAATTTCTTCCAAAGTAAATTTTTATATACCTATTAAAAATAATATGTTTATGTTGTATTATAAACATTATTAATGTGTCAAAATATTAATTTAAAAGGGGTTTTCCATTAAAAGGGAAAAAATTACACTTCTAAAAAATATAGGTTTTTATACATCAAATAGGATTTATTCATACCCTATGACAAAAATATATATTGAATGAATATCAAAAATATTTTATTATCTATATAAAATATTAATTTCATTAATTTAACTTACTAATAGTAAATCAATCAATTTATTAAAAATTGAAATATAAAATTGATTTATATTTTTCATAAATATTTGGTAGTGAATGACTTTGTTATAAAGTTTCATAATTTTGATATATTTATTCCCACTAACATAATTAACATGTTAAAATTATCATTTTATACTTAGGGAATGTCGATGTTCGTTTAAACCCATGATTACGTGCAACATAAGATATTGCAGAATTAGAATTATTTAGAGAAAATATTTCATAAAAACATTCTAGTGTTACATTCTACGTCCTTAAACTGAATTTCACACTAGAAATCCATAACATGGATTCAATTAAATGATGATATATCTCCCTCATTATATCCTCAATTTCCCATGTTGCTTCCTCAAATTGGTGGTTCTCCAAAAAAAATTAACCATATGAGTGGTCTTGTTCAACAGAACCTTTTTGCTACGATCTAAAATCTCTATTGGTTGTTCTTCACAAGAAATATATTTATCTAGTGACATGATTTTAGAGTTTAGAAAATGTTAACTATCATGTATTTACTTTCTCAGGAATGATACATGAAACACATCATGAACTTGAGAGAGATTTTGTGGAAGCACCAATCAATAACCTACCCTCCCAACACGATGCATAATTTCAGGGGGGCCAATCTCAACTTTCCCTTATTTAAAAATCCAATTACTCTCTTCTAGAGAGATAATCATAGAAACTTCTTGTCACCCACTTAAAAATCTAGGCATTTTCTTCAATTGTCATAATAATTTTTTTGTCGACTCTGTGCTTCTCTTATGTGTTGTTGAATAGATATGACCTTTTCTGCCATTTCATCAACAAGAATAGGTCTTAATAGATTTCTTCCCCTAACTTCATCCTAGAAATTTGGAGTTATACACTTATTTACAGAGAGGGATTCATGTGGAACCATCAAAATAAAAGAGTGATAGATATTTTTGTAAGACAATTCCACCAAATATAGCTGTTGATCCCAAGAACATTTGAAATACATAGAGAAATCCCTAAACATATCTTCCAGTGTTTGAATTGTTCTCTTAGACTGAACAACTATCTAAGGATAATAAGCAGTGATGAAACATAACTCTATATCCAGAGCCTACTAGTGACTTCACCAGAACATCAAGGTAAACCTCAAATCCTGATCATATATAATCAAAAGTGGTACTCCATGAAATATTACCACTTCCTTCACATATATCCTTGAAATATAAATAAAATAGAAATATTATATAATAGAAATTATGTGTTCCAAATTCATAAGGTGAAAAACTATAACCCAGATAACATTATTTCCTTTCGAGGTTTTTGGAAATCTAATGACAAAGAACATGGTGATGTTTTTTAATTTTCATTCTGGTATGGGTAATAGTTGTAACATCCCCTTAGAATTTTGTCTCTCAACCTTAACTTACTGAAAAAACAAACATTATGAGAAATATTCAGAAACATCTATTTTCATGACATACCACCAGAAATACTCTTTCAGGTACTTGTACATCTTTGTGCTTGTTGGGTGAATAGTGAATGAAGAACTGTGATCCTCATCAAAATGATCCTTCTTCAATTCTAGTATTGGAGGAGTACATACACGATTTCTAGAACTTATAATGATATAATAATTAAAGTTAAATTCAGGAAGATTTCTCACCTTATTTTGTAGTACTCCATCTTCGTTCTGTATCTCTTTAATCTTCACTTGTATAGATAGTTGAAAATTCATTTGAGAATGATAATATTTCTCCATTTCCTTTAAAATTTCAATACCCATCAATTGAAAGTCCATAAATGTTGGATATTTTTTGATCCTTATTATGGATAGGCTATCATGGTCCTTTCAACTCAAAGCATCTACGACCTTTTTCTCCTTATCATGGTGATAATGTATTGAGTTTTTGTAATCTTTAATCAACTCCAAACATCTTCATTGAAAAATATTAAAATCCTTACGTGTGAAAATGTACATTAAACTTTTATTATCGGTATGAATATCACACCTTTCATCATAAAGATAATACCTCCATATCATTATTAAAAATATTACCGTAGCTAACTCCAGACATGTGTTGGGAAATTTTGGTCATGGATTTTTAATTGCCGTGTGGAATAAGATATCACCATATAGTGATTCATGAGGACACATCCCAAAACATTTTTGGACTCATCACTGTATATCGGAAACATTTCTCCACGACAAGGTAATGTGAACACAACTGAACTAGCAAACTTTATTTTGAGCTCTATTAAATTTCCTCGACATTCCTCCACCCACATGAACATAACTTATTTCTGAGTCAACTTGGTGAGTGTGTTAGATAGTCATGAAAAATATTTCACAGAATGTCAATAATATCCATCAAAACCAAGAAAACATTGGATCTTAGATAGCGTTCTTGGTCTTAGGAAACATTCAAAAACTTATTTTTTTAATTTATCCATAGATATCCCTTCTTTTGAGATTATGCGACCCAAAAATGAACCTATTTTAAGACAAAATCCACACTTGGTAAATTTTTCATAAATAATATCTTTTCTAAGGGTCTTAAGTAAAATTATCAAGTGATCTTCATGTTCTTACTTTATCTTCTAATAGACATGAATATCATCTATAAATAATACCAAAAACCAATCAAGATATTATCTAAAGATTCTATTCATTATATTCATGAAGATAGAGTGGGAATTAGTAATACCAAAACGCATCACTATAAATTCATAGTGTCCATACCTTGTACCAAATGTCGTATTTGGTATATCATCTTTATTAACACTTAGTTGATCATATCCATAATGAAGGTCAATCTTGGAAAATTATTTAGATCTGTGAATTTTATCGAATAATTCATCAATGAGGGGAAGATGATATTTTTTCTTGATAGTGATCTTATTAACTTCTCAATAATCAAGGAAGAGTCTAGTTGATACATACTTATTCTTAACAAATAGAACAGGTTCACCCCAAGGTGATACACTAAAATATATAAATCCCTTTTCATGATTCTATTGGTGTTTCTTCTTAAATTCCTACAACTCAATTGGGGCCATTATATAAGGTGTCTTTGAAATAGATATTTCACTCAGTACGAGTTCTATTAAAAACTCAACTTCAAGAATTGGTTGATTTTTTGGAAAGAAATAATAAAACTCACATACAATAGGATCATTATTATTTGTGAGTTTATCCCCAATCATTTGAGATAAAAAACCTTAATTTAGAGTAATCCAGACCCATTAGATGGAATAAATTTATACTGGAAGGTTAAATTCATCTTTTCCCTGATAGATGATCATAGATTGATCCAGAATATGAAATGGGACTTCCATTACATGGAAATTAATATGAGATCCATATAGATATATCCAATCCATGCCAAGAATCATATCAAATTCCACTATAGGAAGATCATTGGATTTTGAAGAAGCAGTTTCGTACAAACTTCAATCGGGGAAGAATTATAAGCATTTGATGTGACTGTTGTGAAATTTAGAGTTTTCACTACTAACTCAACATATAATTGTTGAGGTAATATAGTTATACCCTTATAAAATTCATCAGAAACGAAAGTGGTGGTGGATCTAGAATTGAATAAAATATTTTCTACTTTCGAGTGGATTATAGTGTAAATTTCAGCACTTCATTATCATACTCCACATCGCCGATAGTTATCGCATGTGACTTGACATTGCCTTTGGTATTAAGAGTCTTATAACATTGACCATCATCAATTACCCTTGGATTAGGGCATTGATTGATATAATGACTCATTTTCTTGCACTTGTAACATTGATGTGTAGGAGGTGCATTCTGTGTAGGCTTTTCTCTATTTTCATAATTAAGAATATTTTCCCCATTAATTCAGGATTGAACTATTTAATAATCTACTTTTCCACATTAAAAACATTTAATTTTCCCTTTAAGAAAATTCCATCCATGTTTCTTTCCACACTTTGAGTATATGGGGAAACCCATCTTCTTTTTAGTGCGGTCTTTATATTTTCCCTTGAGTTCCATTTTTCTCTTCATATCAGACCCATATGACTGATGGGTTAGTACAATATCAATATCAACCTTGAGAGCACATCTAATGATTTATTCATAGATATTAAAGTCCCTTATGGATAATTACCTTCATATACATTCCAATAAAGTATTGATAAATTTCACTCCCAAGTTTGATAATAATTCTAGACGCGTACCTTTAATGTCTTTTAAAATTTTCTTCGTAGGTAACAATAGATTCATCATCCATTTTCTTAATTTTAAAGAACACCTCCATCTTTATTCTAAGATTATTAGGAAAGTACTTATTACAAAATAATTTATTGAACTCATCCCATTTCACAGATTCAATTTCATCTTTTTCCCTGTATACATGATATGGTTACACCATTGATCGGCTTCACCTTCCATATAATAGGCAAAAAAATGAATTTATTGTGTTCTCAGCATTAGAGAACTAAAAATATCTTTTTAGTGGTACTAATCCATTTTCAACCACTAACGGATCATATGACCCCAGAATGAAGATGGAAGCCACATCATGAAGGACTCACCAGAGTTTTGTTCCCTCCTTTGATCATTTTGATGCCTTCATGATTCATAACTTGAGAAAGTTTTGCGAGCATAACTACAATATTTTTCAGTCTAGATCTCATAAAACAAGGTTTCTAATAAAGATAATCCTGTAATTTACCTATCACATTTAGCATTAATGCGGTTCTTTCAGGTTCCATCCATTAACTTAAACCCTAAAGAATAGTGTGAGAAACACTAATTATTTGAGAAAACCACATAATAAAGTATAAAAGTTCAATTTAGGATACACTAGGATTTATAACAGGTTATTAATGATCATTTCTAAAACATGAGGATTGTAACCTATAATTCGACATATCCTTTGGGCTCTTTCTAAGATTTTCTTATCATAGTTTCTAAATGTTGACAATACCACTCTTATAATACCAACTATAAGACCCCATACATTACATAAATTTTTGTTAATTAAAAATTGAAGAATATTCATTACAAAATATATCGATACTATGATAGGACAATATAGGTATAATGTCTTTAAAAATTGGAAAACATAAACAACTGGTTCATAAAATATCTGTACTGTCTCTCACTTATTTTGTTATAACTAGACCCCCTTTTGACATATATTATTTAATACACTTCTTTATGACATGGGGAAAAGAAACTTATAAAAAGGGGAGCTGAAATTATTATTTTGAGTAAATATGGGAGTTATCAATCATATCATAATTATAATACATACGAACATAACATTTGAAAATATTATCATGCATATAACGTATCGTAATATAATTCCATGAGATAAATTATAAAAGTTTGTAAGAGTCCATGAAGATATTCCCAAAAGTCATAACATAAGACATAAATATTTATGACATATAAATAACAATATAAAATCATTTCATATTAGTTAAGGATAATTTCAAAGACCAACATAGCGGACACAGTCCATTACTGAACCACGTTCACTCCTCATTCCAATACTATATTACTGAACAGAGTTAATTTCCCATTCCAACCATGTCTATCTCATGAGTTAATAATATTTAACCAATACATTGTAAGGAGTTATAGGTCCCATGAATATCATAATTAAATCACTCTTATGTGTACCATAAAAAAATCTTTCATCATAGCATAACCAAAGGAATAAAATGGGTTTCTTAAACATCATTCCATCATAATCTATATAAAAAATGGATTTCATAAATAGAATTCCATAATAATCACAATCAAACCATTGTAATAAAA
Source organism: Viscum album (assembly GCA_963277665.1). Lineage (NCBI taxonomy): Eukaryota > Viridiplantae > Streptophyta > Magnoliopsida > Santalales > Viscaceae > Viscum > Viscum album. The sequence goes on from OY728125.1 coordinate 227,600,083, forward strand.
GGGATAGAAACATAACCCTATTAAATAATTTCATCTTATATGGAAAATAATTTTCATAAAACAGTTGATAATAATTATTGAGAAAAATATTCTTTCTCTTGAAAGAAGTTTTCTTTTCTAAAAATGTCATTAAATTTTAAAAAAATTGATTTTTTTTAAAATAAAATAGAAATCATATAGAGTAATATTCATGGAAATAATATTATATGAATATGTAAAAATCTATTCATGCCGTATAAGTTAAAAAAACATTCTTCTCGTACTTATACTAGAAAAGTAAAAAAGTACCTCATATTGAATAATGAAAACTGATTCCTTTAATAAAATTTAGTAAAAAATAACCGATGGGTAAAATTTAATTTAAATAATTTGAGAAGAATAGAAATAATTTTACATATTTCAGAAACATTGATGTGTGTGATAAATATACCATAGTAAATACTTATATACAAACAATCTGAGATAAAAATGAGGTTGTGAAATTATCCATTACATTAGGTCTAATATCCTTCATCTGTATCCAAAAATCCTATATAATAATTTGAATAATTTCATTGACTTATTCTAGAATAAAATGAATTTTATGATATCATATATGATCATATGATCATCCATTTGTTAGTAACATTTTATTGTTACTAGTTATTCTCAAATTAACTACTTTATGTTCATATGCATGTTTTGTAAAATAAGTTATGGCTCTAATTATTAGGTCATAGTTCTATCTTTAAAAAGTGATATTAACATAATATGTAGAAAATTTATTCATTATTTACATTTATATAATCATTCTTTAAGGAATATTATGTAAAATGAATCACATCGCATAATGGAGATGATAGGCTGTACATATGCACGAGCGACGATATCATTCCCATAAATGATGAATGGTATTGAAGTAGATGGTGAATAATATTTTTTTATCAATATAATGTTTTAATAATATATAGTTGTTATTTTCAACATTATACCCATCCATGTAAGAAGAATTTGAAAAATATATTACACCATAGTGTGGAGACGGTAAGCCGTACGTACACTCACATGATGATTTTGTTTTTAGTAAGATGGATAGAAAGTGGAATATGGTTATTTAATAATTATAATAAAATATAATTTTATATGTTAGATTTATTACTTTATAATGAACCAACTCATGAAGAGTATGTATAAGAATAAATATGTTTTAAAGAATCAGTAGAAGAGATTGCCTCTTCTTCGATGTGCTTCCTCTAAATATCCTGTAAGAGCACTAAAATTGGACTGTGAATAATACCATAACCTCTATAATGTAACTAAATATGTTAATAAGGTAAAATTGAAGGTTATGGATCATCTTGAAGGATAAAAGTTAAGTGAATAGGTGAGGGAGTAGATTCCTTTTTATAATTTATGAGAGGATCACTTTTGGGATCTCCAAAAATATTAATTTATAATTAAATAAACCCAACCAAAAAAACTCCAAAATGTCCTAATTTTTAATATGAGATGAGGTAGAGTTTTAATATTATCAAAAAATAAATTATAGATAAGTTATTATGTCAATTTAAACATTATCATTTTAATTAACACTTAGTTATTCTATTTAATTTTAATTAAGATAACAAATAATTCAATATTAAAAGGGTGAAATATTTACTTATTTGAAGTTAATAAGACCATGAATAAGAACCTGAAAATTTTAAACCATATTATAATTATTCTATATATTTTTAATTTTTTTATGATTTTTAAATAATTTAATAAAGTTGTATTTTTATAAGAAAACAATAGTGTCTATTTTGACACTATTCAATTCATTGATTTGTATAAATATTAAGATAACAATTTGACTTCGAACCAAATATTTTATTATATTAATTAGAGGTCAAGGTAATATATAATATTTATTTTACAAATTAATTAACCAAAATTTTATTTATTTTAATATTTTTAATAGCATTTATTTTATATCTCCATTGATAAAATAATTTCTACATCACTTTTGTGTAATTATTTAGTATAATTATTTTTTTGAATAAAAAGCTAAAATAAAATAATATTATTAAGAAAAATATACCATATTTCATAATAATATATTTAGTATAATTTATCTTCTAGAAATACAACATTTAAAACGTTATACTTATTAAATTATGAATGTGACAACTTTAACATCACTTTAAATAAAATAATATAAGAGTCACAATATATTCTATAATGCTCCAAATAGTCACTAACTCATCCCTTGGATGGTTATTCTCGATATATACTCAACCAATAATATTTTTTCATGTGGTTTTTCCTTTTTATGGATATTATAATTTTAATAAAAATTACTTTATTGATTTCTCATCAACTAATTAATTTTTCCATCATCAATGTATAAGTCTTTAAGGTAATTATTTATTTTAAAAAAATAAAATTAATTACCATGATAAATAAAATAATTTTATAATTAGTATTAATATTTAAAATCTAATTTATCATATGTATAACTTTATATCAAAAATTATTTTGTTATTAATGTTCGAGTGAGGTATATTTAACTTTTCTTTAAATAAAATAAATTAAATGCACTAATCTCATAAAAGTGGATTAATAAGGACACAATTTCAACCAAGGAAGATTTATGTCTAAATAAAGACATAAAATGATATTTAGAGAAGTGTCAGGGTAATTTTACAATAGTATTCTTACCATTAATTACCCGTTTTACCCTTTTACCGTATTAATAAAATTTACCAAAGATACAATTCATAATACCAAAAATAAAACAATGATATTAACTTAATTTGGACATATTAATACAAAATATTGAATCCATTTTTCAAAATTCAAAACATAAAAGTTGCGGTAATTAATTTAAAACTAATCACATTGTCAAAAAGAGAGAACATGTTTTAAAAGTTACGACATTTCAAAAGACTGAAATATTATTACATCTGAATTCAATCTAAAATTAATGATAATGGAATAAAATATATTGAATGATCGAAATATATTATATTTATAATTTAAAACCATTAAATATTATAATTTAACCAAATAAATTATTGTGATGAAAAACTTTTTTTGAATTAAAATTTAGTGTATTTTTACTATTTATCAAAATTTGAAAGTTATCAGAAAAATATTAAAATTTAATACAAAGTAAATTTTAACATCCATTTTCCAAATAATATATTTATGTTGTCATATTAAAATACTTATTTGTCAAAATATTAATTTAAAATGAGTTCTCTATTTAAAGGAGGAATCTTACCGTTTTGAAAATTATAGGTTTCCATACATATGATAGGGTTTATCCATACCCTATAAAAGAATATCTATTGGATTAATAGAAAAAATATTTTATTAATTATATAACATATATATTTCATTAATTTAATTTAATAATATCAATTCACTTAATTTATTAAAAAATAAAAATAGAGAAATGATTTATATTTTTCATAAATAATTGGCAGCGAATGACTTCACCATACATTTTCATAAGTTAGTTATATTTATTCCACCTATAATAATTGGTAGGTTTAATTGGTTATTTTATACTAAGAGAATCACATGGTTCGTTTATACTTGCGATTACGTGTAATGAAAAATATTGAAGAATTAAAATTATTTATAGAAAATATTTCATAAAACATCTGGGTGTTACAACTTTAATTGAGAATATACCTATAGTTAAGGATGCTTTCATTATTTCTGATAAAGGGACCTACATGTCCAAAAATTATGTCTTTTCTAGAGTAGTGGGAAAAGTAATAGGAATATGGTGATCCTTTACACTAGTAGTGATCCATAGAAGGAAGATTGAGGGAGTGAACCTTGCGAAGTAGTAAAAAAATCCTAAACTTTTTAAAGGTAGTGAGCCTAGGAATATAAGTGATATGGCCTGAATATTTGATTCACATTGGGCCTTAGTAGATTTGGAACATCAACACATTTTCGTTTTATACACTAAGGGAGTAGCATACTGAGGGTGAACCAAGTTAAAATATTTGTGTCCATGTGCTTGATTTCCTACATTACATTCTAGGCATCATCACAAGATAAAGTTAGAAGGGATAAGATTATTATTAATAATAATGGAAAACAATGTGACCCTTATTTTAAATAGGTTATGATTTAGTTGGGTAGGAAGAATTTCAAAAATAATATTCATAACCTAATTAAACCCTCCTCTTTGGGTAACTATGCCCCTTTTGGACATAACAATTTGTATCAGAGAATTTAATTATTTTATCAGATATTTTTCCACTAACATGGTTTAGTTGATTTTAGAAATTAATGTTTCAATTTTTTCTTATCCAAGTATGCCATGGGATAAGGAAGAACATAAAATAATAAAAAGTATAGTGGGATTCCTTATTTTGTAAGTGTCTATGGAAAGAGTCTAATTCAGTTCAATGAAATCAACAACTTATCTGATTACAAGACCATTTATTCATTCAATGATACTATAGTAATGAATGATGAACCAGACATGCCAAGGGATTTTGGAACAATTAATGATGAAGAGATTTCAATAAGGTCTTTAGAAGATATTGTTAACATGAAAAAGGAAATGGATCAAAAATTAAAATAGGAAAACAAGTCTCAAAATATTCAGATCTGGGTAAATCAAATTGAGTTCCACAAGCTAAAAGGTTTAAATAAATAGCCTATTTATGTGGCTACTAATATGAGGGAAAATATTTATTCCCATTCTATAGAATTACAGAAATTTACAAAAATAGAGAAAAACATAAATATGGTGTCATGGATAGGAATCTACGCTTAGAAAAAAAATTCATAATCTCAAAGCTATAAATGTTGATCTTAATAAACATATATCTGAACTATCTTAGGAGAACATAAGGATATAATGAGGGAATTCGTGCTATAATTATTTTTTTGCAAAAAGAAAATTCAAAAATAAATGAGCATGTTGATATGATAGATAATACATCCTGAGAAATGGATGATGTGATAACTAGTGGGATAATTACCTTAAGATAAAATAATGTTCAACATGAATCTAGTGACAAGAAGATTCAAAAATTGGGATAAGAGCTATAATTAATTAAGAAAGAAGTGGGGAAATCTAATGCCATTAGAAATCCCAAATTGAAGGATGCTTTCAATTTACTATTTTACGATCCTTTAGAAGGTAATAATTAAATGTAAATAAAATATTCTATTTTTGAGGAGAAACATGAAAGGATTGTCTTATCCCAAAGTCCATATAGTTTTAGAAAATCTGGTATTGTATATGATAAACCCTCTCTTATCCATGAGAGGAAAAGAGTATCTAATAGTTCAAAAAATAGGAAAAATAATTTAAGTGATGGAAAGATACATAAAAAGACCTATAAAAAATTTGACGATATCATGTGAAATTTTTGTGGGATGTATGGTCATATATCATGATTTTATTTTAAATATTTAGAATATATTTCATATTTTGATTACATAAATACTGCTAAATCTATGTATAAGAATTTTTTTTAGGAAAAGTGTGAATGAAATGTCACTTATAAGAAAATATCCATCATATGTTGTGATTTTGGATACATGGACACCCCATGAGTATGTGTCAAGAATCACAAGGGCATAATGTTAGAATAATATGGACTCTAGTTGCATCAACATCTAGGTAAGAAATGATGACACAAGTTTTGTTTTTAATGGTATACGATTTATACGTTCTAATCATGGGTATTTAGAAGGATATTATACCTGGAGGAAAAAATGGAACGAAAAGGAACCCATAAGGTGATCCCTAACTCTGTTAGTGTATTAATAATAATCCTATATTGAAAGACACCATTATAAGTTAAAAAATAGGTTTACAACCTCAAAGGAAGCACAAGGATCTCAATGAAAGGTGTATCAAGAACGTTTTATATTACACTCACAAAAACTCTCTTGGAAAGAATATGAAAATATCTTGATGAAAAAGAGAAGAGATGCTCTAATAGTGATTAAGAAGAATGTAAATTCAGTAGAAGACTCAAACCCAACAAAAAATGGTGAATTTAATTGGATAACTGGTAAAAGAAAAACAAAATAATGATTCCTTAAACAAATTTCATGTCATACCACCTGAAAACAAGTTAAGGAAAAAGAAATATCTCTCTAATGGAGGAATAAGAATGAAAATACGACAATTCTAATGATTTTTCCTCAAAAAAAGATTCATGAAAAATGGAATATTAGTGGACCATCACAGAATGAAATTTTTACTAATGGGTTTAAACCCTACAATATGAAAAATTAAAATCCTAAAAAATATAAATATCATAAGAATACTCAACATGAGGATAAATAATGTCTAGTAATATGGCTTGAAATGTTAAATTTGGATGAGAAATTGGAACAAGCAGAAAAGAGTACATTTCATTGAAAGAAAGTATCATTGGGTTGGTCCATCACGATCAACTACAATCCACCTCTTGATGATTCCATATGTACCCCTATCCTATGTGTTTAAATTATATTAAATATTTTCAAGTGTTTTAGAGAGTAGGGGAGATATAATTAAAGGGGAAGTTGAATCATAATATTCAAATTGGTGATGCGATGTGCTTTTTAATTTCAAATAATTCACATTAGTTACTAGAAATAAGAAGAAATCTAGAATAATTCCTTGAAATGAGTTAATTTTCTATTGATACTTGAGATATATGGAAGTAATTGAGTGCACTGGATAGTGATAGTGTTATTAAATTTATCTCTTATTTCCTGTACTCAGTTCTAATCCAATAGTCTTAGTAGTTTTTTATTACTCATTACTATGTCATAAGTTCACCCACTGAAAAATATTACTGAACGTAGAAATTAGTAGAAAATAATTTTGGTCTAGATATGTTTCTAAAAAATGTAGTCACATATGAAGAAATGATGCCGATGAAGAAGAACGATTATCGGTCTATATAGTCGGCCTAACAACTGGAAGAGTTTCATATCATAGGGAGATAATTATATCTCCTAATCTCATGAAAGTTCTTAATTGTATAGAAATAATGGAATTTCAGGTATTTTGACTTCATGAAGATCGATTGAGGGAGAAGAATAAACATTTATGTAGTTCATTATTATCTATTTTTTTTCTAACAATATTGTATTAGTTGACTAGTTTCAGGATACCAAGAATCTATGAAAGAATATTAACTATGTTTCCAAGAAGTGTTCTCCCCACTCTAAAGAGTAATTCAATATCTGAGATCAGAAAAAATTGGAATTAATGATTTATATCAGTCCACTGATGGATGTTTTATTGGATATTATTTCAAGATCAATAGATAAGAATGTCATTGGGATTGAACGGGTCATGAACAATAATATTAATGAAGATGACACAATGATTCAAACAAAAGCATGACTAGTGTGTAAAGGGTAATCCCAAAAAGAGGGTATCAATGTTGACGAATCAATTTCACCTATTCTAAGTCTAGAGACTATCCGATTTTTCTTTTCCAATGTAGTGAAAAAGGTTAAAAGTTTTCTAGATGGACGTCAAGTCAATGTTTTTGAATGGGATTCTAGAAGAATAAGTTTATATTGAGAATCCATATGGTTTTCTCATTTATGAAGATTATAATAAAGTTTTTCAACTAAAAAAGGTGCTATATTAGTTGGAGCAGGTACCAAGAGCATGGTATTCAAGGCATGATCAATTTTTGATTCAACTCTAATTTTAGTGTGGTGGTGTTCATTACAATATCTATTTCAATAATGAAATTAATCAAAGGATGATGGTGATGGTGTTTGTTGATGAAATAATATTTTTTGGATTAAAAAATGCTCAGTGAAACCAGTTTGAAAATTTACTGAAAGGCAAGTTCAAAATGTCCATGACGGGTGAAATAAAGTTTTTCCTTGATTTAAAAGTGACAGAAGGAAGGAATGGAACATTTATTTAATTATCCAAATATTCCAAGGAGGATATGAGAATATTTGGAATGGAAAATTCAAGGAAGATGATGAATCTGATGGCTACTCAGATGAAATTGTCAAGAGATGATGAAGGAGATACACAAGATATCAAAGAAATCCCAAGGAAACCAACTTTCTCATAGTAAAAAACAATACTTTGGTATATCAAGGGCATTGTGGTTTTTAGTTTGTTGTACAATGAAAATTTTATCAGGAGTTATTGGGATATACAGATGTTTATTGAGACAGATCAACAGATAATAGAAAATCAATGCAAGGTGGTGCATTCTATCTTGGTAGATTGTGTGTTTTTTGGAAAAGAAAGAGGGATGATTAAATTTTTTTTTTCACTGTAGAGGCTGAAAATATTTTAGATACTCAATATGTCATGTAGTTAATGTGAATGAAGTAATAAATTAATGATATGTGAGTTGAAGTGACATCTCTAATCTGAATCCATTAGGAAAATTCATGTGTTTAAATCTTAATAAAAATCCAATCCATCACCTAAGGACAGATCACATTGAAATAAACTATAATTTTATTAATGAGAAGGTGGACCATGGGATTGTGAAGTTTTAGTATGTGCCTGTATACCTACAAGCTCCATACCTTTAGATGAGGGCCTTACCCAAAGTTGAATTTTAAAAGCACCGAATGGATCGTGGAGTTCATTCAACTCCCTGAACATGAAAAAGTGTTTATGTGGGACCCTATCTCCCCAAGGTATGGTGTATTTTTTTTATAAATGTGCTTATTTGAGTTCTTTACCCTATTGAAGACCACATAGAAGTGACGGTCTGTTTCGTTGAGATTGGGGCAGAAATTGTGGCTATAAAAGGGGGAGAAAATGTCTTTATCAAGACAGTGTGATAAGTTAATATGGGGATCAATGAATTGGGGGGTGGGGTTAAATATTTAAATTATAAAGATGATCAATCAAAGGAAATATATCACAATATTTAGAGTTCATGATGAACGCAGTTGAGTGGTTTTGGAATGAAGTGTTTCTTTGACGAACTTTTCATGCTACCCTTATTTCTCACACCGAGCATGGATCATGTGGGATTAGAGTGTTTGTTGAGTAAATACCTTAAAATTTTATGAATTTTAAGAATAAAATTTTGGATGAATATGGAAGAATATTTAACGTGTTATCAAAACATGAAGAGTTGTCAACAAACTGAAAGGGGAAGAATGTTGGGAAAGAATCCCTCAAGGTAACATTGTAGTGTTGTTGGGTTGATTGTGTTTTTTGATAAAGATGGTTTTCAATGTTATTTGTGCATTTCCAAAGAGGTTTTTGACAAGGTATTATAGAAATGATTTAAGATAGAGTAATGGATTCCCAATAGGTGGTATAGAAAATTATGTATACAAGGTGGCATTGTTTCCCAGTGTTTGACAAATTTTTGGGGTCTGAAATTTGGAGGTTTTCTCTACCATCAAGAAAATTTTATTTCATTGAAATAATCATTAAAATTTGTCAAAGTAATGAGTTTAATGAAGTCTTTGTTTAAAAAATGTCGTTTCGTGAAGTTTTTGATCATCACTAATAAGCACCACAGATGCCCAAAGTGTTGAAAGTGATCTCCATGACTATGAGAAGTGGAGCATTATGAATGTGTTATTGGATTTCCATAATGTTTATGACTATGATAAGATTCACTAATGTGAAATTATTAGGGTGATTCATGATTACATGGAGATTCACAAATGAGATTGGTGAGATTCATGAAAAGGTGATGATATGGATTGAAGCTTCTGGAAAGGGTGGAAACACCAATAAATAGGCCTCTACCCCCTCAGAGAAGTATATAATGACTTCAAAAAGATTCCAAGTCTCTGAATTCACAATGGTGATTCACAAAGGTTGTTATTTTAAATTTTTTTTAAAGAAATTATTTTCAAAAAGGCTATAAAAATCCAACTGAAAGTGTTGATGTTCATGAAGGCTATATAAGATGACTGAAAGTTGGGATCTTTCTGAAAGGAAGATTATTTATGAAGGCTAATTGAGCTTCATGAAAGGGGGTTTCTTCACAAAGGATAGCTGACCTTTTTAAAATAGGTGAGCTTCGAAAAAGTTGTGGGATCACAAATTTAGTATATTTTCATGTATAATGAGACAGTTTCATGAAGGTTGTGTGAGCTTTGTAGAGGTAGTGGACATCGTTAATGTGTTAAAAATGGATTTCCCAGTAAAAGATCTGGTAATGTGATATTCATAAAGTAGATCACATTATAACATCAATATAGAATCTACCTATATTTGGGGTTGATTTTATTATTTTCTAATGAAGGGACTTAAATGTCCATAAACCATGTACTTTCTAGAGTAGTGAGAAAAGGTGGAGGAAAAATGTGATCCTTTCCACCTGTAATGAGCCATAGAATGGATATTGGGGTAGTGACCCTTGGGAACATGTGAGCTAACCCTAAACTTTATAATGGAAGTGAGATGACCATAAAAGTGATACATCCTAAACCTTTAATTAATAGTGATCCTTATTAAATTTGGTATATTAAAAAATTGTCGTTGTATGTTCCTTGGATGGAGCTCAGTGAGGGGGAACAAATTAAAAATTTGTGTGTCCATATGATTTATTTCCTACCTTACATTCCTTGCATCATCATACAATAAAGTTCAAAAGGATAAGAGCAATACAAATACCAATAGAAAAAAGTAACCCTTATAATAAAGACGTCATGCTCTGGTGGGGAAGGAAGAGTTTAAAAAAGATTATGCATACCCTGATCCACCCTTCTCTTAGGGAAAATAGTCCCCTTTTGGACCTAACAATCATGATTTTTAGTAAGTTCATTAATATACCCTCTTGACCCAACCTTCTCCTCCAAATCCTTTAACATATGAATCCATATTAAAGACTCACATACTCCCATTGAACCAAACATGTTCCATGTAAAATCATGGAATCCATCTGAAGCTTGATGGGGGATTACATATTTTATTTTGATTAATGTGATATTTGTTTTTTATAAATTTTGTTATTATATATTTTATATTTATAGGATAAGAAAATTGAAGGATTATGGTCCGTTATACTCCACATTATTGTAGATACTTAATTATAGGTTGGTTAATGACATGTTTTCAACGAAATTATTGAAAGGATATGATATATTTTGGATGAATAATTATCCCCAAACTAATCATACTCAAGTACAAAGGAGAAAGCTAAATGAAATTATGAGGACACAATTGAGGTCATTGTTGAAGAATATCATGTTTTAATAATTTTAAGAACTTTGGTTCACTGGTTTTTTTTTATTTTAGGACATAAATTCAAAATCCATTGGGACCTCAGTGCCCTCCAATATTTTGTGTGTGATTATAAGAATTCATGCACATCTCTACTCAATTAATTTGTACTTTGGAACTAAATAGTGTAAGACAATTTTAAAAATTCAAGGCCATTAATTACATTTTTGTTGAAAAGTCAAATCTAATATTCAACACATTAATGGAAACCATATAAAATGAATTTATTTTATAATTGATCCATAAAAATGTAAATTAAATACAAAGAGGATAGTTTATGACAGTTTGAATAATGAATAATCAATTGAAGATTCTATAAAGATCTAGGAATTCTCAGAGGGGTTAACAAAATCTTTTAATTTATCTATGATAGTCAGATGTAAATAATGTTTTATCATACATTAATTTTATAAAAATTGTTGAAATATTGGGAAAAAGAAAAAATTTATAGAATAACATTAAATTCTGATGGATTTTATCAAATCACCTATAAGGATGATGTACAGTAAGGAGTGTTCCATGACTAAGATGGGTAGAAGCTACAAAGAAGTGACCATGATCTCGTGATTGTTATCGGCATGAAAATATATATTAAATTGAATTAACCTATAATTTTTAGGGGGTAGATGATCCAAGGTACTAGGGAAGGATAAATTTTGCAGTATGATCAAGAGGGTGAATAAAATTCTGGAAGCACGAAGAAATATAGTTCAGAGCATATGGATTAGGAATCAATGTTTCCTGTTAGAAAAAATTATCAACCTTTGTTGTTTCTCAATATTCGTTATTCAATAGAATATTCCTAAATAAAATTTTGGAATATTGAAATTTCAAGAATGATCTGTTAAATTTTAGTTGTGGAATGAAATTGTGCTTGTGATTTTTATTACCCCATTCATGGATTAATTTGGTAAAATGATACTCTCATTTATTTTTACACAGTTAACTTTAAATAACATATAGTTTAATGACAAATGATCTTATTTGAATTCCATTATCACAATATTTAGTCACTTATAGATTTCCCTAACAAGTAAATCAAGAACATAAGAAGATAGCATTTGGATTAACCAACATGATAATCTTAGTGATTTATTTCTTTCAACATTTATTATTAAGTGACTTCTATCATTGAAGAACTATATGAATCATTTGATAATAGGTTGACCATCCTACAATTTGGTGATCCTCTTTAATATGTTCAAGTATTTTAATTGGTGTTCATGAATTAAAAAAAACAAATGTAGAAAGGCCAATTAAATTCTCATATCGAATTATTTGGTTGATCCTTTTTTGTAATGTGATCTTACTCAAATTTTCCTTTATTCTACAGTTCTCTTTCTAGTGCATTAGAACTTTTTATATTTCAAATTCACTATTTCAACACCACTTATTTTTTTCCACATGCTTATTTAATTTTATTAGGTACACACTCTCACCATTCCATCCCTATAGATAGGACACCCTGTTTACTTACAATAGTATTTTGAAATAGTATTTTCATTAATTAATTTGACCCAAGAAAATCAATTATGGAAGGTGTTCATTAATATATTACCCTTTATTTTTATTCCCTTTTTTTAGTCTACTCGACGGAATGTCTGGGAGAAGATGTGTTACTATTGATCAAATTATAATAACTTTGGTTAGTAAGAGATTCTTGGATGAAGAGGTTTTGTTGGGTGATTCCTTCAATTTTGGGAGAACACTCATGCACTTAAAGGGGTAATGTGTATTAGTAATTATTATTTTTGTAGATATAGGTGTGTGACTTGAGAGATATCACGTACAATGATTAAGGTTTGGAAATGATTTAATTTATTTTGAGATTAATGATAGGATGTTGATTAGTGGATCAACCTAACTCCTGGCCTATTTTTTATAAACTTCCTTTTCGTTTTCTTCATATTGTTTTTTTTTCAATTTGTTTTTAGTATTTCCATTCCACTCACCCCCTTTGTGATTTTCACCACAATTTCAACATATTTTCAATTACTATTTAAAAAAATATTTTATGAGAATCAAATGGGAGTTTGACATTACTTCCTTGAGACTACCAACAGGTCATCCATTGCTTTATATATACAGAGAATATAAATGTAATTGTGACTTCCAAGACTAAAAGGATGTGGTCAATAGATTGAAAAATAAAATTGTGTCCAAGGTGGCATGTTTGATAATTCAAATTTTTTCTATACAAACATTGATATGATATCCCTAGATCTTAAGAATGATAATTTTGATGGCTATATACCTAATATTAAACCTATATAAGAACCATTTTAAAAAAACCAATGTTTATAATAACCATATAATCATTAATAGATATAGAAAGGAGTGATGAGATATGCTTTCCCTAGTTTTCGACAACCTATACAATAATTCCAAACCCAAACTAGAGGAAAATCATTTTATTAACAAGGTATACATATTGAAAATAATCTTATAAAGTAGATTGTATTTTAAGAAAAATAAAATCTAAAAAAGAAATACCTAGGGCTTGATTAGATAAAAAAATCCCAATATCATATAAGAATATCCCACACATATTCTAGGATAAAAAACCTTGAAAAAATGGGGATGTTTGGTAGGGGAATATACTCTAGACACAAGGGAAAACTTCCAAACACCACTAAAATAAATCCTAGGGGGAATCACATAGAATTTATAATTATTATTGGTCATAAATTTCACTAGGAAAATAGGGATGATCCCATTCATAATCAAAATTAAAATCATCATGAAACTAGAAAACCAAATATAGAAATTAAAAAATCTAGAAATTTGGATAACATCATTGAATTCAACTTTAAACATTTCATTCTATCCAGAAAACCACATAAAAAAGGATTAAAATACAAATAAATTAAATGGAAGAAGAAAATTTAAAATTCATGTGAGGGAATTCCAACCATAATTCAGAATTTCACCCCAAACATTCCATTCCAAAAATTAAAAAAAAAATCATGATACAAAACTATTTAATTTTATAAAGGTAATCAAGATACTCAATATTGAGATTTCATTCATAGAATCCATAATCCAAATACAATATTATTTGAAATCCCAAATAAAAATTTGATTAAACACAAAATATTTGGAATAATTTTCTACTTATAACCTCACAAAACACAGTAGTGATATCTTATATAATATAATACATTCCAAACATCAATATCAAGGGAGTTTTTATATACCTTTATATTTAAGAGGTAATATGGACATGAATAACTTTTTGGATGTTCTTAGTTAGAGTATAATTATTGTTGCATTTTCATTGATTTATCACTTCATATTAGTAACTACAAAACCCACCACTATTGTTTTGAAATTAGTGGATAGATCCCATACTCACCAAATTAAGAGAATTGATGCCTCTTTGTTTGGAGTTGAAAGTTAGTTTTTACCTCATGACTTCTTGTTCTTTATATAAAGTGTTATAACGAATTAAATACCATCATTGGTAGGCCTTCCTTGTTATATGAGGTGCTATGATTAATGTGTTAATCGATTTTTTTTAATTAGGGAGATAAAAAGATGAATTTAATTTTCTCTAATGATTTAAAGAAACCACCCAAAGTCAAATATGACTTAGATATGATAATTTAGAAGTTAAAGAACCTATATATGCGGGAAAAAAATTTAGGATATTATATAAAATAAATTCCAGACCAAACTATATAGATAATATTATTTTAATTTTATATAGAAAATAGTAAGAAACAATAATATTTTGTTCTGGAAAAATCATAGAGTACCTTGATGAATTTTCTTTAGTAAAATTCCTAAACACATACATTGATTATGATCACAAAGTGATATTTTAACGAGAATCCAATTATGTTGAGTTATCATTTTATAATGCATTATTTAAGAGAAAACTCTAGGATCTTCGACCTACCAAGCCCAAGATTCCACCCTCATGTCTAAATCCCCAGATTTAGAGATTAAATTATTTCAAGCCCAATTAAAATTTTATTTTCTTGGTGAGTAGAAAAAATTTACCTTTCTTCATTTTATATATTATGGAAGGAAGTAAAGAGAAGGGTTTTTTGTAATTTTTTTTGAGAAAGATTAAATATATCATTGTGTGGTCCATAAAAATATTAAGGGTATAAGTATTTTTTATTTCATGCATATAATTTCCATAAATAGAGAACAAAAATCAAGGCTAGAGGGTAAGAGAATACATATCCCAAATATGAGGAATATTATGAGTGATTATATAATAATAGTTTTGTTATAATTTAATTTTTTTCCAATTTCATATAGCCCATGGTTATATCATATTCAAATTGTCCATAAAAAGTGTAGAGTTACAATTGTTACAAATGAGAATAATGACCATGTTCATGTTTGGAAAATAGAGAATTTGTTGGTTGTATTGATTATAGTAAAATGAATGTTTCCACTATGGTATAAGATTTAAAAAAATTATTTATGGATAATATGTGTGAGAGGTTATCCATTAATGTGTTCTTATTATATCTTGATGGCTATTCTCGTTACAACCATATTTTCATCGCTCATGTGGACCAGGAGAAAACCAATTTCACCTACAGATTTAGAACAATTGAAAACATCTAAATTCCATTTTGAATGCATCGTTCCCATAGTCACTTTTAAAATATTCATAATATAAATTTTATAGAATATGATTTAGTGGATAATTGCTGTTTTTATGGATTATTTCTCAATAGTTTTAATATATTGTTATGTTTATATAAGTAATAGTGAATCTATTTTGGAAATATTCTAGGGAAAAACCATTATTTAAATTTAGAGAAGTGTTAATTTATTGTAAATAATTTAATTTTTAGGCTATATGGTTTCTAATATAGGTATTGAAGATAATTACACTAAAATTTAAGTGATCTAAAACAACTACTAATAATAATATGAATGGAATTAAGATATTTATTGGAAAATTTGGTTTCTACTAGGGATTCATCATGAAATTTTAAAAAATTACTAAGATATTGTTTTCACATATTACTAAGGACACACCCTTTGAGTTTGAAGAATTGTCACTAGAGTAATTTAATTTTTTTCATCGAAAAATCACAACATACCACAAGATCACTACCCCTTACTAATAACATCATTTTAAGTAATATGTAATTTAATTAATATGGTTTTAGGTTCTATTTTGGGGTAATGAAATTATAAGAGGATTAATTTCATTTATTATTCTATTAGGTTTTTGGATGATTCTTATAAAAATTATAACACAACTAAAAAGGCGTTTGAGGGTGTCATTTGTTTCATTGGATAAGTTTAGGTAGTACTTGGTTAGTTCTAAGGACATTATTTTCACATAACAATCTAATCCAAGTATTTTTAGATAAATAGGAACCATAAAAAAGTCTTATAAGATAAAAATTTTCATTATAAGAGTTTGATTTATAAATTAAGGATAATAAAGGGACTAAAAATGTGGTTTTATACCAGTTGTCTCTACTTCCAAACACTGAAACCGAGGATGTAGGGGAAATAAACACCTCATTCCCAAATGATAAGTTGTTTTCTACCTGAGTGTGGCAATATGATTAGTTAAAATACTATGCTAATTTTCTAGCTGTATGTTTCATGGATAAATAAATTTCATATAACTAAAGGAATAAGAGTATATATGAGTTGAAATACTACTTCTGGTATGAATCCCTCATTTTTAAGAGACACATTGATGATATTTTGAGGAGGTGTGTGGTTGAGGAGGAAATTGTACCCAATATTGAGTTATTTAATTGATCTACTTGGTGTGGAAACTATGAAGGAGAAGGGTATTCCTATACGGTCTTGGAGGTTAGATTCTACTGGCCATCATTGGTCAAAGATTCTATGACTTATATTATTTGTTGTGAAAAGTTATATGGGATGGGAGAAGTTAGAATAAGTCAAAAACTAATAAAAAAATGCATTATATGGATGATGTTTTTTATCTATGGGATTTTTAATTCATGGGACCATTTTCATACTCTAATGAGAAGTATTACATACTTATGGTTGTATACTATATTTCCAAGTGGGTCGAGGCTATTAGTCGTCCAATAAATATTTATACAATTGTTTTCATTTTCATTGTGATAAATATCTTTTCAAGGTTTAGATTTCCAAAATAATTCATTACTAATAATGGAACAAACTTTAAGAAATTTATGTTCAAATATTAGTTGAAAAATATGGATACACTCATATAATTAGTACCACAAATCATACAAAATCTAGTGGGAATGCTAAAATATTAAATATTCAAATTAAATAAATTAGAGAAAAGATGGTCCCTAGTTTATGAAATGATTGTTTTGAGAATTTGGTTGGATATTTTTTTCTTTTCATATATACATGTAAGAATTATATTGGGTCATATCCTTGCTGGTTACTATTTGGTAAGAAAATTCATCTATTTGTAGAACATCATCACAAACCTTTTTGGGTAGTGAAAGACTTGAACTATGATTTTAAGTCTATTAAATATATATGGTTTCTAGGGTTGAGAGATATTGATGAAATTAAGAGGGAATATAATGGGAATTCCTAAATTTCAAAATAGGTAACAAAATCATTTCATGAATATGTCAATAAGATTAGGAATTTCAATGTATTTTAAAGGGTTTTCCTATTCAGTTATAGATAAGAAATTCTTCCCAAGAAAACTCAAAACCTTATGGTTGGGACCCTTGAATATTTTAATAGTGCATCTAAATGGGTTTGTTGATCTAGTTGGAGAGGAGAATCAACAATTTATTGTCAATGTTAAGAGAATAAAGAACTATGCTGAGGGAGATCCAAAGGTTTGTGTTGTCATCTCCTAACATAAAATATGATATTTTTCAAAGTCTAACTATGGACCATAAACACTTATTTTAGGGGAGCTGACCCAAAGTTCTTATTCTTATTTTTTTCTTCTAATACCATTTGTTCCATAAAAATAATATCGATTCCTATGATATAATTTCTATTTAAAAAAATTTATAACTTTCTATTGGTATATCTAAATTGTGAAAATGTTTGAAATATGCCCATGTTTTTAGAGTAAATTCATGGAGTTATATCAGAGATCTTCTGGACTAAAAATCCTAATAAAAATCTTTTTTTGAAACCACTATTATATTTATTCTTCTAACCAATAATGTTTATATGTGAATATTGTTAGGAACTAGAATTGAGAAACCATGGATCGTAATAATGGAAATAAATTAAAGAAACACCTATACTAAAATGATAAATTATTCTTCATTAGTGGAGTAATGATTTCACATATGAAAGTTTTAATTATATTTATCTATTGTTTCATAGATCTTGTAAATAATTATCGGGGGATTTTCTTCCTAATCTTTGAAAAATTTTAAAGATATTTTCTTGGAATTTTGTTTATCTTTCTAATTAATACGGTGTTAAAAATTAATTTGAACTTAATTTCAAGCATGGAAATAACCCTTTCAGCAATTGAAGCTATGAATAATTTTTATCATGCTTCAATTTGAGAAAAAATAGAAATTTCTGTGTATGATAATAAAAAAAAGCATAAAATTTTGTTAATATGTTCTAGCTAGTCTGGTTGATATAGAAAATGTAATTACTGAACTTTAATGTGACCCTTCAAACATAATGTGATATACCCAATTGGTAAACCAATTTTATATAGACATTATAACCCACCTTTGGAATATACAGTGGGGACTATTTTATATTTTATGTGTTGGGGATATGGGTCTTTAAATTTCATATTTGTTCTCAATTCTTTATATGTAAATAACCACAAAAAGTCAGCTAGATTATTAATAAAAAATAATTTTAATTTTGACTGAAATTATTCCAATTTTGAGTGTCTTTGAGTTCCAATTTTTAATTTAAATATTTCATTTCATATTTGATAATTCAATTCATGTTACCAAGGATAACATTGAACCAAAACTTGTTGGATGTAAATGATTTTAGAGTGAAATTACACTGTAGTTTTATAAATATTAATCTTAGGATATTGGGAATGATGTGTGATGGGATTTTACTATATGAAAATGTAATTAATATTTGAATTAAATGATGATTTTAAACTATAACCTAGGGGAATTGGAAATTTTTAAAATAAACACCTCAAAGAGAAAAATCAAAATATAATCATATAAGTCCTTTGAAACTGAAATAAAATGAGAAATTGAGATCCCCTGGTGAATCATTGAGACATAGGCACTGGGTATGTGTGTAAATAAAAAAATATATTTTCAAATTCAATAAGTTATTTGTATGGTATTACAAAAAACCACATGGTTGGGAAAAATTTAATATATCTTTTTTTTGAAAAAAATTAGTTCATTAATCTGATAGGAATGTTGATCCCAAATGAATAACATAGAAATTGACTTATAAGATAATCATTTGAGTTTCATTAATGAAATGAAAATTGGATCTTTTATTTTTTTGAACCTAGGGAAGAGTGATAATTGAAGGTTACTCCTATTAAAGTCTTCAATCCACTTGAATCTAATCTATTTTTATACCCATAAATAGTAATTTAATTTTAATTAAAGTAGGTCATTGGGTGATATCGTTTAGGAAGCATAAAATATTCAATGATTATCAAGTTCTTTTTCCACACTTATAGTTTAATTTTGATTTTATTTAGGAAGAAATAGTGAAAATTCTTTGAAAATCTTGGCCCATATCAAAATCTTGTTCCATTAAAACCAATATTTTAATATGATTTTTGAGTTATACTATGAATTTATTTTCATGTACAAAGAAAAAATTGTATTATTTGAGGACCAAGAAGTATCTAAGTTGTAACACCCTCTATTTCATATAAGTTAACCTTTATTTATGATTTTAAGTATGTAAAGTGTTTTGGTGAATTTTTTAGAGAGTTTCGAAGACTTTTGGGATGTTTTTGGGACTTTTATAAAGTTTCAATGTTGATGTATGGTTAGTGTAAACCATGGAACTTCTATAGGAAACCATGAAAGG
The DNA here is from genome assembly GCA_963277665.1 of Viscum album. Lineage (NCBI taxonomy): Eukaryota > Viridiplantae > Streptophyta > Magnoliopsida > Santalales > Viscaceae > Viscum > Viscum album. Next base: position 227,620,232 of record OY728125.1, read on the forward strand.
TGAAACATGGGATTTTAGGTAAGTGCACAGTTAGGCACAGAATTTATCCAAACCATGATACCACCCATGAGAAACCATAAAAAGGTGGACACGTGGATTTTGAATGGTTAGAACATGGTTTTTCTAACCATGAAGGATAATAGTCCATGGTGCTTCTTGAGGTAGAGGCTGGAACATAGTTTCCACATAGTGTACCTAACTGTGTGACCCAACCATGCAAGATTTAAATTTAGATCCTAAAAAATCATATCTGGATTAGGATTATCTATAATGTCCTATATGTTAACTATTTTTTTACCCTAATACTTTTTTTATTCCTTCCAATGGTATTGGAATGTCTGCCCATTGAATTTTAGGAGAGATAAAAGATTTTCTTGGTGCGTTGACGCCCGATTCCCTTAGAAAGTCTTTGTTTTTGGTAGTTTTTATAAGATATATTTTTCTTTACTCTCCCAGAATCCTAGATCTATTTTTCTGGGGATAGATATATAATATTTTATGTGAATAATATTGATATTTGGCAGTCTTGATGTTAGGGAAAGAGATCTAAGTTGTGTTTTTGGTTATTCAACCTACTTTTTTGAATAATCCCAACAATTCTTCATTTTCATCATAATTCCTAAGGTAGGTGGTGTCACTCATGAAACCTATTATTATAACTTGAATTATTAGTTTCAAATTGGTAAATATATTTAATTTAATTTTGAAATAGTTGTGAAAATTGTGGTAGAAAACTTTTTTAGTGATGTTTTTTTATTTGTGGATTTATGGAAATTGGTTGTGAAAAGCGATTTATTTTCTTTAATTAAAAATATTGATGTTAAAATATTGTTTTTTTTGGATTTATGAAATTTGTTTTTTTGAGATTTTTTCAATAAAAGAGTGGATTTTTTAAAATGGTTTGGAATGGTAGGTTTGAATTGGTTTTGACACACATAGGGCTGTGTGAGTTCATGCTTTCGACATAACTGTGAATTAGAGGCATAAACTATTGGGGCACAAAGGGACATGAACCTGGATAAGGGGCATGCGTCATTGGTATACAAGGATATTGTCCACTTAGCGATTAAATAATGAATGGATGAGAAACTACACATGTGTATGGAACTATCACCTGGGCATGCTTGTGTGGGTGTGTATTTGAATCACAGAGTGGGTATACCAAATAGGAATGTGAAATGGTTTTAAGAGTTGTTTGGATTTTCCGTGTAAATTATTTCTTATGGAAAAATATTTTGTTTTGAAACTACTTGGATTTTATATAATATATTTTCCTATTTTTTAATATAAATTTTTTAATATAATTGTGCTAACTTGTTCTATCATAGTGTCATGAGTAGGGAAGTCATTTGGGGAAAATCTATTGAGTTTAATTACCCACCCATGCTTTGTAAATTTGATGCTTTACCGATATTTTTTATTTGGACAAAGGTAAAGGAAAAGCTTAAAACTTCCTTACAGGTGCTTCATGATACATGGGCATGGGTTGAAGTTAGATCTTAGAAGATTTTGGAAGTTATTTATTTAGAGTCTTTGAGTTTTATTAGTTTTGTCTTCTGCCATGTATTTGATACTAATCTTGGTTTCTACTTAATACTCTAACATCATTGATTTTTGTTGTTATACATTGATTTTTCTTACATTTTATCATGAATTATATAGTAGTTTTGGTTTCTGTTATGGTATTATTGGTTTTGGTTGTTTGATTTTCAAAGGAAAATTCAGCTCCCACTTGTTTATAAAGCCCTTGATATTTATTTCTTGCTTTTGGCATCATGGGTATTTCTACTAAGGCCAAGTAAGAATTTCACTTCAACTCAAGCCAATGAGGAGGGGAGATATGATACATAATTGTTGGTGAGTTTAATGTGGAATCTGTTTTGAATATTTTACCACATATCTTTTGATGATTTTATGGATTTATTATTCTAAAATTATTCTTATAATACAAAATTATTAAATCAAGATTTTTTTTCAAACTTTAAATTAATTGAATATTTTTATAAAAATTTATTTTTTGCGTTCATAACTAATAAATGTTCTTAGTTTAATTTTTATATCAATTTTGAAATAATTTTTTGCTTGAATTTTGATGGATTTAAAGTGAACATTTATGTGTTAAATATTTTTTATTTTTGAATGATCAAATGTTCTTACTATGATGACTCATTTATTTTAGGAGCATAGTTATTGAAAATATTCACTAGAAATAAATTTTTAGTGATTTTAAGGTTTTTATTTTATGAATTAATTATTTAAAAATTACATTTTTTAAATTGTTTATTTTTAGTTTTTTTATTGGAAATTTCAATTATTGTTTTTGTGCTGGAAATTTAATTTAATTTTGATAATTTTAATTAATTTTCCATTATGTTTTTAGGGACCATAGAAAACAATTTAATCTAACTACCAATTCGACCGTTCTAGAAAGATGAAGTGAACTTATGTGTTTTTTCATGGTTCCACTAATGATTATTTGGAAAAGTAATGAAGTATGTGGTCATTCCTATTCAACCAATCTATAACATGAGAAGTTGTAGGATAAATGATTGGACCAACCATGGGAAGAATTAAAGGTGAGATCAATGAGAAAATTAGTTAAGGTAATTCACCTATCAATCAAAATGCATTGATCAGCAATATGAAACATGAATCTAGAAGGGGTGATCGACCATGTCTTTTATGATTGATCATGGATGAAGAAAAATATTTTAATACTTATAATGGTTCCTATAAGTAGTTTCTATTTCAACCAAAAGTTGAGTTTATTTGAAACATAAACCAATGTTAAATATAGATTATTGAACATGGAAACCATTATTGAGGATACATTTATGCCTCAAATAAAGAAGATGATGACCAATTAAACATGAAATTGAACCAGGAATACCATGTTGCATAGGTCATGCATGGGAGGATTTCTAAGAAAAAAGGTAGCTGAAGAAACATAAAAGGTACAAAGAACTATTTTCAAGTCACACCATCAATGTAGAACTTCCAGGGAACCATTATAAGTATTAAATTATAGTGATGAAGATGTTGAAATGAGGTTAATACGAAACTATAATTTTTCTCAAGGGACAAAGTACACTAAAAAATCTCGACTTAATGCTTTTATAGAGTTTCAAATGCTTTTTCTTTATTTATTTTAATGACATTCCATTTCTAATTAAATTTTGTGACCTTATATGGATATGGACTGAAATGAAACACTAAATTTAAGAATAAGATCTTGAGAAAGTTTCCATCGATATTGATTCAACATTGTTATAGATGATGAAGCTTCGACCCAAGAAACATATATTCATGATTTCTGATAATATCATTTATGTAAACTTGAGTTATAATAGGTACTATAAAATCTATGAACTGATGAAGATGGATTGAACAATCACATATTAAAATTGCACTATAATTGTTCCATGTAAAAGTGTGGAACTTATTTGATGGTTAACGATGAATCATGTATTTTATGGTGAAAAGTGCATCAGATAAGCTTGTTAAATATTGTTGCTTGATTCTTCTATTTGTAGGATTATAAACTTGGTTGAGGAGGTTCCCATATGCTCCCCATTTTTGTGGGTATGTAATTAATTTTTGGTTCATGACATGTTATCAATAAAAAATTTGAGAGGATATGAGGTTGGGAGGATGGAATATCTTCACAGAACCAATCAAACCTAAGTATAAAAGATGAACGTTGACAAAAATTATGAGGAACCAATTTTGGAAATAGAAGAATAATATCTTAAGATATAATCTTGAAGAACTATGGTCCACTAGTTTTGTTTATTGCAGGATATAAATACATATAAAATTGGACTTGGTTCTATTAAGTATCATGGGTGTGGTGATGAGAAGAAACATACATCATTAACTTAATTTATTTTTACTAAAGAACTCAAGAGTAAAATACAATTTACAAATATCAATGATCATAGTTTAAATTGTATGGAAAATTAAACCCCACTTATCAATGCTTTATAAAAATACATAGAAAATGAATTTATTTTATCAAGGATACCTAAAACTATAAATTGATGTAAAATAGGGGAGTTTGAGATAGTTTAAATCTCAAAGTATCAGTGGAAGATTATGGAAAGTTCAAAAACTTTTCAATGAGATTGAGCCAATATAGAAATTATTAAGTTCTATTCATGATGATTTGATGTTTTTTTTTCATACAAGAATATTCTATATAGTGATAAAATATTGGAAACATTCCCACATAAAGGTAATCACATTCTGTTTATATTTATTTTCTTGAATTAATTTTGGGGTATATGTATAGTGATAGGTGTGACATATGGATTCTAGTGAGAAACTAAGAAGTAGTGATCATGATGTCATGATTGAGATTGGTGAAAAACTGTATTCTAAATCGAGGAATCCAAGAATTTGGATGGGGTAGATGATCTTAAACACTAGGGAGTAATGGATTTTAGATCATGGTAAATAGGTAGAGGAACATTCTAGAAGAACCAGGAAACTAATCCCAAAGAAGGAAAATGAGAATAATTATCAGATTTGAATTATCAAAGAAGTGAGATGAATTATATAAAAGAATTATGTACTCATGGAAATGGAAAAAGTGTTATTTTATGCCTCAAGATAGACATAGGTGCATGATAATAACTATCAGATGCAAGATCTTGAGTTGGCGATGTTAATATTTTCATATAAATAATTAAACATTATCTTTATCGATAAAAATTTCACATATATAGATATCATAAGATATTGAATTATATAGTCACATAAAATAATTCATATATGAAAAAAATATGACTCAAAGTGATCATGGATTATGAATACTCAATCCAATACGACCCCGGGAAGGAAAATAAATTTGAATATGCTATAAGTAAAAAGGATCATATAACCTTATATACGATGAGGAAAAATAAGGATCCAATCTTGTTATATATGAAAATGATGGGTGTGGGAATAATAAATGAGGGAAACACATCATACATTCCACAAATGATTACTAAACTACCCATTACAGAGATGCTTATGGATTCCCAAAGAGATGATGTAGAGATATAAACGAAGACATATGATTTATGAAATTAGAAATAATTAGAGTTCATTACTGATAAACTTGGATTTGATATATTTTGGAAGTGATTATGAATTAATTAATAACTTGAGACAAAGAAGGAGATAATAAAGGATGATCATATCTTAACATTATCAATCCACCTACAGAATACGATGATGTATAGAGATATATAGGAGAAGACATCATGGGACAATATGAAGAAGGATGTTTCTGAATATACATAATAGTGCCAAGTATTTTAAGAAGTGAAAAAAGTAAAATGTCTAAGGGGGAAGATAAAACCATTACCTATACCACTATAGAATTTAGTATGGGTATTACAAAGACTTTAAAATCAGAATAATGCGACATGTGATGTAGTGGACCATCATAAAAATAATACTCACTTCATATCCATTCGAAATGAATTATCAAAATATTGTGAAGTAATGATATACATAATATAATTTTTGAGGCAATATGGAACATCATTACCTATTGAATATAATCAAGATTAGATGTTTACCTCAAAGTTTAGTAAAATTATTCCAGATTACATGAACAAAAACATGAATTTTTGTATAAACTATCACCCTTAAAATGATAGAAAAACTGAATAGACTCTCTTGACACTTAAAGATTGGTTAAGATCTTTATGTATCAAATTAAAATGTGGCAGGATCAACATCTTACTATAATAGAGTTCTCATTCAAAAAAAACTTATATATGAGAAATAAGTTAAATCCTTATGAATACCTATATGGAAATAAAAATAGAACACACAAATGTTGGTATAATTTTTGTAAATAAAATCTTTAGTGTCTTCAATTGGTCAAAGAAATCGTAGAAAATTTTAATGTCTCTTAGCAACACATTAGAAAAGAAAAAATTTGATAGAAGATATTTTCTAAAATTCATTTATGTGATCTATAGTTTATGGTTATAGATAAAGTGTTCATTTTTATATCTCTATGGAATAGAGTCATGATATTTAAGAAGAAGATAAATCTAAGTCATAGATACATTATACCCTATTATACTATTGGTCACCTCAAAGATATGGTCTATCAACCAGAACTCCCACTAAACTTGTCTCAATTAAATGAGATGTTCTAGATATCCCTGTTGAGAAAGTACATAATAGACCCCTCTTATATACTAAATCCATGATTGACATAACTTTAGCATGATATCTTTTTTAAAGAGAAGATGGGGAAGATCTTGGATTATAGAGACAAAGTTCTATGAAGCAAGAAAATTCACATGGTCAATGCGCATTGACAAAACAATAAATATGAAGAGCCATCTTGGGGACCTAAAGAAGAAATTAAATAGAAATACCCTTATATACATTCAGCTTAGTGAATGAAATTAAATTTGAAGGATGAAATTTCTTGATGGGGTATAAATGAAATGATCCAAACTATTATATTTGTAAATTTCTGTCGAAATAAACATGTGTGTGTCATATCTAGTAATATAGTATGATATAAATTTTATTTATATTATTATAATTACCAAAAAAACATTCTTATTAATTTATAACAATAAATATAGGTAAAAAATATGGTTAGAATTTCACTGTTGTAAATTATGACCATTGAGAATTATGACTATAGGAAATATAGATAGAATAAAGTGATCATTATAATTATATTATATTAAGGGTAATAGTGAGAGTAAATTAGTGGGCAAAGAAGAAACACTGGCCTCAACTAGTAGTATCATAACTTATGAAGATCATTTACCAGAGATTTAGAGAGAGGTAGCATTACTGTGGTTTTCCATTGAACAAGACAAAGAAGAACATCAATAGTTAAGGCTCTAGTATAATCATCTCTGGGATATGTTCAAGTTAGTAAAAATCACCAAAATATTAATATTGGTTGAAATACCCCTTGGAATTCCTATTATTGAACATATTATCCCTAAGAGGTTATAATGGTTTGAGAAGTGGATAGGTCTTTATAGGCTATGATGTATTAAACATTAATATCTATTAGAAATTATATGGTGTTTAACTTGGAATCACCTTTTTTTAATGAGAAGAAAAATTTTATTTCCATATGTGGAATTAAGAGGATGGAATTCTCTTTGGGTGAATTTTTTGGTATAAACTGAAAAATATAATTTGGTAATTATAATAAATAAAACAAAAGGAAATAGTCGTAAATAAATGTGTTAAATATGTTAAGATTAGAAAAGAAAAATTACTATCATTTTTTATAAAATATATCAGTTATATTGTCATTAAAATGATTTTTTATGATAAATGAATGTAAAATTATTTCCATAAAATGTTTTTATAAAAATCTTTTTATTTGATATAAATAGATTTATACTTTTATGAGATAATAATTAATTATTCTAAGAGACATAAATTTTATTTTTTCATATAAACAAGTATTTTTAAAAAAATTATGAGTTTATTTAGATATTAAATATATAATACTAAGAAACTATTTCTGGTAAAATGGATGTCAATTATGGGATCTGCACATTAAAAAATTGTTACTGTAAATATTTTTTATTTTATTTTTTAAAATAAAATAATAAGGTGAATAGTTAAATACCATATAAGTATCATGTTTTGAAATATTGTATATGAATAAATTTTCATAGTTTCAATAATTTAGATTAATATTTAATTCCCCCTTTATAGATGATTCTGAATCCCCATACTTTAGAATCACTTGTTGGGTCATTATTTGATGATATAATATTTTAATCAAACACCCGTATTCTACCCTTATAAAAACCATCCTTCACCACCCTATTTCTACACAAATTTTATGCCCCTTACATTATAAAACAATCAGATTAAATCTCTCCCCATACATATTTCCCATGACCTAGAGGCTCTGGTCTCCCAAGTAGACCAATCTAAGAAGGTTTAAGGAGTGGTAAAAAGGAGGATATCCAAGGAATTTGTAATTATTTTAACCAAGTTCATTCTAGCTTCATAGAACTTATTCCTCCTCTAAATCCCTTCCAATCATAACAATATATTGACAACATATCATATGTATAATGAAATATTATTATATAAATGGAATATAAATTATACTACACTCTCTCTCTAATTATAATATGAAATCATCACCCATATTATTGTTTTTTCACTACCTCCATGGATGATGTATTTCATTTTTCATCACTAACTTAAATGAAGGATTTTAAAATTTTATTAAATGAATATATAAAAAACTTATAACATGATTAATTTTCCAGAAAAAAAATTAGGTATAACATTAATTATCATAAAAATATTGGCTATAGAAATTTTAACCTTAAAAACAATTATACTATTATACTTGTCTTAGTTTTAATCAATTTTGATCAACCAATTCGATATAATCCTTTGGAATAATACTAGCACATATGGGGGTTGGGGATAAATCAAGTGTTTAATATTTACTCCAATTAATAGTTCTTATTTAAAACATAAACCCTATTTTTTTATGAACCTCTATCATTGGATGTGAGAGTTGGATCTATGTTAGTTTTAACTAAGAAATTATAAAACCTAAATTTCAAGTAAATTAAATTAAACAATTATAAAATATTTACAAATTTTGAAAAAAAATACATTATTATTTCATGGATTATTTGTTCAACCTAATTCATGATTATCATCATAGGATGGACATCATCTCTTTCTTCTTTTTTAAGTAGCCTCTATTTATCACTCATAAAACAATCACTCAGGTTCTGCCTACATTTTTTCTATCCCCATAATTGTAATTCTAAATATAAATCAGAGATACTAATATTATCTATATTGAAAATATAGATTATTCTATCAAATTTGATTTCTATAATCATTCTTTTCTTCCCATCCAATCTTTTTCATATATTGGTTTTCTAAAAAATATTAAAATTATATTTTCTACATACATTATTGTGTTCTGGTAAATTTCAGGTGTTCCCTAACATTATATTTTTACACATTAAAATAGATATTCGAGAATATGTTTTCAAAATTGTATTTGAGTTCCCCATCATCTACTGAAAATATCTACACTAAAATCTAGAAAAACTAATTTTATCGATCTATAATAAAAATTTTACTACATTCAAATTAGAATATTGAGTTTCATCTTCTTTTTCTAAATAAATAAGCATAAAATCATCTTCTCCATCTATGAGAATCACACTATTGCACTTCACACTAAACTCATAAACTTGAATTTTAGACACTCAATAACACAACCAAATCTCATCTAATTCGATATCAACATGTCTCACAATTAACTTTTTTTTATAAAAATGTAGTTGAGCTATTGTATATTTGGATTAAAAATTTCTAGATTTTGAAAACAAAGTAATCTTAGATAGAGTCTTAATAATTTACTCAGAAACTCATCTTGACCTCTTTTTCCATTTTATGGTTAGCCAAGATAAAATCCCAATTTTTGGGATATCAAAATATTCTATGATCAACAACAATATATTTATAATTTTTATTCATTAGAATCATAAAATTTTAGACACTTCATATTTCAACCTTTAAAATTTTCTCAAAATATCCCTTAATTTGACCTTCTAATTTCTCAATTTGAATACAAACTTCTCTAAAACTAATTTCTTGTATCACATTAATTTGTTTTACATTTTCATCTATAATTAGAACTCAAAATATCTAAACAATCGATTTACCACTTCAAATAACCAATTATGAAATTTTCTAGAATTTAATTTTTTTTCATATGACATTGAATGACATATGATTAGTGATGTCATACAATAAACAAAAGGGTGACTCTATAACATATTAATTTAAAATGTTATGAACTATATGTCATATTGTTGATCAATTATACTTATAAAATCTAAATGTGTATGCTAAAGTCTTATGATCAATAAATGTTGTATGATAAAGATAGACACTAGAACTTAAAGTCATATTTTTGGCATAGTGTCTTATATTGAAGTCATAAAATCCCAAAAAGTCTTTTGTTGAAGGCATATAGAAAAGTATTAAACAAATATAAATTTGTACAATTAAATTCATATGACATAAAATTGATAAAAGGATGTCATTTTATGGGATAAAAGTCATATAATATGCACAAAAGTTATATGATCCTCTAACCACCAAAGTCATCTGATCTAATTTTAAATTATTACACTCAGAAAAGTTATATAAAATTCCATAATTCGACAAATGATTCAAGGAAATATCTAAGGACCATTAAAATATCTCAAATAATCAAAATCACATAAAATATTATTCTTTAAACAACCAACATATATCTAAAAAACCTTGAACCTCGTGAACCATTGGCTAGTTTCTCTAATAAAACATCCAACTATTCTTACACCCATCACATTTCCTCAATATCCCCAAATATCTTATTTGACTCACAACAGTTCCAATTTGTTTCAAAACACTATAATACCTCCATTACTACTATTAATTTGTTTATCTATATAGACTACCATATACCATCATATGATTTATGGGGCTTCACATGTAGTATCCAACTCCACCAAACCACACTTCCATCATCAGAATCTATCTTAGAATGCATAATGTAATCTATCTCTCCATAGCCATCTCTTATCTATTATCCATACCTCTAAGGTAGACCCTTAAATATTCATGTGAAGGAAATATTTTCAATTCACCACCCAATATCAATATAATGACATTGAAAAAAAGTACAATACATTGACAAAAATTAATGAAACACCTTCCTCAATCCACAATGACACTTGAATCTCTCCCTTAATATTTTTTATTAATACCCAAAAACTCTAAAATTCATTGTAATATTTTATAAACCTTGTTGAAAATATATTCCATGTTGTAAAAAACTTTCTTCGCTTATTATAATAGGATGGAGATGGAGGAAAATAGAAAGAAGGGGGTGGGGTGAATTTCATTTAGAAAAATTTAAAATAGACAAATATATTGATGCTATAAAGATATAAGGATACAATTAGTCAATTGATATAATCAAAGTAATGTAATTGTTTTTTAAAATTAGACTATTATGTTAAACTATTACATAAATTAGAGTTTAGAAATTAAATGGACAAGTGAAATTTATTAAATAAGTTAGATAATAGTACTATAAGGTACCCCTACTTATCCACTCCATCCAAAAAATTACGTAGTTCAATATATTAATCCTTGTAGTTTGAACAAGAACCAAGAAATCAAAACCCATGGTTTTTCTAGAAACCAAGATCCTCAAACACCTTATTTTAAAATAATAAAAAAACCTCAAACCCTCGGTTTTAAGGGAGAACCAAAAAAATAGTTCGTTCGAATAAATAACCAAAAACTAAATATATAAAAGGAGAAAATAAATAGATGGATTTTTTTATTGAAATCCCTTTATACTGCATGATCATCAATCTCTCATAGAATAATGTGAATAAGATACAAATTTAGATTATAAAGTATAATAAGTAGGAACAGATGGGTTTTAAAAAATATGCTCAATAGGATGAGAGATAGAGAGGAACAAGAAGGTAGAACAATAACATCAATGGAACTTAGGATGAAGTAATTGAAGAACACAAACTTCTTCATTTTGTTCCTTGTTCACCTCATTTTATGTTCACTTTGAGGTTATCATTTGAGAAAGGATGAGTAGGATGGAACAAAATGATCAAGAGAGATTTTTAGTCTATAAGGTCCACTGGGTCAAATACCATGAGAGTGGGGTGAATCAGGGTATGAAAGATTAAAACTACTACCCATTCAGATCTTGTTTCATCATTAAATAAAACACACTCATCTCTTTCTACCATAGAAATATATGAATAGAAATGACATCACGAACATGAAATATCAATTTTTCATGGTTCAACCACACTATGCAACATCTAAGGAGCACTCAATGATGATGTGTCTATGTACCAAATCCAGAAAACCTCACAAAAAATTACATGGTCCGGTCTAGTTCATCTATGCCCAGGATTACTACCTTTTCAATAATTAAGGTATGCTCACTGAATTCCCAAGGGTCACTCCCTATGTCTCTATTTCTAGATCACCACTGGTGGAAAGGATCACCATCTTCCTCTTCCTTCACTCACTGCTCTTAGAAGGGATCTAATCATAGTTAATGTAATTATAGGTCCCTTCATTTTCATGAAACAATACAACCTAAACTGTATGTAGATTCCTTGATGAAGTTACTTTTTCAATCATAGATGAATTAAATTATTTTTCATACTGTTAGTTAGAAGAAATTACATTCTAGAAATGTTTTAGTGCATTTTCATACTTTCTTAAGCCATCCATGGACTGTATTGCTCTTTTGTGAACCGTGTAGAACATATGCTTCACAAACCACCTATTTTGCGAACCACCTCTGATTTTTCCACCACTTATGGGTTCCATGTAATGCCTTCAAAAACCTCTCCCGTGTAATGCTTATGCATACTACTTCTACGTATTGCTTCTATGTACCACCTTCATGAACTATTCTCACAAACCACTCCCACATACTGCTTCTACGTACCACTTCGACATTCCACTTCCTCATACCACCTACGATCCTACAAAATTCATTCTCCATGGACTAATCCTTATGTTGACCACTTCTCCCTTTGCTGAATTCTATTCATGAACTAGTCCACCCTTCACAAAATTCTCCCTCGCAAACATCTTTCATACTTTACTAAGTTCCTAGAGCAAAGATGGTTTCTTATGAAACAATATATATGTAATGATGGAATTAGAAATCATTATATAGGAAAAATTAACATTAAAATATTCTAATCCAAGATTACCCAAATCTTTAATGTGGTATAACCTTCACCACGTACCACTACTCCCACGAACTGTTCTTCCCTACATGGTCTATGAACTGCTACTCTTCCTAAACAGTGGTTAAAAACCCCATCATGTTTTAACCAATGATTCCCTTCATGGCTTCTCAAAAAATGGCTCATTTCTTCCAACGAGAGGCTATAAAGCATATGACAAGCCTCCCATGAACCACATTCCATCCCATGAAATTATATCACGAACTATGCATCTTATGTGAAGAAGATAACTATCCCGGATTTACCCAACACATACTCTAAGACCACATGAGCCATGGTCGACATGAGAAGCAAGAGTATAATGTAGAGTTCATAAATGAATCACTTCATTCCATTCGAACACCACTCTTCTTATTTCATCACAAACCTCAGAAATTGTGATAAGTATCTTTTGATCAATCAAATCTAGCATCATCAGATTTAAAACTAACCTATGTCACTGTTCCCCCTAACAACTTCATCTCCCCCTATCTCATTGCTCAACCTAGAAACTTTTCCATGTGTATTGACTAAAACATTTTCTCCCTTATAAATCCAAAATTCCCCCTTTATCAAACTCAATGGTTTATTCCTTTGAGGTCTACAATAGGGTAAAGAACACTGATTAGCCTAGTAAGGGAAAACACACCATACCTAGGGGGGATACATCTTCACTTTTTCAATGTGATTTGTTTTTGAGTGATGGACTAGATTATTTATAAGATTAATAACACTTGAATTACCACAATGGATTCAAATCAGATACTTAACATCAACTCCAACATCATCATTCTATATATTCATCCACAATAATTATGTGCACACTTGAGTGGACACAATGTATTCATCCTCTACGGTGTATAATGAAAGACAATCTTATTTCTTTCTTATCTAAGAAATACACAATCTACCAAAAGAGAAAGAACATACTGATGTTGATTTCCTATCATCTACTAATCTAGACCAATCAGAATATGTATATCCCAATAACTCTTATTATGATTTATCATTAAACATCAAACTAATGTACATTGTGCCCTTGAAATATCTAAGTATTCTTTTCACTACAAGAATGTGGCTTTCCATTGGATTACTTTGATATCTTTTTGGTTGTCATATAGAAAAAACAATGTCAGGTATTGTCACTGTCAGGTACAATAAAATGAAAATGATTTTCCTATATTAAGTGATATAAACTGTATTACCATTATCATACCTTGATAGTTTCATTCGGGTATCCTTAAAAGTCTTTATCACCTTGGAATTGTCCATTACAAACCTTCTCAAAACTTCCCTGGAATATTTAGATTGAGAAATAAATATTCCATTTATTTCGTGTGGTACTTGTAAATTGAGGAAAAACATCACTTCAAAAATCATTGAAATTTATAGATCACTTTTCATGAATCTAGAAAACTATCAACATTTCACTTCATCATGTCCTATAAAGATTATTTCATCAACATATACTAGTAACATCATTATTTTATTACTATCATGATTGAAATATAGATTGTAATAAACTCCACAATGCTGAACACTGAGCTTTTACAAAAACTAATCAAGCCTTGAATAACATGATCTTGGTGATCATTTCAAACCATATAAATCTTTCTTCATACAAAAAACTCTATTCTCATCTTCCTAAATGAGAAAACTATCTAATTTCTCAATATAAACTTCTACTTATAGAACCCCATTCATAGATGTTAACATGACATCCATCTGGAAAACCTTGAACTTTTATTGTACTACTATGGCCAAGAATAATTGATTTATCTCTAGACTTGAAATAGGTTAAAATATTTCGTTAACATCGATACCCTTTTTCTAGGAGTACAATTTTCACATTAGTCGTTCTTTATTTTGAATCACAATACCATATTCATTCATTTTGTTGTGAAAACCCATTTAGTCATGATGGAATTTTTGTCTCTTTACCTCGAAATAGACTCCCATGATCGATTCTTCTCAATTTAGTCAAGATCTTAATTCATACCCTGAACCCAATGCTCATCAAAAGCTGTTTATCCAAAAGATTTAGGCTCTACTGTGATAATTATGATGCTTTGTATAGAGTCTTCATACTCCTTGTCTATACTAGAATTGTGTGATCACAAATTATGTTTTTTATATCAATTTAGGATATTCTCTTCCATTGTTCTACAGATACTAATTTATCATCATCCTTCTCATCATCTGGGTCTTCTTTTGAATCAGACTCTAGAACTAGATCATCCCCTGATCAACTTATTTCTTTATTACAATCCCCTGAGACTAATCATGTATTTGATGAAGATTCTCCTCATTCTCCACTATTCTTAAATAATGTATTTCAAAGATATTTACTATATTTTTTTGAAGAATTTATATGATTTTCTTTACTATGAGTAGACAAGAAATACCCCTTTATCTCCATAGGATTCAAAATTCCTGTGTTTATCCTTTTTGAGAATGAAACACTTACTTCCTGTAGGACCCCAGGACACCCTGAGAGTGGATCTTGTCCCCACGGTGGTAGGAACTCATTAAACCTATAAAAATGATGAAAAATAGAAGACAACCACAAGAAAAGAGACCACACATCACTTTTACTTGGTTCACGACTAAGGGATATGCCCAAGGAGCATATGGCGATAGGGTGTCTGTCGTACCTAATTCCACTAAACATTACTAGTTTTGGATTACAAGGTTCGGGTACATTTACTCTATCCTAGGCACATTGTCTTTACAAAGGTTCAGGGATAGCTCCCTGAGGCCCTTAGATCACTTACCTAGGCTCCCAATAGCTCACTAACTTGAGAGAAGTCAGACTCAGTTTATCAACGTGATGGTCACTTCAATATATTTTCATTGAAGTCTTTGTATCTAATCAGTATGAAACACTGATTGCATCAAAGTCATGAATTGATGATCTTGAAAACACTGAATCCCTGATCCATATATTCAGAACCTATATTCATACTATATTGAAAATTGCATGAAACACCTACCTTGTGTGTGCATGATTTTGTTTTTGTGCGCAAATGATTCACGAAACTACAACCTTTAAGTTAAACTTCACATTTTTACACACAACTTTAACTTTTTGCACGAATTCAATGTTTCTGTGCTACTTAAAATTTCAAGTCAACATCATCTTTACTACGCAACTTCAACTTTTACACACAACATCATCTTTAATGCACATATTCAACTTTTACACACAACTACTTTTTTAAAAAACTTTTACGCACATCAGAACTCGAATCTTCTCTATGTATTTAGCCAAACCTAATGAGGGGGGTCACCTATTATTTATAAAATTATCTAACCCCAGCACGCAAAAACCATTGTGTCGCGTAAAGCCTCTCATTTTGTGCGCAATGGTTTTCTTGCAGGAAGAGTTTTCCAAGTAAACTTCAGATATTTCGCACAGTTATTCCTTTTCCATTTTTTATCATTCTGACACCAAAAAAACTTATGTGAGCAAAATGGTAAACCAATTTAGTGCACATTCCATGGTTTTTTTGAACCTTCCATTTCCAAGAACACATCTCTCCATTTTATGATTTTCAGGTCACAAAAATTGGAAAACACTGGAAACGACATCACTTTCTGTATTGTTGTCTGCTTGAAATGTATGATCTGCATTCTGGTAAATATTCTAAACTTCCAATGAGGATTGACAAAAAACCCAAACCAACCTCCATTTCCTTGCTAGAATGGTCATGGTTACAACAATTCTGAATATTCAAAACAACTTTACTGATGGGTTATTTCCATAGCATAATGTATACATAGTCTTCTCTTCTTTCCAACATAGCAACACTATATTGGAATTGTTGACTACATTCATCACTACTTATTTCAAAAATTATCTGGAAGGACTTTCTCAATGAGAATTGGTTTATCTTTTTTTTTTAAAATAAGATTTATTCTACCAACTACTCTATTTTTCTATGGAGGTATCACTTCCAACACTTGATGCCTAATCCCATGTTTCTTGAGGAAATCTTCCACTTTTTTATTTGTGAACGATGTTCTATTATCTGTTCAGATCTTATGGATTTTCTAACATAGAAACTTTTCAACTTATAGTCGATATCTTGTAATGAAACTAAACACCTCATACTGTTGGGTAATAATTGATACACAAGCCATTCTTTTATAACTATCAATTAAGATAACATTATATATCCTCTCATTAAGATCCCTTTATGAAATTGGTTCACACACATCAATAAAAACAAACTCAAGAAATAATTTTGACCATTTCTATTTTTCCTTATTTTATTTTGAATAATGTTCCCTTGTTGGAATACATCAGATGTATGTACATAGAAAGCACATATCACCTTCTATACTCATGTTGTAGATATTCCCTTTTGAAAACTTTCACTATAATAGAAAACACCATCTTTTCCCTTAAGGAAACATAATTTTTTGGAGAATATGATTGCATGTACCGAGTCACATAATTGATTTACACTTAATAAGGTATGACTAAGACCTTTAACAACCAACACATATGCACATCTCTTGTATTTTCCTCCAAAAATTGATTTCCCAAACCTAATAATTTTCATCCTTTTATCGTTAATAAATATTGTCATACATTTTTTATTGTACATGATCCACGTAACCAGATCCTTATTTCCTATCAAATGGGAGGTGCATCCACTATTAATGATCCATTTCCCATCTTGGTAAGATGCCTTGAAGGAAATTTATAAACCACTACCTACTCAGATATTTTCTATTTGTTCCTTGTTTTTGAATTCATACCCCACATGGATTGAGAATCTTGACATTCCTCAGAATATTATAGACCCACCTCATCTTGTCGAGATGCAAATTTATTTTTAATTTTCAGCACATTTGTTGATATATTTGTCTACTTCTTATAAACAACCTCAGTCTTCTTCATCACATTCCAATATATTTTTGATGAGAAATATCTTTTCAAGTGTCCTAATCCTCCACATATAAAATAGTTACCATCAAATGATGAAATGGAAATTTGTGCTCTGTATGACTACCTTTGTTGGCCGTGTTCCCTTTGAAACCTATTTTCTATGTTATAAAATTTTTGTGAGTTTCCCATATTTCCACAATAATTAAATATTATATTGGGTACATTACTTTGTGAAAAAACTAATCCATTGATTATCCCATGATATTTTTTAATCTTATGATTCTGCTTCATACCCAAGTGAATATTCAATCTCAGAGTGGGTTCTTGTGGATCGACGTCAACAAATACTACTTTCTGTTTTTGATCAATCCCAATACAAGCCTTGTCATTTGAATTTGACTATTTCCTTTTTAACTGGACAACTGTGCTCCAATTTTATCTTTTCTGTTTCCTATGTTATTTGTTTTCCCAATTTTTTTCCTTGGGTCAATACGTTTTATTAATTATTACGATTTTTTTGTAGACTGATGAAGTACTCTTCAAGTTATAAGATTCATTTTATTTGATATTTTCCAATTTCAATAAAACTATCAATATATATTTTCTATTATTCAATTATGAATTTGTACTCAACCAAATTTTTTGAGCTTTCTAAGTCTTTAGTTTTTCAATTTCTTCATTTAGCTCAAATATCTCTTCTTCTTTCTGCTCTATATTGATTCGGGTATCACAATCCACTTTGTTAGCATTCTTTTTTTGGATCTCCAATCATCTATCTCTCCAAGAAATGCTTCTAATTCATCCTTAAGGTCAATTGTTCCTTCATATTCTCTTTATTCATTGTCACTTTCTTCTTTTTTTTATGGAATTTCCCCCAAAGAATATACCTTATGATCCTTGTAGTCCTCTAACTCTTCTGCCTTATATTCTTCTTAACATTCATCTTATTTTGTAACAAGATTCTTTTTTTTTGAATAAATTTATCTTAGCACTTCCCCTACCTTTCACATAGGATGCACACTTATTTTGGGGAATTTTATCATTGTATTAATCATCATCTTCATACTTCATAGCACACTTTACTGCGAAATGTCTAATCTTTCCACATCAGGAGAATGTATGTGGATGTTGACATTTGACCTTTCCTCTTCCTATTTGTAGATTCAAAGAGAGAAATTACATGACATCATCCAAATTATCTTCCTCCTGACCATCTTCAATAGATAGCTTCTTCATATCCTTGAATGAAACTTTTTTAGACTTTACCTTTCCCACAACATTATTATAATCATTTCTCATTTCATATGCAATAAGGGTACTATCAATGTTATGTAATGTCATCTCCTTTGGATATTTATCTTCCAATAATGAAGCTTTCAGATTAAATTAAGGAAAAAGTTTCCTCAAGATATGCTTTAAAATATTATTATATTCAATGAATTATCAAATACCATGCATGTATTCCATTACAACATTCACGCTATAAAATAATGAATCAACATATTCATTTGGTTTCATTATCAGATCTCCATTATTTTTCCAAAAAAACCGAAAGCCGTTCCACTCTGACCTTTGAATATCTTTTATTTAAATTCAAATGCTTTTCCTACATATCATGTGATATTTTAAATGACATAACCTTAATATAAATTTCATTTGATAGGGATACCCCTAAACCATTGAACCCTTTAGCATCATCAACCAATTCAATTCTTTTAGATTATGATAAAGCACTACTACTGATATATGATGATATTCCATGAATAACTGTTGTGAAGGTAACCATTCTTAATTATTGGAAGTAGTGCTACATCTGATTTTTCCATAGCTGAAAATTTTTCTGTTAAAGATAAGAATTCCTTTGTGACTTACCAACTCTAGTTCTTTTATAGAGAGAGAACCACTGGATTTTAACCTTTCCCTATGATAGAAATTGTTAGGTTCTTTAGTTCAAATACCCTGAGAGGATGGTGGGGGGGAAATCAAGGTATGAAAGATTAAACCTACTTCCCCTTTGGATCTGGTTTCTTCATTAAACGGAACTAACTTCTCGCTTTCCCCCATAGAAAAATATGAATAGAAATGAAATCATTCACATGAAACAATAATTTTACATGGTTTTCCCTCACTGAGCTATGACCAAGGTGCATATAATGACAATGTTCGAATGCACCAAATCCACTAAAGATCACTAAAAATTACAAGGTTTAGGCTAGATCTTCTATGCTCGGGCTTAAAAACTTTATAATATTTATGGTCTGCTCACTGTATTCCCAGTGGTCATTCCCATTATCTCTTTCTCTAGCTCACAGATGGTGGAAAATATCATCACCTTCCTCTTCCTTCACTCAATGCTCTTGGAAGGGATACACTAATAGTTAATGTTCTTTTAGGTCCCGTCATTTTCATGAAATCATATATCCTTAATGGTTGGTAGATTTAATGTTGATGTCCCCATTTCACCCATAAATGAATTCCACATTTCCATGTACTGCTAGTTAATGGAAATCACTTTCAAAAAATATCAGTGCATTTTCATACTTTTTTAAGACCACTAAGAACAATATTTCTATTATAAGAAATGCTTAGAAAATATTTTTTGAGAACCACCTATTTTTGGAACCACCTCTACCTCTGTCACCGCTTACCACCTTTGCATATAGCCTTCACAAACCACTCCAGCATACTTCCTCCGTGTACTTCTTCCGCATATCGCTTACGTGAACAACTCCCACATACTGCTTCCACGTACTACTTCCATGCACCACTTATTCTTATGCATAATTATTTATTCCATGGACTACTCCAAAAGCGATCCACTTATCCTTTATCAGAATCCCCCTTGTGAACAACTTCACCCTTCGCAAAGTTATCCCTCACAGACCACTTTCGGACTTTACCAAATTCCTAGAGAAAAGATGTTTTGTTATGAAAAAACTATAAGTAAGGATGGTATTATCAATCCTTATATATGAAAATAGATCTAAAAAATCCACTAATTTGAGATTAACTAAATATTATGTGTTTTATAACCTTCACTACATACCGCTTCTCCCATGAACCAAATTCTTCCCTATGTGGTCTGTGAACTGCCACTCTTACTACATGGTGGATTAAATCACAGTCTCATTTTCTCCAATGATGCCCTTCATGACATCTCAAATCACCACCTCGTTTGTGCCAATGACAGGACATCCTGCATTCAATAATCCTCCCACAAACTGTATGGAATCCCACAAACCTCTTCCATTAACTATTCCCCTTCTGCGAATCACGAGCCTCCCCAGGAAACATTTTTCCTTCCATGAACCATTCCACATACCTCCATCGTAATAAAAAAACTTCACTTAATAGTCCATGTAATGTTCACTCATACACCAACTATACTAATTAATGGTCAACATGCTTTTTTAACAAACACAAAGACACCCAAAATATACTAAGAGGACACCTTGAGGGGTTTTGTCCAAAAAAATCCACCGTGGATCAAATATTGTTTCAATTGATGTGAATAACAATTGGATGATGTACCATACCTCAATGCCTCCTAATGTAGCCTCCATAGGGCACCAGGGTCAAATGAATTTAGAAAATTCACTAAATACCTAAACAATTAACTTTAAATCCATAATATATTCTCCATTGTTCTAATAATTTGAACGCCAACAGATACTTGGTAGACTCCACTAGGTAGTCGATGATCTTCCTAGAATTATGTTCTTACTACTTACTACCATCGGTAGGCCAATACGCCTTCATTAGGTACTTCTATAATTTTGTTGGTTCTACTGTATGAAACAATCTAATCGATGATGTACTTCCACTAACACATTGTAAGTATCCACTTAATCCCACTTTAAATTGAACTAATGGATTAATATCTTCTGTCCATTATAACGTAATAGAAAAATAAAAACCCATGAAAAAATATGAAGCAACTTAGAAAACAATATTGTATTAATAATCATTAAAATAATATCATAGAGGGAGTGAATAATATCTCCCTTTTAGAAGATAAATAATAGCTGGTATAAAAACCTATATAATGAATTGGAACTAACAAAAAGGAACAATATTACCAAATAAATGAGAAAAAATGTTCACCTTTTTGAAAATTTGAAACAAAATCCTATTCTTTGATGAAATATCTATTGAAACAGACATTATTTTATCTTTTACCTCCCTCAAAGGATTCTCCCCACTTTAAAATTTCCAAAATGGTACTTATAAAGTATCAGGGTTAGAGAGATAATATAAGATCATATAAAATAATTATAATTTAAAAAAAGAAATTATTCTTAATTAACATTTTAAATTAACAAGTTCATTAAGCCTTTAAAAAACAATTAGTCACACACTCTAGAGAAATCAAGATTAATAAGTAAAATAAATTCATTTAAAAGTAGAATCATTAAAAAAAGGATTCATAAAACATGAATAAGGTTATTAAAATAATTTATGAATTATTTTCAAAGAGAGAGGAAGAGAGATCAGGCTATGAGAGAAATAATTAAAAAATTCTTTAAAAAAATGATAAAACATGCTTTAAAAAATTAGAATCATTGAAAAAATTATTAGATAAGGGAGAGTAAATAATTATAAGGTTATTAAAAAACCACATATGTAAATAAAGTAAAAAATTTGAACATTGAAATAAGTGAATCATTTGAGAGAAAGAAAGGAGATAATGTATTTTAGAGGTTCTAAATTTAAAATTATAAGAGGGAAGCTAAATATTAAAGATAAATTAAAAAAATATTTAAAAATAATAGAATAAAAATAGATAAGGCTCCACATAAAATTATAAAAAAATTTTGATAAAGGGATCATAGATTATAATATAAAGAGAAAAAGAAATTTTGAAAAAATAATAGAGAAAAATTTTTATAAAAGAAGAGAGATTATTTTTTGAAAAATAAGAGAAAATAAATTTTAAAAAATAATAAAAAAAATAAAATTTTAAAAAGAGTAGAAAAAAGAAATATTGAAAAATAAGGGAGAATTTTTTATTTTGAAAAATAATAGAAAAATAAATTTTGAAAAATAAGAGAGAAATATAAATATAAAAAATAAAATATAATTTACATAATACTCCAAATAATATAATAATTATTATTATAGTGATAAAATATAATAAAACAAATAAAAAATGGAAAAAAAGTAAAAAAATGAAAAAATAGAAAATCTAAAAGACATCCTATAATATTTTGAGAATGAATGAATAGATAAGAGAAGATATTTTGAATATATATTTAAGAGAAAACATAAAATAAAAAAATCATGGAAAACCATTTTCCACAAAGATCAATGTTTAAGTATAGCTCTATTTATAAATAAAAGATCTATGATCCCCATCACATGGATCATAACACGTTAATATCAAGGTAGAAAAGAGTTTGTCAATCAATTCAAGTAGTCTAAACACAAATTGTTTAAGGGAGGAAACATTATATAGATTGATGAGGTCTGGGAAAAAATTGCTACAAAAAAACAGGTGTCTTTTAGTGCCCATATCTTGGGTTTGGTTATGTGAGATAATAAACATTGAGATAGAGAAACAATTTTGGGTCCACCAATATAATCTAAAATGGATTTGGTATCCAAAACCAGATAAGACTAAAAATTTATTTTTAAAATTTGAGAATAAAGTTAAATAATATTTAGTCAACCATATCATAAATTTTTACAAATGCATTCATAGATTAAATGACCATATTTATAACAATATTTTAAAAATTCAGTTTGAGAAATACCTTATATAAATTTAGTATTTTGTATAAAGTTACATAATTTTTTGAAATACCAAAACCATGATTATTTCTTCTAATTCATTGAGAACCAAAGATCATATTATGATTTTTTACCTTGGTTAAAATTTTAAATTGGTCTTCTGATATTCTTAACTTCCTATATCAATACTTCAACATTAGGATGTGTTTTTAATTTTAAAATCAAACCATATTGTTTACATAAAATAACATACTATTCAATAAAATGAATATTTTTATCACTGATATCACTTTTATATTTCTTCAAACTATTATCTTATTTTTAAATTAGTGTTTTAAAAAAAACTTATTTTTATTTTAAAAATAATAGGAGTAAGAATAATAGGATTATGTCATAGAATATTTATAATTTAAATTTCTAATTAACACAAATTCGACCATGAATCATTCTGCACTTGAGTTTCTCAATGAGGACATGTTTATGGAGTCATCAATAACACTCCATGTGGAGAATCATATAGCCTTATTACCTTTATTATTATATTTTATATTTTTGTTCAAGGAACGAGCCTACTTTTTGCAGTGAAAGGAGTATCTTTAATAAATTTTATTTTATCTTTAATGTTTTTACATTGATCAATATTATTATCACCATCATTTTTGGAAGAGGTTTAGTTGATGGTATTGTAGTTAATGGTCTATTTTAGTTATTTATATTACATTACTTTGATTATACCATGACAATATACATCCAAAATCATACAAATTCATTGATAGGTTTTTCATAAGAAAATATTATTTAATTCATTTTTAGTTCAGACATATCATATTGTGTGCGTATCATTTATATTAATTACAATAATAAAAGTGTCTTCAGAATTTTAATTTTCCTCTAAAGGTTTTTAATGTTTAATTTTTTATGGAAATTGTATAAATATGAAAAAAAAGAAATATAATAAAATTAATCATGTGATTTTTCTAATAAATATAATTATTACAATAAAAAAGTTAACCAAGAAACAATACTCATCCTTCTGGATCTCCAAGTGATTTTGTAAAATAAATTTTGAAAAAATAATTATTATTAAAAAATGAATCAAATATTAGGAAACTAAATAATATTTGAAATAATTTTAAAACAACTAAATAAATCAAATAGATACACCTTCGATGCTTAATGTTGGAAAAGTGGGGGGGGGAGTGAATAATGTTTTAAAAATTTAAAGTTGACAAATAAATGGATTTTATAATGATACAATGATACAAGAAAGAAATTTATATACTAAAATTAAATCATATAGGAATGTAAAACATTAAAATTATTCAAAATAATTGTGTAAAGAAAAGTACGTAAATGAAATAAACATAGGAATTTTTTTAAAGATGTTCAACAACTTCAAGGTTTAATATATTAAACACCTATGTTTGAATGTGAACCAAGAATCAATATACCATTTAATTTATGGAAACCAAGAACCTTAAAAACCTTTCTATTATTGGAATATCAAGAACCTCAATCCCTTTTCTTGAATGGAGAACTGTGAACCTAGAAATCCATGAGTTGAATAGATAAACATGAACTGAAGAAATAGAATGAGAAAATAAATAGATGAATTTATTAATCCTAATTCCATTATAATTCATGATCTTCAGTAAATATTTAAATAATTAAAACAAGATATAAATTGAGAGAGTGAGGGATAATATGTTAGAACCAAGTTGTTTTAAATAATATAATTAATAATAGGGTAGAGATATTGGCACAAGTTGATAGAGAAATAATGTAAATGGCACTTAGAATGAAGTAATTGAGGAACAAACCCTTCTTCATTCAATTCCTTGATCTCCTAGGTTGATGTTCACTTTGAGATTCTCCTTTCAGAAACGATGAAAAGGATGTAAATTTCAAAATATTGAGAGATTACGATGTCATTGAAGATCAAATATTGTTTCTCTTGATACACATAATGATTTTATGAAGTTATATGCCTTCTAAAGCCTATTTACATATACCCATAGGGTAACAGGGTCTAATTAGTTGATCTAATGAAGTAGAATCCCAGATAGTGAAATTTAAGACCATAATAAGTGCTTCCATGGACTAGTAGTCTTGACGCCACTGGATACTTGGTAGCCTTCACCATCTATCCAATGGGATCTATAAAAGTATGTGCTTACTATATAGTACCACTGATTTGCCGGTGCGACCACACTAGTTTACCAGTATCCCTTTTGGAATTATAGTTGTTATTATATATGATACCAGATATATAGTTTTCCCCTACTACACACACTTTCAAAGTTCCCCTTTATTTTGGTTTTGAATCCAACTAAGGGCCAGATGAATTCTTACTAATATAAATAAAAAGTCAAAAAAAATCACTTGAAATGACATTAAACTAGTTTAAATAATGATTTATTTTTTATCATAAAAAAATCATGATAAAATTGAAAAACTATAAGGGAACATAAGAGTTAAATTATTTCTCTCCCCTTATCTCAAAGAAACTACTTCTCCCTATTGATCATTAATTCTTTTTCTTATTCACCCCCTTTCATGAATTATTTAGTCAATTGGTTTGAATATATAGATGGAACTATATATTGTTTTAGCAGGAGCCTTAATTTAGCCAAATATAATTCTACATTGGACAACACATTGTATAAAATTAGGGTGATTTCACCAAAGCATCATAGATATCTCTATAAAATCTAAATTATGTTACCAAATAATTTTTCACATTTGGGATTGTTTGAAAAGATTTACATGAGAAACTTTGATCCTAAACTCATCTCATATAATACATCAAATGTGTAACAGATATCACTATGCATTCTATTAAAAATAACACCCCTTTATTTTATGATCAATATAATCCAAAAAAATGTTAGGATAGTGAATATCATACCATAAAATTTTGAATTTTCAATGGATATCCATATTTACAATTAAAAAAATGAGTAATCATGAAAACCTTTACTTATGTAGTTTCTCACACTCAAGGGATTCAATATATACTTCTTAACATTATATTTAATTCCTTATGATTCACTACAAAACAAATGTGTAGATAAGGTGTAAAGATTCAGATACATAGTTATATAATTAGGTTTTGGGCTTCTTTCTCAACACAACAAAACTTTAATTTATAGATCTAAAATATTTTCCCTTATTCAAAATACTTCCTCCCACACATTCCTTAGCTGTTCAAATAGATGAAAGCACAATTTTCACTACCATCAAAATATTCTTCATAAGTGAAGCTGAATTCTTCACTTGAGTAACTAGAGTACTTGAACTTTATGCAGCCATGTCCATCTTCAATTCCATATCTAACAGAGTATTCCAAAAAGTAAAAAACCTTTTCTATCTTATTAACCCTTTTTCATAGGTGTGGATATCTTCTATATGAGATTAAATTTACAACATTAAATCAATGGTTATTTCCATTTTTCATGAATTAATGTTTTGACCAAGAATCCTTGTCATCCATCTACTCACAATGTGGTATGCCATCTTGTACCTTAAACAAACCATCAAATTTTGATATTCCATTGTTTGTCATCATTTTATACTCATCACCATCTATGATCTGTTCCACCATAACAATCATCTTGTGTATTTCATCGATTGAATCTCTTTTTGGTTCATGATAACTACCTTTAGCATTAAAAATTATTATAAACCTTTTGAAATGTTTCATATATGGGATTTTATACCATATTAGAATAAATATTTTCTAGGTTATATGATATCATTCTGAGTTTTCTTAGCTATCTTCATAGGAGTGACGTTTTCAACAACATTCTTCATTAATTCACATCCCATTTCATAATAAATTTTATTTATTACCTACTTAATATACAATTATTTCATTCATATTATCATAATTATATTAATTGTTTATACTTTTTACATTCAAGAATTCAAAATATGAGTGTCCATACTTGTTACAATACTCATATAAGTTAATAAGTATTTTAAAATATTTTCTCATTGATAGATTATTTTAATTCCTTAAATTATATCTATAGAGTTTATCTTATTATTTAACTATAATTAACTTAAATATGTACTTACAAAACTTGTAAGAGTGGACATATTAGAAAAAACTTTAGTGTCCCTATACCCAAAAAACACTAGAAACCCTTAAAAAGTTCAATAAGTCTTATCCTATTCACTTTACATTTTGATTATGAAACTTTTAATTCTTGAGCACTACACTAGTTTTTGGTTAAAACCACAATCTTTTGGGCTCCACATGCGGATATTCATCTCCTAGAAAATATTCCAGCCATAAATTATGACATGGTGGGGGTTTTTGGATATTTTAACATACCACATATAAAAAAAATGAATTCTATCCTACATAGCCTTTCCAAATATATTTATTGAAATAGGTATTTTATGAGTGGGGTGATACCTTCTTCCATTTGAATGGGGAGGAAGATTCTATACATGTACTCATGCTTTATTTTCAACTAAAACTAGTTGTTTCTCTGGATAAATCCTCTCTAAATATCGATTTACAGTATTGTTTCTTTCAGTATCTTGGAATGTTCTAGGCCATGTCAATTCTAAATTCCTAGTTTTTACTTCGTTATCCCAACACTTTAATCTAAGATTATCCTTATCTCTCACAATTAATTTCAACTTTTCCATCCACTGACTCTCCATTATTTCGGAATTATTCTTCATGTATGTTGATTATTTCATACAATGTATGATCATTCTCATTAATTATTTGGGCTATAACTTCAAATCATGTTTCCGTGACTCCTATAACATCATTATGTGTTTCTTCCAATGCATGGACCTTTTTATCACAAATTTTCATGGTCTTGTATTTACCATCAATATAGATTTATAATATTCCTTTACAAATTGATATTTTATCTTTACTAATATATATGTATTTGTGGATACCCTAAGCTTCACTTACATGGACATTACATTACTTTTACGGAATACTAAGTACATAACAAAAGCACAAACACAAGGATCGTAATAGTTTAGTGTCTTTGGAAACTCGGAATATAATCTTCTAATCGTGGTGAAAGATCTTCAACATCTCCCATAAAGATCTTCCTTTTTTTAACCTAAAACATTTCTTTATATCCTGGGGAAAAGAAAACATAAAAGGGTGATCTCAAATGCTTAGTAAGGGTAAACAAAAGAAATATCAATCACATCATTTTCATAAGAACATAACATTTTGGAAATCTTAACCTGAAAAAGAGAGCATAATTTCATAACATGGGATATATAATAGTAGTGAAATGAAATCCCAATAATCATAACTTAAATCATGATACTTTATGGAATAAACACATAATCATATAGAATCATATCTTATTAGTCAAGACTCATTTCCAAGACTATCTTAGTGGACAAAGTCCATTTCTGAACCGAGTCACCCTCGTTTCAGTCCTGTTTCACTGAACCGGTATAACCTACCATTCCAGCCATGTCTATCTCATGAGATATAAAATCATTACCCAATTCATTGGAGGGAGATATAGGTCCCACCCATCTCATAATGATACCATTCTTATGTGTGCCACAAAATCAGAAAACCATACATCATAGCATAACCCATGTAATAAAAATGGGATTCCTAAACAACATGACATCCTAAAACAATTCATATAAGATAAAGGAATTCATAAAAATAATTCCATTACAACATAATCAAATAAATGTAATAATAGGGATAGAAACAAAACCCTATATTATCTTAGATGGAAAATAATTTTGATAAAACACTTGAACTCCATTCTTGAGGAAAATATCCTTTCTACTTCAAAAACATTTTTCCTTTCTTAACATGTCATAAAATTTTAAAATAAAGAAGTTGATTAAAAATAAACTTGAAAACTTGTCAAGTAAGCTTCTTGGAATTTTTTTTAAAAAAATCCATTCATGTCGTATAAGTTAAAAAAACATTCTTCTCGTACTTTTGTCAGAAAAGTCAAAAAGTACCTCGTATGAAAAACGACAAAAGATTCCTTTCATATATTTTACTAAAAACTCACTGAAGGGTAAAATTGGATTTAAAAAATTGTAGGTCGATGGAAATAATATTACATATTGAGGAAACATGGATGTGGATGATAAAATACACCCTAGTAAATTTCAAAGTATAAACAATCTCAGATAAAAATGAGATTGTGATATTTCCCTTACCTTAGGTCCGATCTGCTTCGTAAGTGTCCAAACCTCCTGTATAATGATTTAAATAATGTCATTGACTTCTTACGTAATCATATTCATTGTTATTATATCATATATGGTTCACCTATGACTTTATATTACCCGTTCTTTTGTAAATTCAATGTTAAAGAAGCGTTTTGGGTAAAATCGTTTCATTTATCGTAGGTGTTTGGACTTGTTGTTCTTGACATTATTATTACTTATATCATGATTTAATTACTTCAAGAATATAAAATATGATTTATATATCATATATATTAAGTATATATATATATATATATATAATAGATAGATAAATGAAATTAAACACACCGTTCATCGAGACGGTAGTCCGTACGTACGCGTGAACGCTGTTTTCCTTTCCTTATTGTCTTGAATGGAAGTGAGTAGATGATATATATATATAAATAAATCCAGTATATTTACCATGTCATATATTTCATTATTATTCATTATATATACTTTATAATCATTCTGTAATGGTTAACATGGATAATGAATCTCATCGCATCGTGGAGACGGTAGTCCGTACGTACGCAAGAGCGATGATATCATTCCCATGGTCGTGAAATTTTGTTGAAGTGTATTTATACTATTTCAGTATCATTATAACTTTATAATAATCATATATAGTTACTCATTACACCATTATAACCATCCAATTAAGGTGGTGGCGGAAAATAGATTACACCACGGCGTGGAGACGGTATCCCATACGTACGCACGCGAGGTGATTTCCTTTTTCCGTAGGATGGATAGAAGGTTAATTAGAGTTGTTTCATATTTATAATAACATATCAGTATATAAGAAATACTGATGGTATTACTTTATCATGAAACAACTAAATAAGAAGAAGTTGAAGAAGAAATAAATTGAAAAAGATCGATAATGGATATTACCTCTTTTTTACGCGCCTTCACTTAACCTCCACTTAAAGGACTAAGGATGGTCATTGAAGAAGCACGGGACCTCTATAATGATACTAGGGAAGTGGATAAGTGATTTTGTCATGGGTTGGCCTTGCTTGAATGCTCAAAATGGTATGAGGAGGAGAGGGAGGAGGTTCCCTTTTATAAGGGAGGAGAGGGGCACCTTTGGAATAACTAAAACTATTATTTTATTATAAAGCCAAATTATGTTTTAAATAGCTCCAAATTGATTTTTTTCAAATCTAAGGTGGGGATGGGTCTAAATTATCTCATACAATAGAATTTAGACAAGTTTAGGTTCCTATTTTAACCTTATCATTTAGATTTAACATTAAGTTAAATAATTTTACTTTTACCGTGTCTTCTTGTGTTCTTATACTATAAGGTTAATAAACGTACTATAAGAAGCCAAACGAACCCCAAGTTGTTTATTATTAATCTATATAACCTTATATAAGTCATTTGGCCGAAAAATAGATTTTTAGGAATAAAATAACAATTAATAATATAATATTTGTTTTAAAAACTATTTTATGTCAATTTTGACACTATTTAGTAATTGATTTTTTTGAAAATCATAACAGAATGATTAGTTCGAAAAAAGTTAATTAAATCAATACTAACATGTCATATGGACCTATAAAATTATTTTAATTCATAAAAAGTCTTAAATTACATTTATTTGGGTATTTATAACATCAATTATGTCAATATTTCATTAATAAGACAATTACTGCATCATCTTTGTGTCATAATAAATGATAATTATTTAATCCCTAAAAATTATAAATAAATTCCTATGATGTAGATAATTGTATTATATTTTTGGATACTATTCATGTTCGAAGTTTCATGATGTGTATCACTAAATTAAAATTATTATACTTATAAGATTTAAGAAAGTGACATGTTGTCACATTCTTTGGTTTTATTAATAATTTAATTATTTTCATAGACAAAAGTCCATTAAATGAATCTAATCCGACCCTTAGGTGATATGGGTTGACTTTTAGTCATCAAATAGGATTTTGACATGTTCTAGGGTATTTTGATAATATTATATTTACCCTTCATTACCCGATTTTCATTTAACTATGGTAAATAAAATTTACCGTATTTACTATTCATAATTCCCAAAAATAAAAAGTATCTTATTAAAATAATTTGGATCCACTTATTCCAAATATGGAATTAATTTTTTTAAATTCTATACACAAAATTTGCAGAAATTAAATTAAAATTAATCCCGTTGTCGAAAGAAAACGGGTTTTTCTTTAAAACATTGCAAAAGATTGAATTGATTTATCCTACGAATTCAAGGTAGAATCAATGATAATGACACACATTATATTAAATGGTAAAAATATATTCTATTTATACTTTAAAACCATTAAATATTACAATTTAACCACATAATATATTACGATGAAAAAAATTTGTTTTTAATTAAAATATAGCGTGTTTTTACAATTCATTAAAATATGAAAGTTATCGGAAAAATATCAAAACATTTTATAATGTAAATATTTATATCCTGATTCAAAAGAAAAATTTTATTTTGTCAAATTGAACTTATAAACATGTAAAAAACTAGATTTAATGTCGGTGCTCCATCCAAAGGCGGCAAAACTGCATTTTTTGAAAAATACTTATTTTACCCGAAAAATTTACTTTGTTCTTATACCATGTTTTAGAATATGCGTAAGATGAATAATAATGTTATAAAATTCAAATTTTAGTTAATAATATTCATAACGGCTAGTTCATAATAATATTATAATAATATATCATTGTTTAGTAAAACCCGGTATTGCGTACAACACATGCTATCGAGGAAGGTCGTGATTGCGTGTAATGCAAGCCAAGTCCGGGTTGCGTGTTGTGAAAGAATCCTTCATTGTTTCGTATTACAGAATCCAACCATATTTCATTTATACATTGATTATATATATATATATACTCAATGTTGCGTAGAATAACCATTATCAAAATTGTGTGTAACACGATCGAAGAATAGTGTTGCGTATACTACAAGCTAATACGGTGTTGCGTATAGCGCAAGGTAATCTTGGTGTAGCATACATTAATGAAATTAAAAAAATATTTTTCATAAAATCTCAGGGTGTTACATTCTAACCCCCTTAAAATTAATTTCACCCTCGAAATTCTTCAGGGTTATAAATGGTTTACTACTCGAAAGTTTGTTTAATATAAACCCACATCGTAAAAAGAAATACCAAAACTGAACTTTAAAAACTAAAGTATGAAATATAACAGTTACCCAAATGAACTAATCAATGGGTTTCCATATAGGATAAAATATGGACATGGAAGAGAAATCTAACCGTCATGTTCTGATGGAGAGTGGTAGAGAACATGGCTATAAAAAATCCCACAATCACAATGCTATTGATTTGTGGTAATCTAAGGTACAATCTGATTAATCGGATATAAGGGAAATAGGACAACATTTTTGGTTTTTCAAGATCATTTCCCTAAAGTTGATGAAATTGGAATTATAAGAAATACTTTCGTGATTTTGGTATAGTCTCACCGTTTTCCATTCTTTGGACAATTTCAACTTCATCTCTTAAAGAAATGAAGTTGAATTTGTCATTCGTGATGTGTTAGCAGATCATGTGATAGAATGATGGGTCATTCCATATGTCTCAAACAAAAGGTTAAAAAAGTTTTCAAAAAAAAAATACATAAGTCCATCTATAGTGAGATTAATCTTATATAGTTACTAAAATTGAATTATACTGCTTAATATAATAAAACTAGTTTCTACTAAATAGGGACTTCCTGTAGGCCAGTGGTAGGCGAAAAAGGCCAGTCACACTTCGGTTGTGGGTTCGATTCCCACAGCCTTGTCCGACGCGATGGGATGTCTCCCGTCCTGTAGGTTGTCCTTTTTCTAAAAATACATTACTATAAAATCCCATTAGTAATATCAAAAAAAGTTCTATCTTTAAACAATACCTAGCATATGTCCAACATAATCCATTCCAATATTTAGGCTTATCTAAAATACTTCGGTCCAAGCTCATAGTATAAAGAAAACGATTACTTGAAATTTCATCAACCAAGCATGTGAATACCATCATTTATCTCCCATATATATATATTGTTGGTCACATTCCAATCATGTGAAAAAATTAATAATGTATTCTCTTTAAAAAAAATGAATACCCATTGAACCATAGTAAAAACATGAATGCAGTTAGAAGTTAACACCTTCCACATACCAAAATCCTCAAAATTCTATATACTCAAACCATGATATCACTTAGTCCTTATATCAATCATGAGCTCATGAATACTGTTAAACATTTCATTTTATCATTTTCCCTTCATTATGCGCATATCATCTTATTTCCAAAAATATGTTAATCACTTTGAATACC
The DNA here is from genome assembly GCA_963277665.1 of Viscum album. Classification (NCBI taxonomy): domain Eukaryota; kingdom Viridiplantae; phylum Streptophyta; class Magnoliopsida; order Santalales; family Viscaceae; genus Viscum; species Viscum album. Next base: position 227,654,221 of record OY728125.1, read on the forward strand.
ACATTAGACCAATACATAAATATTCCAATACTCCATGATACATCATTATTTTGGAATCCCATTACATAAACAGTTAATCATTCCACCACATCGTTGTCATATTCAACATCACCAATAGTGATCGCATTTGACTTCCCTTTGTCCTTTTCCTTAAGCGGTTGATTATGTCGATCATCACTAACCCTTGGATTAGGGAATTTATTAGCATAATGCCCCATTTCCTTGCACTTGAAGCATTGAAGAGTAGTAGGTTCATTCTGTGTATCCCGTCCTTTGTTTGCATCATTATACATCTTCTTCCCATCATTGCGGCATTCAAATGCCCTGACCTTCCTTTCCACAATTGAAACATTTACTTGTCCCTTTAAGACAATCTCCACCATGATTCTTTCCACACTTTGAGCATAAGGAAACATTCATTTTCTTTTCACCATTATTCTGAGATTTCTCCTTGAACTCCATCTTTCGTTTCTTGTCAAAACTATAAGATGGATAAGTAACACCAACTTCCATTTCTACCATGATAGCACAACACAAAATTTCTTCATAGCTACTGAAGTCTCTTATAGCTAATGCCCTTCAAAGATTTGGTTTTAAGCCACTGAAGAATCGATCAACTTTACTTTCAGGTTGGATGATAAATCCAGATGCATACCTTGCATGCCTTGTAAAATTCTCTTCGTATATACCAACATATTCATCATCCTTTTTTTTAGTTCAAGAAACTACTTCTCCATCTTTGTTCCAAGAATACGAGGGAAGTAATTATTGAAAAATAAGTTCTTGAACTCGTCCCATTCAATGGAATCAATTTCATCTCTTTGCCTCGTATTCTTGATAAGATTACACCATTGATCAGCTTCACCTTCCAAACGATATACTGCTAAGATAAATTTATCATGTTCAGAACATTGAAGAACTGAAAATATCTTTTTAGTGGTACTGATCCATTGTTCAGCAACAAGTGGATCAGAAGACCCACTGAAAGAAGGTGGACGCTGCCTCATGAAGGACTCAATAAAATATTGTTCCCCTCTCTGCTCATTTGGAAGTACAAAATGATTCATAGCTTGTGTAAGTATAGAAATAAGATTTTTCACTCCATCTCCCATAACATTTGTTTGTTTAGGAGGACAATCATTGCATTGTCCATTGCATTGATCAACACGGTTCCTTCGGGTTCCATCCATCATCTAAAACCCAAAAAGAATAGTGTGAGAGGCAAAAATCATGATTTGGAAAACAACATAATAAAGGGGGAGTACCTTCAATATCTAACATCTTAGGTTTAATTCTATGACCGTTAGCGTAATTCTAGTACTATAAACTATACGTATACTTAACCTTAGGGAAATCCCTAGACATACCTTAGAAATATCCCTAGGGATCTCACTAATGTTTTCAAATCCTAGTTTCCAAAGGTTGACTAAACCTTCCCCTGATACCAACTGTAGATACCCGAAACATGACGTACATGGACATTACATTACTTTTATGGAATACTTAGTATATAACAAACACACACACACAAGGATCGTAATAGTTCAGTGTCTTTGGAAACTTGGAATATAATCTTCTAATCATGGTGAAAGATCTTCAACATATCCCATAAAGATCTTCCTTTTTTTACCTAAAACCTTTCCTTATATCCAGCGGAAAAGAAAACATAAAAGGGTGATCTCAAATGCTCAGTAAGGGTAAACAAAAGAAATATCAATCATATCATTTTCATAAGAACATAACATTTTGGAAATCTTAACCTGAAAAAGAGAGCATAATTTCATAACATGGGATAAATCATAGTAGTGAAATGAAATCCCAATAATCATAACTTAAATCATGAAACTTTGTGTCATACACACATAATCATAGATAATAATATCTTATTATTCAAGACTCATTGCCAAGACTATCTTAGTGGACAAAGTCCATTTCTGAACCTAGTCACCCTCATTTCAGTCCTGTTTCACCGAACTGGTATAACCGACCATTCCAGCCATGTCTATCTCACGAGATATAAAATCTTTACCCAATGAATTGGAGGGAGATATAGGTCCCACCCATCTCATAATGATACCATTCTTATGTGTGCCACAAAATTAGAAAACAATATATCATAGCATAACCCATGTAATAAAAATGGGATTCTTAAACAACATGACATCATAAAACATTTCATATAAGATAAAGAAATTCATAAAAATAATTCCATCACAACATAATCCAATCAATGTAATAATAGGAATAGAAACATAACCCTATATTATCTTAGAAGGAAAATAATTTTGATAAAACACTTGAACTCCATTCTTGAGGCAAATATCCTTTCTACTTCAAAAACATTTTTCCTTTGTTAACTTGTCATACAATTTTAAACTAAAAGAAGTTGATTAAAAATAAACTTGATACCTTGTAAAGTAAACTTCTTGGAAATAATGTTTTAAAAATCCATTCATGCCGTATAAGTTAAAAAAACATTCTTCTCGTACTTTTGTCGGAAAAGTTAAAAAGTACCTCGTACGAAAAACGACAAAAGATTCCTTTCATATATTTTACTAAAATCTCACTGAAGGGTAAAATTGGATTTAAAAAATTTTATGTGGATGGAAATAATATTAAATATTGAGGAAACATGGATGTGGACGATAAAATACACCCCAGTAAATTTCAAAGTATAAACAATCTCTGATAAAAATGAGATTGTGATATTTCCCTTAACTTAGGTCCGATTTTCTTCGTAAGTGTCCGAACCTCCTATATAATGATTTAAATAATGTCATTTACTTATTACATAATCATATTCATTGTTATTATATCATATATGGTTCACCTATGACTTTATATTACCCGTTCTTTTGTAAATTCCATGTTAAAGAAGCGTTTTGCGTAAAATCGTTTCATTTATCGTAGGTGTTTGGACTTGTTGTTCTTGAAATTATTATTACTTATATCATGATTTACTTACTTCCAGAATATAAAATATGATTTATATATCATATATATTCAGTATATATATATAATAGATAGATAAATGAAATGAAACACACCGTTCATGGAGACGGTAGTCCGTACGTACGCATGAACACTGTTTTCCTTTCCTTATTGTCTTGAATGGAAGTGAGTAGTTGAAATATATATATACATAAATCCAGTAGATTTACCATTTCATATATTTCATTATTATTCATTATATATTCTTTATAATCATTCTTTAATGGTTAACATGGATAATAAATCTCATCGCGTCGTGGAGACGGTAGTCCGTACGTACGCACAAGCGATGATATCATTCCCATGGTCGTGGAATTGTGTTGAAGTGTATGTATACTATTTAAGTATAAATATCACTTTATAATAATAATATATAGTTACTCATTACACCATTATACCCATCTAATTAAGGTGGTGACAGAAAATAGATTACACCACGGCGTGGAGACGGTATTCCGTACGTACGCACGCACGGTGATTTCTTTTTCCGTAGGATGGATAGAAGGTTAATTAGAGTTGTTTCATATTTATAATAACATATCAGTATATAATAAATACTGATGTTATTACTTTATCATGAAACAACTAAATAAGAAGAAGTTGAAGACGAAAGAAATTGAAAAATATCGGTAATGGATATTACCTCTTTTTTTCGCGCCTTCACTTAACCTCCACTTAAAGGACTAAGGATGGTCTTTGAAGAAGACCGGGACCTATAGGATGATACTAGGGAAGTTTAAAAGAGATTTTGGCAGGGTTTGGACGATCTTGAATGCTCAAATTGGTGTGAGGAGGAGAGGGAAGAGGTGCCCTTTTATAAGGGAGGAGAGGGGCACCTTTGGAATAACTAAAATTATTATTTTATTATAAAGTCAAATTCGGTTTTAAATAGATCCAAATTGATTTATTATGAAGATAAGGTGGGGATTGGTCTAAATTATCTCATATAATAGAATTTAGACAAGTTTAGATTCCTATTTTAACCTTATCATTTAGATTTAACATTAAGTTAAATAATTTTACTTCTACCCTGTCTTCTGGTGTTCTTATACTATAAGGTAAATAAACTTACTATAAGAAGCCAAACGAACCCCAAGTTATTTATTATTAATCTATATAACCTTATCTAAGTCATTTGGGCAAACCTTAGATTTTTAGGAATAAAATAACAATTGATAAGATAATATTTATTTTAAAAACTATTTTATGTCAATTTTGACACTATTTAGTAATTTTTTTTAAAATCATAACAGAATTATTAGTTCGAAAAAAGTTAATTAAATCAATCCTAACATGTCATAGTAACCTATAAAATAAGTTTAATTCATAAAAAGTCTTAAATTACATTTATTTTGGTATTTATAACATCAATTATGTCAATATTTCTTTAATAAGACAATTACTGCATCATCTTTGTGTCAGAATAAATGATAATTATTTAATCCCTAAAAATTCTAAATAAATTCCTATGAGGTAGATACTTTTAGTAGATTTCTGGATACTTTTCATGTTCTAAGTTTCATGATGTGTATCACTAAATTAAAATTATCATACTTATAAGATTTAAGAAAGTGACATGTTGTCACATTCTTTGGTTGTATTAATAATTAAATTATTTTCATGGAAATAAGCCATTAAATGAATCTTATCCGACCCTTAGGTGATATGGGTCGACTTGTAGACATCCAATAGGATTTTTAAATGTGCTATGGTAATTTTATAATATTATATTTATCCTTAATTACCCGATTTATCTTTAACTATGGTAAATAAAATTTACCGTAGTTACAATTCATAATTCCCAGAAATAAAAATTAGCTTATTAACATAATATTAATCCACTGATTCCAAATATGGAATCCATTTTTTTAAATTCAATACAAAAAAGTTGCAGAAATTAAATTAAAATTAATCCCTTTGTCGAAAGAAAACGGGTTATTCTTTAAAACAATGCAAAATATTGAATTGATTTATCCTACGAATTCAAGGTAGAATCAATGATAATGACATACATTATATTAAATGGTAAAAATATATTCTATTTATACTTTAAAACCATTAAATATTATAATTAAACCACATAAGGTATTAAGATGAAAAAAAGTTGTTTTTAATTAAAATATAGCGTGTTTTTACTATTAATTAAAATATGAAAGTTATCGGAAAAATATCAAAACTTTATCTAATGTAAATTTTTATATCCTGATTCAAAAAAAGAATTTTATTTTGTCAAATTGAACTTATAAACATGTCAAAAACTAGATTTAAAGTGGGTGCGCCATCAAAAGGCGGCAAAACTGCATTTTTTAAAAAATACTTATTTTACCCGAAAAATTTATTTTGTTCTTATACCATATTTTAGAAAATGTGTAAGATGAATAATAATGTCATAAAATTAAAATTTTAGTTAATAATATTCATAAAGGCTAGTTCATAATAATATTATAATAATATATCATTGTTTAGTAAAACCCAGTATTGCGTACAACACACGCTATCGAGGAAGGTCGTGATTGCGTGTAATGCAAGCCAAGTCAGGGTTGCGTGTTGTGAAAGAATCATTCATTGTTTCTTATAACAGAATCCAACCATATTTCATTTATAAATTGATTATATATATATATATACTCAATGTTGCGTAGAATAACCATTATCAAAATTGTGTGTAACACGATCCATGAATAGTGTTGCGTATACTGTAAGCTAATACGGTGTTGCGTATAGCGCAAGGTAATCTTGGTGTAGCATACATTAATGAAATTAAAAGAATATTTTTCATAAAATCTCAGGGTGTTACAGTATTGGTCTATAGATTTTATATTTTTTATAAGAGGGTTTCATTTTTTTAACCTCTCATCTTTTCGTTGTTATAGAATCTTCCAAAAACTATGATTTTTCTTCCCCTGGATCTTGAAAAACCCAAATATATGAGAATCAAATTTTTTTTTAAAATTACCTAGGTAATAAAAACATCATAAGATAGGTGATTCTTAATTTTCTATCCATCATTTTCATAAACTATTGTACTATAAGAACCACCCCAGCAACATTTATCTAGTGGTTGACCTTATTTACTCCTTGAGATTTTTCTAAACATCACCCCCTATTTCTTTTTCCAATTTTACATTGGATAGACTCTCATATGAGAATAAATAAGAATATGATTTTTTATTCCATTAGGGGACCTTTAAATATTCACTTTGTCATCATATAATTAAGAATATAAGGGATAATAAAATTCAGATCCATCTATATAGAACCATTGGTCTGCAAAAACATAAAATTACCCTTAGGATAGCAGGAGACACCATAGGTAGGTGGAGTGATTCCACTATTGACTACATGGCATGTCTAGCTTCACCTGGCCCCTAGTGGTGTCCTCTTCTTATACGTCCCAACCAAAGAAGTCCATCATTTGCTGTGAATCCCATAATACATGGCATGTTATGGATCAACAACCAACTAGATGTGTAGTTTTCTTCTGTCCATGTATTTTGGTCGTGTTGTTCTATACAACCTTGTACCTTCACATGGTTACCCAGGCCATGTTCTCGGAACACATGGGTTGGGGTTATTACATGGCCTATTTACTGGACTACATGCCATGTAGATGGTAATTCTATAAGGGAATTACCATTTAATTCTCTCGATTCACCATAGTTTTCCATGAAACCAATAAATATACCTAGAATGCATCTCTAACATTCGTAATAGGGCTCTAAAATCCATAAAACAATGAATAATGAAGGGGATAAGAACCAAAACCCAAAACACCCTATCTTAAGGGTAAAAATCTGAATCTTCAAGTGTAGAACAATGGATAGAGCATGTTTCTCCTCAATCTAATGACGATCAACACTAAGAATTGATATCAACAACACCTAGTAGCATTGATTTGGCTTGGTTTTCCTCTATCACCAAAGCAAAGAGGTGAGAGGCATGTACTATTGTGTTTTGTCTTTAAAATGTGAAGGATTTTGGATATTTAGGTTGTAAAATTAATTTCATTATCATTTAATTAATCATTCCACCACGTAATGCCCTGCCAACTCACCTCCGACCAAAAATCCCTTTGTAGAAAACTTTAGGTCGCACCCAGGGTGAAAATGACATTCTGAACACAATTGTGGTCTCAAATTTCTAATCCCAGACTCCACTATGGATTTATTTGACATTTAAATATGTCATGTGCACGCATGAAAAAAAAAATTTAATATTTTTTAAATCATCAAGTCGAGGTGCTCCGGTCCACAGAATCCCGCGTTGACTCAATGCCAGGTTTCAAAAATATTTTCAGGAATATTGAAAAGTATTATTGGTAAAAAAACAAGTCATTATTGCACCCATAATAACATTTTTATGATTTTGTGTTCCACAAAAATTAAATCAGTCATAAGGCATAAAAATAAGAATTACTAATGGAAAAAATGGGTTGCATAACCTTGTATCATAACGTAATCAAATGAGATCTCTTATAGAAGGCATTTAAGATATGATCCTAAGGAATATATTACCTCACTCAAGGAAGGAAGAATATTATAGGTATATATGTGAGAGAGATATATATAGAATTTATATGATTTACATAACTCTAAATAGAGATAAAAGTGAGTTAGAGAAATAATGGTCATGACCTAAATAAAAGGGTTCTATAGAGAGATCCCTAGCCTCGAGCCCATATCATAAAATTTGTTCCTTAATATCATGAAAATAAAAATTATATTAAATAATTAATTTCTTAATAACGTTTTTAAAATTTATTATTCCTTTTATTTTATTTAATATCATGTTATATTCAAATACATAATAATTTAGGTTCAAGTCGTATGTTTTGATTATGTTAAGATCATATGTCGAAAATCACTTTGGAAAGCTAACTAAGGTCAATTAGATTATTATTTAACCATATATAGAATAATAATCATGAAATAATTATAATTTTTGTACATGTATTATTCATTTAAAATCATCCCTAAAATATGGTTTTCAAAAATGAACCATGTTACAACAATAGAGACGATCGATTGTATGTATTCCTATGTAACATTTTCATTTTTCAACGAACATGAGCTAAAATGTAATTTTAATTTTACATTTTAATTATTATAATTATATCATAAATATCATATTATTTCATTAAATAATCTTACATATACCATTTATGAGTTTTAATAATAAAAAATGAATCACATATCTTTATGAGGCGGTTGTCCTTCATAGACATGAACATCATTATAATTCAACGGATAGTAAGAAAAGAATGTACATGATATAATAATTTTAAACAATGATTTATATTTCATGAATACCATATATAATCATTAAATCCATTATTATTAATATCCATGGGAGGTGACTATGGAAAATAAATTACACCAGTTCACGAGGCAGTAGTACACCTTACACATGATCAACATTTTCCTTTACCATTTGATGGAAGAGGGGGAATATGAAGAATATAAAATTATCATATTAAAATTATAGTAAATTGGAGATTATAATGTTATTATATGATCATGGTTTTGTAATATTTAAAAAATGTGATAGAATAAATAAAATAAAATTCTCCATTAAGAATAAGGAATCTTCTTTCAGACAACCTCTTTAGTTTTTCACCAAAACACTTCCTCGGAGGGGGTTCTTTCAAACCAAGAAATCTATGTTATGGGTAGGGAGGTAAGAACAAGATTAGGTTAGTTACAGGATGGAATAAAAATATTTTAAAGTGTGTATAGTAGAGTATATGTTGTTTTTTATAATTGAGGTGTAGTTTCATCTTTGATAACACCCAAACTATTCAATAATGGGATGTCACTCTCAAGTAAAGTGCCTCAAAAATTGACAAATAAATTAATGGTGGGAAGATTATGTTTATAAAAACCTATAATATAGAAAATAAAAAATATTCTAAATATGTTATTAAATTTACCCCATTAGTTTAACCCCTCAGTAAACATTTTTTTACACTAACCAAGTTAACATACTTTTTACTATTTTTAGTATTCATTATAAAAACATTTAAGTTGATATTATCATATAATATAAATTATTCTGAATAAAAAGTTTAAATACTTTTTATCAAGTTAAATTAATATAATAATAATAATTTAATGTAAAATTAAATACACCAAATGTGTTAGGAAATGGGTTTTCAAGAAATTTATTTTCTTAGCATAAAGTAGTATTACCTTAACAATGTGAATATCAATCATCATTATACAAATTTAAATTACTATATCTAGATATAAAATATATAAATATTTATTAAATATTTCCTCACTAAATGTTTTTAAATTAAATAAAATGGTTAAAATTTTTTCACATAAAAATAGTTTGTAGAAACTGTGTATTTAAGCATAAAAATATTCTTTAACAAAAATAATGAAAACTGAAAATTAAAATGAAATTTATTAGATAATTATAAATAAAATGGTTCATATATAACTTTATTACTGAATCCAAAATATGTTGTTACTTTTAAATTACTCTATTTGATGAAAATAAATGACAGTATTTGAAAAATCTGAAATTTTCACTATACAATATTCACTAAAGAATCAAAAATTTCAGAAAAATATCAAAATTTCACCATAAGTAAATTTTGATATCATTATTTAAAAAATAATGTTATTTTTATAAAATATGATTTCTAAATTTTTAATAAATTAATTATAATATTTTCTACCAAAACAGAAATAATTTTTTTGAAGGAAATATATTTTTGAAGAAGAAAATGTATTCGTTAAAAAATGAGTTCCATAGGACCATTATATTTATCTATACATTTATATCTATAGGAAATTTATATAAATTTTATAATTTATTTAATACTATTCATACCAGTCATTATAATTTCTAATTTATTATAGTCCTAATTAATCACGGTTCATTTAGGCTCAGTATTGTGTGTTGCATTCACCATAAAAATTGTTTTCATATTTATAAAAAATGTAGAGTGTTACATTCTTCCATTATAAAATAATTCCACATTTAAATTTCATATTATAAACTACTGTAAAAGTATGAGAGGATATTTTTCTTCATGGATTCATCTAGTTCCCATGACGCCTCTTTGTATTTATAGTTCTACTAAATTAATTTCATCATGTGAGTGAAATATTTTTCACATAATTTGATCTCTATGGTCCACAGTCTTCATCGATTTCACCTCAAAAGAGGGTTCATTTTCCAAATTTACCACCTATGAAGTTTTTACATGTTAGGGATCAAGTATGTACCCGTACAAGAGGGATACATGAAATGTTTCATGTACTTTATAAATGGTTTGTGGAAGTGCTATTTGATAAGCCATAACTCTGATGTGATCAATAATATAAAATGTATTAATGTAGCTGGGGCATAAATTTCCCTTCTCTCAAAATATTTTATCACTATTACATGGATATATGAGGAGAAAGACTTTATCTTGTACTTTAAACTCTATGACTTATCGATGGTTGTCAGCATGTCTCTTATATCACGTTTGAGCAGTACAGATGTGCTAGTGAATGGTCTTGTGCTTTTCTTCCATCTACTCAACAATTCTAGGTCACAAAATCTTGTGTTCACTAAATTCATCCCAAAACAAAGCAATTCTACATATATTCTTATAAAGGGATTTATAAGGAGCCATATTAATTATTGAGTGGAAACTATTATTATATGAGAACTCAATCAATGGAGTATGTTGATCCCATCCTCATTAAATGTGCATAAAACATGTTTTCAATATGTTTTCTAGTGTCTAAATAGTCTAATCATATTGGCCATCAATTTGAGGGTGATAGTTTGTACTAAATATCAACTTAGTATTAATATGCTATTGTCGGCTCTTCCAAAACATGGAGGTAAATCTTGGTTATTTTCAAGATAAAATTGATAGAGATGTTCCATGCAACCTCACCACTACTATGATACATATCCCTGCAAGTTTATTGAGTGAGAAGTCCTCTGGAATTATAATAAACTGAGATGTATTTATAAGATGATCAACTATGAAACTCATGGAATTATTTCATCCTGATATCTTTGGAAGACTATTGAAAAAGTAAATGGTGATTTTTTTCACATTTCTATACATGTATGGTTAATGGTTTCATCTTTCCCATAGAAATTATCCTTCCAGCCTTCATTTACTGACATACTAGACAATTTTATGTATATTCCACAATCTTTATCTTTATATTTTCCCACCAATACTACTATCATTGATCTTGATACATCATTTTACTCTCTAGTTGGATATATATGGTCGAGATGCGTGCATAATTATCTATATCTTTCTTCATCTTGGGATTTTTGTGTGTACATAGTAGTGACCCAAATATTTCAACTATTTATTAATCAATTTTTAAATCCTTGGATTTCCATTTTATTATATCTTCCACCATCTTATTAATTCCTACATAATAATTTTAGTATCCTTTAACTTAATTAGAAGGGATGTTTTAGAAATAATTTAGGAAAGGAATAATGATATTCCATCCATCATGATTCCCATGTTCATCATTTTAAGTATTAAAATATTAGAACCTTCTCTTTTCACATAATTGATAAATTTTTAGATCCATTATACATAGTGTATCTGCTCCTTTGTACCATTCCCAAGATGGCAGTAGATTTAGATGTCATAGTCCTTGATCAACTCTAACAATCTTCACTGGTCCATATTTATCTATTTTTTGTGAATGTAATTTTGAGGTGCTTATGATCCATATGTATTTCCACTGCTCACCATAGAGATAATTACCCATAATTTTCAATATAAAGATCCCTATTTCCAACTCTATATCATGAGTGAAATATTTCTGATCATTAACATTAAAAATCCTTGAGGAATAAGCTATAATATTATCACTCTACATCATTACATAACCCAAGAACTTATTTGAAGCATCATTTTATAAAACAAAAATTTCCCCACTTGAGGGATGCGTGTGGAATAGTGTAGTTACAAACCTCCTTTTCAAATCCTTAATGATTTATTTGAATTCACTGGTCTAGATAATGATTACACTGTTATATTTTATCTTGGTTAGTGGTTTTGTAAATCATTAGAGGGTTTTAAAAAATCATCAGTAATACATAAATAGTCGAAGAAAACTGTGGATTTCAATTAAATATGATCATCTGGGCATGTCCTCAATTTACTTTTTCTTATAAGGGTCCATAAATATTCATTTTTAGATGATAATATTCCCAATGAATGATACTTCTTTCATAAAAAACTCATGGTTAATATAACTTCCATATAGATTATCTTTTCAAAAAACCTTTTTTCACAATATTCCAATTCTCCTCATGCTCCTACCTTATTTTGGTGTATATCATAATATAATCTATAAAGACTAGCACAACTGTTTCAAGATAATCTAAAAATACTTTATTTATTAGGTAAATAACGAAATATACAACATTAACGATTCATAAATGCATCACTATCAATTATTAATGTCCACACCTTGTTTGAAATATCATTTTTGTAATATATTTCTTCTTCAAACTTAATTTGTGATATCCTTACTAAATTCCAACCTCAGTGAAACACTAAGCTCTATGTAGTTGATCAAAAAAGTAATATATCTATGGTAGGGTATAATTTTTATTTATTTTTATTTTTGGGGAGTTCATGATAGTAAAGGTAGAGGGGAATTGAACTGTCCTTATTATTGAGGAAGAGTACTGAAAAAGCCCATGGTGAAGAACTTAGGCATATAAAACCCTTTTAGAGATTCTCTTGTTTCTCATTTTTTTGTTTACTCAAACTCAACGATGTGCAATATATAATGATTATTTGATATGATTTGAGTACCATGTATGTGTTCAATTCAGAACTCAACCTCTTAGTTGGGAGAATGACCATGTAACTCCTCAAGGAATACATCAGTATAATCCATCACAATGGGCATGTATTAAATCAGAATTCTCTCATTTTTCTCAGTCATTGGTTCTAGATATTCTTTCTCATAAATCAATAATTTCCACTCTTGACTAGAATATCCTAGGGGATATTCACCTTCCTCCTTACATTTTTATATAATTAGAGAATTCTATAAGATGTGAAGAGTGATCTCTCTATCTCAGTAGTTAATGTTGTCACTATATAAGGACAACTAAACCTTGACCAATATCATATTAAACTCTTTTATAGGAAGTAATATGATATTTTCTATAAATAAACCAACCAATTTTGAATATGGAGGAGTTATATACTTGAGATGAAACCATTTCTCTATTTTTTGTTCTCATAGATAGCTCAACCCCCATGTTTTGAGTTGGTTCCTGAATAGTTCTACTAAAACTAAATGATATGAAAGAACATGTAGAAATAAAAAACATTATGTTCGTTATTATGGAATGAATAATTAGAGTACCTATCACAAAATCATTGTTGGGATCCACCTCTATAGTAGTGGTATCATATTATCTTCCTTGGTCTCTAGGGATTGGAAGCTCTTGTTGTCGATTGTCTCCAGAAACCCTTGGATTAAGACATTAGGATGAGTAATTCCCATACTGATTTTAGTTGAATCATTATACCGCATGTTCAATAATTATATGAACCATCTTTTCTTCTTCAATATTAGTGGGTGTCTTCATTTCACTTCGAAATTGATTATCCTGAAGCCTCTTTTTCAACATTTATAATATCTCATAGTTCCCATCAGGAATCTTCCATCATGATTCATCTCACACTTTTGACAAGTTGAATGTTGGGTTTTGCTTCATCCATGAGATTTATCCATGTATACCCCCTCAATAAAACTTTATTTGACACTTTTTTTCTCCAGTCCCATGAGATCACTAAGAGTAGTAAATCTCCATATCAATTTTTAAAGAATAACCATCAATCTATTAATAACTATAAAAGTCTCCAATCACTAAATATTCTCGTAGGATGTACTTTAATCCACTAAATAAGTGGTCCACATTAATTTTTATGTTAATGAGAAATCCAGAGGCATACTATGAAATAATTTTATTATTTTCCTCATATTCCCCAATAGACTCATATTAATTTTTCTATAATCTAAAAAACTCCCTCTCTATTTTAAGAAAGTGTGTTCATGGAAATATTTTTCGGAAAATATTTTTTGGAAGTCATCCCATTCCCTGGAATCCATATCCTCTATATAATTTTTATTCATTATCAGTGTCCACTACAGACTAGATTCTCCCTCAGTATGATAAATGATTAGTTCAAATTACTCATTCTATGAGCATTATATGACATATAATATAATCTCATTCGTGTTAATCCATTATTCTGTGATGAGGGAATTATTAGATCCTTGAAAGTTAACCGGCCTTTGTGAAATCAAATATTCTAATAAAACATTCTATTTCTTAAGAGGAGTGTGTTCCGTATGATTCATGTTACTATTTTTAATATGATATTGCTATGCCACCACTACTATGACCTTCTCAGTTCCCACTCCAATATGGTTAGGCATATCATTGGGAAAAATAATCACATTTCCTATCATGTTAGTTGTTGGCACGTTTTATTCTATTTATAAACATTAACTAAAAATAATAACATTAGAATAAATTTTCCAATAATAATAAAAAAATAAGACTTATAAAAATTGGTGGAGTTACTTATAAATGATGATTATATCCTGACATTTGAGTCTCCATGATTCAATCTAAGTTATCCATGTTTACTATTATTATTTGTTTTTTAGCCCAAAAAATTATCAAAGTCCTTAATAATGGTTTGTATTGAGTTCTATGAATTTCCAAAGAATATCCCCAAGGATTGTCAATCCAGGTGTGCCACATGGCCTATTGTTGGGAACAGAGTTATGATTGAGTCTTAATTAAAGTACCATTTTCAGAGTTGTTACCACTAGTTATAACTGTACTAGGGATATATCCACTTATAGTATCTTGAAATGGATTTATTTTCTTAGAAACCACATACTCTATACCAAAATTTAGGGACGTTTTACTATGTTTAGTCTTGTACTTGAGGATTTCACTAGATTTTACCAACCATAATCCTCAAAAATAACTTAAATTTGGCCCTGATACTAACTATTGTGACCCAAATCCTTGTACACATATTATTACATTATTTTAATACATAACTATCTAAGAAGTACAATCTAAATGATTGTGAGGTCTAGTGTACTTTGAAGACTAGGTTCATTGTACATCAAAAGAAAACATAAAATAGTAAATACTTATTTTATTCTCCATAACGAGATACTAAATCCATTTTATATCCTAAAACATAATAGGATAACATGGGGAATACATAAAACAATGTTGTGAGATAAAAATATTAGTTAGGGAATAAACATGATAAGGAAACATAACATGTGAGTTTAAAGTACAACATGACATCATGAAAAAGAAGGCTCATGAGTAATCACATTAAAGAAATAAATAAATATAAGGATATAATTAGGTCATTGTAGAATAGGAAATATGGGATAAAGAAAAAATATGACATAAATATGAGTCAATTATAACTATATTGATAATATTAAATGGTGTAAAATGTCCTATAATGGAATATGTTTACTCCCTAATCCCTTACATGATCTGTAATGAGCCAAAAGAATTACCCAATACATTGGATCATTATTTGGGTGAATCCATAATAACATTTTCACGATTAAGTGTTCCATGAAAGGTATATAAATCATATGGATAAAGCATAAGAATTACTCATCGAGAAATATGGATTGCATAATCGTATCTCATTTCATAATCAAAAGTCATTTCTTAAAGATGGATTTTGAGACATGAGCATAAGGAATATATTACCAAATTAAAGGAAGGGAGAATATTATAGGTATATATTTTAGATTCATATATATATAATGTATAATAATTCAATAACTTTAAATATATATAAGGTGAGTTAGATAAAGAATGGTCTTAACCCCATGAAATTGGTGGTTTAAAGAGATCCTTTACACCGAGCATGAATCATCACGTTCATTACTTATGTTCCAAAATAATAAAATTATGTTAGTTAGTTAAATAATTTAATTCTTTTCAAACTTATTAATACTTTTATGTTATATATTATCATTTCTATTTCAATTAAATAATCATTTAGGTTCAATTTGGATGTTTCGACGATGTTGGTCTCATATATCCAAAATCACAATGTAACATTGACTAAGGTAAAAGATAATATTATTTCATAACATATCGAATAATTATAATTATACAATTATCACTTTTATACATCAATTATACATTTAAAATCAACCATGAAGCATGGTTATGAAAAATTATTCACGTTACTATCTTAGAGATTGTCAGTCGTAAGTACGCATGGGTGACGTTTCCATTTTTCAATGATGTTGATGGATAAAAGGTAAGTGTTATTTTATATTTATATAATGATCATTATATCATAATTATAATATTATATATATAAATATAATTAAATATACCATCCATATTATTTGTTAATAAAAAAGAATATGATCGCTTATCGAGGCAGTATTCCACTGTACACCCGAAAAATGTTATCATTTTCTAATTGGTTAGAAGATAAGATGGTATATGATATATTCATTTTCTATAATGATTAATAATTCATGATTATTATATATAAACACTAAATCAATAATTATGATTAAATGTTAGTGGTAATTATAAAAAATGAATTACATCGGTTCGTGGGGTGGTAGTTCTCCATAAAAATGATCGATGGTTTTGTTAACCATCTGATGAAAGAGGAGATGGATGTAGGTTATTAAATCAACATAATAATATCTCATTATATGTGATATAATTATTTTATTATTTCATAATGTTTGAATAGTATTTTAAATATGTGTAAGAATGAATAAAACAAAATTCATGGTTAGGGATGATACCCCATCTTCAGGCAAGCTCTTTAGGTTTGCATAAAAATACTTGGTGGATTTTATAAACAAGAAAAGGATTTTAGGATATGAGGATTGAGTTATTGAAGGTTTTCGGGTAGGTAATTTCAGAAACATAAGGTTTTTTAAGTGTATTGATAAGACGCTAAGGGTTTACCTTTTATAATTGGGCAGAAGTGATATTTTTGTAAATACCAAAAACTATTCAATAGTGGGAAGTAACTCTCAAAAAAAGTGCCTTGAAAATTGATAAATAAATTATTTTAGTGAATATTATGTAGGGGAAAAAATAAAATATATAAAATAATCGTTATTAAACATATTATTCCCTTTATCTCTTTAGTTCAACCCCCCTATTGAACATATTTTTGAATTAACCATGGTAATAGGTTTTTTACTATTTTTACTATTCACTATGAATAAAAAATGTGATAAAAATATTATATAATATTAATTATTATTTTACCTAATATGTATTCCATTTCATCAAATTAAATATTTATAATTGGAAAATTTTAATTTAAAATTAAACCCACAAAACATGTTGGAAAATGATGTTTTCAGAAATGTACATTTAAAGAATAAAATGATCATACATTAACTTTATGACTAACAATAATTATTATATAAATTTAAATTATTACATATATATATAATATATAAATATCATTTAAATAATTCCTTAATAGTGGTTATTTTAATTAATTAAAATGGATTATCTTTTTTCACTTAAAAACAGTTTGTACAAAACTCTGTTTTTAAGCCTAAAAAAACCTTTTACCAAAATCAAGAAATTTTTTGATTCAAATGAAATTAATTATATAATTGTAGATTAAATGTTTCATATTTAATTTTAAGAATAAATCTGTAACTATTTGTTGTTTTTAGATAAATTTATTTAATGAAATTGAATGATTGTTTTTGAAAAATAGGTAATTTTCACTATTCATTAAAAAAATTTACCAATTCACAAAAATACCAAAATTTGAACACAATTAAATTTTGGTATGTTTTTTTGAAAAAATATATTTATATTATAAAATATTATTTATTAAATTTTCATAAATTAACTATAATATTTTTATAACAAAAAAACAATAAAAATCATTTATGAAAGAATCATATTTTTAAAGAATAAAATGTATATTAAAAATGAAGACCTTATTTATTGATAATTTATAAATAAAATTAAATATATTAGGACTTATATATATTTCTTAATTTAGATAATAATATTCATGATCTTTTATTTAATGGCCATGTTATAGTAGTCATAAATATTCTTAGTTTATTTAGGTTCAGTGTTGCGTTTCACATATGCTTTCATGAGTAGTTTTATTTTTTAATAAAAAAATAAGGGTCTTATAACATATAAAAACAATTGTGTTTCTGAATTAGAAGGTATTGTTGGTAAATAAATCACGTGATAATTGTGGAAATAAACACCCTTTTGATTAATCAAGCAGAATAGATGTTTGTTTTACGTGTGAAGATAAGGGTAATCAAGCACATGAATATAAGGAAAAGAAGGATGAAACCTATATTAAGTGATTCAAATATGTTGAGATGAGGAATTACTCAAACCAATTCCTCAAGATTCAAGGGAATACAACTCATAATACTTATGGTGGTGGGGAAAGACCAAGAGTATGTGATTACCACAGATGATGTTAATGTTTATAAAGATGTAACAGTAGGAACAATGATAACAAAGTCAAACATAGCTAATTTTTTATTCATTTATGGACCTTATTAAAATATTTTATTATTATTACTTCAGGATAATATTAAAACTTTTCCATGTACTTTGAGAAATGTGATTTCAATCAAGACACTGAATGAATATTTTATTGCATCTAGGGTATTTCATCCAGTCCCCATTATGAATCTTATACACACCCAATTATAAAACCTGATTATCATGCCTTTGGTTTACTTTGACATAATAATAGGTATGACTCATATTTCAATGTAAAATTTATTTTTTTTCCAAGAGAAGAGGATTACGATTCATGAAGGGGGAGTGGTGTTCTTTGTATTTAGATATAAGGGCTCATTATTAGAGGCAAATATAGATCCTCAAATAGTAGAAAATATTAATTATATGCTTAAATTGGAAAATAAAATGCAACCTTTGGTTGAAAACTTATAAATACGAATGGTGGATGTACCTAATGTGAAAGAGTTCATTTATTTGTTTGCTAAATAATAACCTAAATACCCACATGAGGTTAAAGTATAATTTTATATTGAACTCATACCGTAAGAAAACAATATATATATGACTCCATATAGAATGTATCATGTTGAATTATTTGAGCTTAAGAAAAAACTGTAGGTGTTTTGTAACAATGGATTCATCTAGCAAAGCATTTCACCATAGGGATCAAGTATTCTATTTATTGAGAAAAAGTATTGGTTTCTGAGGTTTTATTAAAATTATAGGGAGATAAATTCCATTAATATAAGGAAAATGAATACTATACCTCACATTGAGGATTTATTTGATCAACTTAATAGAGCTAAATATTCCTTAATGATTGATATTCTCTCTGGTTATCACCAATTAAGGGTGAATGAGGACGATATATAAAGTACTTCATTTCATATGATTTATAGAAATTATAAGTTTATAATGAAGCTATTTAGATTAACTAATCAACCCTATGTGTTTATGGATATTATAAATATATAATTCAAGGATTATCTTTATGATTTAAATGTGGTATTAATTGAAACACTAAAATCTTTAGGGAGCATGTGAGTCATTTGTGAATCATTCTTGAGATTCTCAGAGATATGGAATAGTGCGATTAAAAAATTATGTTTGAATTTTAATGTAAGACATTTCTTTTTGTGGATATATTATATCTAATTAAGGAATATGTCTTTATCATTCAAATATTAAGGAAGGAAAGGATTGACACACACAAAATAATATAACTATGGTATGTAGTTTCTTTGACTTAATAGGTTACAATCAATGATTTATTCTACATTTTTATCAATTATTTAACCCCCTAATCATTTTGACATATAAAAGGGTGAAATTCAAATGGTAAAAGGAATGTGATTATTATTTTGAGGAGCTAAAGAAGATTTTTTAAATGCACTGGTTTTCAATCTACCATAGGGAGAGAAAGTATTTTTAATATGTAGTGATTCATCAAATAGAGAATTAGTCCATATATATATGAAAAATGATAGAGTGATTGCTTTTGTATCATGGAAATTAAAAATCAAGGGATAGAACTATACAAATCATGATCCTACTATCACCTGTAATATTTTCATTAAAGATATTTAGGATCAATTTCCATAGTGAGAGATTTTAGCTTGATTTATATATATATATATATTTTACATGATCTTGTAATAGAAATTATCACATAATAAACACAAAATGAGACAATTAATATATATAGAACTAATCAATTATTATTATTTCTCAATACAATAAATCTATTGGAAAGAAAAAAGGTTGATGATGCCTTATGTTGGAAATATCATGGAGTTCGAACCAAGATGAGGATAGTCACAGATCCAATATTTATGTCATTATTAAATTTGGATATGGAGGTCATTAAGGAGTAATTAACATCACATAATTTTTAGATTGTTTACAATCCATCCTTACTATGTAAGATAAATAAATTACAACATGATGAGAATGATTTAAAAAAGATAATTAGAGCCACAAATTATTGGAAACTAACATATGTTTCCTCTAAATGAAGTGTGTAAATTTGGAAAGAGTTTATGTGTTCCATCCAAAACTGATCTAAAAAAGGAATTACTAGATAAATAACATAGTTAAATCTTATTTATAGACCATAGATGAATTAATATGTATAGTGATTTTAAAGAATAATCTATGTGGGAGGGTAAGAAGTGATAAATTGGAAACTATATGTCTAGTTTCTTGGTATGAGATTAGGTAAAATATGAAATTCAACTTCCTAAATGTGTCATGAAACCTCTCCCTATAAAAAATATAGAATTGGGAAAATAATACTATGAAAAGTTTTGCTATACTTATGTAGGCTGATAATAGAAAGAATTTTCTATGGGTCTTATGGATAAACATACCATGTTTAAACATTTTTTTATAAATAATTAAGGAATTACCACTTAAATATCTTGTACGAATCATTACTAATGAAGTAGGGAGACTTGATGGTGAACCCCTAAAAATTATTTCTGATTGTGACCAGCATTTTATATCAAAATTTTAGAGGAGCATTTTATGGGAACTCTACACCAAAGTAAATTTAAGTATGAACTATCATCCACAAACTGATGTGTATGCTAATAATAGTATTTATAAATTAAAATAAATTCTACGATCTTATTTTATTATCTTCCATGTGGTATGGGATCAATATCTACATTTGGTGAAATTAACGACCAATAAAATTTTCCTTTTAAGCATATTGGTTGAACCATATGAGGTGTTGTATAAAAATAGATCTCATACTCCCTTTTTGTGGGATGTAGTTAGAGAAAGGAATATATTAAGCTAAAAACTTATAGAGGATAAAACTTGGAAAGTAAAAACTATTTAGAATCACATCAATTTATTTCAATGTAGACAAAAGATCTATGATGATAATCGATGGAAATAATTTTAATTTCAAATGGGGGATCATGTATTCTTAATATTTTCCCCGTTTATTAGAGATGTAAGATTTTTTAGAATGGGGATGTTAGTCTCTAAATATATTGGTACTTTTGAAAATCTAAAGAGAATTGGAGTTGTAACATACATATTGGTAATGCCTCCTAATATTCATGAAGTAAAAAAAATCTTCCATGTTTTATTATTGAGAAATTAACTGTCAAAATGAATGAATGTTCTCATATATAAGGGAATAGATTGAGAACTTCAATTACCTTACAAAGGCGAGATTGTCCAGAACCTCAACACTACAACGAAATTGTCGCAGAATTGAACAAATCGGCTGGTGAATGCCTTTGTGAAAAAGAACAAACTATAGGAGGAAATATTGGAGCCTGAATAAGATATGAGGAAGGAATTATGACATTTATCTGTAGATTAAATGTATCCAATTTTTTTAGGATGATACTATTTAGGGGGGATGTTAATACCCATGCCATTATTATAACAAGTAACGAATACATCACTAAGACTATTACAGAACGCTTAGTCTAAAGAGAATTTATTCATGATTCTATTTAAATTATAAATCCATTAATTCTATAATTTATAATAAAATTAATATTGGGATTAGTTGTGTTAAAATTAGCTTTGGGTGATATTTTTGGTTTTTTTCTGAAATAATTCATTTTTAGGTGAATTATGAAATATAAAGCTTTTACCAAACTATAAATTTTTATAAGTAATACTTTACTATTTATAACACCATTTAAGTGGTAGTATTAGTATATATAAAACAATATATTTTAAAAAATACTATATTTAATTTATATAACCTTTGATTAACATTTTATGGACATAAGTAATAACTTCCAATAAATAAAATCTTAGTATATTATTTTTAATGAAATATTATTTTAGTAAAACTTGGTTTCAATTTTGTTATATAGATTAGTTTTAATTTTATTACAAAAAAATCACAATATTTTAGTAAAAACAAATGCATTGATAACTTAATACAACTTGTAAATTTTGATCATAAATATAAACTTTTTCTAAAAATTGTGTTTTGCACATCACATGTGCTAAAATTAAAATTAATTTTTTTATGACTTTTAGAATTTTAATATATTTAAATTATATCCATATTATTAATTATAAATTTATAATTGGGTAATAAGGTTAGTTTCATTTGGTGGAATAAAATTTAGATACCATGGAAATTATTATTTATTATGGTTAAAATATTATTTTTCAAAGAATAAAACATTTCTAAATATTGTGTTTTTAAAATGAATATATTTTTAAAAATAATAATCTGAAATTAATTTTATACATATATGAAAGTAAAATTTTAATATTTTAATTAATAATTGATGTTAAATATGATTAATAACACCTAATAAATAGAACTTCATATTATAAAAAAGTGGTTTTATACACATTATATATTTTAATTTGAATGGTTAGTTTTTGAAATATATTAATTATATTTGGATAAATGGTTCCCAAATTTAGATTAATCATGTTTAAATTTGTTAATACATTAAATCTTATATTTTCAAGATAAAATATTAACCATGACTAATAATTAATAAATATTAATAAGTGTTAAAATGGGTATTCTAATGTGTCCCAAAATTTACAAAATCAATTTGACACTTAGACCATTTATAATAAAATGTTTACACTGGAAATTAATACATAAATGTATCACCAATATTTCTACACATAATTAACGAAACTCACAAAATTGACCTAACCCCCATGTGACACCATTCTTACACCTTAATTAACATTAGTTTCCATGAAAATTCCCCTCTTTTACCTAATAAAAGGAGATAACTCCCACCCATTCTCTCATTGAAATCCACCGCAAAGGAATTTATCATGAGTTACAATTCGATACCCCTCTATAAATACCTCCCTATGATTCACTAATGTTTTATGGAGTCCACCTATGATTTAAAATAAACTTATTTATGTAAGGTTTTCTAATCATTTAGTTATTGAAAAAATAAACCATAGCGCAATCACCCTAAAAAATATCAGTTGAGTTTTAACTTAATCTTTACTATGCTATATGATGTGTTGGCCTAGGACCATACACTTAGATAGACACACACATGGGATATGATTTGGATTCTTCACCCACACTTTACAAAAAATAATAATGAATTTTCCAACCATTTATATGGTCTCCTAACAGAGAAAATTATTAAACTCAATTAATATGTTTTATTGATAAACCATAACCTTGAATGTATCATTTCCCACTTACTTATATTTGATTATTTGATAATGGTACTTCATATATTGAGAATAAAAAATCTTCTCTATATTGACTATATATTGTTTAACCATCTACGTTATTTCAATGGATGTATTATGACCATTTTAACCCACTTATTGAACAGGAAAGTATTTATGTTCCATATGTTTGTATCTCTATACTATTTTTTATTGATTTCTAAGGTAATATGATGATGAGTCTTATTGATATTCTTATATTTTATATGGTTAATTTAATGTACTTAAAGAAGTTATGGGTGGGCCCCAGTATTATATGGCCTGTTGTACATCGTTTGGTATCATGAGCCAAAAGGTTTGGGTGTTTCATTTATACCTACCCAATGAAATAATAATGTCTTAGTTGTATATTTGATAGAAATAATGATATCTTGGTAGTGTCATTAATGAAAAAATAATTATTTGGGTGACATCTTGTTGGAAAAGATCATGATGTCCAGTATTATTCATTCCATCAACTTTATTTCAAATATTATTATATATTTTTTATTTTCATTACTATTCTATCCATTTAAATTATTCTTTCTCATGACATTGATTATATTTCATTATTATTTTTTAACTACTCTTCCATCATGTTTATACCTCTTATGATAGTTTTTTCCATACTTTTACACTTACTGAGAGTTTTATCTAACTTTTATTTTGTTTCCATTTCCAAAGGGTATCAATAATGGTTGTATAGGAAAATTATGGATGCACTAAAAGTAATAATAATGGTTCAGGAAGACTTTTTTTATTTTGTTTTTATGTTTTAATTTAATACAGAAATAATGAATGTATCTATTATATAAAGAATACTAAACTGTTTGATCCTTTGTGATGTGATTTTTTTATTTTATTAAAATATAATAATGTGACCTAAAACTCTGGGTTATTAGAGCATGGAGTTACAATGGGTGTTGTTTGTGAAATATTAGTAAAAAAATATTAGAAAATATCATCTAAATGGATTTCAAATAATCCTTCCAAAATGGTGAACTTGATGGATACATTTATTTAGATAAATCTGATGTATTCTTACTTGGATATGACAGAAGAGGTTTAATAGGCTGATGAAAGAACTATATGGGTTGAAAAATTCTATATTGTTTTGATATTTAATGATTTAATTATACATCAAGATGTTGAATTTTTTAAAAGGGAGAGTGAACATCATTCTATAAATTTAACAAAATAAAGAGACATCTCTCATTGTTATTGTCTTTGTTCATGACTTAATGTTTTATATAGATAATGAAAGTATTATTATGGATTATTACACTAAAATAAAAAAGTAATTTTGATTTTGATTTTGGGAGAAATGAATTTATACTCAAGGATTTAAATTTATCAAGATAAGGACCACATATTCCATTCTCAATAAATTTAGAATATTAATATTATAATTATTTTTGGAATGGAATACACAAAGGTAGATTCTAATCCAATTAAAGTTGGAGAAAAACATTCCAAGGTTCTTGAAGGGAGAGATGTATTTGAAACAAAGTTCATTAAACTCATTAGGATCATACATTATTGAATTATTATTTAATTAATATCATATATTTTGTCACATTTTGTGTTAGGAATCAAAGAGGTCTAAATAAATCATATATCATTCTATCTAAGAGGATTTTTTGGTTTATATAAGGGATAATTTATTTGGATTAAAATAAAAGGTAAAAGGAAATTTATACCAATATGGTCATGTCAATATTGATTCGGATAGAAGAGTTGCTGATAAGATGTATACATTCTGTGGAGTATTATTCTTGGGATAGAAGTTTGGGGATTGAAACACACATAAGAAATGATCCATTACATTTAATATACTTCTAATATATTATGTTTATGTAATTCAAACAATAACCAAAATAATGTGGATGATAACTCAACATGAAGATATCAAGGAGGAAGTTATTTTTTCATTACTAGGGACTGAAGTGATCAATGTTTTATCAATAATTGGAGAAACCAAATTCTACATTCTAGATTAAATAACATAGATATCGAGTGAAATTTCATAAAGAAAATAATTTAGAAAGGCATGCTATAATTGGATTGTATTGTTACTAAGTATAAAGTTATGTATTTGTCTATTAAAACATTGTACGGACATTTATTTTATAGGTATATGGTGGTGATTACAATTGAATATTTTTATTTTATATTATATGGTATATTATTATTTTTTCCTCCATTATATTATTCAATTTTTTATTTTCAGTGTGGGAAATAAAATAATTAATTAATAAAATTTGTTTTCCCTTAAGAGGATATATATATTTATTGGTTTTTTTAAAATGTTGAATGTTATGGATTGAATGTCATTTGAGTACGTGTTGGTGAAATTCGTGAACCTCTCTAATATGTTTTTAGTTTTTTTGTATAACTATTATTTAGCCCATGTACGAGAACAATGAAGTGAATATGAGAAATTAAGTGACGATAACAATTCATATATGGATACGAATTAGTGAAATGTGTTTATTTGGAATTATTATTTATAATTATTCATTATTATATTAGGTTCGCTCAACTAGTCTTGCATTTTTTGATTAATGATTCGTTTTTCTGTTAAAAGTATGGTTTATATTTGGCAGTTTTTAAAAAAATTCTAATCTGCGGTCTTATTGGGATTAGAGTGTTGTTTGAGGTTTATGGTGCAACTGAAATCATTTGTGTTAAAGGGTTAATATATAATTATGGAGTATTGGATGTGATATTATTTTTTGGTTCTATATTTTATTTTCAAAACATCAAAAAAATTTCCAACATGGTTTTAATACATAAATATATTTTAATCTTATATTATTTAGGTGAAATAGATGGGGTATCAATATTTTAGATGTTTGATATATATAGAAAGAATACTATTTTTGAAGACTGAATTTTAGAAGGTGTTATGGTGTTGAAATTTTGAATCAAAACAAAAGGGTTTGGTTTATCTTGTGGTTATCTTCTGTATGATAAGAAAGATGATGAAACTAAACCAATCACATCATTAATCCAAAGGATTGAATTGTATTTTTGTCAATAAAGTAGTATGACAATATGTGTTATGGAGTTGATGGTGCTTGGTTGATTGTTTTTTATTTTTTAGTGGTAACAACATTTCATTATTGATAATTTAATCCTCCATTTACATTAGATAATTTTTTGAAATATGGTAATAATTTCCAAGAAAAATGTTAATGATTATAACACATTGTTAAAATATGAAGATGAGATAAGATTGGAAATGAAAAAATAACATATTTCGGCATAAAGAATAATGTAAAGAATAATTTAAGATAAAATAAGAATATTGGGGATAAATGCTACCCACTATTTGTGTTATCTAAAAAAATAGGGTTCCCATACATAGTTTTTGCTATATATTTTGTATTTCTGTTTCCCATAAAATTAGGCCTAAGACAGCTATAGGACCTAGGTTCAGCCACTACCTATGTGGGAATGAGGGTATACTGTCTCTAGCACATTTTTGGAAGTGGTTGAAGATATATTGAGTACAGAGGAGGATATACTATTCATTATCAGAAAAGTGCATCAATAAAATGTCCACTGGTAAAGGAGGGTGCAAGTGTTGACATGCAGGGGTGTTGGTGCAATAGTACATGGAGGTGTGACCCATGGAGGCTAGTATGTGTGAGTGAGCATAGAGATGAACCTAATATCATGAATATTCACTTAATGAGGGGTAATGTAATACTAATTATATCCAATATAAGGGAAAATATGATGTGGGACACACAAAATTCATGGGACTATTCTTCAACATTAATGAGGTATGTTAACAATGATGAGGTGATGCTTGTTCCATATTTTTCCTTTGACCACGAGGGGTTCCTTACACTACACAATCAATGTGTTGAAATAAATAATTAGCTTCGAACTTCCATATGTGATGGTTTGATCTAAACACAAGAACAAGATTGAACCAATTATGCACTTGAAACCATTTGACCATTTGAGTTAATTCCAACCTATTGCATAAAAAATTCCGACTTATCATGTGAAATAACTATAATTGACCACATAAGGAACTCATGGTATTAAAATCGTGAAATAAAATGAACTCAAGAAGGGTATCAAAAATACCACATGTAAAAATGATCCCCCAATGCATGAGGAAGTAAAACTAATCACATGATTTTTGAGAATACCATTAGATTCACAATATCAGACAATCGACCATGAGATCGACCAACCATGGGGTACACACAAATGATGAACTGAACAGATGTTCACCAAGATATAGTGTGCAGTGTAAGTGATCATAAGTAACACATGTTACCATGAGTGTTATGAATAATTTCATGAGGTATGAGAATCATCCCTGAGTGGTCACTATAAAATTAAGAGGGCCATTTATAAAATAGAGGATGAGTTTGAGAATCTAATAAAATAATGGAAATCCACCTTTATATTTGTTAGATGAGTGTAAGAAGAAGTTATCATACACTTTAGTCTGTATTAATAAATATACAGTTCAAAATATGAAGTAAATGGGATATTTGTTTATACTTTTTCATCTAAATAATAAGTTGATTTTTCATAAACCTTGATACATTTTTTTGAGAAGATCATGGAGACAAATATGAAATTCATATATGCGAAACTCATCTATACAATGATATATTTTTAGATGATCTCTACATTTTGAAATTATTTTTACTTCATTACATGAATATGTAGATGAATGATGAGCATCTCAAGTAACACCTAGAATTATTTCATCAAAAATCATGCATGCTATATACAATGTTTAACATGGATGAAAAATGAGATCTGACTACTTCATGTATTTAATGTTTGGAATGTAGAAATCAAAATACAATATGGAATGATTGAAATACATGAGCCTTAAAAAATTTTCAATGTATATATTATATCATATTTATATAAGAAATATTTACCCTGTTTTGATGGGTGTCTAAAAAGTTTTGAATAATGAGAATCATGAATGATTTTGAATTACTAAAATCATGGTAATTCAAAATAACAAGAAAGAAAAATAACCTTTGATGCTTCCATTCCTCTATTTAATTTTAATATAGGTATCTAATAAGGTAGTGTGAATTATAGAGAACTCATATACACAATATGAGATATTTATGATAGTTTGATAATTTATTTTATTTTTGAATGAGAAGATTGAGAAGCCAAGTAGTCATTTAATGGAGAAGATGATATGATGCACAAATATTTAGTATAAGGACGTATATCCTTATAAATATGGGTGAGTTTTAAGGCTAGTAGTTATAATCCCTCTTAGTTGATAATGATGTTTGTTAACTTCTGCGAAATGAGGATCAACACTATTTTTATGATTAGAGAAATACCCAAAGAATAAGTATTATTTGCTTCCCAAAAGGTATAAAAGAGAAGTATGGATACAAGGATATTTGGAACCTAGGTGACATAGATTTTGTTACCCTAAGGACATCATGAGAATGAGTCATGAACTTGAGGTGATCTAGTCATGATCTCATGAAACCCCTTAAACAGACCCTCTTACTATTGTGATCGATTATAAACAGGAACTGATGATCATGAAAAGGCTATCAGATGAGTTCCTCCAATCAAGAGACATGTTGACCAAAAGATTACAGAAAATCACCCAAATATGCTCATAAAATAAAATCTAGAAAAGGATGAATCATTTTATGGAAGGGAGTTACACTAATTTTCATGAGAAATCATAATGCGGTCCATGTGATCAGTATATTGATCCCATGAAATCCCCTGGGGGATGATGGCCTCACCATGAAAAGGTCGATCGACATGTCAACTCCAATTTATGAAGGATCTCGGACATGTACATTTGATCACGTGACAACATTATAGAAAATCGATGGGTGAGCACCATAGGATTTATAAAATAAAATATGTAAAAAGTGATACACATATGTGAAGGAGAGATACACTGTTTTTCATGTGATAGGGATATGATCTTCATGTCATAAGTCAATTAATCCTATGAACCCCTCCAAAAATCCACATTAATCTTGCGAATGCCCCTAAACTAGTCTTCTTCGATCATGTGAAAACCTATATGAAAGGGGTATAAATCTCATGAAGACTCCCATTCATGCCAGCCTAATCTTGAGAAATACTTTTTTATTTTGACTTGATTATGAGAAAACCCATTAGTAATCCATGGAATCTATAATAATGAAAATTATACTGTGATCTCACAGTTCCCATTTATTACAAGACACATAGTTGATTCCATCCATAAACCACTATAGGTTTATGTGAAGAATGTGATGTGATGGTCCCTACACTAACTAAATCCCATGTATGTGATTTTAGAACCATATGATGTGGTGAATATATGGGGTGGAGATGCCTATAAAACCACCTAGAATGGAAAAAAGGACACTCACATGAGGACATAGGTGAGAGAATAAATATCTCAACAGAGATCCACATAATCGCAAGAGTCAGCTACCACTTAAAAAAACATAGGCAATGACTTATGGGATGAAACAACATGTATACACATGCCAACTTGTCACCCTATTTATCACATGAAGGAGTTTTAGTATGCTCTCCAAACCACCAGAAGGTGTTCCCATGTGTCAACTAGGTCACACGAGGTCTCAACAAGCTAGTTCTTGATGAATATTAACGCATTTATGTGATAAAATATGAAGAATATGGAAGCCTTATTCGAGGATATATATGAGGATTTTAATGAAAAGGGGTCTTGGTCATGTGAAATATTTATTAGTAATGCGATGATGCCTATACACTTCATCCATATCATGCAACAACACCTGAACATGTCATCCAAGTCACGTGAAGTCCTCCAGACATGTCATATTAGTCACACAGAGTCCTCCAGACATGTCCTATTTGATCACATGAATCAATTTAAACATTTTATATTTTTCAGGTGTAATCCCTTATAAATTTCTCCTTTGATAAGGAAAATCATCCTAGGACATGTATATGTTTTCAGAAAGACCCCATAGATTTATCAAATAGACCCCTAAAATATGTCATCCAAAAACACATGACATGTGATTCATACTTCCAAAACATGTTCGGGACACACCTAGAATATTTCGGATTCATACTCATAAAATGTAAAGAAAACAACTTATACATGTTAGGTAGACACCCTATACATTTTAGGTTGACACTTCACACATGTATGGAATACACCACCAAACATGTATGACTTGTTCAATACGAGTCATTGGGCATTTTCCCTCTAACCATGTGAACCATAAACCATGATTATTTGGTCAGGAATTCCCCCTTCCGATGAGAGGTGTCCATAATGTGCGAAATATGAGTTCTCACAAAACACTATGGTTGTTATAGGGGCCTCATATCAACCAGATATTCTTTTCTAGCCACTCATGTTCCACACATATTATAAGTCAGAGGGTAAGAGTCAAATAGATTATGGGCATCCACCCTGGTGTAAGTACCTCATTATCTCAAACACTTTATCTAGTGGGATCAAAACTCTCATGTGGGTCTATCATTATTCCCCATCCATCAATGGGTTGAGATGTGAATTTAACTATGAGGACCTTAATTCCAAAAATATACGGGATATTTAGGATGCCTTCTTATGGATAAAGGTCCATATAGAACACCCCATAAGGGATGAACCAATGTATAAGTCCCATATCTATATGTAGTGTTCTTTCTCATTTTTAATCTCTTATTTATCACATGGAGAATGGATCAGAACGGGTTAAGGATTTTCAATTGTCTTATCACTGTCACTATGAAATCCACATATTTGGACAACATTAATGTGTTTACTACATTAAAATATATGAAATCAATTGATCCAACCATCAGAATACACCATTGAATAAGTCACAAAGGAATTCCCATATTTGTAAGATCTAGGGATTTAAACACTATTAGTTCTAATAATGATCCCATGCCTATCAACGAACTGGGGGTAGATAGAACTATAAAGGCTCTGACTCCTATTAAAAGAAAATACATCGGTTACCTTCTTAAGGAAAGAGTTTCATAACCCAATTACTAAGTTACCTAATACATTCCCTTTCCAAATGATGATAAATAGTATGACATGGAACTTAATGAACTATCTGGGCTGTTATTCTTGTTATAAACAAGATATATAGGATTCCTCATGAAGGTTTAGTCCCATCCTCGAAATACCAATCACCTTCCTGGATAGATGTAAATTCCAGTGGTCCTAGTTACATTTCATTAAAAAGAAACTACCCATTTAGATGAAATAATGAGTAATAGATGGAGAAACTCAGATACATATAGATAGTCTCATTAATATAATCCCCATTACAGGTAGAACATTTTAACACCCAATAATTTTATTAAGGTAACCAATCCGATGTTAAGATTTTGAAGAGATTAAAAAACATATCCTAAATCTATAAAAGAGTCTCGATATAAAAAATATTTCCCCCAAAAGTGTGTGATGATCCCAACTTCCCATCTTATCAATCAATGTGAGTTCATATTTTTCATTAGGTCTGAAACTAAAAATGAACACCTTCTTTTAAAATGAAAGATAAAATCTATTATAGATGTAGGAACCATTGGGTGTTTCTATAGATAACCCCTATTGAAATAATTGATTCTGAAACTATACTGAGACCCTCACAATCACCCACAAGTACAGATTATACAAATAACAAAAATTATGAACTCGACGTGAATATATGAAATGACTAAAAAATGGTTTACCTTGTGTCAAGCCATTTTTATTTTCATCTAATATACAGAAAATGGTATGCTTTATGTGAAATCCTTCAACAATAAATTGGGGTTCCCATAAATCAAGTTATTTCTACTATGAAAATTCCATGTGAGAAGAATGGACTAATCAAGAACAAGAAAGGAAAATTTTGTTAGCCATGTATTGTTGATTGAGTTTGTTTCACACTTGCGATGATTCACTGATCAATGAATATTTTCATTTTTTTTATTTTAAACCAGGGAATCTATTTTAAAAAACATCACCTACCTGAGATTATTATTTCATCAAGTGAATTCTCTATAACCTCAACTATGATAAGAACCTCTCTAATTTGCATAACAACATCACCCACACAATGACTCTAGCTTCCGTTGGAAAACAAAATGGAGTAAGAGTAAAACTAACATGGTATGATCCCAAACCATTATGTCACATGTATAGGTCTCTATAAAATGAATCAAACATGCCTGAATCATTCAAGGAAATATATAATGATTCAAGAGTGACATATTTCCACCACCAATCACTTCGCCAGGTTATCCCTAGAGTGAGACAATAAGAAACTCCCATAACATAGGAAGGTGGATCAAGGAGTATACCGTAAACCCATCCTAATTCAGATGTTTTCTAGGAGGGATCATATCAATCCCTTTTACCAGCATTATCTTGGGAGTTCCCCTTAGTCATCTGATGAGGTAACCATCAGAAAAATTTCCACACTAGACACTCATTCATGGTTACTAAGGAGGTATCACTGGATATAGAATACTAGAGATAAAAATGATTGGACTCATATCCCCACTTCAACTAATGAATCCCACTGATATATTTTAGTGGTGGATAATGATTAGACTCATATATGTGCTCACTAGGATGAATTCAACATGAATATTCCTATAACAAGCAAGGGGGAAGCACATGTACCTTCCCCCACTCTTCAATACTTATTGGAATATTATGATGGAACAATGAAGATAAGTGTGAGATTATATCACCTATTCAATTGAATAAATATAATAATATATCTTGGAGATCAAGAATGTCTAGGCCTACATTCTATCACCTAGCTTTCTAATGTGTCACTTCATTCTAACAACAATATAATAGCTCCACCAGAATATTCCAACACTAGTACCAACATAAGTGAAGACACATATTCCTATCCCAATATCTTGAGCAGAATATCACCATGATCAATTTGAACAATTGGCTGCTATATAGAAAATACACATTCTTGTTCCCATCCAAAATGATTATAGATAAATTCTGGTAAAGGACGATTCATATAAGTGGACTCATATCCCAGTTCGGGATGGGGATCACAAACTCATTTTGGCACATTCCTCGAGAAAAGTTCGCATTCCTATTGAAAAATACCAATAACATACTTTGAAGGAGTAGGATTGGGTTCATATGCCCATTTTTTCTAGGGATCACTAACTAAGTCAGTCACCTACCGTAGAAAAAACACACCTTCATATTAAAAAAGACTAACAACATTCTCCAATGGAATAGGATCAATATCCTATCCAACTTCCAATTTTTGTTTGTTAGTATAATATAGAAATAAACATAGAGAAGGCTCATGTCTATACCGATGAAGTTATGAATCATATTCTAGTAGGTTATGGGAGCTAGGATCATATCCCTACTTTCGTTAATGAATGACTTAACCAACAATATTTAGAGGCCATACATAACGGGGCTCATATCCATTCTCGATTCCAAAGGTCCATCATTATATTCTGATGGGGAATTTATATATGAATAGAGATCATACCCCGACATTATCTAAGATTGAAAAGTATATTAAAAAAACACTAATAGGTAGGATTATATTCTCGTCAATAATAAAAAATCCCACCATCATACTTCAGTGGATTCTTAGTAGTGAGATCATATCCCCATAAAACAAGATTATTATCAACATGTTCCGAAAACCATCACTCATTGGGCTTATATCCCTGCTCAACCCCAAGGTACTTTGAAATATTCCATACCAAATACTGAATGAGGCTCATATTCTTGTTCCTCTCAATTGTAGGGTCCTTGATGCTATATGATGCATTTAAAAAACACCTAAAGGTTCTATAGACTCTTCAACTAAAGTATAAGTTGATCATTAACTTAATAGTCCTCCTCGTGGTAATGTAGAGAAGGACCACAGGGCCCCAACACTTGACATCCACTACAATCATCCAACCCATAGTAATATCTCTCCCAAAGAAGGAAATCCTATACCTACACAAGAAACCTTATATTGATAGGTTCTCAAAACATAGACACCTTTGTATAGAGTGGTACTCAAAATGATATGGCCAAAAGTATATAGTTCCCCATAAATAATTAGTAACATATCACCTCAATCAGCATGTGTCCCAGGGAAGTGACATCTATGGTATGACTAGGATGAGCATTATGACTCCAACAATGAAGTTGAATACAAGCATATATGGGTAGAGTTTGTTGTCAATAATAACCCAACCATGTTCTGGACCATCACCATATCTGACTGTTAGATTTGTGATGAGCTAGAGGAGTGCATGCCTTACTTATACCAAAACCTGTGGGAAAATCATCAGTAGTTCAAGGCATGAAACCTACCTTATTAATGATATGCTAAAACTTTCCAAATCATAAATACACTCTACTGTTATCTTTACATGGTTGTATTCTTTATTGTACTAAACCCATATTGGAAAGTGCCTAAAACATATATATAGAATGATTGTATCCATATTATAACAACTCTCCACCAACTGATTATTAGATCCCTATAAAAACTACATATATAAGTATGGAGAAAGTATGGAGCATTTCACTTCACTAATTCTCATGAACAAAAAATCTCTCTATATGTGGAATCATGCAATGTCATTGATGTATGAGAAATTAGAGGACTAGGTAATGCACGAGCCGGTAGGTCAACACAATAAGAATACCCCACATTGAATATGCAAAGACATCATGAATAATGAATGAGGGTCACTAAAAGACTCAAATGTTGGCTCCCATTGACAAAATGGGAACACATCTTAGACAAAAATTCTAAAGTTATAAACTACTTGATATCCGCCCATTTTAAATGACTACCATCATCGGAAACCATCAAGGATAAAACACACCCACAAGGCTAGTGATTGTTTTTCCATCGTTTATATACCTAGGGTTATAAAAAATGAGGGGATCATAGAAATATCAGTGGAAACTAATAACTGACCCAAGCCCTTAGGGCTGGGGGAATTTTTATCGCAATTTATTCCACTAGGGTTATCACACCCTGATAGGGTCTTAGATAAATTAGGATCTCGTTCAAATCAACACCCTCAACTTGGATGATGGAATTTATATCTCAATTATGGTCTCACGATCCATCATATTCTGAATTAGAATCATCAAATCCTCAGAAATAGGAGTGTAATGTGCCAATAGTGGCCCCAAATAATCAATAGACCATAGGGCTGGGGGAATATTTATCATCATCTTAATTATGCAAAAAGGATTCAGTATTCTCCAAGTTGGGTGGTAAATATTGACATCCAGATTCCCTTCTACTAATCCATCCATGTGACTCACCCCTTTTGTTTATGCCCTACTCATAATGTACATCCGAAACTCCCTTAAGGTCATTATTCAAAGACCAAGATATGGGTAATGTATGAAAAAGTTAATGAAATCCCATTAGATTAATAAGATAAAATGGTCCAATATAGATAGGGGTTAGAAAATTGACCCTAATACAACCATCATAGGATGAGTAAATAGTTCAGAATCACCATATTTCATGAAGAATAATGGGATAACTACTATTTAATTATAAACCATAGTGAATATAATCACCATAAATCATGAAAATAATGTTGATTAAGAAGTAAATAGATAGGGACACAATACAGAAACTGTTATTTGAGAGGTAGGATACCTAGATGCACAAATTGAGGGTACAGATACACAAAATCAGAGAAGAAGGCATAACCTAGCACCTCTAAATGAAGAATTTACACCTCCTAGAAAAAAATCATCCAAGGATAAAGGGATGGGTGTGGCTACATAACACTCATCACCTAGAGGACACAAGGTTCCATAAATATAAGAATAACTAGCACAATATGAGGATAAGTTACAAAATCTCAGACAAATCAATGAGAAACTACTCAGGGGAAAAATTTATGTTGGGTTTTATCTTCAAAAAGAATCAAATATCGCACCTACCATTTAGCATGGGAGCGATAATATGACTGAAAGAATGATGATTGAGGATAATGAAAGCTCTTGATCTGTGAAACTGATCTACACAAATGAAGTATTTGAGGATGATTGATACTTTCCACTATTATAATGAATAAATCTCCCTATAATATGGATCCTTTAGTTCTAGAATGAATCAAGAATTAGTGGGATTTGAAAATGGGGCCACATCATTAAGCCTGACATGCTCACTATAGATTGGATGTGATATAGATTATGTTACTTATGTAACCCCTCAATACCATTAAATCCATGGATTCTTGAGTGTGATCCATGAAAGAGCAGCGTATACCCATGAAACAAAAAAATCATCCATATTTGTAATGGGTGGGTGATAATCCCCCCCAAATTAGAACAATCATATATTCTCTACCTTTGATGGTGTAGGAGACCCAGACCAATAAGTCATGAACCTTGTTTCTTAATGTGACTTTATGTTGGTCCCTCAAGAATAGTAGGAGTTGACCAAATTGATATGTTTTGTAAAGAATCCACTTAGGATTTCCTTTATTTGGTAAAGAATACTTATAGAATGATCCATTTCAAGATGGTAAGATCTTTTTCTTCAATTTCAATATCAGTTCCACTCCACATTAATTAAAATGATGATTTTCAACCTCTTAAACTGAAAATAACATTAAAATGAGAGGGATTCTAAATTCATTTCTAGATGGAATGGATTAAACAATTCACTTAAATTCATTATATTGTAAGATAAAATAATGTAAATTATTATTAGAATCTTTGAGATGAGTTGAAAACATCTTTAATCTTAATGAAGTATCTAGGAGGGGTTCATGAGTTTGTAAAGATGACAGAATTCATAAAGGATACCATTTAGTAACCCCAAGATAAACATGAACCCATTTCCCCATCATAGGTAAAACGCCTAGTAGGGCATAGAATAATATAGTTACATATAATCTAGAAACAATGCCCATTATAACACCCAGGTTAGCCTTGAATTATCCAATACATCCCTCGAGAATCAGTAGCAACCAAATTACCCTTGGTAAGAAGAAAAAGAAGACTAGGGTCACCCTAAATTTTAGTAATAGATGAACAATGTGTATTCATTTTGAAATTATCAGTTTCTTGGTTATTTCCATAAATCTAGGGAAAATAGTCCACATAAGCTATCAAAACATCAGAAACCCTATGAATTCGACGTAAATGACTATCTCTACAACATCCCTTTCCATTGGTGACTGGTCCACACAATCTAGGATTGTTTGTCTTCAAATAAATCTTATAAATAATGGTTTATTATGGACTAAAGATACTAGATAATTTCCCAACATAGGTAACCTGTGTAACCATTTCCGTACTAGAAGAATATGGCAGCTGGAAAGAAGTTTAGGCTAGGCATGGAAAAAATTTCAATAATTAACATTTGATCGAGCTCATTCCATCCTAAGAGAACAAATTACAAAACTATTAATGATACTAATATCTAGGTAGGCTTCATGCCTCTTGGAGACATAAGTAATCAACATACATAGGAAAAAACACAAGTGAAAGAGTTTTATCCAACTCCTGCACAAGCTATGAATCTTGCATATTTCATTCCTTCCACATCCAAAGAATGAGAGACACCCCAACAAATGAAATCATTATCATATGATTAGATCATATCCGGACATGTTTACACAATTCAACTAAAAACCCCCACTCTAATGATGAATATGCTACAGAGTATGAGTTCCTTGTACCTGATCGAGGATATGGAGACTGAGGATGCAGAAGCCTAGGATATAAGGAACGATAAAGGCATAGTTGAACCCAATATTTTGATCACATCCCCTCAAAATTAATATATATATAAAATTAAACATTGGGATAGAACTTCAAAAATCCCAATAGAAACATAGAAATTCCCTAGAACTTTATAGTTGTTGGTCATGCCCGTTCATTTTTTCCAACCGGCTGGTGGGGGTGGGATTGCCTGATCATCCTAGAAAAAGGGGACGACTAGGGTGACCTACACAACATTAAAAAGATATTCCTTAATCACTTCTCAAGTAATGGTCCCATTTACATCAAACAAATCATCTCTTGTACCACATAATAGGGATCAACCCCACCTTGGGAAGTGTAGAAATTTGGAATTAAAATATGAAATCATGAAATAGTCGGATTTTTTCGCACCCAAACTATTAATCCTATATGCCTTCAATATTTAAAAATAACTCAAGGATTCACTTATTGAGGAACTCTGGAGGCCTCTTTTGTTTATGAAAAATGTTTCTATAGATGAGGTTTACCGTGTGGAGACTATCCCATCTGAATGTCATATCACTATCTTGTTTATAGAACAAGACCAAGAAGAGATAATCTAAGGAGAAATCAGGATCTCGAATGTCTCTGGAAAACTAATTAATTTTTTAATATAAATTTATTTGGTTGAAAATGGTTTTATTATTAACCTCATTTTATCTATAGCCTCTAACATTTGGTATATAGTGAGGGTGAGTTATTCTGAACCATGCTAACCATTCACGGGCACAATAAGGGACATGAAAGGTCTATTGAGACGATCAATCTAAAGTCTAAATTTGGTGATATCATATATTTTAGGACCAATATGTTAATGAAGATTTACATTTTTAGTTATTGTCTCTTGTTGTCAAGGATGTTTGAGGAGAAAGAAAATCACATCACTTTTTATAAGTGGATGAGGGAAGATAGGTAAGTTACAATACTTTCCATGGAAAATTAGACAATGCTTTACTGACTTGTATTTCCAAAATATCATAAGTTTGAGGAAATTGTGACTAAAAAATTAGAAATGACATGGGGATTAAAGGTGACGCCAATCGTATTTAGTTTTGATTGGATAGAATGATGTTTCAGGAAGATAGGGAAGTTGCATTAATTCCTTTGAAATTAGGACAATGCTAAATTTATTCATTCAAATAATTCATTTCATTATAGATACAATTCATGATGAATATAACTATTTTTTTAAATAAACTAGATGAATGTGAAGCAGTATTGGTGTTCTTGCTGAAGATGTTTTTTTAGGTACCGTCATTTTCTGGTGTTTTCCAAAATTTTTGGACTTGAAGATCAGAAGACAATGAAATGTGATTTTGGAAAAAGATGTTGATTTCATGTTTTAAGATGTATTGGTATGTTTCATTCAAGTGGATTGCTAAGATACGAACACAAAAATCGTGAAAAGGAAAGAATTTTGTGAAAGATTTGTTTTTGTGAGCATTATAGAATGGAGTTTGGAATGTTGCATGCAAGGCATGATTTAATGTATGAACATCGAAAAATGTAAAATGAAAGAATTGTGTGAATGACTGAATAAGTGTGTGAAAGATAAGGTTGGCACGAAATAGACTTACACTCCCAATGCAACAACAAATTGGGTTTTTCACGACGCGTCCGTATCTTGCACGATGCCTGAGGATTTTTGCGTGCGGGGGTCGACGATGCCTATAAATATGAGGTGACCCTCTCTAATAAAAAAATATCAACACATAGATAAATCCAAAACTATAAAGAGAAGATTAATTTTATGTAAAGGGAGTTTCATGAAATAAATATAGTTTCATGCAAGATTGATGTTTAATGCAAGAGGTGTTTTAGGAAAAAGTCAAATCTTACGTGTGAGGCATGAAATCTGCACACAATACACCTAAAAGGTTAAGTGAAATATTTGTGTTCATCACAGGAAATAAGTTATTTTCAAGGTAGTTCTTACCATATTCTGTGTAAGAAAGAGAATAATTGTTTTGAAAGATTAAACTGTGAGAGCTGATTAAGAAACATTAAAACATTTTTTCCCTATTTGTGCTAAGAGGCTGTACACATGCTTGAGAATTGTTTTCCAAGTCCTACATGAGTGAGAGGGTATATCCTAATCATTTTATTCTACATCAAAGGATATTTTTATAGGTGATTTTTTGGTATTGTATTTCTTCCATACGATACCAAGGATGTAACTACTCTTGTTGAGTAGTGAACCTTGTAAATATTGTGTTCCTATGGAAGTGTGTTTTGATTGTGTTCAGCATGGAAAGAAATCCTTAACAGGAGGCGGAGGATTGTTTAAAAAGGAAGGAAATATAAAATAAAAATATATCACTGATTAACCCCTCCCCCTCTCAGTGACACTCGGGTCTTGACTAGGTAACTTCAACATATAATGCTGAGTTCATGGTTATTCATCAAGAAATAGAATATAATTTACTACTTGTAAGAACATGGTTTCAAATCCATGCAGAGGTACCTTTATCATTTCATCAATATTGGAAGTACACTATCAACGAAGATCTAGACATAATACATGGTTATATTTACCCTTTGAGTCTGGAGAATCCATATATATTGAGGAATGTTTCTATAGGAGGGAAGGAAAATAACGAATGGTGGATGATGATATGTAGGTTTCCACTCTTAATGGCTTAGGGGATTCCCATGTAAATCCCTAATGTAATCTCAGAAGTGATTATATGTTTCCCAAAAGCCTGATCGAGGTAGCATATTCAATACTAGTAAGATAATATGAACCCAAAACCTCACTAGTACATGACTACATGATAGAAACCATGTCAAATAAAATAGATTAATCAAAGGGAAGCTATAATAATGATGAATTAGTGTTAGAGAAATACATTTCCCCATTAGTAATATATTTATTATTCCCTTAGATTACCCATAATGTTTGAAAATTCCCCAAGAATGTATAGAGATAGAAGAAGAAGAGGATGACCTCAGAAACACCACTCCCATATTTGATGAGGTAATCTACATCACCATCAATGAGATTAGATATCCGAATCTAGGAACTATAGAAAATCCCTGACCTATATTCGTTAGTGTTACCATGCCTCTCAAAGAGTATTACATCTACATTAAATTTATAAATAAGCATAAATATGGGTTTTCTTGGAATTATAGAGAGATTCCTTCAGTAAAACCCAATGTGGATAATCATCACCTAGGCTTACCTAAATACTATCTAGTTTTTATGTAGGTATCTTGGATAATTCACCCGTCTCATGCTACTAATATAGAATTAGAAGTAAAAAAATTGATCAAATACAAATTTGTTAGAGAGGTGAAGTACCCAAAATGGATCACCAACATTGTTTCTCTAAAGAAATAGAATGGGAATATGAGGATCTTCATTGATTTAGGACACAAAAATTGACATTACAAGAAAGAAAATTTCCCATTTTCATTCAAAATGTTTTTGATCAACGCAACTGCATGATTACAAGCCCTATCCTTCAAGGATGGGTAGTCAAGGTATAATCAGATAAAGATGGCCCCTAAAGACATATAATCCACTACCTTTAGAGAACTTTAGTGGATCTGTTGCTACCAGG
This sequence comes from Viscum album, assembly GCA_963277665.1. Classification (NCBI taxonomy): domain Eukaryota; kingdom Viridiplantae; phylum Streptophyta; class Magnoliopsida; order Santalales; family Viscaceae; genus Viscum; species Viscum album. The sequence goes on from OY728125.1 coordinate 227,696,293, forward strand.
TGACTCCCTTTGGGTTAAAGAACACTAGTTCTACTTAACAATGTTCCACACATGATATCTTCAAAACATTACTAGGGAGAATCATGGAATATTATGTTGAAGCCATGGTGGTTAAATCTCAACAATGATTTGATCACCTCATTAATATTAAATTTTTTTAGTAAGTTACAACAACATAGTTTGAAGATAAATCCTATGATGTATTCTTTCAATGTAACATTAAGAAAATTACTTGGATTTGGTGTAAGAAACCACAACACTAAGGTCAATCTGGAATATACTAGCAGAATCCTTGCAATTACACCACCTCTGAATCTTAAATAACTAAGGGGGATCCAGGGGAACCTCTCATATGTCTAGAGTTTCAAATCCATTATGTCTAAAAACCCATTCCATCACTACATTATCGAAGAAGGTATTAGCCTAATAATGATATGAGGAATTCCATGAATCACTTGAGAAACATAAAAAGTACCAACTACACCCACTGGTCTTGATGCCACTAATAGATGGAAATCCTATTATACTATATATTTCAACTATGGAATGATCACGTGGTGCTATATTTTGATAGAAAAATTAATCAAGGAATTAAAATATTATATAATATCACATTCGAACAATTTTATGTTTTGAGAACCGTTATTCCAACATCGAGAAGAACCACCATGCACTCATATTTACAATGTAGAATCTGAGGAATTACTTACACCATCACAAATCCCACTTGGTCTCTCATATTTATACTCTCATGTACAACCATGGAAACCCTATATTGACTTGGTGTTTGGATCAGTGTGTGGTTATTCTATAACAACATGACATCCAATTCATTTCGTAGAAGATACCTAAAGGGAATGATATTTATAATTTCTTTATGGAACATCCCCCCTAAAAAGAATTCTAGTAGACACCAAAAATTTAGAAGAAGTGTTTTTCTCTATCCATGACACTCCCCAAACTTTTGTGGGTTATTTGATTGAGCCTCTAGAAGTCCAATTAGAAAACAGATGGAAGAATTGAAGCTCAGTCGGGTTGGTCTATGAATTGTTTCTGTTTTCCCAAAGAAATAAATATTTTTCTAAATAAATCACATTATCGGATGGATGTGAAAATAATTAGGTTGAATAACAAGATACCATTTCTTGGTTATATATAGACCTACAATAGTTGAAAGCCTAACTAAGAGGGTATTGCTCGTGGTGGTGGATTTGTTTGTGATGGGAGAGGGAGTGTCATCATGTCTTATAAGGCTCACTATGGCAATGGAACAAGCATCCAGGCAGAGGAAAATGCAATGTTGACAGGGATCAAATTGACCATCCTGAAAAATATTAATATATCCCAAGTGGAGATAGAATCGATTATTATCCATAGCTCCTTACAAGGTAAGAGACAAATTCCTTAGTCAATTTCTTATATAATAAGAGAATTCAAAGCTCTTCTCAACTATGGAACAAAGGTAACCCACACATTGAGAGAAGGAAATAAGGTAGCCAACCATCTTGCCTCCCAAGATAAACAAGTCCTTGAGTCACCAGTACTCCAAATATATCTTTCTTCAATACAGAGGGCATGTCCTTGATTAGAGGGTATTCCCTCGGATTGTACAATTTCAGGCCTCCATAGGCCATATGTCTTCTTATTGTTCTGGTTGCTCTTGCTACCCTTGTTGCTCTTTCTCTTTTAAGTAAAAATGGAACATTGAGTGAGAGATAGCCTAACTAAACATCAAATGAGACTCGAAGACAATGATAAAACAAATAAATGGTGGGTGTACCATCAAAAAGGATGAATTGGACCCTATAATCAATTAAATCAGAGGATTGATTTCCAGATTACCCTATGAACCAACATTTCATCATGTCCCTAAATCATAAAATACACATTCTAATTCATGGGCTAATGAATCCAGAGTCCGCAAAAATCCTGATTTGGATGAAGTATTTTTCTACATCATGCACTGAAGGGTGGACTCATCAGTCATCATCTATGAGATAGAGGAAATCAATCAGGTAATCACTACCTCAGAGCATGGTTGAACAATATCTACTGCTATAAAAATGCATCCCATAGTTTATTACCTAAAAAAATGGGACCCTATGGTCAGATCGAGACCAAAGAGAATAGACTTGAGACCAAGTAGTGAACATTACACTTCAAGATATGATAAATGAGTAAAAATACTTCTACAAATGAGGAATTAATAGAATTATCCTCAGATGCGTTGTATAAGAAGATATTACATCCATCATTAAAGAAGTCCATATAGGATCCTATGATGCTCAATAGTCTGGAACCAGTGTCCATCATCATTTTAAGAGTCTTGGATACTACTAGAAAACAATGACGCAAATCTATATAGAATTCAATAGGAAATTTAATGCATGATCGATTCATGAATGCTTCATCCCTCAACCACCATAGTTTCTATATATAACTAAGTACTGTATCCATTTTTCCTTATAGGTAATGGATATTTTGGGGCCATATACTATGTCTATATATAATATGTTTTTGTATATCATTACTAATACCAACTTTTATTCAAAATGGATTGAGGCTACACCCCTCAAGGAAGTCGGTACAAAGAGTATCATAATATTAAAATAGTCCGATATTATCACCAGATTCTGTGTCACTGGCAATATAATAGAAGAAAAAACACCAACATCTTTTCTTATGAATAGAAGAAATAATACCAGTAGTAAAAAATCATGTTCAACCATTCATATCACTATTATGAAATGTAAAAAATATAAATAGTGACCTTCATCATGACTCTGTAAAATATAATCCAAAAAATGATGGAATACGAATGCAATTCCTATACATACGAGCCACATCATGCATTATGTGCCTTCCAAATGACCATGCACACTACCACACAAGAAACATTATATTCATTGGTTTAAAAAACCAAATCAATTTTTCCAATTGACATACAATTTCCCTCACTCCAAATATCTATATTTGAAAAACTCTCAGAGAACAAGAAATAAACAAGTGGTTGGATGAGTCCAAATAACTAAATGAAAAATTATTGTGTACACTGAACAACCTATAACTTCATTAGAATCATATTTTCCAACCCTTCACTAAAATGGTTTTCTTTCACTCCTTTTTTTAAGAATAAGTTGTACTATTTCTCAAAACTCCAATGATACTAAGAAGGAAAACTATAAATTTAGAACCTAAATGGGATGGGACTTACATCATATATAAGTTCTATTACTATGGATCTTAATATTATCCACAATGTATTGGGAAAATGTTACACCTCCCACCAATGCATGGTTTCTCATGAAATACATTTTATAGCTAATTTAATGTATTCCATGTCCCAGATGAAATTCCTTAAACTTCATCAAATCCTACATCCTTACCATATGATGTTTAAATATATGGATGAAGTCCTTACCCTATTATATTAAATTAAATAAATTTTATCCTTACCTTAGGAAATTAAACTACACATAATACATCCTTACTGTATGATGTAAAACTACATAGAATAATTCCTTACCATATAACAATAAAATATAATAAATACGTCCTTACAATATGATGTTAGACTACTTATAAGACATTATTATCATATGACATTAAACTACACATGGAACGTTACTTCATAGGTGATTCACTACACATGAGATAGTCCTCTGCGAGGAAAACACGAGGTACTCCCTTACCTATGTGTGATTTAGATACACATAGGGAATTTTACTTTGAAGACCTATTTGTGAATTTATTCCTACTATTACAGGATTTTCATTGATTCCCATATCCCAAATCATGGGTCTAACTGTAATATAAACTAAAAAATGACCCCTCTACGTATGGTTCAGACATGTGTGGAGAGTTTTCCATTCAAGAACTATGTGTTTCTTCATTACTATTATAATAAGATATGTAGTGATGCTCATATTCCTAATCATGGGTCCAACTGCTAAATAGAAATAATGCCGCACTCTATGTATGGGTTAGACCTACGTGTAGTGTTCTCAATTCATGAAATATGTGTGGCTTTATTCCTTCTATCACATGATATGTATTTTTTCCACAAATCCCAAATCATATGTCCAACTGCAATATAAATGTGAAAATTTCCCCTCTATATATGGGTTAGACCTTCTTGGAGAGTTTTCCATTCAATAACTACTTATGGTTTGATTTTTATTATCATAGGATATGTAGTGATTCCTTGGTCCAAAATCCCAGGTCCAAATGAAATATAAATAAACCCCCCTATGCATATGGATTAGAAATGCATGGTGAGTTTTCTATTCAATAACTACATGTGGATTGATTTTTTCTAGCACCAGATACATAGTGACTCCCAGATCCCAAATCCTTGGTCTTGTCACAATACAAATGAAACCACAAGATGAATATGAGTTAGACCTGTGTGGATAGTTTTAAATTCAATAACATTGTGTGTCTTGATTCTTTCCATCAAAAGATAAACAATAGTACCCAAATCCAAAATCGTGGGTCCATCTGTAATTTAAAAAAAATTCCCCCCTCTATGTATGGGTTAGACCTATGTGGAGAGTTTTCTATTCAAGAACTACTTATGGATTGATTCCAATCATCACATGATACATAGAGATAACTAGATCCCATATCTTGTGTCCAATCGCAACATATAAAAAAATTAACCCCTTTATAGATATCACCCGAACCTAAGAAGTAATCATTCCATTCAAGAACTACATGTGGCATGATTCCTACTACTGGAGGATACATAGTGATGATCAGGTCCCAAATCTTAGGTCCAACCACGATATGATAAAAATTCCCTCTCCCCATAAAGGAAATAAAGTAGTGAAAGAAAGTTTCCATCTGAGAACATCATGTGGCCAGATTCTTAATACTACTAGATATGTAGTAATGCATGGATCCAACATTATTGGCCTTTCCATGAGTTATCCTCACTTTCAATCATGTTCCTACAGAAGAGATAGATCTGTGTAGAGGTTGCAATCCATAATTAATTTTGAACACACCCACATATTCCCCATAACGTACTCTAAGACAGGTTAATCAACTACATAGTTATCCTTTGTTTCTCACACTAAGCCTGCCTCATGTGATATTATAGGACCTGCTAAGATTCTATGAAAGACTTAATTGAAATTTTTTGTGGATAGATAATTTCATCCTAGTCACATGTTTTTAATATTCATGATAACGTCCTGGGAACATGATGATTAAATACATCAGAAAAAACTTGGTTTTTGAGTTAATTAAGATCAATTCCTTATGTTGATACCCTTATCTTGGAACCCCAAGAACCTTAAGCTACTTTTATCTTGGTTTTACTCTCTAGAAAATTTGTAACAAGGATTGGTTGATCCAAAGGGACCCTTCTAGGAGTCACTTGTGAATGACAGAATTAAGAAGAGCTTCTTACTAGAGAATTTTTTTGTTATAGAGGAGAGCCCCCAATAAACCCCATAGTTATTGTCCTAACTATGTGGAATACAATGCTCTCCATTGTCAATGGTTGACCTATACTGCCTGGTTTCTTCCATCAATTGACTAAAATATTCTCTGGTTATGATTTAAACTTCTGATAACCAAACTACTCAATTAGATTAATAGACGATCAATGTTTCACATCTATGAATAATACCTATTTTTAGAAAAATATTATGAATTTTTATTCTTATTCCCTTTCATTTCAGGGTATATGACCCCCAAAAAGACCTAAAATAATTGATATACTAAATCCCTTTTGAAGCATATTGTTTAAAAATCATTCCACACTTTCTCATGTATTAATCTATGCATTCAAGGAGTGTATATTCAATTTATATTTCACAATATAATAATACGTATCATCATTTTTCCCACTTTTAATAGAGATTATGATTGACTCATTGGTATATACCATCATATTCCATGTCCTAGAGGGAAGAATCTAAACTACAAGGAATTTGATATAAAAATTATGTTTTAATTGATTACCATTACTACCGAATATATAGTGAGACCTATACCTCAAATACTTGGTCCAACCATGATTCAAAGGATAAAAATTACCCTTACATTGCATATGGGTCAGAACTATTCAAGAAATTCCCTAAAATCAAAACCATGTGTGTCTTTATTCCCATAATATGGGATATATATCGATGACTTGATCTTCCATTATAGAATTAGCTACAAATTCTCCACACTCCCCTCTATTCCCCCTAGTGAAAACTAAATTTCTGTGGGGATTCATTCTCATACAAATATGTGAGTACCCTTCCATATTCATTATCATTCAATATCACACATCTCAATCAAATATATACTTGTCACCTTTTTATCATGCCAAGCATGACTCAAGTGATCTTAGGGAACCAAGAAAGTCAATATGACCATTGTGAAAGTAGTGAGTTATACTCAAAAACAAGGAACCAAATCTTACTCACAAGATGTTAAAATTCATGATAAGAGGACTTCACAAACATTTTATCCCCTGAGATTATTGTGTACTTAGGAATCCCATGTTTTTTTACCTTCCCCTAAAAATTTGTTCAATACATGATGGTGTAGCCTTCATGGTTCTTGAACCCATTTTGAATGTTTTTTACTCCATGAATAAACTTCATATATTTGATATTTGAGTTGACAAAAACCAATTCCTTATGTTGATAATATTTTATTTGTACCCCATGGACCGTTATAAACCATAGTCTTGGTTTTCCCCTCAAGAAAACAGGGAACATGTAATGGTTAATAAAAAGGGACCTCGCTAGGATTTTCTAGTGAATGAAATAATTCCAAAGATCATGTGCCTAGAGGATGTTTTTTCCCAGAGGAGTGGAATATCTCAATCCCAAGTGTTATTGTCCAAACTATGTGGGACATGGGATTTTCACATTATTAATGGATGAACTGTACCCACATTCCTCAACATTTATTTGACATATATATTATTGGGTTTTGATTTACAGACCCTATAACTCAAAAATTGAAGTGTATTCAGATACCCTCAATGTTACTCATCTATACATCGTACTCATTTTCAAAGAAAAATTATAAAATAATATTCTTGTACTAATTCATCTTGAGGTATGCACTTATATGAAGACCCAATTTCCCTATGCAAGTCACTCCTATCAGAAATACATCCTTGTCACATGACATTAAACTGCATACCAATGACCAAGTCACCTTAAATTAAACTACATGACATACAGTCCATCCTGCAAGGCCTAAAACTACATTTAGATGACCATTCCATCCACGAATCTATGTTAGTGATAAAATTTTCACCTTCATAATATAATTAAATATGGAAATTATCATTCTCTATAAGTGATCTTGATTTTAATAGAGGACCCCTTTCTTCCCATGATGTCAAGATGCACTAGGGGACGAAATAAATTAGTCTTTCCCCTACATATAAGTCAGGTATGCCTTGAGGGATATAATTAAAGTATATGAATTTGGAGTGATTATTTCCATTAAAATATTAATAGTGAAGCCTTGGTAATCCCAACTATAAAATTCTACATGCCTCTATTTTTGAAGAGATGGGTCATATAGAGTCTCCCTTCCTATGTAAGAGATAGGTCTATGTATGGTTTTAATGTGCATGAGAAAAATCTGCATAGTATGGGCTATAGTATATGGATTCCCATCAATAAGGATATGTAGGGATAAAATATGCTTCCCATATCAAAATTCCCTCGACCCGGGAAACGTTCCCAGAATGATACCCCTTACAATTTCACAACGATTCCTACATACTTTCCTCATGACATAAAACTTCAAGGGAGTACTTATCTCATGATGTTAAACTCCATGATGAATATTTTTACATTTACTAACACAAAAATATGAAAACCATCATCCATTATCACTCCATATCAAAGGATGACAAGATTTTGAATCTGGTCAACCAATGTCTATGGTGTTTCTATCGTCGTTTAGAGCATCTCAGTCCATATATCAGTCTTTGTGTCTTGAGTGCCTTGAATTGTCACAAAACTTCCACCACCCTGGGAAAAGGACACCCAAAGTCAAGGTACTTTTTGTTTTATAATTCATTTATTCAACTAGTTCATGCATATGAGCTCCAGACCATTAACCAAATGTGTATTTTATTTACAAAAAATGTATTCTGATCCTTGTGAGCCCTGACCTTATCATAGTAGATATCATCACCATAGTGTGATTCACGATCATCATAGGTATGATTGTACCATATCATTAATCATGATTTTAAAACCTTGGATATTGATTTATAACATTCTCATGTCTTGGTCAAAAGGATGTTGGAGTATCCTTGACCATGGGAATCCAAATTAGGCTATTGTGCAACACTCCCCTGATATTAGGTCCACATGAATTGTGATCTTTAACTGCATGAAATTTTTTCAATTCTATACAAACATAAAATTTAACCCTTGAATGATTAAATTTCATGGCCCTAAAATTCCAGAAATTGATACATAAAACTGGTTAGACTGAAAACACATAAAGGGTGGTTTGAGTAAAATTTAATTCTCCGCTCACTAAAAAAAATCAACTTTAGAGTTTTGGAAATATTTATAATGAAAATTTATAACACCCCTTACATAAAAGACATGTAAATAACGTGGTGAAAAAATCATTTATGGTGCTAGAACCCTTGTTGAGTACCTCATTTTCTATAAAACACCACCTTGTCTTTAATGTCTAAGATGACACAACCAATTCCTTGTGTGTATAGCATTATCCTAGAACCTCATAGCCTTGTGTTAGTCCTCATGGTTATCCCTTGTAGTGTATTGGTAATAGTGACTAGCTTACTTGAAAGAAACATTATAGGATTCATGTGAATTGAAAAATTATTTGGAGCTTCTTCCAAAATAATGTTTTGATACTAGAGGAAAGGCCCCCCTTTAAACCAATGAGATATTTCCTAGCAAATGTGTGACATCGACTTACCCCTTTACTAATAGTTATCATCTATCCACTAAACCCAACTTTTAGTTAAAATAGATATTTGTAAACAATGATTTACCATCTCTATAACTGGACTGTTCAAGGGGATACTACATACTCAATGTTACATCATAATTTATTTCATCCTTTATCAAAGAAATAATCAGATATTCCATTCCAAAAAATTTTGATGTCATGAACCATGTGACCCAAAACCATAAGGTCTTGAGCTCCCCAAATTTAAACTGAACTTATATAGGGTTCCAAAATAATCCTTGAATATCCATTTTTCTATATCATACTTCATCATAAAAAGAATAGAATATTCATAAATATTTCATAAACCTTGGAAAGGAGTGGGGATCCCTCTAATTTACCATGCATGTAATCCCTATATTGTCATGAACAAGGGAATTTGACCTATTAAATAAATGTGAATCCTCATAGGAAAGTTTATTTTATCCTCATGTTCCCTAGAAACATCGAAGTGGATTTTAATATCTTATAATTTTTCACGATCATCCTAGTGTGTCTACCATATTTCATCACATCCAGTAAATCTTTTGGATAATTATTTACACAACCTGAATTCCAATTATCCGTGTGGAATCTTCACCCCTAAAATATCAAAACACATTAAACCGAATCTCAGAAATAATGCAGGGTGTTATAACTCCTCTTGGATATTCATCCTTTATATTTTCCATAGGAAGGTATGGTGTCAGAACCCTTCATGGATATTCATTTTTCAAAATATAAATTAAGAACACATAGTATAAGAACCCTTCATGAATAATACTTCTTTATAATCCCAGTAAGGATGTATGGTTCCCAAACCCTTCATGAATACTCATCCTTCACATCCAACAAATGATGGTCTAAGCTAAAAGACACTAAAGTGCTGCAACAGATGGTCCAAAATAAAATAACCTAAACTAATACAATAGATAATCCTATCTAAAAGACACTAACCTAAGAAAATAGATGGTTTGAGATATAAAATCCTAATCCAAAACATAAAATTATCTGAGATAAATTACCTAAAAATACTCAAATAGGTGGTTAGAGATAAATGAATAAAAACAAAAACAATATAAGGTATGAGAAAGGATACCCTAAACTATATAAATAGATGGTTTGAAGTAAAATACCCTACACTAAATCAATAGATAGTCTGATTTAAAAGACCCTAAACTACAACAATAGAAGTTATGAGAAAAAAGACCCCAACTACAGTAACAAAAGGTCTGAGATAAAAAATACCATAAACTATAGAAACAAAAGTTCTAAGAGAAAATACACTAAACTGGAAAAACTAATTGTATGAACTAGAAGACCCTTAACTACATCAACATAAAGTCCAAGAAAAAATTCCATAAACCACATTAGTTTACATTTCGAGCTAAATAAACCCAAACTACAACAATAGGTAGTCTGATCTGGAAGAACCTAATCTACAATACAACAACATTATGGATTGTAATACCTTAAAAAATCCAATTCAATGGGACATAATACTCTCTAGGTTTAAAAACTATAGGAGGATCCTTCGAAAAATTCAAGTTTATACTTGCTGAACATGTACTTTTCATGATCTAATAAATATTTAGCACTTATGAAATAGAAAGGGAATAAAATGTTTCTAGATGAAAGCCCATACTGGGAGGCCAAAGAAAAATCCTTGTTTATGCATGAAAATATTCCCCCTATGATTCTTAGGAAAATGTTTGGGAAATATAAAAAAATTAGCGATACAAAGCTTGTATGGGTCATTATCTGCCCCAAGAAAAAATAAATCTATGCTCTCTAGGTCTACTGACCTATCAAAAAATTATATCACTTTACCTTTGGAATATATTCAACCAAATTATTATTTTAAATAATGGATAACTAGAAAAGAAACATCAATAAGTATTTTTAAGTCAATAATCATATATTATAAATTCTTAAGATAAATATTTTATGATTCATGCATTAATATAAAGAAATTTGTATTACATGGTATTATAAAAAGATTGGATGTCTTTGTTGGTCTATGTGATATAGATTTAATGAAATTCCATGCCGAGTATGAATGACATAAAACATAACAATTACATATAAATTACATAATATTTTTTCATTGATAATGTGAATAGAAGGGGGGAATCTCATTATTCCAGAATCTCTCCAAGGTTCCATTGAAAAGAAAAATGAATTCATGGTTGGATTATAATAAAATTTAATCAACTGAGTTTTCTATCCAAGCTAGAGTCTGTGTAAATGTTTTGATTGAGAGATAAAGTTCTATTTAATTCATTTCTTCCATTGTCACATGAGGACAAAGAGCCTTAATAAAATAATATAAATATTAATATCCTTTCCAAGTGGTCACTAAAAAGGGTGATGATATCATTGGATCAGACCTTTCATAAGCTATACATGCTTCATGTGTTTCTATCTCAATGATCAAATAATCCATTTTAGCATCTAATTGAGATACATTCTAATGTATCTGATTAAGATCAAATACGGTTCCTTTATTTATTGGAATAGGTAATTTCTATCATCAAAGATATAGAAATCATCCTCACTATTATCCAATAATTTTCAAGTTTGTAAAATCTATATCTTTATATAATTCAAATGATGACATTCAAAGACACCAAATCCCAACTCATAAAAGAGATGGTGAAGATGTTATTCGTGATCATGAATGTTCTCCAAGGGAGTATCTATTATCATGGTTTAGATTTTATTCAAAATTTTCCTTCATGGTTTCATTTTCATTGAAATATGGATCAATCAAGCCAATGAGGAAGCTAGAGAAGGATTCTCATACATTTATCCCCCAACCAGTACATAATCTATCACTAGAACTAATAAACTAGCCTCCTCAGAAAACCCTATCTAACTAATGGGAGGCTTGTAACTATGGATAAAGTGATTACTTGGGGGAACCCCTATGTCTTGAATCAACTATGTTAATTCCATTATTAAGGGGCTCAGGGAAGATCAAGGTTTGTCCACCTGATGGACCATTTAATTCAATATTTCAACCAGGTATGCCTCCATCTAATAATCGGAATATTTTCGATATTGGAAGTTAAGTGTATTGGAAGGTGGATGAATTATTTTAGAATTTGTATCCTGAAGTTATAGCATTATTCAAAATTGGAAAATGAGGCACGGATGTTGTTCTCCTCACACACTAGCTAAGGGAAGATGAGAAAGCCTCTGAATACAGTATAACTGGTGAGAATGTTGGTAAGGGGTGTATGGATCACATATGATAAACTCATCTATATGAGATGCAATAACCCCATCCGAAATAGTTACATTATGTGATTTATCATAATGGGAAACACTGAAATTATCAATAATAAATCATGTGGGTGTGGGGTGTGGCGTTAAATCTAAATAATCATGTTTAATCAACATGTTAATATCCTCATAGGCAGTTAGTTACAACGGCTAAAGCACATATATTTTTTTCTTCCTAAGACAGAATAGGGAACACATATTTTTTTAGTATTCTCATACTCACTACACCAAAAATTCTCTCAAACCCATTCAATTAAAAACTATAAAGGGATATGGATATGGTAGGGAAAATTACCCCAAGGAACATGTCCATGGAGTTGATAACGGTGAGATTGTCAAGACTACTAGATTAAGATTCCTCCAATCTATCAATTCGACTTCTATCACAAACGTTCCTTCTTTAACAACTAAGTGTGTAACCCCAACTTAAAAAACCACCCTTAAAAAAATATGACCAAATATCCTACAAGTCAAAGATGTGAGGGAACCTTTGGTATCAGCCAATATCCCCATGAGGTCTACTAAATTGTTTTTATAACAGACCAAATATAGACATGTTTTTTTTGGAAAATTTTGGTATGGAAATTAATAAGGGTGTTTGGGGGTTGGATGGGTTTATATTTGATAAAGGAAGGAGTTAATACAATCCTTAAAAAAATTACTGAGAGTAAGTTCATCTCCTTTTTTATATTCTCCTTGAAAATAGTAAGTATATCTCATTACATGGATAGAGTTTGTTGGGGGTCATACTAGACATAATAAGTAATAATTAATTCAATGTACATATCTCCAGGATGATCCATTACTCTAAATTTATAAATATCTCAATGTATGATCCCTATAGATTCATGGGAAATATGGAAAATTTGGTTCGAGGACACCAGTGAGTAATAATCGATTTGAAGAGTTTTAATTGTCAATAAATGATGAACATATACATCCATGTTTCCTCATAAATTTTTATAGACTAATATTGATCAAAAAGTTATGTGCATCTCTACCCCACACAGAATATCCATGTCTATTTGACAAAAAAGTTATCAACCTGGTTTAGGTCCCACTTTGATCTCTAAACATTTTGGGTTATCCATAAAAGAGATGAGTATACTTGAGTAACTATGAGTAATAGGCTGGTGAAAAAGGTCATGACCATTTGGACCTTGTAAAGAGTTAACCATTATATAGGATAACCCATTGATGATGGTGACAATAAGTATTGATCCTCAAAAATGGTCATTTGGATAGATTTAATCGAGGATGAAAACTAGTGGGACAGAGTGTTGTAGTCAGGAGACAGAATGGATCATTTATAAGGGAAAACGATATAGGGGTAGTATATGAGGAAAATAATAGTTGTGATGTTTAGTCAAAAGATACACCATCAAAACATCATTTTCATATTATACCCATTATTGATGGTCGACATTGTGATTCTTGAAAATTAGGGGCTCTCTAGTCAGCTAGATCAGAATATTTTTTTGAAAATTAGAATCCATATATACAAGATCAAGAATCATATATAATTTTGGTAAATGAACCTATAAAAATGATTAAAAGAAGTGCATATCTTGGATAACATCTTGTGAATCATTTGACCCACAAAAGAGTTTGAAATCACATAACCTATTATGGGACTCCCAAGTTGTGTGAAACACAAAACATATAGTGATCATGTGACATGTTTTAAGACATTTGATCGCATGACCATGAGATGTTCATGTGAATCATGTAATGAACGAGAAACTATATAATTGAGCCAGTAGATCATGAAAAGCCTGTGCGACAACCATGCAGCCGAGAAAATTCATTGATGTTATTCAAATTACTGTGAGTTAATTCATAGAATGTTTGATCATGTTCAAAGAAAACTGGATTCATGCTGATTCTTCTCATGATAAGGTCAGACAAAGTAGTCTTTTGAAGATTTCACATGAGAGAAGATAATTCAAGACCTCCATAAGTACAATCCATCAACGGAATGAATGGACCTGTGCTCCCCTATTTATTGGGAACCCTATAGAATTCCAAATGACACAAAGAAAACCAAAATTCTATTCAGACACTGAATAGTTGAATCCTAAAGGATTCAGGTAGGCATTTACATTCCTTTGAATTTAATCCTTGTCCCATTCGACCTTGCTTCTGAGGGGGTATTTATTTATGCCCGCCAAATGAGCCATGATAATATTTTGGACTACATAAATACCTAATGTGTATATATTATTTTCTCTACAAAAAGAATAAAGAATAAACATGGATATAAGAAGACAATGATTATGGGTCACACATATCACGTGACCCTAAGGGAATCATGTAAATGGATAATGTGCTTCACTTGATCTATTCATGATCACATGAAGCCCCTCTGATAAGACCATCTACTCTCACGAATGATTCCAAACATGAAATGGTGATCATGTAAAGTATTTTAGATGAGTTCCTCTAATCAAGAGTGGTGGTTATTGGTATATTCATGGAAATCAACCAAATATTCTTAGAAAATAAAAACTTGAAAAGGGGAAAGATTCAAGACAAAGGGATTTATGTTATTTTTCTTGTGATAGGATAATTTGTTTTGCACGATCATTCTATTGATCATGAAAAAACATAAGAAACATTCAGACTCATCCCATGGAGGCTATTGGTTAAGTCACCTCCCTCGTATGAAGGAGGTTATATAGGTCTATTTAATCTTGTGACAATCTGATAGACAATCTATGGGTGAGTTCCATAGGCTTTATGAAATAAATGTAAAATAAGGTGGTACCTTTATGTAAAAGAAATTAATGATAATTTCCATGATACGGGTTATAAAAATCATATAATTAATCTATTAAGCATGTGAAGGCCCTCCTTCTAGATAGTTTGATCTCACAAAGCATCTCAGAAAAGTCTTCCACGATCATACAAAAGACTCTTTGATAAGCGTACTGATATCTGGAAGACTCTTAGACATATTGTAATGATTTTTTGAAGGACCTTTTATACATCTATTTTATTGTGGGAATTCGACTTGATAAGAAAAGGGTTCCATAAATATGGAATCGATGAAGTGATTTCACAACTGTTGTTTAACATGTGATATAAAGATGATGTCATGGATGACCCGTGGTGGGTTCACATGAATCACATGATGCGATGACCCCACCACCAACTCAATCCCATGTATGAGATTTAAGAACCATAAAAATTGGTTCAGATCTAAGGTGGTGATTCCTATAACCCCTCATCATTGAAAACACTCCCACAAGAGAGAACAGTGGAAAGAGAGGACTTCTCAGAGTTGAGATCCCCATGATCAAAAGATTATTACAATAGGTAAAAATTTTAGGGAATAAATTAATGGATTACACAACATGTATACATGCTTCACATGATGATCATATTGATCAAATGAAGGGAATATAGTCTTCCAAAAATATCATATAAAAGAGTTTCCACATTAATACTTGGTCACATTAGGTCTCAACATGCCAGTTCCTAATGAAAATTATTGAATTTTTGTGATAAAATATGAAAAAGACATAAGCCTTACACGAATATAGATATGATGTTTTTTATGTAAAGATTTCATTCAATTATTTTGGCTTATTTATTAGTCATGCAATGTCACCTATACATGTTAGCCACCTAGAGATGTCAGCTAAGTTACACAAAGTCCTCCAAACATGTCGACCTAGTCACATAGAGTCCTATTAACATGTCTTAATTGATTATGATAAGCACATCAGACATCAAATACATTTCATGATGAAACCATTTGACATGTATACTTTAATCAAGAGAATAACCTTGGGACAATTCATCCTTATTTCGAAAACACCATGGGATTGTCAGGATGGCACCCAAAACATATCATCTAGGAAATCAGGACATGTAAATCATATGCCCCAAACATATCTATTAGACACTAAGAAAAGGTTGGCTATAAACATAGAAAATGTCTGGTAGACACCATAGACATGTCAGGTAAAGGCCCTAGACAAGTTATAAAGACATTATAACATGCCAGGTGGACACTTCTAGATGTGTCATCTTTGTCCAAGAGGATTACTCAGGCATGTCCCCTCAAACCATGTGAACCCCAAACCATGAGTCTGTAGTTGGTTATTTATCCCATCACATGGGAAGTGTCCATATATTGTTGATGATGGGATCTCATGAAACCCTATGGGTGTTATGGGATTATCATTCCATATGTAGATGCTTACCGGGCTAGTCATGATCCCCACTCTTTATCGATCAGAGGGTAATGGGAAAATAACTTCAAATGAGATTCCACCATAGTTAAGTCTCTTTAAATCTTAAACACCTTAACCCATGACACACCAAATATACTGTGGGTATATATTTTTTCCTCATCCATCAACATATTGAGAGGTGAAATTAACTATGAGGACTCTGATTTATACTATAAGTAGGATAAGTAGGACTCCTTCCTAAGTCCCGAGATTCGTGTAGAACACCCAACAATGATGACCATGTGAATAAGTCTCGTATCCTTGTGAAGTGAACCCAATATTTTTCTATCCCTCTCTTCTAAAACAAATAATGGTTCATGTAGGCTTAGGGACTTGAAATGATCATACTCTGAATTCCCCTTTTCATGGTAACCTCAATGTGTAAGCCCCATTTATTGAAATGATACAAATTCTTCTATACATGGTCATCCCCTTTGGTATAAATCCTGATGGAATTCCATATTGGTAGACTATTGGGTAATAAAACCTATAATAAATAATTATTATCCCCTACCCATCAGTGGGTAGAGGTAAGACCAAACTACGAAGAATCAGATATTTATTATAATCAAGATGCGTACAAACCTTTATTAATGAATGAGATCAATACCCCAATGCCTATGTTCCCTCTTATATATATCATTCTGAATGATGTTAAAATACATAGATTAAACATCAAAAAACTACATGGGGTTTGATTTTTGTTATAAATAGGAGACTTAAGACACCTCATGAAGGTTTAATCCCATCATCGAAACACCAATCACCTTCTCGGAAAGCCGTAAAATCTAGAGTGATTTGTTATATGGATTAGAAAAACAATAAGATTCCCATTTATAATAAATAATTGAAAAATATGGATATCCTTAGATACATATTTTTGGTTTCATTAATATAACTCTTTTTATCAATAGTAGAATTCAACACAATCTCATTTTATTAGGGTAAACAGCCACATATTAGGATTTGGAAGAGATTCATAAACATATAATAAATCTAAAATAGAGTCCCAATGTTGGAAATAATCCCCCCCAAAAGGGTCTGATAATCTTGACCTCCAATCCCATCGACCATTGTGAGTTCTTAAGTTTCATTGGGTCAGAAACCCCAAATGATCGTCAACCTTTGGAATGTATGCTCAATTATATTAAGGATGTTGGAATATATATGTTTTTCTACAAAAAACACTAAAATGTAATTTATTTTGATACTATAATAATACCCTCACAATAAATTTACAAACCAAGATATCCTGACTAAACAATGTTCTTAAGGTATATACCTATGCATACATGATGCATGTATAAGACTAATATTATCAAAATATAAAAGTATTTTCATCCTGTATATTTTTATAAGAATTAAATAAACCTATAGTTTATTATAAATGTTTTGGGACCATTTTGGAATCTATTTTGGGAGTAAAATGTTGAAGGGAATATAGTATAATTTCATGGATATGACTAGAATATCCTTGGATGAAAGAATTTGTTAAATATAATAGAGATTCCATGTTGGGGGTGTAACCAACACGAAAAGGATAAGTATTTTAGTCTTAAACATATAAATATTGTGTGCATATATATTAAAATTATTTACTAAAAAATATGTCATTACTATGAGAAATTATTTAGCGGATTTAGAACAATAAAACATTTTTGAGATTGAGTTAGGAGGTAATAAATTTATAAAATAAAGGTCCCAAATTTACCCCCGCTTAGTGGTCCATCTATCATGGGGAAGTTGAAGTGTATCATAAGGATTCATCCTATAATAATACAATGTTTTCCATAATTTAATTTAATATTTTATTGAAGTGAAAATTTTAGTAAGTGGATGAGTTTTTTCAGATGAAGAAAATATTGTTACTCATGAGGGAAAAAAATTGAGAGTTCTACAAAGAATAAAAAATAAATAAATAAAATAATTGAATGAAATTTGAATAATTTTAAAATATTTAAGGAAGATACACCAATATCTTAATGTAATTATGGTGGTACACATAGAAATAATTATTTTTAATATAATTATCCTTATGCATCTTGTTTAATCTTTGATGATTATGTATCACTCAGTGATCTACATTTTTAAATTAAATATCATCTAAAAAATATTACAAATAATGCTTTAAGTTATATTTTAAGAAATATCGAGGGACTACTGAACAATAAATAAAAATTGGAAGATGATTCCAATATAATGGAAAATGCATTGGCTAAAAATAACAGGATATGAAAAGCCCTAAAAATATTTTGACTTGAAATGATGAAATAATTTCACTTTTCAATGAATTGTATGTTGATGTTATTAGATACATGAAAATACTAATTTTTGAGAAGGATTCTTTTAAGACTATAATTAGTGATGTATTCCATGCACATGTTACACTATATTATCCCTCTATGAGCTATAGGACATTCCAACTAGAAAATAATATAAATATGGTTGAAAAAGAGGATAATTAGTTTCATGAAGTAAAAGAAATTAATGTGGATAAAGTTAAAAATATTTAGAAGACTTATAAAGACCAGTTCAGATTAGTTAGGGATGATAATAACATTCACAACCAGAATTGTGATGATTTAAAAATCTAAATGAATGATCTAGATGGAGGAAAAGTTAGAAAATCACAATCTGTTGAGATATGGAATTATAAAAAACAAGTATTTGAAGTGATTTTTCCTTCTAGTAAGACAAAAAAAATTGATCTAAATAATTTAAAATTATTAGGATTTTTATCCACATGAGGATAATACAAAAATTTATCCAATAATTAAGAAACCTTCTTATATACAAATACTATTTCACAAAAATGAACCATTTTAAATTCAAATTTTGGTTAACTATGGATGGTGATTATTTTTTAGAAACCCACCATATCATCAAGGGTTGTTGTGAGAAAACATATAAATTACTATTACCTAAGGAGTTTCCAAAAGTGTGGCAGACCCAATAAAAAACAAAGTAGAAAACCATATAAAATATAGAAAAGTATTTGTAGAAAAAAGAAAAAAATTAGGTTAAGTGGATATTTTTTATATTGATGGATGTTCTTAAAAAACTAGATTGTTGGCATAAAATGTGACTTCCTAAAAATTGAAATAAAACCAAAATAAAGAGAGAGAAAAGAAAATGAGAGGAGAATAAAATTCAATGAAAATTTAAAATAAATAAGGAAAGAATAAAATCAACAGAAACTTGATGAAAGACTATGAAGTGTATGAATTATGTAGTAAATCTTCACAAACATTACATTGCTACATGTATATACTACATAAATAGTGGGATCAAATTTTGAATAATGATAACTAACTTGAAACAGAATATTCTCAAAGGAAATTAGTAATATAAAAGGTTTCAGGAAAATTGTAGGTTGATATTTTAAGGAAATAGTGTCCTAGGATAGGAGGAATCATTCATCCTTACCATTAATTCTCAGAAACCTAGAAATACCTTCTTATTCCCTATTCTTTTTTATTTTTGAATGTAAAGAACCAGATATTTATAGAATAATACTTTTTCATGTCTATTAATATTTATTAATAAGATATAAATTTTATGTTAAAGGGTAAACATTTTCTGATAGCGTACCCAACACACAATAATGTGTTTCCCTAAAATCATACATTGCACACAACACTGAGTTATGCAGAAAAATAATAGACCAAGAACATTATTATTTTAAATGGTTAGTAAAGCCTATTCGTTATATTTTAAGTAATGAACATAATAAACTATATTATGATTCAATATATTTGTTAATTGTTTTTACATTTATCCAATGAATTTTATAGCCTTAAAATTAGAATGAATCCAACTTTAAGCATAAAATAATCTAATATTTTTAAAAGGTCATTTTACGACCTTTTGTTAGGGAAACCATTTTAAAAATAGTTTTTTTACTTTTATATTTCATATTTGATAAAATAAAATTCTTATATAGAATGGGGACATCAAATTTTCTTTGGTTGAAATTTTGGCGTTTTTCGGATAAAATCCATATTTTTATGAATAGTGGAAAATGAAGAATTTTAATTCAAAACTTCCTTTTAATACAATTTATTAATATAGTTAGATTTTAATTTTAATTGGTTTAAAAGTTGAATTTGATTATGTTTTTCTAATTTAATCCAATACTGGTCATTTTAATAAATTTCACATTTAAATTGGACTTAAATGCCTGTCAATCTTTGGATAATCTTTACTTCTTAAAAAACTGCTTTCTAGTTTTGACAATGAGAATTAATATTAAATTTACTACTAAAATTTTTTTGAATTGAATTTGGAAAAATGGAACCATTATTTTGAATTATAAGGTCCAAATTTTTTAAATAGGTAGCCTTTATTTTTGGACATTATGAATAGTAACTTCAGAAATTATTTTTATTTACCATAGTTAAAGGGAAAATCAGGTAAATAAAGGCAAAACTAATATTATAATAATGTTAAATTGTCCTAAAATATGTCCCAATTCTATTTTATGATATATTTACAACCATTATCATCCTTATTTTGAATGTTTGGCATTTGGGAACCACTTGGGTGTCAAAATGATATTTTATAGTATTTAATTTAATGAAACGGGAAATATAAGATAAATATGTACATTTTCCTAAATCAATTGTAATATAGGTTTATATAACAAATATATATGACTATAAATAGTAATTATAAATCTAAAAATATTTCCTACATCATTTTATTTTATTTATAATTTATAGATATTAAAAAAAATAAAATTATTTATGACACAATGACGACATCATGATTACCTTATTATTGAATGATTCAAATAAATGAATTTATAAATTTTAAAATTAATTTACAATGGGTATTTTTTTGTCTTACAATAATTTTATGGATATAATTTACTTATTAGGGATGATTTAATTCCTTTGGTTCTATGTAATCAAGTTTCTATGACTTTAAAATAAAATCAATTACTAAACACTTTCAATGTTCACATAAATGTACTTTTAAAACAAATACTATTTTATTAAATGATATAATAGTTCAAAAAATCTATTATGTCACGACCCGCCCTCGGGGTCCGTGCCGTGACTACCCCAAGCCCGCCTTCCATAGGCCAGGGGCTGGCGACTAGCACCAAGGCGTAAATCCCGGTAAAATGGGAAGGCATTGCCTTTGTAAAGTAAACAAACACCACAGAGAAAGCAAGCGGAAAGTATACACTAAGAAAAAGCAGAGTACAACTGAAAGTGCGGAAAAGTAAATGGGCCAGTATACAAACCCAAACTGAAAGTAAAGTACAACTCGAAAGGGAAAACAGCAACTGAAAGGTAAAAGCCGCTACACCGAGCTGTCCACTGGAAATCCCACCTGAAGGGTGGGTACAGATAGCTCCTCTACTCCACGGGTCCCGCCGTCCGCTCCGAGCACGTCCCGCCCAGTGGTCCACCTCCGGGTACCGTCCCGCTCTGCAAGCCTCAGCTAAGGTCAACGCTGTCCGTCGTCTGCAACCAACAAAACGTAGTGCGGGCAAAGCCCGTGCAGGGGTGAGTATAAGCTACTCAGTAGGGACCCCGAGACCCCTGAAGGTCTCTCAAATCCACAAAGAATAAACCACGAAGAAAGGAACAACCACGAAGTAATAACCGACACTGCTTAGGTATATTCCCATACATATACCTAAGTCATCAATTTCAAATACGCTCCAACCTCCGAGCCCAAGTACAACTCAGTCCACACAGGAAAGTAAACGTATTCCACATAGGAAAGCAAAACGTAATCCACATAGGATAGCATAACACAATCCACACAGGAAAGCAGCAGGATTCAGCTCACACAGGTATACTTCTTCAAAAGACGATAAAGATGATCTCTGATCCATCTAAGTCGTCGGACCCACGAAGGATCGATAGGTAACTAACCCCCGCAAAAGACCCACACAGGATCGGGCCCACGTAGGACCTGTAGGCGCTGGTTCACACAGGACCGCTGAGCGCAAAGACCCACACAGGATCAGACCCACACAGGATCAGGCCCACACAGGACCTGTAGCACTGATCCACGTAGGATCGCTGAGTGCTGTAGTCGTCGTCGTCTAATCCACACAGGATCTCTGTACTGTCGTCGTCGCAGACACAGTAGCAGTAGTAGCAGTAGTAGTCACAGTAACAGTCGCAGCCAGCACTAGGGTTCCCGCACACAGCAAGCTCGTTCGGAGGGTCCGCTCCACGAGCAGAGAGACTAATACATCAACTATCACAAAGTCCAGAGTTGATGTATCCAAAAGTTCCGTATTGTCAACAGGAACTCAACGCAACAGACGGCGCGTTGATCGGACGCCCGGTCTGAGAGTTATTGGCATTTTCGTCCCCGGGGTCCGGTTGGTTTTTAAGGCAAAACCAACCCGACCGTACTCCACCTGCGTCCAAACCTCGGGCAGAGTATGCCAAAAGATCCATCTCACTAAGAGGAACACAACACAGCTGACGACACGTCAATCAGACGTCCGTAGCTCAAGATATGAGCGTTTCCGCTCCGAAGGCCAGGTTGGTTTCGTGAACGAACCAACCCAGCCGAACTCAATGTAATCCGAAACCTTGAGTGCGATATACCGAAACGACCGTCTCGATCCAAGGATCGTGTTTCCGCAGACGGTTCGTCAATCGGATGTCCGTGGCTCAAGTTATGGCCAAAAGACCGAAACTGATTCGAAATGGGGGGGTCCGGGTCCGGGCCGGCCCGAACCGGGTCGACCCGGGTTCGACCCGGCCCGGCTGGCCGGCGCGGTGGCACGGCGGACTGGCGCCGCATGGAGGCAGCACGCGGGGGGGATCAAGCCCCCGCTTGATTGGAGAGGCGGCGCGGCATTATGCCGCGCCCTTTTAAAAAAAACGGCCCCCCCACGTGGGGGCTGGCTTGAAGAAACCGGGGGGCCTCCTGCCCCCCCTCAAGGAAACCGCCCTCCTCTTAAATGAGGAGGGTTTTAAAGCTGGCCGGGGGAATTTATTTCCCCCGGTCTTTGACCTTCCGGCCGGCCAACTGCCGGCCGGTTTTCTCCAATGGGACCGGAAAAATCCGGTCCCCTTTTCGGCTTCCGACGCCGGCGGCCCAGCCGCCGGTCTTCGCGTTCCGCCGCGGCCCGGAACCGTCCGCGGTGTTCGTCATCCGGCGCGGTGCGACGACACCGCGCCCCTTCGCCGCGTCTTTGATTTCCTTCAACGCGGCGCGAAGGCGTCGCGTTCTTGATGATTCTTCCATGGCGCGGCGCGACGGCGTCTCGTAAAAAGATTTGGGTGAATATCCGCGTGGTGCGACGGCACCACGCCACCTTGATTCATCCGCAAAATAAAACACCAAGAACGAAGGAGGGGGTTCGTCCGTGTTCATGTGGTCCGGCCCCCTCACGTTAAAACACAACTTAAATATTCAATATCCTCACGTTAGTCATGCTAGAACCACGAGCAAGAATAAAATAATTAAACAAAAAATCAACAACCCCTACCTTGGGTATAGGTTCGAAGATTTGTCAATGTCCCGCGGAAGACAACGTCGCGGAGGTCGGGCGTCGCGGTAGTCGTTCGTCAAATCCGTTGACGAAGAGATACGCCCGAAGAGATACGTCGTTGGCGAATCTTCGTATGCCGACGAAGAAGGTCCGAGGAGGAAGCGGCGTTCCATCTTGTTGACACGGAAGACGAAGAAGAGAGGGGCGGCGTTCTTCGTCGGAGCTTGAGCGTTCTTCGTCAAGGCTTGAGCATTCTTCGTCAAAGTTGAAGAAAAAGGAAAAGCTATCAAAAGCTCTCAAGTTGGCTAAAGAGTTCTAACCCAACAAAAAGAGAGAAGAGCTTAATTTATTCATAAACTTAACAAATGAATTTCAAAGGTTTGAAATTCAAAAAGGATAACTCCAAAAATTAAATAACTCATGTCATTTAAAGAGGGGTTAAGGGAGTTGGGAGAAGATGAAAAGTTTAGGGTTTGTGTGGTCCCCACCACACTTAATCCTCTCAAGGGAGGTTAAGTGGGTGTGGGTCCCACCCCTAACTTCCATTGAGAGAAGTTAACTAATAAGTTTAAATAAAAATATGTAATCCACAATTTTTATTTAACTTATTCTAATCTCCCAAAAACTAACTCTCTTCCCGAAATAAACGCAACCTCGGAAAAGGTCTCCTTAAGCGAATATCGGCGCTGTGAGTTCATCCGTGCCCTCGGATTTCAATTCCGAGCCCCGGATCAAAAGTTAGGAAACCCCGCTCGTTCGTTCACTGAACGTACCCGAGCCAAACTTCAGAAATTGATTCCGGGCACTCCGGGCCTCGGAATCAGGTGCCGTCAGAAACCGTGATCTTGTAAAATTCCAAAGAAAATTAAGAAAAAAAATTTCCCTTGAATTTTACAGGTCTTTACATTACTCCCACCTCAGGGCTTTACGTCCCCATAAAGATACATCAAAAACTATGGAAACAAAAGAGGGTACTGAGCACGCATCTGAGCCTCCCGCTCCCATGTGCTCTCTTGGAGATTCCCGTGCTGCCATCTGATGCACACAAGAGGAATCGATCGCCCACGTAGGACCCGCTCCTATCGATCCTCTATCTCCACCGGGATCTCCGTGAATGTCGCCCCATCGTCAACGTCAAGCTCCCCATGGTCAATGATGTGCGTCGGGTCGTGCACGTATCTCCTCAGCTAGGATACGTGGAAGACGTCGTGCACCCGGTGCAACTGAGGTGGCAGAGCCAGGCGATAAGCCACCTCGCCAACCCTGCTGAGGACCTGGAAGGGTCCGATGAAGCACGGAGATAACTTGTCGCCTCGACCAAATCTCCGAATACCATGTCGATGTGAGACCCGCAAGAAGACGTGGTCGCCATCCTCGAACTCTAGTGGCCTCCGCCTCCTGTCAGAATATGACTTCTGCCGGCTCTGAGCTGTCCTCATCCGTTCCTAGATGACCTGGACCTTCTCTGTCGTAGCCTGGACCATCTCCGGTCCCACAAGTGCTGACTCCCCAGGGTCTGTCCAGCACAATGGAGATCTACAAGGTCGGCCGTACGACGCCTCGTACGGTGCCATACCGATGGTGGAGTGGTAGCTGTTGTTGTACGCAAACTCCACCAAGGGTAGGTGGTCCTCCCAGCTACGACCAAAGTCGAGGACACATGCGCGGAGCATGTCCTCGAGAGTCTGAATGGTCCTCTCCGTCTGACCATCCGTCTGAGGGTGAAAGGCTGTGCTCAGACGTAGCTGCGTCCCGAACGCCTCCTGTAACCCCTTCCAAAGCCGGGAAGTAAAGCGAGCATCTCGATCGGAGACGATAGATGATGGCACACCGTGGAGCCGCACAATCTCCTGAACGTAGAGACGTCCCAATCTCTCCACTGGGCCCTGCCTTCTGATGGGTAAGAAGTGTGCCGACTAAGTGAGTCAGTCAACAATCACCCATATGGAGTCGTGACCTCTGGAAGTACGTGGAAGTCCAGTCTCAAAGTCCATAGATATGCCGTCCCACTTCCACTCCGGAACCTCCAAGGGCTGTACCAAGCCTGCTGGTACCTGATGCTCTGCCTTCACCTTCTGGAAGGTGAGGCATCGAGAAACGAACTCTGCTACAACCTTCTTCATGCCCGGCCACCAGTGCTGTCGTCTGAGGTCCTGGTACATCTTTGCCACTCCAGGATGTACCGCCAAAGGAGAAGTGTGAAACTCTCTCATCAATTCCTCTCGCAAAGCGACTAGTACCATGGTACGTCCTCTGAAAAGGATGTCATGATCTGCTCCAAGGAAGAAACCATCAGGTGCCTGTCCCGAGGATATCTGTGCATGCCGTGTCTCACAGTCAGCGTCCCCACGCTGTGCCTCCCTGACTCACTGCATTAGTGGAGGAGTGACTGTGAGAGACTGAAGTAAGGCTTCTCCATCTCTATCCACGAAGGATATCTTCAAAGAGGCTAGCTGCTCCGTCGCCTCCTCAAGTAGCTGAATGCCTGTCCTCCTGCTATGGGCATCGGCTACTACGTTCCCCTTCCCAGGAGTATAGACTATCTCAAAGTCATAGTCATGGAAGAACTCGAGCCATCGCTGCTGTCTCAGGTTCAGGTCCTTCTGAGAGAAGATATACCTGAGACTCTGATGATCAGAAAAGACTGTAAAGCGCTCGCCCATCAGATAGTGTCTCCATGTCTTCAGAGCGAAGTCCACTGCTGCTAACTCCAGGTCATGGGTAGCGTAGTTCTGCTCATGCGGCCTCAACTAACGTGATCCATAGGTGATCACTGCCCGCTCCTGAATCAGAACACATCCGAGTCCGGTCCCTGATGCATCGCAGTAGACTACGTACCCTACTCCCTCGTCGGGCAACCTCAAGATGGGTGCGCTATTCAATCTCTGTCTCAGCTCCTGGAAGCTCTGCTGACATCTGTCTGACCACACGAAGGGTTTCCCCTTCTTCATCAAAGCTGTGAGTGATGCCGCAACTCTAGAGAAGTCTGGCACGAATCTCCGATAGTATCCAGCTAGTCCCAAGAAACTCCGAACCTCAGTCACACTCCTGGGTGGCTCCCAAGCTAACACAGCCTCAATCTTCGCGGGATCCACTGCAACTCCCACCTCATAGATAACGTGTCCCAAGAAGTGGGCCTCACGTATCCAGAACTGGAACTTCAAGAGCTTACCATAAAGATGGTGCTCTCGGAGTGTGTCTAGTACAACTAGCAAGTGATAGGCGTGCTCCTCCTCTGTCGTAGAGTAAATCAGAATGTCGTCGATGAAGACCACGACAAACCGATCGAGGTATGGCTGAAAGATCCTGTTCATGAGAGCCATGAACACTGCTGGAGCATTGGTTACACCGAATGGCATAACCAAGAACTCATAGTGGCCATACCGACATCTGAAGGCTGTCTTCTACACATCCTCGTCTCTGACTCTGAGCTGATTATAACCTGACCTGAGGTTTATCTTCGAGAACCACCGTGCTCCCTTGAGCTGATCAAAGAGGTCATCAATCCTCGGTAGCGGATACTTGTTCCTCACTGTCACCTGGTTCAGGCGACGATAGTCAACACAAAGTCTCAAGCTCCCGTCCGCCTTCTTGGCGAACAAAATCGGGGAAGCCCAGGGTGAAACACTTGGTCGGATGAACCCCTTGCCCTGCAAGTCCTCCAACTGTACCTGTAGCTCTCGAAGCTCGGCGGGGGCCATCCGATATGCTGGAGTGGATATCGGGGCTGTCCCGGGGTACAAGTCAATATAAAAGTCTACCTCTCTGCGAGGTGGTAGTCCTGGAACGTCGTCAGGAAAAACGTCTGCAAACTGATCCACCACTGCAGGAAAACCAGGACTCCGCACGTCAACTGCTCCAAGGATGAGGCTAGCTAACTGATGAGTAATGGGCTGTCCTCTCCTCCGCGGAAGTCCATCTTGTGCTGCAAAGGCTCCCTTCTCTCCGGTGAAGGTGAACATGATCCCGTCGGTGCGTACACATCGCACCTTGCGCCTAAAACAGTCAATCTGTGCATGGACCGTAGATAGCCAATCCATGCCCAAGATGACGTCGTAAGGCCTCGACGCTGCTACAAGAAGATCCCAGCCGAAGCTCTCGCCTCCTAGAGTAAGCTCACACTGCCGGCACCAGTGCGTAATCGTCGAGTCTGCTCCCGTAGGAGTCTCTAGCCGTAAGGATCGAGCCAACGGCTCTGTCGGAATCCCCGAGCTCCGAACAAGGGCAGCGGCTATGAAAGAGTGACTCGCTCCTGTGTCTATAAGAACTACAGCAAGGGTGGAATAGACACAGATAGTACCTCGAATCATCTCGGGTGCGCCGTGGTCGTAGGCCTCTGCTGCCTGGAGCTGTGCCTGTCTCTGCCCGCCAGCTCCCTGTGGTCGGGGTGGACCTCCTGGTGGTGGTGGTGACAGAACCTCAAAGCGTCGCTCACCACCGGCTGCTCGTCCAGCTCCTCTGCCTCATCCGCCTCCTCCCTACGGACCGCCACGGTCGACCCTCTGCCTCTGCCTCGGTGGTCCCTCAACCGACTGCTGCTCCTCGGCATGACGGGTCGGGCAGTCACGAGCCATGTGGCCCTGCCCGCCGCACGAGTAGCACTGTCTGCCTCTCGAAAGACTGGATCCGCGCTCTGTGCCCCGCACTACTGAGCCAGTGTCCTGAGGTCGTCTGCCCGAAGGTCTGGTCTGTCTGGACCCCTGAGTCATCCGCCGACTGCCTGCTGCAGATGACTCTTCCACGTGCGGCCCTGCGGTGGGTCTCTGTGCTGGTGTAGACTCAGCAAGGAAGCTCTCGATCAGAAGGGCCCGCTCCAGTACTCCTGTCTGAGTCGGTATGCTGAGGGAGATAAGAGATGCCCTGATCTCGTGTCTCAAACCCTGCTCGAAGGTCCGAGCCCGAAAGAATGGGTCCCGTACCATGTCGGTCGAGTAGCGCGAGAGATCAGTAAATCTCACCGAGTACTGAGCGACTGTCATGCTGCCCTGCCGCAGCTGAAGAAGCTCCTGGATACGCACCGCACGAAGGGTGGCTGGGACGAACTCCGAGCGAAAAAGGCTCTCAAAGTCCGTCCAAAGTAGAGATGCCTCATCGTGCACCTGGAGAATCAAGCTCCACCATCGTCCTGCTGCTGCGTGTAGTAGGCTCGCAACGAGGATCACCATGAGGTCTGCTGGTGTCCTCACTAGCCTAAACACTCGTACCACTGCCTCCAGCCAGTCCTCTGCTACCTGGGGATCCGTCTCCCCGCGAAACCTGGGCGGTCGCTGGCGCTGAAACTCATGCAGTGCGCTGAGGCGACGTGCATCGTCAGCGGCTGCTGCTGGAAGCATCGGGGGCTCGGCGGGTAGAGCTACCGCCGGTGCCACTGCTGACAAAGGGCCCTGCACCGAGGCCTCATCGCTCGGTGGGCTGTCGTCACGCTCGACTCTCGGAACCCAAGATGGCTGCCGTCGTGGGGCCATCCTGAAAAGAAAAACAGGTGCGCCACGGTCAGAACAGTATACCTGGTGAGCTGATATAAGTAATCACAAAGAAAACTATGAAACACACACGCAATCAATGTTTTCGTGAATTAAGTCAGGAATCAGAAGTCAGGGTCTTGGTGTACGGATACGTCGGCCGCCGCACCAACACTGGACACCCTGGACTGATAACCACACTCAATACGCTAAACATTATTGCTTCACATAGAAAAGATCAGAATTCGCGGTAGAACCGAACTCCTCTGATACCAATTTTTCACGACCCGCCCTCGAGGTCCATGCCGTGACTACCCCAAGCCCGCCTTCCATAGGCCAGGGGATGGCGACTAGCACCAAGGCGTAAATCCCGGTAAAATGGGAAGGCATTGCCTTTGTAAAGTAAACAAACACCACAGAGAAAGCAAGCGGAAAGTATACACTAAGCAAAAGCAGAGTACAACTGAAAGTGTGGAAAAGTAAATGGGCCAGTATACAAACTCAAACTGAAAGTAAAGTACAACTCGAAAGGGAAAACAGCAACTGAAAGGTAAAAGCCGCTACACCGAGCTGTCCACTGGAAATCCCACCTGAAGGGTGGGTACAGATAGCTCCTCTACTCCACAGGTCCCACCGTCCGCTCTGAGCACGTCCCGCCCAGTGGTCCACCTCCGGGTACCATCCTGCTCTGCAAGCCTCAGCTAAGGTCAACGCTGTCCGTCGTCTGCAACCAACAAAACGTAGTGCGGGCAAAGCCAGTGTAGGGGTGAGTATAAGCTACTCAGTAGGGACCTCGAGACCCCTGAAGGTCTCTCAAATCCACAAAGGATAAACCACGAAGAAAGGAACAACCACGAAGTAATAACCGACACTGCTTAGGTATATGCCCATACATATACCTAAGTCATCAATTTCAAATATGCTCCAACCTCCGAGCCCAAGTACAACTCAGTCCACACAGGAAAGTAAACGTATTCCACATAGGAAAGCAAAACGTAATCCACACAGGATAGCATAACACAATCCACACAGGAAAGCAGCAGGATTCAGCTCACACAGGTATACTTCTTCAAAAGACGATAAAGATGATCTATGATCCATCTAAGTCGTCGGACCCACGAAGGATCGATAGGTAACTAACCCCCGCAAAAGACCCACACAGGATCGGGCCCACGTAGGACCTGTAGGCGCTGGTTCACACAGGACCGCTGAGCGCAAAGACCCACACAGGATCGGACCCACACAGGATCGGGCCCACATAGGACTTGTAGCACTGATCCACGTAGGATCGCTGAGTGCTGTAGTCGTCGTCGTCGAATCCACACAGGATCTCTGTACTGTCGTCGTCGCAGACACAGTAGCAGTAGTAGCAGTAGTAGTCACAGTAACAGTCGCAGCCAACACTAGGGTTCCCGCACACAGCAAGCTCGTTCGGAGGGTCCGCTCCACGAGCTGAGTGGCTGATACATCAACTGTCACAAAGTCCAGAGTTGATGTATCCAAAAGTTCCGTATCGTCAACAGGAACTCAACGCAACAGACGGCGCGTCGATCGGACGCCCGGTCTGAGAGTTATTGGCATTTTCGTCCCCGGGGCCCGGTTGGTTTTTAAGGCAAAAGCAACCCGAATGTACTCCACCTACGTCCAAACCTCGGGCAGAGTATGCCAAAAGATCCGTCTCACTAAGAGGAACACAACACAGCTGACGGCACGTCAATCGGACGTCCGTAGCTCAAGATATGAGCGTTTCCGCTCCGAAGGCCCGGTTGGTTTCGTGAACGAACCAACCCGGACGAACTCAAAGTAATCTGAAACCTTGAGTGCGATATACCGAAACGACTGTCTCGATCCAAGGATCACGTTTCCGCAGACGGTTCGTCAATCGGAGGTCCGTGGCTCATGTTATGGCCAAAGGACCGAAACAGATTCGAAACGGGGGGGGTCCGGGTCCGGGCCGGCCCGGCCAGACCCCCCCGGGTCGACCCGACCCGACCCGGGTCCGACCCGGCCCGGCTGGCCGGCGTGGCGGCGCGGCGGTGCGGTGGCCTGGCGCCGCACGGAGGCAGCGCGCGGGGGGGATCAAGCCCCCGCTTGATTGGAGAGGCGGCGCGGCATTATGTCGCGCCCTTTTAAAAAAAAACGGCCCCCCACGTGGGGGCCGGCTTGAAGAAACCGGGGGGCCTCCTACCCCCCTCAAGGAAACCGCCCTCCTCTTAAATGAGGAGGGTTTTAAAGCTGGCCGAGGGAATTTATTTCCCCCGGCCTTTGACCTTCCGGCCGGCCAACAGCCGGCTGGTTTTCTCCGACGGGACCGGAAAAATCCGGTCTCCTTTTCGGCTTCCGACGCCGGCGGCCCGGCCGCCGGTCTTCTCGTTCCGCCGCGGCCCGGAACCAGCCACGGTGTTCGTCGTCCGGCGCGGTGCGACGGCACCGCGCCCCTCCGCCGCATCTTTGATTTCCTTCAACGCGGCGCGACGGCGTCACGTTCTTGATGATTCTTCCATGGTGCGGCGCGACGACGTCGCGTAAAAAGATTTGGGCGAATATCCACGTGGTGCGATGGCACCACGCCACCTTGATTCATCCGCAAAATAAAACACCAAGAACGAAGGAGGGGGTTCGGCCGTGTTCATGCGGTCCGACCCCCTCACGTTAAAACACAACTTAAATATTCAATATCCTCCCGTTAGTCATGCTAGAACCACGAGCAAGAATAAAATAATTAAACAAAAAATCAACAACCCCTACCTTGGGTATAGGTTCGAAGATTTGTCAACGTCCCGCGGAAGACAACGTCGCGGAGGTCGGGCGTCGCGGTAGTCGTTCGTCAAATCCATTGACGAAGAGATACGCCCGAAGAGATACGTCGTTGGCGAATCATCGTATGCCGAGGAAGAAGGTCCGAGGAGGAAGCGGCGTTCCCTCTTGTTGACACGGAAGACGAAGAAGAGAGGAGCGGCGTTCTTCGTCGGAGCTTGAGCGTTCTTCGTCAAGGCTTGAGCGTTCTTCGTCAAAGTTGAAGAAAAAGGAAAAGCTCTCAAAAGCTCTCAAGTTGGCTAAAGAGTTCTAACCCAACAAAAAGAGAGAAGAGCTTAATTTATTCATAAACTTAACAAATGAATTTCAAAGGTTTGAAATTCAGAAAGGATAACTCCAAAAATTAAATAACTCATGTCATTTAAAGAGGGGTTAAGGGAGTTGGGAGAAGATGAAAAGTTTAGGGTTCGTGTGGGCCCCACCACACTTAATCATCTCAAGGGAGGTTAAGTGGGTGTGGGTCCCACCCCTAACTTCCTTTGAGAGAAGTTAACTAATAAGTTTAAATAAAAATATGTAATCCACAATTTTTATTTAACTTATTCTAATCTCCCAAAAACTAACTCTCATCCCGAAATAAACGCAACCTCGGAAAGGTCTCCTTAAGCGAATATCGGCGCAGCGCGTTCATCGGTGCCCTCATATTTCAATTCCGAGCACTAGATCAAAAGTTAGGAAATCCCGCTCGTTAGTTCACTGAACGTACCTGAGCCAAACTTCGGAAATTGATTCCGGGCACTCTGGGCCTCGGAATCAGGTGCCGTCAGAAACCGCGCTCTTGTAAAATTCCAAAGAAAATTAAGAAAAACAATTTCCCTTGAATTTTACGGGTCTTTACATATTATTCTAAAAAATGACTCATATAATATTAAAAATGTAATTAAATATCCAATTGGGGTTCTATTTTCAATATATAGTAACTATAGTAACCATTTATTATGGAAATTGAAAAAGACATGGTAAGAGTTAAGGTTTTTAAATAAGGGTTTAAGCTATTGGATAAGGTTCCTTTTATGACCTAAACTTGAATAAAAACTATTGGTTAAGAGGATTTATAACCATACTCATAATATCCTATAATTATAAAGCATTTTATTTATTATAATTCTAAAATCAATTTTTAATATAATAATATTTCAAGACATTCCTAAAGTGCCCCTTCTCCTTCTTACAAAAGGCCATTACCTAGACCCACATAATCTCACCACTCAAGCCCCTTGTCTTGACCAACTTATTCTCAAATAATCTCCCATAATCCCTAGATTCCTCCAAGAATCCTTAACTTGGGCATAAGGAAATCAAAGAATGCATTTTGGCTCAAATCAAAAGAAGTTACCTGATTTAGAGGTAACATCTTCTCTCAAGTTCTTTTCATTTATATTCCTTCTTAACTCAAAATGATCTTATTATTTTAAGATTACATAACAACAACAATATCGTTAATATAAAAGTATGTGTTTGTGAGAATTATTTTAACAACCCTTACCCACACCTTCATCTAATGGTTATGAACATACGGTTTCTGTGTACGATGAACTACTGCCTCAAAAAACGATGATTGTTCAATATACTCCTACAACCTATTATAGTGTCCATTATGAAGGAACTATATTTATATCTAATATATATTATATTTATATTGTCTCTATGACTCTGTAATTTTTAATTACAATATACCTTTAAGCTTTCCATAATGTGTAAATGAGATAATTTCATTTGAGGACGTGGGAACTACTGTCTCCAAAAAGTGATATGACTCATTCATTCCAAATATGGATTGTGTAAGTGATGGAATTATTTAACAAATGTAACTTATATAACATAGATATTATACTTTAAATATAACATACAAATTTATCATTTATTCTTCTTTCTTTTATGATGACAATGAAATGAAAGTAGCGTTCATGAGTATGTACGACCTACCATCTCCCGAAACAGTTTATTTCATTTATTTTATACAAATGGTATAGACTATTATAAATACATATATACTGGATATATATAAAATTTTAATCACGAATATAATTATGTATATGTTGGAATTTTTACCACATGGATAATTTTCATCAAAACAAGTTCATTTTTCGACTCAAGTACTGAACATCAACAAAACATCTGATATGAACTTGAATAATTAACTAATTACTATAGCATGGTAATAAGTGAAATTAAATGAATAATAAAATTTATAAAGGTTCTTAATCAGGTAAAAATTAACCTAATTTTGTTATTCTGGAAATTAATGAACGAATGGGGCAAGTTATATTCAAGGGAAGGGAACTTCTTAACCCAATTTCCATTCATTGGGTTAATCTTATACTTCATGATTATGTCGTGCTATTATAATGTGAGCAATAAATTTTGATAACAAATATTGTATTTCTAATTTATTTATGTTTATTTATAGTGAATACACATAATCGATCTATTTTATTAACAAAATGATCTTTGTAAGAGAATTTCTAAACTCAATTCCCACTCACTGGGTTTTACACATACTTCGTTGATTACATTATGCCAATATTATGTGTGAAATCAACGTTTCTTTATTTTTGTTTTACTTTACTATTACCTTTTTGTGTATATACTGTTTCTACACATAGTCACCCCATTGATAAATTCTTACATCATTTATATTATATTTTTAAGGGAACTTGTTATCCCAATTCCTATTCTTTGGGTTAATCTACTACTTCTTGATTATGTCATGCTTTGATTATATGAGAAATAAATTTTGATATCTTATATTGTATTTATTCTTTATTTATTTTTATTTATAGTGAATATACATAATCGATCTATTTTATTAGCTAAATGATCTCTGTTAGGGAATCTACCACACTTCTCTTTTCAGGCATTCCTTTAATGTTATGCCTTTTTAATTTCTATATTCTTAAGAAGAGATTTCTCATTCCATATCCCCATTAATATACATATTATTTAAAAATTATAAGATACCCATTTTCTATCTCAATAAAATCATGTTATGAATTTTTAAGTGACACTATTAGGCTACCGAAAATTTTTAAGGGAAATCATAACTCATTCTCCATTCATTGAGTTAAATCTAAATGTCATTGGATTTGTTTTTCAAGGAATATGTGTTAATTTCCCCTAAATGTTTAACAATGTGTATATATTTATATTTGGTGTATTTATATTTTTCAAAAACAATTATGTCACAAATTTATCCGTAATCTAAGGAGATGATATTTATAAGGTATTTTGTCTCAATTTACATTCCATTGAGACTTATTTGTTGTTATACACCAATTCACTTATATATGGTGTATATAATTCCCTTTCACATATTATATCATGACTATCCTTATTCTAACGATATTATATGTTTTGTTAAATTTTATTATATAATTATTTTTATTCACGTATTTTCTCATGTGGAAAGGTATTCTTTATTTGAAACATCGTTTGAAAAGTTTTAAAGATTTATTATTAGAAACATTTTTCAGTGGTGTCCATGTTTTCAAGAAGTTTTTAAGGAATTGTTTATATGTACATGAGTATTTTTAAGTTTAAATTCCTTTCAAAAGGTTCAAATTTGTATTGGAAACTTCGATTCAAAACTATTATTTTTGAATGTTTTATTTGAATTTATGGCATCAATTTCATGAAACGATAACTTATGATTGTAATGTGGAAATGTTATTTTTCTTTATGAATGTTCATAAGTTATGATTATGTTATGGTTCTTGGGAATTTCTTATGTATACAAGTGGTTCTGTGATAAACTGAGGGTGGGTGAGTCTGATATATCTCTCTAATGCATTAGGTAATGTGACAATTGTAAATGTTAAGGTTAATCCGGAGATTTAATGAATATACTGTGATGGGTATTCCAATTATAACCATGAAGGTTACTCCCCATGTACTTGTGAAATCTACAATGTATGTATATTATGGATTCCACAAGTTACCTTTATGTTTTATGAATTCATTGAAGTTTTGTGATAATATTAATATTACATGATGTAAACTAAGTAGTTTATGTTTTATGGGTGAAAAGTTTGATTTTGTTTTAAATATTCATGAAATAATAGTTTTATTCCTTATTTTATTTTCCATAATGATATTTTTTATACTCATCCAATTTTTTTGAAATGTTTTCTATAGGGTATAAGGAGTTATAAAAGAAAAGAAGAATTCAATTATTTTTTTATTATGAAAATAATTCTTTTTTTATTTAAGGAGTTTTATTA
Source organism: Viscum album (assembly GCA_963277665.1). Taxonomy (NCBI): domain Eukaryota; kingdom Viridiplantae; phylum Streptophyta; class Magnoliopsida; order Santalales; family Viscaceae; genus Viscum; species Viscum album. Next base: position 227,732,738 of record OY728125.1, read on the forward strand.
TTGTGAAAAAATATGGATAGTGTAGAAGTGTCTACTTTAAATTTACTAAGATGTAATGTAATATTTATGTACTAATTCTCTAATAATGTAAATCTAAAAATATCTTCAATGTCAAAGAAATTAAATTCTTGACCAAAACTCTATATTATGTAATGTTTAAGGCTAGGGCCTTATAGTAGGTATTGGTGGTCGGATTAGACAACTTCGGAGATTTGGATGTCTTCTTAAGGGTTAGGGATATCATCTTGGGTTTATAATTTTAAGGCATAAAATGTGTTAACTTACTTATAACCCCCTTTCAAGGTATATGTTATGAAATTTCCTGGTGATTAATAGTACTTTTGGAGACATTCAAATTTGTGGAAATTATGGTTTATTTGTTTTTGGGATGAAAAACGTGAGTTATAAAATAAAAATTTAGTTTCAAACATGTTATGGGTATTTTTTATGATTTTATATCATTTTTGTAATTTAATAAGAATAATAATGTTTTTGAAAAAGGAAAACACACATACCGTGTGACAACCCTTCACATTGGAAAAAGCCATGGTAATCAAACCCACAAGCAAATCCCAACTAGGAATTATCGCCTACTACTGACATACTTTAAGTCCCCGGTTATATGACTAACTATTTTTATTTAAATGATATTATGGATTAATGATAAGTTGAATTGGGAGATATATATATTTGTTTTGAATGGATATCCTTAGTATTGGAAAATGATTTGGGGATTACGTGATGAATGTTATTTTGGAATATATTCAATATTTTGGAACTTTATATGATTAAGGTAAATAGAACACTATGGATTTTAATTTTAGGAATAAAATTTGATTTTTTTGGAGAAATCTGTGATTTTATTGTGGCCACATGGTGATTTTCTTTATTTATTGAAATGATTAACCTATCATGGAGAATATGAGATTAGGTAAATTTCTTTTCAGTATGATACTTTTAGAGTAGTCAATGTTATTTTAAGATAAATGTTTATATTTATCGCGGAAGACTATGTGATCAAATAATTTTGAATTTTGGGTTTGAATATTAATTTAGATTTTTTTAATAATTTTAAGGAATTTTTTTATTGAATGGTCTTTGTTGAACATTGGTTATTGTTTGTCGAATTTTGGAGATTAAAAGTAGACCTTCTCCTTATAAAGGATTTTTCTTCTTAGAAAATTGTCTGATATTGTACAAATTTTTTTTGGTTAACATATAAAGATGGGGGAAACATATAGTTCATTTTTTGGATTAAGTGATTCTCTATAAGTTGATTCTATCGCTTCAGGTGTGACCAATTCATCTTGAATACTCATTTTTGGTGAAAAGATGTGTTTATTTTAGATGTTTATTAAAGGATGAAGCTCTAATTGAAGAGTACATTTGTTTCCTTATGTTCTTAGAAAAGCCCATAAATAAATTCCGTAACTTTATGAAAAGGATATTAAAACAAAAAAAAATTATATTTACTTTTCCTGCTAGGGAATCAATAAACGTTTAACCCATCACAAGTTTGTGGTTTTATGGTCATTAACATTCTCCTGATCATGTTTTCCACCACTATCCATCAGAATAAGATGGTTTATTTTTATTCCATATCCATGTTTTCTTATATGGAATACTATTATGTGTTAACTTTGGTGACATTTGTTCTAATCTATATTTCTTTTAAAGTGATAGTTTTATTGACTCATTTTTCAGATGTTGGAAGGTTGGTTGGGGTTGGGGGGACTCTTTTTCAGTTAGAGTGCAGGGAAGGTTGGGGTTGGGGGGACATTTATTTTTGCGGATGTGGTTAGATTGGTTGGTGCTAAGGATTCTAGAGTCTTGGACCCTTTGGCTCCACCTTTTCATTCATTGGGTAATAGGTTTGATGGATTGTTTGATGGTTATATGGTCAAGGGTTTGGGGGAGAATGGTTTTACTGGAGGGATTGATGTTGAGGAGGATCCTGAGAGAAAACCGATTTAAGGCTTGGAAAATGATCCCATTGGTGACATGGGTCATCTAGAGAGTCATCTGGTTGAAGTATGTAGAGAGACTGCAGGTGAGGTGGCTCCAGAGAGATAGTCAGTGGATGTTCCATGGGCTGGAGTCAGGAGGCTTGATATTGTTGGTTTGATAGTGGAAGACAACCACATAGTGTTCAGGTGCTCCAGTATGGTTGAAACAGTTTGGAGTCCAGATCTTTAGGCAGGTGGTGGTGTGAAGGAGGATTCTACAGTGGATGTGGAAAATGTGTTTACAGATAGTGAGTACCTACCTTTGATGGAGAATAACACTCCAGATCAACGGAGGGAGAAAAATGTTGGGAGTCCTGTTTTGGGTTTGGGGGATCTATCCAGAAAAGGAAAGGGGATATCTAGGTGAGGTAAAGATAATGTGAGTGTTCCAGTTGGTCATTCTTTTAGCGAGGTTGTTCAAGGTGGGAAGAAGCCTCTAGATATAGTTTAAGGGCCTGTTTCAGCTACTCCAAGAAGACGGCCAAGGAGAGATTTTTCTTTCCTCCCATGGCCGATGCACACTAGGTCCGCCTCTAAGAGGAATAGTGAGGTGACAATGGCTGTTAGGAAGGGTAGCTTGATCAAGGGGACATCACCAGATCAATCAGCACTGGAATAACTCAGGTGTCGTGTACAAAGTGCTAGCTACTAGAGGTCGCCAGAATGGGAATCGGCTATGGCTTCCAGTGAAGATGAATCCGAAATGGGATGCAGAGATGACTATGGTTTTTATGATGTGTAAGTCTGTGTTGACTGTGTTTCCTGAGTTTGTGGTTTTCTTGTTTGAGTTCTGTTTGTATGTTTGGGCACCAGATCCCATAAACCGTCCTTTGATAATAAAAAAATGATTTGCAGGATTACCTTATTAATGAAATATTCCAATGAATGAATTTATGAATATTAAAATAAAAGTAATTTGAAAAACAAATTTCCATAAAAAAATTTATAAATGCGATTAACATATTAGGGATGAGTTAATTCCATTGGTTTTATGTAATCAAGTTGTTATGACTTTAAAAAAACCAATTTCCAAATAATGTCAAAATTAACATAAGTGTGTTATTAAAATAAATACTATTTTATTAAATTATATAACCGTCCTAAAAATATAATATTTGGAAAATTGAGTTACATAATTTTATAAATGTAATTATTGATATACTTGTGGTTATATTTTCATTTTTTACTGACAATAGTAACCATATATATTGAAAATATAAGAAGCCCTGGTAAGTGTTAATGTTTTTGACTGAGGGTTAAAGTGAAAAGATAAGGTTAATTTTGTGACATAAACTTTTTTGAAACCTATTGGTTGAGATGATTTAGACCCATACTCATATTATACTCTAATTATAACACTTTGTAGCTATTATAATTTTAAAATCGATTTTTAAATAAAATAATATTTCAAGACTTTCCCAAAGTGCCCCTCCTCTCTCTTATATAAGGCCACCACATCTACCAACTTCCTCACAACTATAATGACCCTTGTCTCATCACATTCTGTTTAAATAAGCTCCCAAAATCCCTCACATACTCCTAGTAGCCTTAACTTGAGAAGACGGAAATTCAAGAAATCATTTTGGCTCAAATCAATGAAATTTACTCGATTTATAATTAACGTCTTCTCTCAAGTTGGTTTCCCTTATTTTAATTCTTCACTACATATGATCTTATTATTCTATGATTAAATAAAAAAACTGTATTATAAATATACTAGTATGTTTTTATAAGATATATTCGAACTACACTTACCCACACCTCTATCTAATTTTTACGAACATACAGTTTCTATGTACGACGAACTACTGCCTCACAAAACGATGATTGCTCATTTTTTTTCAACCACCTTTCATGGTGGATATTATGATTGAACTGTATTTAAATATGATATATATTATATTTATATTTTCTTTCTAATTATGTTATTTTTATTTTCAACATACCTTTATTCCTTCCATAATGTGTAAATACGATAATTTCATTTGAGGAAGTGAAAACTACCGCCCCCACAATGTAATATGACTCGTTAATGCCATATATGAAATGTATAAAGGATGGAATTTATGAAATTATGTAACATATATAACATAGATATTATACTATAATTCTTTTATACTGATGTATCATTTATTTTTCATTCCATTATGATGATAATAAAATGAAAGAATGGTTCATGCGTACATACATACTACCATCTCCATGAATGATGTATTTAATTTATTATCTACCAAATGATATGGACTATTATAAATACATATATACAAGATATATATAATATTTAAATCACGAATATAATTATGGAGATTATGGACTCTTGACAACATGGATATTTTGCACCAAAACAATTAATTTTTTGACTCAAGTACCAAACATCGACAAAGCATATGATATAAAATCAAGTAATTAACAAATGGATATAACATGGTAATAAGTGATATAAAATGAATAATAACATTTAAAAAGGTTCTAAATGATATAAAAATTAAACTAAGTTTATTATTTAGGAAATTAAACAATGAACAGGACAAGTCGGATTCAAGGTAAGGGAACTTCTTAACCCAATTTCCATCTTTAGATTAATCCTTTACATCTTGATTATGTCTTTCAATGATTATGTGAGAAATAAATTTTTGATATAATATATTATATTTATAATTTCATTATGTGTATTTATATTTAATACAAATAATTGATCTAATTTTTTAACAAAATGATCATTGTAAGCGAGTTTCTAAACTCAATTTCCACTAAATGTTTTTTATGCATACTTTGTTGATTATATTATGCCATGATTATGGGTAGAATAACTTTCTATTTATTTATGTTTTAATTTAAACTTTAATTTGAGTGGATATACTATCTATATAGATAATCACCCCATTTATAAATTATTACGTCATTCATACGAACATTTTAAGGTAACTTCTTAAGCCAATTCCCAATCTTTGGGTTAATCTTCTAGTACATGATTTTTTCATTCAATGGTTATGTGAGAAATAACTTTTGATGTATTATATTGTATTTATAATTTATTCTAGTTTATTTATATTGAATATTCATAATAAATCTATTTTATTATCAAAATGATCTTGGTATGTGAATCCATCACCCTTTTCATTTCAAGAACTCCTTTACTGTTATGCCTTCTTAATTTCTGTTTTCTTATGATGGGATTTGTCATTTCATATCCCCATAACAATAAATATTAAATAAAAATGATGATAGACCCATTTTGTTTCCTAATCAACTCATTTTATGAATTTTTATGTCACCCTTTTGTTATGTAAAATTTCATAAGGGAAATCTCAACTCAATCTCCATTCCTGGAGTAAAATATCAATGTCATTGGTTTTGTTTTTCAAAGAATATTTTTGAATTACAATTGATTTTTTTACACTGAATATATATTTATATTGTTTGAATTTATATTTTTACATCATAATTATGTAATTTTGTTATTCTTAATCTTAGGATATGATCTTTTTAAGGGATTTTCACTCAATTTACATTCCATTTAGGCTTATCTGTAGTTAGGAAAAAATTAAATTATATATGGTGTATATATATAAATTTGACATATTTTATCATGAATATCATTTTTCACACAATATTATAATTTTTTTATTTTTTCTCTTTTATTTATTTTTATTCAAGTATTTTCTTATATGGTAAGGTACTCTTTAACTAAAACATCATTTTAATTGTTTTAAAGATTTATTCTTCTAAATATTTCTTATTAATTTCCATATTTGGAAAATGGTTTTAATGATTTACTTATAATTACATCAGGGTTTTAAAGTGTAAATTCATTTAAAATGTTTAAATGTTGTATGTAACACTTTGATTCAAAACTATTCTTTTTTTAATGTTTTAAATCAATTGATTATATCAATATCTTGAAATAATATATTTATATTTTAATGGGGAAATGTTATTTTTCCTCAATTATTTTTAATATGTTACGATTAAGTTATGGTTCTTGGGCATTGCTTATGCATATGGGTGGTTCCCTGATAATCCAGGGGTGGGTATGCCCAAGATAGCTCTAATGCATTGGGTAATGTGAAAGAGATAAACATTAGGGTTTCTCCTAAGATATTTAGGAAATATACTGTGATGAGTATTCTAAACATAACCATATAGGTTTCTCCCTTTGTAGCTGTGAAATGTAAAATGTATTTGTGTTATTGATGCCACATGATACCTTTATGTTTTATGACTTTTAAATAGTTTTGTAGTAATATTAAAATCACATGATGTAAGCTATGTAGTTTATGTTTTGGGGGTGAAATTTATTATTTTGTGAAAATATTTTCATGAGTTTTAATATTTGTGGACTAATAGTTTTATTCATTATTTTATTGTCCTTACTGATCTTTTTTTATCATCCCTTGTTATTTAAATGTTTTCCACATGTTATAAGGAAGGATAATAGAAAGTAATAAATCAAGAATATTTTAATCAAGAAAATAATTCTTTTTTTATTTATGGAGTTTTATTATTGTGAAAATATTTGGATAGAGTAGAAGTGTCTACTTTGTAATTTTTTAGATGTAATGTAAAGTTTTTAACCTAATTCTCTATAAAACTAAACCTGAAAAGATCCTCAATGTGAAACAAAATAAATTATTTATCAAAACACAATATTATGTAGGTTTTAAGGCCGAAGCCTTATATTTGGACTAACATACCACTGATTAACATAGAAATTTCAGGGTTTCATTGACATGATAATAAATAAAATGAAATGAAGAGAATATGAGATAATCCCTTTGGGGGGAGAACATATTGATGAATGTTGTCAGAAAACAAGTGTTTATGAAATATAAATTTTTTGGATAACTCTATAAAATTTAAAGCATGAGGTTTTCCAAACATACATTCTCTACTGAGATTTTATTATTTAAAATATATTATAAAGGAGCAGTGTGGGTTGATAAAAATATAAGACAAATGGGGAGTGATAGATAAAATATTTTTAATTATTTTACCTTTTTAATTTCATTGTTCTTAATCCCACCTGAGTGTTATTTTATGGGAAATTGTCACATTTTATTTATTTAGTATCACTTTTAGCGTAATTTAATAAAGTCCTTATATTGGATTTTAATTTTTTTAATTTATTTATTTATTTCAGTGATAAAATTTTCTAAACATCTTGAAATTGTGAAATTATATTTTTTAGGATTCTGGGTTTTTTGGGACACATTTAATTCTAATGGATCCAAAGCTCTATCTAGTAATTGAAGGCCCAAAACTAGATCAAAAATCAGGTCTCAAAATCTGTGCATAGATCTGGATGCATTTTAATATGGGTCCATATTTCATAAATTCCCTATCCAAATGAGTTGAAATTTGACATAGAGATTTTTAAGATACAATGATAATTTTTATAAAGGTGGCAAAACTAGATTCTTCCTCTTTAAAATTCATCAATGCATGGAAAATTAGATATAGAGAATACAAAGATTTTGCCTAGGTAGAATAAATATTATGAGAAAAATAGCCATAACTACTATATATAAAGGAAAATTGAGCTCACAATTTCAAGATGAATTCTAAATACCTAAAATAAAATATTTAAATAATACCAAATTTTCTAATTTGGTCATTTATTAGGTATACCAAATGAATAATTCAAGTAGATATAATTGTATCTAAAATTTTCACCCCTCTCTATAAAAATTTATATCTACTTATTTTCAAAGGGTTGGAAACTTTTTTAGGACATTTTTTACCTATTTAGTTTATTTTATATTATAATAGTTTTATGAATCCTTATTATATATTATCATTATTCTCCTTCTCATTCTATAATTTTTATCTTTTTTGTTTTCACCATATACTTTTCCATTGTGATATCCAACACTCTTGATCAAGTAAATAACTTGAATAAGTTAAAATGGGATCAATACAGTATTGAACCAAAGTATTTTTACATTCATTTTTAATATTTAATATTTAATTATTGTTAGTCCCAGGGGGTTCTTATTTGTCAAGATTCCTTTTTTCTCTCATCTTTCCACTAGAGGTTTAGCTTTCTATTCTACGATATTCTCCCTCAATCGAGGAGGTGGGTGTTTTATATCTTAGTGATCATTGAGTGAACCATATATCCAAATCATGGGTAGGATAGTGATTTTATGAATATGATGGACCATGTTCATTATTTTTATTTGGAAGTAATAAAGAGGTTATGATGCTTCACTCTTGGTGTTCTCATGAGAAGATCTCATTTCTGTCTAAAATCATTCATTCTATCTGCATTCATTCTATATGAAATGCATTTATAAATATATATAGATATATATCATCAATTTATACATATTTAAAACTCATTCTCTTTATATTTTTTATTTTTATATTAGTTAGCATATAAATAGTGAAAATAGAAAATTTTTGGTATGTAGGATACCTCCTCAAGATTGATCCTAAGTTTTCAGTATGTTGCATACATAGTTAAATAAACTATTGATCATGGAGCCATGAAAAATAACCATTTAATAATTTGGAACCATTTATTGGGAGGTTAAATACTTTCACACATCATCTTTCATGAAAAATAAAAAAAAAATTATAAATTTCTAAAACAAAAAATTATATGTGTTAATAATGAATTTCAATTCGAATTATTATAGATGGACTAACCAATATTAGGTGTACGAACAAGTTAAAAATAATATTACATCCTAGTTGGAAATTTTTAGTGATGAAAAACAAATCTTGGGGAGAAAAATAGTGTAGATATATGAATATTTATATTCTTGTCAAGAAAAACCAGAACCTAATTCAAAAAAATAACTAGAACCAGAACAAGTGGTGGAAAAGACTTCACAAATTATTTTTATGTCAAATTACTTGAGAATGTTGAGAAGAAGATACTAAAGGAATTAATTACATCATACTATACTCAAACATTGCATGAGGAGGTCCATAAATAACACATGTAGGTTGATTCACCCATGGGAGATAAATATTTTTTGGAAGAATCCATGAATCACATTGTTGAAGATATCCTAAAACTTGGTCTTATAATAATTGATAATGAAAAATCAGTACCTTTATACCTATCACATTTTTTGTAAGAATATGATGATAATAAACCTATTAAGATTTATTTTTAAATTGTCCAAATAGAATAAATCCGTTACTAAGTTGACTTAATTTAAGGGGAATAATTATATATTAATTCTCCATCTATTAATCTTATTAACGATGAAGAATTTTCTAACCTGTAATTATTTGAAAATTTTTGACACAACATAATTGTATTATGGCTTGTATATTAAGGATGATACCACACAAGTCATGTTATTCACTCACGAGAAATATTGGAAGGATCATGTGGTGATGCGACTACCTCCTTTACAAAAAGTTGCATACCTTATGGAGGACACCATATATGTCAAAAAAGAGCATCAATATTTTCTTTTCCCTACCACTTTGGACCTAATATTCTCTCGTTTTTCATTCCAGTGATTTTCTAATTTCCATATATTATTTTTTGTTCCCTAATATAATTGTATACTCATAGACACTAGGAAAATTTACGTGTGGTAGTTCATCTCAATGAAACCACAACGACCAAGTGATTGGGGATAATACACTATAACTTCTTTAATATGGTATGTAAAAACCTAGATAATGTTTGGGGGTCCAAAACAATAATTATCCCATTTTATTTCCCCTTTATCTTTCAATATATTTATTTTTGTTACGTTTTGTTTCTTTTTTTCCTACAGTTCTATAGTGGTAGTATATAAGAGATTAACACAAGGCTAGAACTAAAATATAAATTTGGATATGATTTTCATTTTCATTAATTTATTTACTTCCCAATTATAATTATGTATGAGAAGATTTATTTTTCTAGTTTGAACAAAAAAGAGGGTAGTAAATGGAATAATTGTGGTAGGGATATTCCAATATGTTTTAGGATTTTTTTGTGTGCTTAGATTTTAATTTTTATGTATTTTTTTAAAATCTTCATTCATTTATTTTTTATATTTGGTGTGTCTTAAAGGATTGTTGAGCTAAATTGAATACTTTATAAAATTAAAATTGTATTTTTGTATTTTGAATAATGATTGATTAGAATGTTTGAGGATTTAAATTATTTTTGAAAGGATTTATTTTCTTGACTTATGATCTTTTTATTTGATGAATTTTTATTGATTGTGAAAATCATGTGCACTAGAACTTTCTGAATTAAAAAGGTTCCCAACCCGAGAGGTTCCTAATAATGTTTGACATCTTATTTACATTTATATTTTTTTCGAGAGTTAAATGACATGTTTTATGATATATAACTTTAATTTTATTTCCATTTAAAAGCTGTTATAGTTCATGGAATTTGTTAATTATTATTAAGGCACCACATAAAAATACCTTTTAACTTATTTTTCCTAGATTGTCCTCTGGAATTTATTAAGACCATATTATCCATGAAATTAATTTTTAATAATACAAATTAATATATGTTAGTCAATTTTCATCATAATATAGATTTTAAATTTATGATTATTTTTTTAAAAAAAGTATGGGGATGGGAGAACATGAGTTGTATTTGGATTTCCTGAATAATTTGTTCGAGAAGAATTGAAAGGGTTATCATATTTATTGGTTTATTTATGCAATAAATTTCATGATGTAAATATGTATGGGAGGGAAAAATATCATTATAAATAAGGGTTGGGTATTCACTGATATTTTAAGATCAAACGATAATTCTCTTTTCCTCAAAAACATGTTTTTGAAGTGAAATTCATGATCTAAAATCAAGAGGAAACAATGCAATAAATGGGGGAAAAGTGTGATGAAATTTATCATTGATGCTGAATTTATAGGTTTGAACTTACTAATATTGGAAATAGGTGTTTTTAGGTGACCAAAGATCAAGAATATTATGGATTTCACTATTCTTGAGAAAAACTATTTTCATTCATTTACTTCACCTTAGATATTATCCTTCCCCATTCTGCTTCAGATGTTTTTACTTTTCAATCCTAACATCCCATAGACATAGAACAAACCATAAAAATTCCTCATGATTTATTTTTTTAATTTTTGAAGTGGATATACTAAGAGTAGAGAAAGCCTATGAGGATTACACATGTTCTTGGGAAAGGGAAAAACTCCATAAAACATTTCCTTGAGTGAAGACATATATATTTTTCCTAGTGGGTTTGTACGACATAAATATGAGGATTAACATGAGATTTAATTTAATTTTATTATTTTTTGGATTTAATGATTTCTATCCATTCAGGATGAATGATAATTACTAAGATATGAAAATTGAGCCATGTTATGATTTATGCATTGGGAAGTTTGTTTTAACCATTTTGTTAGATGATTTCCCAAGATCACAACATTTAATTGTGCGGTAATTGATAGATAAAATATTTTCAATTAATTTATTTTTAATTTAAATTTTTTTAATCCCACCAAAGTGTTATTTTAAGGGAAACTTTCACATTTTTTGGTTTTAGTATAATTTTGAGCTTAAGTGTAAATATTGACTAATTTTTTATTTTAATTGATTTAATTTATTTGTGTATTCCAGCCAAAAAAAGTTACTATATTATTTAAATTTTTATATTAAATTTTTATAGGATTATATGTTTATTGGGATTCATTTCATTTTTCTTCACCCAGATCTCAATCCATTATTTAATGGCCCAAAAACATATCACAATTGAGGCCTCAAAATTGGTGTTCAAATCGGGATAATTTTTAATATGGGGAAATATGTCATAAATGGACAATAAAAATGAGCTAATATTTTCAATAAACATATAAAAGATATTAATGAACATTTTTTATCAAGGTTTCCTGGCGTGATTCTGCCTCTTTCAAATCCATTAATGCCTAGTAAATACAATATGGGGAATAAAAAAATCTACCTGGTCAGAATAATTATTTTGGAGTCAATTAGCCATACATTCTACTTACGAAGGCCAATTAATCACAACATTTAAAGAAAAAATATCAATATTTATAATAAGATATCTCTAGAATAAAATATTTTCAAATTTGTCATTTATTAGGGATATAATGAACAAGATTCTGGTGGACAAAATTAGATCTGAAATTTTATCCCCTCTCCCTATAAAAATTTATCTCTATTTCATTTAAATGGGATGGAAAATTTTATTAGCCATTATTTTTATATTTATAGTTTATTTTATATTGTAATAGTATTATTAATTTTTAGTATATAAAATTAATATTGATCATCTAATTATCTCATTTTTATATTTTTTGTTTTCACCACGTTTTGTCCATCGTGATGTCTTATAGCTGTGATCATGTGTAAATAAGCTAAGAAAGTTCCTGGGGGGGGGGGTAAATCCAATTTTGAACCTAAGTATTTTCTCAATAATTTTCATTTTTTATTATTTTATTATATTTTGTAAAAGTGGTATCTTAGTGGGAAAGGGGCCTTTGTGTCTCCACATTCCTCCCGAGGATTAGATTTTTGTTATACAATATTATCCCTCAATAAAGGAGGAGGATGCATGGTTTCTCAAAGATCGTTGAGTGAACCATATATTCAGAAAATGTTGAATAGAAATTGTAACAACCCATGTATTCATAGAATAATAATTTTATATTTCTATTAATACATATGAATGAGATAGTAATTTTAAGTTAAACAGGATTCTTTTTCTGATAGTGTACTTGACACACAATAACGAGCTTCTCTAAAATCATACATTGCACACAACATTGGGTTATACTAAATAATAATAAAATAATATTATTATTATTTTAAATTGTATTTAATGAATAGACTTTGGAATGACATTAATGAATAGTATAAACTGAATTTTGAAATATGGTTTACAAATGTTTAAATTGTGATTCATTGGTTACTAAATTTATTTGAAATGGAAATAAAAACCAATTGAATATAATGGATATTTGTTTATGAAAACCTATTTAAAAGTAAATAATTCTTTTTTTTATATCACACTTTATGTTTTTTTATTTAATGAAAAATATATTATATATATTCAATGAAATGTATTATATTTATCTTCTATGTTTTCTATATATGATATAATAATAAATTAATTTTTTTCTGATAAAAGAATGATTTTTTTAAAAATGCAGTTTTACCTCATTTTAATGGATAACCCTTTTAAAATATGGTTTTGACACCTTTATATATTTTATTTGAAAAAATAAACTTATTCTATAGAAGATAAACATAAAAATTTTCTTTGGATGAAATTTTGGTACTCTTCTGCTAAAGTTTGTTTTTTAGTGAATAGTTAAAAATACAACATTTTAATTCAAAATCACCTTTTTATCTAATTTATTTAAATAGATATATTTTACATTAAATTATTTTTAATGTGTAATTGGATTATAGTTTTATCATTTAATCAAGTTTTGGTCATTGAAAGTAATTTCACCTTGAAATTGGACATAAACACATGTTAATATTTTGGTAGTTTTTACTTCCTAAAAACACGCTTTTTGGTTTTCACAATTGGAATTAATTTCTGAAAAATTTATATTTTTAATTCCATAAAATTAATTCTGTATTAGGAATCATGAGGTACAAATTTTGAAAATAGGTAACTTTTATTTTAAGACATTATGAATAGTAACTTCAGTAAATATTTTATTTACCATGGTTAAAGGGGAAATCTGGTAAATAAAAGTACACAATAATATTATAATAACATTATATTACCCTAACACATTTTATAACCAAAACGGATGAGAAATTTCCAACCATGGGCATCCTTTGGTCGATTTTTTGACCCCATGGAGCCACTTGTGTGTGAAAATCAAATTTGATTAATTTTAATTTAATGTTATGGAAAATATGACCTGAACATCTATCTTTTAGAAAAACAATTTTTATATCGGGTTATATATGTTATATATTCAACTATAAATAGTTATTAGAAATACGAAAAGCATTCCTATATCACAATATTTTATTTATAATTTTTATAAATCAAATAAATAAATTTAATAATGACATAATGATGATGTAGTGATTACCTTATTAATGAAATATATAAATAAATGAGATTATAAATATTAAAATAAATTTATCTTGAAAATTTTTATTCCATCCATGAATTTTAGGCATGAGTATGGCTTTTTATGTTTTAATTTATGAATTTTTTTCAAAATAATAATTTTTTTATGGATTCTTAAAATGTCTTGATATGAATAGTATATAAATTGGCATTGATGAGTTTTTAAAACCAAGGATTTGAACAAAACTCACACACACATACATCTAATGGATTTAAAACATACTGTTTCTATGGAGGGAGCACTATTGCCTCACAAAATGATGACTGTTCAATTATCTCCTACCGCCTCTCCTGGTGGCCATTAGGATGGAACTGTATTTATATATGATATATATTATATTTTATCTATTATTTTGTATTTGTTTATTTACATCATACCTTTATCCTTTCCATAATTCCTAAATACGATAATTTCATTCAAGGAAGTGCGGACTATCGCCTCTCAAAGTGATATGACTAATTCATGCTATACATGGAACATATAAAAGATAGAATTAATGAACTTATGTAACATATATAAAATATTATATTATAATAGAATTATAATATACCTATGTATCATTATGTTTTCCTTCCATTAAATATGAAATATAAATGAAAGTAGCATTCATGCGTACGTACGACTTTCCATCTCTATGAATGACGCATTTCATTTCTCACCTCCATATTTTATGGAATATTATAAATACATATATAATGGATATATTTGATATATATATGAACAATATTATGGAGATAAAAGACTTTTAACCACATGGACAAATTGTAATTATAACAAGATCATTTTTGACTCAAGTACCAAATATCGACAAAACAATGGATATTAACTTAAATAATTTTGTAATTTTTATAACGTGGTTATAAGTGATATAAAAAGAATAATAAAATTTAAAAAGGTTATAAAGAAAGTATAAATTAACTGCAGTTTATTATTCAGGAAATTAATGAATGGACGAGTCAAGTTGGACACGTGGTAAGAGACTTCATCTCAATATCATTTCAACAAAGAATATTCCGATAATATATACCACCTTCTTTTATATAGTGTATAATATAACTATTTTTACTTTTACTCTCATTCAAAGGGAATATGTTTTATATGAAGTGTTTTACTAAACAAAAAAATGAATTTTTTTAACGTATACATCAACAATGACCTCTTCACTGCCGTAATTTTTATTTGGATTCCTCTATAATTCAGAATGTTTTTAAAAGGAAATGAAATACCCTATTCCCTTTTTGGGTGTTTTGGTATTGAAAATTATTTTTGATATAGATTGAGTATTATAATATCTTGAAATGATATATTGTTATTTCAAATTAAATTTTATTTCTAGAATGTTGACATTTGGAATATTTTATGTGTTAAGATTTTGTAATAGTACTTGGACATTTGAAGGGTGGTTACATGACAAACCAATGATGGGTGGTTACATGACAAACCAAATGATTGGTGGTTCTGTGATAAACCAAGGATGGGTGGTAACATTATACCCTCCAATGCATTGGGTATGGAAGTCGGTCGTATGGCTATTCCATTTACTGATATTTGTGGATGTTGACCGTATGGTTATTCCATTGAAGTATCTTTATGTCCCATATTACCTTTATATTCTATATGTTGTTTTCTATGGGATTTATGGTAATATGTTTTTTACAAAAAGGGTAAGCAATGATCTTATGTTCAGTGAAGTGTTTTTTTCTACTTCTTTAAGGTGAAAATTATTTCTTTATAATAAAGTATTCATGGTTAGAATATTAGAAAGATTCATATTTTTCTAGATTAATTGATAGAGTTTAAGATAACATTAATAAGTATATATTAGTGTTTTCTCTCCTCATAAGATATTATATGATGAATTTAATTATATAATCACACTAAACTTTTTTGTTTTAGTAAATGTCTAGATCTAGAAGGCCCAAAAGTAACAATGGATGTGAATAAAACTATGGTGGTTTTTTTAATAGGAAACTAAATGAAATGGGACATACAATGAGAACTCTTATGGGTATTTACAACCAACTATCTAGAGTCATTATTATCCACTTGAACCATGGTGATTATTCTAAGGAATCATATATGTAAGAAATAGATTCCTATGGAAGTACATGTAATAATCATGAAGGTATGTATCCTTTGTGTCATGGATGGGGAAATAAACACCTAAGAAAAATCTTCAAAGGGGTAGAAAGATGTTATAGATGTGGTTATGAAGGTCATAAAGCAATAACCTTCCATAGAAAAAAAGTAACCATTCAGTTGACTCCATGAAAGGGAATGAAGTTCTTTCCGATGGATCAATTAAAATTTTTAAATGTTGTGTGGATGGTCATTATGAAAACATATGTCCTATGAAGAAGGTTTGGGAATGGGATCAGTAAGACTGTACAAATATATGTTTACCAATACCTAATGAAATTCTAATTGATTATGATGAAAATGAAGATTCACTATGAAAGGTATGGATTATTTATTAGCTCGTGTTTTTACATTATTGAAATTTGAGGACATTATGCATGAGATGGATGGCGGGTTCGGGAGACTCTCTAGCGACGATGGTCCGAGCTAGGGTTTCTCACGGATCGCATTTTCTCGGGATCTCGATTTTGATCTTCTTTCTAGGGGGAATTCTCATCCGCTGTACTATTCCAAGGAACCCTCATTCATGAGTGATGTTTGTCAAGGTTCCGTGGGATACATTGATACAAGAAGGTGGCATTTCACATCTCTAAAGGACTTTTGTCCTGAAAGGATTATCCGCAAAGGTAAGATCATTCATGTTCAAGAAAATAGGGATTCTATCACTGATAGGTATAAGCTTTTTTGCTTTTTGATTCTTGCTCGATTGATTTTTCCAGTTTGGTCTAAGACTTTGAAGGTAGCTAATCTTTCTTAAAGACTTAACGAGGTTTGGGGTGTCCCAGATTTTAGATGTATCCCAATTAGAAAGGGATTTCTCCACATCCTCTTCCCGAATGAAGAGTTAAAACGACATGCTTGTGGGTTCAGATCCATTTCCCTGACTCCAGGATTGGTTACCATTCAATAATGGGACTTCTCTTTCAATCTGTTCTCCATTAAGAACTCCAGAGTTTAGGTATGAATTCAAATTTTAGGTCTGAATTTGATTTACTGGAACCCTCACATCCACTTTGATATTGCTTCGGGTGTGGGAAATCCTATCAAAATGGATAGAACTAGAGAGATGGATAGTTCCTACTATTATGCCAGGGTTCTAGTTGAAATCAATGTCAATTCTCATCTGGATGATCAGGTTGTGCTTTCCCCTTAAAAAGATGACATCAAAATATAGATTATATATAAGAAGTTTCCCTCATTTTTCTTGGATTGTCAGTCCATTGGACACAAAAAGGATAACTGTTTTTGGAATAATATTTGTAATATCTGTTTCATCAAGGGTCATAACTAGTAGGTATGCAAGAATATTCAAATAAGTCAATGCAAGGCAGGATCCTCCAACGCTCTGCAAGAATGAACGGAAGATGCTATTGTCCACATGGATGTTATTGAAGAGAAAGAGGGTATTCAATAGATTAATACTATTGGTGCTAATGAAGTTCGAGGGAAGGATGATCTACAACCTTGCAGTGTGCATAATCAATAGGAAGAGCCTCATTGTCAGCCTAAGGTGATATAGATATCTGGTGACATGCCTATTGAATAGGAAGGGCTTGAGATTGTCGCTTATAGGTTTGTTGGACATGAAGAGTAGAAGCCGATAAAGTTTGTTTCCTGTTCTACTAGCCTGGTTGCTTGTGAATCTGATATTACAGGCTCTATGTTTATTGATGAAATGAATGTGCAGTTGATCTTAAAGAAAATTGGGGTCAACTGGAATGACACAGATAATGAAGAATAACCAAAGAATTGTTTTTATCAAGATTCTATTGATAAAGGAAAGGGGATTGTTCAAGGTTTTTCATCGGCACCTTTGAATAAGTAAAGACCAAGGAAGGACTACTCTTACTTGATACCCACTATGATAACAAGATCCATCTCAAGCAAAAGAAATGTTCAAGGTAATATTTTCAGTCCATTAGAGGATGAGTCTGATTGGGAATATGATGACTATAATCCTATTAGTTCTGATTAATAAAGTGCTTTCTTTTGAATGATGTAATTATGTCTTGTATGACTTCATTCGATTCCCTCTATCTTAGTTCCTCTATTTATTTAATATTGAGTCATTGCCTCACCTTTAAAAAAACATTATGAATGAGTTTGTTTGTAGGAAATAAGTATTATATAATAAGTTGAAAAAAATGGTTAATGTATAATGAATAACGTTGAATGATTAAGAAGTCTACATATAAGGGATCCACGAGTTATGGGAGATTTTAGGATGATAAAATCTATAAAAGTATTAAGGCTCTTTTTGAGGATGGGATTACATTTGAAGAATAATTCTAGTAAGTGTAACCATGAAGTTTGATATGTGAAAATTCTATTAAATAAATAATTATATTTTCTTGTGTGGGGATAATGGATAAATATAGGGGTTCATATGATCTTTTGTTTTTGAGGTGATAAATTAATATTAAATTTTGGGATGCAAAATGAAAGGTATTGGATAAAATTTGAGGATAAAATAGTTTATGGTTATAAAAATGATTAACTTATCTTAGAAAATATGTGATTAGGTTAACTATTTTTTAGTATGAGACTTTATGATTAGATGATGTTATTTGGAGATAAATTTTAAGATTTTTGTGGCAGACAATGTGATGAAATCCTTCTGAATTTTTGGTTTCAAAATTATTTTTGGATTATTTTGAATAATTTTAAGGACAATTGTGTATTGAATGTTATTTTTAATCTTTGGGTAAATTTTTTTCAATTTTTGAGATTAAGAGTAGTTTTTATTTTTATAAAATATCTTCCTTTTTGGGGATTATCTGATCTTGTACTAAATATTTTGGATTTGGATAATGTCTAAAGATAGGGGAAATATATGGCTTAAATTTTGGGGATACTTTTGTTCACTAGAATTTGATTCCAAAGATTCAAGTGTTACCAAGTCATCTTGAATAATCATCATTTGGAGAAAAGATGAGTTTTTGGTATAAACTTATTAATGGATGAAACTATACTTGAAAAGTAAGTGTATTTACTTATGTTATTAGTAAACATCATAAATAAATTCTACGAATTTATGAAAGGGAACAAAAATTTTTTTTGTCCATTGACTTTTTCTGCTGAGGAATAAAAAACTGTTTAACATATTACAATTTTGTGGTTTTTTGGTGGTTAACCTTTTCCAGATCACGTTTTCTGTCACTCACCATCAGAACCTGATGGTTATTTCTCTCTTCAATATCAATGATTTAATGGAATCCCAGTATGTGTTTTCTCAGGTGAACTTTATAATTATCATTATTTATTTTAAAGTTATTACTTTATTGACTCTTTTTTTGATGTGGGACTTTCGATGATGTTTTCGATCCCAATTTTAAAATTGGGACGACGCAATTTCCAAAAGGGGGAATGATGTAACGACTAAGGTATTCATAGAATAATAAATTTTTATTTATAATAATCCTTATTAATGAGATATTAATTTTAAATTAATGGGGCCACTTTTTCTGATAGCATCCTTGACACCCAATAATGGGCTTCTCCAAAATCTTTCATTGCGCACAACATTCAGTTATACTGAAAAATAATACAACATTATTGTTATTATTTTAAATGGTAGTTAATTCTTAGACATTAGAATTGATGGAATGAATAGTATAAACAAAATTTTGAAATATTTTTGACACATGTTTAAATGATGATTCATTGGTTACCAAATTTATTATAAATGGAAATAAAAACCAATTGAATATAATGGATGCGTTTGTTTGAAAAACTATTTAAAAGTGATTAATTGTGTTTTCATATCACCCTTTATGGATATTTATTTAATGAAAAATATATGAAATATATTCAATGTAATGTTTAAAATTTATCTTATATGTTTTCTAGATGTGATATATGAATAAATTCATTTTTTTCTGATAAAAGAAGTATTTTTTTAAAAATGCAGTTTTACCATCTTTTGATTAAGAACCCTTTTTAAATCTAGTTTCTGACAACTTTATATATTTTATTCCTAAAAATAAACTTATTCTCTATAAGTGGAACATCAAAATTTACTTTGGATAAAATTTTGGTATTCTTCTACTAAAGATCATTTTTAGTGAATAGTGAAAAATACAACATTTAAATTCAATACTACCTTTTAATCTAATTTATTTATATAGTAATATTGTACTTTTAATTGGTTTTAAATTTTAATTAGATTATATTTTTATATTTTAGTCCAATTTTGGTTTATTTAAGAATCTCACTTTGAAATTTGACATAAACACATGTCAATATTTTGGTAGTTTTTACTTCTTAAAAACATGCTTTTCGGTTTTGAAAACAAGAATTAATTTTAAATTAATTTCTGAAACTTCTGTATTTTGAATTTGAAAAAATGAATTCCATATTTAAAATCATGAGGTCTAAATTATGTAAATATATAACTATTATTTTTAGACATTATGAATAGTAACTTCAGTAAATATTTTATTTACCATGGTTAAAGGGAAAATCCAATAATTAAGTGTAAACAATAATATTATAATAATATTAGATTACCCTAAAACATTTCCAAACCATATTGAAAAAGATATTTCAGACCATGGGCATCCTTGGGTCGATTTTAGGACCCCATTGACCAACTTGTGTCTGAAAAATACATTTAATTACTTCTAATTTAAAGTTAAGGAAAATATAACCTAAACATGTATATTTTGTTAAAACATTTTTTATTTTTGGTTATATAAGTTATATTTTCGACTATAAATAGTCATTAAAAATATAAAAATATTTCCTACATTATGGTATTTTATTTATAAATTTTAGTCATCAAAGAAATAAATATATTCATGAAGAAATAATGATGTAGTGATTACCTTATTAATGAAAGATTAAAATAAATGAGATTATAAATAAAAATATAAATATATTTTGAAACTTTTTATTCCAGATACAAAATTAGGGATGTTTATGACTTTTTTTATTTAATTTTATGAAGTTTGTTTCTAAATGATCAAATTTTAATGAATTATTAAAAAGTTATGATATAAATAGTATAAAAATTGACATAAATGAGTTTTTAAAACAAATACTATTTTATTAAATGATATAATAGTCCTAAAAATCTAATATTCAGCCAAATTACTTATATTATTTTTTAAATTTCATTAATTAACCATTTGAGGTTCTATTGGAATTTTATGGTAACTATATTAACCATGTAGTATGAATATACATGAAGATATGGTAACAGTTAAATTAGTTATCTAAGGGTTAAAGCTAAATGATAAGGTTATATTTGAAACCAAAACGGGTTTAAAACCTATTGGTTGAGGGAATTTGGACCACTATTAATCTTATATTAGATTTAATTAAGTTGTGGACATTTTGAAAATCTAAAATAACTTGATAATAAATTAATACTTTCAAACATTCCTAAAGTGCCCCTCCCCCACTTATAAAAGGGCATCACATCTAACCTTTTCTTAAACATATCAAGCCCCATTGGCTTATCTAATATATGCCAAAATAATCTCCCAACATCCCTATCTTCCTTATAGAATCCTTAACTTGGTAATAAGGAAATTTAAGAATGCCTTTTAGCTTAAATCAAAAGGAGTTACTCGATTCCAGGTAATGTCTTCTCTCAAGTTTTTTCATTTATTTTCCCTTATGCAACTCCATAAAATATCATTATTTAGTTATTTTATAACAACAAAGTTATATTAAATATACAAGGTTGTTTTTATTACAAGGATTATGACTACAATCACACACACCTCCATCTAATTTGTTGAGAACATAATGTTTCTGTGGATGTCGAACTACTGCCTCATGAAATGATGATTGTTCAATTATATCTTGCTGCCTCTCGTGGTGACCATTATGATGGAACTATATTTATATGTTATATATATTATATTTTCTCTATTCTTATGTATTTTTAATTTACTACATACCATTATGCTTTTGATAATGAGTAAATACAATAATTTTATTTTGGGACGTGAGGACCACCGCCCCTAAAAGTGATATAACTCGTTCATGTTATACGTGGAACGTATAAAGGATAGAATTAATGAAATTTTTTTAATATATACAAAATATGATATTATAAAATAATTATAATATAGCTATGTATAATTATGTTTTCATTCCATTAAATATGAAATATAAATGTAAGTATCATTCATGCATACATTTGGATTACCATCTCCATGAACGACGCATTTCATTTCTTATCCCCAAATGTTATGTAATATTATAAATATATATAAACATAATATATATGATATATATAAGAATAAAATTTTGGATATAATGGTCTTTTGACCATATGGAAAAACTGTAATTATAACAAGATCATTTTTGACTCAAGTACTTAATATCAATAAAATGACCGATATTAACATAAATAAATATATATATTTTTTCAACGTGGTAATAAGATATATAAAATGAATAATAAAATTGAAAAAGGTTCCCAAGCAATTTTAAATTAACATAATCTTATTATTTAGGAAATATAGAACAAATGAGTCAAGTCAGACATGTGGTAATGGACTTCGTCTCAATCTCCTTTCATTGATGCATATTTTGATAATATATAAATCCTCATTTAATATTGTGTAATATAAAAACCTATGATAATTACTCACTTTCAAAGGTAATCTATTTTCTACAAATCATTTTACTAAAGAAAAAAAGTAATGTTTTTAAAGTATGTGGCGATAATGACATTTCAGCTGCCATAATCATTATTTGGCTTCCTCGATAGGCCTTAATGTTTTTAAAAGGAAAAGAAATCACTTATTCCATTTTTCGGTGTTTTCGTATTGAAAATGGTTTTTTAAACATATTAAGTATTTCAATATCTTAAAATGATATATTGTTGTTGGTCAGAGTGGACACTCAAGAGGGGCGGCGAATTGAGTTCCAATTAAAATTTTTGTTAAAATATTGTCTAGTTAAAATCCCACGATTTATAAAATAAGTTAAACTATAGTGAATTTATACAGATTGTAAATGTTCACTTAGCTTCTCAAATATTTATTAGGTCTCAGTTAGTTTAACCACAAGATCAAACTAACTTTTGAAACTAATCTACTGATTTACAATAAGTGAAAACACTTGCTAATTTAACTATCGAAGTAGCTTCAAAATAATTTTGTATTTAAAATTAATAGCAGCGGAATAAATATAATATATATAGTATACATTAAACTTAAATAAAATATGCATAGTAGATATAATAAGAGGTTCAGTCTCAAGCCGAGAATTAGTCCTCTCAAATATATATAATAATTTGATCCACACCCTGGATCGGGGTTAACAACAGTTTTACAAAAACCACGCAGGTCCAAGACCTCTACCACTATTATTCGTGGGGAAAAAAACAACAGAAAACCAGATTTTGAGGTCACAGACGACCTCTACCACTATCCCATTGGGAAATAAAAAAGGTATGAGTTTGAGTGAGGATTTACAGATCCTCCAGTTAACGTTCAGGAGACAGTGTGTGTGTAAAAAATACAGAATATGACACAAACTGCTCGAAAATAAATAATGAATCACAGAGCAGAGATGTAGAGTTTAGAAATGGCTCTAGTGATTTTCAATGGAGCTCTGGGCTCGTTGGATTCAGCAGGAATTCTTCAGAGTACTTCTCTAGTTTTTCTATTGAAAAACAGAGTGTCGTAGTTCAGCTTGTGTTCTACAGTCTCTTGATTCGTCGTGTGTTCTTCGGAAATGTGGGATTGCATGTATGGAACTTCTTTTAGGGTCATGCAATGTGTTCTTCAGAGTAGTGCTCCGGATTGTTCTTCTGTTCAGTACTGAGCTCGCATGTATTGTAGTATGCGTGTCGAGATGTGTCAAGCGTGCGTGTATTCTCTAATACAGCTCAATCCTCTTTTTTATTCAACAAACTCTGGCAGTAGGAATGATTCCCTTTTCATAGGTATGAGATATGATTTCCTGTCAGGCCAACAACTAACATTAAATAACATTAATGGCATTAAAAACAACAAATATGACCGTTAGAATTATTTAAAATAATATTGACAAAAACTTAAGAAACAGTGTCATAGTGATCATGGAAACGGTGTCTTCTTCACGGTGTCTGATTACGGTATCTGGTCACAGTGAGTCCTCCACGGTGTCTGGTCATAGTGAGTGGTCACAGTGTATGGTCACGGTGATTCCTTCACGGTGTCTGGGTTACGGTGTCTGGTCACAGTGTCTGGTCACGGTGAGTCCTTCACGATGTCTGGGTTACGGTGTTTGGTCACGGTGAGTCCTTCACGGTGTCTCCATACTTAGACAAAAAAATCTGTATTTGGAATAAGACAGTGAAATGCAGAATATGGGTTAAGGTTAATCATTATAGATAATATATGATAGAATTGTGATTATGCATAAAACTTGTAAAGAGTAATTAACATCGATAAGATTTATTATTATAAAAACATGATATGCACCTATTGTTGAGTTTGAAGGGCATTAGCAAGATGTGCACTGAAGGTCAAAATTAATTAACAGTAATGAGATTTGTGATTATTAAAACATGATTATCACATGAGGAGTCCAACAATCTCCCCATTTTTTATGATCACAAATCATATATAGGCATAATATAAAAGACATGTAATATTAAAGATACTGGTGTGGCAAAAACAATATAGAATAGATACTTGCAGGTTTTCTCCCCCATTTATACTATTATAGAACTGATACTTGTATGTTTTTCTCCCCCTTTTGGGATTATCAAAAAGTAGAGAAAAAGCAATGAAACTCGGCAGTTGTCATTAAGCTAAAGATTCATAATAGAAAGTATAGGAGAAGTACAAACTGGAAAGAAGAAAGGACATCCCATCAAAAAGAAAAATAGTCGGTGAACTCTCTAGGGATCCATTTTTGTCTTGCCTTTATCAGCAGCAGGAGCTGGTGCTGAAGTAGAAGAAGGAATAGAAGTTGTAGACAATGAGGGTAAGGGTAGACCTTCAAAAACAGATGGAGCCAATGTAGGAGCAGTAGAAGATCTAGGCTTAGGTTGGTCAAGAATGACTGGCTGGATCTGAGAAAGGGTTTGGCTAATTGTCATGGTAGTTGATGCTAAGGCAGGTAGTCTAGGTCTAAGGGGTGCAGCAGCTGGAGCAACTATAACAGTACTCTACACACGAAGATACAACTTCAAAATATTGATGAAATCAGTAATGATTTCACCACCATGCTGCATAGCCTTTTCAGAATCATCCTTATTCTCCAGAAATCTGTCCAACAATCTGGTGAACTCTGAAAGTTTCTGAACATGAGCTTTAAAAGCTTGAGTCACCGAAGGAATTCTCAAATTTTTCACAAGATATCTAAAGTGATCTGACATGTCACTTTTAGAGAAAATTCGGGAAAGATACAAATCTATTTTCTTGGAGATCTCTTGTTGAGCATCATTGACTATCTTTGAATGAATCCTAACCAAGTCCAATGCTCTATCACTGTTCTTAATCACTTCTGAAAAAGAAGATAGATCCAAGCCACTGAAGACGTTCTGTAATTCTTCTTTAATTATGGATCTCAGCAGAGATTCATCCATAGCAGGTGTGGAGGTCTGACCAGATGCAGGTGAAGTCTTGATAACTTCGGTTAGAACTTTGAGCTGTTTCAGAACTTTTTGCAAACATCCAGTGTATTCATCTGTAACCTTATTCAGAGTATCCATAAGCTCTCTCATGCGTTCCAGAATCTTTGTGTGCCTTTTTCCAATATTTTCATAAAAAAATAGTAGGTATGGTTGAACTTGAGACACAATATCCCTATCAAGGAGGGAATTAGAAGACTCCGGAGAAATAGTAGAAGGTACAGGGGAAGAAAAAGGAGCAGGCATGATCTCACAAATAGCTCATTCTGCAGACTTGATACCATACTTTTCAGATTTGCAACATCAGCACTCAGTAGCTTATTCTCTACTCGGTCTTCTTGAATTTCTCGGATCATCCTTGGTTGAATATGAAAGATAATATTTTCCAATAGAATTGATGCATCTTCTTGAATTAATTGAGTCACTGGGAGAGGTTGAGTGGAGACAATTTTCTCAAAACCAGATAAAAAAGTCTCGCCGAAAACTTTCAGATCATCTTTG
The DNA here is from genome assembly GCA_963277665.1 of Viscum album. NCBI lineage: Eukaryota > Viridiplantae > Streptophyta > Magnoliopsida > Santalales > Viscaceae > Viscum > Viscum album. The sequence continues at coordinate 227,759,039 of OY728125.1, forward strand.
GTTACAAAGGAGTGAAGATAAGGTAAGGATGCAAGTAAAGGTAGAGATTTAGATTCTGGTTGAGGTTCAGAGTCATCTTTTTATTTAGATTCTGTTCTAGATTGAGGTTGGGGCTCTGGTTCTGGTTCTGACTGAGCTAAGGACTTCAGTTGAAATAGAGAATAAAGATCCATTCCAATTGCAGTCACTTGCTGTGACTCATTCACATCATAAAAGCTTGGAAACTCATACTGAGAGTTCACAGAGAAAATGACAGATGGTTGAGAAGCTTTGCCAGAACCAGCTTCCATAATATCAAGATTTCTAGTTTCCTCCCTCTCAACTTGTTCTTCCCTTTCAGATTCTTGAGGTTCAGGAACATGGACAAGATCCACAGGATCATCCCTAATCTCTTCATAAAACTCTTTCCTTGCCAACTGAAAGGCAATTTCTATTCTTTCTTCAGAAGAAGGAATAATCTCAGAAACCAATTGTTCCACTGGATAAGATTTCGGACTTGCTTCTTTCTCATTAGAAAGAGTCTCTTCAACAGGAACTTTCTCAAAGGTTGCTTGCTGTTCTGAACCAGGAAAAACTAATTTCTTTGCATCATTGGAATGAGCTTCTTTCTCATGAAGAACAAATGAAGGATCCTCAGTCCTTTTATTTTCAACAAAAACTTCCTCTCTTTTAGGTATTTCAGTAGGGATAACAGCAGTGCTACCACCCCTTTCCACTTCAACAAGAACTGTTTCCATTGGAAGTATTACAGATTCTTCTCTAGGTGGAACTTCAGCTGTTACTTATTCTTTTTCTTCTTCTTCTGAGTACTCAGCCACTTCATCTGGTTCCAAACCAGGATCAGCTAGGTTTTTAGGCCTTCTTGGATAGTCAACAGGATTAATCCTTTTATACAGTTGATCGCTATCCTCAACCCATTGCTTTTTCCAGGGATTCCAGCTAATCTTCATCCTTCTGATGATAGGCATGGATAGGCAGAAATCAAAGTCCTGTAATTTTTCTTAATTTGGTCCAACCATTCCTTTCAAGACTGACATGGCTGAAATCATCCTTCAATAAAACAGGGAGGTGGATTTGGAAGTTACATTGATCAGCTCACAGATATGGTTGATGACATACTTACATAAATTGAACTTTTGTCCATTTTCAAAAGGTGAATCAGGAACACATCTTGATACTTCATCACAAAAAAATCTCCTTTTCATGGACTAACTAGATTCTGAACAAACTTGAACAACAGTCTTGTCTCCCCATTCAATTCAGCAGCTATGGCCCTTCGCTTGGTTCCATTTCCCGTTAGATTTTCTAAAGCGGTTTTTAGGTCAAAGATGTCTGTTGTTGGAGGAGTGTATCTCTGGTAATCTTCACACACTCCTTCATGTGGAATTCTTAGGCATGCAACCCACAACATTGAAGAGAAAGAGCACTTCTGACCATCGATCCAACTGGTCACCAAAAAGATTTCTCCAAACTCAAAAGAGAACTTCACATACTGATAGAATTGAGATACAAGCCTCAGGTAAATCGGTCTATTCTATCCAGTGAACCATTCGATCCATCCTTGTTCTTTTAAAACTTTCAAAACTAAGGATCTTCTAGACAGCAACCATTCAGGGAAAACCTATTTTTTAGGTACAATGGTATGACTTGCCAGGTTTGGGTTTAGAGGTCCTTCGGGAGCTATAATCGGTATCCTTCTTTGTTTCTTAGAGCGGCGCTTCTCAGACGAGGGTGAAGATGGACGCTTCATCCTTGGAATTCACTAAAGGTTCAGGCGAGAGGGAAGAGAAGGTTCAGGAGAAAATTTAGGTAAGGAGTCGAATGAAACCCTTATGTTTTATCATTTGGTAATGTCAAACGTCATAAAAACACGAACGTGGGAAATCAAATAGCAGTGAAATAAAAATTACCACGATACGGGTAAAAATAAAAATAAAAATTAACATACTTCTCATGGTGATACAAAGAACTAGACATCACGGTGAGACAGTTTATAGTCATCACAGTGAAATAGTGAGCAGTTTATATAGTCACGGTGAGACAGTGAGTTGTCAGACCATGAGCATAAGACAATAACTTAGAAACAATCTGTATAAAACCGTAAAGTAAAGTACAATAATGTATTAAACATTAAGATCAGTAAGATATTCATTTATGATTAATCATACCAAGATCATGTATGATTTAGTCTAATCTTTTATAATTTAATTGTTTAGTGAATATATCAGCATGTTGATATTCAGTACCAATGAATTCCAAAGTGATATCACCTTTTTGATAATGATCCCTCAAAAAGTGATGTCTTACATCAATATGTTTTGTACTAGAATGAGAAAAAGGATTCTTAGAAATATTAATGGCACTTGTGTTGTCACAATTTATTGAGACATGTCTGAATTGATATCCATAGTCTAGTAACGTGTGTTTCATCCACAAAATTTGTGCACAACAACTTCCAGCAGCTATGTATTCATCTTCTGCAGTTGGCAATGCAACAGAATTTTTCTTCTTACTACACCATGATACTAGTGACTTTCCTAAAATATGATATGATCCAGAGGTTCTTTTTCTATCTAGCTTACATCCAGAAACGTCAGCATCAGAATAACTAACTAGTTCAAATGATTGTCTTTTGGGATAGAACAATCCTAAATTGGGAGTATGCTTGAGGTATTTGAAAATTATCATTACAGCATTTAAATGTGACTCTTTAGGGTTTGCTTGAAAACGAGCACACATACACACAATAAACATAATATCAGGACGACTAGCAGTCAGGTAGAGTAGACTTCCAATCATTATCCTATAAGTGGTTTGATCAACAGATTTACTGTTTTCATCAAGATCCATCTTACAGGTGGTGCTCATGGGAGTGTCACTACTTTTTGTGCTATCCAATCCAAAACGTTTTAAAATATCTTTAGTATATTTACTTTGAGTTAAAATAATTCCATCATCATTTTAAAAAATTTGAAAACCAAGAAAGAATTTTAGTTCACCCATTAAACTCATTTCAAATTCATTTTGCATCATTTTAGAAAAATTTGTACATAAAGAATTTTTAGAAGATCCAAAGATAATATCATCAACATAGATTTGTACGATTAAAACATCTTTTGAAATCCCTTTTATAAAAAGAGTCGGATCAGCAATTCCATTTGTAAAACCTTTAGAAATTAGAAATGTACTTAATCTATCATACCAATCTCTTGGAGCTTGCTTTAAACCATATAAGCTTTTGATAGTTTGAAAATATGATTTGGAAAATGAGGGTTTAAAAAACCAGGTGGTTGTTCAACAAAAACATCCTCAGCAATATATCCATTTAATAATGCACTCTTGACATCCATTTGATATAGTTTTAAATTTAGATGTGCAGCATAAGCAAGTAAAATCCTAATAGCTTCTAATTTGGCTACTGGAGAAAATGTCTACTCATAGTCAATACCTCTCTCTTGACTATAGCCTTGTGAAAGTAGTGTAGATTTATTTCTAACTATGTGTCCAGATTCATCTACTTTATTTCTAAACACCCATTTTGTGCCTATTGTGAAAGTGTCCTTAGGTCTTTCAACAAGATTCCAAAATTTATTTCTTTCAAACTGATTAAGTTCTTCTTGCATAGAAATTACCCAAAATTCATCATTAATAGCACCATCAATGTTTTTAGGTTCAAGCTGTGACAAGAAGGCTTAATGTTCAACCTGATTTCTAAGAGAAGCTCTAGTATGTGTCCCTCTATCAAGATTTCCTACAATAGCATCTAAAGGATGATTCTTGAGAATTCCAGTTGATCTAGTAAAGGTAGGGCTAGAAATTGCAGGTTCATCAACAGGTTGGGAATCAACAGAAGTAGGTTCTGGAAAATTTCCATAACTGGACGTTTTAACTAGAGGTCCACTGTCTTTATCATTAAGGTTCAAAACAGAGAGATCATCTTCAAGATTTTCAAGAGAGTTCTTAGGCTCATGTGGATTAGTTTCATCGAACTTTATGTGAACAGATTCTTCCACACACATGGTTCTCTTATTGAAAACTCTATAGGATTTACTAGTAATATAGTAACCTAGGAAAATTCCTTCATCACTCTTGGATGCAAACTTGTCCAGATTATCTTTGGTATTAAGAATAAAGACTTTGCAGCCAAAGACTTTGAAGTAGTTAACCTTAGGTTTCCTATGGTTCCAAAACTCATAAGGGGCCCTTTTAAGAACATGTTTGATCAAGACTCTATTGATAATATAACAAGCTGTATTTACAACTTCAGCCCGAAAATAAACAGACAGTTCATACTCATTAAGCATAGTTCTAGAAATTTCTTGCAAGGTTCTATTCCTTCTTTCTACTACACCATTTTGTTGAGGTGTCCTAGGGGCAGATAAATTGTGACTATAGCCATTGTGTGAGCAGTAAGATTCAAATTCATGATTCTCAAACTCACGACCATGATCACTTATCAGAGTTTTAATCTTAAGTCCACTAAGGTTTTCTACAGATTTGGAGTATTTAGAAAAGTAAGAACAATCTTCACTTTTGTGAGCTAGAAAATATACCCAAGTATATCTAGAAAAGTCATCTACTAAGACATAGACATAGTGCTTCCCATTTAAACTAGAAACTCTAGATGGTCCAAAAAAATCCATGTGAACAAAATCGAGAGGTTGAGAAGTTGAAAATTCTTTCTTTGATTTAAAAGAAACTTTATGTTGCTTTCTCTTTTGACAAGGATTACAAACATTGTCATTTGGAAACTCAAGTTTGGGTAGGTCTCTAACTAAGTTATTCCTAATATGTTTTCTAAGTGACTGTATATTGTAGTGTCCTAATCATCTGTGCCAAAGCGAAGACTCAATATGAAAAGCATTTAAACAAGTAATATTATGCTTACCTAAAGAATTTAAATCAACAGCATAAACATTTTCATTTCGCAGGGCAGAAAATACTAAAGCATTTTTAGAATTAGAAACATTGCAAGAATCATTTTCAAATTTAACATTAAAACCATCATCACATAACTAAGAAATACATAACAAATTATATTTAAGTCCATCAACAAATTAAACTTTAGAAATTAATACTGAGTTAGTGTTACCAATCTGGCCTAAGCCGATGATTTTCCCTTTTGAGTTATCACAAAAAGTGACAAAGCCTCCATCAACATTGACTAAGCTTTTAAATCATGAGAATTCTACAGACATATGTCTTGAGCATCCACTATCCAAGTACCATGTCTTTCTATAGGAGCTATTTAAGCAGGTTTCCTACAAAACAGATTTAGATAGGAAATGATTTTGGTACCCAGATTTTCTTGGGTCCAGACATGTTAGGAATCAAAGCTTTTGGTACCCAAATTTGTCTTATGGGTCTCATGAATGTTGTAGAATCAATAGAATTTTAAATATAATACTTATTAGATCCATAACCATGAATATAAATAGTTGAAGAATATAAATTTCCAGAACTAGAATTAGCAGTATTCTGTCCAGATTTAGAAATAAATCTATTCTCAGTAAACTATCTCTGTCCAGGTTTGTAGCCAATTCCAGTAGTGTATTTTGGTGCAAATTTCTTTCCTAGCATTTGAGTGAGTATATCCTTTCCATTTGTGAATTTCTCTAAATCAATTCTGAGTTGCTCATTAGATAATTTCATGTCAGTGTTTTCTTTAAGCAACTGAGCATTCTTTTCCATTTCAATATTAAGATCAGATTTATGTTTAACAGTTAAAGTATACAGTTTATTTAAACCTTTGTATTTGTCTTTTAGCTCATTAACGGTTTCTTCTAACATATAAAAATATTCAAATAGTTCAGATTTTGACATGTTATCAGAGTCAGTATCATTTCCAGATTAATAAGAATTTAAAGTAGGAGTTTCAGCTGTTACCTCAGAAGTGTTTGTCATAAAACACATGTTTGCCTTACTTCTGTGTTCAGTTTCAGAAACTTCATATTCAGTGGAGCTATCCTCAGAAGTGATCCAAGTAGCCTTCATAATCTTTATGTACTCACTATCCTTGTAATCATATTTCTTCTTTAATTTTAACTTTGGGCAGTCTGCTTTAATATGTCCTTTTCTTTTTCACTCATAACAGACAACTTCATTACTTTTATCTGGTTTTTTCCAATCCTTCTTCCAATGTCCCTTATTGTCATACCTTACTTTGTGATTTTATTTTCTGAAGAATTTCTTCTTCCTATAAAACTTCTTAAACCTTCTGGCAATGTGAGCCATTTTAGCATCACTATCAGAAACACTTTCACTGTCTTCACAGCTTGAACATTCATTTATAGCTTGAAGTTTCTCCTTATCCTTGTTCTTTGAAGTTGAAGACTTGAAAGCAATAGACTTTCTTCTAGGTTCATATTCTTAATCTTTTATCACCATGATTTCTTTCTCATACGTCATAAGATTACCAATGAGTTCTTTAACAGGTAGAGAAGCAATGTCACATGACTCTCTGATTGAAACAGATGTTCCTCTCCATCGGTCTGGTAAACATCTCAAGATTCTCATAATTTGTTCCTTTGCTGGAACAACTTTTCCAAGTGAATTCATTGTATTGACTATCTCATTAAACATGAGATACATGTCAGAAATAGGTTCATTAGTTTTCATTTTAAAATTATCATATTTAATAGTATAAGTATTTAATCTCATTTCCTTAACATTGGTTGTTCCTTCATGAGAAACGCCCAAGGTATCCCAAATTTCAAAAGAAGTTTTACAAGAAAAATTTCTGTTAAAATCTTCATATCCTAAAGCACAGTATAGGGCATTCATGGCTTTACAATTATTATTGTAAGCAGTCTTTGTAGGTTCATCTCAAGTGGATCTAGCAGTAGTGGGATGTTTATATTCTGATTCTATGGCAGTCCAAATATCAAAAACTATGCTTTCTAAATGAATTTTCATTTTAAGTTTCCACTGAGCATAGTTGGTACCATTGATGAAAGGTGGCGTGTTAGTAGCAACACCCTCTATTCTATTATCCATAACTAGATTTTAGAAAGACAATTTAAAGAGATAAAAAAAATTAGAACTAAAAAATTTTTATGATCTTTAAAATACAACTAAAATCACAGTTTAAAAATAGAGTACAAAATATTTTAAAGGGACTTTGTACCAAATGTTGGTCAGAGTGGACACTCAAGAGGGGGGGGGGTGAATTGAGTTCCAATTAAAATTTCTGTTAAAATATTGTCTAGTTAAAATCCCCCGATTTATAAAATAAGTTAATCTGTAGTGAATTTATAAAGATTGTAAATGTTCACTTAGCTTCTCAAAGATTGATTAGGTCTCAGTTAGTTTAACCACAAGATCAAACTAACTTTTGAAACTAATCTACTGATTTACAATAAGTGTAAACACTTTCTAATCTAACTATCAAAGTAGCTTCAAAATAATTTTTTATTTAAAAGTAATAGCAGAGGAATAAATATAATATATGTAGTACACATTAAACTTAAATAAAAGATGCATAGAAGATATAACAAGAGGTTCAGTCTCAATCCGATACTTAGTCCTCTCAAATATATATAAGAATTTGATCCACACCCTGGATCGGGGTTAACAACAGTTTTAAAAAAACTATACAAGTCCAAGACCTCTACCACTATTATTCGTGGGAAACAAAAACAACAGCTAACCAGCTGTTCAGGTCACACACGACCTCTACCACTATCCCAGTGGGAAATAAAAAAGGTATGAGTTTGAGTGAGGATTTATAGATCCTCCAGTTAAAGATTAGGAGACAGTCTATGTGTAAAAAATACAAATGATGACACACACTGCTCGAAAACTAAATAATGAATCACAGAGCAGAGATGTAGAGTTTAGAAATGGATTTAGTGATTGTCAATGGAGCTCTGGACTCATTGGATTGAGCAGGAATGCTTCAGAGTCCTTCTCTAGTTTTCCTGTTGAAAAACAGAGTGTCGTAGTTCAACTTGTGTTCTACAGTCTCTTGATTCATCGTGTGTTCTTCAGAAATGTAGGATTGCATGTATGGAACTTCTTTTAGGGTCGTGCAATGTGTTCTTCACAATAGTGCTCCGGATTGTTCTTCGGTTCAGTACTGAGCTCACATGTATTGTAGTATGCATGTTGAGACGTGTCAAGTGTGCGTGTATTCGGTAATGCAGCTCAATCTTCTTTATATTCAACAAACTCTGGCAGTAGGAATGATTCCCTTTTCATAGGTATGAGATACGGTTTCCTGTCAGGCCAACAACTAACATTAAATAACATTAATTGCATTAAAAACAAAAAATATGACCTTTATCATTATTTAAAATAATATTGACAAAAGCTTAAGAAACAGTGTCACAATGATCATGGAAACGGTGTCTTCTTCATGGTGTATGATCACGGTATCTGGTCACGGTGATTCCTTCACGGTGTCTGGTCACGGTGAGTGGTCACGGTGTCTGGTCACGGTGAGTCCTTCACGGTGTCTGGGTTACGGTGTCTGGTCACGATGAGTCATTCACAGTGTCTGGGTTACGGTGTCCTGTCACGGTGAGTCCTTCACGGTGTCTCCATGCTTAAACAAAAATATCTGTATTTGGACTAAGACAGTGAAATGTAGAATGCGGGTTAAGGTTAATCATTATAGATAATATATGAGAGAATTGTGATTATGCATAAAACTTGTAAAGAGTAATTAACATCCATAAGATTTGTTATTATAAAAACATCATATGCACCTATTGTTGTGTTTGAAGGGAATTAGAAAGATTTTCACTGAAGATCAAGATTAATTAACAGTAATGAGATTTGTGATTATTAAAACATGATTAACACATGAGGAGTCCAACACTTGTGATTAAAAATTAAAATTTATTACTAATATGTTGATATTTTCAATATTTTATGTCTTCTGATTTTGTAATAGTACATGAAAATTTGATGGGTGGTTATGTGACAAACCAATGACATGTGGTTATGTGAAAAACCAAATGATGGGTTGTTCTGTGATAAACCAGGGAAGGGTGATTTCATTATAACCACAAATGCATTGGGTATGGAAGTCGGCCGTATGACTATTCCATTAAGTGATATAAGTGGAAGTCGACCATGTGTTTATTCCATTTAAGTATGTTTATGTCCCAAGTTACCTTTATATTCTATAAATAGTTTTCTATGGGCTTTATGATAGTATTTTGGTTACCAAATGGGTGACCAATGTGCTTATATTCAGTGAAGTTTTTTTCTAATTCTTTAAGGTGAAACGTATTAATTTACAATAAAGTATTCATGGTTTACATGTTTTTTTGAAAAAATAATAGTTTTACTTATTTATGTATCCCTTACTGAGCTTTTTTATGCTCATCCTATGTTTTGAAATATTTTTCAAAGGATATAAAGATGAATAGGGTTACGGATTGGATCAATGAAAGGTCATGTTGTCTAAAATATGGAACTAAACATGTTTTTAAGAGTTTTTGGTAAAAAAATGGATAGTGAGTAGAAGTGTCTACTTTTAATACTCAAGTTTTGTGTATAAGTTATTTCCTAATTCTCTAAAGCTATAAACCTGAAAATATCCTCAATGTGAATTATTAACTTAATTCAAGATATTGAAATGCTTATGTGTGGGGCCTAATAGAGGATGTTATTGAATACAATGTTGAATGTTCATTATTTTTATTTGGAACTAATAAATAGGTGATGTAGGTTTACTATGGGTGTTCTATTGGGAGGATATCCTTTTTGTCTAACATCATTCATTATGTCTGCATTCAATTTGTTAGAGTTGAATATATATATTTATATAATTATTTCATACATATTTAAAACTATTATTATTTAATTTATTTATTTTTATATTTTTTATAATATAAATAGTTACAATAGAGATTTGGTGGTGTGTTAGCAACCTCCTAAAAACCGACCCTGGGCGTGCACTATATTGTATGCTTTGGTAAATAAACAATTTCTGAGGGATACATGATAAATCATCATTCATTATGGAGTTATATGATTTGAAGTGGAGCTATTTAATGTCTTTTTAATATTTTTTAAGGATATGTAATATTTCTTGGTAAATTTGATTTATACAAACCTATTTGAGAAATAATAAAATTAATAGAATTGTATTACAAGTATTGGATTTGATAGAGAGCACTGATCACCTTGGTTATACAATATTGTATTATACTCTAGGATTTATCTTGTAAGCACCCCTTAATTCTACATGAAAAATAGGGGTTCAAAACCCATTGGGTGCAGGTACTGTAGTAGTACTATAGCGTACGGTAGCTTTGATGATAATATAGCAACAAAGGGTACTATAGCTGTGGAAGGTAACTATAGTGGTGGCAGAGTACTGTAGCAGCAGCGGGTACTGTAGGAGTACTATTCTCAGAATGGGCCTTGGGCAAAAAAAAAGGTCCTACGGGCCATGTAACGGGCTAAATGCCCACTGGTCCTTCAGGCTATGTAATTTGTCTCCCTATACCCAGTTAAAGAGGTCTTTGCTTTGTATTGATAATAAATGAGGCTTTAGCCCACTATTAAATATAGGAGAAGAGTTTGGGAGTTTTTTAAGGATGAATAATATTTGAAGAATACCCATATATTATTCCTTTTTTATTTGATTATAAAAAAGGGGAAAGAATGAAATTAACATATTGATATAAAATAAGTATCTTGAGGTATTTATAAAAAACCTATCGGGGCATTTTTATCTATATTTTACTTTTTTTCAAAAATAGAAAAAAGTAAATTTTTTAGCTAGCTTAAGGTATAAGGAGGATTGTTATGGATTACTGAGTTATGATTGGATATAATGTTTTAAAATTATATCCTCGATTTACATTTTATTATTTTTTAAAGATAATATTTATATATATGGCATGTGTTAATAAGTATAACACAATTTCAATAACATGCATATGAAATATGTGAGGTCATGATAAAATAATATATTTTTCTCATGAAGAATTATTTAAAGAGAAATTGAAGTGAAATGAATAATATCTTGGATCAAGGATATCCAAAATTTGTTTTATATAAAATAAGATATTTCCTATACATAGTTTTTTAACCATGTATTTTGGATTTGAGTTGATCAAAATATTTATTCATGGAAAAGGCATAAGACCTAGGAGCAGTGACCAAATATTTAGTAATGATTGTAAACTATAGGAAACCCATTTATATAATTTTTGGAACCAAACTCGATAATTGTAGAGTGAATCCTACATATAGGATGGAAAGTGAAAAAATGACACACACATAGGATAAGGAGTGATAACACATAGACACACATGGGTATTGGAGGGTTTTCATGGGGTAGTGTTACCTATAGATGTAGGTGTGTCTGGGTGTGTTGGGATATGACCATAGTTTCATGTCCAAGAGGCTGATAAGTTGTTGAGTAATATTAATCTGAGAAAGTATAAGGGAACTCTAATGTAGAAAAAGAACATAACATAATAATATTCCTCCGCTTTGTTGAGATACCAAATGAATAATGGGGAACAATGTGTCCCATCTTCCTCCTTTTACCATCTTAGGATATTCACACAACACAGTCAATGTATAAACCAAACAAACTTTCATTAACCTACCATATGTGAAGAATGAAATTGATAGTATGAATAATATTAAAATTACCATCCACTTCAAAAAAAACGGACTATATGAAGATATTCCAACTTGACACATGAACTAAGGAAGACCTACTATGTGAAAAGTTCACAAACAGGCACAAGTGGAACCACAAATACCACACACTAAAAATTGACTAAATACGTAAAGGGAATCCTTGGTACTACATGTAAAAACCCAAACCTAAATCAATAATAAGGATTGTTAACTATTTTAGGTTTGAACCTAACAAGAGAATAACATAGTTAGAAATTAGACAATGAGCTCAACCTACTATGAGATTCTCAGTGAAGATCAACAGACTGCAAGATCACCAAGCTACCATGAGTAGTGCAAGTGAGTATGAGTTACAAATGCTACCATGAGTGTTATGACTAATCATATTAGGTATGAAGATCAACCATGAGAGGACACTACAAAATAAATTGGTTATTAAAAAAATAGCAGATGAGTTCAAGATTTAAAGGCATGAATGTAGTTCAAATATCATTCTTATTAGAGTAGTATTAGAAGGAGTTCCCATGCACATTAATCTATATTTAAAAACATATAATTCAAATAAAAAAATTATATAGTGATCTTGTGTGTTGTATGTCACTTGAATAAGGAGATTATATTTTACAGAAAACTTGATACATGAATTCAAGAGAAGCTCTATATGAAATATTTGAGACTCATATATGAGATAATAATGTATACAACCATTCATTATTTGAAATGCATCACATTGTGAATTTATGGATGTTGTATTTTATGAATACATTGATGGTTAATGAGGATCCTAAACCATTTTTTGAATTATTTCATGTAAAATCATTCGTTTTGAGTACAATGTTTAATGTGTGAGAATACTGTGACCCGAGTCCTTAGAGTATTAAAAGACCAAAATGAAAATATCTAAATACTATATTAAAATATTGAATTAATTAATTATTTAGGAATTTTTATGGATATCTTACCTCATATTTAAATGATAATAAAATAAAAGAAATGTTTTTATAGGTTTTTAAAAGCAGTTTAATACCATGCATCATAAAAGATTTTGTGTTACCAAGAATCATGGTAATTACAAATAATAAGAAGAAAATAATTTTCTAAAATAACATTCCTATATTTAAGTTGAAATCCTGTATTGATGATTATAGAGAAATCACATAAACTATGAGATATATTTTTGAGAGTATGATAATTTCCATTATCGAAGAGAGAGATTTGTATGAAGTGAGGATATCTTTCACTTGATTAGAATAACGATTTCCTTAGTATTCAAAATGACTCATATACTTCTATATTTTGGGAAGTTTCATTGTGCCAATGAAAATTACTATTTAATGCTCCTTATTTTCATTAATTATATACACATATGTATGTACTGACCCATCGATATGGAGATGATGACTATCGTTAAATGATGTAAGTATTTATTTACTGGATATTTGTTCGTTGGTCTTTGAATCCATGGTAACATTTTGGATTCTATATTTTGAGGAAATAATTTAATGGAATACAGTGGACTCTATCTTGACAATAATGTATAGTACTTGCATTTAAATAATTTTTGAAGATAGTAGAGAATAAATATTGTGTGGTATAAACAAAATGGAAAATATTAGTATTTTGGGATAAACATCAAAATTATTTAGTGGGGATAGATTTTAATTATTTATGGCACAAGATGCGAGGATTGTGAGATTTTATTGAGTGGATCAAGAACCTTAAAAAGTTCAAGAGGTTTAACTAACATGTAATGAAATTGGAAAAATAAGGCCATGGATTCATCCCCCCTCTTAGTGGTATATTCGGACGAGGGAACATTACACAATATAATAACCGTGTTCATGGTATTATTTGATTATGAAATGTGTCAATTATTGATATTTTTTCCCATGACATGGTGATCACACTATTACTTGAAGATCACGATGCTTTTATTAATAATGTTTCAAAAGGGTGATGTGAGACAAAAATTTTCAATTCTAAACTAAGTTTTATTGAAAATTATACCCATGATTTATATAAAACATTTGGAATTGATTCTTTTTTTTACTTTGTGAACTTTTTACATTTTCTGATAAATAGATTAAATATTTAGTTTTATAGTTTCAGTAATTTTTAGATTTAATAAGGAAAACATACATTGATTTATAGAGTTTGATTTTATTGTTTAATGACTATTTAATATAACATTATTAATTTTTATTCTTGAGAGAAATCCACAGAGCCATCACTGAACTAAAATTTTGATTGAAGTGTTCTAGAAACAGATATAAAAATTGATTGTGAAATACAAGTGACCACATATAAGGATTGAACTTGAGGTTGAATTGACTACACATCTTAAATAAGGATTCCTAAATTGACCATCAGTGAATATTATGAGAAGTACTCAAGTGGATACACGTTCATGTTAGACTGAACCCATGATCATTTCAAGAACCCAGACAGGGACTAAGCTTCATCAAAGGACTCAAGAAGCTATGCATATAAAATGAATGTATGGATATCTAATTAACCCATTCAATTGATAAACCATGCTGGTCAGATAATCACATGATTGACCATCAAAATAACAAATCAAAAGGGTAATCTAATCAACCAAGTCTTTTCTTTATGAGGATAATAAAATAATTTTACAATTTTCAGGATGTGTGGATTAAAATTTATAATTCCATGAATTGGAATAATTTATCCTAATATAGAAATATTAGACAATTTAATCTATTTGGAAAAATTAGACAGAATATGTAAAGAGACACATGTGATGAAAATAAAAAAGTGTAAGTATGTATAGATCATGGAATGAATGAAGATACAGAGAGAGGATTCCTAAGATAAAATTACCTGGGGAAATATTAACCATTGATAAGCATACACACTGATCATCCAAATAAAATGGATCACATGGAACTTAGACTAAGGAAATTCTCAAAGTCTTAGAAATCATTGGAAGACAAAGTGGAACTCATGCCCTCATTTTGGATTAGGAGATATTAGTTTTTTAAAGGGAACCCCACATAAATGTATTAATGTTTCTTAAAATTAGAGAGAAAAGGGAAAAAATAGATTCAAGGTGGCCTGATGTAGTGGAGGCCAAGGGAATATTCTCAAACAAAATCAAAACACCATGGGGAAAGCGATACAACACTAGAATAATTAATATAGTGGTTAATATAATTTTCCTTTTAGGTAAGGAGGTTTATAATGTAATTACATTCTTAAAAGATATGATTAATTATTTATAGACCCATGAGGTTCCTGTATATTCAGATGAGATAAAAAATGGAGTAGGGTGGATTATACCTTCCATAGAGAGTGTTACAGGTCACCAAAGAGTTGGTTTTAATTTAAACAATGGTAATATTAGAGGAAATTACCCACCACATCTCTTTAAATATATAACTAGTCATTAAAAATGGGAGATTCTTCTGATTTATTTGAGTTTATGTATTTCTTTATTTTTTGTTTCAGGTTTTCTAAAATTATCTAGTGATGTCACACTTGGACATTAGTGTTCATGATTAGGAAAACCCCCGATCATGTTTATGAATTAAAATAACAATTAATTATTATCTTCAAACCATATTTCTATAAGTTATATTTTATTATACAACAAGTGATTTTCTTTGTTCTTTGAATTTGATGTATTTTTCTATTAATCTTATATTGCATATGATATCCACGGAGGTTAACTTCATTACTTTAAATCAGGATAAGTGGTATGATATAAGTGTGATTGGTGTTTTCAAATCACAATTCTAGTATGGAAGAAGTGACACATTTTGGGTTCTATTTCCTAATTAAATATGAAATATCCACGTGACAATAGACACATACAATTTCATTTTATTTGACATAGAGAATATGAGAGTGAAATTCAATACATATATAATTGGTAAAGAATTTCTTAGTTTGAATAAAGACCATTATTTCAAAAAAACTAAAAATTAATCTAAATGAATTTTTAAAAAAATTAAATGGCTATTTTTACACACACTGAATCCCTAGATAGGATAAAAACACACCCATGAAACTCACTTCTCCATTGATAATTGGATTCCAACCACTATCACATATTTCATTGGTCCATATATGTAAGGATATATATATATTCTAATTGGAATGTTATGAAACCATTTATGAGTTTTGGGAGTGACTAAAGTGGTTATCAAAATCATACATATGCTATCCATATAAATATCCCTTTTTTAAAAAATTGATTTTCCCAAGGATTTATATATAGTAAGGAAATATTCATGGATACTTTCTTTGGAGGATTACTGAAAGAACTCCCCTACAATTTTATACAGTTTATAAAAAGGATTTCCCAAATCTAATAACAATCCACAACAAGAAACACATCTAGTAGATTACATGTCTTCAACATTTCAAACTCTACCTTGGTTAAAAATAAATGTGAATAATAAACATAGGTTTTAAGTTATTTATCACCAAACAATGTTTAGAAACTGTCACCATCCATACCCCTGATATTATTCCAACTATTCCACTCTCTAGAGAACTTCAATAACTTTTTCCTCATGTGTATGGGATTTGTTGTTCGATGTTCCACAAATTATACCGATAGAAACCAATATACAATAAAGGATTTAGAAAGTATAGTAATATTTATTCTAGAGTTAGAAACCAATATCGTTGAAGAACAACATTCATCTATGATTTTCAACAACCATTCCTACCACCACATTCTCAATGAATTAGTCACCAGACCTTTTCATGCTAGAAATAAGAAAAATCAAAATAACCCTAAATAAAATAAAATAGGAAATATATTTTGGAGTCTCACAACATTAAGGAAACTAATATCAATAATAATGAAGTTGAAAGGGAAATAAAACCAGATTATGGATACCCTAAATTAGTTGAGAAATCAAGGCTTAAGTAAACTTATTTCTTAAACATTTCTTTAACCCAAGTTAAATGTTAGTCAAATTTTTTTATTGAGTGTAAGGGATATGAGAAATATTGAATAATCATAAATCGATATAGAATCGAAATGTTGATATCCAAATGTACGAAAGGAAAATGTCCCAAAAAATTAACATAATGAAAAATAATATATGGATACAACCCTAGTGAATAGATATAAGTAAAATTCTATAATAGAAGACCTACATTAATCCCAAACTTCCTTCCCACAAGTATAAAATCACCCTAGTGAAATGATAAAAAATGTTAAAGTTAAATAACATAAATAAATTTGAATGAGATGAGATAAAAATACCTTTACTAGAATATGTCTATCAAATACCACAATATGAAAGTATTATAATGGAAATGGTCACTAGGAGGAGGAAATCGAAAGGATATGTAAGGTAAATTTAATTAGAAATTTCTATTCCCTTATTACCTTATAATTACATTGGAAATTCTAATACCTAGGTAGTTTATCTAGATATTTCGTAATAATAGAACTCAACTATTCAATTTAAATATATTATGTTAGGGAATTAATTTCTACAATTATTTACTTAGTTTATTATTCTCTAGAGATAAGAGAGTACAAACCTACCACATTGGTTATACTATTATGCAATTGAACTATTGCATACCTAGTTTCTGTTCTAGAGAATTTTCTAGTAAGATTGATGTGTTTTGTGATCCATTTTGATATTTATATTCTATACATGAGAAAATATGGTTGTAAATATTTTTTTTCACTATTACTCAATATAGGGAATTTCTTATGACTTCTAAAATAATAATAAATGTTAATAATGGAAAATTTCAAATTGATTTTGGGGATAAATTATTTCACTTTAACATTATAAATTCAATTTAACATCCCAATGATGATAAATATATGTTTATATTGAACCATTTTGAAATTACTTTTCGATATATGTAAGAAATTAATAAATTTTATTACATAAGCTCATTAGGATAATATTTAGAATCACCTTATTTTTATATTCAATATATTTTTTAAAATGAGTAAATTTTGAGTTAGATGTTTTTTCTAATGAATTTTATAATTTTTATAGTTATTTTGATAATTTACTCAAAACAACCAATAATAATTTTTCTTTACATGTCTAGGTATCCAACATGTTTAATAAAGTGATAATATTTATTAGAACAACCAACTGATCTGGAAATGAAATTTATCCTTTCTAATTTTAAATATATGTTTTATAAAATAAAATAAAAAATTTTATATTATAATTTGATACAAATTGGAACCTAATAAAGAAAAATAACTTTTGGAAAATATAAAACCAAACATTAAGTTCATAAGATGTTCAGTATAATACTTTTTTTGGATTAGGTCTACCACTAATATATACAAAAGTTTTTTTATAATCATAATCTATTCTTTTGAAGAAACCCCAAAAAAGGCTCATCCCAACCCTCATAGAATTTGTTTAAAACATGTTTAAATTATTTTAGAAGGGAAATAAGTTTATAAAATTTAGGTGATTAGGAAAAAATTAGGATATTTATTAAATAATATAATAGAAAAATACAATTGAGTAGTCGAGTGTCCTCCATACTTGTATTGAATAATGGAACCATGTATTTCACCCTTACATTATAGTAATCCAGAAGATTATTTATTTTAACTATTATATTATTGAAAAATACATGATATATCTTTTTAGATTTTTTCTAAGATACATATGGGGGATATAAAAAAGTGTAATTGGATATAAATACATTATCAATTATATTTTGTAAATTTTTATTTTATCTTGAAATAAAATAAATCATAATGTTTAATGATTTTTTTGAATATTTATGTAATTTTTACCTGCCTTAATGATTGGGGTACTTTTAGACATTAAAAAATGTCTTGAATTCATTTTTACTAGAAAAAATTACCATTATATAATAGAGAAATTTCATTAGTTTTAAAATTTTGAAAAGTAGATTATTACTTAGTGTTTTTGACCATTGATTGCATGCATGTTTCTAACTTAGAACATGGAAGGGAGTTTTCCATTTAAAAGTACTCAGTGGAATAAAAATCATATCACGAGGGAACAAAATTGATGAAAATAAAATTAATAAATTTAAATGTAGTGATTGATTAAATTTTCAGCATGAATTTTTGAAAGATAATTTGATAGATGATATAAACTAGAGTAAGATAAGCTAATTTAACATAATCTTGTTATCTAACTAAGTAAAAAAAAACACAAGTCTATATTTTCCATCATATAAGAGTTAAAATGACTAAAGATCCAATTTTAAAAGTATTTATTCTCGGACATGAGTGTTATAAATATTCTTTTTGGATACCTACTATATTGGGATTTGTTTTCTAGATTTAGCTACACTTATCCAGTATGTTCTTTACAAAAATATGAATGGGGATTATTAAATAAGTGGTTTTGAAAAAAGGGAAGAAAATATTTATAGAATTCAAAATATTTATGAATTAGGGAAATGATATATATTTGAAATTATTTTATGAAGTATAAAGGATGTGTGAAAATAAATATTAGGAAGTGAATCCTAGTAGATTGGTTTTAGGAAGGTCCAACATGTTAAAATATTGATTCCTTTGATTTATGTTATATATTCAAATATCAAACAGTAAATATGGATTTAATTAAACAAATAATAGTGGTTTAGATTCATAAAATATTCAAGATACTTCAGAGGATAGATGAATCTATGATTTCCTTTAGTTTTAATACCTAATTCCAAGAAGGATACATATTTTTATTAAATATAATATTTTTTTATGTGGGTGAGTACAATAATATTAGTTTATAGGTGTGATGTGATAGAAAATTGGCCAATTTTATATTTCTTTACATTGATAATTAGCCCAATAATATATATTTATCTAGATGAATCATTTATTTTTTTTAATTTGTAAAATTTGGTAATTATTGGATAAATGGATTGAAACGTGATTTTTGTTGGTTTTAATCATATTTTTTTATTTAAGGAAAATTACTTACATCAATTTGGATAATTATATTTCATTGGTCAAATACTAATTAACTAGCTTTAAATGTTTAATTTAAACATTATAGAGAATTGGAAAAATAATGTAATGGCCTATAAAATTATCTATGAAGGATTATAAAGGGAAAATCTAAGAGGTCATGGAAGAAAAGTGATCACAAGTGAGGATTAACTATGAGGATCAATCAATGTCACTTATTAACTAAACATTCCTTGATAAACCTTGTTTGATAATTCTAAAAAGTTTTCATGTTATTTTATGATGATCTTTTATTGTCCACATGATAAATACAAGATATTTTAAAGGATTTAGTCTATAATATTGAAATTAAGTGACCCTTCCTCTATAGTGACATGAATATTTGATCAATAGTTTCACTCAACCATCCATTCTCATCAAGAGACCACATGAATAAACATAAATGCATTTATATGAACATTAAAACCAATTCACCATGACTTTCCTTCATAAAATTGTTCAAATACTTAATAAAATTTCATGTTTTTGGGATTAAACTATAAAATTACTAAAATAGCCAAAATTTGAATTAAAACCAATATAAAACCAAACTCCCAATACTCATCCAAATTAGGAAGAAATTATTAGGATATCCATATTGTTCACTTCCAATAGTGGAAGGAGATGGAGATTGAGTAAAGAATGAAGACACTGTTAGCATATTTTATAAATATTGCCGAATGGAGAAATCATGAACCTTGATATAGTAAGATGAAATTCATCCAAAGAATTAAAAATATAAGAACACTAAAATTGAGTAAATTCATGATGGATTTGGAATCATTGGAAGAGGATTCTATACTGCTCACAAGGGGTGAGGATCTACTGAAGAATTATAGGGAACCTTATAAATATATTTAATAAGGATAACCATTCATTCGAAATGGGGGAAATTGCTGATCAAGACTATATACTACATATTTTTTTCATATATATTTTTTGTAATTATTTTATGGTCGATCATTAGGAATTTAGTCATCAATCCATAGAGATTCAACTTACCCTAATGATAAATTTAAATTTTAAATTATTATTATCTTATAATAATATCATCTAAATATATTGTTATCTTATAAAGTAGTATATTTTCATTATTATTTACATTCAATTTCTTCTTCTCTCACTCTTGGATTACACATATAAGCTACTTATATCCTCTACACTATATGAAATCATGGGAAATTGATTGATATAATTGTTATTAGAGTTTTATCCTCACTAGAATAATAGAGAAATATGGAATTCATCAATGATTGTATTTCCTAATTGATGTTTACATGACTAGGTGAGGATATTTAGATGATATTTCCTCTGATTTAAGATAGAACATGATAATAAACTAGAATAATGATCGTATAGGTAAATAAGATGATAATATAAAGCTAGGAAACTATTTTAAAAACTAATTTTAAAACAAATAAAATCTCATATTAAGTAACATTCAATCACTATTTTCACACACACCAAACCCCTAAATAAGAGAACAAAACACCCATAACACTTTACACTCTAGAAATATCCAAATTACCACTAATACTACATATTTTTTAGGTACAATTTTTTTATGTGGACCCCATGTTGCACCTATCATTGGATGGTAAATAGTATTTCATTTTGAAGAATAATGTTTCACCACAACAATGTTTTTCATATCATAATGACAATAAAATGATTTTTTTAGTATGGGTATTTCAATGTTTGAAAAGGTTTTCCTCATGATGGATACGTTTTCCCCCTAAATACCATTTCCATGCTACAATATTTTTGTCCATGATATGTTTTGATTTATATTGATAGGGTTGACACTAAAAATGTGTTTTTTCACATAATAAGGTATTTAAAAAAATTAAGGTTGCATTGTAGTTAGAGAATAAATGAATAGTTATATTGTATAACACTATGTAACACCATGATATTTTTTAACCTACCAAAATTAATATGGTCAAACTTTGAATAATAAAGAAATAATTTTTTTACCATATTTAGGATGAATTTCCTTGGATTATTTTTTGGTTACTCTGAATCATTTTTTGATGTCCCTAAAACATATTAAGTGAATCTATAAGATAAGTATTGATTTAAAGTATTAAATTAGTGTTTGAAAATTTAAAATATTATTTCAATTATCATATTTTGAATTCTACATTACAATTTCCAAATAAATTTATCATGTAAATTTTATTTGGGATTGATGACAAGATAAAGAGTGTGTTCAGAGAAGGGTATTGAGCCTCCTAACAGTGACTATCTTCCTCTCATGTGAGGCTAGGGTTTCCTTTGGAGAAGTGCCTCCTTACCTCCTCTAAGATGATTTGATGTGGCTCGATGCCTCTTCTTGGGGTTGGCATGGTGTTGGCGTGGATTAAAATCAACTTTGGCGCACCAAAATCAACTCTGAAGAGTCTTATCATTGTCCGGCTTCCCGGGCTAGAGTCGGTGAGACACGAAGAAGGCTTCGGCTCACTCCCTACTTCGTCCTCTGGGGTGGCCCAACATTTTATATGGTTCAAATCATAGTGGAGAGGATATATTTGTGTTTTACAGGTTTAGAAGGTTTTTGTGGTGTCACTGCCACTGGTGGTTCCCTACTCCTCCTCACTGTCTCTAGCTTCCCATATGTGGCTTAGATCTATCCTCTTCAGGTTGCTTATGAAGATGGATGGGAATATCTTGTGGATGGGGGTAGGGTTGTTTTTTTGGAGGTGGATAAGGAGACATCTGTTGGTGTTATGGTGTACAATATTGTCTTCTTTTTTCCTTCTGCTGGTGATTTTTATTATCTTGAAGATGTAATTGTTGAAGTCAGATAGATGACTTCAGAAAATCTCTATCGTTGTATTTTTTTTGATGTTATGAATTTTAATATGTTGTTGTGTTAATGAATTTAAGTCTGGAGTCCCTATAATTATTTGTGGAAATTATTTGTGAGTTTTATTTGATTCTGAAGGTAAGAAGTTAGTTTATCCAGACCCAATCACAAGAAACTACCCCAGAGTAGGATTCAGAGTTGGTGGTTCATCTTTGTAGTGATTTTCAGATATGGTTATTTTAGAGGACATGGAATCATCCATTATATTGGGCATATGCTTTGACCTAGGATGATTTCTAGATGATTATCCTTGAAGGATGGAGAAATTCAACACGATCAAATTCTGTGTGGGGGAAGCACCTGTTGTCAGTCTGGTTTTACTCCATTTTTCCTTCAAGTGTGATTTGCCTTAAGTCCTTGATGTCTTTTGGGTTCCCCCATTCTTCCCATAAAGGGGTATTTATCTAATAAGTAACAAAACTGAAGGTCATTGGGCCTGTGGATGGATTTTGAGAGAAGTGTTATGTTAATTTTAGGGAGTGTAATAGATTAAAAAAAATAAGAAGACACAAATGAGAGAATATATTTATAGAGGATGTTTAACAAAATTATATCTTCAAGAATAAATACATGGAGGTAATGATATGGAATATTCTTGAAGAATAAGTGTACTACAATGGTATTTACAATGATGTTTTGAGATTCATCTTATTAATAGATGTTGAAAAATATATCTTTCATAATGATTACTTAGTGAATAATTAAATATGGTGTTGGTATGGTCAATGATTTTAATTACTCATTTATTGATAATAAGATCAGTGTGTGACTAATTGAAGAGGATTGGGTATTCATCTATAGTAATATAGATTCTCATATTAGATGTTATAGATTCTTCAAGGTTAATATTTTAATATAATTATTTTGATTTTCTGGGATAATGTTACATTATCCTATAGATATTATTGTATATAACATGAGTTCATAGATAAAACTTGTTAATTTTTACCTATATTGATAAGTGGATATGATGATATCATGTTTCATACAATCATACAAAGGATTTATATATTCATTTTTAATAGTGAACCTTATAAAATCATTATTTTCACATTGTTTTTGTTTTTTTGAAATGGTAGTTATGTGATAATAGCATAGTACCAGTCATTTTAATTGGTAAGAACTAGTTTTGAGTAGTGGAATGTAAAAGTAAATGACTCACTAATTCACCTAACCCTCAATGAATATATGACGGTCCTTATCTATATTATTATAAAGGTATCTATAAAGAAAAATATAATATTAATGATAATTAATGGAAGAAATAGAGAGAGTTTGGTGAACTCATTCGACATTCAATTATTCAATCTCTATAATCGACAATAAGGTTCTATATATCAAAAATTTCTCTACATTAGTTGAAATCATTAAAATGATCAATGTATACTAAATGGAAAGAAAAATGGATTATATACTAAATGGCAAGGTTTTATCCTCTAGTTTTTTTGACCATGATGTATGGGTCCAAATTATTATGAAATGACCTTTGATTACCTGACACATTAACCAACCTGGCCTACCACTAGATAACAATATAAATAATAATAAAATATCAAGGAATAAAAAATTTATATAATAATGAAATAAACATCCATCCAAAACATATAACATGACCATATAAAAGAATGAAACATATACAATAAACAAATAAAATAAAACACACTAGGATAAACTGGATTATAAATATGAAATAATAAAACATAACACAACTAGTTGCTAATAGAATCTCCAAGTGATGACAAGTCTCTCACCATATACCAACATGAATATGAAAAAATAATGAGAAATAAATGAATGGGAATGATATATGGAAGATGAATATAAATCATAAGAGTTGTAGATGTAGACACCGACACACACACACGTACACCCACACATCGGTGCAAATGCAAGTTTCCAACAAAACACTCCTAGTATGATTTCTCCAAAGATCCTACGTGGTAACTTTGTTATTATAATCCATATATTCTATGTTGACAATTTCATAAAATAGGGTTTTCAAATGAATAATTCTATGAAAAAATTTCATTCTTTATCTCCTTATTCTGAATATGAGAGTAAAATATTTTAAGAAAAAATGACACCTAACCTCCCAAAGAACATAAATTAAATCCCAAAAAATAAATCAAAAATTTCTTTTAAAATCTATTATAAAAAACACAATTGGAAATTTGAATTTATTTTAAAAAAACCTTTTATTACACATTCCTTAAAAACGTAATTAATTATTTTTTAAAAACAATCATCACATTCTTATTTTTAAACTAAATATTCCAAACTATTTATAAATAAGTTAAAAATTAAACCAAAACCACAATCAAGAATAGAAATAAATAGAATGTAACCCTGATATCAATGGTAAAAAATATAATAATCCATAACCACGTTGTGGTATCTCGTGACTAAATCAAAACCAAGTGGATAAAAAGCAGGTAAATCTTTCGAGATCCCATAAACCATACATTAATGGATCTAGGATCATGAAAAATATATTGGATATGCCATTAATTATAGTAAAACTAATATCCTCAATTCAAATATATTTAGGTCCCCTTATCTGAAACCATAACTTATATGTCAACACCCATAGGGGTCACCGAGTAAAAAAATAAAATACATATGAGAGAATAACATTCAAATTTAACTAGAAAACATATTCAAAATGATGTAGAGTAACACACACTTGTTCCATGTACTTCACTACTAATATTTTCCATGATATAAATAAAATGAGGTGAGTAACTGGTGTCGCCCAAATTTACACAAGTTCTAAGGATTATGTTATCGCTTGCAGTGTAGCTTTGGTTGTCGAATGCTTAGAGACCTAAAAAGATCCTTAGACACACAATAAAAAGAGATGGGTTTTGGGCTATGTGGTGGCTAGCTTGGGTTGATTTTATATGGGTTTTAAAGAGCACTAATATGTCTATGTGAATTCATATTATGAGAAAATGAGTTGATCCTAGGTTATTGCTCGAGGTGGATTGGATGAATTATTTTTTTATTTTACAATTTCAATTTCATTATCTTCACAAGGATTCATACAATGAATTCAAACTAACCTCATCAATTACTGATTAAGCACCTTCGCAAACACACGCTAATAATCTATACACTTGTAGGATCATTTTCATGAGCACTCCAAAGTAAACGATCTACATAGCACATAAAAGTGAGGTGAATAAATTTAACAAGGAAGAGGAAGAGAAAAAATCCTTGAATGAAAGAAACTCAAATAAAAGAAATTAAAAACATTTAGAGAGTGATAAATAAAATCCAATCCAACTCCTTGATACTCCCTTGGATCAAACCATTAAAGAGAAATCCCTCCATTGATAACATGTTCTCAACAAAAGCGGGAAGTAGACTTATGAGGGTGGATTTGAAGAATTAAAAACTCAAAATAACGATCACTCCACCATTGTGTAAACAAAATCACAAGGATTGGTGTGAAAAAATTCCCACCTTGAGGAAACAGTATCAAGGTGATATGAAGAAGATCAAAATAAGAGAATAAGAAGAAATTTTATTGAAAACTAATGTGATTCAAACAACTTACTTGAGAAGGAATCACATTACAAAGGCAAATTGGCATAATAACATTACAATGAAAACAAAGATCCAAGATCCCTTAAATACTACACCACTAATTCCTTAAATTGGAATTTTGGAAGTCTTTGGCCAATCCCCCATCACCCTATGTGCCTTTAATTAATTGTGTTGGGGAAAGGTGGGTGGACAATTAATGGAGATGTGGCTTTTCCACTCTGCCCTAAAAATGAAATCTAGCTTGAATCCAACAGACAGACTTGCTGAAAGGACCTTTTAGAAGGACAAATTGGAGTGTCCCATAGAATACTTAAATGAATCCCCAGATGTCTCCAAATATCCTGTAAACATTCATCCCAAAATACGTTGTAGGTTTTTCTATATGAATTAAATGGTGGGATTTTTTTCTGGGATGTGTAATCAAGCATAGAATTGAATCTTGAACTTGGTACACCTGGAACTATATTAAAACTTTTGAATTAGCTTGGTCCACTATTTAATGAAATATTCCCCGTGATGTATTCTATATCCATTTATATTTGGAGACTCTTTGGGCTTGAATCATGGCTGTTAAAGGTCTTTTATCGGGCTGCTGTCCAAATAACATTGCTCGGAATGTAGTTGGTTCAAGGACCACTTTAGTGGTCTTCCAATTTGAATCTTCAAGTATTCCAAAATTGTGAATTGTTCCCAATGGTGTAAGAAACCTGAAAATTTAATATGAAATTAAAATCAAGACAATTGGATACTATAAATTGTGCTCACAAATGTACCATGTAATTTTGCATTTTAAAAAAGAATTGCAATCATGATGTGAAATGATGTTCAAAGTGTAAAATGCACTAAAATGGTATTTATGAATAAAAAATCACATGAAAACTATATAAATTAACAATTAATATTAGCATCTTCTAGTGGATAATCACACCCCCCCCAACTTGAGTTTTTCTAGTCCTGAGAAAAATATATATCACAAACATGAAATTTGAATGACCTTTTACAAAAACATTTCAATACACATTGCTCATCCAAAGACCACATACCAAAAAATTATGAAACCCATCAAAATCATTTAAAACAAGATAATTCTAGAGGAATAACCTAATCCCAATACCACTTCATTTTCCAAATCCATCACCACATTTCATCCAATTTCAATTAAGCATGACAAAGTGTTGTGCATCACAATAGACATGGGGGTTAATTTTCATTCAAAGGGATAAAATATGGAAGCGCTAGGAGGAATGAGGTTTTAATATTAAGATGAGTATTCTATTTTTTTTCTTATTATTTTTTTGTTTTTTTATTTGCAATTTATCTATGGTAATTGAAATTGAACTCAATCGATTCAACCCATGTAGCAATTCATTAATGATGACTCCCAGGATCAGAGAACATAGGGCACCAAGTGAAGTTCACATATTCGGGCATTATCCCGAGTTAACTCAAAAAAAATAAATTATGACAAATAGTTATAAAATGACCAACTCCGGGCCAGACAACTATGGAGTCATGATTCCCAAGTGCAGAAAGATTCACATTAGGTCAATCCATTGTTCTACGCACAAATTAATTTTTTTTAATACTCATGTTAAAATTAATATGATCGCCAATCCTATGCTATTTATTAGGGGTCCCAAAGACCTCAAACAAAAACCCCACAATCCAGAGGATGTGCATTGTGTTCTTTTATTAAATGAATGAAAATATAATGGTGAAAAATCACATTAGAAAACCGCACTTTCAGAAATCTATGTACGTGAACCTAAACTTGCATTAAAATTAAAATCAAGGCATTCAAAATTCATTGATATCTAATTTTAGAGTTTTTAATGTGTGTTATTATGTTCAAGGTTAATGAATTTTTTTCCTTCCATAAATTTTTTATGCACACAAGATTTTTTTAATTATTTCATCTCCCCCTAACATAAAATAACACTTTCCCTAGTGTGTAAAGAAAATATAGATTAGAAGGGGTAGAGGTATATGAGAGGTGTTATAAATGGAATTTGAAACAATAAACATGGAAAAAATTCACTCGGTTTTTAATGTTGACGTTCATGATGCTCCATATTACTCATTTGATCTCTTGGGAGATGTAGGAAACTCATTGATTTAATATTTATCACCAAAAATAGTCCCTGAACCATACAAAGAAGAAAAAACCAGACAAAACAATCAACACAACAATTTATTTAAAACCAAGTATCAACATTTTTATGGTTTTATTTGTTTTTTATATATTTTTTTAATTTTAAAAATAAAAAAGATGATACATGGTCTTCTTTATATTTTCTGGTTAAGGTATTACTCAAGGATCACACCACGGGACACAGATGAATACAATGGCCCCCTTTCATACCCATCCTTACTCACAAAAGAAGAACATGTCAATAATCTATTTTTTTTAAATCCAACTAATGATACATTGTCTTATTTAAATTTTCTGGGTAAGGTATTACTTAGGGATCACGTCATGTGACACAGATTAATACGGTTCTCCCCTTTCATTCCCATCCTTACTCATAAAAGAAGAATAGGTCAAAAATATAAATTTTTTAAAATCAAACTAATGATACATTGTCTTCTTTAAATTTTCTGGGTATGGTATTAATTAGGGATCATACCACATGACATGGATGAATACAATTCTCCCCTTTCATACCCATCCTTACTCATAAAATAATAACAGGACTACAATCTATTTTTTTGTAAATCAAACTGATGATACATTGTCTTCATTAAATTTTCTAGGTAAGGTATTACTCGGGGAACACACCACATGACACAGATGAATATAGTGCTCCCATTTTATACCATTCCTTACTCATAAAATAAGAACATGTCAATAGTCTATTTTTTATTAAAATAAAAAAATGAAGAATAAGGAAACAAAAGATGATTTACAAAATTGGAAACATGAAAACTACGGGTTACCTCCCGAGCAACTCTTTTTTTAAAATCGTTAGCCCGAAAAAGACCCTAAATCTATTAATTTTTTTCTGGTCCATATGTTGGCTTAGTTAACTCGCCCTTGGTTTCTTGTTTATTGAATGATTCAATGAGTGGTTTTAACCTATAACCATTGAATTTGAAGACAAGACCACTTGTGGGATCCTGAATCTCTATTTCCCCATGAGGGTACACATGATGCACTAGGTATGGACCTGACCATCTAAACCTTAGCTTTCCCGGGTGTAGATGAAGTTTTGAACTATACAAGATCATGGATTTTCTTGGTTCAA
Organism: Viscum album; assembly: GCA_963277665.1. Classification (NCBI taxonomy): domain Eukaryota; kingdom Viridiplantae; phylum Streptophyta; class Magnoliopsida; order Santalales; family Viscaceae; genus Viscum; species Viscum album. Next base: position 227,788,275 of record OY728125.1, read on the forward strand.
AGTGTTTGACTTTGATATTCCTATATTGGTAGCCTTGAACAAAATATTTATTGATCCTTGAATTTTTAGAAGCCTCCATCCTATGTTCCTAGAGTTCATTAAGATCTATTTTCCTTTTGGTTTCAGCCAATGAAATGTCAATGTTCATTTTTTTTATTGCCCAAAAGGCTTATGCACAATTTAAATAGGTAAAATACATGCTTTTCCATAAACCAATCTATACGATGACATGCCTAGGATAGTTTTTAAAGCATTCCAATATACCCAAAGGGAATCTAAAAGTTTCTCAGACCAATCTTTACTAGAGGGATTGACAGAATTTTTAAGAATTTGCTTAATTTATCTATTTACCAAATCAGCTTGACCGTTGGTTTGAGGATGGTATGAAGTGGAAAATTTATGATAAATACCATACTAAGACATGAGTGAAGAGAATGGGAGGTTGCAGAAATGGGTTCCAAGATCATTAATTATATCCCCCGGAATACAAAATATAGAAAAGATATGCTCTTTTAGGAATCAGATCACAGCTTGATGATCATTAGTCTTGGTGGGAATGACCTCAACCCATTTTGAGATGTAATCAATAGCTAAGAGGATGTATAGGTATCACTGAGAGATTGAAAAGGGTCCCATGAAATCAATTCCCCAAAAATCAATGATTTCAAAGGCCAGAATGGGAGTGAGGGGCATTTGATTCCTTTTGGTAATGGGTCCTAATTGCTGACATTGTGGACAACCTTTTCAGAATTGGAAGCAATTCTTAGTGAGGTTAGCCCAGTAGAAACCACTTTGGCGGACCTTTGCAGTGGTTTTCTTTGTAGAAAAGTGGACTCCACAAGCCTCTCTATGACAAAATTTTAGAATGGACTCTAGCTCAAACTCGTTAAAACATCTCCAAATCATTTGATCAGGACAGAACATGAAGAGGTAAGGATTATCAAACACATAATGTTTGGAATCAAAAAAAATTCCTCTTAGCCTGGGTCCCCATGAATTTTGGAATATTACCTATCACCAAATGGTTTGCTATGTCAGCATACCAAGGGTAATCACTCACTAAATAGAGGTGCTCATCGGGAAACGAATCACACACAGATATGTGGTGTGAGTTTTCTTTTAATTCCATCCAAGATAGGTGATCAGATACAACATTTTCAAAACCCTTTTTATCTTTAATTGTTAAAGAAAAATCATGAAGAAGAAGGACCCACCAAATCAATCTAGCCTTGGAATCTTGTTTTTTTGAAAAGGTATTTTAGCGATGAATGGTCAGCGAAGACAATGATGGGTGATACTAAGAGATAATACCTGAATTTATCCAAGGAAAATACAACAAAAAGAAACTCTTTCTTTGTGGTTGTGTAGTTAATTTGTGCATCATTTGATGATTTTCTTTTATAATAAATGACACATGGAGTTTTCTCACACTGTTGCCCAAAGACTACTCCTAAAATGAAGTCACTTTAATCACACATGAGCTCGAATGGAAGTTTCCAATTTAGAGATTTCATGATAGGTGGAGATATAAGAGTTGACTTGAGTGTAGGGAATGATTCCTCACACATTTCTGTCCATAAAAATGGAGCATCTTTTACTAATAGAGCACAAAGTTGTCGAGAAATAGAGTGGAAATTACTAATGAACCATATATAAAAACCAACATGTCTTAAGAAGGACCTCACTTACTTATGATTTTTAGGATAGGGAAGGCGAAAAATGAAGTCAACCTTAGCTTTATCAATATTAATCCCTCTACCAGATACTAGATGACCTATAACAAGTCATTCCCTTACCATGAAATAGAATTTTTCCCAATTTAGTATGAGATTATTATACTCGCACCTTGACAAAACCTTTTCATCATTAAGAAGGAATCCCTCAAAAGTATCCTTAAAGATGGAGAAGTCATCCATGGAGACCTCTAAACAATCCCCCTCCATGTCTGAGAAGATTCCCATCATACACCGTTGGAAGGTACCAAGGGCATTACATAACCCAAAGGGAATGTGCTTGAAGTAAAAAGTGACGAATGGACAAGTGAATGTTGTTTTTCCTTGATCCTATAAGGAGACATCGATTTGATTATACCCAGAGAATCCATCTAAGAAGTAATAGAATTTATGACCTGCCACTCACTCGAGGACTTGATCAATAAAGGGCAAGGGGAAATGTCCAGTATTGGTACAAGAGTTGATCTTCATATAGTCAATATGGACTCTTTATCCACTAATAACCCTTGTTGGAAGCATCTCTCCATCCTTATTGGTTATTACTATGATTATAGCCTTCTTTGAAACCACATGGATTGGGCTATCCACTTCACTCTCACCTATAGGATAGATGATACCTGCTTTTAACAATTTCAAAAGCTCTTTTCCCACTACTTCCATGAGATTAGGATTGAGTCGCCGTTGAGGTTGATGAAATGGATTTGAATAGGATTCTACAACAATTCTATGAGTCCTGATAAGTGGGCTAATCCTAGGAATATCAGATAGGGTCCATCCAATGGCTTTCTTGTGTCTCCTACGGACATCTAGAAGCATGCTCTAATGATCGACTTCAAGAGAGGAAGAAATGACAACATGAAAGGATTTATTGTCCCCTAAGAACGCATACATGAGTGATGAAGGTAAAACCTTAAATTGAAGATCAGAGTGGTTATCACTTTCCATGAAATGATGAGAATTTTTATTGGACTCAGTTTCTTTGTTCAGATTTCTTGATAAAATTGGTTCCTTGTGAACATAATTTTAATCAACTAAATTAGCTATAGTAGTGTCATGAATGGGTATGGACTCAATGTTATTGATTTCACCCATGGTATCATTGATTGTTGATTCTAGAAAATCATCAATAGAGTTATTTGAAAGAGATTCTATCCACGGAGATAGATTTCCCTCATGTGAATAAAGAAAATCAATATCTTTTTGACTTAAACATCCTTCAGTAATTCCTTGACATCACTATCAACACTACCTATCCAATTAATCTCATGGATAGTTTCATCATCCCCAATTTGAGATTTTGCATTTTAGATGTTAAATTATAGACTCATGTTTCCAAATGTGATGGTCATGTTACCATTTCAGACTCAGATAACAGTGTTGATTGTTGGAAGGAAGGGATGACCAAGGATGATTGGGGTTTTCTCCCTCAGACCCAAGCTTTGGTGATTTTCATGAACAATGAAGTCGGGTGGGTAAATGAAATTTTACACTTTCACCAAAATATCATTTAAGACTCCCTTTAGAACCCTAGTCCTATGATCAGCATGTTGAAGTGTAACAGATGTGCGTTAGAGCTCTTCTAAGCCTAATTAGACGTACACAACATTGGGGATGAGAATGACACTAGAACCTAGGTCACATAAGGCCTTGATAACGTTTTTCTCTCCTAGTTCAACATTGATTTAAGGGAAACCCGGGTCTTTCATTTTAGGATGAATGGTCCCTTGAATGGCGGTACTCACATTAGCATCCAAAAGGACTTGGTTTTTATGTGAAAAATTTCTTTTAAAAGTGCACAAGTCCTTAAGGTACATTGAGTATGATGGAATGGTTTTAATTGCATCTAGGAGTGGAATGTTCAACTTGACCTGTGAGAATATTTCCCTCAATGTTACACTCAATTCATGCTTGGTTATCCCTCTCATGCATTGAGGAAATGGTGCAGGTTTTGGGGTTTTTTTGAAGGGTTATTTCTTTGACAATGTTATCATCTTTTTAAGTGTTATAATGTGGTTCATTTGAATTTTCATTAGTTTTTGAATCATCAAATGGTTTTTGAATTATTTGTTCAGTTTTATGAACTGATTTCCCACTTCATAGAACAGTCACAACCCTTAGTTTTTTATGAGTTTTTTGAGTTCAACTTGACTCTCCCCTTATTGTTTATTGTGTATTGTCTTGTGTAGGTATTGGTGCCTTTCCAGTTTTTATGGTTTGGGGTTCTTGTTTCAGGGAAGAGACTTTTGAGTTCATCATTTCCATTTTTTTGAACAGTTGTTCAAGATTGGGAGAGGGACAGATTGGGAAGGGGCTTGTGTTGGTTGGGTTATCCCAGGGGGATACATTGGTTGTTGGATGGGTTGTTGGTATTGGACTAGAGGATGTTGGTATTGGACTGGTTTTGGTTAGAATTGGTCATGGTATTAAAAATTTTGTGTAGGGTAGGGGTTTGGTCCTTGTGGTCAGCTAGGTTGTTGGTTATCTTTCCATCGGAAGCATGGGTGGTGATCATACCTTGGGTTGAATGTGTTTTGGTACTGGGGATTTTGAATGTTTAGGGTATTGACATCAGCATGTGGTCCTCCTAAAAGAACGTCCTTGATAGATGGAATGTTTGGGAAGTTGTCCGTTTTGTGGTCATGTTTGTCATAGATTGTGGAAACAGGGTCTACAGTTTGGATTTCTTGGATTTTCCTATGGTCTATCTATTTAACCTTCCTAGAGAGTGTTTCAAGTTTCACCCTAAATCTTTCATCTTTTCTAAGTGTATGCATTCCAGAAGATCTTTGGGGCTTTTCAGAACATGGTGATGTTCCCCATGATTGGTATTCTGCCGCATGGATTTCTTGATACTCATAAGCATCATTTGGGGATTTGTTTTTAAAGGTCTCATTACACATCATGTCAATGAATTGTTTGTTGCTTGGGCCCAAACCATAATATAAAATTATCACTTGTCCAGGAATAGAAAAACCATGGTGTGGAACCATGTTTAGGGTCTCTTTGAACCACTCCCATGTTTTATAAAATTACTCTCCCTTGTTTTCAAAAAAGCTTTTGATGCACTTTTTTAGTGCAATGGTTTTGTGATGGGGGAAGTATTTTTGTAAAATTCTCCTTGCAGTTGGTCCCAAGAGTGGATTGATGGAGGTATCAAATTATTTAACCAGTTCTTTACTCAATACTTAAGTGAGAAAGGAAACAACCTCATCTTAGATGACTCAAGTTGATGTGGTGAGTACATGGTTTCAACAATGTCATTTAACTCCTTAACATGAAGGTAAGGCATTTCTGACTCCATCGCATGGAAGGTTAGAAGGTGGTTTATTACATGAGGTTTAAGGAAATAGTGGGCATATCCTAGGGAATCATGCCTAATTCAAGAGGGTTCATTGGTCAACTTAGGTGTAAGGTAGTCATTTATGGTTTGATCAACTGCAATCCCCAAATTTGAGGCTGCCTCATTCAGATTTCCATTTTGGTTCCCATCTGGGTTTATGAGTTGGTTTCTTTAAAGACCCTCCATTTAAATTTAATCAATATTTGACTCTAGGGTATTAGGAAGAACAGTATCCATTGTTTTACTTGACTCCCCTATACTATGAATTTCCACCCTAACTAGTCTGTTTGAGTTATCACGGGTGTAGGTGGACATGCACCAAAAAAAAGAGAGAAAGTGAAAAGATAAGAGATCTTGGGTGATAATAGAATAATGGGGGTGAGGAATGAAGGTTTTGGTCTAAGGAATATACTTGGTACCTGGAAATGGCGCGAAAAATTTGGTGTCACCCAAATTTACACATGTTCTAAGGGTTAAGCGGTCGCTTGAAGTGTATCCTGGGTTGTCGAATCCTCAGAGACCTAAACAGATCATTAGACACACAATAAAAAGAGATGGGTTTTGGGATATGAAGTGGTCAGATTGGGTTGATTTTATATGGTTTTAATATAGCACTAAGATATCTATGTGAATTCAAATTATGATAAAATGAGTTGATCTTAGGTTATTGTTCGAGGTGGATTGGATGATTTTTTGTTTTCAATTTCAATTTCATTATCTTGAGAAGGATTCATAAAATGAATTCAAAATAAACTAATCACTTAATAATTAAGAATCTTCACAAACACATGATAATAATCAATACACATTTTGGATCATTTTCATGAGCACTCCAAGGTAAAGGATCTACTTAGCACATAAAAGTGGGGTGAATAAATTCAATAAGGAAGAGAAAGAGAGAAAATCATTGAATGAATGAAACTCAAATAAAAGAAATTAAAAACATTTAGAGAGTGATAAATAAAATCCAATATCGACCCTTTATACCCCCTTGGATCAACCCATAAAATATATAGCCCTCCATTGGTAACATGTTCTCAACGGAAGCAGGAAGTAGACTTACAAGGGTGGAATTGATGAAGTAAAAACTAAAAATAACGATCACTCCAACATTGTGTGAACAAAATCACAAGGTTTGGTGTCAAAAAATTCACACCTTGAGGCAGAGGTGTAAGGGTGATATGAAGAACCTAATAAGATAAGAATAAGAAATTTTATTGAAAACTATGTTGATTCAAACAACTTACTTGAGAAGGAAGCACATTACAAATACAAATTGGCATAATAACATTACAATGAAAACAAAGTTCCAAGATCCCTCAAATATTCCACCACTAATGCATTAAATAGACATTTTAGAAGTATGTTTCTGAGCCCCAATCATCCTTTGTGAATTTAATTAATTGTGTGGGGGAAAGGGGGTGGACAATTAATGGAAATGTGACTTTTCTACTCTTCCCCCGAAATGGAATCCAGCTTGCATCCACCAGAAAGACGCGCCGCAAGGACCTTATAGAAAGCCGAATTGGAGTGGACAATATTATACTCAAATGAAACCCCAGAAGTCTCCTAATATCCTGCAAATGTTCAGATAAAAATATTTTGTGGTTTTTATTATATGAATTAAATGGTGGGCTGTTTTTCTGGGCCGCAGAATCTAGCCTAGAATTGCATCTTCGACTTGGGCCACCTGTAACTCCATTAAAACTTTCGAATTAGCTTGGGAAATTGTTGAATGAAATTTTCCCATGGATTTATTCTATCTCCAGTAAAATTTGGAGACTCTTTGGGATTGAATCATGGCTACTATAGTTCTTTTATCGGGCTTATGTCCAAATCACGTTGGCCAGAATGTGGTTGGTTCAAGGCCCACATTGGTGGTCTTCCAATTTGATTCTTCAAGTGCACCAAAAGTATGAATTGTTCCCAATGGAATAAAAAACCTGAAAATTAAATATGAAATTAAAATTAATGCAATTGTATATTGTAAATTGTGCTCACAAATGTACCATGTAATTGTGCATTTTAAGAAAGAATTGCAATGGTGATGTGAAATGATGTTCGAAGTGTATAATGCACTAAAATTGTATTTATTAATTACAAATCACATGAATACTATATAAATTAACAATGAATATTAGCCTCTTAAAGTGGATAATCAGTAAAAATAATCAATAATGTAATCAAAGTAATCATTTTTATGAAGCAATAAATATCATCTCACCTCTATCACCCTTTTAAAGAATAAGTTAATTCAAATAAATGTATAATAATAAATTATAAATATATACCCTGGGTATAGAATCTATTAAAAACATAACATAAACTATGTGAATCAATAATGAGGGAAATCACCATGTAATGAAAAATAATTTTAACAAAGTGATAATTGAAACATTAAAACATGATTGGAATGAAAACCATTTTATGAAATTTTGTATTCATCAATTTAAACATTATTTGAAATAAGTTAGTGTACAGTAACTCTTTTTTATAATCACCAATTCCATTTTTCAATTACTTAAAAACACATTAATATTAAATGTCATAGAATTGTTGAATTTGAGACAAAACCCCATTTTAAATAAACCAAGCCCCCATTAAAATATAAAGAATAAAATGTCCAAATCAACTAGGGTTAAAATCCCCTTTTCAATCTTTAGATCCATCTAAAAGGGACAATCATGAATTTTATCAAACATTTGGCATGCGACAAGTGTATGGAATGATTTAAAATCACCTGGAACTCATTTCAAAACAATATTTGGGTAATAAATATATTCATAATTTGGAAATAAAATAAATTTTAAATATATATGTATTTTATTTCAAAAAATATAAAGGGACAACCGAGAATTACCACCAACATTTAAGTGGATAATCATCATAATTAATTAACTTATACAAAGAATGCCTAATCAAGAAAGAGGGAAATATCTACAATCCCCAAATATCAAACCCCCCATGGTTATAACCTAATTTAACCCTACAATTGATGAACATAATGATTAGAGTTTCTAGGAGAAAGGAAAAATAATGCAAAATGAGTGAAGAAGGATATGAGAAGAAGTGGGATGATAGGAAATTAAATGTAAGAGAGGGATAATATATAACCAAGATTATAATGTCCCTTAGTTATAGGTTGATGTGGGAAGGAACTTTCCATTATAGGAATATAAAAGGTCATGCATGGAAAAAGTTATCTATCATAATAATCTATTATATTTTATACATGGAGACATTAAAAGATGTTTTCTATCATTGGAATATGAAAAGGCATGTGTGGGAAGGGATATCCACCATTGAAATATGTTCCTACAAACAATTGGCACTGATATTATACGAATATTCTATATGTATCTTTGACCATAGACTTAGGGATTTAGTGGGATAATATCCTTCAACTGTTGTTTTCTTCCATTGTTTTTTGGAATTTTAAACATTGATATATTCCATATGAATTTATGCTTGGGGCCTAAGGGTATTGGTGATACAATCATAATCTATGACCATACATGTCTGTAGAATCAAGGTGTTAACATGAAAAGATTTTGCTATATGAAATGTTTAACATGGCCTAAAGGAAATGGTTGCACAAGCATATTTCATAAGAATTTATTCCCCAATTATTAGTGGATTGAAAGGATATGATTATTCAATGAACATATTTTACCATGGTAATAGGTAATACTTCTTATTTCTTTATGGAACATCATAATAAATATGAAAATTAATATGTTAATATTAATCAAAATTTATTAATATATATATATATTAAAACAAAAATATATATGTATATTATAGCCATATATATACTAAAGGCATTGAAGAAGAGTGGTATGTTGCACAAAAATTTAATCCGGGGATCCTTATTTCGACACCGAGGTGCATAAATATTTTATATATTAAAACCACTATAGCCATGGGTTGATGTTAGTGACAATATGTTTTGTGATTATAGACACATTTTATATACAATGATATTACCAGAATTCATCCATGTTCATAGGGGCATGGATATACATCTATGTCCTATGGTGGAAATTTCCATGGAAATATCATTTGACTTATAGCCATGGGTTATGCCCATGGAAATAGGCCATGTAGCAACATGCAACACCAATTCCTCTATCACCCATTCATAAGAAAATATTTCATGGATATATGACAATTAAGGTATCTACTCGAGTAACCTTTTCCATGTCTATAATATATAAAAATATCTTTACAGGCTTCAATTGCACAGATGGCTTGTTTTCATAACCTTTTTTTAATATTGGAATATAATTCATATAATTTTTTACTTAATAATAAAACATAAATAAATAAGATTTTTTTAGGTGATTAAACACCAAGGATCATGGTAGGTGATTTATGATGTAAAATATAGGATTAATTATAAAAAATAAGTGATGAAATCTTAATGTATTATTCTTGATTCTTAATCAAGCTCGATTAGAAAATAATTATCTTCCTCAATTTTTAAAAAAATAAGTAAATAACACCTCCCCCCTTAATGGTCCATACATGAACATTCGAAATAGTGATGGATTTTTTTTTAAATTTACATTTTTTATTATCAGTGGAATTATTATATGAAAACACATACACCCTTGGAATGAAAAACAAATTATCACCATGATTCCCCGCATCCATCTCAACCCAACATAATTTATGATAGTTAGAATAAAAATGAGGAATGATTCTAGAAAAAGGTTAATAAAAGGTATTCCATTGCACATGTTATTAAAATAATTGATGAATATTTAAAGAATAATCACAAATAACTTGGGGAATTAATTCATGAAAACAACAAATGGGATCTATTATTCATTTTTTACATTTTGACGTTATTCTCACCTTTATTTACCACAAATGTTCTGTCACCCACTTTTTTAGCTCATATAAAAACTTGAAATTAATAATAAATAATAAGTGTTCAAAGGAAATATAGGTGTTCAATGATACTGACTATAAGTTTGTTCATGATATCTATGGGCATGTCAATGAATCAAGGAAATGGTAGTTTTAAAGTTCAAATTGGTCCAAAACTACTTTTACGATGGAATCAATAATTTTATTGTTTTTTAAAATCATTAGCAATTTAAAGATATTATATAATAAATCTCATGAAGTGATTCATATCCAAAGGGTCACTCAAGAAATAGTGTGTAGAAATAAAGATATCAACACATTTATTACAATTCTTTAGAATTGTAAATAGGAAATTAGTTATTGTAACATGAGAATGATTAATTATAATTATTCAAATAATTATCATTTTCAAGTATTAAAACAAATAATTTAAATCATATCAAATAAAACTTTAAAAATAGTATAAAATTTTAATTATCATAGAACATTAATCATTTTTAAAAAATGTTTTTCTTACTTATGGAATTTATTTGTTATTATTTTTTATAATACAAATTCTTCTTATTAAATTATGATTAATGCTAGATAAAAATGTTTAAAAAACAAGTTGGTAAAAAAACACAAATTATTGAAATATTTTACACAATATTGAACTGTAGAGAGGGAGATAATAAATAAATATTAGTTAATGTATAATAGTGGAATGGTTAAAAAATAATGGATGAAACTAAAAAACATTCTTGTTTAATGTGGTTTATATTTTTAAATTTAGTATGAATTTTTTTCATTGAAGTTGTATATTTGTTTTGTTTCTTGGTTTTGTAGAATTATTATAAAATAAAAATTATTTTATCTTTTAATGAGTATATAACTAAATTGATATATGAATTATGTTGAAATTGTTGAGCTGATTGAATTTTTAAATACCCTGTATTACATCAAAGCAGTACATAATTTTGGTGTAATGAATTTAAAAATGAGATTAAATAAATGGATAATATATTTTTTAAGGTAAATTAAATTAACCACACATTCAAAGTGGGGAAGGATGATTTCCTATGACTCCTTGGTATCATTATTTTCCTCCCCACATACCTCCTCTTTATATTTCATTGGGTGTAAAATAATGGATAGTTTAAAATATAGTATATATTTCTTTTTTCCATAATGTAACATTCTTTGAATATTTGGTTATGTTTTCATCAATAATTGAAACATGTTTATACTCTTGCGTTGTTTCTTCAATTTGGGTTGGAATATGGATTGTGGAAAAAAACAGGGGGATTTACTATGGGTTTAAGGGTTGAATTATCCCCATTAGTTAAATATATCTTAGATACTAAGGTCTCATAAGTCACTATTTCTATATATTTTCGATTTCTTAGTATTAGTGTAACATCCCATGGGTTTAAGAAATATCCTATTAAAATTAATTTAAATTATTTTATATGTTATTTTACAGACAATGAAAAGTTTATATTTTATTATATTCAAAACTATGTTTATCTTGAAATTCATGCAACCTTGAGTTTCTTCAGTAACATTTGTTACATGCAAGACTAAGTTTTATAGAAATACAATACATAATTAATATTTAATGTGATAGTTATCACCTAAAAATTGTAATTTAGGGAATGAGTATTATTAATTTAATTTAGAAATATAGTTTAAAATGTATATATAATGAATTCCTTGTTGAAAAAATAATTTTAAAAGAAAGTAAAATCCAATTGAATATAATGGAAGAAAATTTTTTATAAAAAAATTATTTTCCTCGAAAGAAATTTTAAATTAATATAATAAAATAATCACTATTTGTTTGTTATATTAATGAAATATATATTTTCTATATTCAATATTTTTTATTCATACTATAATATTTATAATCATAAAACAAGAATAAATCAAATATTAAGCATAAAAATTTGTTTTTCCTTCTAAAAGGTAGTTTTACTACATTTTAAGGGTAGACATGTTTTATTAATAAATCGTGATATTTTTATAAATTATATTTTAAAAAATAAACTTCCTCCTTGAAATATTAAATTCAAAATTATATTAAGGAAATATTTTGTTATTTTTATGATAAGTATCATTGTTTTTGAATTGTGAAAAAATATCCAATTTTAATTAAATGTGGAATCTTATTCAAAATAATTTTTAATTTATAAATTAAATTTTTTTTCAAGAAAAAAAGTAGCCAAACTATACATATATTAATCCAATTAGGTTATTTTAGTCAATTTTATGTTGAAATTGGATGTAAAAATTTGGTGAATTATTGTACTTTTTGACTTGAAAAACCCACATTCTCGTTCCGCATGAGGGATTAATTTTTAAATTTAATTAATAAAATTAAATTAACTGAATTTTGTAAAATGGATTAAATATTTGGAATCATCGTAATTTATATTTTCTATTGAGGCCAAATTATTTTTTGATTCAAAAATATTAGTGAATCAAAAAAAATTAATTATTGTGATTATAGTAAAAAATGGGTTTACTTAATGGTTAATCATTAATCTTAAAAGAAAAAATGACGTAGAAACATTTTAAAAATAAATATTATATAAATAATTAGAAAAAATTCCATATTTTATAAATAATGGTTCATTTCTGGACGAACATGAATTTAGGGAGACCTCCCAATAATGTTTTTTTTGGTATTTATAAGAATGCCACTGCTCCCCCACTATATATTTTCACTCACTCTCCCCAATTATTCACACTCTAAACACTTTTGGATCACCCATAACTATCAAAATAATCTCTATAAATTACTCCTATAATTCTATAATCCTTTCCTTTGGAAAAAAGAAAACCAGAAAAAGTGCTTTGGTGAAAACCAAAAGGAGTTATCCGAAGAAGTGGTTACGTTCATCAACGAGATGTTTTTTTTAACTTTTTCTCCACACATTAAATTCAACTTAAAAATTATTATATAATTTCATAATTATATAAATATAATAATAATTTTTTTATGGTTATTAGAAAAAAAATTAATCACCTCTATTAAATTGGATACACAATCATCGTTAGTGTTTATGTAAGATTATCGCCCCACTAACAGATGCCGTTCTTCTTCCATTAAGACATATCAAGGTGGGTAATAATGATTGAAATTATATTTATATACCATATATATTATATATGTGATATTTGTGTTTTATTAATTCTTATTTAATTATTGTATAACATAAATCTTCAATCTTTCCATTTTGTGAGAATACGATAACGTTGTTCGTGTGTACAGAGGACTACCGCGCGGCAAAGCGTTGTGATTCGTTCATGCCTTACATAGAATGTATTAAGGGTGGTTGTAATATAAATAGGTGATATATAATAAATAGTTATTCTAATTTAATAATATATATATGTGTGTGTGTTATTTATTTTTTTCATTCAACATGACATGAAAATAGAGAAAATGTTCATGCGTACGTACAACTTGTCGTCTCCATGAACAGTTTATTTCATTTACTATTTCTATATTTTATAGATTATTATAAATAAATATATAATTAATATATAAAATATTTATATACTGTTTTAAATTATTTATATTACGTAATCATGAAAAAAGTAATAAGGCCAAAAATCACAAGTCAAAACATATAAGAAAAACAAAGTGGTTATTACCCAATACATAACATTAACATGGAATTGTTAATAAAAATGTAACATAAAGAAACAATAATATAATATATGGTATGGTATATATGATTATTGTTCTTTGATATATTTATAATAAACCTATATTTTTTATATAATACTTCTCAATAATTATTATGAGGCTCAAGAGTTAAGGTAAGGGGATTTCTAGTCTCACTTTTATTTGACTGAGACTTATGCCATATTGAAAAATATTTTTTTGTGTACATAAATCCATATTAAATTTTATATAATTAATTTAATTTATTTTATGACATTAAAAGTCTTACTTGATATTATTTTTTCATGGATATTATGATTCAAAATTTACTCAAGTAGTATGGGTTTTTCTAACCTCACTTATATTTCTGTGAGGTATATGAGAGATTCATAAATATTTTTGTGGTGGTGTATATAATGACCCTTAATTATTTTTATAATTATTATAAATAAATGTATGAGTATGTACATGTAAATTTTAGGATATACATTTTTGGGGGTTAGTGTTTTCAACAATACCGAAGTGGTAATGGATTTTTGTCCCAACTTTTTTCTCTGATATTGATGTTATATTTTGCAACAATATTATTTTATGTGGTGTATATAATACTCCATTAACATGTTATATCATTGATATAATTATTTTCATGATATTATAAGTCTAAATTAATTTTATTTTTCCTAGAGATTATGATTAAAGGTTATCAAAGTTGTTAGAGTCTTTTGTTACAATCCCTTAGTTTATCAGGATTGTGTATGACTAAGTATATGATGTCGAATTTTTTTTATTTTCATGAATTATCTTATACTATTTTTACTCAGGATACATAAATTTAGTTCTATTATTTTTAAACTCTTTGGAACTTAAATTTTTTGATAATGTTTTTTTAATTAATCTGACTTCATTTATCTCTCTAGTTGGAAATACGGTTCTTTCAAAAAAATGTTTTAATTTTTTTTTCAAAAACGTTTTAAAATATTTTTTTAATATATTTTTCCAGGTAAAGATTATTTAAAATGTTTTGTTATTTTAAAAAAATTAATTTAATTTTAAAATATCTTTTATATGTTTACATTGTTTTTTTAAAGAAAACTATTTTTAAAATGTTTTATGTTTTAAAAAGTTTATTTTAAAATGAAAATGATATTTTCCAAGAGATTGTTTGAAATTATATCTTAATTGTGTTTAAATTATTAAATATAAATAACCCTTGTTTTTAATTATCCTCTGTTGGGGATATTTTTAATTAATACAATCATCATTATTTACTAGATAGATTAGGATTGTTTCAAAGAGATTGTTATAAAACCCATTTATTTTCCACAAGATAACCATGTTTGGAAGAGATTGTTTTAGAACCAATTTATTTTCCATGGGATAATCTTGTTTCAATGGGATTTTTGTAGAAACTGTTACTTTTCCATGGGTTAATCATGTTAAAAATAGATAATGGTTTTTCATGTGCACTCATAATAAAAGGAAAGTTCTTATGTGTTACGATTTTAATGGTAATTTATAATTTTATGGGTAGATACATTATAATCTGATAAAGGGTAGTTACATGATAATTCAATGATATGGGGGACATGATATCCCTCCATTTCATTGTGTAAGGTTGTTGATCATATAGTTATTCAATTTGTAAGAGTCATTGTAAGACTGAAGTTATAATGATGTCTGAAGTTGCGTAAATGTTTTATTTATTCTTGATATGGGTTTATAATGTTTCTTATAATAATGATTGATATCACATGGCTCATTATTATTGATTTTTATTACTCTTCCCTTTTCCATGTTTTCATATTTGATTATCCAGTTATTTATGGGTATGAGATCTTTTATGATTCACTCATTCACTCTCATGATGTCGTCATACCCTTATGAAATGTTATCCCCATTGATTATATTAAATTATGAATGATTTTATTTTCCATTGCTGAGAATTTGAGATCATCCTTTTTATGTTTAGTTTTTAACAGGTTATAATTAATGTGGCTGAATGATATATGTCTATAATGGATTTTACTGGGATGATGTTGATGACATAATTTTAAATAATAAATGATGGGTATAGTGGGAGAAATGTAAATTTAAAGTCATGTGAATTGTTGATGTAGGAAATTTTATGAATTATATTAAATTATTAACATAAAAGGTACTTGAGGTAATAAGTGATCCAATTTTCCTTTTAATACTTCATGTTTTAGAAATTTTTTTTTATAATTATCGAAATAAAATCTAGAAAGTTAAATTTTATGATTTTAGAATAGGATCCAAGAGTGTGGGTCCTTGATTGTTATATTTGGAATGAAAGATTAGTTTATATAACTTTAATTATAATGATGTTTTCATGTGAGGTTATCACAAGAGTTATGGATACCATAATAGGTCTATAAGATTAAGGATGATCATAAGTTTAAAGTCATAGACACCCATTTAAGGTTTTATGAAATGAATTATAAAAGTGATTAATGGAATTTATGGAGATGTTTTATTGGTTTTAGGTATTTATAAGCCTTATGATCAACAATATGTTCTATTTTTGTTGGAATTATTTTTTTATTTAAATAATAAAAATAGAAACAATCCATAATCTAGGTGACTACCCGTCAAATCCAGCAAGATGGAGGGTCCTAAACCCATTACCAATGGATGATGAGGGTATCACACCAACCAATGGCCTACATAATTTCCATGTTAGAGAATTATTTTTATAATTAAAGATTATGTTTATTTAATAAAAATATTGTATTTTATATGGGGAATGGTGGAACTATTTAACAGTGATAAACATTGACTCTTACCCAGAACTGATATGACGATGGTCGAGGATGACGACCTCACTACCTGTCACTGATGAATGGTGAAGATGTCCCCCTTCCCAGAGGTGTAAGGGGGGGGGGGGATGGCTAGGATGTTCCCCATCCGGATCTGAAGAAACCATTTTTACATTTTTTCCAACCCTAATCACCTCATTAAATTCCTGATGATCTCTCTATGTCTGAAAGTTCCTGATATGCATTTTTGTGATCCTAAGCTCTTGATTTCTACCTCAGAGTTCTCTAAAGCATCTAGTCTCCCAAAGATGACCCTTATGGATCGATCCAACAATCGAAGACCCTCAGTAGATGATTTTTCTCAATTCTTCTCCAATAATGGTGGAATACGTGACTTCACAGTCATCGTTCTCCATGATAAACATCACCTAATGATTTTCTTTTCTTTGGAACATGACCTGATTTATGGGTGGTGCAGGGATCCTCATGGAATCATAAGATGTAAATTGTTCCTCTTCTAATGTTAGAATGATCTCAATACGAACAAGGATCTATCCCACTAGTGACATGGGTAAGTTTTCCTCATCTTTACATTCCTTTTCAAAACACTATGATTATTTGAATGCTAGGAAACATGGTGGGTAGCTACCTATGTTCGTATAGTCTAACTTCTCTGGTGTTACACCCGATTAATTGAAGGATCTGGGTTGAGGTGGATGTCTTAAATCTTCCGGTTGAGTGGGTTTGGATCACAACTGGTGAGGAGTTCCAATGCAGGAAAGCTGTTTCTTTTGAATCCTAGGTTGATCCCTACTCATTATGTCATCAGTTGGGTCATGGGGCTGCTCTTTCTCATCACGCCAAGCATAGGAGGGCCTATAGTGTTTAGGAGAATATTAGGAATTCTAATCATGCTCTTGGTGAAACAGTGATGCTGAGACCTGTATGTATGCCACCTCTTGAACCAATGGTCAGTGAAGTGTTTGTTAGGCTGAAGTGTGATCTTCAATTGGATATTCTGGTAGGTGATCCTGTTGTGGCTACTGTGGGTAGTAATTCTGTGGAAAAGAGTAATTAGGGAATCTTTTTTATGTTAATTTGAAGAATGTGGACTTATTGGTAGTATTTTCTAAGGAGGCTTTAGCTAAAGTAGGTGTTGGTGGTGGAAAATCAGTTGCAGTTCAGAAAAGTGGAGCTAATTTATCTCCTTCATCCTTTGCTGAGGCAGTTAAGGTTGGAAGGGGTGGCAACATGATTGGACTACCCTCAGAACCTAGAGGTGCTGATTCTCAGGCTGATTTTAGGGTGATAAAAGAGCCTCAAGATCCTAATGTGTATGATCTAGTGTCCATGAAGTGACAGGTGTCCCATTTCCACAAGGCTACAAATACAAATGAGGTGAATAATCAGTTTTCATTATTGGATAAGGTAAGAAAAGAAAATGAAGTTCTCGAAGGAATGTATACTGTTATTCCCAGGTGGAAACATAAGAAGGTCGGGAGTAGACACTCAGAAGAGGAGGAATTAAGGGACCATGATGGGGCCTTAAGAGACTAAGATGGGGCCTCCCAGACTAGTATAGACTATGAGAAAGAGGCATTGGTTCGATCTAGTTCATGTAAATGGAAAAAAGGAAACCTCCTTACCGGAAGCCTTCTGGCTCCCAAGGTAGGGAAGAAGTCAAGACCACACAAAGAATATTCGGTCCCTCGAAATACTATAGTTATCAGATCAGCTAGGAAGGCTAAGTCTAATGACACGAAGGCTATACTGGGGGTTTCTTCCTTGAACAAAGATGTTGTATCAGTTTCTGGTAAGGCCCCTATGAATACTACTTGAGAGTTTAGTCAATCTCTTGTGCAAAGAGCCGATAATCAAGAAAGTGGAATGGTGGATCCTTCGGTGATCAGAAAGGAAGAGACTTCGGCAGTAGGAGGGGAGGATTCCATAGTTGAAGTGGATTTAGAAAACTCATGGTATGTCCTCATGTGCTCTGAGGATGACATGATAGAGGGGGTTCTGATCATTTAGGCCTCAAAGGAGGACACAGAAAGGATGAATGAAATACCAGTTCAATTTTGTGTAAGCATAGAGCATGTTACTTGTATTGACAAACAATACATAATTTTGACTAGAGGAATCAATTAAATGGAAGATTATAATAAAGGAGTTATTACAAACTTCAGAGAATTTGGACTCTCATTTCAAAGTGCTCATTAGCGACAAGCCATATAAAATGTTAAACGACCTATCCTAGAAATTAATATAGGCAGTTTTATCCAATATTTTCAAGTTGATCTCCTACAGTTCTATTTTCTACTTTTGTCCTTGATGTACTGTTTACTTGCTGGTTCTCACTTTTTTCCATAAAAGTGGCTCTTAATAATTTTTTTAACATGGATAGATGGATATGAGTAATGATGGTTTAATTAATTTTTCATAATATTTGTTCAGATCCTTCTAATATTTGGGTTTTAAACATACTCAGTAAATGTTTTAAAATATATAAGGATAATACTATATAGAATGGTTTAGTTTTAACATTGGGTATTAATTTTGAAGATTAATGTCTCATATAAAGGATTAATCATTTTGGGAAATACATTACCTTAGGCTAAATTTTTTTGTTTTGGTTAATTCATAAATATATGTGTAATAGTTTCACTATCCCTTTTATGGTTATATGGTCTTTAAAAGTTGAATTTTTATACATGCATATGAAAATTCATCTCGAATACTCTTTAACTGAAGAAAAAAATGATATTGGGGTGGAAATTAGTTAAAGTATGGAATTTAATTTCCATGTAACTATATTTCATTATGTTTTTAGTCTATATGATAAAATTATCTTACAAGTTTAGGAAAAGGGTCATGAATTTTTTTTATCCTATTAGCTCATTTTATGATGATATCAACAACCTTTATTAAACGTATTTAGTTTCTGTTTTTTCATTCATTGACTTCCTATTTATCACGTTCTCTATCACTCTCAACCATTTCATTGGAATTAGTTTTCCCTTTTAAATATATCTTTTCATTTCAAACAAATGTTCTCCCTATAGGGAATCATAGTTATGTTTATCTTCAAGAGACCTTTATGTTTCACACATTCCAATTTTATCTGATGTTTTCATTATTTAATATTTACTAATTAGGTTTCAATAAAGTAATTATAAATATGTTAATCCTTTAATAACCAAGATGAATTCTGATGGAGAAATTTATATTTTATTGCGTGGTATATAACATCCCATGATTTTAAGAAATATATTCTCTAAAATTAATTTAAATTATTTGATAGATTATATTAAAAGAAATGTAAAGTTAAGCATTCATTATAGAAAACACCATGTTTTTCTTGCATTTCACATTATATCATGTTTCTTCAATAAAGGATGTTACTTGCAAGACTGATTTTTAATTAACAAAAATATACTATTAATATTTAAGATGATTGTCTTCACATAGCCATTTGGAATTGTGGGAATGAATAGGATTAAATTAATTAGTTAAATATTATTTCAAAATTTATATATAAAGATTTTTTGGTGACCAATTAATTATATTTGAAAATACCTATTAAATATAAATGATGTGTTTTTTATGAAAAACCCTTTTCCCCCAAATGTATTTTATCTTAATAAATTAATTTAATCACTATTAGTGGGTGATAATAATGAAATATATATGTTATATATTTGATCAATTTTTTTATTTAATTTAATATGTTCTATAAGAATAAAATAAGAACATATCATATTTTAAGCCTAAGAAGCTATTATTTTCTAAAATATAGTTTTCCACCTTTTAATGGAAGACTTATGGTAAAAATAAAATTTGACACTTTTATAAATTTTATTTGAAAAAAAATACTTATTATTTTTACAATAATTTCAAAATTATATTTGGGTTTTTTTTGTTATTTTTTTCAGAGAATTTATTTTTGATGAATACTGAAAAAGTACTTGATTTTAATTGAAAATTGACTTTTTATCTAAATAATTTATAATGATAATTATAGTTTTAATTGGTTTTAAACTAAAAATAGTTATATTATTCATCTATTAATCAACTATAGTTCATTATAATCAGTTTAATACTGGAATTGGATAAAAAAACATTGTGAACTATTAAACCTTTTCACTTTAAAAACTTGATTTCTCTTTCTATATGTGTGATTAATTTTAATATTAAATTATACTACATGTGTGAATTTAATTTGAAAAAATGGATTCCATATTTGGAATTATAATAGTTTATAGTGGATAGTATATTTAACATAATTTTTTTATAAAATATTTAGTGAAATCAAGAAAATTAATTATAGTGATTTAAGTAAAAACAAGTTTACTTAGTGGTTAAACATTAATCTTAGGGGACTAAATAAGCTATAAACATTTGAAAACCCCATGTCACATATTTTATCTAAAATGGCCATTATTGAAGGCAAATTATGCAATGATTACCTCCAAATACAGTTTCCCTTTTTATTTACATGAATGCCACTCCTCAACCATATAAAGGAACTCACTCTCCCCAATTAGTCAAATATATAAGACTTTTGGATCATCCAACACCTAAAATATCAAATAGAAAACTCCCTCCTATAATCTTAGAGTCATATATTTGGGATTAAATCAAACCAAGGAATTCTTTTGGTGCAATCCAACATGAGTTACCTGAACAAGAGGTAACATTTATCAACAGACACTTTTTTTATTTAATTCTCCAATCATTGAGTAATTCTTATAACATTTTTATATAATATCATAAGTATCATAAATATACTAAGATATTTTTATATTAAATATATGACCTTCAACTCCTCACACTTCCATCAAATGGGATATTCAATCATCATTCATGTGTATAGTAGAATACAACCTCACAAACCGATGTCATTCGTTCAACCATTACCACATATAAAGGTAGAGTATAATGATGTAAATTATATTTATATTATATATATATATACATAATATTTTAATTATGTATTTATGATTAGTTAATTATTATATAACACGTACCTTCATTCTTTCCATTTATTGAGAATAAGATAACGTCGTTCGTGTGTATGACATAATACCGCCTCACGAAGCGATGCGATTTGTTTACGCATTACATGGAATGTATCAAGGATGAGTGTAATATATATATATATATATAAATATATTTATGTGTGTGTGATATATAATACATAGTAATTATAATGTAATAATATATATATATATATATATATATATATATATTTCTTTTATTCATTCAATATAACATGAAAATGCAAACATCATTCATACAAACATTCGACCTACCGCCTCCATGAATGATTTATTTCATTTCATATTTATATCATTTATAGGTTATTATAAACACATGTATACTAAATATATATGATATTTTAATTATGATTCAAATTATGTAAATGTGGAAATTAGGATCAAATTAATATTAAAAAAAATTAAATGTCAAAACATATATGAAAAACAAAGTGGTTATTACTCGAAATGAAACTTTTATAAGGAAATATTAATATATGGTTAATATAAAGTCATAATAAATTAATATATGATATGATATATATTCTTATGGTTCTTTAAAATATTTATAATAATATTATATTTATTTCATACTATCATATGAAACTTTATATCATTAATTTAATTTCTTTCATGATATTAAATGTTTAAATTTATGTTATTATTTTACTTATCTTATGATTTAAAAGTTACTCATGTTGTAAGGGTTTTTCCCATCTCACTTTTATTTCTGTGAGATATATGACATATCCACCACTTATTTTCTTTTGTGGTGTATTTACTACCATTTAATGTATTTTATGATTATCATACTTAAATTTGTTTGGAATTACATATCCATTTGGAATATATTTTTATTGGTTTTTATGGTCTCAATGTTGCCAATGCGGTAATGGACTTTTGACATAATTTTCCTTCTTTGAAATTTATGTCGTATTGTCCACCTATATTCATTTATAAAGTGTTTATGATACTCCATTTAAATATTATATCTAGGATATAATTATTTAAAATATATTATAAGATTATATTAATGTTATTCAATTAAATGGATTATTATTCAATTTTAAATATTGGTATGAGTATTTTATTACACTCTGATTTTTATCATGATTGTGTATAATTAAGTCACCGATGTTGAATTGTTATAATAATTATGAATTATTTTCACCTATAAATATTCAATTTAATTATAAGTAATTTTCCATTATTTTGAATCTTTGGTTCTTAATTCTTTTTACAATACATTTTTTAGAAAATATGACTTCATTTCTGTCTTCAGTTGGAAATCTGTTTTCTTTCAGAATAATGTTTTAGAAACTAATTTAAAACCATTTTTAAGTTATATTTTAATATTTTTTTCATGGTAAAGGTTTTTAAAAATGTTTTATGTTTTAAAATGTTTTTAAAATATTTTTAAAACCGATTTTATATGTTTCTATTTATTTTTTGTTAGAAAATGATTTTCAAAATTTTTTATATTTTAAAATTATTTTTTTCAAAAATGAAAATATTATTTTACTCAAGAATATTTTTAATTGTATTTTAATGGTATTTTCATTAGTAAAATTTATGAACCCTTGTTGTCACATATCATCCACTATGGATATTTTATATTGATTCAATCATCATTATATTCTGCACGTATGGACCATGGTTTAAAGAGATTGTTATGAAACCTATATATGTTCAACAGGTAAACCATTTTTCAAAAATATGGTTATATAAAATAATTCATTTACATATTTTTATCAGATTTTAGATATATTTATATATAAAAAATTTCTCTTCTATATGATAATCATGTTATTAAAGGGATAATGGTTATTACTACGTGTCTATGATGAAATTCAGTCTTTTATGTGTTATGATTTTAATGGTGCTTGGACAATTGATGGGTAGTTATGTTATAAATCATTGATGGGTGGTTATATGATAAACCAAGTGTGGGTGGGTCTGTGATATCCATCTAATGCATTGGGTATTGAAGTTGACTTTATGGTTATTCCTTTTATAAAAGTGATTTTAAGAGTGAGGTGAAAATGATGTCTCAAGTTAAATACATGTTTTATTTATGCTTGCTATGAGTTTAAAATTTTTCTCCGGATCTATATTAATATCACATTTTTTATTATTATTTATTATGACTACCCTTTCAATTTCCATGTTTTCATATTTTGTGATCTAGATATTGATGGGTATGTGTTATTTTATGATTCACTCATGCACTATGATTATTTGTTCATTCCCTTATGCACTCATATGATTATTCATGAAATTATATAGTTAATTCTTAAATTTACCCATACTGAGAATTTGAGTCCACCCTTTTTATTTTTTTTCATTGTTATAATGAACAAGTATTAATGATTTATGTCTATAAAGGATTTCACAAGGATGGTGTTGAATACCTAATTTGATATATGGGAAGATTCTTTAATTGTAATAAATGATTATTTAATGTCATGTGAATGGTTTATGTAAGAGTTTGTACTAAATATATAATAATCTAAACCTAATAGGTCCTTGAGGTTATAAGTGATTCAATTTTCCATTTGATGTTGTTTGGTTTAGATAATAAAAACTGGGTCCCAATTATCAGTATTAAAGATGGAAATGAATGATTAATGATTTCATTACAGAATCTAAGAGTTCCAGTCCTAGGTTGTTATAATTTCAGATATTAATGATTAATGTATCTAATAAAGGATCATATTTCATAATATAAAACTTGTATTTAATCACACTAAATGGGAGGTAGAAGTTATTCCATGTGGTATGGTCCATACATTCTATATGTAGGGCTGAATTTTCCATCTTTACATCTCTAGTACATTATGTCCCAATATCTGACTAGTGACAGACATGAGAATCCACCTGGTTATCTATCATCTCATGAAAAATATCCAGTATGGGTAGATTCCTAATTAATAATGTTTATGAGAATTATTTTGGTGGTGGGGTGATATGAGAATATTTTGTGGATAGATTGTTGAGGACAAAATGGGTAGCGCGAATACACTAGAGTTGTGTCCCTTGATATTGGTCATATGGTTGAGATGGTGGAGGAAAATTTAATAGGTCATGGGTTTTAATGGGTAGTGGATTTTATAAATGTCTAAAATTTAGAGAAAACCAATTATACAATTGAATAATATAATATAATTAATTAAAAAAATCAATTCTTTTTCTCTTGCAAAAAAGTGGAGTCTTTCACCCGAAGGGGACATTTTATCACGATGAGAAGGATCACGTTATAGTTGAGAGGTATCCCCAGAGTATCCCAAATAAACTTCATCAAACTCCTATATGAAATATAATATTCACACTAATCATATTGGATAACCTCATTCTTCAATAGTCTCATGATAACATTAATAGGTGAATCAAAAAACAGAATATCTATAGAAGAGGAAAGTCACTTCAATGGGATGAATTCTCCTAAGACATTCTCCAGGAATTCAATGTTTTTTTAAAAGTATAATTCTTTTTTATATCTATAATTTCCATAAAAATATAAGGTAAACTATCTCAGAATATTAATGTTCTAAGGGAGGAAAATAATTTTCAATAAATTTATATAAATCAAACCCAAACACCCCTTTGATACCCCTTTTTCAAGATAAGAGCAGGTGATGGACCTATGGATGATCAGGAGTAGGATCTCATCAACTGAGTGCAGTTGGTCAACTTCATGTAATTATTTCTTATAAATTTGGATAAAACGTTATTTAATTCTATTAAGAAGATCCCTTAATAGGTTCCATATTCAAATCTGCATAGTTCTTATTCATGAAATACACATAGCTAAAATACAAAGTCTATCTGTAAAATTTCCTATTGCTAGTGGTTTAATCAGAACAGTATATCACAATTTTCATACTAAAACATACTTATAAATTCCAATATCAAATTTTTGTAAGCCTCCTTAGATATAAATATTTTGTTATTAAGATTAATGGACAACATTTCCTCCTTGACGTCCAATCCATACCAATATACTCCATGATATCATTATCCAATGTCGTACTAATCTTAATCATTTCATTTAAAACTAAATAAAATAATAAAAATCAATTTTAATTTTTTTAATTGAATTTGATTTTATTTTAACCCCACAATATTAAGTTAAATTGAATGAATTTTTAGTTTTGGCATATTTTGTGAACTATTTTGAAAATGATTTTTTTTTTAGATTTTAGCATTTTAATCATTTTTTTTAATTTTATAGAAATATATTATTTACTAATACCAAATGGAATTTCTTTAGGCACATATATTTATTGTTATTTATTTTAGACAACTAAACCCACTACTGCATTGAATTTTATGTGACCCAAATAGTGTACACAAATTGGAAATATTTAGGTGGAAAAAATGGACGAACCTTTATTAAATGAATTTTTAATTTGGATTTATAAGACCAAATGTGCCGTTTCTATTAGGAAATGAAATATAACATAGTGAATCATTGTTTAATAAAATATCATGGAAATATTGGATAATTAATTTTGTCAATGGAGGTTTCGAATTTATTGAACATTATAGTTTTTTCAAATAGAAAGGTTTACCATATAAATTTAAAGACCACATTTTCTACATGCATCCAACGGACTTCAAATTTTTTATATACATTGATATGTTATAATTTTATAAAATTATACTTTATATAACATCAAATATTTAGTATTATTAATTGTAAAAATGGAATTTATACATTTTAAAAAATAGTTAGAGGGAAACATTTCCTTGACTTTTCTTTATAAATGTGTGTCTCTACATCCATTTTAAGGTTAAATTAAGGTTAGAGAGAGAGTGTAAATTATAGGAGGATCACATTTTTAGAGGGAGAAGTTTGAATGGGGTTATATTTCCATGAAGGGATAAAATCCAAGTGGTTGTGGTAGTGGAGACCCATGGATATTCATATTCTGAGTCTTTATGTATTTATTTTATAAATTATTTCTAAATTATTCTAGAATCAATTTTCATAAAACAATTTGATTTAATTTTTTAAAATAACTAAAATCTATTTTATTCTAGATATGTTTTCAACTTATTTAAGTAACATAATTATTTTTATTGGTTAAATTTATTAATGGAGAGATTATGTGTAAACACGAAGGGTTTAATTTGTTTTGGTTCTCATAGGTTTTTTGGTAATCATAAGGGATAAACACCCATATTTGTGGTATCTATATTGTTTCAATGAAATTTGGGTTTTTAAATTTATTTTTTTAATTAAACATCGAATAATTAAATTGGGTTACATTTTTAGATAATGAAGAAAGGAATGTCCAATATTAAAAAAATTTCAACTATTACTATCTCAAATATGGTTTCTCATCTCTTTTCGATCTGACTTTTCTATAACATCAAACATAAATTTATAACTCTAGTTTAGTTTTATTTATATTTGATTAACTTATTTTATAAATTCATTATTTATTTAACAATTTAAAATTTTAATTAAAGTGGCCATTTTTTAAACGTAGCATGTAACATCCTTATGACAGAACTCTGAGAACCATACACTACATTTATAAGGGGATCATTATTGATATGGTAAATGTTATTAAACACTATTTTAACAATTTGTGTCATTATCATGGAGTGTCAAACGTTTTTTAATTAATTCTTATAGAATAAGTATTTCAACTAATTATTTGTAACTTTTTAATAAATGGATTTTCAATGTAACTATTTCTATTCTTGAAATACTTATTAATAATTTAAGAAATATAGTAAGAAATATTTTTTGAAACAATATGTATATAAAATTTATTAAATATTTAAATATTTGAGAAAAAATGGAAATTATTTCCACTTAAATAAAATAATTAAGATATTTTCTAATGGTGAATTAGTATAAGGAAAGGAACACCTTTTCCTATCCACATTTTTCAATAAAGAACCATGTGAGGATGAGATGGAAAATTATTTTTATTTTTTGAATATACTAAATTGAATATATTATAATTCTTTTACACATTTATATATGTTTATGAAGTAATGAATCTTGATAAATTTTTTTGATTAAATTTATTAAAAATTTAATTCCATGTGAAATAATCATTTTTGAAGATGAAAAATTAGACGCATTTAAAAAAAATTAGAATAAATAAAATGAAACTTTCATAATTAAGGATGAAATAAAGGATCATGAGATGATGAACTTTTTTAATGAAACTTTTCTAGAAGATGGACATTCCCAATAAAAAATTATTATGAGATGAAATAGTGAGAAGTATAAAACATTAATTTTTTTTATTCATATTATTTTTATATTGTAACGCCCCAACCCCAGTTACCCAGAGTTGGTGCATTATTGCGTAACATTGGCATGATCACAAAAGATCATGTCTCGATAGACCGATTAGTTTACTAGCTTTAGAAACACTAGATTCATTCATAAGTCTTACATTACATCATAAAGTAAAATAAAACTACAAAAACTTCTTGTCTTCATATCCCCTCATACTATCCCTACAGATCATTCATAATATACTTCTTCACATCCTAGAAAAATTAAAACATTAGAAGGGGTGAGCTCAGATGCTCAGTAAGGATAACAATATAGCGGAAGTTTTCACAAATAAACATAAACATTTAAGACAATGTACAACTAAAACAAAAGCCCTTTAAACTTGAACATCAACATAATATGGAAAAAGTAAAATGAGATAATTCCATTTACTTATTCACATGGATATTCTACTGGTCGAATAATCACATGCAATATCAATAACCACTTTCATAATGATGGAATGCATAATGCCAGACTATCATAACCACATATCCAAGGCCTCGTGCCAAGACTACAAATTAAATTTTGTCAAGGCCTCGTGCCAAGAAACTATTTTGTCTCATGAGACCTACCGATGCATCGAGGAGCTATAGCGGGCGCCACCCATCACATATTAAGTCCAATTCATTCCTCATATGAACAGGTTTAAACATATCATAAACAATAACATAATTGTATCACATAAAACATGCATAAAGGAAACATAAGATTTCCACACTTCAATCACAATATATCAATACAACACATTGATATAATAAAAAATTTATCAAAACCATTTTCAATACCAAAATAAAAGAAAAGTGAAACATGGTATTTATTTTTCTTTTAAAAAAAGGTTATGGCTTTTAGAGGAAGCCGAAAATCAAATAATAGTCACGACGGCAGAGAAGTCGTTGTCGCCGCATACATATGAAAAAAAACATTCCTTTTTGTCGTTTAGTAAAAACGCTTTGTATAAAAAGATTCCTTTTGAATAAAAGTAAAAGGCAACAGGTTTTATACACCGTATAAATGATAGTTGTGTATAAAACCAAATATGCCTAAATGAATGGAGATTGAGACGAAGTCCTTACAAAGATCAATTTTTAAATAAAATATATCTATTATGTGTATTCACTATAAGTACACATAATGAAAGTAAAAATACAATATAGGATATAATAATATCATGAAATAATTTTAAAGTAGGAGATTAACCCAAAGAACAGAAATTGGGTTAATAAGTTCCCTTACCTTGTGTCCTACTTGACTCGATCATTCTTTAACCTCCTGAATAATAAAATAGAGTTATTTTCTATTTTCTTAAGAACCTTTTTAAAGTTAATTATTCCTTTTATATCACTTATTACCATGTTATGATCATTATGTAATTATTTATGTTAATAACAGTCGTTTTGTCGATCTTAGGTACTTGAGTCAAAAAAAAACTTCTTATAATTACACATTGTTCATGTGGTAAAATATCCATTATATCCATAATTATATTCATGATGTAGATATGATATACATAATATATATCCAATATATACATTAATTTATAACATTACAAAACATTTAGAGGCAAGAAATGAAATGCACCGTTCATGGAGACGGTAAGCCGTACGTACGCATGAACGCTACATTCATTTCTATTTCATATTTAATGGAATGAAGTTATAATTATATAAAGGTAGAATATAATTCCAGTATAATATAACGTATAATACCATTTACTCCATCCTTTATACATCCCAAATATTGGCATTAACGATTCAAATCACTTTGAGGGGGCGGTAGTCCGCACTTCCTAAAATTAAATTATCGTGTTTACCCATAATGGAAATCATAAAGGTATTCCATAAATGAAAAATACAGAATAATAAGGAAAAAAATAATATATATAATATATGAAAATAGTTTCATCATAATGGAGACCATGAGAGGTGTTAAATGAATATTGAACAATCATCGTTTCGTGAGGCAGAAATTCGCCAACCACAGAAACAGTATGTTGTTTAACCATTAGACAAAGTTGTGTGTAATTCTAAATCAAATACTTCACATAAAAACATCCTAGTATATTTAATATACTGGAGTTGTTACAAAATAAATTAATAAAAAGAGTTTAAGGGGTTGGAGAAGCAAAATAAAACAAAAGAGCACAAGAGGAGACATTACCTTAAATGCGGGTAACTCTTTTTGATTTGAGCCAAAGGCTTCGTTGGGAAGACTTATACCCAAAGTTAGGCTTCTAGGAGTAATATATGGAAGTGAAGAGAGTATTTGGGAAGAGTTTAGCCGAGCCAAATGGATTGGAAGGTGTGAATAAGGTGGAAGTGGTGGGGGCCTTTTATAAGAGGAGAGGAGGGGCACTCTTGGAAAGTCATGAAATGTTAATTTATTATATAATTATTTTCGAATTTTAAAGGTCCCAATCTTATATATTTTTAGGATAAGGTGACAAGGGTTCGAAATATACTCATCAAATAGGCTTTGGACAAGTTTAATGCTTATATTTTACATTATCCTTCCATTTTATTAAAATCGTTAATCAATGAGGTAATCACTGCATCATCATGGTGTCATAAATTATTTAATTTATTTAACGTCTAAAAATTATCAAAAAAAATATCATGATTTAGGAAATATTTTTAGCTTTCTAATTAATATTTATAGTCATAAATAATACATTTATAACCCCATTTAAAAATTGTTTTAGTAAAACAACTCATGTTTGTGACATTTTTATTTTTACTTTAAATAAAAAGTTTTTAATGTCATTTTCCTACCAAATTTGCTCCATGTGGTCCCAAAGTTGACCCATGGATTTTATTGGTCGCCCAGGACTTATCGAATAGGGGTATGACAAGTGTAAAGGTATTTTCATATTTTTATAATATCATTTTTACCTTAAATTTCAATAATTATCTTTAATCGCGATTAATTAAACTTAAAAGTTACTATTCACCAAAAAATTATTTTAATCTCATTGAACCACATTTTACTTCCTAATGACAACCATGTATGTCGAATTTTTGAAAATCAAATCACATTAGTGTTAATATGTCATTTAAACAAAAAATCAGTTTTTTTTAACTGCCACTTGGTGGTTTCACTATTCATCAAAAATTAAAGTTTTTTAGAACAATGCCAAAATTTCACCCTTAGATATAATTGATATTTTGAATTAAAAAATGATGTCTATTTTACAAAATTCACAACCTATAAGTCGCATTAATTAATTTTATAATTAATTCCCGCTGTCAAAACAAATAGCGTGTTTTTAAGAAACAATATATATCAAAAGATTGACAATTGTTTATGTCGAATTTCAAAGTGAAATTACTTATAATGAATACCATTGGATAAAATGGAAAAAATATATTATAATTATACTTTAAAACCAATCAATAGTATAATTTATCACTATAAATTATTTTGTTTTAAAAAATATTTTTTAAGTACTATTCACTATTCATAAAAAATTGGAAGTTCTCAGAAATTATAAAAAAATTCAAATTAGGATAATTTCGATATTATGAATCCAAAAACAAAGTCAATTTGGAATGAAAAAATTTATAAAATTTCAAAAAGTAGGTATTAATATTCCTAACGGCTACTTTGATTGGTCGCGGTGTGTTAGAACTCAAACTTGCGTACAATGGAAGCTATTACCTTATTGAAAGAGAAGCATATCATGGATGCTCGGGGTGTTACAGATACTGAATTATTTATAGATTATTCATGTGATGATTTTATAAATATAGATTTGGGGTAGGGTTATTTGGGTGATGAATAAATTTATAGGATTGTTGAATTCAAATAGAAATTGGATGAAATAGTTGAGTTTTGTACTGGTTTACATGTGGATGATGGTAATAAAGAATTTTTCAACAAAAAAATAATTTTTATGATGAATCTAAATATAGACCACATACGGGAGAAGAATCACTATAACTAGTGAAATTCACTTTTTATGTAAAAGGGTAGTTTAGATGCCCTTCAATTTTTTCACTCTTCCACTAAATCATAAGAACTATAAATTATTGGCAAGGAACCTGAATAAATCTATATATGTGTGATTTTAAAGGATTTGAAAATAGAAAAACATTAGAGTAAAGAATATTTTGTGGGATTAAAAATGGTAAAAACACACACCATTAAACGAGGTATGAAACATTATTACTTTCAAGTAGTGGATAGTTCTAAAAAAACTAATTTAGATGTTCAATCAAATAACACTTTATTCTTTTAAATTTATTTCTATTTTGTTTTTTATCTTATCAATAATGTTTTGATGTTTTATTTCTTGATTTATTATGGTAAATTAGTGGATATTTTTTAATAGGATATCTTATGGCTACTTCTATGAAATAAAAACTAGATTGTGTATTTCCTTTCCAATTTTTTAACAATGACTTTATGTTATTGATTCCCAACTATCATAAAAAAATTTTGTATAATGAGGATATTTCCCAAAATATTTTTTAAGGGAAGGGATATAATTTATAGTTCTTTTTGTATTTATTTTTTAATTCTATTTTCCATTTTTTATAATTATTTTATTTTTTCATGTTGTATTTTTTAATGTATTGTTTTTTATTTTTTGTCACACATTCAAATTTTGAGTAGTTATTTTCAATTTTTTTTTATTTTGTAAAGACATGATATCAAATGAATAAATTTTAATTTTTAAAACCCATGTCAATAAATGACCTCACTTAAACCAAAAAGCTAAAATTAAGTGAGTGATGATAGTACATTGCTTAAGAGAAAATAATATGTGAATTTCATGAAAATAATTCAAAACATTGAATCCCATGAAATAACTCACAATCTATATTATTCAATCACCTACTTGAGAAGATTTTAAACCTTTTGGCATGTTATTTATTTTCAAATAATATATTTAGATAACTAAAAAATTCATGATTTTTTTGTTCTTTGATTTGTTTTTATTAAAACCATGGATTTATAGAACATGTGTTGAGATGATTGAGGCAATATTTTTAAAGAACCTCATTTCCACATGGTTTTTATTATTAAAACTCTTGTTGGTATGAAATTACCATTTACTTCACTATAATAAAATCCATTTATTCCATTCAATAATATTTTAGAAGATCAATTCATTATAAATTTTGATGCAAGTGTTATAGAGAAAGAAGACTAGAAGTATTATCCAATCATAAATAATTTGAATGAGTGGAATTAATAAATTATTGAAAAGTTTTGATTCCATTTTTTAAGATAAAAATAATGCATGATATATTTTGAGTAGTCTATATTAACTTTTAAATCCAAAGATAAGATTTCACATCCATTATTCATATCAAATATAAATCTATTACCTTAAAAAACTCTTGTTTTTATTGATAATTAGTAATCTATAATGAACCCATCACTACAATAAAATTAAGGGAAGAGGGAAGAAAATTATTGTTTCTACCTAAATGATCAAGTGTGAACTATCCAATAAAACCAAGTGGTGTTTAAAGGTCACTATCTGCAAAGAGATTGAGGTGAAAACTTTTCACCAAAGATACAAATTTTATACAATTTTCATGTTAGATCATAACCCTCCATACTCTTCATATCTTAAATTTTCATTCAAGACCTTCCAATCATAATTAGTATAATAAATCAAGTAAAATTTATCAAGATGAACATAGATCATTGACTATTTCGGGTGGATATCTAGAAACCTATCAAACCCAAAATGACCCTGTCATCTGTTTTGATGATAAAATATATGTTAACAGTCCATATTTTCGTGACGATAGAAAAATTAATGCGAGGTAAGGGATTTGTGTGAATGAGGGGATTAATGAAGTGAGAATCTTTATAATTAACTAAATTAATAGTTTTAAATCATAGTTGTTGAGGAGGCATGATAATTGTTGGCTTATTTTTTATTAAAATATTGGATCTTAGGGTCTTATTCATTGAATTTTTTTGGTGTTATATTTTATGATTACTTGTCCAGTAGTCTATGTAATATGTTTGTAGAAATTTATAAATCTTAAATTTTCATTACATTCCACTGAATATCATTAGTTTAAACACACTATATAGTAATATTAAGTGAAACTAAATAATTTTTCTTTTTTAAGTGTTATTTTAGAATTACTGCAAAATTGGAAAAGTAATCTATTTTTAAGGGTTTTATTATTATTTGTATTTTTTAAACAATTTGTAAATTAATTCAAATTGAAAAGTAATTTTTTATGTTTACATATTTATTGGGATTTATTAAACTCAACTGGAACTAGTTTTCAATCAAACTTTATGATGCCTAATTAAAACATCAAAATAGGAAAATGGTTTGCATGATTGAATTGAACAACAAACATTAAATGTAATATATCTCATGGAAAAAATAAAAATGAGTTGATTATAATTTGATGTGAATGGGAATTTATAGGAACATGTGTAAATTAAATATTATAGAAATAATTGATCCCTATGTTAGTTAATGGATGCATGTATGGGGAGGGAAAATAATAATAATTTAAGCTCGAAATATTTACCATAGTAATTCAAAGATAGTATATTTTACACTAGTAATAAAGAATTGAAATTTTTAGGATTCATAGAGTAGATATAGTGGAGACAATATATTGCCTCCCAAAATTAATTATTCTTTATTCATTAGGTTTTGGATTAAATTTAAAATATATTGGTACATTTTAGAGGGAAAAGTTTCTTTTCCTTTTATTTATAAATATGAATCTACACCTCTATTCAATGTTTATATAATGTTTGGAGAGTGGATGTGGAAATAAAAACGGGTAATTAATGAGTAAGGGAGTTTAAATAGAGAAATGTAACTATAAAGTAATAAACTCCAAGAGGTTGTGGAAATTGATACATGAGTATGTTCCACTTTTGAGTTTCTCTATACTTTTTTGATAAATTCCTATTGAATATTTATAGAAAATATATTAATCTATTTAAAAATTCTTCTCATATATTTTATTCGTTTTCTTCTTAATATTCCTTGATAAATTTAAGTATTATTGAGGTTATGTTATTGTTTTTTCTATTTAAATTCATTGATTGAGGTCTCACTATTGATCATAAAAGGATCAATTATTTTTGGTTTTTTATAGGTATACTGGTTATTAAATTATATTCATAAGAAGAAAAACACCCATATCTAAATTATCAATTTCGTTGCAATATAATTTATTTATATACATCAATTATTTGTTATATAAATTGGGTAATTAAATTAGGTAAAATTTTTAAGAAACAAAGGTAGAAATGTATGATGGTCAAAATACATCCAATGTTGTTATCTAAATTCTAGTTTCACATATCTTTTTAGTCTTTTCTATCTCTTATATCTAATTTCAATTTCAATTTTATTTTTATTTTTATTTAAATATGTCTGTCGTATTTTCTAAATCCATAATATAATAAATATTTTTCAAAATTATATAAAAAAAATGAATATTTTGAGAACGTATCCTTCAAACTACACATGAGAAAACATTAATAACCACAAAACTACATTTACATAGAAAAAAATATTGATAATTGGTAAGGTTAATAAATCCCATGTTATCATAATCCACTATCGATGGAGTATATTTTTAAATTGAATTTATCAATGAATTTCTTTTTGATATAAATAATAACTCTTGGATGATTGAGGGGGTACGAGTTTAGTTTTGGATTGGGGTTTGGGATAACAAATTTGGTGGGCTATGTTGGTGGTAGGGGAAGGATTGGTATGTGATTACAAGGGGTTTTTAAAAGGACATAAGTGTTTCATTTATTTTTTGGAATGGTGGTTAATAATTAAACCTAATAAATATGGTTTAGTATGTGGGCAAATAAATGGTTGTACAGAAAAATGAATATAGGGAGGTTTTATAGGAATATTATGGATATTATGAATAAGTGTGAATTTTCTATGTAAAAATAGGTATTAGTGGAGCCAGTTGGTGAAAAGAGTTAATACATTGGTAAAAAAATATTGTCATAGTTTTATTAAATTAGAATAATGAAGGTTTTATTTGATTATATATTTTATTAGGGTACTTAGGAATTGATTTGGTCATGTTTTGACTTGAGTAGAGGAAGAATTGGTAGAGGGAGCAATTCAAAGGCATGCGAAGAATTTGGTTGTGAACATGTTTTTTATAAAACATTTCAGCATTGTGGAATATCACCAATATATAATTCAGTAGTTGGATGTTTCAAAAACAATTAATTTTTTTATAATTAATAGTTATAAACTGTTATAGTGGGAGAACTTCATTTATGATAAAAGACATTAACTATTTGATTTTATGATATTGGGCATATATGTAGGATTCCGAACTAAAAGGGGAACAATAATTTTTTCTTTCCCATCTATCATAATTTGACCA
The DNA here is from genome assembly GCA_963277665.1 of Viscum album. Taxonomy (NCBI): domain Eukaryota; kingdom Viridiplantae; phylum Streptophyta; class Magnoliopsida; order Santalales; family Viscaceae; genus Viscum; species Viscum album. The sequence continues at coordinate 227,824,355 of OY728125.1, forward strand.
TTTATTGAATGATGTAAAAGGCTTAACCGTGAGTTCCTCCTATAAAATCCATAGGTGTCTTCATTGGGCACCTCTATTTAATTATTGGTGAAACTATGGGATTTGTATTCTAGGTTGTTCTCTAACACTTGTGACATTACATAATAGTCTCAATCAATATATTGTGAGTTTTTTTGGATGGTTATGATTCTTCTATTATGTCATGGAATTATGGTTCCATTTTGGACGTAAGTTTTTTTATCCACCATGAATTCTCATCCCAATTATATTTTTTGTGTGAAAGTTGATGGTTCATCATAATCCATGTGTGGATAATTCTTGAAGCATGGTTTTTTGTTCTGAAAAAAGGTATGTTCTATGATTTTAAATTACTTTAAAAAATTCAATTTTTTAATCAAATAATGAAATAAACCTATGTTATCTTAATTATAATTCCTTATTAATCTTCTTATAGAAGGGTTATAGGGATAAAATAAGGGTTTCAAGGAGATTTCATTGTAAATAGTGTAGTGAAAAATAAATACTTAAAATGTATAATAAAATATTACAACTAAAATAAATGAAACATAAACTTATAAATGAAAAATAATTCTTTGTATATACCCTATAAAACACTTTATTAAAATAAAAAGATCATTTTACCGTATTATATTTAAAACAATACAAGTAAATGATAAACATATCTTGAGAATTCAAAATTTAGTGTTTGAGGTACTATCCATTCACCTTGATGGTAGGTTCCTAATTCAAATAATTCTCCACATCTCTATATATGACCGTTCTTGTAACTATGAACAGTCTTTAGTTTCCCAACGTAATCTTACCAAGGAACAATTATACCATTATTTGAAGATAAGTACATTCCCCCTCATGTGTATCTCCTCGTTTCATATTTTTTTTTGTCATTAAAATTATATATTTCTCCCTTTTTATGGTATAATTTTCATAAGAAACAATCATAATATTTTAAATCTCATCAAGATCCAATATATTCCTTTTTATAAAGACATCATCATTCTAATTTAACTATTGAACCACCAAATAGTATTTCTGGGAAAGAACCCCCAAAAGGTGATATGGTTGCCCAAATAAAAATTTGAGAGAAGGTGTCTTATTTCTTGTCTTGTAAACAACAGATCATCATTAAGTTTCATTGACCAATATTTCTAGAATACATTGATTGACCTTTTTAGAATATTCTATAACTCAATTGTTAAAAGAAACAATTTTCCACTCATTTTAGGGTGGTATCAACTACCAATATTATATAACCGTATATATTTATCTAGCACAATCCTTAGAACGCATTAAAAGATAATGTTCTATTTTCACTAATTATGAGCTTAGAAACTCTAAAAATAGAATTTATATTCTTCTTCCATTATTTGGTGACCATATTTCCAATTTTTTCCAAATATGATTATATTTGAACCCATTTTGAGTCATAATAATTAAATAAAAGGTGGTATGTGCTTCTAAAATAATGGGGAAAGGGATGATAATGTCTAACCTAAAAACATCAAATGATTTACCACTTTCCAAGGCTGCTGCTATACTTTTCACCTCTTACAAATGATATTTTTGAATTTAATATGATTATAGAATACGATGATGATTCATTAAAATCTATACATAGTTTAAAAAAAATTAAAAAGAAAATATATTTTATTCATCATTCATTCTGGAAAATGTTTTATTTCTCTTATTATGAAGTGGTGAAATTTCATAATTATCCCCTTCATTATTGAGAATAAATTTTTCGATAGATCCACCACTAAATTGCATTAAATGTAAAATATATTTAAAATATTAATTGAAATATTATTCATGTTTTCATATACTCCATAATAATGTGAATTATAGGTAGATCATGATTTTAACGGATAAATTTTAATCATTGAAAACCATGGCCATATCGTTAGATGTACAATAAAAAGATGTTTCTCTATAAATTAATTTATTATCTACACTTTTAGATCTACACAATTTTGATGTATTTCAATCCTAAATATATACATACAAAAATTATTTTACAATACATTATTATCATTGATTATAAAGTCATACTCCCAAAGAAAAAAGATACATTAGATTATGTAGGGATTTGAATAATTTTTTATTAGTATGTACTTGAATGACGTATTATTTTTATAGATTATCACTTCTAAGAGAAAAGAATATATTAAAAAAATATCAAAATAAAAAATCACAATGATTAACACTTTATCCGATGTGTTTTAATATAATTAATTATCTGTTTGAGTTTGAAACACATAACTGATCGGCTAGAAAATATTAGGAATTGTTTTATAACACACTTCACCAACTACATAATCACAAACATCACACATAAACATGCATTAATCCCCCCATTTTTTGGTTATTAGGATTGGGGAAGTGTAAAATTTTATTTAATGATCTGTAAATGACTCTTTAAACTTTGTTTGAAATGAATTGTCCATATAATTTTCAAATATATGAGTGAATGGTTGGGTGATTTTAGAGAAATATTTGAAAATACAATATTCAAAGACAAAATATATCAATATTATTAGGAAATCCATCAACTTTATGGGTTCCAAAAATTGCTTGGATTAGTGAAGTCTACTTTCAAGAGTTGTTTTTATGTCTAAATGGAGTGAGTCTAAAACACTTGACTCAGGATGAAGATGGATAATGAAAATATGAGACACATATGATGTAGGATTGCCTAGATAACATATTCTAGAACCTAGAGTACAAGAATATTTTTTACAGATAATAGAAATACTAAAATTATAAATCATATAAAAATTCACCAGATCAAGTTCTATAATGTGTTCCCTAAATTTTTATGTTCGGTATTTCTATAAATCATCATACAGATGCTTGATAATGAATTTTATAGTAAAACCTACATAATTGTTTCATATATAATATGTTTCTACCAATCATAGGATGACCTGAAGATTGGTGGGTCCCCTATAAATTCTTAAATTTAATTTATTCAGAGGATTAATGAGTCCCCACTTTAAATATATTATATGGGACCACTTGTACAATGAATCAAAAAACATGGAAATAGTCTAATATAGATGATTATTCTAGATTACTATTGAATGTTTTTATTCTTTTGTGAATGGAAAGGATTTAGCAGTGTTTTCTTAAAGATATGGGGCTAAATTCAAGACAATTTCAAATATATTGATGATTTTTTTTTATATTTTTGTTCACCATTTGTGTTTATTTATTGGAGTTAGGTTTTTTTATTTAAGGGTGTTAGTTTTTTCTAGTGACCTAAATTTGGGTTTTCTATTAGGTTTTGGTATTCTAGTGTAATGGGATTCTTCAATTCATAGGGGTTTTTGAGTTTTTATGGATATTTTTTAGGATCTAATAGTTTAGTTTAGATGATCAGTGGTCCAAAATCCTAGAAATTAGATCAAGAGATATTGGTTAAGAAAGACTCTTTGCACTCAAAAAATAACCTTTAGGTAATATTGTTATCTATCATCCATGTTAATTATGCAGGATTTAACTATTTTGGATTGAAGGATGTCAAAATAAATAATCGGATAGAAAACAATATGATTGGTCTGATTTCAGTTTCTGGAGGTTACGAGTTGATAATTATCTTTTTTTGGAAGACCTCAAGGCTGTGTTAAATGGAATCAAACCTAAAAAAATTAAAAATTGGATTGCGAAATCATTTATTGTAAATAACATAGAGTTATACAAATTTAATTTTTTGGAATGTTTTTTATATAATTCAAGAGGTATAAACCACAATAGTGGTGATGAAGGCCATAGTGAAAATATATAATTAGCAAACAATATTGAGATGATTATTGATGATTTTGAGGTTATTAGGTATTAAAATATTAAAAGGATGATATGTGACTAATAATGTCCATCTATTTAATATTATTTAGTGTCATCTTGGGTATGATAATGAATAATTTTCAAATGATGTGTGGGATTTTTTGAAACTATCATTGCTTCTAAAATCATGGGATGCAATGGTCAGTTCCCAAATATACTCTTATGGAATGCGCAAACTAATGTTTTAGGAAATTAATGATCTCATAACAAAAGAATATTTGTGTTGGAAGGATTTCAATGACACTTATATATTCATCGTGAATGTCGAAGTTAGAGAACATTATATTTAATGGAAAGGTTAGAATTAATCAGAAGATAAATATTGGGAATTAATTTTAAAGAGATCACCTAGGATTCAACCCATATTCTAGAATTCTGATAAATCATTTCACATATAGACATATTATGGGGACCGTAGGATAAAATCTAAAATTGGCACCTTTATAAGTTCAAGTTTTTCTTACACCACAACTAAAGGTGACAAAAAAATAATTCAAAGTGGTAATATTCCATTGTAATCTGAGATCATTAATTCCAGGGCTTCATTCCATTATATGAATGATAGGGGATGCATAGAAAATTATTTGTTTTGAGAGTTCAATAAGTTTCCTCAAACTGATATCAAATCTATCGAGATCAAAGGGAAGGGTCAAGTAAATTTTTGAATGTCAGACACAATATTCTTAGAGTTACAAGGATTTCTTAACATAACATTTTTGTTGAATAATCTAATTTTCATTTCTTAGTTGGATGAAGTAGTATTCAAAAATTTATCTAATTTCCATCAGTAAGTTATATGAATTCAGATTCAAAAAACATTTTTAAATTTAGTGTGTAAGATTACTTTGGTTTCCATGGTTTTATCCTAATGTGTAAAAGTGTTAAATTATTTTTTTAGGGAAGATCATATTGAAAAAAAATTATTGGTTTGAAAAAATTCTAAATTAAAGAGCTACAACATTGTACCCTAGGTAACCTATGTGAGAAGAACATGAGTGTCAGAGTTTTTAAGGTTATACTGAATCTTGGTCACTTGGAGTTTAGATTTTGTGTGAGATATATACTCAGAGATCATAGTAATGTATCATTTATCAATAATGAAGTGACACTTATGTGTTGAATATTAAAGATCATTCACAATGATGTTTGGGCTTATAGATTAGTTAGTTATAATGGTGTGTATTTATACATTTTTTCATCAATCAATGATTTAACAAAGACGATATGGGTTTATATTCATAATCCCAAATATGAGGTGTTGGGAGTGATTAATTAAGGAAGGTTCTGTTAGGTTAGAATAATGAAATGTTACATAAGGGGAGTGAAATGTGTCATTTCTATAATCTTAACAGATTCTCACTTTTGGTTTCTTTCCAGTTTAGGTAGATATATAGTATTATTTTCTCCAAGAAATTGGAGTAGTGAATAAATAGTAAAGAAGAAAACAATTTTTTGGATATTGGTTGGGGGCACAAATATCTCATTTTCCACTCTACCAATGATCTCTCTATGAGCTTGGTTATTTTCCCTAGAAAGGTACTCTTATCAAAAAACCATTAAACAATAATGGAGTTTAGGTAGTTGAAACCTTTACAATAAGGCTTTAAGTATCCTTCTAGCTATTTTATAAGAAACATGATTCTCCAAATATTATTCAGGGAAGATTATACTCTTCCATGACTAAGTTTGAGATGCTAAAATTCCATTAAATCAAAATAGTTTGATTTGATTGAATTGATAGGTTATTCATCATAGTTGAAGCAACAAATAATATAATGTGAATCTTATTCTTCAAAGATTAATTTATTCCTGTAAGTATATTTTTAAAGAGATCATGTTTTAGAATAATCATTAATATGAATATAAAAATATATATAGAATTAGTTACATAACAGTATGAGGTTGAAATATGTATATATTTAAAGTGTAGCCTCTTTATAAAATAAATGATTTTCTTGATCTTTATTGTAGTTCAGTATTCAGAAAACTTTAAAAAAATACACTATTTTATATCATTTATTTATAGATAAAATTCTTCAATTATATATATACAGTATACATAATTATTTTAGTTTAGTAGATCCAAAAAATTTTACTGAAATATTGAAATCATATAAATTTAAATCATTTAAGAGAGTAATAAATTTCCTTATAAATAGGAACAATTTAATCCATTGAATATGATTCTTTAAAACGATTATAATGAGCCTTTCAATTTGTCAAAAAATATCTTTGAATAGATCTTTACTTCTTTCTAGACCATTCAATAAGTCTCAGATAATATCAAGGATTTAAAACTCCATCACTGAATAGTCAAACATAGGGTTCCTTCATATAACAAAAAAACACCAAACATTGGGGTTGATATAAACGTAGGGTTGATGTACTACACATTTCCCCCTAAAAAGTAGGGATGATTCCAAATATAGGATTGAAAAACCATACTTTTTATTTTTTCAAATGCATGGTTCCATTCTAACATAGGGTTCCAAATCCATACATTCATAAAAATGTAGTGTATATGATCTATATGCATTATTTCAGATATAGGGTTTTTTCTTTACATTACACTTTCACAAGTTAGGTATTAATTGAATTTATAGAACATGTTAAAACACATTCCATACACTTTAATAAATATTTCTCATAGTTCAATGTCATGAATTTAATTCTACAAAAAATATTTCAATGAATATCAATTTTATGAAATTTAATTAAATTAATTTCATTAGTAAAAAAACAAGGGTATTTCTGAGCATAAAAAATATGATATATATCGTATTGTTGAGACAATACATGCCCAAAAATCTCCCCTTTTTTTATTATCACAAAACCCATAAATAAATTTACAAAAAATATAAAAAATTTAAATACTAGTGAAATATAATTTTTAAGAATACATTTGTTCTTTGAAAATTATTATATCATAGTATTATTTTGATGGATTGATAATTGAATTTAATAAATGTTGTGTTTACCCAATTTCTCCCCTTTTTTGATATCACAGAGAAATTATTTGAAAACGGATTAAAATACATTCAATTTTCACATATCTGTATTGGAATGTTGTAGTCTACTTTATAAATAAGGAAACATTTATTCTGGAAGTCTAACTGAATAGAAATAATAATAAATGTGTAGAGTGAAATAAGAGTTTTTATTAAAATTATGGTTATGGTTACACATGAAATATTAGTAGAGAATGTTTAAAACTAAGGATTGGTTGATTGTGGAAGGGATCATTCAGAGGAGTTTTGAGGTTAAGGTGATGCTTGACTAGCATATAAAACGTCCTTTAACTATACCAAATTTCCTTGTAAATTTTTGGAATAGTTTCCAACCATCTGTCTTATTAAAATCCATGAGTTTGGACCCACTTTTAAAATTTCAATTAGATTGAATTTCAAAAATTCAAGGAGAATTTTCTTTGTCTACAAAGACTGAGTAAGCATGTCATTTAACTGATTGGGAAGAATCTTGATTCCTAGTTTACTTCATTTCAAATGAGAAACAATATATCTTTAATTATCTAACAGAAAATTCATAGGTTCACTGTTACACTAATGTTTTTGAATCCTATCCTTCATACCAGCCATCACAGAAGTGATTTATTGAAGTCTTCTGACTAAATGTGGAAAAGTTTGTGGTACAGAAGTAGCTAATCATTATTGACTGACACATCCTTTTATGGGTTTCTATTGACTTTTAAAATACCATTTATAAAATGATATTCTTAAGGAATTAAATTCTAATTTTATTTTTTCAAAATGATATACCATTTTTCTCAAAAAAGAAAAATAATATCTTATGGAGACTAAATATTATCTAAGATTCTAAATTTGATTCTGAATAGATTCAAATTCATCAATGGGAATGGTTGAATTTATTAAATCTTCCAAATATTTTTCTTATAGCCCCTAACACACAATGAAATCATTAATTTTCACCTTTTTGTTTATTAAATTAGGTAATAAATAATTAAATTTGATTATTTAAATAATCCAAAGATTCTACTTCATGAACTTGTGATGGCTGGGCTCTATCAACCAAGGATAAAGATCTTTATTTATTTTTCTCATAGTATGTAGAAAATTTAACTTCAAGAATCCTTGTTAACTTAGTAGGTTCAAAGGATTTCCCGTCCATGAAGTCAACTATAATTGAACTTGATTGATTCCAAACTGACCTTTTAGTGTTATCGACTACTTATTTAAATTTATTATCTTATGGAATAACATTCCTGGACATGTTATTTAGTAGGGGTTATTTAGCATATTACTCATTTTAATATTGAGCCTCTTACTCATCTCTATCGTCTGGAATATCTTCTGGTGGGGATAATTTACTAGCTATAGCGACCTCTAATTTATGTGCTTGAATTGTAGTTCCCTGAATTGTAGGTTCATTATAATTTCTAGGCTAGATGAGAAGGAACTTATCAATTGGTTCTTATAAAATTTCTACCAATGATTGAGGATCATATCTTGCAGCTTATAGCTCAAATACATTGTATATAATAAAGTGACTATATAGTTGAACTTCATCACCAATTCTTTATACTATAACTTCTTCTTTTTGAATGTGGATCCGAGTAGTTGATCCCAAAATTCATTACTCTCCTTGAAATGCAGATGTAGTTTTTTAAATAGTGCACCAAGTGGAACCAATTTTCATTGTACTATACTCTAGAAATGACCTATCTTCTTTATAGTTCCATCATTGAGAATTTTTCAGTGTTTTCATTTGATATTTATCACCACACCATTAGTCATAAATTGTTTATGCAAAAACATTGAAAATATCTTTCCATAAGGATAAAAATTCATGCTTTACTCATCTTGTAAATAGAGGTGAATGTATCTTAACATGTACCTTGGGAAAATAATCATGATATAACTCATCATAAAAAACATTATATACATATCTATATGAAGAATAATCTCAATTTCAATAGTCTTTAGAATTATAGATGACTGAAGAGGCTAGACTAGTAACTTATGGTTGGTGTTAAGATCTATAAAAAACATTTTTCTTATCTGGGTGGAGCAGAAGAGAAAGAAAATAATATTCTATGATTTATGTTCTTGGTTTCCTGTAGACTGAAGATTAAAAAACCATTTCAGGGGGACATTAAAAAACTTTGTCTATTTCCTCCGAAGAGAATGAAAAATTTGTATGAAAAATCATATATGTGATGACATCCTTTGAACCACTAAAACTATACTGAGAATTCATAAATAAATCTTTTAATTATTTTTATAAATAGGCTCAATTTTTCTATAGGTGTAAAGAGATTCTAGACCTTGAGAAGCTATGTCATTCTTGAGAAGAATAGGTTTCTAATTGACCCATTTGAAATAAATTACCTTTCCTTGTAGAATCTTTCTACATGTAATGTGCTTTTTCATTGTAGTTTGTTTTCAGGCTTTTATCAACTATGTTTATAAGTATATGATGGTAAAAATTCTAGATTATAGGGTTTAGAAGGAATATGAGCGATCTAGGAGGTGAAAAGGTTTGAAATATTATGATAAGTAAGATAATATATAGGTAAATTGTTTTCTGGTGGTTTGGGTGACAATGTCTTGTTTCTCGATCCGATTAAATGGTGTAATCATTAATTCATTATTTTAAAAATGCACTTTTTTAAAAAAAATATTGAAATAAATTCATATTTAATGATATGTAAATGAATAAAAACTAAATAAAATTAATAAATAATAGATAAATTAATAAAATAAATTAATAATCATTTATTCAAAATCAACTATTCTTAACCCCTTATTAAAACAAAACTTATTGTGGGAAGTTGTTAAGTAAAAACAACATCAAGTTGATATTAAGTATTTACTCATTCAAATGATATATCTATTTTAAAAACATTATATCTTATAAAATGATGTCTTATATCAATATGAATGGTTCTAGAATGACTTATTGTTTTTTTTAAATATTAATGACACTGCTATTATCACATAAAATAGGTATACAATTAAAATTATGTTCAAATTCTAGTAATCTGTGTTTTATCCACAACACTTGTGAACAAAAACATCAATCAAATATATATTCTACCTCAATTTATGATAGAGAAAATTAATGCCATTTATTACTCGACCATGATACTAAATACTTCCCTAAAAAGTTTCAAATTCCCAATGTGATTTTTTCTATCTAATATAAATCCTCCAATATTAGTATCAAAATATGAAAATAATTTAAAATCAAAGGTTTTTGGGTTAAATAGACATTGAAAATAGTATCATTTAAGTATCAATAAATCTGTTTAACACCAGTAAGATGGTATTATTTTGGGTTAGATTGGAGTCTTGCACATATACATGCAGAAAACATTATGTCTGGTCTACTAGCAGTTGGATATAATATACTATTAATTATACCTATGTATAACTCATTGGCAACTTGTTTTAAACATTTATCCAAAGCAAGTTTTACATTAGTACACATGGGAGTTGTATAATTCTTATTGTTTTTTAATTAAAGTTTTTTTAATAAATTAATAATAAATTTACGTTGATATATAAAATTTCCATAATCTTTTTGATAAATTTGAAAACCTAAAAAGAAATTCAATTATCCGAATATACTAATTTCAAATTCGTTTTTCATAATATTTTAAAAATAATTACAATGATTTTTATTTGTTGATCTATAAACAACATCATTAATATAAATTTACACTAATAATATATTTGAGAAAATGGTTTTATTAAAAAGTGTAGGATCATCCAATCCCACATAAAATCTATTTTCCAATAAAAATGAACTCAATATTTTATACCAATCTCTAGGTTCTTGTTTAAGTCCATAAAGTGATTTAATAAGTTCAAAAATAGAATATGGTATGTGAGGGGTTTCAAAATATTGTGGTTGTTCATTGTAAACTTCCTCTATTAAATATCCATCTAAAAATATATATTTAACATACATATGATATAATATAAAATTCATATGATATAATTTAAACTTCCTCTATCCCTTCTTCATAATTATACCATTTTTCTACAAATCTACCTTTGTTTTTGGTAATTATCCATTGATTTCCTTGTTTATTTTTAAAGACCCATTTTTTTCCAATCATTGGATAATTGGTTGGTCTATCTACTAATTCCCATATGTTATTTATACTGAATTTATTAAGCTCCTCTTTCATAGTTAATTTCCAAATTTCATCATTTTATTCTTCTCCAACAAATTAAGTTTCTAATTTTTACATAAATATAGAAAAGTAAGATAAGCTTGCCATATTTCTTCGAGTTATTACCCTAATATCTATATTTACTATAAAATATTACAACGAATGATCCTTCATTGTTCTAGAATTTCTAGGTAAGTCACATTAATGTTTTTTCATTTCACGTTCTACTGGATTGGAATTAATTTCATATATCTTATTTTCAAAATTGCTCTAAGGTGTTTTCAACCTCATGTTGTCAGAAGAGTAAATAGTTTCATCTATTTGATCTTTCCTTTTTTTAAAGGGGTAGTTTCAAAAAACATCACATGAATTGATTCTTAAAAAATCCTTGAATTGTAATTACACACCCTATAGGATTTTGAAATTGAATAATACCAGATCATTTAAATTTAAATCATTTAGTAGAGTCATTAATTTTCTTTATAAATATTAATTATTTAATCTATTGAATAAAAGTTTTTAAAATGATCATAATGGTACTTTGAATCAGTCTAAAAATAGCATTGAGAATATCTTTAATTATATCAAAACTATTTCATAAATCTTGGGTAATATTATGGATTTATTATTCTGTATTTTAAAAGTCAGACATAGGGTTCCATAATGTATCATAAAAACACCAAATGTAGGGTTTCAAACATGGGTTTGGATAAAACATTTGAGTTAATGTACCATATGTTTGTTTCTATAAATGTAGGGTTGATTCCTGATATAGTTTTTATTAACAAGACATTCTTATTTCTCTTAAATATGGTTCCATACTAACATAGGGTTTCTAAACCATACCTTCAGGAAAATATAGGTTATATTATTCATACACACTATTTTTAACCTAGGTTTCCCCCCTTATGTTAGGATGAGACACATTGGGTTTGAATAATGTTTTTAGAATAGAAAAAAAATCATTCTGAACACTTTAACAAATATTTCCCATATATAAATGTGTTGAATATAATTATAGAATAAATATTTCATTGATTATTAATCTCCTTAAATTAAATTATGGTAATTTAATTAGTAAAACAAACAAGGGTATTTGTGATAATCAAAATCAATATGATTTGTAGAGTATTATTGATACAATATAAGATCAATAGGTTCATGGTGGAGACAAAGATAAAAAAATAATCTTATTTTTCTAATGATTTATAATTGGGTAGAATATGGTAGTAGGTAATTCTAATGGTTTTTATAGAGAAAAAATGAATCAGTTTTAAGGCGACTATTCCTATAATATCAGAAGAAAATGTTGTATAATGGAAAAATGACTATACACTGATTAATAAAGATTATAAGAAGATACTACATTCTAGAATGGAAACAGATATTTTGTAGGAATAATTAAATTATATTAATAATTTGTTGAATATGAGTCCTTATAGACTAGTTTATTGTGATATTTTAGTTAAAATATGTTATAGAAGAATAGTAGAAGTTATGCACTTAACTATTTTTTCTAGAAGTCTCCCTAATGTGAATGTTAATGAAAAATACCAAGAAAAAATAAATGATAATTCCAAAAAAGTTTCTTTTTTTGTATGGTGATGAAAAATTTAGTTATTAGATTTGGGATAAAAAAATAAGAATACTTTTAGAACTCAAAACATTCCCATTAATGAGTACCTATTTTAGAAAGGTCAAATATATTTTAAAGAAAAATATGATAAAAATTATCCAATTGAACAAATAAATGTTAACATCAATGATTTTTTTAATTTAAGAAGATAGGAAATGTTTAGAGAGAATAATAACTCTATAGGAATTAAAAATATTAGTGGATGTTTCAGAATGATTGGTAATAGTAGAAGTCGGGTCAGAGCTCCAAAGGGTGACATTCCAAAAGCCTTGGTTCTAGAAATATAAGAACCAATGGATGAGCTATGGGGTCATACCTGAATCATATTAATGGTTCAAATGTTCAAAAATGTTCTGTATTATTTTATTTCTATATATGGTTTAGATTTTATGAGCATGAAAATATTACAATTCATAGTGATTATAAGATGTGGGTGTTATCAATGAATAAATAAATGTATATTTTATATTGAAATTTAACATGGGAGATAATGGAATTACCTCACGTTAATAAATAATTAAAGAAAAAATGGGGGTTCAAGTTGAAAAAGAAATAAAATTGTTCAAATAGTTTCATGTATTTATTATAGGTCCAATGGTTTCAAAACAAGGACTGTACTTCCATGAATCTTTCTTAGCCATTATGAAACACATAAAAGTCTTAATTATATTGAGCTTTGTTGCATATTATTATATTTATCTATAATTTTTTTGATATTAATATTAAATTACACATGATTATTTCGGGGATGAAATCAATATAAATCATCAAGATAGGTTCTTGGATAAAACAAATAAGGTCCTACTATGTAAGATGAAATGAAGCCATTGTACTTTGAATAAAGTGTCTAGAAAATTTAACAAAACATTCAATGAACTTATGGATTGTAGGGGTTATTTTAGACTATGTTTGAAAATTATTATATAATAATGTGTTCAAGAATATGATATTTATCATCCTTCTCTTTCATGTGGATGGAATGATTTTGGAAGGTTATGTTCTAAAATATATTCTAGAGGTGAAAGTTTATTTTTTGGAAGGATCAATATAAAGGAAATTAGGGATATAAAATTGAATTCTGTGTTGTGGATTTAAAGTACTAGGGAGTCCATGAGTTGGATTTATCAGATAAGGAAAACATCCACAAGATTATCTAATGATTCAAAATAATATAAGTTGAGCAAGAGTTAAACCCACTCGATATGCACTTTATGTTATCAAAATAGAGATAATCCAACATGAATGATTAAGCCAAGAATATGACCATTTTTATATTTTCATCATTTTTTTATTTTTAATTCTCTATATGGATGTTTCAGTGAAGGACATAACACATGTATTTTTTTAACTCAGTTAATAGAAAATATAAGAAAAGTGAACTAGGAAGATATGAAATAGATTCTCTAATATGTGAAATTATTAGAAGATATATTATTTTGTTTTAGAGAAAATGACCCATTTTAGGTTTATATTGATATATAATTTTTAGGGGATAAAGATTTTTAGAAGTGTACCCCAAAATCATTATTTACCTATAGAGGGATATCCATATGTTCAATGTTGAGGCTGCAACGGGTTATTTCATAATCCACAATTTAAGTAGAGTATGTTGCGATCATGTAAGTATGGAATAAATTTATATAGTTGAAGTGGTTTTTGAGAAACTATTAATATCATTCCCCAACCATCATTAAATATTTAATTTATTTATTTATTCCAATTTTTTTTAGGATTATGATTTTTTATGATTTTCTTAAAATATTACATCTAATGTAAGGTTTGTACATGGTTTGAGCTAATCGTGTGACAGTAGGGTGATATATAGTATAATTCAGAGTAGATATTTAATTTTATTTGAATACATTTATATGAATTATAAAATGAACCTATGTGGTTTTCTTAATATCCCAGTGAATGGGATTATCATTTGTTCATTGTTTGGACAACTATGAGGCCAAACCATGCAATGTTCTCAATCAATTAAAATTTTGAACTTACTTATTTAACCACATTAATTATTTTATCCCTAAATTGAAACCATTCCACCCTCTCTATATCACGCTCGATGACTAGCCAAGAGGGCATCCTCACATGATCTATTATCCTCCATCCTCTTTCAATTTTTTCTACATCACTCAATTCTAAGTGGATTTGCAAAGGCTTGATCCGTTTTCCTCTCATACTCTTCCTATCTCTTAATTATCTTCTTTATTTTTATTCACAATTATCAATTATTTTTTCATTTATGAATACTAGTCCTTGAGGGCGAGTTTAATCATTTTTATCATAGTGTCTAGGGTTTTCTATATCTTTACTAAATCATGTTCCATTACAGTTTACAGAAGTTTATGATTTCACATTATATCCATGTAGGTTTTCTCCAATCTAGATAGTTAAATTTTGAAACCATTGATATATTTTTGTTTTAATTCCTATTTTTGACTTAAGAAAATAATATTAATAATGTTGATTCAATTATTAGGATGAAATAATTGATTTTATTTGGTTCTCAATAAATTAATATGGGATTTATATCAAAACATTTTATTATGAATTGGTTTTAAATATCCTTGAAAAAAATGTTTTGAGTAATTTCCTATGTGTCCCAAAAAATGAATAAAGTTATTTAAAATTTTGATATGGTTTTTTAATGTGATTTATAATTTGTATCTTATGTATTATTTAAAATTTATTGTCCTAATTTAAATTAAAACAAATAATAATGTATTTCAATATTAGTTTTCAATAAAAATATAGTTTTTGAAAATTATTTTTGATTAATAGTTGTGAGATTTAGGGAGAGAATATTGATTCTTGAGCATAATGTATTTTATGATTGATAATGCTCCTATGGTTGAACACCACATTATTGATGGTTTCCTCCAGAGTGTGGGGGGATATGCATAAGATTTTGAAACCATTGTGATGATAATCCAACACGAGAATCTTCAATATGAAATGAAAACAAAAAGTGATGGATTATTCGGTATATTTTTTTCATAGCCCTTCAGGAAGTGGAATATTGAATGATTCTAAAAAGAGTAGTCTTTTATTGAGTCTATTTGAGGGATGGTGTGATCATCAATAATTGTTTTAAAATAAAGCACTCCATCATTGGATAGGTTACACCTGAACAAGGTATGACTACATATAAATTTGATGAACTTGTTTGTTATCTATCATTATTTTAGATTGTCTAAAATCGGTGATGCATACTACTGGGTTGTGGATTTTTTAACTCACATTTTCATAGTGAATAATGGAAGAAAGGGGTTTAGGACCATGGATTTGTTTCACTTAATCCTCGTTTTCTTGATATTCAAGAATTGATTTTTATCTTAAACCCTTTTGCAATCCAAAACAATTATTCCCATGTATGGGTTAAAATATCTAATTTATATTGGATATTATGGTTTCCTAAAATTAATTATGATATTTATTATTCAATTCGAATCCCCATTAAAATCTCTAGGGACACAACCTATGTGAGATTTTCAAACCTTTATTATCATCTAGAAGATGTGTATCTTAATTCAACTCTAATATAAATGGTGATTTTGGATACATACGATGAAGAGTTAACTCTTATACTTATCTTGAAATGTATTTATAATATATATTCTAATTGTAAGATGATATTTTATTAAAATGAAAATTATTGGAAGGAAACCACATAAACATTATATCCATTAACTAGTAATGAAAAGAAACATTGTAGGAAGAATATATATTTTGATAAGAGTAGTAGGGTTATTTTATTTGTTGTTAGTTTTCAAGATGGTGAGCCTACACACTCTAATAATGAATTTAGATATAATTGTGCCTATTTGAGTTAGGTTCCTCCAAGGAATAGCCATCCTATTTACGTGATTGGGTCAATGCGAGTCAATGATGTTCTTTCTGGTTCTATATAGGGGAATGGTTTTACCTTCGAAAAAGTGGAGGGAATGAGAAATGTATCGGATTATATTACGGACCATCAAGGTGGTTATGGACATCTTGTTAAGGAATCTATTTTGTAGGTGGAAAATGTAAAAGTGAAGGAATTGGGTACCCAAAATGAATTAGTTTCAATATAAAGTATATATGAGGGTGGATCTACTTTTAAGTCTGATAGTGAGACTAGATATAGGAACAAGTAATGGATTTTGATTGCCTTGGTAAGGGTAAAATATGAATAGAATTGGGACAATACCCTCAGCGTGTTGATCAATTATGGTCCTTTTTTCAAGGGACACATGGAAATATGAAAATTTTGACTCAACTAGAAAATGTATTTGATGATCCTACTGTTAAATGTACACAAATTATAGAATAACTAAACAAGAAATATAAAAGGAATAATATTTAGGGGAAATGAGATGGAATGTTGGGTGATCCTACATCACCAAAGATCTCCCTTAATAATGATACTTTTAAGGATAAGATTAAATATGATAATGTTTTTTCCTCAGTTCCTACAATAAAATCAAGACCATGGTGGGATTATTCACATAAAAATACCCCCATAGGAACTATTTTGTTATATCTTACTTATGGGTGAAAGCAACATGCTAATTATTTTATCACTTTGGATGGCGATTTTCATTGGGAGAGGGACTGTGATGATTTTCATAGTCCATATTATTATCTATAATGTATCTTCTCATGGTTTGTTTCATAATTAATTGAAATTTATGTCATTTTTGATCCATAATCTTCATAGTGATCCTATTTTTTTATTTCTTAAAAAAGGGGCTCTGTCCCAACCATTTTTTACTACATATATATTGGTGTAGATATATATATATATATATATATATATTTATCTCTCTATGTGTGTACAATTTCACATGGTAATATGAGAATTTATGAAGTAATATATATATATATATATGTATATATATATTTGTTTCAATGAATATATATTGGCATAATGACAGTGAAACCATAATGATTTAAAAATTTCTACTGAGAACTTATTTTTTGGAATATTTCATTATCTTAATTTCTTTAGGGGATTTATAAAGGCCCAACTCCAACTTTTTAATTTCATTAAATGTTTTATAAAGCGTTTTTTATTTTTAGAAACCGTGATATGTTAATTTTAAATGAAAAATTGGATAAATATTATTGTTCATAAATGGTATCCCATTGCCTTTAATGTGATAATGGTTTAAAATGAGATGGGTTCATTTTATCACATTAATTGTAGTAATAGGTTTATGATAGATCCCTTTTTAAATGTGTTGTACTACTTTTGATTTGGATAAAACATAGGAAGCTCATTATCTTAGAGTGGAAGTATTTTTGTAGTATTACATTCGATTATTGTACTTAAAAAACTAAAATAAACATTAATACAGGTGAAGGAATTTTGGAGGGGCAACACCACACCAATATTACAATAAATATACTCCAAAAGTGATGGTTGGATGTGATATCATGGGATCTGAAAACTACCCACCACGATAAAGTCAAGTTATAATTATCAATTAAAAAACACATTAAATATTTATTGGATTAGACCATGATTTTTATATAAGTAACTTGAACTCCCCCTATCCTTAGATAAACTAAGGATTTCCCCATAGTTATTGTGTGTGACTAGATATTTTCATGTGACGGGTCTGTACATTACCAAAAACTTATATATAATAATTTTTATTATTTATTTAAAAATTAAAATAAATTTGAAACATTGATACTTTCTTTTTGAAATTGTTGAAAATTGGTTATCAATGGGGTTTTTAATAAACATTTCAATTTATGATAAATCAATTTTCTAAGTGAGTTCACTCACATAATAGAAAAAGAAAACGAATTATATAAATGATATACATGTGACCTTTTTTTATCAAATAAAAATAATAATTCTAAATATTTATTATTAAACTATGTCAAAAGTGACCCATTAATTTAATGGATATCATATGAAAAGTCTTGTAATGACCTACAAGTAATTTTTATGCTCTCTCCTATATCATTTCATTTTTAGGTTCTAGTACCACTTTTCCTTTCTAAAGGATTATTTTTTTTCTTGATATTGGATGGTGACTAATGGAGTTACATAGATGTATGGAAGTTATAATTATTTTAACTATGATTTATTTATCACACCATCCAAGTATGCCTCTAATGATTTTAGTTACTTTTATATATAGACACACTATATATATGGTGGTATCAGTTTGAAAAAGGTGTTGTTTCTATAGCTAGAGTTGGAGGTGATCTAGGGGAAACTATTTGATTCAAATCTATTTTATCTTGTTTAATGGATTCTTCTTATATCTTTTTGCATATATGTATAACTTAGGGATAGTTAATTATAAATTTTTTATATTTTCAGAACCATTTTGAATTGATTTCATTAGAGAAATCATTTCCACTATCTATTATTAGATTCATTTAGAGTTTTTTTCTAGCACATGGTGATCAATAATGCATCTCAGGGATGTCATGGGATAGCACAAATTTCTTATAGAGGGAAAATCATTTGGCTTGTAACATAGATGGATTTAATAATTTGGATTTTATATTATTTATAGTAATAATTAAATTAATTTAGATATAAAACTATTTTTCAACTCAAGGAAAAATCACATTTAGTTAAAGTATCATTTCATCAAGATGATAAAAGAGGAAAAGGTTCTAGAGATATAGAAGATTCATGGAAATAAAAATTATGATGAAATATTTATCAAGGTCTTAGTTTGGTAAAGTTTGAGGTGGAATCATTCCTTAATGGTCCATGGGTGTCTATAAGGTGGAATCTATGTGATGTTTTAGAATACATAATGATTAAAAATTTTCTAATTGTAGAAGGATGCTTGAATCCTTGAAGAAGTAGTCAAGTGAGATATTACAAGGATTAGTGAATTGTTCTTTTATGTGGATTTTTTTATCTAGATGATGTGACTTTGGAACATAGGAATTAGATTGATAAAGGACCATGGAAATATAATACTACTATGTGAAAACATAGTCTAAATGAATTGTTTTATATCTTAAAGATAAATAGTCTATTATACTAATGATTGAAATTTTAGAGTTTTGGATCACATATAAATCATCCTTCTTGAGTTATATACGGTATTATTAGATGCTTTTAAAAGGGGATATGTATGTGTCATAAAATATTTATGCAAGAATGATTTTCATACTTTACTAAAAGTAAGCGATTTAGGAATATTTTTCTTTGAAAAATTAGAGGTGGTTAAGACTAATCAAGCCCCCCCCCCACAAATCCTTAAAGGTTGTGGAATCAATTTATTTTTTATACAAAACATTAAATATCTGTTATGGGATCACTTCTAAAATAACAAGGAAAACATCTTAATAGAGTTCCTCCCTTGATTCCACACAATAGTCCCCCCTGATGGTGGCTACAGGACTGTAAGCACACCTCCCTGAATGCCAGAGGCTGGAAACTAAAAGCGAGGGCCTAGGGTGTGTCTATGGGGAGGTTATACCCTCATTGATTAGTTTATTCACATCCTTATGCAATGGATAATAAGTATTAAAATAAATATATATAAAATTATAGTAGTAGAAATATAAGGATAAACCATGTAGAATGAATAAAAAAATTGCAGAAGATGAATAAATATATTAGATATAAAATGATGATGATGGAATGAAACATGTCTCTAAAAAATAGGATTATGAGGAATATATAATAAAACAATATTTTACATGCTATAAAAAAATTTAAAATGGAAAAAAACTTGTACACAACATCTTGACCATAGGCTCGGTCCTATAAACCCAAATTCCATTAGAATCAGTAATTAAATGAAACATTTAAAGAAACACACTTCCCTTTTTCCATACATGTGATCATATATTGTACTCAAGAACCCAGCGGTTCCTGAGTATGGTGTGATATATAATCTCCGTAGACCGACACCCCGGATATCTAGGCCGATCCATTGTGTGTAATAAATAAATGAGTTGTGTGCCAAAATAATAAAAATTGAGAAATAACAAATAAAAAATAACCACCATGGTCTATGTTCATAAATGGATACCCGAACCATAACACCTACATTATCCTAAGATAGAAATAAGAAATTAAGTACCTCTGGAAGGCATAACATATATACAAGGGACAATGGAAACTTGGAAACCCCAAATATCAAACTCCAATTGGCATGGGGTTTCATTTTCCATGCCACAAAAATGTGAACTCATAATAATTATACAAAAAAAGAGATGCATAATAAATTAAATATGTTTTCAAACAATCCATCAATTCTCAAGGTGGAGTTTGAGGCCACCTAATGTGGTTTGAAAATAATCCCAAGGGTCACTATGGAACATCCAATATAACCAATTTCGTCAAGTCCATCGAAGGAAACCAATATAAAATACCTTCTATCTATCAAGGCACAACGAATATTAGCTCGTACCATGTAACTCACATAGGGGACCGAGTATCACCCATGACATAGCGTAGAAATCTTTCCACTGGGTCTATCCTCAATTTTTCCCCTAGTGAACCAAAATTAATCACGAGTATAAGTAAAATAGCTCGGTGAGCCTGTACCTGGAAATCCAAAGCATCTCTCCTGACACATCAGGAGTATCTGATCAAGAACTAAATTTCCATCCATGGAATCCTTAAATCGGGTTCCATGTTCACTCCTGAACCATATAAAGTGATCCATGAAAATCAAGCATATAGAATATCATGGAATAACATTTATGTAACTACATGTCATCAAACAACAAGATTTCTTAATATAGTATTGAATTCAAGCCCATAAATAATGGAATATGCAACAGGAAAAAGGAAAACAAGTAGTATGAACAATGTGTAATGAAAATGGAATGAAAATATTATAGAACATGGGAAAGTGGTTACATGAATTCTCATAAGGCATCAAGAACAACAAACTAAACAAGGAACAAGGAACATCATAGAAAATGAGCACAATAATTTTACACTTGGATACTAAGTAAGAAGATGTATCAATAAGTGTGATTAATGGAAAAAAACATTACACATGGGTCCAAACAATTAGAATTAATTATAGGACCCAAAAATATATTCCCACTCATTGTTCACCATTAATCTAATTCAATTTATCAATTTAAAACATTAAACCTAGGTGCAACAAGCACACCCAAGGTGAACAAAAAATCAAGTCATATGGGAAATTTAGGTCATTATAGATGGAAAACCCAAAGGGGTGGCCAATGGAAAGATGAAATTTCAAAGGATGGATTTTCACATATGCTAGGGTCCTTATGGACATGTAAAACATCTTTAATGGATTTATTAGTCATAAAAGATGCATCTATAGAAGGTTCCAATGAGTAGAATGATGACATGTCAACTATGAAATGAAATTAACTGCAAAGGTGAAGAACCCCGACCTCATCATACTAATGCTACACTCATTTGGTTTAGAGGGTTAATTCGACCTAAAATTGGATGAAAACAATGGTTTTTTTAAAAATTCCCCAAAATTGGAAAAACAAATTCACAACAATTTAGTGAAATAGATGATGGAAGAAACATGAATGAGAATTGTTTGTAAGGTGGATCTTACCAAGACAAGTCTGATGCTTCTCAAGATGAGTGAAATGGATATCAAATGAAGGATGTATAAAGAAAACTATGACGAGGTGAGGAGGGGAGCTCACTCACTTTGAGGAAGAGGTGAATAAGTTGGGGAAGAATGTGGAAAGAAAAAGGATTAAAATTGTAATGAAGGGAAGAAGTGTAAATTCACCCACTTAAACACTACAGATGGTTTTCATGCATGGTTTAGCCTAACCCTATTCCAATCATGTTCCATTCACAACTATGTGTGGAATTTTGAGTGTTTTTCCACATAGTTTTTCAAACCATGCACAAAATGTTAAAAAATACACTATCCCCAAACATGCAGCACTCGAATGACCGTGCACCCTGGGATGCATGGTTTCATAAAAACAATGCGGCCAGGTTTGTTTCTACCCTTTTCAATTATCTTGGCTTCAAAAAATCCCAAGAAGCAAGAAATACCTATTTGTATTGGTTACTAATCATGTTAAGGACTATTTAAAGGAATTTAAACTTTAAATTTAATAGCTTATACATTGGTAAATGATAGGACATTATAAACTCCCCTCCTAAAAACAACTCGACCTCAAGATTCACTTATATGTGTGGTACAACGTCATTTAAGAAGAGTTCTAGCCAATAAAAAGATGCATTATCTTCCTGCTCCCAGGTCTCATCCTATACTTGTCCATGCTTCCATAGAACCCAGACCAAAGGAACCGACCTAACTCGAAGAACATTCATGCTATGATCAACGATAAAAATTAGAAATTCCCCAAATTCCCATCCAACTCTAGCCCAATATCCTTATGGTTAAATTAATGAGATGGATCTGCATGATAATGATGAAGATGAGATACATGGAAGATATCGATCATGGACCAGTACCTATGAGGTAACGACAAAAGATAAGATGTCGGCCCAACCATCTCCAATATATGGAAAGGCTTGACATATCTCGAAAATAACTTTCCCTATATCCTGATTCATATATGACCTAATATAGATGACATACGTATAATGACCCAATGTCCCACCACAAACTTTAGAGTTCTTCAATGAGGATCAATATAATTCTTTTTCTTAGACTAAGCTGTAGCCATACACTTTTGAATTATTTGGAATTTCTAAAAAGTTTCCTGAAAAATTTGAGAACCATATAGAGCTTCCTCACCAACCTTAATCTAGAAAATAGGTGAGAGACACATTCTACCATTGAGGACCTGAAATGGATCCATGAGAATCATTTTCTAAAAGATGTTATTGTAGGAAAACTCAAGCATAGGAATATTTTATTCCTAGGAATCTTGATCTGAAATGATAGATTGAGGCACAATCTGATGTCACACTATTTCATAGATGTAAATCCTACCAAGCTCATAAATAGAGTAGGTTACTTAGATCATTAATTAGTGAGTGATTTTTTTCAACCTATCAATGATCACCCATACATCATCACTTCCTTGAAGGGATATTGGTAATCCCATCATGAAATCCATTGTGACATTTTGCCATATCCACTGAGGAATAGATAGGGGATGTAGAAGTCCAGTAGGTCGTTGGGGTTCTACTTTCACATATAGACAGGTGCAACATCGTGTGATGAAACATAATATATATCTATTCATAGTTGGAAACCAATATCGACAATGAGAATCTCTACACATCTTGGTAATCCATTGATGAATTTCCCAAACATAGGCAGGTTATTCCTTCATCATCTCTTCCCAAATATTCTAAGGCACACAAACACACCCATGGTAGATCATGGTCTCACTACCATCAAAACCCCAACTAGGAGGTGGGTTCTCTTCTATGATGATATCCCTAAGAACTAGGCCTTATGAATGTGATGATTTCCTTATATAAACCCTATCTAGAAGAGAGGATTTCACTGTTAAAGCCGGTAGAACTGGATTCCCATGTTGTTATTGAACCTATTGATGAAACTAAAAAGACATATCCATCATCTTCCAGCTCTAGGAATCTACCCCAACATTACCCTTATTGGGGGTGTAAGGAAGCTCAAAGTCAGATGATTTTAGGTATTCAGCCCACCTGAACTGCCTCTTATTGACGTATCATTGTGTGGAGATGTATTATAAAATTTTATGGTCCTTGTAAATAATTAATCAATCAACCTATTGATAGTGCCTCCAACAACATAGATCATATACCATGCCTTATATATCGAGATCACGTGTCTTGTAAATTCCCTCATCAAGCCTCTGGTGGTGGGAACTACATGCTACAACTCGATCACCTTTCATCTGAAAAATTGTAAGAATGATTCCTAAATCCTCACAATAAATTGTGTTACTCCATACCGAATCTAGAAGAATCAGTATCATTTCTGTTGTGAGTTTTTGATTTAATTTCTAAAAATAAGTCTCAAAAGCTTCAAACCAGATGAACTAAACACCCTTCCTAGTTAGGGTAGTAAGAGGAATATATTTGTTGGAGAAGTTCTAGATTAATTTCTATAATATCCAGCAGTCCCTAAAAACCATGTAAATTAAATACATTCTTGGGATGCTCCTAGAAAACTAGGACTCCCACTTTATCTTAGTTGATAGATACTCCTGCCTCTGATACGATATGACATATGAAGTAAACCTTGCTAGTACCAAAGTTTCACTGAATGATATTTGCATATAGATGGTGCTCCCATAGTGTACTCAACATGATCTCAAGATAATTTGAATGGTCATGTATAGAGCATGAGTACACTAATATGTTGTATATGAAGACTACCATAAAGGAATCAATATTTGGTTGGAAGTACCAATTCATCATAGTCATGAAGACTGCCAGTGTGTTTTCTAGAATGAAGGGAATAAAAAATACCCATACAAGACATACCTCCTCTGGAACTATATACATGGTATTTATAATGTACCCACATAAACCTGATGAAATAATGACCTCAGATCCATCATGGATAAAATATTTACTCCCCATGGTTTGTTGAAGAGGTCATCTATCTAAAAAACATGATAATGGTTTTCACCGTAATCTAGTTCAGTTGGTGGTAATCCACACATAGTTTAATATTACCATATTCATTCTTGAAAAAATGGATAAGTTAACCCCATGGTGATGTAATGGGTCATATAAAAACCTAAAACTCAAGATACTGAAACTTCTATTTCAGGTTCTAGTGCTCGGTAAGTTCCATCCTATATAGAGAATTGGACTCTGTTACAACACTTGGAACTAGATATATGGTGAACATGACCACTCTTTATGGAGTTAGATTAGTGAAATCATCAAAGAAGACATCTTTAAAATGATCTACTTCTAGAGGGAATCCCAGAAGATTCATTCCACAATCGCTTATAAAGAGACACACAAACAGAGCTGTCTCCTTACCAAGCCTAGTTAACTTGGGTGGAGGTTAGTATGATTGAATATCCTATTAACCATTATGAAAATACATTCTTCCATTAGGTGATGTGAAGGAAAACCATAGGCGATAGGAATTCACTAGGGAATGATAGGGAACAATCTAGTCCTTAGAGAGATTGAACTCGATGTCGATCATCTCGAGGACAATGAAAATCCAAAAGAAATTACACCAACCTATCAAAAGGGATACTCCTAAGATTTTTGTATACCCTATGTTCCAACCCCTAACAGTATATCAAGATAGATGATTCCACACAATTACCATATTACTATACTAAGACATTCCACACATGCATCATATATAAAAAAGTGTGGTGTGCCTATATCTAAAAGGGAAAAAACTAATATTGAGGATACTAGGATAATACCACAAACATTAGATGGACCTAGAATATTATCCTCTATTTATTGATGCACTGTATACATTTATTTTGAACCGTGATGTAACGACCTGAACCTACTGGTCTCAAGCCGTAACTACCCAAAGCCTACCTCCATAGGCTAGGGGCTCGAAACAAGCACCGAAGGTGTAACAATCCTGGGGAGGCCTTTGCCTAAGTACCTGTACAGACACACATATCCCACTCAATGCAGAAGTGAAAAGTAAAAAGAAAACCAAAGGACAAACAACTACAACCCAACCCGAGTCTTGCATCAACCTCTAAATAGAAAAAAGGTAAGGTGTTGAAAATTATTAACAAGATACTGAATAGAAAAATGGAAAAACACATGCCCAACCCAAAAGGTGCCACAAACCAACAACAGGTAAAAGAAAGTAAACAGCTGGTGAGTCTCACACCTGAAAGTCCGGCTGAAACCACTAATTGTAGCCCATGCTCCTGTTTCCTCTACACTCCCCTGTAGTCTTGATCAACCTGTCCTTCATCAGCAAGGGCACACTAAGTGTGGGCAAAGCCCATGTAGGGGTAAGTATAATGATACACCGTAGGATACCCTGAAAGCTTGCAGGAGCAACAGAGAAGGTAATAAATGGTAAATGATAGACAAAACCAAGTAAGAGTAGAATAGAGAGAGTATAGCTCCAACCAACAAAAGAAAGGATGTAGACTCATCCCAACTAAGGGGATCTAGACACGGAAAGCATGTGGCACACCCCTCGTGTCTTCTCCCCTCCTAGAAGGAGAGTAACTGGACCCAAGGAGTGGGAACAAAAGTCGGATGTATATATATGTATGCTCAACAAGAAACACGAATGAGTGCGTAAGGGGATATCTATCTTCAATCCCATCCTAGGATAAGTCGCCAATAGTTCTAAGGGTATCCATATCTGATTCCCTATAGCCTCATAAGTCAAAGCTGCCACATCCCTAAACCGTTCCATCAAAAGTCCCACTCTGGTAATCACGGACAAAAGCCAATAACTAGCCTCATAAAAAGGGTTGAGTCTGAATGTAGTCATCATCAGGTAACCGACTGCCCCACCCAACTAGAGGGTAAACCCCAAAAGTTCATCGAGTGACCCACTGCCCAGAACTGTTGGAGGGTAAACCCTAAAAGGTCATTGGGTAACCCACTGCCCAGCCCTGCTGAGGGGTAAACCGTAAAAGCTCGTTGGGTGACCAACTGCCTAGCCCTACTAGAGGGTAAACCCTAAAGTCAATGGGTAAACCACTGCCCAGCCCCTCTAGAGGGTAAAATCTAAGGTCAATGGTTAACCCACTATCCAGCCTCTCTAGAGGGTATACCCTGATACGCTGGTGGGTAACACACTGCCCAGCCCCGCTAGAGGGTTAACCCAGAACTGGCCTGATAACTCCACAATGACCGTGTCATCACTGGGTGTCCCTAACATCGCTACCGTGTGTTGGTTCAGAGTGAATCAATGAACCCTCTGAAAAATTCCCCTTCATGTTTCCAAATTTAATGAGATCTTGAAGGAGGCTCTGCACACCCAAACAAATTACACCATTGTAATACTCGTAGAAAAAAACGCGAGATAGACTACTCACTCACTGGTAACAGACTCCCAATGAAAATGTTATTCAATGCCGATTTATACCCATATTGCTTCTCCTAGGTCCCACACCTCGATCCCTAAAGTGGTCAGGCAAACTACACCATTGTGATGCTCTTAGAAAAACACGCCAAAACGACTACTCATTAGCCCCGAACAGACGTCTGATGAAAAAGTCGAAAAATGTTGATCGCAACTTAAAATATGGACCATGGGGAATACGCCTCAACCCCGACTTCAATGGATAAAGCTACCATCGACCACTTATTCTCTATATCAGGGTCACAATGCCACTGACGGTGCCTTAAACGGACTCAAGATGTGTTCACTCCATCCGAAAGAAGAATCCCGGTGTAGTACTTAATGAGCATGTTGTGCCACCGAGCCCTCGTCACGGGAATAAAAAATCCCCATGACCATCTAAAAAACTCCGTATCGAGATGAACGAAAAATGGAACACAAAACATACATCCATAGTAAAAGATATAGGTTTCCGAAGACAGGGGCTAACCCCCCTTAGGTATACACCGGCCCGGTCTGACTGGATCACCCGGCAGGGGTCGGCCCGCACCGGCCGACCCAGTTCGTAGCGCCAGCATGCAGCTCAGCCGAGTGGCTCGACCACGGACTTGTGGTCCACTATGCCAACCAAACCTCATTGCTGGTCGCTTCCCCTCGTGGAGACTCTCCAAAGTTGGGTCTCGGTTCCCTCAAGGGGTCGAGCACCGCAACCCCTGGTCCACCCTCATCGTCGACCTCGCCCGCCGCGCCGCGCGAAGCCACAACCTCTGAGTATCCCGCCGCCGTGGTGAGGATCCCGCCACCACACCACCATCCCAGAAACTTCCTATGAGACTGGAAGCACTCCGGACCGCCACGCCGACCACCAGACTGCCCCTGGAACCGCCGGAAAAAGTGGAAAACGGCCAGAAAACTTCCCGGGGTCACCCCAGACACCCAAAGACTCAACAATTTGATCCAAAAGTATCATTTGGAAGATAAAAACAATCCCTACACAACTATGGTATTTTCTAAATGATCGAACTTAATTTCAATGCAATTAATTGCATTTGAATGGGTTACGAGAATTAACATTGAAAATGCACGAGCCTACCTCGTTGAGCATAGCCCGACGCTTCACTAACGATCCTCCAAAGCCACCACACACCTTGGAGAGGTTTATGGAGTCTTGATGGAGGTTCTCCCTTGTTGGGAAGAACGTGTTCCAAGGGGAAGAACAAGGGTGAGAAGAGGTTGGGGGTGGAGTGTTTAAATAGAAAACACTTAAACCCCCCGCCTGTAGGCCCCGTACATAATCTTTCAGCGGGGTTGGGGTTAAGCCGCTCATAAGTAAAAATCCACATTCTGAGCATAACAACAGTCTCAGAATTTTAATCCGATCCTCCGTTCATATTTTAAAGAGTACACGCCCGGGGCCTCCGAATTACAAAAACACCCCTGGAGGTGTTTTCTACAGAAAGGACGCGCCCGCGAATGTTACACCCCTCATAGGGTAAATGGAACATTCCGGACTCAACATTCCCCTCGAGTTTCCCATCCGAGCAGCTGTTTAGGAGTTATTCGGTTTATTTGGAATTTCTAGTGTGAACACACTTAATGTTTAAATTCTAGCTCCACTAGGGCTCAGAATCACACGTCGTCTGAATGCTATACTCTGGAATAACATTAAGAAAATTTGAAAGTCTCACACACTCAAAACCCATATTCCTATATAATTTTCTCCTTTAAGATTTTCTTCCTCGAAAAACAAAACTACAAAACCAACTCGGGACACTGATCCTATATCTGGCTCTCCCATTCCCAGGTGCTCTCCTGCACTGTCTCGTGCTGCCACAACACACGAATCAACAGAATGGTCCATCCACGCAGTGTCTTCTTCTTCTGGTCCTCAATCGCTATCGAGTACTCTGCAAAAGTGGCTCCATCCTCGATGTCGATCTCTCCCATGTTGATAACATGTGTGCAGTCATGCACATATTTCCTCAGTTTTGACACATGGAAGATGTTGTGCACCATCTCTAGTAGTGGGAGCATAGAAAGATGATATGCCACTTCATCGACCCTGCACACTATCTCAAAGGGCCCAATGAACCTCAGGGATAGCTATCCACCGTGGCCAAAACTCTGTGTACCGTGCCATAGAGAGACTCTCAAAAAGACATGGGCCCCATGCTAGAACTCTAAAGTCCTACGACGACGATCTTCATATTACTTATGTCTCCTCTGATCTATCCTCATCTGCTCACGGATGACCAGTACCGTATCCGTCATCACCTGCACCAACTCTGGGCCCACGAGGGATGTCTGCCCAACCTCTGTCCAGCACAACGGTGACCTGCAGGGTCTCCTGTAGAGGGCCTCAAAAGTTTTCATTCCGATAGTAGAGTGGTAACTTTTGTTGTACGTGAACTCCACGAAGGATAGGTGATCCTCCCAGCTCAGGAAAAATTATAACACGCATTCCTTGAGAATATTCTCTGACACCTCGATAGTGCGCTCAGTCTACCCGTCTGTCTTGGGGTGAAAAGTTGTACTCATCCGCAACTGCCTCCTGAATGCCTCTTGTAGGCCTTTCAACAATCGCAACGTAAACCATGTGTCTCAGTCAATGATGATTGTCGAGGGTACTCCATGATCTCCCAAACATACAGCCACCCCAATCTCTCCACCGAGCTCTGCTCCTTGATAGCAAGGAAGTTCGGCGACTTTATGAGTTGGTCCACTATCACCAAAATGGAATCATGTCCCTTCGCTCTGCATGGGAGACCTATTAATAAGTCCATAGATATTCCATCCCACTTCCACTCTGGGAAAAAAGGGGTTGCAAAAACCATACCGGAACCTGATGCTCTTACTTCACCTTATGAAAGGTAAGACACCTATAAATTAACTCAGCTATGCTCCGCTTCATGCCAGACCACCAAAACTACCGCTGAATTTCTCTGTATATCTTCCCCAGACCGGGATGTACAGCCAAGGGAGAAGTGTGGAACTCCCACAACAGATCCTCCCGCATCTCCATTATTACTACAGCTCGCCCTTGGAATAGGATCACGTGATTCCCTCCCACAGTATACCCATCGGGTGCGTTGCTCATGGATATCTGATCACGCAGTACCTCACTATCGACATCCCATAGATGCGACCCTCTCACATGCTCAAGAAGCGAAGGAGTCAACAAAATTGATAGTAGAAAATTCATACCCTCCTGCTCCACCATGGTTAGCTGTAGAGAAGCCAACTTCTCTAAAGTTTCCTATAGTAAATGATCCTGGGACTTCCTGTTAAAGTAATCAGCTACTACGTCGCCCTTCCCTAGAGTGTAGACTATCATTAAATCTATGTCCTGAAAAAACTCCAGCCAACGCCTCTGCCTTAGATTCAAATCCCTCTGATTGAAGATGTTCTTGAGGCTCTGGTGGTCTGAGTAGACCAAAAAACCCTCTCCCAGAAGGTAGTGTCTCCAAAGCCTCAAGGCGAAGACCACCACTACCAGCAACAAATCATGAGTCGCATAATTCAGATCATGGGGCCTCAACTGCCTCGACCTATATACAATCACGAATCGCTACTGCATCATCACGCACCCGATCCCATCTCTTGAATCATCGCAGTATACTATGAAATCAATGCCCACCTCTGGTAGCCTCAACACTGGAGCCCTAGTTAGCCTCTGTCTCATCTCCTTGATGGCCTTCTGGCACTGATCAGTCTAGGTGAACGGTCATCCCTTCCGCGTCAATGTGGTCAAAGGGGATACAATCCTGGAGAAATATTCCACAAATCTCTTGTAGTACCCTGTCAAACCAAGAAATCTCTAAACCTCTGATGCATTCTTAGGTGGATCCCAGGAAAGCACTACCTCTATCTTTGGGGAACTACAGCCAATCCCTCCTCTGTAATGACATTCCCTAGAAAGTGAACCTCATAAATCCAGAACTGAAACTTTGAGAGCTTCCCATATAGCTGGTTATCTCAGAGTAAGTCTAGGACCATACTAAAATGATCTCCGTGCTCCTCCTCTATCACATTGTAGATGAGTATGTCATCAATAAAGACAACCACAAACCGTTCCACGTACGGCCTGAAGATCTGGTTCATTAAAGCCATGTAACCAGTGGGGGAATTTTTCATGACAAAGGGTATTACCAGAAACATGTAATGCCCATATTGAGAATGGAAATCCATCTTCGAGATATTAGCTTCATGAACCCACAACTGGTGGTAGCAGGATCGAAGAACAATCTGGAGAACCACTGTGCACCTCTCAACTGGTCCAAGAGTTCGTCAATCCTCTACAAAGAGTAATTGTTCTTTATCATAGCCTGATTTAGGTGACGATAATCCACACAATGCCGTAGACTCCCATATGACTTTTTCCCAAAAAAAAATTGGAGCTTCCCAGGGGGACACAATAGGCCTGATGAATCCCTTCTCTTAAAGCTCCTCCAACTAAAGTCGTATCTCCCGAATCTTTTTGGGTGCCATCCGATAATCCACACATGATATCGGGGCAGTACCTGATTGCAATTCAATGTAGAACTCCATCTCTCGCCTCAGAGTTAGTCCTGAGACATCCTCAGGAATGATTTCCATGTAGTCCTCTAAAATAGTAGGGATCGAGGTTCCTATAGCATATGCTACTTTGAGAGCCATGTTCGCTGACTGGTGTGAAAAATGTCAGGGTCTCCTTCTCAGAGTACCCATGTTCTCTTCCACAAGGCCTCATTCACAAAGTATGGTGAACCACATCCCATGAGAAAACACGACTCTAACTCGTCTATGATGACAGTCGATCTGGGAGTGAACCATTAGAAGCCAATCCATGCATAGGATGACGTCGTAAGGTTCCATCATGATGAGGAGAAGGTCCCACGTGCAACTCCATCCTCTAAATGATATTTAAAACTATCTACATTTAAAGGTCACTAACTAGGGAATTCCCGTAGGAACATTGAGGCTATGTGTAGGTGTCAGTGCCTCTACTGGAAGCTCCAAATACCGTTCCAACAACAGTGACATAAAGGGGTGGCTGGAGCCTGTGTCTACTAGTACCGAAGCAAGTGTAGAGTGAACACAAAATATACCTCAGACCATCTTGTGTGCTGGGAGTTACGAACAACCATACCCTATAGCTGCCCCTGGACCCTACCGCCAGCTCCCTGAGCCTAGCGTGGGCCGCCCGATGGTGGTGGTGGAAGGAC
Source organism: Viscum album (assembly GCA_963277665.1). Taxonomy (NCBI): domain Eukaryota; kingdom Viridiplantae; phylum Streptophyta; class Magnoliopsida; order Santalales; family Viscaceae; genus Viscum; species Viscum album. The sequence goes on from OY728125.1 coordinate 227,857,151, forward strand.
CTCAAAATGTTGTCCCGGACCTCCAGGTCCTGCTGCTCTGCCTGTGCCGCCTCCCTAAGGACCACCCTATCCTCACCTAGGGGATCCCTGGTCACAACGCTGCCTCTTCCACTGCGGTGGGCCCACTTCTTGCCACGACTGCTCGGTACACCTGGTCGGGTAGTCCCGTGATAGGTGACCATGTCCATCATAGGCGTTGCACTGACTCTCTCTTGACTACCCCATTGCTCTACGATGCCACTATGGTGTTTTACCCTGCCCCTGATTCTTCTCACGAAAGGGTCTCCTTGACTGAGGCTCTTCCCTCTACTGGCTGCCTGCTACTGAAGACTCTGCTCTGAAACGGCCACTGCTAGGCCCTACCATCTTGCACCCCTCAGCCAAAAAACTCTCCATCACGAGCACCCTCTCTAGCACCCCATCAATAGTTGGGATGCACAAGGGTACTACACTAACACAGATCTACCTGAGAAGACCCTTCTCAAACATCTGCACCCAAAAGTAACTATCGAAGATCATATCCTACGAGTAGTGTCTTAGATTGATAAACCAATCCAAGTACTGTGCCACGGTTATCCCCCCTACTTCACCTCCAGAATCTCATTAATCTGAATTGAGGGTAAGCATGATGGGGGGTACTCCTCCCAGAAGAGCTGCTGGAAGCTATCCCACGTGTCAGATGACTCATCGTGGGTCGGCGTAACCAACCCCCACCAATGCCCAGCCATCACATGGAAAAGGCTGGCAGTTAGGGCTACCATCTGGTACGCTGGTGTCTATACCAGCCTGAAAAATCAGTCAATGGAGTCCAGCCAGTGTTCCGATGCATGGGGATCCAGGTCTCCGTAGAACTTCAACAGTCACTGATGCTGAAAGTCTCAGAGCGCACTCAGCCTACGCTCAACCTCAGCCTGTGATATCGGTACTAACTGTCTCTCCTCGGGTGGAGGGGCTACTACGGAAGAACTAGGTGGAAGGGGATCCCTTGAGGGTCCCTGTATTGACACCTCATCACATTCCATGTCATCATCACGAACTAGAGAGGGTAACCTGGCTGGCTACTATCGTGGGGGAATCCTGAAAATTGTCAAGGATTACCATGATCAAATGAACATATATATATATAATAGTAATCACAAAGTGGAGATGACTCAACAAGGACAATAAAAGAATCAATCATACCTAATTCATGTTCCAATGTTCCCTGCAACAAATCTCTCAGCGTGCTGAGCCGACAAGCGGGTTATCAGAGCCCTGGTGAATGGATTCATCAGCCGCCAATACCAACACTGGACTCTCTAGCATGAGAGCCGATCTCGAGACAAATCGACACTATTTCCTTAAATCCCAACCAATTATTTTTTAGGGACGTCTGAATAATTTCCAATGTAATGAAACACATCGGATACCACTTTTCATGATGCAAACATACTAGTCTTGAGCCGGAACTACCCCAAGACTACCTCCATAGGCTAGGGGATAGTGATAAGTGCCGAAGGTGTAACAATATCACGGAGGATTTTGCCTATGTACCTGTACACACACACACACAACCCACTCAATGTAGAAGTGTAGAGTAAAAAAGAAAACCAAACGACAAAAAACTATAACGCAACCACAGTCAAGCATCAAACACTAAATAGAAAAAATGTAAGGTGCCGAAAAGTACTAATAAGATACTGAACATAAAAATGGAAAAACACATGCGCAGCCCGAAAGGTGCCACAACCCAGCAACAGGTAAACGAATGTAAACAGCTGGTGAGTCTCACACCTGAATGTCCTGCTTAAACCACTGATCGTAGCCCAAGATCTTGTGTCCTCTACGCTCCTATGTAGTCTTGATCGACCTATCAGCCTTCTGCAAGGGCACACCAAGTGCAGGCAAATACCAAGAAGGGGTGAGTATAAGGATAATCAGTAGGATGCCCCTAAATCTTGAGGGAGAAACAAAGGATGTACTAAATGTTAAATGATAGATAGAACCAAGTAAGATTCCAATAGAGTGATGTCTGCTAAACCCAACAAAAGAAATGAAGAAGATTATTCCCAACTTTGAGGAGCTAGACACTGAAAGCACATGGCATACCCCGCGTGTCTTCACCCCTCTTAGAAGGAGAGTAACTATACCCAAGGAGTGGGAAAAAAGTAGGGTGTATATATATGTATGATAATCAAGAAACCCAAACGAGCACATAAGGGGATCTCCATCTCCATGACTAGTTCACGATAAGTCGCCAACAGTTCTAAGGGTAGCCATCACAGATGCACAACATTCCCACACATCAAATTTTCCATATCGCTAAACCATACCACCAAAAGTACCACTCCAATAATCACGGAGCAAACCCACTGACTAGCCTAATCGGAAGGGATGAGTCTGAAAGAAGTCATCTTTGGGTAACCCACTACCCCGCCCAATTGGAGGGTAAACCCCAAAAGGTCGTTGGGTGACCCACTACACAGCACTGCTTGAGGGTAAATCCTAAAAGGTCATTGGGTAACCCACTACCCAGCCCTATTGGAGGGTAAAAACTAAAAGGTCATCAGGTAACCCACTGCCCAACCTTACTAGAGGGAAACCCCAAAAGTAAATGGGTAACCCACTACCCATACCCACCGGAGGGTAAACCCTAAGGACAACAGGTAACCCACTACCCATCCTCGATGGAGGGTATACCCTGATACGCCAGTGGGTAACCCACTACCCATCCCCACTTGAGGCTAAACCCGGAACTGGCCCGATAACTCTGTGATGCCTGTGGAATCACTGGGTTTCACTAACATCGCTACCGTGCGTTGTTTCGGAGTGCACCAAAGAAACCTCTAACAAACACCCCTTCATGTTTCCACATTTAATGAGATCCCAATAGGGGCTCCACATGTGAAAACAGATTACACCGTTATAATCCTCCTAGAAGAACATGCGAGAGAGACTACTCAATCGCTAGAAACGGACTCCAGATGAAAACGTTTTTCAACACCGCATTACGCCCATACGACGTATTGTGGGGACCACTCCATGGTCCAAAAAGAGGTTGGGCAAACTGCACCATCATGATGCTCATGGAAAAACACGCCAAAATGACTACTCATTCGCCCCGAACAGACATCTGATGAAAAAGTTACAAAACACTGATCGCAGCTTAAAAGAAGGCCCATGGGGCCCACACCTCAACCTCATATTCAGAGCTTGAAACCAACCTAGACCACTTCATCTCGATGCTTGGGTCACAACGCCACTGAATTCTCCTTAAACGGACTCCGGATGTGTTCGCGCCAACCGAAGGAAGAATCTCGGTGTAGTACTTAACGAGCGTGCCACGCCACCAAGCCCTCATCTCGAGAATGAAAAATACCAGATACAATCTCAAAAACTCTGTCTCAAGCCTAGGTTTGCGCTTCCACTGATGGTGTGCAAAACAGACACCCGTAGAAAAAGATATGGGTGCCTGGAGATAGGGGCTAACCCCCCCTTAGGGATGGATCGGCCCGGTTCGTAGTGCCGACCCGCGGCACAGCCGCGCGGCCTAGCCGCGGATCCATGGTCCACTGCACCGACAATCCCTTGTGGTTTTCCACTAGTTCGCATAGAGTCCTGCTGAAGGTGGGTCTCAATTCCCTTACGGGGTCGTGCGCTATGACCCCTGGTCCACCCTCACCGTCGACCTCACCCGCCGCTTGGAGCCCACTACGCCACCCGAAGCCACTGCCGTTGAGGATCCCACTGTCGTTATAATATTCCAACCACCGCACCACTGTCCCGAAAACCACTGATGGCAGTGGAAGACTGTCGGACCGCCACGCCGACCACCAGACCACCCCTGGAACCACCAGAAAAAGGGGGAAATGGCCGGAAAACTTCTCGGGGTCACCCCGGGACTTGAAAATTCCATCTGAAAGGATCATTGGGAAGATAAAATTGATCCCTACGCAACTATAGGCTTCACTTGATGATCAGACATAATTTTGACGCAAAGAATTGAATTTGAAGGGTTTGCGGGAATTAAAATTGAAAATGCACAAGGCAACCTCCTTGGTCGTAGCCCGACGTTTCACCAACGATCCACCGGAGCCGACACCCACAATGGAGAGGGAGAGTGTGTCTTGAAGGAGGTTCTCCCTTACTGGGAATAACATTCACCAAGGTGAAGAACTTGGGGGAGAAGAGGGTTGGGGTGGTGTGTTTAAATAGAAAACATTTAAACCCCCCGCCTGTAGGCCTCGTACCCACACTTTCAGCGGGGTCGGGGTTAAGCCACCCCTAGGGTAAAATCCACGTTTTGAGCGCAACAGATCACTCGTACTTTTAATCCAAGACTCTATTCAGAAGTTACAGAGTACATGCCCAGGGCTGCCAAATTATGAAAATGCCCCTGGTGGCATTTTCCACAGAAGGGCCGCGCCCGTGAATGTTACACCCCTCCCAGGGTAAACGGCACATTCCAAACTCAACTATGCCCTCATGTTTCCCACCCAAGCAACCATTTAAGAGTTATTATGTTTATTTGGTGTGTCCAGTGTGAATGAACTGAAAATTTATTTTTCGGCCACACCGGAGATCGGAATAACACGTCATCTGAACACCCTGCTTTGGAATAACATTTAGAAAATTTCAAATCTTACAGGCTCAAAACCCGGGTTCTTACACGTGACACTAAGATGCTACCTGACTAGCCATAGCTGATCCACTCAGCTGACACTGAAGATCTGGTGCCTCACTCCCTCGACCACAAAAACTAATGGATCAACCTATTTGGCTAGCAGAAGACCAAATCCCATCCTGACATGGAGTTTCTTGTTGCGTTATTTATAGATGTTCTAGTAAAAATCCCCACTCATTGGTCACCAGAGTAAAATAATAGTATAGGTATTGAAGGAGACCTATCTTTCCAAAATCTGAATGTATGATCAGGTTTCACATGCATTGCGGTTTATTATTTCATATCCTATCAAAATGGTGATATAATATATAACCAATATGTAAATCCAATATGGAATCACCCCCATGTGCACCCTTGAATCAGTTCTTCTTACTTTCAGAATAACCATCACCTTGCCTTGGAATTGATCCACCCTTGCTAACACTTTCATGTTCTATGAGATTATATTCCATAATTAGTGATTGGTTCATGATCTTTTTAATTATAGTCAAACTGAATACATTGACCTGTGAGTGGAAAACATTATTAATATCATCCTCAAAGCATCTCACAGTCATCAATTAATCACTGGTCTAAGAGGGAACAAAAAATAGATCTCAATGAATTCATTAGAATACTCGAGAATAGTCATAGAACCCTACTACAAATGCATGAATTCCTAGGCTCAATATTCTCTCAGATTTTATGGGAGGAATTGGTCAAAAAAATCCATATATAATTCTAGCTAAATCAGAACTCACTAATGATGAGACTAATAGATGACTTCCTACCAATAATTGGCAGAGTCACACAACATGCAATCATAGAGCTTGAACATCCTCTCTGGAGGCATCTCTAGATGATCAATGATAGACACTATAGCCTATAACCATTATTCTATAGCCTGAGGTCACACATCCCTGAAGAAGGTGGAAGGATGCTGCTGTTGAAAGTCATGTGTTAGCTCTTCTATAATCAGGGCAGGCCAGGGAGCACCCTGAACAGATTTCTTAAACCTAGGAAAGATCTCATGGAACTGAGAATTAGTGCGTAGTGGAATATAAGTATGAGTTTCCCCAAGTGGCACAACATGAGGTATAATAGGTGTCTTAGGGCCCGTCACATGTGGAGTGTGCTTATCACCATTCTCTTGGAATGAAAAAGAGGGCCTCATTGGGAATAACTCTACAATTTTAAAACATACACCTTAGATAGGATTTATAATTGATAAGAAAAGATGATAAGAAATTGTTAAATGAATGGAAGGTACAAGGCCTCTGAGAAACATAGAAGAACCGACAACCTTCTCATAGAACAAATTCAGGTTAATAAGACATCATAGAAGAAACACTGAGAGGCGTATACTACTTCCTAGTTCTGTGGTTAGGTTATAGTCATGGTCGCCCAATCCCATGTATAAATTCCATTTCATTTTAATGTATGATATTTATTTTAACGTACTTATGTGTTTTAGCACCTTTTTAAGAGATCAAATTTTGGGGACCACCATTCCAATTTATAAGGTCCCATACACCTTATAAATTGAAACTGTTAGTCTATTTAACGCACCTAATAACACATTCCAGCATGTAGAACTCGAACATTTCTATAACTATATGAAAACATGTACTATATGGAACAAGAAAAAACCACATGAAAGAATGAAAATTCACTCTGAAAATTAGATATGGCATGGCGTAATGCACGACAATTCAAGTCCTAAGGTTCCTAACATGATGTATGCTTTAAATATACCCTCATATCATTGGGATGAAGTATCATAAATCATAATTTCAATATCATCAATGTAATAATACCATAAAATAAGTGTTTCACCAAATAGTAAAGTCATATCAACCATAAATAGCATCATCAATAACTTCAATTCCCATCCCATGTAATTTTGGTTTCCCCTATACATGGGTTAGATACGTCCAAGCTCAAGGTAAATACAAAATCCCTCCATCCTTGTCTCTTATATTAACAAAAAAGTATCACAAAAGGAAACATAAATCTCATACCACTTTGTAGAACCATGTCCAAAATTCCACTCTATAGTTCCATGAGATGTTGTCTATAGGACCTTAAGTTCAACTTTATAAATTCTAGAGGTTTCTGACTTGTAGCGAGGACCTAGGGTGTGCCCCTGGGGAGAATATTCCCCCAGAGATACGTGTAAAAATAATGTTAAACAATATATAACATGTATTTTAAGAAATTGAAATGAACGTAGAACAATATAACTATAGAGATAAAACATGTTGAAGGAATAAAAAACTGGAATAAGATAAATAAAAATAATAGATATAAAAATTAAAATGATGGCATGATATGTGTCTTAAAAATATTAGTATAGAGAATAAGGGATTCAAATCATATAAAATATTGTATACAAAAACTAAATAATGGAAAAAAACTACTACACAATATCATAATCATAGCCTTGGTCCTCTTCCCCCCAAATCTATCCTAAGTAGAAATTAAATCAATAATTTGAAGAAGCACGCTTCCCTTTATCCGTAACAGTGATCATAAATCCTACTTGGGTACACAACGATTCCGGAGTAGGGTGTGGGATATAATATATGTCATTCAGAACACATGATGTCTAGGACGAACCATTCCATGCAATAAATAAATGAGATTTTTTCTAAATGAATAATAGCAGAGGAATAAAAAATAAAAAGTAATCACACCACTTTAGGTTTCTAATTGGACCCTCGACCAATACCACATACTTTGTCCTATGTCGTAATCCTGAATTGAAGTACCTATAAAATCCATAACATATACAAAAGGACCAAATAAAATATGGAAACCAAAAGGGAAAACCCCAAATATATTTCTTTGTCTTGAGGTTTAATTTTCCATGTCACCAAATAAGTGAAGTCACATTAATAATTTTAAAAAGAGTTGAATAAAAAATTAAATAAGTAGTGAATCAATCCATAAAATCCATGGGTAGAGTCTGAGCTCACCTAAAGAAACCTTAGTAGAATCTCAAGGGTCACTATGGAACATCCAATATAAACAATGTCATTGAGTCGATCCAAGGAAAACCCTTAAGTCATCCCTTGCATCTCTCAAAACATAGTGACTGTAAGCCCATACTATGTATCTCACATAGGAGACTGGGTATCACCCATAGACTGGTATAGCCTATTGACATTGTGTTCATCCTTTGTCACTCCCCTCTGGAGTTAGTTTCACTCATGATTATATGTAAAACCACTCGATGAGCCTATACTTTGAGGGAAAAATCTATAGTCCTGGCGTGTCAGGAGTATCTAACCAAGAATGATAAGTCTGTCAATGGAACACTTAACTCAGGGCCCATGTTTAGTCTCAGCCTATAGTAAGTGATCCATGAATATAATGCATATAACACATCATGGTATAACATTTTTTGTAACTACATATCATTATCAACAAGATTGGAAAATAATGTATTGAATTCAATCCAATCTATAATGGAATATGAAATAATCAAAAGTAAAAAAAGTACTATTCTCAAGGTGTACAGAATATGGCATGAAAAAAGTATAGAACATGGGAAAGTGGTTACAATAATCCTCATAAGGCCTCAAGCAAAACCAATGAAATAATTCACAAGGCACATCATAGAAAATTATCATAAGCATAAGAATTTGGAACGTGGATACTAAGTAATCACATATACCAATAAGAGTGATCAAAAGAAAAAAGGAATTACAGAGGGGAAAAAACAATGGGAATTAATCATATTCCATACTAATGGAATCCAAATCATGGTAAAAAATTCATCTAATTCAGTTTAGAAATTAAAACATTAAACCAAGGTGCCACAAACACACCCAAGGTGAACCACAACTCAAGGCATATGAGGAATTAAGTCCATTAAGGATGGAACACCCAATGAGTTTGCAAAAGGCAAGGTTCACCCCCCATATATGGGTTTTTTAATATGCTAATATCCCTAAAAACATGGAAAACATATTTAATTGATTTATTAGGAAAAAAGGAATCATTTTCAAAATGGTCCAATGAGTAACATGACAACGTTTCAACTAAAATGTGACGAAACAAATGGTAATTGTTCAAAACCCCTACCACTAAGTAGAAATGATCTAATAATCAATTTTAAAGGCTATTTTTGACTTAAAACGAATAAAAAAAATATTTTTCAAAATCTCCAAAAATAGGGAAAAATTTGTTGCACCGAAATAACCCAATGTATGATTGGAGAAACTAAAAAGAGAATGGTGAGAAATGAGGAGCTTACAGAGACAAGTCTGATGCTTCTGACGATAAGAGAAAAAGAAGTTGGATGAAGGAGGTTGTATGAAAACCATGTTGAGGTGAGGAGTAGAGCTCGTGAACCTAGAGTAAGAGGTGAACCAGAAAGGGAAGAAGAGGAATGAAAAATGATTAAAACATTAATGAATAGAAAAATGATAAATTCACCCACTTTTACAATGTTCATGGTATTTCGAAGCCCTATGAAAACATGAACCATTCACTATTATATGGGTCCCATTGCACAGTTTTACTAAATATGGGAAAACTATACTATCCCAAAACCTACATCATAATCATGACCATGTGCCCCGGGTCATGCCATTTTAGAAAAACCGTATTGCTTAGTCTATTTTCCCATTTTTTGGTGTTTTGTGGTTCAAATAATTCCCAAACACACTCATGACTTCGTTGGATTGATTAGAGATCATTTTAAGGGCCATTTAAAGGAATTAAAACCAAATATTTAATGGTAAATGCCTTAGGAAAGGATAGGATGTTTTATAGTTAAAGTTCCAAAATTGGCTATTGTTTATGATTGTGATTGTAATCTTTTCCTCTACTACGAAATTAACGGTAAAAAGAAGAATTATCACATGGTTGTATGACCAAAATATTAAACATGTTGTTATTTATTGATTTTTTTCAAATTCTATAATTTTTCATGTAGTTTTCTTTGTATTGATTGATTCAGTATATCCAATCGGTGTGGTGACTAGGGGTAGTTTTTATTTTATGTTATGGGACATTAATTTCATTATATTTTCTAGGTCATTAAAGTTCTAATTATTTTTTACACATTTTTAATATTCTATATGTTTTATATAAGAGACCATTAGTTATGAATCTTAAAATAAATTATGATAAAAGATTGATCATTATAGGATTGACCACTATATAATCCTTATAAATTGGGTGGAAAGAGAAATTACATCATTCACTATGAAATGTATCTGATCACTAGTTTTAACCATGAATGTATTTTCACATATCACTAACAAAAAACCATGATTTTCATTATAGACCTCGATTGAGTTTCCTTATATGGAAAATTCGTTAGTGAAAAAAATTGAAAACAAATCATTTATTATATGAAAAATTTAAGTTGTGAAATTCTAGATTTTGGCGGGTGCACTACACAAGCTAAATGACATGATTACCTAGGTGAATGATCCATAAAGGTACACCAATATTGTTTTTTCCTTATTATTTTAATGCTAATATTTTTTTGAAACTGAATTATATGTCTTGAAAATAATTTAATTAATGTTTTCTATTAGTATTCTAATATTTTTTAGATAAATAGGAGTAGAAAGTTATCCTTCCTTATTAAATCATTGAGGTTCAAATAGTCAGTAAAATTATCTAGCCCAACACTATTTGGGTGTACATAATATTATCATCATGCATAACTATTATCATTAATATTTTCATAGGCATAACATGGAGTGAGATCCCCCATTCACTTTCTAGAATCAGGTAGATGATCTCAAAATCCATGTGTTTCTATACCTCTTTATTCATGACTTATGTCACTAGAGGTATCAATATCCTATGTGGTAGCCTTAGTGGGTTTCTTCCTTCTTCTATTATAACCCTCTATTAATTAAAGGAAGGTAACATTCCTTCAGTGATGTATTTTTTTAACAAAATATAATTTTGTTTATTTAACACTTTAATTAACAATTTTTCTTTCTCATTCAAAAGTTTAGAACTCACTATCATAAGAATGTTGTCTCCTTATTCCAAGAATAAGTTCCTAAAGTTACATTAGAGTTTCATAATCTCTATATTTAGAGTGTTTCAGTTTTTAAAGGAAGAAATTTAAGAAGAAATTCCATCAATATATGTTTCACTATAGAGAATCATTCTCCTTGTTAAAGATCATCACCAATTTGGAAAATTTTTCATTCCACTTATTCAATGATTAAAGCCACATAATTTCTCTCAATTACATGATGTGTTCTATGTATCCCAATTTTGGAAGTACATATAATGTCCCTAATGCATGTTGAATCCAAATTTAATACCTCTAGAGAATTATTTTTCACATGAAGAGTGGTTATAGAAGATCTCTGATCATAAAAAATGTTCTGTCAAAAAGAGCACTCACTAGGTAAAAGTACTATATTAGAAAGAAAATTTTGAAGAGGCTTCATGGGAATTAATAGATTCATTTAAAAATATACCCTCATCTATTTTAGAGCACAAAATGATATTTAAAGGGTGAAATTTCTAAAGGGAGATAGTTTAAGGGGGAAAATTTTATAAATGAAATTCCCTTTTTAATGAATAAATTAATTATTTAGAAATGCAGTCATAAAAAACACATACACTATATTTCATTTTTATATTTTACACCATTATAAAATCTGGAGACTATTTTTATATCAAGATTAATATTCAATTTATAGTTATAAAGATTTCTAATATAACCATTATACTATGACCACTAATATTAGAACATATTGGTGGTTAAAATAAAATCAAATCGAAAAGGAAGGAAGAATCGATGGGCCCAACTAGTAAGATTGTACCATTTGAAGCTCACTTATCCAAGCTTATACAGAGATAGAATCACTAGGAATTTTCCTTTACCAAACCCAATCCGAGATTCAATAAATACAACTCATGTGAAACCATTCATTGGAGTAGTTAAATCTTATAGATATCACTACCCAAACGATGCTCACCGAATCACCCTAAAAACTACTATAATCTAACACTATACCTTTAGGGTATAAGATACTGTAATAAGATATTATGTATCTAGAACATAGTGGTATAAAATTGAAAATTTTATTTTTAATTTAATATTTATTATATTATTCCATTTTAATTATAATTTTACAAATTTTATATATAATGAGTTTAATAAAAAATTTATTTTGATAAGAATAAACCAAAACAACATTTTTGGGAGATATATAGTTTCAATTAAAACATTCTTTTTAATAAATTAAGTTTTTTTAAATTGAAAGATAATTTCATAAGATACTATTATAGGGTAATATTTATTTATTTATAAATTATAATATAATTTGATGGTTTAAAATTTATTTTTTAGAATGGTAAAAAATTTATTATTGTCATAAAAACTATATTTTTACAATAAATAAATATTCTAATTTTAAATATAAAATTTTAATATTTATAATGTTTTATATAATATTTTTTTTTCTGAAATCATATTTTTAAAATTATATAATGGAAAAATTTTCATAATATTTTGAAACATCTAAATTATTAGGGAAACTTAAATACAACATAAATACAAAGTATGTATTTTGAAATCATAATAGGCCAAACATTATGTTAGAAATACTATAAATTCAAAAAAAATTACAAAATCATTATTTATACTTTAAAATATTTTTTTAAGTTATTTTTTTAATTTTTCAAATCAATAATTAATCCTCCAAAAGATATATTATATTTTAATATTTTAAAAACAATTATTTATAATCATGTACCATTTCCCCATCATGGATGATATTATTTTAATGATTTTAGTTTCTAAGAAGGTGAAATATGGGAGCCCACTCATCTTTGAAAAATAATGGGATGAAACCATGGTATAGTCTTTGGATTGGATTATTTTATCACTTAATGTCCAAAGCCACTATTTAGAAATCAATAAATAATTCCCATCTTTAGTTATAAATACTTACCAAAATCCCTTTACTCTTTACTCAATACCTATTGAGCACATATGTCCTTTCACTATACCATTATAAATCCCTGATAATGTGTTACCATGACTTTAATAAGATCTTACAAATATTTTAGACACACTCTCTCTAATTAAGGGATCCTATTCCTCTTATACTTTATTCAATTAACTTCATTATATTATGCCATTTTCTTTCCCATTATTCATGTTTACACATGTTTTTACCAATCCCATTTATTATCTTTATTATTATCATGTAACAATATACCACCATTAACTACCATTAATCCCTTCTATGAACCTTTATGTACACCGTTTATGCAATGAAAATTATACGATCATTTTCCATACCAAAATTATGTAATGAAAATACCAATCCCCACTTCCAAAAAAGGGAATTCACCTACCTTTACCTATCATTCACTGATCTTGGAATTCTAAGTATGTAAATGAAAATACTTAATCATGGGATTAAAAGTGATGAAAAATATTATTATGTATTATTATTTATGTGGAAAAAAATGCTTGTACATGATCTGAATGTGATGACCGAGATTAGAGTTATATAGACCTACAATACATTGGGTCATGTTTTTATATCATTTCATGTCATTTATGGTGAATGTTTGGTTATCATAATAACACTATGTTACGATGTTTTTAAGGATTACCTCAAATTATTCTTATGATATCATTTTTTTTGAAACATTCATTTGATACACTGATGTTGTCATACCATGTCAAGATTAGATGTTCATGATTACAATTATAACATTTTTATTTAAACATGATATTCCCCTTGACATAAATTTACTTATTTATTTCATAATATTATTTTATTATTCCCTTAATAGGATATATACTTATCCTATATCTTATTTATAACCATAGGTTATCCCATATAGTATTATAATATCAATGGAATTTTAGTTAATGTGATGTAGTTCTTAAATAATGATGACGTATCGCTATTTTAATTTTGTATACATATGTAATTTACCAATAGTACAAATCATATTAATCTTTTGGTATTTCAATATTTTAATCTTTTTCTAAAAAGTCATGAAATAATGTTCATAAAATAAAATGGTTCTCGTAATTTCAAAATGAACGTTTCAAATAATACCACATAATAAAGGTTCAAGAATTTGATTTTTTGATACAATGAATTAAATCCCACAATGTATAAATATAAATTGTGAGTAAATATCTAATCCTATATCCTATGAATGTAAATGATTTTGAAAATAAAAATGAAAATGAAAAAAAAATAAAAATAGAGTTTTTTAAAACCATTAACAAAATTTTATAAGAAAACATTATCGGTTACTTTTGAATCTCCTGTAAAAATAGTGAAACGAAAAAATTTAAAAAAGATAATTTTAATATAATACCCAATAAAATACCATTGAAAATCATAAAATAGTATCCAATGGAAATATCATATGAAAGGAAACAAAATGTTATCCTGGAAGGATTTTTTTTTATTTTTATAAAATAAATTGGTTTAAAAAACGTATCATATATAGAGATAATGAATTTTTTTTGATAAGGCATAAAAGGAAATATAATAGTTTCAAAAGTTAATAATGTTTGAAAAAGAACATTGGAGAAATTTTTTGGGAATATAAAAACATGTAAATCGGTGATAAGACACCATTCAAGATAATAGGAACCATAATTTACACAGTTTAATTTTCATAAAGGAATATAATAAATCAATAGGGATGATTTGAAGTAAAATTCGTATTCAAATATTTAAATAGGGAATACCACATAAAATATAAAAATTAATCTTATGTGTAATCATTATATATTTAGAATTAATATTGACTTATGAAATACCCACATATTTTTGGGATGATATCAATCATAATACCAAGAATGGAAGATAATGAATGGAAGTTAATTTTGGATGAAGAATAATTTATGACATTAGAAGTAAAGGGGTATTAGTTATGATAGAAAAAATATAATTGGTACATAATATTAAAATATTCTTTAATGGTGGGTGATAGAGATGGAAAACCCTTATCTTTTTTCATGATTTCATCAAACTCAAAAAAAATTCATCTATAAAAAACATAAATATCCTAATTACTTATTTTAAAACATTATTTATAACCATTAAAATTTATACACCTTATTTATTGTCATTCTTTTTGTATTTATATTAATTAGTTATTATCTTCATTCAATATTGGGTTTGAGTTATCATAATCATTTTGAACTAGTTTCAACTTCTTCTATAATGTTTTATAATTAAAAGATGATAAAATTTTCAAGAATTTTTGTTTTATAATTATTTAAAATTTTAAAATTTCATTTCATATATATTTTAGTAATTATATGAGAAAAATAAGTCAGTGGCGTTATTGTTTTGGTAATTTACAATGAATGAAAACATTGTATTAATTAGTGAGATAAATGTTTATATTATTAATATAGAAAAAAATACAATTATTTATCTATTTATTTAAGAAAATTAGTTTATAATAACATCCTTGATTTAAATTTATTTCATTTATCATATAGGTTGTTAAACCAACCAAACAAGAACATGCTACAATCTATGTGTGAGTATGTACATGGAAGATATTCATTGATTTTAATATCACCATCCCAAAATTATAATGATATTATAGAGTTGTTATTAAGGAAATGAAATAGAACATGGTAGAGTTATTATAATAAGGTTATTGAAAAATATGTTGTCACTTATAAATAAATCACTTTTCATATTGGTATTGTTTGGGTGATTAGTTTTAAAATGATAAATTTTTGTGAATATTACCTATATATTGAATAATTTTATTTCAAAAATATACATAATGAGGGAAAAAAATATCCATTCATTATATCCATATCGTTAAATAGCATTTAATTTTTTTTTTAAAAAGATATGTTTTGTTCATGGATATGGTAGTTTAAACATGATCATGAGTAATGGATTATATAGGGGAAGATAAAATGATTATATAATAAATATAATAGTATTTCAGTATATTTCTTGTATTGATGTCATTATATATGTATATGTGTGTGTGTGTGTGTTTGTGTGGTTATAAATTATTTTTATGTGGTTGGATGATAATGATATAAAATTAAGTTAAAGGGTAAGAAATAATTTGTTTTTTTATAAAATTTTTGGGTCGACTATCTATTTTATTAGTAAAGAGAGACATATTTTAAACTATGTTGAGTGGAAACCATTACATGACCATTATAATTTAGATCATCTCATGAAGTATTATTTTTGAATTAAGGACTTATGGCACATTGTTTTGGATAGAAGATGGAAAAAATATAGAGAGTATGTAAAAAAATAATATTGGGTAGAGCTTCACTGGATATTCAAACTAGAGGTGTGGCTTAAAATTGGTAGAAATGTGATCCGTTTGTAGGAAAATAATTGGGAAAAATCAATGGAAAATGATGTTGGGTAAGGGGAAAGAATGTTATTTCTTGAAATTTGGGCAATTTTGGTGGATAAATTATGGTGTTACATTTAGGTTTGTGTTTATAACCAAAAAATATAATTCAATGAAGTCTAAGTGTCAAATTTATTTAATATATTTCGAGCCACATTAGAATACCCATTTTAACACTTATAAATCATTAGTCAAATTAAGATTTGTTAATAATTATTTTATTAAAATAGTAATATGAACCTTTTTACAAATTTTAGAAGTGATGATTCCTAATTTATAATTCGTCTAACATAATTAAATTTTTATATCTATTAAAATTAATTTATAAAATGAAACATATATTGTTTTTTCAAAACAGTTTTTTAGAGAAATATAATTTTAATAACTATGTGTTCTTAATACTAAATAAATTTTATTCATATATATTATTATACATAATATTATAGTCTTTATTTTAAAATAGAAAAATTTTATTTAAGAGAAAAATATGTACAAATGTTCCATTCCATGAAAAATTACTATTTTCTAGTGTAATTGATACTGATCTTGGTAACAAAATTTTATGCTAAAAAATATAATTTATCCCATAAAATAATTTAAAAGTTCTGATTAAAAATATCCAAATAATTTAATAATATTAATTTTTAAATGTTAATTTCAATATAAGAATGAAAAGTACATAGAAATAATTTTAACAAACACGTATCTTATCCTCACAAAATAAATTTATTAATTACATAATAATAAATAATTATTGGTGGTGAACTTAATTTATTATATATTTTATCAATTATTTCCATTTATACCTTTATTTTACCATAATAAGTTAATATTCATAGTGAATGAAAATATAGTTTTTAGGAAACTATTTTATTATTTATAAAATTATTTAATTTTTTGGCTATAATAATTTACTTTTATCATGAATTAGTATTAAAAGGAAAATTATATTTATTTATTTATACATTTCCTAATTTTTACCTTCATATTTTACCATTGAAATTAATTAAAACATTTTAACGGTTAAATAATGTTTTAGAATTTGTTTTTGTTTTGTGTTTCATGTATAGAAAGATATTGCAAACAATATTTTTTATGGGAATATATTCCAAAATGATAGGGATTTACATTTCATTGATTGATTAATATGAAGATGTCAACCATGTTAGAATGTGATTGAAGGTAAAAGTGCCTAATTATAACAATAATATAGAAAAGTGAAACAATATTAGTTTGTAATGTGACTATATCATACGAAAACCATGTATGGATACAATAATACAGGGTTAGATAATCTCATCTCCATTTGAAGGAATTATTAACACATGATGTATGTATTCAATAAAATTATTTCATGGAATCAATACTGATTTATAAAGTTTTTTTTTCAACTAAAGAGGTCTGTCCCTGTGATAAATATTTTTTTAGGAAGGAAAATTTAGAGCTAATGAGTGAAAATAGAATGGTATATAAAGATGAAATTCTAATATTGATAGAACCCAATACCATTTATTAAGAAAAGTGATGCGATACGCAACACTAATTTTGAGAGTTTCAAAAATGTATTGTTAAAAATAAATATAATTATATAAGTTTTAAGAATAATATAAAATAAATTAATAAATTAATGAAATAATGCATCATTTAGATATATTAAAATACCTATGATTAGAGTGGAAACATCATGATTTTACAGTAGTCTTAGAAATTTTTAAATTTAGGGATTCATGTAATTTATTTGATATATTTTTCTTGGCGAGTTCTCCAAACATTCCTTAAAAAATATCAATTCACATTTAAAAATTTATACATTGATTTAAAAGAACAATCCATTTACTATAATAAGTATATTGATATATGGACCCACCAATCCTTGAAATGATATTTAAATTTACTTACAACCATTATCAAATTATTTAATGATGTTTTGTATTTTTAGTGTTTAGTTCTATGATACTTCTATAAAAGATAACTTCATTATGTCTATAACAACATTACAGATGTTAAGTGATCACCAATTTTATGGAATAATGTAATTTTGAATTTCAAATGGAAAATTATATCAAATTATTCACATAAAAAAATACATGTTTAGGGTTGTTAAAGTATCTCAAAACTCTCATCTTTAGAAAGAATTTAGGATACATGTTGATGGATAATATATCAAAGGAAAATTAGATACTCTATAATAATTCCATATAAAAATAATTTGATTCTCATTATTTTTTGATGTATGATGCCTTTAAAGAAAATGATGGTTTGAATTGTGTTATAAGGAAGGTTCAATCAAATTCATAGAAGAGAAGGAATGTTACTTTAAATTGAGACAATAAATTGATAATGAGTCTTATATTTTCTGAGCTGTATCACTTATCATCGATGTTTTTTCTTCACTTCATGGGTGTAATGCAAGTTCAGGAAAAAATATGTGAAATGTAACATGGAACTCTTATTAATGTAAAGGGAAAAAAATTCTATTTTCAATCATTTCATGATTTAAATTATTTGGGTATAAAACCAAAACTGTATTCTAATAGAATTGTTGAGGTTTAAAGAAAAATTCCATTCACTTGTTTTCTATTAATATAGTGGGAAAATATTCATATTTGGGAATGTTTTTAGGGTTTACAAGGTTATTTATGTTAAATTTTAAAATGAGTTACAAAAGATATAAAATTAAAATTACATAGAATTAAATTCCTATTACATGACCATATTATCATTTTTATTCAGAATTTAAATTTTTCTTAATTTGTTCTCTAGTCTATTTTTATTACAATATCAATTTTTTATATAATCATAGGCTTGAATAATATTAAAATACATATCACATATTGATTTTCATTTATGTAAAATTAAAAAGATAATGTACTATAATATACGTATCATAAAATAGGCCATAGAATTACACCATTATGATGAGATCCTTGATATTCTATGAAAATATTCATAAAATATATAACCTAAAATCATATTATGTAATCTAAAAGGACATAAATTATATCGAGAATCAGTTGTGAGTAATTTTAAACATATAAGAATTCTTCTCCTTAATTTCTCTACTGATAATCGACTCGATGAGATACTATGTATATAGACATGATAGTAGTAATTCTTCATGGTATATATCATTTATTGGGTTTAATGATCCTTACGCTTTAATAATATTATTATTGAACATCCTATGTCTTGTAATTTTATGTATTGATAAATCCCATGACAGCATATGGTCATGGAAATATAGGATACATTGGGTGCACCAGTAGTGATATGTACTTAATTAATAAGTTATGGAATTTTTTTACCTCCATCATTGTAGAAGTTTATTTCTTAGTCTATTGATTAAAATGGAACCACCACATCAAATTCCATGTACATGGTGAATTTATGTGATCATTACAATATGTTAATGAATTATGTATCAAGAATATTGGTCGATGATATGAGTATATAACCTAATTGCTGCGATATCAAGATAATATTATTATATTACATTGTCATAATTTTTATGTGATCTCATTTTTGTGACAATAACATCTATCTATTTGGTTCCATTACATATTACTAGATTCTGATATTGTAATTTAGATGAACCTTCATAATATGAAAAAGTATGAATTCATGAGGGTTGTAAATATAGTGATTCTATTTATCTTTATTAAATCTAAATTTAAATATTGGAGTAAATATTATTTTCCATTACATGAAATAATATTTATTCACAATTCATTGATCAAAAAATATTAAAATAATTATTTTTTCTTAATATCATGTATAATGTAAATATTTATTTAACCTTTAAATGAGTAATAATTGTTAATAAATGACTTTTAAATTTTGTGGAGAATTGATATGTTAATACATGTCTAGTGGAATGAATAATATGATGGTAAAATATCATTGAAAAAAATAATTTTTTAATTAATGTATTTTAGGAGTATTTGTGTTAGTGCACACCATGTGATGATATTTATAAATATAATAAAATATTAGAATGGGGAATATATGCTGTTTAATATTTGATAAAGTTAATATATGAAATTATGAAATATTATTACTATCTCAGTAATCATCACTTATAAAAGTATATTGGTTTATCAGAATCATTATGTTGCACAATTGTTGTCTCCCAATTGTTGTCTCTCTATAAAGAATACACTAGTCATTTTGTATCAATCCCTAGATTTTCCTCCACGTTCTCCTCTATTTACGACTAATAGAAAAAAGAAAATCTTAGAAAAAGAATTGAATATAATGGAAATAATCTATTATATATAAATATTAGGTATTGTGTCACAATCAAAGGGAGTGATGTAAGATGATTGGCACCAGCATGGTAGAACCAAAAGAACCATAAGAGATAGATCTGGATCAATGGGGAATATAATAATAACAAATAGAGGGATTTTATATTTGGATCCTCATAACACAATAATAATTAAATAGAATTAAATTCAGATAGATAATCTCTTTAATGAAGAAGGATTTACCATGTCTAATGAAAATCATAATTAAAATTAATTATAATTTTAATGTGGAAAAACAACTCATCTTGGTTCGGATGTTCTTGTAAATTAAACATTGAATCTTGTCATTGGTAATGATAATTACTTATGATTTATATAATAGATTATTTTTCAATCATTATTAATGTATTGGATTGATATTATATAGTAGGTTCTTTTTCTGCTTCTGAATCCTTCATGTGGTATTAGAAAAAAAATTAAATTTATAAGTATTTATATTTTTTGATCATATTACACATTTGAAGCAAGATTAAATGAAATTTTAATGTTTTTTATTTTCTTATAAAATTTTTAAGTACACATAAATTTATCTTTTATGTGATAATAATTTTTTTAATAATCGATAAAGAAATAATATAGATATCGTTAGGAGGTGTCATGTTTTTTTGGCTGAAAGACGTAGTTACACACTGTGTAACTAGAATGTACATGGAATATACCAAGTTTAACCAAATTAATATGGGATACATGATACATTAAATTACTAACAAAATAAGAACATGTTATATTTATAATTATTATTATTTATTGATGATACTTAAACACGGTTTTTAAGATTACATGGTGTCTTGCGTGCGTATACACTATGTAGTCTACATGGTATTTTAGAAGAATTTATAGAAACCATGTGGTTGGAAACTTTTCAGGTAATAAAAAATGATGAAATATATTTAAAACCATTTGATGTTAGGGTTATATTAAGTTTAACTAGAATATGACTAATACACCTCATAAATTTCTGCGGTCTAAAAAACACACCTATGTCTGAGAAGTGTATCTCGGAAGCTGTCACAATGTGCATATTAGATGTTACAAACTGTGTAAATTGTAGCTATATACCTACAAAAATCATCATCCATGCATTAAAATCTTTAATTTATTAAACCAATGAAAATTAAATATTTTATTTAGCTAATCTTCATGGCTTATAGATCATGTCTTACATAATCTGTAATGCATAATTAATTAAAATATAGATTAATAAATAAATATGAGGTATATTTGAAATTTACATTTTATGTAATATGTTCATTAAAGTCGAACACATAATACATATTAAACGTGTAACATGTCTTAAATATTAATAAATTATTCTGATTGAAAATTTGACAACTAATTAAAAGGGGGAACACAATGTATTTTTTATTCTACATTTAATACAATATAAAAGACTATATATGGAACCATATAGTTATGATATGTATTTTTCATATTAAATCCATGTATATTATACATATATAATTAATTTTATTTTTTTATGATTAATAGTAAAGGTAATTTAAAGGATTGTTGATATGGTATAATTATGTTAAGTGAAATAAATAATCAATTAATAAGACAATTAATCATTGCATGTTTATCTTAATATAGAAAAAATTGATATTAATCTAACATTATTTTTTATTGTATGTCTATGAATGATGATGAGAATTAATCAACCATTTTATGGATTATATTTATTTTCATTTAATTACACAATATTTATTATTATTAAATTTAAATGATAACCTTTGAGTCGCCCCTCCAACTCAATAATATACATGATCTACTATCCAATTATTTATTTCATGTAAATACCTTCTCCATTACATTAGATTAACTTGCATGTATGTGGTTTAAAATCATATATTAATGAATGGTGATCCATGGCGTATAGAGGTGGTTCAACAATAGAGTTTTGGTAAGGTCAATCATGGAAGATACAATGGATGACCGTGGAAACTACAACTAAGGAGACAAGCCCAACTCATGGATTTTATTTCTCCATGTCTCATTGGTTGGTTTTTTTACTTAATAAACCAACCATTTATAAATCCATTTTCAAGTAATTTTTTTGTTGTTTGATGCATCGTTAATTTTATAAATTATTTAAAATGATCAAATAATTAAATGAGTTAACAAGAATTCCCGACGAAATTAAAATAATTGAAATATACCTAATTTTGTTTATCAACACATGGTTAATTAATTAATTAAAATCCTCTTAATGTTAATGTGTAATGAATAAGATAATATAAAAATTAATGCATAATAAACAACATAACTTATTCATAATACACATTCTATAAATTTTTTATGGATACAAGCATAAAACTATGGATTGGTATTTCCCTCCTTAGGAAACTAAATTATATATATAATTTTTTCTGTTAATAATAGGTAGTTATAACCATTTTTACGTGTAAAGATTTATACTTTGTTATACTTTATGTATCTTAGTGTTAAGTGTTGAGGAAATCGTAGCCATGATTTCAGGATTGGGGAGTCCTATCAATGAATCTCGGTACTGTAAGCCCACTATTGCAAATACCACATAGAATATTTCATTTGAGTAATAAACCAATCCCTCTACTTGTTTATGGGATGGGAAATAAAGATCACATCCATTATAATATCCAAAATATGAGACATTCCATGTCCAAGGGTTGCGGTTATTGGGACTTCATTAAATAGAGGGATACTTAATAAAATTATTAATCTTTTTCTCTCGTATTTGGTAATCATGTAATGTACTATTAATAAATTTTTTATTTTTGTAATAAAATGTAATGTTTATATTCCAAATTTTGACAACAAAAAATTATAGAAAAACAAAATATCCTCTATGATATTAATTTATAATAATGGTAAAATGGACTACATAATGTATTGTTCTATAAACTGAACAATTATGTACTAGAATCAGCAATTTAAAAACCTCTTTCTAAGGAATCATGTTATAAAGAGCTCTATATCTATGAAAAATAATTCCATAATGCACTATATGTTTGTTGTTTGATGATTTCAAAAATGTCTAATAATCCCAATAACATACAATCCAAGGGTTAGTTAGAGGTTACTGAGGGGTTATGGGTGAATCAATGGTACTCTAGTTTTAAAAATTCCATTTTAATTCAACATCTCAGATTTTTTAGGTTTTTTATCCACACAATATAAACTATATATCTTACAGCAAGAGTATTTTTTATGATATAAGTATAGAAAACCAATATTTAACAGATTTGGTTGAAAGACCTACTCCAAGCCATGTTTGTTATACCCCCCAATATCAATTCTTCAGTATCAACCCAAGTGGACAAAACAACAAATAATCCATTCTTCCCTCTCTGTAACAAAATATAATTCTATATTTCCTATCATTTACTATATTCTAGTGGATATTTCCCATATTCTTCAATGATAAAGAGTTAGAAATATATTATTCTAAAAATAATCTTCTAGAACAGGGAAGATAGATGCCCCATCTTTATGTACTTCCCCATGAACATTAAAAATGTTGGACTCAATACTCATTCAAAATATAGTTTAATTAGGATTCTCCCCAATCTTAGAATACTCTAGAAATTCTAGCTCCAACTCACCTTATCTATTCAATACTTTGATATTTCTGTTTCTCATAAATATAATTCCATATCCTTCAATAATTATTCATCTTCTTATGGGAATAATTTGTACACAAAAAAATATCATCCATGTGATCCCAATTAGTAAATGAATTAAATTTGGTTTTACATCAAGGCATTTATTTTAGTCATTGAAATATAAATACCTATTGTTTTTTTTGTATTATATATCTTTAATCATATTGAATACATGATTATTGGGTATTTTTCCATCCTCATATAGTGTGAACATTATTTGAAATACACTCCAATACTAATTGTATTAATTCCTTATCATACTATTCAAGTTTCAAGGAATAAATATTATGAATTTCTCTCATTATAAATAACTGAAGGTTTCAAGATATCATAATCATGTTGTTTCATCACTATAAATTCTATAAATCATCAGAACAATTAATGTTTTTGGGTCCATTTTATTACTCACATGGATAACTACATCCGAAATTCATCTCACCTGCTTATTCAAAATGTATAAATATTCTATAAGACTCGATTGTTTTCATTATTCTCTATTAAATGTAGCTCATTTGTTTTCATGGATAAGTAAATACACGACTCACTTATTTTTCTTCATATAGTAAATTATGTTTTTAATACTTATGGAATAACTCATAATGTGACCCCATTGTCTTGCACAGTACAGATAATTTATAATGAATTATTATCACATCTAATAGACAATAAATAACTAGTCCATAAATATATTGGATACTCCATATTCATTGGTTTAATAGAGTATAAATGGCTTGGGATAAAGGTATAAATTAATTACATTTTTCTTAAATTTATCCACATTCATACAAGTGTAACTTCATAAATGTAAATTTATAATGTACATACCTCACACATTTATCCCTATTTTTATTTCATTCATAATACCAACATCATTAGGTGATGAAACTACTCAATATCTTTTATTCATTCATGAAATACACATTAAAACTTACATTGAGTGTTTGGATCTCTCTTGTATCTTAAGGGATCAACTTTTCATTTATTAAATTAGAATGGGAATGAGATTTGATACGTTTGATATGGTATGTAAAAGTCATGGCATGTAGAAGATCCATGCCGAGTTGGTAGGAATAAGACAATCAAACAAAGAGATTAGACAATGTTGATTAATTTTTTTACTCATTCCTTGTTTTATTTGTAACATTTAAACAGTTGAACAATGTGAACGAGTCCTACATCACATATATATAATTTCTTTGGATGTGTTATTTTTAAAAAATAATTCCATTCCATTGATTAGTCTAGAAGGAATTGGGTTAGACACCGATAAAACATGAAAAAACCATATGATACAGGTAGATAATCTCACCCTCTTGCACACCACATATCCTCGCCCTATGGGTCATATGAATCCACTCTAGACCTATACAACCACATAACTACCATTTTATGATCTTTCTGCCTCCAAACACCATGTTATCATTGTGTGTTGAATATCTTACATTGTTTTGGTTGACCTACTTAAATACATGATTGACATATTTACTATATTAGATTATATGAAAACCATATATTGAAACACATTGATTTTTTTCTACGTGAAATATGGAATATGAGAATTTCAAAAGAAAAATGAAAATCCATTTTCTCAATTTTATAGATTAATTATTCATGAAGAATATAAATACTATATTTATAATTTTCCATGAAAAATTTATTCACTTCATATATTTAATTTTTTTCATTACAATCTTTATATCTAAATGAAAATAAACATTTTCATGGTATTTTTAAACTTTTTGTAAACTTTGTGGGATTTATCAAAGTTATTTTTCATTAGTCCTTGGAATTAAATTCTTATGTAAAAAATTTCATTTAAGAAAGGGAAATTTTTCACGAATTAAATCAATTTCCATAAATTGAATACATAACAATTATAAAATAATCGCTATTTTACATATTCACCCATTGAAAAGAGATGTTACTCTTGGGACCAGTAATCCACCCCTTTTTATTTTGTTTTCAGTAACCCCTCAAATCATGAAAGTAAATATGTGATGCAATAACATTTCTTCCCCTTATTGAAAATCAAATGATAAGTGTATATATATGTGGGTCTTTATCATCTAATATTTATTCTAGAAAAAAATTATCAATGGTTTTTAGAAAAAATAATGATATCACATTATAGATAGTTAGGATCCTTTATTTAATCATATATAAGTCTATGTGGGCTAGCCTAATGTATAAAATAAGAGATAAAAACCAATTTTCTCCAATACATCAATAAAAATACTCAAATGTGATGCCATACTCATATATAATTTATTCTCAAGATACAGGGTCCAATTAATAAATGAAACAAATACTACACACACTATAACAATCACCTCATAAAGATCAGGTTCACAAGAATAAATCTCACCTTGTTTTGTTTTTTATCCACCATAAACTACACATAATAAATAAAATTATGAATAAATAAGGGTATTGTGATTGGAAAACCTCATTTATTATGAAATACCCTACTCAAAGGATTCACTCAATCATTATCAGGGAAATTGACAAACTCCATGATAAACAACATTCCACTTTAATTTCCCACATGTAAGATCATAACATATAAAAAAATACAGAATAAGAAGGAATAGATTTTTATGAGGCATTAAAGGTGAGAGTTTTCTCTCATCCTTTCATTCATCTTAATTCCAAGATCATTATGGGATGTAATATACTTTTTTTGACATGCTTCTTAGATTGGGAACATATTTTAATCCCATGAGATTATTTTTTGGGGAATAACTTTTTCTACAACCATTAAAGATGGCACACCCTCTTATTTTAGATTCTAAGTTTGTCTTCATTTCATCTGATATTTTATTGTGAGTGAAAAGCTATATTTGGTTACAACACCATTTTTTTGATACTCCTTCTTATCCTTCAAAATGTTGAAACTATTATCTTGCTCAATTGGCCTTTTTTAGGATAAGATATTTATTTAAAAGTCATAGGAGTGGAGTCTCTTGATATGGATTATTAAACCATCATACATTCGTCCATGTAAAATTCCATTCCATATGAATGTGGTTAAAACAAATTAAACATTAAAAAAAATCATACATCATTTAATCTCTCCTTATTTTATATATTATCACTACAAGAGGTATTTAAACAAAATTGGGCTTGTTGTATTTGAAAATAATACCCTTTAGGTTCCAAGAGCTTCCGAAATTAAATGAATGTTGTCGAAAATCCTATTTTGATGTTTTGTGTGTGTTGTGTTTGTTGACTATTTGAATAAATAATCTGAAGAGGAGTTGTGGGATGGACCGTACCATAATGATGTTTTTTGGAGGAGAATATAGAATGGAAGTGAATATTTAACTAATTATTTTTTGTTGTTTACACCAAAAAATTAGTGTAACAAAAAAATTCAGATAGAAATATTTTCTATGGAATTATGGGATCATGTCTCAACAACATGAAAGGAAGCCATCCATCCATATTGTATTGTGACATGGTGTGAGAGTGGGAGGACATAAATTTCTCACACCGTGTGTGAAGGTGGGATTTCTGTGGGAGATCATGTGTGATAGTGTGGGTTGGTACAACCAAGGAAGCCCAAGGTGTTTGAAGACTTTCGAGGATCTAACGATAGCTTTGTATTGAAAGAAAAAAGGAGCAGATAAAGGATATTAACGGTAACACGACCAAAAAAAGTCCAATATTGGACAATGGGTTTTTTGGATTCACTTTATTGGGTGAGACCATGATGCAGAGGTTTGACAATTGTTTACAATAAGGAAAGATCTCCACACAGAAACACAAAGGGATGCACCAAAATTGATTTGATTCTGGAGATCTTCAATCTACAACATCACATGATGATATGGAGGGAGCATATTTGGAAAAAAAATTGGGGCTTCACTATCCTATAGGATTCTACACCGTAGCTTGGAGGGATATAGTATAATGCTCTTATTGAGTGATACAGAGTACACCACAGTGTTACCTTGTGATGTGGAGTGTCCAAATTTGATAGAATAATATTCAAGGTCATTCTAATTATAAAAGTTTCTACACCACAACAGTATTATCCACACCATATCAAACACCTTGCGAAATCTCTACTCCACAATTATTAGTAGCTATGTAATGATTTAATAAGAGTTATTTTTCTCCATGTTAAGTGGATCTATTCAAATTCATGTCTATATTCTGGATCTATGTTATCCACATAGCAGTATGTGTAAAATTATTGTTTCTGTACAGCATAGTTTATTTTCCCACCATAACCTATTTGATAAAATTTTAAAAAAAAGGAGTTATGGATTAAAACAATCATTACATTATTAAATTTAATGGTGTATAATGCCCCTAATTTACATAGTAGATACATGGAATAATCCTAGAGTGAGAATAATAAATTTTATCCCTTATATTGACCTAAGAAGGTAATTAAAGATCTATTTTAAAACTGAAAATACTTATAATGAAGAAAATATAGGCATAAAAGAAGAATTTTTCTAGAGAAGGGATCTAGAGGTATTGTTAAATATTTAATCTTGATGATTGAAGAAAAAATAAATAATTCTATAAGATTCATCCTTACTATAAATAATCATTTTTAAGAGGAAATATATTGTAGGTGTCTGTTCAAATCATCTTTATAAAAATAAGGAAGATATAAAAGAGTATTTGTGAAATCCTTTTTGAGGGAGAGTAATGATTTATCCATTTTTTTATTTTAGTGAACAAATAGGGTTAGTGAGGCCACTCTTAATTATATATAATGTAGTGATATTTTAGTTAATTTGTTGCACAAGTTCATTTCTATTCATTCTTCTTTGATGTAACGTAGTGCGGTTGATGGAAGTAAAATACTCACTATTATTTACCTTTTTTTCACTCCTTGAGGGTAATGTAAGAGACATATCAAAGTTTCATAAATGTGTGAGAGAGAGATCATAATAAAAGAAATAATTTTATATAAACTAATTCAAAACCTCTCAGGGAGTTATTATATATAATATTATAATAAGTTTTATTAGTGGGGTATTTATTCTTCTTCTCTCTTGGAATCATGGGAAAAATTTTCAACCATAAAGGAGTACTTGTATTTGATTTCAGTGATATCTAGTGGAAAAAATATGTATTTAAAATTTTAGATCCTTGGTTTTTTATTTTTACACTACATCCATTTATAAAATCACTATAGATATGGAAATGGGAGACTTGAAAGAAAGAGATCTCTGAAAAATTGATGTAGAAGCCAAATTCATAAATTCATTGGGGGGTTATATTTCTAATCACGTCTTGACACTGGTAGATTCTTGAAAAACCTCTCATGTAATGTCAGAAAATATACCGAACATTTATGAATCATATTTGAAGATTCGATAAGCCAAGTTATAGGGTTTGTTGAAAAATTATGAATATCTAAGAATGAACTCAAAAAAATAGTTTATTCATTTTTTGATATAATAAATGTTATTTTTTATGATATTCATGGTGTGTGTAAAGACATCAATTATGAAATGATTTTTAAAGTTATCATTGGAAGAATACCTACCCATTTTAATGTAATGTTTTTGGTTCTATATGAAATTGATGAAAAATAAATGTCTCTTGATTTCATCATAACACTTTGATGGCTTATGAAATGAGAAATTAATATAAGGAGTTGGGAATAAAGGAAAGCACTCAATATGTGACTTTTAGTTCACTGAATAAAATCTCAACTATAGAATTTTTTTAAGTTGATTGATTTTATAAGGGAATGTGTTTTTCCCTCTAATATTAATAGTGTAAAATGATGTTTTAAGTGTAAGATTACCATTACTTGTTTCAAGATTATAATGGTAGTAAATCTCACATCGAAATTTCCTAAAAATTATTAAGAAGAAAATAGTGGTGTTTAAAATCACAATAAGGTAAAAATGTCCGTTCTAGGAATTCTCAATGGAACTCCATAAAAAAAGAAATATTTTCTCTAAAGAAGATGATAGATCTAAAGAAGGTGAGGTGGAATTTTATGAAAACTATAATGTTGAATGTGTTTTCATGGGTATTGAAAATAATGAAATAAATAATGATTTTAATTATGAGGATGGATATGTTTTTTTGATTGAATAATATGTAAGTAAAATATGAGGTAACACCTAAAGAACATGATGTGTGGAGAGAAAATGATTATGAAGAAGGAATGTTAGGGTTGATTTCAGAATTTAATAATATTAGATTTGGAAGTTTAGAAAATTAAGGGAAATAATTTTAATTGAAACACAAAAATGATTAATAAATCCAAATAATCAGTGGTTTGGATAAAACATTCAATGCTAGAGTGAAGACAATTTTTGATCTTGAAGAAGAATTTTGGAATTGACGATGAATGTTTGAATATCATGTAAGATTATTAATGGCATGAATGATGACAAATTTATAAGCATCATTATATAGTCACGTTATAAGTATTCTTAAGTGGGGAAAATGGATATCCCTCAATTTTTGTAATCTAAAATTAAATTAAATTCTACCATTTTATTAATACTACAAGCACCAAATCCCTTTAAGAAGGTTGGTCTTTATAACACCCAAAAAGAAAAATTAATGTGGACAAGGCTCACTATTATACAAAAATAGATAGATGATTTTAATATAGAACAATGGGGCTCACTTAAAATGTGTTCTCTATTTCATAGAGTTATATTTGGGAGAAACAACAATCCAAATTAGAAATTAGACTTTATAATTAGCATTTTTCTTTTGGTGTCTTTTGTGTGTGAATTCTATCGACATAAATCTATTTATTAATCTTAAAGAATGAAAAATGTGTCATCAATAATTCCTTAAGGTAGAATAAATAAGAGTATTAAATCATCATCAAAAAGTGTAGAGATCCATAATAGGTATTAAAAGTTTCAAAATAAAGAAAATACTAAGGATCTATCAGTTGTGGAGGCATTCTCATCATCATCTTTGGCGGTGAAATGATATTTGGAGAAGTAAAATGTTGGTAATATTTACATAATGGAAATTGATCATTACAACTCATGGATTGTTGAAAAGGAATTCATATCACATATGACTGGAAATAAAAAGCTCATTATGAACTTATATTATAATAATGATGGAATCCATCATTTCAATACTGATTTTTTTCATAAAATTAACAGTTTAAAAAAATAAAACATTTTTTGAATAAATATCAGGGTAACTATTGTTCTCATGTATGATGGGTTAGGTCATAATATTATTAGTGACAACAAATTGTGTGACCATGGACATGCAGTAATGTTCATTAAAATGATGCGTACTATTAAGGCTAAATAATGTTCAATTATTCTCCCAGAAGAAGAACCAAGATAAATATTTATCATTTTAGAGAATAAAATTTCTATATACTTAATATGGAAATAGAGAACTTAATATGGAACTAACAACATGTCATGTTGAGACAAACATAGCTGGATTGGTTAGAGAAGTTAAATCAGGATAGAAATTTTCCATATCTCTCACATGATCACATTGACACCTATAATTCATGTAAAAAAGAAACGATTATCAAGAAGTCTTATAGGTCAAATAAGATAAAGGAATCAAGGTTTCTTGAGCTTTTTAATATTGAGATTTTTGGGATAATTCAACCAAGAAAAATAGATAGAAGAATATATTATGTGTTGATTACAGATTACTACAAAAAAATGGCATGGATTATTTCCATCACAATCAAGACAAAGGTATAGATGTGTATCACTCTATATCATAGGATATAAAAAAATATTCTTAGGGAGAAGATGCAGAATTTTTAGATCTAAAGTGGAACTAAATTCACACATCATAAAATTTAAGAATATAATGAAAATCATAGAATTCAATATCATGTGAAATATATTATAACTCCACAATAAAATGGGGATTTGGAAATAAGAAATAATATATTAAAAAAATTGATTGAAGAATGTTTATTCAATGTATCCTCTTAAATGATATTGTAAATAATATATTCTTATATTGGATTAGATATCAAATATATAATTGTTATATAAAATCAAAGAGAAAAATCTATTTAAATTGTTGTATAAAAAGAACTTACTCATAAATACTTTAGAGAATTTTGAATAAAATAAATTTTATAAAAAAGTAAAAATGTAGAAAATATTAATAATTTGGGGATGAAGGCCTCTTTCATTGATATTCATCAATGAGAAAATATAAAATATGTTAAATAAAATTGTAGAAAAATAATATAGACTAATGATTATTTGGTGGATGAAGATTAACACATATAGAGAAAATGTGTATATTTTTCATGAAAACCACTAAAGATTAGTATATGAAATTGATGATAAATTTTCAGGGTCATAGGACGTTACTAGTCATAAGAAGATATCTGATAAAGACTCATATTGTGAAGAATGTCTAGAAATTTAAGAAGGTTTAGGGGGATTGACAAGAAGGGAAAAACTAACTAAAATAAATATTATTTTGGTCTAGAAAAACTTGGTCCAAACTAGAAGAACGAAGGAAAAAATGTGTATATTTATTATTTAAAGAGGATATAGGTGAATAGATTTGGTTGAAGGCAATGAATGTGGATATTGACTATATAGAGAAAAAAATACATGGGGAGTTTTCCCATGGGAAATTTAAGATAATATCATTGGAATTAGGTTGATGTTCAAAATAAATTAAATGAATATGTCATGGTTATTTAGAAAAATTCATGTATTGTGTGAAAAGGGTATTCCAAAATTGAAGGAATTTATTTATATTTGATGTATTCACCTGTTTCATGGAATGAGAATATTTTATTATTTCCATACTGGTAAATTTAGAAGGGATTCTAAATGTAACAAATGGATGTCAAATCTTCCTTCTTGAATGGTGTCTATGAAAAATAAAATTATATAGAGGAACCAAGTGGATTTATCATTAATGATGTTGAAGTGAATGTGTGTCATCTAAATATGTCTTTGTATGTCCTCAAGGAACCAACATGGGAATGGTTTTCTATATACGACCAATTCCTAACGAAGATCTGTTTTCATAGAGTAGCAGTTCTTCACAGTCTTTATATCATGAAGGAAGATGAATAGTGGTTGAGGGTGCTCATCTATATTGATGAAATATTTTTTTGAGGATTAGATGATGACCAATGAAATGATGGTGCCTTATTAGCCATCCATCATCTCTCTGTGAGAAGGTACTCCGAGCCAAGTACTTTACCCACACGGACTTCCAAATTTCCTCTCTTGGCCCCCGGCCTAGATTCCTCTAGAGAAGCATTTTGGGGACCCAAAATCTTCTGGAAAAAGGGTTGGGATGGTGGATTGGGAATGGATCATCTGTCAACATCTGGACTGATCACTGGCTTGTCAAAAATAATGGTTTGCAGGCCACATCCCCCGCCCAACCAGGGATCAGAGACGCCACAGTCAACTGCCTCTTCTCTGACCAGGGCCCATGGTGGTGTGTGGAAAGGATCTAGGAATGGTTTAATGAAAAAGACCAAAGAATTATCCAGAGCATCCTATAAGTCCCATATGCAGGCCCCGACCATCTTTTCTGGACCAATAATATTTCAGGCGATTACACAGTGAGATCTAGGTAGAGACTGGCTCTTGTAGCCCACTCTGTCGACCGTGATGAGGGACCATGGAAAGCGCTTTGGAAGCTCAACATCCCCCAAAAAATTCACCAATTATGGTGGAAGGTGTGCACTGGCACCCTCCCTACCATGAGCCTTCTTACATACCGACATATGGCCAGTGCCGAGTCCTTCCCTTTCTACCTGAATATTCCTAAAACCCCTTGCCACGCCATCATCCATTGCCCGGGAGATATGGAAATTTAGAATAAATGGGGACCGACTTCAGATGCTTCATTGGACACTGCCTCTAACCTATCCGATCTTCTGATGTGTTGGTGTTCCACTCTTTCATCTTCTAATGCATGTTCTCTTTACACCCTGGACTGGATCATTTGGGTTCAGCATAATGATGCAGTTTTTCACCATGTTCATAAACCTCCTAATTTCTGGATTTAATGAGCCACTTCATGGACTGAGGGTTGGAGGGGCCACAAAGGACACATTATTCTAGGTGCAACCCCCTCCTGCCCCCTCATTTGAGCCCCTGAACGGAAGGGAGTCTTAAGCTGAACGTGGACGCATCTCACCCCAAGGATGGGCTAGTTAGTCTCGGTCTCCTGGACCACAATAATCTGGGAAAAATCATTGCAACAAAATATGAATCACATCATGCCTTATGGGAACCTACAGTTGCTCAGGCCTCTACCATCCATGCAGATATGATGCTCGTTGTGGAAAGTGGATGGGTTGATATCATCATTGAGTCTAACTGCCTTGCCCAGAATTCTCTCGTTGCACCTTCCCCTTTACCAAAAGGTAAAGAAACATTGTGTCCCATCAACTAGCAGCCTCAGGCTCCTTCGATGACAACCAGCACTGGATGGACAATTTCCCTTCATGGATTTCCTTTTTTATGACTGCTGATCTTCGACATTAATGTTATCTTTCTTACATTTCAAAAAAATGAAATAATTTTACATAACTTAAGTTTTGTAAATTATATATGTCTCTAATTGGTGAAATTTAATTTTTCCTTGGATTGGTATTAGTTAAAGGAGTGGATTAATTATTTATCTCATAAACTAAATATTACAAGGATATTGTAAAAAGATTTCAAATGGGGGAATCAAGGCCCATGGAAACTCTGGTGCGGAAAATACAAGAATTATTGAAAACTTATTTATAAAACAAGGTTAATGTGACAACATATTTTAAAATTATTGGATTTATATTCTATATGACACCCACAAAGAGAGATATATTATTTTCCACCTTTCAATCCACTCATATCTAGATTTATCCTATGGGGATCCATATGAAAGAAATAAGATGAATTCTGTAATATATTCATTATGTGACCAACTATGGGGTTCTCTATTATAGTGAAGTACATCATTATTTTTTGGAATTAAATAATGAGGATTGAGATAGTTTAGTAGATGATATAAATTTTACATTTTGTAGTGTATTTTATCTTTGGGTCACATATAATTTATCTAAAATCAAAATTCAAGATTGTATATCTTTCTTCACCATAGGTTCTTGTATATTCCTTCCACTAAAAATAACACCCAATTGCTTTGGATGAAAAAAAAAGACTATGCAGGTGTTTAGGTGGCTTCTCTCATTCCCATTATGTGTGTTAAATCAAGTGAGATCAATCTTTAAAAAATCCTATAAAACATTCATGAACTAGAACATTGAGATTATGTGTCATTTCATAAAAGAAAATTCGGATTAAGGAGTTGAGGTTTTGGAGTATGTGTTAATAAAAAATAAAGTTGTAGAATATCTTGACAAAGGCACTACCATAGGTGGTGTTTGAGAAACATCGATTTTATATTTGAGATAAACCATTTACATCCACATAATTGACTATGGGATAGAACAAGCACTCCATGTAGTTTCCTTCATGTTAAATGTATGTCTTATCACCTCAATAAATAGGTTTATTTTCAAATGGGAAGAAAATATCCAAGTATGTTTTATAGGTGGGGAGGAAAAACCAAAGGGTAGAGTATGAAAATATGAAATCATTTGAGCCTTGAAGTGATAATTGTTTTTGATATATGTGTTGGATCTTCAAATTGTGGTGTATTTATATTAGATGGAAAAATACAAGAGGGGGTGAATTGTAGGTTTAAAAACATTATATTTAATCACTTAAGAAGGAAAGTAATGTAAAACAATTGTATTGGAATTGAAAAAAATGATTAGAGTAATAAAAATGTAAATTATTATATGATACAACACATAGAATCTCTTAATATAATATGTAATGAATGAATCATAATTGAGACAATTATAATTGAAATGAATATGAAGAGAAAGATGAAACAATACAATTCTCTTTCTAATACAAATTGCAGTAGAAATGTAAAATTATTAAAATTATTTTATCCCACTGAGTAGGGTATTCTTTCACCTAATATAAAGTTGAAACATGTTTTGACTCAACAAAATGAATGATTGATGGGAATGTTGAAACACATTTTGACTCAATAATCTCCCCCTTTTTTGAAAACACAAAACAAAATTAAACAAAACAAGCCATAAAAACTTATCACTCCCGAAGTATAATAAATTTCTTAATGTAATAGTGAATATGACTAATTCCACCCTTTGTTTAAACCAAAACAATGGGGATCGTATTCTCTTTACTTTTACTTGAGTTTTCCCCTTTAATAAGGCATTCATAAAAACTCTTCTTTTCCCAACCATTCTCCCCATTTTTTTTTCAAAAAAAATAAGGGGAAATATTTATTTATTGAAAAAGGTCAGAGAAATAGTGTAAGAAACAATTATTGTTACTTGAAACAAAACATAATTACACCAAGAGTTCAGAAATCATTATTTTTCATTTTGTTTTTCGATAAGGTTAAACATGAAGAGCTTAATGTTTTTGAACTCCATTATTTACACCATGTTTTTATCAATAGCTTCTTGTCTAGACTTCATCTTTTCATCCTATTTAGAAATAACCAATTCTTACTTCTAGAGCCTTTTCTATAGAAGTTGATTGATTTCTTCTAGGGTTTTATGCTTCAATTCGTGAGTTTTTAGCCTTTCTTCCTAGTGTTTTAAATAATCCATTCTATGTATATAGGCTTTATCTAGGATAAAAACACTATTTGTGATTGAAATAACCTAATTAATCTCATTCTCCAAATTTTTTAAACTCTCAAGCTCTTCTGAGGATACTCCTCTTGAGGTACCAGGTCTTTGAGAGTCTTCAATATTTTCATTCAAATCATAAATATACTTTAAATATATAGAGTATAGTTTATTTACCCAGTGTACCAATTCTTTCTTCTTTTCTAGATGATTATTGAGGATTTTATCAACATTGTAAGACCACTTCACAACCTTGTTGCAAGCCTTACAGTGCTCAGCAACATGTTCCTTGAAAATATTGAAATTGACTTGAAGATATAGAAATCTATCAATCAAAACCTGTAAAAAATCCATTCTATCAATATAGACATTAGAAAGAATTTCTAGTCCATCTTCAACTTTTGGAATGAAATTTAATTAATTATCCAGTCTATTCAAGTCATGTTCATTGTAAGTAACCCCTTTCATAACATTTATCCTTTTAGAATCTATGTCTTTAGTGTATTGAGGGAGATCACCCTAATGAGTTTCTCTGCTGAACACTTGAGCTGGATTATTTTGATTCTTATCATATTCTTCCTCCTCTTCTTCTTCTTTATCAGAAATAAGAATAAAATTTCTAGAGGAAACCTTTTTAGATGATCTCTTGGAGGAATGAGGATTCTTATATAGATAAAAAAAAGATAGAATGTTTGAGGATTATATGTTTTATCTTTTCTTAATTGTATCTTCTTTTTCTTCAACTTCAACTTCTTTTTTTCCCTATTCGTTTTTATATTATGCTTATTGATCTACATATTCTTATTCATATTCATGAGTAGGAGATTGTGAATACAATTGTTTAGAAACATTTTTATCCATTACTTTATCTACTGAAACCAATTGAGTCCTAATAGATGTCTCCCTAATTTCAATTCAACTTTTTAGTTTCTCTGCTATCATGATAAGACTTTCAGTCTCAATAGCATCATCCTTTATCTTATTCATTATTTTATTTCATGCATCTTCTTTCAAGGTTTCTTCTTACCTTACATTCAATTCCAAGGCTTCAGCATGATCCAGTCCAAACTAAGGATCCCCATATTTACTTTCTTTCCCTTTCTTTCTCTATTCAGCAGCAACCTCATCAGATACAACCATCTATTTGTTCGATGGCTTTGTAGTTGTAGGCTTAACTACCTTTCATTTATTCTACATTGTATTAGATGGCGTAGATGGTTTGTCACTACCTTCAACTACTTTCTTTTCATTCTCAACATTCGTAACTTTCTCAATCTTTTTAGATTTAGGATTGAATCTTAACTTGTGCCTCTTTATTTCATCCTTACTAATTAAGGGTTCCTTGATGGAAGTCAGATTTTATTTGATCGAAACATTACATAAATCAAAGAAATCTATCAAAAACTTGTTAATAATGGTAAGAAACAATATCAGATGTAATTTTATAACACTGGATTTGAGATTCATGA
Organism: Viscum album; assembly: GCA_963277665.1. NCBI lineage: Eukaryota > Viridiplantae > Streptophyta > Magnoliopsida > Santalales > Viscaceae > Viscum > Viscum album. The sequence continues at coordinate 227,895,235 of OY728125.1, forward strand.
TTGTCAGGAAGATGAACCCCATAATATTTAACTTTCTCATTCTTACCGAATAATCAAGGACATGGACATCTGAAACATTCAACGTTTCCTTTTCAACCTTTCTTGACACCAAAAACCCTTCCATATAGAGATCAATAAGTCTATTATCTCCTAATAAATGACTCACTTTTCACTTGTCCTCTTGAATTTGAAAAAGTTATTCTTCAGCTTTAGACATATCAAAAGTTCTATCTTATTTCAGTAATTTATGAGAAGGACATAATGCATCTCCCTCAAATTGAACACCTAGAAATGTAGCTTCCTGTTTTGGGGAGGTTGTATATGTCTTTAAATAAATCATAAAGGAAATCTTAAGAACCTTGTCTATCTCTACTAATTCATAAAATTGCAACACCTCATCATGGTATACAAAATCTTGATCAGAATTCGTTCATTCCACAAAAATTGATTCCCAGCCTTGGAAACTAATAATCCTATTTAAAGACGAGTGAAATACTAGTAAAAGTATCTACAAACCAACCCTTCACCTAAAAAAATTATGGAAGAGAATTCCTTTGGATCCATTTCTTTCAGAGAATAAGTAGTATACTTAGTCATGAATGATTTACTCATTCCACAAAGATTCTATTGATTACAAAGGATGAGTAGATCTTGGATTATGAAAACTAATTTATGAACTGATTAGGAACTATGCTGACAACTTATAAATAATCTAATCTTGAGTGAAAAACAAATGATATCGATGTGGGATAGATTTTTTTAAAAGGAAATTAATGACCATGATTAGATCTAAAAGAAACAATGGTCATGAATGATTTAATAGTATTGAGGTTTTCCTAAAAATAAAATAGTATTTATACAAAAACCGATTAGGAATTAAAATAATTAAAAAAACTATCGAAACAACCAAAATAAATCTTTAGAAATTGTTCCTGTTGGATTACTGTGATAGATGGATTTTTTCAGTATATTGTTAATATGAAAACAATGCAATCAATAAAAAGTTAAAAAGATAAAAATTGTAGAACAAATAAAATCATATAGGCTGGTGCCTATTTTTAGAGCCCATATAATATCCTAAAACCGATAGTCCAGTACTGACAAGGTAATCCAACACAAATAATCCAGTATCAATGAAGTATTTCAATGCTAATAATTTAGTTCTGATAAAGAATCATCATACCAATAGTATAATCTAGTACCTATAATTTTAAAATCGAAACATGAAAATTATATAAACATAAAATCGATAATATTGAGAAACCAATAAAATTATGAAACTGATAAAAACATAAAACTGATAATATAAAGAAACTGATAAAATTATTAAACTAATAAAACAAAAAACTAAAGATTAATACCTATTGTAGTGATATTGATAGAATTTAAAAAAAAAATTGAAACCAATTAACATCAAAATTGATTCATGCTAAATTTATATATACAAAACTAATGAATAAAATGATAAAATAAAACTAAAAAACATATATGGTAAGACCGATAAAAATTAAACTGATTGGTGAAACAGATAAAATTAAGTATACTCCCCCTTTGAAAAGGAGTAACATAATGTAAGGAGATGGGTTAAAAGAGAAATATATGTGAATTATTACTTTACAATGACCATTCCTAGTTTCTATTTAATGTATTCAGATGTATCATAAGATAATGGTTTTGTGAAAATATCAACAAGTTTCTCTTGTGTTCAGATTAATTGTAAACCAAAATCTTTTTTTTTCTGTGTGATCCCTATGAAATTTATGCCTAATATCTTTGTGTTTTTCACGTGAGTGATGTGGAGGGTTTTTACTAACAGCAATGGAACTAGTATTATCACACAGTATTATCGTTTTGAAAAAACTTGTTCCATACTCAGTTAGCATGTTTTGAATCGATATCACTTGAGCACAACAATTTCCAGCTACAACATATTCAACTTCAATAGTAGAAAGTGCTACTAAGTGTTTCTTCTTACAAGACCAAGAAACCAAAGAATCTCTTAATAAATGACATGGTCCATATTTACTTTTCCTATCCATTATACCACTACCAAAGTTAACATCTGAAAATCATTTCAAAACAAAATCATTTCCATAAGAATATAATACTTCTAAGTCTATAGTTCCTTTTAAGTAGTGAAAAATTAAGTTCCCTACTTTTAAAAGATATTATTTTGGATTAGAATTGTATCTTGCACATAAGAACACTTGATATATTATGCTTGGATGTTTGGATGTCAAGTATAACAATCTACCTATCATACCTCTAAAAGATGATTGATATACTTGTTCACTAGTTTCATTATGATCAAGTGTATTTGAGGTACTGATTGGAGTGCTAATACTTTTAGTATCATCATATACATACTTTCTGATTAAGTCTTTGATATACTTATTTTGGGATATATAGGTCCCTTCTAGTTATTAAGATATTTTAAAACCTAAAGAATAATGTTAACTCACCCATCATACTCATTTCAAACTCACATTTCATCAGATTTACTAGATAACTAGTTAAGGATTGTTGTGTTGAACCAAATATAATTTAATCAACATATATTTGAACAACTAAAATTTTTTTTTTCCATTTTTTATAAATATAGTTGGGTTAGTAGTTACTTTTTCATAATGTTTTTTGTAAAATAAATCATATAAGTCTGTTATACCATGTTATAGGGGCTTGTTTAAGGCCACACTAAGTTTTGTTAAGTTTAAAAACTTGATCAAGATGTTTTGCATCTATAAAACTAGGTGGTTTCTCTAGAAAAACATCTTGAACAAAACCATTAAGAAAAGAAAATCTTATATCCATTTGAAAAATATTTATATTGAAACATGCTATAGAGGATAATATAATTCTAATAGATTCAATTCTAGCTACTAATGTTTAGGTTTCTCAAATAGTATGTTACTTCTTGTTGTTTATAGACCATATCAACTAGTCGTTCTTTATTTCTTACTATGATTCCATGATCATCACATTTGTTTCTAAAAACCCATTTTTCACCAATTATAGTTGTTTCTTTATGTCTTTCAATAATTTTACATATTTTATTTCATTGAAAGTCTTTTAGTTCATCTTTCATTGCTTTAATACAATCGTCATCACCTAAGGCCTTATTATAAGTTTTATGTTCGAATTGAGATAGAGAAGAAAGATGTTCTATTTCATTTCTCAATTAATTTCTGGTCCTTACATGTTGATTTACATCACCAATGACTTTATCACTAGGATTATTCTTAAGAAGCAATTAATTTGGGTTTTGTAAAACATGTTCATCAACATAAGATATAAGGTCTTCTGGGGTAAATGTTTTAGAAATATTTTTTAGAGTATTTCCATTTTCAAAAGATTTTTCATATAAAGGATGATAATCAGTTTGTGAAAACACATTAGTTCATGTACGAAAGGATTGTTTAAAAACAAAGGGGTCAGTTTCATCAAATTTAACATGCATTGTTTCCTCAATAGTACACGAGTTTTTGTTAAATACTCAATAAGCCTTAGAATTGGTGGAATAACCTTGAAATATTCCTTCATTGGATTTGGGTGTGAATGTATGTAAGTTATCTTTTTCATTCAATATGAATACATTTCAACTAAACACTATGAAGTAAGAAACTTTAGGTTTTCAGCCAGTCCACAACTCATAAGGTGTTTTATTAAGAAAAGGATCGGTTAAAACAAGATTTATAGTATAACATGCAGTACTAAAAGCTTCATCCCAAAAATTCTTAGCAACTGAGTATTCACTCAACACGGTTCTTTTCATTTCCTAAAGAATATTATTTCTTCTCGCAATAATACCATTTTTCTTGAGGGGTTCTTGGAGATAAAACGTTGCGAGTAATACCTTTCATATTATAGAATGTTTTAAAATATGTATTTTTAAATTCTCTACCATGATCACTATGAATAGTTATTAGTGTTAGGTTTTTCTAATTTTTACATTGGGCTCTAGACATTATGAAATAGAGAAAAGTTTCAGATTTCATTTTTAGAAAATAGACCCTTGTAAATCTAGTGTTGTCATCTGTTAAAAAAACACATAATACTTGACTCAAATGATTTCAGTTAGTATAGGACCGAAAATATCCATGTGCACTAACTTTAATGAATTACAAGGTGTAACTTCAATGATTAAATTAAAGCATGTTTTATGTTTCTTTCCAAATTTACAAAGTCAAAAAACTTTTTATGAATAAAACCATAGATCCGATATATCCTTAACAAGTCTTTTCTTTGATAGTTTTCAAAGGTTTCTTAGGTTACAGTATCCTAACCTTCTATACCATAACCAATATTTGTCTTCTATTTCACTTATGCAAGGTATGTCTTGGCTCATAAGGTCTTCTATGTTGATTGTGTATGCATTCTCATGCCTATGGGTAGAAAGAATGAATTCATCCTACGAATTTTGAACTAGAAATGTATCATTCCTAAAATTCACAAGGTAACCTTCAACACATAATTGAGTTATAGTTATAAGGTTGTTCTTAGGAAACTTTATAAACTGAACATCTGATATAACAAATTATCCTAAAAGAACAATATTACATATACCAATGATCTTTCTTTAAGCATTATCTCTCAAGGTTACTCTTCCACCTTTCATTTAGATAATATTTTCAAATAAATCATTGTTTCTTGTCATGTGTTTAGAGAGAGAACTATACATGTACCAAATATTCTTTATGTTGGTATACTTCTTGTTTTCCAAAAAAATAAACAATTAGTTTTTTCGAACCCAAAAATTGTTTGGTTCCAAAAATGATAGATAAAAATTTTAGGAAACCATATTTGTTTTGAAAATTGGGATATATGAAATCCTAAAGACTAGGTTTTATTAAGACAATAACTTCTTTTCCAATTACCTCCACAATCACATTTAGTCAAAAAAGGATCATTTTGAGGAACAAAATAGTTATGGATAAAAATTTGTTTTGATTTAGTGTAACCAATTCCAGAACTATTCCTTAGAAGAATAATTTGAGAATACATTTTGAAAAATTCATTCCTTTCAATAGTAAATGTTAAAAAAGTATCTTAAGAGAAAATATTTCATATTTTAGTCTAATGATTAAATTATCATTCTCATAAGAAATATTTTTGGGATCGTTTCTATTTTCAAAAGCATTTTTCTTTAAAATTTTTTTTAAGGTCCTTAGAAAGTTAGTCCTTCTCAGAATTTACTTCTATAAGGGTTTTTTATATATTTTAAAAATCAAGAGTTGTCTTGTCATGATATTTTAAAATATATTTTATTTAATTTATAATAATAGATATTCTATCATTTTTTTTATCAAGATTCTTCTTGAGTTTAGAATTTTCATTACCAAGCAATTTAGAAAGTCAGGATAATTATTCTAAAGAAGGTAAATTTTTCTCTTGTATGGAACATTATTCATCTGAAGAGTAAAAATATTTGCCATCGGGGTAATTTTCATTTAAAGATACTTTTGTAAGAGATTCAACATTGTGTACCTTAGCCATGAAACAATGATTTTGAATAGGTATCTTGGCTATGAATCCTTTATTATTTTGTCCAGAAGATTCATATTTTTATGATTCATCTAATGAATAACCACCACTTTCACTTCAACTATCATTTTCCTTCAAGAATTTATTTTTCTTTGTCTTATAATACATTATGTTTTTTCTTTTATAATGGTTATTCTTCCTATATTTTCTTTTTAGAAAAGAACAATTTGGTCTAATATGACCTGTTCTTTTGCTTTCATAACATGTTACTTCTGAGACTTTATCATGCTTCCTATCTTCCTTTTTAAATTTTTATTGAAAGTATATCATTCCAACAAAGTTTTTCATCCTTTGAGAAAGATTGGATGACTCATTTTCTGAGTGATCACTATCACCTAATTCTAATTTAAAAACAACTTTCTTATCTTTGGATATATTTATCATTTCCATTGGCTTATTTTTGGATAGAGTAGTGAAATTTATACTCCCATTACCATTCTTATTCTTATTGAAATTAGAATCTCTTTTCATTCTTGTCTTATACTAAAGAAGTGTTCCAAATAATTCATTAATAGTAATTTGTGTAACTATTTTTTTCATCAATAACTATCCTTTTCAATTCCAACTCATTTGGAATTATATGAATTATCTTGTACTCAATTACTTCATCATCTAGGCCCTTTTCACTCATAGATTTTAGATAGTTGACTATTGTCATAAATTGTTGTTGATCCTTACATATAGGTTCTCTATAAGGAAAAATAATCCCCTGATATTCTATTCGAAACATTTCTCTTAAAGTTTCTGTAACATGGGATGTACCAAAATGTGTGACTTCAAATTTCTTCGAGATACAATTAGCTACTTCACATGATGATATCTGACAATATATATTCCTGGTCATGGAACACAAAAAAGTACTGCATAACTCATAGTTTGATTGATATTCTTACTTCTCTTGGTTGGTGAAGTTACTGAGTTCCTTGTCTGGGATTTTTTAACCTCATGTAGGCATGATATAGTTGTCCACTCCAGTATTAATAAGAAAAGTTTTAATTCGATCTCTCTTATACTCGAAATAATTCCCATTAAAAATATGTGTTCTTGTTGTCTTTAGGTTGTAAATTGATCTAATATTTATTCCATCCATCTTGTATAACAATACATTTCCACTTTACACGTTATTGTAATAAGTAGTTATAGAAAAATATTTGTAAAAGAAATAAAATTGAGAAATAAATCAAGTAAAAAAATTAAAGGTAAACCTTACCTAATAACAATTTTTTTATAATAATATAGATGTATATGTATATTAGATGAAACAATACAATTGGGGGTGAATTATAAGTTTAAGAAACCTTGTATTTAAACACATATGAAATAAATTAGTTTACGAGGTCTTAAACTAATATAATTCCCAATCAATACAATTGGCCATATAGGTCTTGGATCTAATGGATATGATATGATGTAATACTATATGTAATGTTAAATAATTTCATTTTAATTGAATAAAATGATCAGAGTAATTCAAATGTAAATGATTCTACAATATAGAATACGGAATCTCTTAATACAATATGTAACGAATGAATTGTAATTGAAATAATTACAATTGAAATGAATATTAATAGATAGAGGAAACAATAAAATTACATTTCTAATAGAAATAATAGAGTAAATAAAAAAGTATTACAATTATTTTATCCCAAAGAGTAGGGAATCCTTTCACCTAGGATAAAGGTCTGTCTTACCACAACCTTGGTAATCCCTTGATATGATGATCGACATGACTATCTTCCTATCCTCGGAATCCCTCGATTAAGAATGCAGTCGACACATCATCCTATCACGAAATTTAGAGACCTCAATACTATGATTGGAAACACATGTTCCTATCCTCAGAATCCTTTGATTGTAATCAAAATGATTGTTTTCAAAAAACATAATCAAATCTGTTATCGAAATACAAGAGCATGGAAGAAGATGTTCACTACTAGTATCTATAATGATTTCTCACGAAGCAAGAGATAAGTCACATCATATCTCTCTAGAACTTGATAAAAGAAAAAGTTGTAATTTTTTTTTAAATAACATCTTATTTATAGGTCGTATTTTCCAACAGTTACATTTTTTTCTAACAATAATATTTTTCTAAAACACTCAGTGGGACTTGGATACGTGGTATTATAAAGGTCCAAACAAACAAAATACAGGACATCATTTTGATTGGTAAATAACCAACTCAACAACATCGTTTTAGGTTAGAAAATAGTAAGTTCTAAGGAATAAAACAATGAGTTTGGGATACAGGAAATTGGTATTGATGTTATGATAAGGGTGCAATGCATTTCAAAATTGTAATACATAATGTGTTTTATAGGATCATGATAATAATGAATGTCATGATTACCATTTATATCCTATTTATGAATCTTAACATGGTTACGATGCACTATATTTTATGTGGTTACTATAGTTGAATACAATGCATGAAAAATGAGACAATACATAACCTGGTAATGATTCATGATAATGATACAATATTTAACCTGGTTATAATACGTAATTATGATGCAATACTTAGCCTGGTCATAATGCACATGGTTACGATGCATGATCTAATTATGATATATGTGATTATGATGCATGACCTGGTTATGATATATGTGGTTATGATTTAGGTGATTATGATCTGAAACTTATCCTCATTATGAATCCTAATTATAATGAAATAGATAATGTAGTTATGATTCCAGATTACATCTCAATACACAATCAGGTTATGGTTACTGATTATAATGAATTACATAATCAGGTTGTGATTGTGAAACAATATATAAAACAATGTGAGTGAACGACATACATTCTTATGATAAGAATTCAATATATAATAAAGATAATTCATGTGATTGAGAATGTGAAATAGCACACATGATAAACAATATACGTGATTACGATATGTGTGATTTTTAATTTCCAAAAAAAATAGGTTGATGGGAATGTTGAAATACATTTTATATAAAAAATTTGGTCCTAAAAAATATTTGATTCAATACATTGTTTCTACACCAATAATTTCCTACAATGGATTAGAATTTATTATCAGCATCTCTATTGTATATTATTTGAAATTGGTTGTGGTTGGATTTCATTGAGAATTTAAATAAACACAAAGGGGGGGATTTTTTGTCAAAATACTCTATTTATGTTTTGAGTTGGCTGTGTTTGTTGAAAATTTATAGAAGTATGTTGTGGGTAGTGTTCTAGGTAAGACCACGCTATAGAGGGTGACTTTTGGTGGTGTGTATGATATGGAATTAATTATTTGAATAAATATTTTACTAGTGTTTACTCTAAAAAATTAGTCAAGCCGAAACATCCATCCAGACAGCTTAATAAAGGAATTGTAGGAGAAGGGATCAATTTCATGGAAGGGAGCTAGCAAGACAAACCACATGGTGGAATAAAGTGAGAGTGGGTTACTACATAGTACCCATACAAAGTGCATATGATGTAATGCATGATTAGAGTAGTGGGGATAGAATAGGTTGAAAAAGCCCATAATTCCCATCGAGTGTGACATGTGTCCAGGTGAAAACCTCAATGGTGGCTCAAAAGGAAACAGATAGGTTAAGGGGATTAAATGTAATAATGACCAAATTAATGTCTAATATGGGACACGGTTTCTCTTGGTCCACTCTATGGTGAGTTTGACCATGATTTATAGGTCCAATGATTCATTAAATCTAGGGAAGGGCTCCAGAACTCAACATAATGAGATATGACAAAAAACTGTGGAAGTGGATTTCTCCACACCATAGCTTCACCTTGTGATGTGGAGGGTGAAAATATGGTTAAACCATTTTTTTCGTGCTTCCTCTTCTTATAGGAGTGCACAGGATTACAAAGAGGGTTATTCCTTACTAGTTTTGGAGAGTGAAGAAGAACACACCATAGTGTCACCTTGTGACATAGATTTTCCAAATTTGGAAGGATAAGATTCAAGTTCTCTCCTATTATATAGGATTCTACCCCATAGTAGTAGTGTAAACACTAGATCCCACACATTGTAAAAAATCCATACCACAATAATTTGTAGTTTTGATAGGATTTAATAAGAATTATTTTCCAATAGGAGATGTTGATCTGGTCAATTTAATCTATATGTGACACAAATATGTTAACCAACTACAGTCTCTAAAAGATTTTGATTTTTATATCATAGAGTGTATTTCCACGCCATATCCAATTTGAAATAGTTTTTATATAAAATGGGGTTATGAAATGAAACCAACATCATTTTTCTCACATTAAAAGTTATATATCATCCCTAATTAAATTATAATTCATGTGGATTAATGTATGAGTGAGAGGAGTCAATCCTATAAATTGTATTAGCATAAAAAGAGGAAGAAATAATTTCATTGAGACAGACAAAGCTTATAGAGAGAAAAATACTGGTGGAGGAGAGGAAGTCTATTGGAGAAGATCTCCATAGGTTTTGTTCTAGATTTAAATTGGTTTTTCAAAGGTCTAAGAAGTAATTATTGGAGTCTCATCCTCTATTGTAATCAATATTGTTGTTCTGAATAGAAAAACCATTGTAGATTTATGTTAATAACATCTTCATGTGAAGAAGTTATTTCCAACAAATGGAGGAGTGAATTCTTTTTTGAGGAAGAGTTATAAGTTCTATAATGTTCATGGTAGTAATCTTAGAGGTTTAGTGATTCCATTGAAAAATTTACATGAAGAACTGAGCTTTTATTGAATTTGGATCACATGCACATTTTAAAGCAAGCTACTTGAAAAAACTCCAAAGAAAGTGATCCATGTAAAATCCTCTATGTTATTTAATATTTCAAATCTCATTAAGGGGAAAAGAAGATAGATTTCAAAGTAGTCATCATGGTGAGAGAAGAATATCCTCATTTATTAAATAATTTATAATACCCTAACCCCTAGATGGTGTTATCATCTATATGATTCATTGAAACACTTTGTTTCATTCGTATTTTATAAAACCCTATTCTAGATTTTTCATGGTCCAATCCATTACTTATAGATTTATTATATGGGTTCCTCTAAGTTTTTTTATAAGTTTAGATATATTTTTAATAGATACTCATCATATCTTTGTATATTTTCATATTATCCTCATGATCACTTATTTTTATATTTTTCTATTTCGATTGACCATCCATTACATTTATATTTAAACCAATATCCAAACATGATTTTCTTCTTCCATCAAGATTGTTTTTGAGATATATAATGCTAAACTTTAACTCATTATCTAGAGACATTTTATTTATAATATATTTGGATGGATCTTCTATCACATCGCTTGTCTACTTCATTATAGTATTAAATGTCCTTTTTCAATGATTTAACCATAATTCTTCACTTATCAATATTTTATTTTACTATAAAAAATATTTCACTATTGAATAATAAATTTCTTGAATGATTGTCTATGGATATTATATGTAATTTAATGAACATTACTTGGAATAGCATCATGATGTATTTTACTTATCATTACTAAAGTATTTTTCCCCTCTAAAAGTGAGATTGAATTTTCATATTAATTCTCAAAACAAGGGTTAGAATCAGAGGGCAATGTTTGATGTAGATTTTACCTAGATTAGAGAAAACAACATTTGTGATGGCTTCCTCATGTTATCACTATTTTGAATAAAAATAATGTTGATTTTATATTATAATAGGGACGATAAGGATGAATAAAAAAATTATTTCTATTTCATTACATTTTCACTTAACCCTTTTTGTAGTTTCTTGAAATAAGGTCAATGATGTCAATGAAATCCTTATCATATCTCATTCTAAAAAAGTAATTGGATTCTTAAAAAACCCTCTCTAATAAAATTTCAGAATCCATGGAATGAATATATTTTAATGAGGGGTGGGGGTGGGGGTTGAATCATTGGTAATCTATTTTTAAAGATTATATTATAATTGAATATATGGATATTTGTTTAGGTTCTCTACTTAGAAATATAATTAATCAATATTACCTTGAGTGTAGTTATAATGATAGAGGGAGAAACACACAATATTCACAAGTTTAATATTAAAAATACTCCTTTATATGTTTGTTAAACCCCTATCAAGGATTATTCACTATCTCTATGTGAATTAAATAACACAGAACCCACTATTACCTCTATAGAATAACATAAAATTCACTGTTCCATCACTTTTTCTAGAGTACACTAGAGACATATTCTCTTATTTATTGATTAAAAATCAGAAAGAGATTCTTATTTAGAAATTTTTTCCTCAAAAAGATACTAGATTCCCCTTCCTTATGTACTTCCTCAAGAACTTCTGTAATTCATGTATTGAGACACCTTCGACATTCATTAAAATATAGTTTTCACTCAATCATTGGATACTTACGAACTCATGGGGTTCATCTCAACTTCTTTCATTGATACAATGATGTGTTAGGATATCTAAAATATATTTCAATATCTTTAAAAATTCTTCCCCACCCACTTGAAAAAACTTATTATAAAAAAAATTGTGCATAGGATCTAAATTTTTACATGAATTAATAAAATAAAAATTTTATTTTATTTATTTAAAAATAAATACCATTTATTATTTGGGTGTAATATTTCCACAGTCATATTTAATACCTGATTGTGTGGGTATTATTCTATCTTAATTAAACATGCAACTTATTTGAAATACGTATGAATATTGTGGGTATTACTTCTTATTCATATGGTTAAAGTTTTTACATCTCAATAGTATTCGTGCATCTCATTAGAAATACCTAAAAATTTTAGGCTCTCCTAATTCACACATTTTTGTCACCTTAAATCCCAAAAACAAATCAAAACACCTAAATGATTAAGGTAATTTTCATTCCTCACATGGATAAAAGCCTCAAAAACACATCACTCCAATTAATTGACATTATAAAAAAATTCCTAAATACATGGCCTATCTTCATTAATCATTACGATGTACAACTCATCTATTCAAAACAAATACCTAAATAACTTATGTTTATTCGTGAATAAAATACATTTTTGATTACCCATGGAATAAATCATCACACAAACTCATTATAATGCACAATATGCATACATGATCATTTATGAATATTGAATCCAATGGATGTGGATTAACCTATCTATGACTATCTAAGATGCCCCATGTCCATGGATTCAATGACATTTCAAGGGAAAGGGATAAACCTAGATATTAATTCCTTCTATTCTGCACTCACTATACAAGCATGAAATTGATAATATATTCATGTGCATTTATCTCAGACCTGAACCATTCATTTTTCTGTATTTATTTATTCTGTATACTGATATTCTTCAGGAAATGTCATGGAGAATTATATCATATTTATGCTTGACAGATGGATAATTACTATATGAAATGAGTTCTTAGATATCACATAGATCTTACGAGATCTAATAAGACATCATTAAATAGGAATAAGAATTTGGTTTGATCCCATGTGAATAGAATAAATTGAAATCCAATATTACAAGAGAACTTGACCAATTTTGTAGGTAAAAGATAATCCAACGAAGTGACTAGATGTCATAGATTCATTTGATAGGGCGATACTCTATTTATTTAGAACCTTTTAATAGATTAATCATGCACATGAGCCTTGTATCCCATGTTGATAATATATTGGGAATTGAGTTTATTGATAAATCATTTAATTTTTCTAATTTCTCAAGATGATATTGGAGTTTGGTATATTTAACACTTTAACAAACAACAGGGGGTTTGTAGACCCACTCACCACTTGTGTCCCAACAATGAACAACCTACTAGGGATATGCTCCAACTCTACAAATGAGAAAAAACATTCGTGTAAATATAGTCACTTTATACCCCAACATATATGCTAGAGTAGTGAGATAGTTCTCTTATATGGTTGATGTCCTCCCCCCATAATAATGGATTATATTGGTTTATATAATGGGTTGGATGACATAATTTTTCAAAAATAATTAAAATAAAAATATCTAAGTGGAATATGGAAAAAGAGATTTTCAAAATAAAAATTCAAATCGATATTCTAAATTTTAATTAATTATTCTTTATGAAAAATATTAATAAGATATTTATATTTTTAAAGTCCTTCTTTAATCCCTTTATGAATTTAATTTTTTAGTGATATCTTTAAATCCTCATCAAAATAATTAATTCCAAGGTATTAATTACCGTTTTGTAAACATTTTCAACTTTATCAAATTTATTTTTATCTATAAATAGATACTATAAAGATTTCAAAAATCATTTCACTTAATAAGGATAATTTTTATGCCTGAAATCCAATTCCAAAAAGTTAATCGTTAAAAATTATCTAATAATCATCACTTCATAGATGGAGAAATTGACAAAAAAATGAAAAAATTGGGACCAACAATAAAATATCACCGGAGAATTGATGATTATAGAATACTCAAGAATCTATGTTATCTTTAGGAGGATAGAGATAGAATAAAATTCTTTAATATCTCTAAGGTATTATAGTACCCTCTGATTGTGGAATATATTTTTTCTTGAAATTAATAAAATGCCCGATAGGTGATTTAAAATTCAACAATAAAATAAAATGATCCACGAAATACTAGATGAATATTATTAATAATAAATTATAAAAATGAAACCTATTATAAATAAATATAATGTATTCTATTATAAATGAATGTAGAATTTGATTTAGGACAATGCTTTTTTTTAATGGCATTTTTCTATAATATAAGTTTTTGTCTATATATTTTATTTTAATTTAAAAGATAAATTTTTAAATTTTAGAATTTAAATTTAAAAAATGTATCTCCATTTTTTGATTCATCATTGAAATATTATCATTGGAATAATTTTGAGAGATTTCTAATAGAGAATATTTTTAGGTGAATTGTAACAAAATTCCAATTTTGATAATACCATCACTTTTTTGACATTATCAATACAAATGAATGAAATTAAATTTTATGAAAACTTTTTTCAATAAATAAACATGACTATAATTTAAATAAATCATTTGAAAGTACTATTTTGAATAGATAATCATTGGTTTCATTTGGTGATCTATACCTCAATCACAAAATATGTCATCATTCTTAACTTTTTTTTCAAATAAATAAACACAGTGGATTGAGAGTTTTTGTGTATTTGATTGATTAGGTATAAAAATAAATCAACATAAAACAAATATTCATATTTTGTTTAAACTATAAATAGTTCTCATAAACCCCATCGAACTTTTAAAACTAGATAGGATACCCTGAGGAAATACATATTTAAAAAAGTGATATTGGAAACCCAATAATGGAATAAAGATGAAAAAATTATAGCATGATATTCAGGAGGCATAATCATGATATCGTAAAAAGAATGATCCTGAACATGAAGAAATTGAATAAGGAAATGAAAGCACCAAACCTAGGAATCACTAAAAAATGAGAATAATATAAAAAATGATATTATAATCCCAAGTCAAGGATCACTCACAATACCATAATCATAGAGTGGATAAATTCCTATGGTATATTAGTTTAACTCCCCATTCCCATAAATATTTTTGAAAAAATTACCTTGGCGGATAGTGTTATATCCTTATCCCTTATATAATATTTCATTAGATAAAAAGATTAACCCATTTAATTTGATGTCTATATAATTCTAGGCCCACCCATCATATAATGAAATTCATATATATTTGTACCACATGACGAAATGAAAACATAAATATATCATAATCATTATAAAACTGTTGAGAATAAAGTGGATTTCATAATATTGATTTTTAGTCGAACCAAATGCTAAATAATAATGATTCATAATAGAATTTGCAATTAAATCATTTTAAATATTATAATTGAAAAAGGTACATTCTTATTGAACATGGATTTCTAGTGCAGAAAATTTGTGAGAGGGATTTGTGAATTGAATGAATAAAAATGAACCACATAGTTATGATTTAAAAAACAAGTAAGGATATTTTTTAAAGAGAAAAACATATTTAATATATATATATATATGACATCATACAAGATAAATATTAATTACTTAACATAGTGACCCATGCGCAAATCAAATTGGTCTAGTACCTTTGGAAACATGGATACAACCACACCTTGTTCATAAGTAAACAAAAACATATCCACCTAATTTCTTCATAACATTGAGACTTCTTAATCATATCATAAATGATACATTTATTCATAACCTAGGGAGTATAAACATAATAAATGTAAATATTATATTCTCAATAAAACTAAATAATGGATATATCAACGATCACATAATAATAATATGAGAATATGTGTTTGAGAAAATGATCATAACATTTGAAAAACAAACCATTCATAAAAAATATAATTACCTTGAGTAAGTTAATAAATATTAAAAGTTAATAATACATGGATAATAAATAATAAATGAAAAAGATCCATGTGAACATAATAATACCACAATACATTGATTTTTTGAATGCACAATGTAATAGAAAACATTTCCATAATACTCAATGATTATTTCCAAGGCTATCATAATGGTTTGGGTTCACTCCCAAAACCATCATAGTAGTCAAGGATGACTCCCAATAATATCATAGTTGATAGTGATCCGTACTAAAATAGGTTCATTAACAATTATAGACCTTTTTTATCAAGAGATAATTTTATTTACCCAAAAAATTGGAGGATGATATAGGACCAACCCCTATAGGTTCCTAACATTACCCCTATCCTCAGTTATAATGTAACCACCGTCCATGGTTATAAAATAACCAATATCATTAGTTTATAATGGAAGCCCCAATTGAAAAATTAAAATCATAAATATGTGTTTCACATGATCAAAAATAATTCACCTTATAATAACCTATGAAAATAAATTGTTTAATAATCCTTTCATCATAGAATAACCTGGGGAAACGAAACATAATCATCATCCGTAATTTTTTATTCAAGAAAAAATGGGAACAGAAAAACCACAAAAGAAACACCACGCCCACTCCTAACCCATCTACAAGGACACAAATTCAAGGAGGTATGACATGGTGAAGCCTGAGAGCATCCCCTTTAATGAGATTAACACCTTCGTCTTTTATACTAGCTACTACAAACAAAAAAATTCCAATGAAACCTAGTGGTCCGCAACTGTGTTCCCCTCTCTCCAGGTATGAAAGATCTGCGTCTTTCTACTAATAATGATATATAATTTTCCGATCACTTAGTTAATAGACCAAGGAGAGTCTCCACCATCATTCAAGGAGTTGTGTACAATCAATGAGTCATTTTACACTTCTGTTTTCTCCAGCCCCATTTTCTCACACAATCTGAGCTCAGTGAGCATTTTCAAAGACTCTACATATAGGGAGGTTCCCTGATCCAGCTTGAACAAGAATTCCAAATGAACCAAACACTTGGAATCGTGCACAAAACCTCCTACCTACATAGCCCCAAGTATAGAAGACCCATCCTTATTCATTTTCAATCCATACAAGGGAGGTCACCAACAAACCCAATTCCCTGCACTGCTAGTGGATGGAAGAGTATCATAAGAAATGATTTTAAAGCATAGAAAATAGGGTGCCTCCTTCTTGTTCCTAACAACCTTGGATAAGTGAATCGGTAGGTTTCAAGCCTACACAATAATAACACGAGCTGTAAAAGACACACCTTCAAACATCACCATATTCCGTGCTTTCTAGAGAACTCAACACCCTGCATGAAGCACCACTGAGCAAGCCAAGTTTTCAGGGCCTCCCCCTAGAGCCAAGATACTATCTATCTAGAAATGAAATATTGGACACAACTACGGTAGAGAATGTAGTGAACTCCCTAGGAAGCCTCCACTCGTCGCATGCCCATTTTCTAACAAAGAACAGATGGTTCGTGGTCTCCACACTCGAAGCCTTATAGAACACACACATAGAATCATTGGGTATACCACAACATTGGTTATTATTTTCCTTCTGAAAAGACCTATCCCTGATCCTCCATGTGAGAAAATTAAACTTGGTGGGAACACTGCTCACCATGATAACCTCATCCCATTAGTGAGGTTGGCCTTCATCAAAAAAGGTACATCGAAAGTCCTTCGATGAGAATAAACCCAATGGTGTGGGCATGAAAACACATTTATCTGGCTCAGAATTCCACTCAATGAGATTGAAACAGTTATGATGTTCCCTATCAAACATTAATGAAGTATGGGAAAATTATTTCTTCTACTAAAGAACGATCCATGGATGGGAAACTAGAAAATCCTAGGATGACTCCATGACAGTTCTAATTCTAGAAAAAGAGGTCTCCTTTCCCAATGATCCAGTGAGAGTGCGAGCGAAGGGCCGAGACTAGGGGACTGATGATCAACCAAATATATGAGGGGTGAGCTTATGCATTATCACAAAACCCTGAGGAATAATTGTACATGGTATTAGCCCAAAGAAACCATTGTTCCAAAACACTCCATGTAAGATTATCATGCATGATGTACAAATTTTCCTCCAAACTGCGCATGTTAATACAACCCTCACTCACTGGCTTCGCCATCCGCCTCCATAAGACCCAATGTCTCTTTACCTCAGATAACGGATCCCAAATAAACTTGGTGAGGATCCTATCAATATTATTGACGACTTCCATGAGATCCATTATTGAAAAAAGGCCATGTACCAGAGAAGCCACAAGTACACTATTAACTAGAGAAATCTGACCACTAAAAGAGAGAACATATTTTTCCAGTTGATAACTCTATCTGTGATCCTGGATAGGAGGGGGTTGAAGTCGTGAATGTGAAACCTATAGGGATAAATGGGGGCCCCTAGATAGTCCATTTGTAGATTTCCCCTCTGCATGCCCAGGTCCCTGTGGATTAAACTGACCCACCCATAGTTTCAATTGTCTGATAAGAAGAAATTAGTCTTTCCTTTATTGATGATCTGACCGCTCTAGTGGAAATAATCATCCAACACTTTTCTCAAGCCACAAATTTACTTACTCATAGAATCCATAAAAAGGAATGAATCTTTGAAGAACATGTGATGAGAAATAACTGGAGCCTTCATCCCCCGATGATACAGAAGTGTGGATCCTAGGATTGTGATTATTTGGACCAGGCGACTCATGATGTATTGTATAAGGATAAACAAGTTCAGTGAGATGGGGTCACCTTTCATAAGACCCCGAGTGGACTTGAAAAAACGTTGGATTTCCCCATGAAGGTCACTGACATCCACAAATAGATGAAATAATGAAACAAGATATAAATGTTCTCAGAGTTGATACCCATACCTGTAAAAACATTATTGATAAATCTACATTCAACCTGATCATATGCCTTGGTCATATCCAGTTTGTTAATTATGTTTGACCCGCATGTCTTGACTTTGATGTCACTGAGAATCTCCTGATCCATGGCGAAGGCCTCCTGTATCGATCTTCCTTTGATGAACCCATGTTGTTCTATTGACACCCACCATTTCATTTAGATGGCCAACATAGTGTTATGAATGGTAGCCAAGACTTTTAAGGGGTATTACAAATGATTATAGGACAATAATGGGAGATCGAGGTGGGATTATTATTCACAGGAAGAAGAAAAACAGTGGTGGAACTTATGACATGGGGTAAGATCCCCCCTAAAAAAAGTCTTCAATGGAAGCAACTAGATAATCCTTCACAATGTCCCAATATGACCTATAAAAGGATCCAGGGAACCCGTCCGGCCCTGCGACACTGTCCAGATTCAGGTGCATGAGAGAATCCTTGATCTTCTTCTCGTCAGGAATAGACCCCAGTGATTAGTTTTCCTGATCATTTGAAAAGTTAGGAACCACATCAAAAATTTCAGAGTGCTCTATGGGATACCCAATAGGAAAGAGTTCATTTGGACCATCCAGTTGGTCCAAGAAAAATGTGTTGTCCATGCTGTCTGACACATCCCTGTCCTCCATGAAAGGGATATCCACCAGTATAATATTTGGTTTGATAAGACTTTCCTCTCCTTAATGCATGCAAGTTATAAGGCCTTCTATATTGTAATTCCCCGACCCCAGTTACCCAAAATCGGTGCATTATTACATAATATTGGCATGATAACAAAAGATCGGGTCTTGAAAGATCGATTAGTTTAGTATCCTTGGAAACACTAGATATATTCACAAGTCTTACATTACATCATAAAGTAAAAAAACTACTACAAAATCTTGAATTCATATCCCCGTATACTATACCTACAGTTCATTTATAAAATAATTCTTCACATCCTAGGAAAAATAAAACATTGAAATGGTAGAGCTCAGATTTTTAGAAAAGATAACGATATAGCATAAACTTTCATAAATAAACATAAACATTTAAGGCAATGTATAACTAAATCAAAAGCCTTTTGATCTTGAACTTTAGCATAACATGGAAAAAATAAAATGAAATAATTCTGTTTAATTATTCACATGGATATTCTACTAGTTGAATAATCACATGCAATATCAATAACTACTTTCATATTGATGGATTGCATAATGCCAGACTATCATAACGACATAGTCAAGGCCTTGTTCTAAGACTACAAATAATATTTTTCCAAGGCCTTGTTCCAAGAAACTAGTTTGTCTCATGAGACTTGCCAATGTATCAAGGAGCTATAGTAGGCTCCACCCATCTATTATTAAGTACAATGCATTCCTCATATGAACACGTTTAAGAATAACATAAACATTCGTATTAAAACTAGAATACAAAATGTCAATAATTTCTCTATACACCATTAATGGTATAAAAATAACACATCCATAGTCAAACATATCAAAAAACCTTCAATACTATATGTAAATATTTTTATCATAATAATCTAACTTCAAATAAGATTAAAATCCATCAAAGGATGTTGACATAGATGAAATCAAAACAATTTGAGATAAATATCTCTTTTTTTAAATCATTTAAAAGTCACATAATTATAAAAGAAAAAAATTACTTTGAAAATATTTTTACAAGATTGTAAGGGATTCTTCGATGATTTTATTATGGCGTAAAATAGTCTCACCCACCGTATATGTTAAAAAAACATTCCTACCTTAATTCTGTCAAAAAGGTTAAAAAGGACCTTTTTTGGAAAATGATGGAATGATTCCTTTATAAACTTCTTATAAAAATTAAAATAAGGGTATAAATGACTTTATCCAATTTTCGGTAAAATAGTAAGAATGTATGAAATACATTTTTAAGAAACATGGATGTGGATGATAAAGAGGTCCCGGTAGATAATTATGTGTAAACAATCTTGAATAATGAATAGATTTTGAAATAAACCCTTACCTTGTAATTTTCCTTGGTTGAGGGTAAGTTAACCTCTTGTATAATAGTTAAATCATAGTTATTAAATTATAAAATAATCATATACATAAATATGATATCATATATGATTGTTTAATATTGAATTGTTAATAATATTTTAGTATTATCATCGTTTCAAGTGTTAACTGATTCATTTTCCTTTATATGGTTTGTAACATAAGCCATGTTTGTTATAGATAGGTTGTATCTTATTCATATCTAGAATTATATCATGTTCTTAGAGATTACTTTTAATCATCAAATGATAATTAGTTTTGAATGGATACAATGAGGAATGAATCTCATCGTGTTCGTGGAGACAGTAGTCCGCATCTACGCATGAGTGACAATATCAATATTTTGATATTAAAATAATATATAGATGGAAGGTATATCATATATATAGAATCATTATAAAGTTATATTTATTATTTAATTCAATTACACATCATTATCAAACCCATCCAAATAATAATGTTTTGAATAACAATTACACCACGATGTGGAGACGGTAAGCCATAAGTACGCATTTATGGTGACATGTCAATAAAAAGATGGATAGAATACTGAATATGGTTATACCATATTTATAATAACATCACAGTATATATAAGATATTGGATTTATTATTTTATACTGTAAATAACAAAGAAAGAAGAAGTTTATGAAGAAAGGAACTTGAAAGAGGGCGGTGAAAATATTGCCTCTTCTTTGGGTTCTTTTTTTTTGATTTGATCAAAAGGGACACTTAGGTTGGATTTCTAATCAAAATAATACCTCTAGGTTAAAATGAGTGAAGTTTAGAGAATATCTAGGTATGTTTTTGCCAACCCAAAAGGCTTTGAAGGTGTGAATTAGAGAGAAGAGGGAGTGCCCTTTTATAAGAGGGGTGAGGGGCACCTTTGTAAAAGATAGAAATATTATTTTATAATAAATTCATATTCGGTTAATAATGGATCCAAAGTGGATTATTTATAGTTTAAGGTGAGTATGGGTCTAAATAATTTCAACCAATAGATTTTAGTTATGTTTTTTCACTATATTAACCTAATAATTTATATTTAACTCTTAGTTAAATAGTTTGACATTTACCATGTCTCTTTGTATTTTTATATTATATGGTTAATAATAATACTATATACTTCCAAGAGAACCCCAAGTGGTTAATTAGTGATAAAACTATCATTATATAATTTATTTGATAGAATATTAGTTTTTTAGGAGTAGAATATGAATTAATAATATAATATATTTTTTTAAAACACTTTTATGTCAATTTTGACACCATTTGGTATTTTGTTTTTGCTAAATTCATAACAGAATTATTACTTCTAATCTAATTCATTTTATCAACCCTAACAAGTCATTTTAACCAATAATATTCTTTTAATTCATTAAAAGTATAAAATTATATTTATTTGGGTATTTATAATATCAATTATTGTAATATTTCACTAATAAGTTAATTACTGCATCATCATTGTGTCATAAATAAATCAAATTATTTAATATTTAAAAATTTTAAATAAAATACAATTATGTAGGAAATATTTCTAAATTTCTAATGAATATTTATAATCGAATTTTTCTTTTGTATAACCCTCTATTAAAAATGTTTTAGTTATTAAACATTTATTTTAACTATTTAACTCTTCTTTGAATTAAATAATAATAAATATCCTAATCTAATCCAAATGGACCAAAGAGGATCATATTTTATTCCTAAGTTTGTTTTTGGTCTAACTATAATTATCCAATAGAATTAGGAAATGTGTTAGGGTAATAATAATATCATGTTTACCATTAATTACCCAATTTATATTTTACCACTGTAAATAAAATAAAAAAGTTACTATTAACCAAAAATTATTTTTATCTTATTGAACCACATTTTACTCATTCATATTAACTGTGTGTCTCATATTTTCAAAATTCCACTCATAGAAGTAGTAAAATTAAGTTTTATGTGAATTTTAAAATTCTTCTAGGAGGTTGGTAAAAGATGGTGAAAAGTTCAATAAAATTTTTATATATCTAAAATTATTCTAAACTAACTCCAATGAATTACATTGAACTTATTTAGTTATTATGTATCTATTTTGACCTTAATTAAATTTAAATAAAATTAATAATTATTTAAATAATAATTTTGTTTTAAACTATAACTCAGGGTTTTTTCTCTATTCATAAAAAATTGAATATTTTCAGAAAAATACAAAAAATTTACCCTAAGCTAATTTTTCTATTTAGAATCCAAACATGAAGTCCATTTTGAATGATAAAATTTATAAAATTTCAAAAATTGTATATTACTATTCATAACAGCTAGTTTGATTGGTTGTGGTGTGTGTTAGAACTCGGAGTTGCGTACAACATACGCTACTGTATTATTCAAAGAGAAGCATACCGTAGAATCTTGGGGAGTTGAATTCTCCCCTCCTTCAAATAATTTCATCCTTGAAATTTCTATAATACTACCGCATGAAAAGGCTCGAGTGGTTCTTCATCATAAGTTCCTCACGTTCCCATGTTGCCTCTTCCATCTTATGGTTTCTCCATATAAATTTTACCAGAGGAGTCGTGCATTTTCTCATCACTTGTTCTCTGGTATTAAGAATCCTGACATGCTCTTCACAATAAGACAGGTCGGGTTACTGTTCTACTTCCTCATAAGTGAGTACATGCGTTGGGTCAAGCATGTATTTTCTCAACAGTGATACGTGGAACACATCGTGAACTATGTAGAGAATTGGTGGAATTTCCAAACGATAAGCTATAGCCCCAATTAATTCTAGAATTCTGAATGGTCTGATGTACCTGGGACTTAGTTTTACCTTCTAACCGAAACGTATAACTCCCTTCC
This sequence comes from Viscum album, assembly GCA_963277665.1. Taxonomy (NCBI): domain Eukaryota; kingdom Viridiplantae; phylum Streptophyta; class Magnoliopsida; order Santalales; family Viscaceae; genus Viscum; species Viscum album. Next base: position 227,918,941 of record OY728125.1, read on the forward strand.
ATAGAGATACCTTTAATAAAACATGATCACCTACTTGAAATTACAAATCCTTCCTTCAGTTATCAGCATAGTTTTTATGCCTACTTTGAGTTGCTTTGATGTGGTTTTGGATTACCTTCACTTTTTACATCATTTCCTCCACCAGTTCTGGGCCTACGAGTTTTCTTTCACCGATGTCATCCCAACACGTTGGTGTGTGACATATCTTTATATATAACGCTTCATATGGTGCCATCCGAATACTTGAATGAAAGCTGTTGTTATAGTAGAATTCCACCAGAGTTAAATATTGATCCCACATACCCTAAAAGTCAAGTGAGCAATATCTCAACATGTCTTCTAAGGTTTGAATAGTTTGTTCTGATTTTCCATCTGTTTAAGGGTGGTAAAAAGTGCTCAAACAAAGTTTAGTATCCAAGGCCTTCTGAAGACTTTTCCAAAATCTTGATGTAAAATGTGGATCACGATCAGAATCAATCGATAGGGGTACTCCATGAAGTCTCACAACTTCATTAATATATAATATTTTTAGACGTTCAAGTGGTAAATATTATCTTATAGCAAGAAAATGTGCTGACATGGTAAGAAGATCAATAATGACCCATATTGCATCGTTCTTACTAGGAGTCTTTGGTAATCCCATGACAAAGTCCATCGTGATATTATCCCACTTCCACCCTGGTATGGGAAGAAGTTTCATGACTCATCTAGACTTTTGCCTTCCATCTTTCACTTGTTGGCAAACCATACATATTGACACAAAATCTGAAATCTCCCTCTTCATGTTGTCCCACTAAAAATGTTCTTTCAAATCTTTATACATTTTGGTGCTCCCATGGTGCATAGAGAAATTGGAACTATGAGAATCACCAAAAATTCCCTTTTTAGATCAGGTATCTCGGGAACACAAAGTCTCTTCCTAAATTTCAAAATTCCATCTGCATATACAAAGTCACTCAATCTCCCATCATTCATAGCTTTAATCTTCTTTTGAAACTCTTCATCATCGGTATAAGAACTCTTTATCCTTTCTAGTAAGGATGGTTTGGAAACCATTTGAAAAATTATTGATGTTTCACCTTCTATGGTGATTCCCATATCCATCTTTACTAGATCCATGAAAATAGGATCCCTCTCAACTCTCATCTTGTTCAAAACTCCATGATATTTTCTACTCAAAGCATCTGCAACTTTATTTTCCTTCCCTGGGTGGTAGTATATTATGAAATCATATTCCTTGAGTAGTTCAAGCCATCTCCTTTTCCTCATGTTGAGTTATTTCTGTGAGAAAATATTCTTCAAACTCTTCTGATGAGTATAAATATCACATTTATCACTATAGAGATAGTGTCTCAAAATCATCAAAGCAAAGATTACAGATGTTTACTCAAGATCATGAGTAGGATAGTTCTGCTGATGAATTTTCTGTTGTCGTGATACATAGGCAATAACCCTATCATTCTACATAAGGACAAAACAAAGTCGTTTCATCGATGCAACGCTATAAATAAAAAACCCATCATTCCTCGATGGTAGAGTTAATATAAAATAATTTACAATTCTTTTCTTCAGTTCATCGATACATTCTTCAAACTCCATTGTCCAAAAAAATTTAACCCCTATACGTGTGATCTTTGTTAATGGGTTAGCCAACCAGGCAAAATTCTGGACGAAACGTCGATAATAACCTACTAAACCAATAAAACTACATACCTCAGTTATACTCGTCGGTGTTGTCTATTCTTGGATTGCTCTTGTCTTAGAAGGATCATTAGAAATTCCATCTTTAGAGACAATATGTCCATGAAAATAAATCTCCGGAATCCATAATTAACACTTGCTAAACTTCTCATATAATTCATGTCTTCTCAGAGTCTTCAATATATTGCACAATTGATTTTCATGATCTTCATATATTTTGGAGTATAACAAGATATCATCAATAAATACCACTACAAAGTCATGAAGATATTCCTTGAAAACTATGTTCAATAGATCCATGAAAATAGAGGGTGCATTAGTGAGCCCAAAAGGCATTACTGTAAACTCTAATGCCCGTACCTGATTCGAAATGTTGTCTTCTTAATGTCTTCCTTCTTCACACACAACTGATGGTATGCAGATCGAAGGTCAATATTTGAAAATTATTGAGCTTCATGCAGTTGGTCAAATAAATCATCAATGTGAGGTAGGGGATACTTTTTCTTTATTGTTATTGAATTCATTTCCATGTAGTCGATACATAACATCATAGATCCATCTTTCTTCTTGACAAAAAGGACAGGGGATCCCCATGGAGAAACACTAGGCTGAATAAATCCATTATTACTCAATTACTCTAGTTGTTTCTTTAGTTCCTCTAATTCTACAGTGGCCATTCCATAAGGGGTCTTTGATATGGGCCTCGAACCACAAATTAAATGAATGGAAAACTCAATTTCTCATTCTGGAGGATGTCCAGGTAATTCTTCCAGAAACATATCTACATATTCTTTCACAATAGGTACATCCTCTGTTTGAACATTCCTTTCCTCACCCATAGTTATTTCATTCTCTTCCCCCCCCAATAATTGAATTTAGTTGAGCTACTGGGGGTGGATCTGGATAAGAATTAGGTGGTGACAATTCTGCACTAAAAATAAGATGTTCCTTATCATCATCATCAAAAATCATAACCTACTTCTTACAATAAATCTTCACATCATGGTTCGAAAGACAATCCATACCAAGGATTATATCAAACTCAATCATATGTACGATGATGAGATCATCATATAAAGAACATTTATATGCTCTAATGGGAACAGATTCACAAAACTTTGTTGTGATGATACTTCCCTTAGGATTTTTAACTAACAACTCCCTTGTTAAGTAAAATTGGAAATATCTAATTTTCTTAGCAAACTAGGAAGATATGAAACAATGATATGATCCAGAATCAAATAATGCATTCACTAAACTTGAGGAAACCATTAAATTACCTGCCACCAAGTCTTTTGGATCTTCTACCTCAAAAGTAGTGATAGCATAAGCTTGTCCTTGATCTCTTGGAATTTTCTAATGTAAGATTCACTGATGCTTAGGACATTAATTTGAATAATATCCCATCTCCCTGTAATTGTTTCATTGAACATTATTAGATTCTTTCTTCCCCTTTCAATCACGAGCATGGTGGCCTTTTTCACCACACTTGTAACAGAATCTCATTCCCTATCAAGCAAGTACCAGGGTGTTTCTTCTCATATTTACTACAGGATGGATATTAAACTTTTCCCTTCTTCCTCTTATTTCTATTTCTAGAGTGATCAACAGATCTATTCTTCTCTTACTTTTTTTAAATTCGTAAGACTTAGAGAATTCCTTTTCTGTTTTGATAGCAAATGAGACTATATCTTCATAAAACGAGAATGATTTTGAGACTAAATCTTGATGGAGAAATGGTTTTACCCAATCAAATAAACAATAAATCTTACTTCTTGGGTTACATATATAATCTGCAGCATGCCTTGCTAACCTTGTAAAGTTAGACACATACATTGCAACATTCTCGTCCTCCTTTTGCCTCAGACTCAGAAATTGTCTTTCCATATCCGCTTGATGGTAATGAAGAAAGTATTTTTCTAAGAAAATATCTTTAAACTCCCTCCATTATATATTTGATACTTAATCATATTCCTTCATGTTTTTAATCAATGACCACCATTGATCAACATGTTCAGTGAGGTGGTAAACTTCCATGACAACGTTTTCCCTTTTTCTACTCCCCAAGGCATGGAATACTTTCTATAAAGAATTTATCTATTTCTATGATACTAGTGGATTTGTTCCCCCATTTAATGATAGAGTTTGTTGCCTCATGAAGCGATATAACATTGATCCTCCATGCTACGTGTTAGGGTGCTCCATATGGGTAAGGTTATTATTCATAACCTGAGTGAGTTGTCCCAATATGTTGATTAGCTTATTAACACTAGTTGCATCACTAGCTCCACTATAATTATTTTGAGCAGGAGGGAAATCCATACATGGAGTGCATGCATTGATACAGTTTCTATTCCTTCCACTAGGTGCCATTTCTAAATAATGGCATAAACTAGATTAATTTATGAATCAAAATACATAATTCCATACTGGTAAAAATCTTAACATAAATTGATCTATTTATGGATATAATCCATAATCATAAAAAAATTTCTTTGAGGAAGTATATACTCATAAACTCTTGATAATGGTTTCTAAAGAAAATTAGAATTATCGTAAGCATATCCCCCAGGAGTGTCGTAACCAAGATTGTAGCAAGGCCTGTTGTCGTGGAACAGTTCCTGTTCGAGTCTTGATTAAAGCGGTGTTTTCAGGTTTTACCCCTAAGTACATCTATTCCAGAGCTGCCTCTACCTGCTCATATCCAGACAGGGGTGTAATACTCAAAAAACTCAAAAACTCTCTGCAATACCAAAATTCTAGGAAGTTCTTCTATACTAATCCTCAAAGTCTATCTTAGGGCTATGTGCTCTAATCAGAGTTTATCTAAGTCTAGCTTCCATGGTTTGTACTCAAATTCATCTAATACAAACTGTAATGCCCCGACCCAGTTACCCCGAGTCGGTGCATTATTACATAATATTGGCATGATCACAAAAGATCAAGTCTCGAATGATCTATTAGTTTAGTAGCCTTGGAAACACTAGATATATTCATAAGTCTTACATTATATCATAATGTAAAAAAACTACAACAACATCTTGTATTTATATTCCCTCATACTATCCCTACTGGTCATTCGTAAAATACTTCTTTACATCCTAGGAAAAATAAAACATTGAAAGGGGTGAGCTCAGATGCTTAGTAAGGATAACAATATAGCAAAAACTTTCATAAATAAACATAAACATTTTAGGCAATGTATAACTAAAACAAAATCCTTTCACACTTTGACTTCATCATAACATGGTAAAAATATAATGAAATAATTCCATTTAATTATTCAAATGGATATTCTACTAGTCGAATAATCACATGCAATATCAATAACCACTTTCATAATGATGGAATGCATAATGCCAGAATATCACAACCACATAGTCAAGGCCTTGTGCCAAGACTACAAATAAGATTTTTTCAAGGTCTTATGCCAAGACACTAGTTTGTCTCATGAGATAGATTTATGCATCTAGGAGCTATAACAGGATCCATCTATCACTTATTAAGTCCAATTTATTCCTCATATGAATAGGTTTAAATAAAACATAAACATTTGTATTAAAAATAGCATATCAAATGTCAATACTTTCTCCAAAAACCATGAATGGTATAAAAATAACACATCCACAATCAATCATATCACAAATCCTTAAATACTATATAGATGTTTGTATCATAATTAATCAACTTCAAATAAGCTTAAAATCCATCAAAGGATGTTGACATAGATGAAATCAAAACAATTTGAGATAAATATATCTTTTTTTGAAATCATTTAAAAGTCACATTATTATAAAAGAAAACATTTACATTGAAAATATTCTTATAATCTTGTAAGGTAAGCTTAGATGATTTTATAACAGCCGAAAATAGTCGCACCTTCCATATAACTTAAGAAAACATTCTTACCTTAATTATGTCGAAAAGGTAAAAAAGGACCTTGTTTGGAAAACGACGGAAATATTCCTTTATAAACATCTAATAAAAAGTCAAACAAGAGAATAACTGTCTTTAACCCAAATTCTTTAAAATATTAAGAATGTTTGAAACACATTTTTAAGAAACATGGATATGGATGATAAGGAAGTCCCAATATATAATTACGTATAAACAACCTCGGATAATGAAGAGATTTAGAATAAATCCCATACCATGTACTTTTACTTGGTCGAGGGTAGGTAAACCTCTTGTATAATAGTTAAATAATTGTTATTAAATTATAAAATAATCACATATATAAATATGATATCATATATGATCTTTTAATATTTCTTTGTTAATAATATTTTAGTATTATCATCGTTTCGAGTGTTGACTGATTTGTTTTCCTTTATATGCTTTGTTACGTAAGACATCTTTGTTATGGATAGGTTGTATCTTATTCATATCCAGAATGATATGAAGTCCTTAAACATTACTTTTACTCATCAAATGAGAATTATTCTTGAATGGATACGATGTGGAATGAATCTCATTGTGTTTTTTGGAGACGGTAGTCCGTACGTACGCACGAGTTAAAATATCATTCTTTTGATATTAAAATAACATATAATTGGATGGTATATAATATATACGGAATCATTATAATGTTATATTTATTATTTACTTCAATTACACATCATTGTCATACGCATCCAAATAATAATGTTTTGAATAACAATTACACCATGACGTGGAGACGGCAAGCTTTACGTACACACGTATGGTGACATGTCATTCACAGGATGGATAGAATACTGAATATGGATGAACCAAATTTATAATAACATAACAGTATATATAAGATACTAGAGTTATTATTTTAGAATGGAAATAACAAATAATGAATAAGTTGAAGAAGAAAGGAACTTAAAAGAGGGTGGTGAAAACATTACCTCTTCTTCGGGTTCTTCCTTTTGATTTGATCAAAAGGGGTCCTTAGGTTGGTATTATGATTAAAATAAGGCCCCTAGGCTGAATTAAGGGATGTTTATAGAACATTTGGGTAGGTTTTTGCCGATCCAAAAGGCTATGATGGTGTTAATTAGAGAGATGGGGGAGTGCCCTTATATAAGAGTGGTGAGGGGCACCTTTGGAAAAGATAGAAATATTATTTTATAGTAAATTAATATTCGGTTTATAATGGCTCCAAAGTGGATTATTTAAAGGTTAAGGTGGGGATGGGTTGAAATCCTTTCAACCAACATATTTTAGACCGGTTTGAATCACTATATTAACCTTATCATTTATATTTATCTTTTAGTTAAATAGTTTGACATTAACCATGTCTCTTTGTATTTTTATATTTTATGGTTAATAAACATACAATATACTTCCAAGAGAACCCCAAGTGGTTCATTAATGATAAAATTATCATTATATAAGTAATTTCTTAAAAATTGAGGTTTTTAAGAGTAGAATATGAATTAATAATAGAATAATTGTTTTCAAAACTCTTTTATGTCAATTTTGATACTATTTGGTATTTTGTTTTTTCTAAATTCATAACAGCATTATTAATTCTAACCTCATTCATGTTATCAACTCTAACATGTCATATTAACCTATAATATTCTTGGAATTCATTAAAAGTCTCAAATTATATTTATTTTGGTATTTATAATATTAATTATTGTAATATTTCACTAATAAGGTAATTATAGCATCATCATTGGGTCATAAATAAATCAAATTATTTAATGTATAAAAAATAATTATTTAAATAAATAAAATTATTTAATGTATAAAAAATAATTATTTAAATGAATCAAATTTATGTATAACCCTAATGAATATTTATAATCTAATTTAGCTTATGTATAACCCTATATTAAAAATGTTTTAGTTATTAAACATTGATTTTAACTCTTTTAACTCTTCTTTGAATTAAAGAATAATAAATGTCCTAATCTAATCCAAGTGGACCAAAAAGGTTCATATTTTATGCCTAAGGTTGTTTTTGGTCGAACTATACTTATCCAATAGAATTAGGATATGTGTTTGGGTAATTATAATATCAGTTTTACCCTTAATTACCCTATTTACATTTAATCATGGTAAATAAATGTAAAAAGTTACTATTCACCAAAAATACTTTTTATCTTATTGAACCACATTTTACACCTTCCTGTTAACCATTTCTCTTGTATTTTTAAAATTCCACTCATATAACCGGTAAAATTATGTTTTATATGAATTTGCAAATTCTCATAGGAGGTGGATAAAAGACGGTGAAAAGTTAAATAAAATTTTAATATATCTAAAATTATTCTAAATAACTCCAACGAATTACATTGAACTTATATAGGTATTATGTATCTATTTTGACCTTAATTAAATATAAATAAAAAATAATAATTATTTAAATAAAAATTTGGTTTTAAACTACAACTTAGTGTTTTTTCACTATTCATCAAAAATTGAATGATTTCATAAAAATAAAAATAATTTACCCTAAGATAATATCGGTATTCTGAATCCAAAAATGAATTCCATTTTGAAATATAAAATTTATAAAATTTCAAAATGTGGGTATTACTATTCATAATGGCTAGTTTGATTGGTTGCGGTGTGTGTTAGAACTCAAAGTTGTGTACAAAAAAAGCTACTGTATTATTCAAAGTGAAGCGTACGGTAGAAGCTTGGGGTGTTACATATATCCCTCTTTTATCCATTTAATCCTAGAGTCCTCTCTAGAATGTAACTCCTGCTTCAAGATCCTTTCAGTGAGAATGTATTTCTTCTCCGTGAGATCCTCATAAATCTGGTCATCCCACACCTCCTCCAACCTACCCTAGAGGCATTCAACATCTCGCATGGAATCCTATAAATCCTCTTGATGGTTTGGAACATATGTTGTCCATGAATAAAGATTATGTTTAAACCTCTACAGCTTGTACTATAAAGAGATCCACTTGTAGCCTTGAGAGGTGCCCTCCTAGATGGATCTAAATAGATCGAAGTAACCAGGGATGGGGGCCCAAAACTGGCTTAATCTGAATCGTTCTTGGTGATCCTCAGATGAATTTATAGAAATAATGAGAGGAGAGTGTCCATAAATACCCCAAACCAAATGAGTAACTTTATAACAAGTGAGAACCAGGATGACCTGCATATTTTCTAGGTAGTTATCAAGACGACCCCACGAGCGACAATTCCCCCTTTGGTTATTGCACCACATGAACATGTCACCCATGAAGACAAGATCATAGAGGCCCATAACTGCCATGAACTACACAATGTCAAGGATGGAGTTTCTAGGAAAAGTAACCCCTACCCTACATTTCCACCAGATCATCCACAATATTAAAATCACCCCCAACGATCCATGGTTCAGGCCCTGGGTCGAAAATAAGAAGTTGCTCACATAACTCCTCTCTATGGAGGTGATCACAAATACCATAAAAAAATGTCAAAAAGAAGGAGACAATACCCCAGGTTACCTTGACAGTGATTAACTGGTCTTCTCCACAAACCATGACCACATTGCATATCCTATGCCAAAAAATACAAATGTATCTATTCACCGGATCAACCTGCATGCTTCCATCAATTCTGAGCTTGTTTGATAACTCCCCTAACCTGGAGGGGTGTTTCTTGTGTTCAAGGATGGCCACCACTGCAACCATGTGGTTGGAGATCTCAGAGGCTAGAATGTCTAGTTTTACCTGAGTGCTAATGCCCCAAGAATTCCATATGATTAAAGGAATAATTTAAATGAGAGTGTCCTAGGACTAGCTCTAGAACCCTTAGCCTTATCAAAATGGGGAGGAGAATTCCTCCTCTAATTCTTAACATTGGACAAAGTGCACACTCATGTATCTCTTTATAATTGCGACGCCAACGAAGAAGAGCCAACCTGAGAACCAATGCCTCGCTTTCTCCAAATACACATCGAGGTGTTGGATCCCCCTCTTACTGGACCCCGAAACACTAGGGGAAGAGAATCCATTTGGATTTGATGAAGAGACCATAGCATAAGAAGTGGACCTATCAACAGAGGAATCCTTCGAGCCGTGAGGCTTCTCGAAAATGGGCCATTCAGTACCCACATCTATGGTTTACCCAGAGGAGGTGGGCAGGGGATGGCATGGATGATGGGTCCAGAAAGCTCCTATCCTTGTGTTGCATCAACGCTGGATTACCTACTACCAAGGATTTTATGGATTTGCACAAAATGAATTGGATGGGATTGAATTTAAGGGGAGAGAAGCCCCATAAGATAAAAGTAACTAGGGACCTGCACTTCGACGAACCTTCAACTTGCAAGGATCCTGTAGGAAGATCCACAACCGAGTTGGAGTGGAGTGGAAAAAGAGCCGCAACGAGTTCCTGTTCCACCACTAGGTCCCCTTCAGGTGAAACAGGAGCAGCCAAGGAGCCCCTACTTCCTCTACCCACCACCATACAGTGACCATAGATATGCAGACGATGATAAACCTTCACCGAATGACCTTGAAGAAGACAATGTGATAAAAACCTAGGGAAAATTGGGTAAGCGATATTTTGAACCCAGTGAAAGGAGTCCTCAAAAAAAATGATCACGTTTCAATGATAGAGTTTGGGAAAGGTCCATCTCAGCATAGATAATGGTCTCCGAGGTAGACACACCCAATATCATGCAATCATTGGAACATTAAAAAAACCCAATGGTGTCCCTGATTCAATAGAGAAAGCCTTCATTCTAGAAGGGAAAAGGCATCCTGGGAAGGCAGATCCAGACCACCACCTCATGGATTTATTTTAGTTTGTGAGCCTCCATGGACCACTAGGATTAAATGAAACTCCAATGCCCCATGCTCCTTGGGTATTGCACCCAGCGAGAAGGAAATATTCCTCAGAGGGGAAGATAATATTGAAAGAGATCTTGTGGAGAATAGAGATATGTGCCGACTATCGAATACCCCAGGACAAAACCCCTTATTGAAATACATCTAAAGGATATTTGGTGGTACCGAAATGATCCATCAAATTCCACCTTAAACAGAGCATGGACACTGAGAAAGCGAACACCGACACAACCAGCTGAACGTGATTACCCCCCCTCTACGACTCAATAAATCCACCCAGATAGCCATAAATCAAGGAGGAAGGGGGGCCCCGTGATGAGCCACAGAGAGCATTCTGAAAGGAGTTGCCTATGCCGGAGGCACCGAGGGTGTCAGGAGATAGAATTGAGGGGCCTGCCTGAAGATAATCCATGCTCAATGCACCAAATGATCCCATAGGAGGGACCGACTGAGAGTGCTGAGCGGGAATGACCTAAGAAGCAGGTACGTGCACCCTCGGGGCCGATGGAAGCGGTGGAGGCCAGGCCGCAATGGTTGAAAGAATTTCAAAAGGGGGAGGTGAGTGAGGTGTGTTATTTGGACCTATAAAAGCCATCTCTCTCACTCCATAGGGAAATAAAACATGTTTCATAAACATTTCATCACTTCAAAATATAATATCTTGATGAAGTGGGGAATGTTTCATGAATATGTTTTTATTATAATCACATACCATCCTAATTAGTAATTAGGATTGTATCACTATATCATATCCCTAGTAAATCTTAAATAACATAAATGGATGTCATCTTATATGTAACATTGTTTTAAAAGATCACTTGGAACATTTATTGAGGGAAATATGATTCTAATTTATAAATCACTTTTTTAAAATAAATAAATTTATCAAATATTTATGAAAACATTTCATTACAAACCTTATAAACTTATATGGGAATATTTAAATCATTAAGTGGTTATGAAAATTGAAAACACTATTCATGTCAAACATGTTAAAGACAAACATCCATTCAAAATTTGGTTCAAAATTAAAAAAGTACCTTATCTAGAAAATGAAAAGAAGAACCAATTCAAACAATTTTGTAAAAATTTAGAAATATGTAAAAATTTGATTATATAATAATTTGGGAAAAATAATAACTCTCATTAAAACATTTATTGAAAACATGGACATGAAGGAAAATGATTATCAACTGAAGAGATAAATAACATCTACTTTCCTTAAATTTATTATTTTTTAATATTGAGTACACAAAGGGAGGAAAAAGAAATAAAAACATTTCTTTTTATGAAATAACTATATTATAATAGAATTTATGGGTTTATTGAGAGAAATATCATTATATTTCCTCACTTCAAACATAATCATAAACAATCTTGATGAACAATGAGATCATAACATAAAAACCTTACCACGTTGGTTACTCTTGAATTATTTTTCAAAGAAGAAAATAAAAATACTTTGGATGTATATTTACCATAAATTTCATGATAATAATAATTAAATACATTCATGTGTAGTATATACATCACACAAAAGAATTAAGTGGTGAATATTGGATTCATCCCATGGAAATAAAACTAAGACAAAAGTCCCTTACCTAAAGTATTGTTTTTTATACACTTTTGAACCAAAGTTATAATAAATATAGGTTTAATATATATATATATATATTCAATAATATCACTCATATAAATCATAACATATATGAATTTACTATAGTGTTTTGTTACCTATTTATTAAAAATTTCTCTCTTGAAATCACGTTTCATGTAATAAATGATTCATTATCCAAAAAACTACTGGCTAGTTTTTTGGTCCTTTTACATTTATTAGGGTTTAATAATGTATTGAGTTTTAAACATGTTATAAATATCATATATATTAATTATAAATGTATTTATATTAATTCATAAAATTTAGAATGGAAAAGTAATAACACTGCTCTTGGAGATGGTAGGTCATACGTACCCATGGTTGGTGTTTCCATTTTCTCAAAGGATGAAATGTGACAAATGTAAACATTATCTCACCATTAAATAAAATTTTTTGTATCATATATATCATATATGTTTATTAATTATTCCCTCATTATTTCCATGTTAATATAAAACGAAATATGTATCACATCGCTTCCTAGTGGTGGTATTAAACACGCACGGATGAGAAAAATTATCGTTTTCCAACATATTTGAATGTAAGAAGGTAGATGTGATGTTGTAATTATAGAAAAATAATTTTTTTCAAAATCATCATAGATATATTTCAAATACATAATTATATATATCTGTTAGTAGTGCTGGTAGAAAATGAATTGCATCAGTTCACGAGGTGGTAGTCCTCCATACACATGATCAATTGTTTTATTTCCCAATTTATGGAAGAGTATATGGATATAGGTTATAAAATTAACATAATAATATATAATTATTTTTGAAATAATTATTATATAATATCATCATTTTTGAATAATATTTCAAACATTTTGAAGAAGAAATAAATAAAATCACATAGTTAAGAATGAAACAACTTCTTTGAATAACCTCATTTGGTTTTCACCAAAATACTTCATAGGAGGGTTTACTAATTAGTATATGGAATATAAAAAAATTAAGAGTAAATTATTTATTTTATTTGATTATTTTTTCGTAGAACCAAAATTTTTTGTATGTGTGAAGAGTAGAGGATAAGGGTGCCCTTTTATAACTGTAGGGGGGGGGAGGACACAATTGAAATTTTTAAAAATAAAAAGGCGTGACCATATCTAAAACATGTCAAAAGGCTCAAAATGGATAATTATACAAAGTTAGAAGAGATAAAGTTAAAATATGGCCACCTAATGTGAGTTTTAAATGGATTTATCTAAATTTAATACTTATTTTTGTATTTTAACCCCCAGTAAACCTGGTTTAACAATAACTTTTAAAATTAATTTTTTATGTTTTTAATATTCATTAAATGAAAAAATGTTGTTCAAAAAATTATATAATTTTAATTATGATGATTCAAAATATGTAATCTAAATTTTTAAATACAATGCACATAAGTGCAATAATTTAATTTAAAATAAAATTCTTAAACGTGATAAAGAAACAAATTTCGAAATGGAAAATTTTCTGCAGTATAAAAGGATTTTATATCAAAAATATAAAGAAAAAAAATTCAAATAACCAAAATAAGATTAATAATAACCTTATTTAACTAATTATAATTTTAAAATATTTATAAAAATTTTAAAGATGTAAATGTTTTAAATAAAAATGCAGTTCTCAATAAAAATTAGTATTTTTCACTATTCATTAGAAAAATAAACATTGAAGAAAATTATCAAAATTCAATCTAAAATAAATTGGAAATGAATATTAAAAAAATAAAAGTAATTGTGTAAATTTATTTTTCTTAAATTGTAAAAGATTAATTTTTTATTTCTTCCAATAAACAATAATTTTTTTTATAAAAATATATTTTTGAAGTATATAAAGTATTTAATAAAAACAAAGTAATTATTTTTAAAGATTATTATTTATCTAGATATATTATACATAAGTTTAAAAATATGGTTTTTCCTATTTATATCACTACGTTAAATAACTAGGTTATAATATTAATATTTAAATATTAATATAAGTATAATTTTGGAGTTATTTAAAACCTAGAGTTGAGTGTAACCCAAGAAATCGAAGAAATTAATTTTATTTTAAAAAATAAATTTGATAGTATCTTCTGGTGTTGAATTATATCCCATTAAAATTAATTTAAAACATTAAATTATATAACTATGATACAAACAATTGAAGATAATTCTTCTTTATCATATCCTCAAGTTCCTTTTAGCTTCCTCACATTGATGGTTTCTCCATAAAACCTAGACTAGATGAGTGGTTATGTTTTTTATAACTTTCCCTCTATAATATAGAGTGTCCATTTATTATTATTCATTGTAAATATCTTGATCCTGCAATACATACTCTAATTTCATTACATGTGATTGATCATGTACTTACTTCCTCAGGTGAGCTGCATGGAACAAGTTGTGAATGTGAGAGAGGTTCGGTGGAATCTCCAAGTAGTATGAAACCAACCCTACATTATCCAAAATAATGAATGGGAAGAAAATACCTATGTATAAACTACAATTTCTTCCCAAATATCATATCCTTCTTCTATAGATAAATTATAAGAAAAAAATTATCACTGACTTCAAACTCTAGATCACACTGATGATTATCATCACAACTCTTCTATCTAATCTGAGCTATCATGACGTGTTGTTGAACGTATCTACATTTATTCATATTTCTTTAACTATCTTAGTTCCCAATAATATTATTTCTTTAACATTATCCCAATATGTTGGATTTCTACATATCTTTTCATATTGGGATTCACTAGTGTCTATCAAAATTCTAAAATGAAAGAAAATTCTCTATGAAAACATTACTAAAGGAAGGTGTTTAACCCAAAAACATTTGAAATCCATAAAAATGATCCCAATATATCCTCTAGGTTTTGAGTTTTTTCTCTTAGCATGACCATCTTATTAAGGATGATATGTAGTGTTTATACTCAATTCTATATCAAGGTATTGCTGAATATTTCTCTAGAACATCGCGGTAAAACATAGATAACAGTCAAATACAATAGAAAATGGTGCTCTGTGAAACCTAACCACCACCAAAATGTATATTCTATAAATATGATCTAGAAAAAAATATTCTATGATAGGGATGATTTGTGAAGAATTTTATGTTGATAAACATCAACACATATAGAGAATTGTTACCTTTAGTGGTTTTGGGGAGTTCAATGACAAATTAATTGGTTGTGTTTTCCCATTTACATTATGTGATGTAGAATTTTTGTAACAAACCCTTAGACTTCTATTTTTCATCCTTAACTTATTGATGTATAATTAAATTAGATACAATGTTAGAAATTTATATATCTTCCTTCTATAAAACTATAAACACTCCTTTAGATCTCTATACATCATTATACATCAAGGATGAATTGGGAATGGAGAACTATGAGGTTCTTATAATAGATCTTTCATTGAATCCGGTATGCATAGAACACATACATGTTTCATTATACTTACCATGCCATATTTATCATGTTTAATCTGAGGAAAAGTTTTCACCTTTTTCTAAATCTATAAAACTTCTTTATCCACCATATTATTCTTTACTTGGATAAATGGTTAGATACTTATTTGGGAAAGATAATATTTCACCCCTTACATTATTATTTACAGAACCATCCGATGAAAATTCATAAATATTGGATATTATTTATCCTCATTATAGATAAGATAGCGTGAGACTATCACCTCAAAGCATCATTCACATTGTTCTCTTTCCGAGTGTGATAATGTATTGAGCTGTCAAAATATTAAATATTATCGAACCATTTTCTCTTGAAAATTTCCAACTCATTTAGCATGAATATGTACATTTAAATCTAATTTTAATTATATATATATCACACCTTTCTCTAAAAATACAATTCCAATATATTTATTGTAAAATTACCATATCTAACTCTATATCAGGAGATGGGTAATTTTTCCTTAAAATTCATTTTTTGATAGGCATAAGCTATCACAAAGTCATTCTACATGATAATTCCTCCCATTACCTTCTTATATGGATCACTGATGATTATAAACCCATCTACGAAACAAGGTAATGTAATACCATGTATACTAAATAAATTTTTCTTTGGATCCCTAAAATTTTATTAGCATTCATTTATCGAAAGGAACTTATCCCCCTTCACTTTTATCTTGGATAGTGGATTAAAGAACCATGAGAAATTCTCCAAAAATAATTGATAATATATATAGAAACTAAAATAACTATGGATATCAGTAAATTTGGTTGTTATAGGACATTTTCAAGTCACTCTACCTTTGATGGATCCACCTATATACACTTCCTTGAGATTATATAACCCAAAAAAACATTTTGAATCGAAAATTCATAATTTTTCAATTTTTTGCACAGTTTATCCTTAGGTAGTTCATCCTATATAATTCTCAAGTGATCGTCATGATATTATATTCTCTTTGAATAAATAATAAAATAGTCTATAAAATCTACCAAAAAATGATCCATAAAATCTCAAAATATCAATTCATTAAATCTATGAATATATCTGGGTATTTAGTAATACGAATGTAATAGATATATAGTCATGGTGTTCATGCCTTGTATGAAATGATTTCTTAAGAATATCCTACTTCCTTATTCTTAGTTGATTATATCGAAAATAAAGTAAAATATTTTAAAATTACTGATCTCCATGAAATTGTTCAAAAAATCATCAATATAGGTTATAGGATACTTGTTCCTGATTTTGATCTTTTTAATTTCTTGATATTTAATGCATTGTAACATCGATCCATATTTATTCTTAAAATAATTAAAGGTGTACCCTACGATGACACCCTTGGTTAAATTAATCAGTATTCATGATTTTCTTGATGTTTCTTCTTCAATTCCTGCATCCCAATCACTTCTATTCTATAAAGAGTCTTTTAAATAGGCATATCTCTATGTATGCATTCTATTGAAAACTCAACTTAATGATTCAGTGGTTGACTAGGTAAATCTTCCAAAATACATCATAAATCGTCCTCAGAATTGTCAAATCAGTGATGTTTAGTTTCTACCTACCCATATGGGATAAAAAACCTGTGGGACCTTAATCAAGTCCCATACAATGTATGTAGTGTCCATTGGATGTTAATATTTATAATTGCACTAATAGATGATCATATGATAGATGTAATTTAAAATGTGACTTTCCTTCATCATAAATTGACATGGGATTTTTTTAAAGAAATACAATACAGAAATATTATAACATTTAATTCAAAATGATTGAGAATAATAATATTTTTAGGATCAAAATTCTTAAAAAATTCAATTAGAGAAGATTTATAGGCTTGAGATGTGATCAATATTGTAGTGGTGGTTTTCATAACTATTTTAACTTCTACTCAATGTGGTGGAATTATGATACCCTTAGTAAATTATTTAGAAATAAAAGATTGGTAGATCGATAGCCAAATAGGGCATTAACAGTTCTAGATTGGATGGTAAGTGTTCCTTTCACCAAGTTGTTATGACATCTCTCTTCAGAAATAATGATCACATGAGGTTTAATTTTGTATCTTATCTTAAGAGGTTACTGATGTCGATTATCATGATTAACCTTCAGATTTGGAAACTAGTTAGCATAATGAACATCATTTTTGAATTTGAAATATTAGTGCGTGGGTAGTGTTTATTTTGCTTATTTATTTCTATTAACATCATTAGATATCTTCTTTCAACCACATCCGCATTCGATTTCTCAATGAAATTCCTTTCCACATTAAAAGCATATACCAGTCACCTTAAGGAAATATACACTATATTCTCCTCCACATAATGTGTATAAAAGAAGTCACATATGTTCTCTCCCTTTTTTTTATAATTTAATTTGTATTACAAATTTCTTTTCTTTTCAAAAACATGAGATTGATGGTTACCTAAAATCTAAATTTCAACATTGAGATCACATTAAATGATTTCTTCATTGCTACTGAATTACCTTATGGATATCCACCTAATGAGACATGGTTTTTTGTAACTAAAGAATCATGAAACCTTACTTTAATTTTGTATGATAATACTATAAGTTTACCTCAAATGTCTTGTAACATTTCCCTTATAGGTACTAGAAGATTCATTATACTTCTACTTAAGCTCAATTAATTCCTTATTTGTTTTTGTGTAATGAATAAAAATGAATGTACTTATTTAAAAAAAATATTTCACTTATCCTAATCCATGGATTCAATTTCTACTTGTTTACTCATATTATTTATAAGCTTCCACAATTGATTCATTTCACCTTACAAATTGTAGATAAACAAAAAGAATTATTCATGCTCCAAACATTAGAAAACTAAAAATGACTTTTTCAATAGTGATAATCCATTTCCAAAAAAATAGTGTATTCTAGATCTACTAAAATAAGGTGGATGTTTCTATATGAAGTACCAAAAAAATGTATTCACTACTTTTCTCATTTGGAAGTTCAATATGATTCATAACATAAGAAATTTATGTGATTATAACAATGAGAGGATACCATAATGTTTGGTTTTTTAGTAACAAAATCATTTCATTTTACATAAAATTTAATATTAACATGATTCCTTCAAGTTATATAAAATAAATAGAAGAAAAATTAATAATGGGAGAAATAGTAATTATAGTGGTGATCCACATAATCATGAAAACTATTTAATATGATTCTTAAATAATGACACACTCATTTCAATCTACAAAACCTTAGGATTAATTTTATTCTTTCATGGAAATATCTGTTTGAAATTTCATATAGTGGTTCATAAAGAGTTTATCAATTTATGTAGAATAACCCCCAATAGAGTCAAACTAGGCATGAAACAATGCGTTTTTCCATGCACCAGTTGAAGATCAAGTTAAGCCCAATGTACCCCTTTCAGAATTATAACCCCTGATAGAACTATTCTAAAGACACATCAACTTGTTGTGTCCTTACATAGATGTAATTTCCTAGAATCCACTAGCTCTATCCTTCGTTTAATTAATGGAAATTTTCATATAATTTGGATTATCCATAGAATTACTGTTAGAAATGTCCCTAGACATATCCCTTGGGATCTAAATATTGTTTTCTCATCATAGTTTCCAAAGGTTAACTAAACCTTTCTCTAATAAAAACTATAACGAACAACATGTTTCAAACATAGTTATTAAATCTTACTAGATAAATACTAATTACATAACATAATGATCCATGCTAGAATTGTATAGGTTTATTACCTTTGGAAACTTGGATACATGTACAATTGGAATATAAGTGAACTAAATCATCTCCCACTATGTTATTCATAACTAATACCCTTCATAGTTATATCATATACAGTTCCTTTATTCAAAACTTGGGAAAGAATATATAAAAAGGGTGAGCTAATATTCTAATTAATGGTAAACAATGGAGATATCAATGTTCAAATAATAAAAAAATGATAATAAGTGTATTAAAACATGATCACAACATTTTAGAAGCAGTCCATGCATATCAAAGATCAAAACCTTGTGTAATAGAGTAAATCCAGATATTTCAGAATACATGAGTAATATAGGAATAAAATAACATGGTCCATGATAAGATAAAATTGACATAATAAATTGATTTTTGGAATACAAATATGAATTTAAAATCACTTCCTTAGTCATGAAGGATCATTTCTAAGGATATCATAGTGGAATGGGTTTACTCCCCAAACCCTTATTGTTGTCAAATTTCACTCCCAAGACTACCGTATTGGACAATTTCTATTAACGAACCAGGTCTACACCCTATTACAAACCTATTTATCTTATGAGATATCAATATTTACTCAATTAATTAACATGATATATTGGTCACACCCATCTTAGTTTATAACATAACTACCCATCTTTGGTTGTAATATAACCACCCTCTATGGTAATAACATAACCACCACCCTGGGTTTATATAGAAACCACCCATAATAAAATTAATTTCATTCATGTGTGTGCCACAAGATTATAAAACATTCATCATATCATATTATATTAAGAGAAATGGGTTTTAT
The DNA here is from genome assembly GCA_963277665.1 of Viscum album. Taxonomy (NCBI): domain Eukaryota; kingdom Viridiplantae; phylum Streptophyta; class Magnoliopsida; order Santalales; family Viscaceae; genus Viscum; species Viscum album. The sequence goes on from OY728125.1 coordinate 227,939,072, forward strand.
AAATAGTTTATCATAAAATATCCCATATAAAAGAAAAAGGTTTCATAAACATCTCATTATTTTATCATAGAATAATCCATGGACGAGGAATGGGTTTCATAAACATCATTGAAACATAATCATAAACCATCCATAGAAATAAAAAGGAAGGTATCATTGGATAATGTAACCAATAAAAATTAAATAACTTCAAATGATTTCATCTTATATAGAAAATTTATTTGAAAGATAACTTGGGACATTTAATTGAACAAAATATAAATTACATTTTGTAATAAATTAATAATGATATAAAAATTTATCAATTATTAATGTTGTTTTAAAAATAACCTTGTCAACATTTTAGGGAATCTTTTAATCATTGAGTGTTCAAGATGATTGACAATCCTATTCATTCCATACAAGTTAAGAAAAAGATTTATTTCACATTTTGTGTAAATAGTATAAAGTGACTCATCCATAAAATTAAAAGATGATTCCTTTCAATCAATATTGAAAAAAACCAAACACGGTTGAAACTTCCATTAGAAAATAATTTCTAAATAGAAAAAAATTCATTAAAACATTTTTAGAAAACATTTACATGGATGAACAATCATTTTCACTAAAGAGAGATATAATGTTTATAATTCATAAAAAAAAATATTTTAGACTATTGAGTAAATAAATGTTGTAAAATCAATGTAAAAACATTTTAATTACATAAAAATATTATCCAAAAATTTATTATTACCCTTTGATAGAGATCATTATATTTCACTATCATAAACTCAGTCTAAAAAAATCCAGAGGATTAATGAGATTGTAACATAAAACCCTTACCACTTTAGAAACCTTTTAATAATAAGCCCCATGAAAGAATGAAATATATATGGATATGTATATAACTAAAATTTAATTAGTTGAAACATAAAAATAATTCATGGGTGGTATATACACCACATAAAAGAAACAATAGGGGAATATGGCTTGTGTCTAATAGAAATAAAGGTTAGACGAGAATCTCTTACCTCAAATCTTGAATTTCATCATACATATTTGATCCTACTGTATAATAAATATAAATTTATTATAAATTTAATCTAGAAAATTAATCATATTGATACCATATAGTATTTACATACTACCATTTATAAAAAATTTCTTAAATACCTTCTTGGTAAAACCACATTTGAGGTAAAAATTGCATAATTTTCCATGTATGGTTTTGTTTTATATTTTTGGTACTTTTAATTTTATATTGTTTTAATCATATGCAGAATGTTAAAAAATATTGATATAACCTATATATTCATCATATATTTATTTATATATTTTAATTCGTAAAACATGGATAATGAAAATGAATCACACCATTCATATAGACTATATTTCATACATATAGATGCACACTACTTCCATTTTCTCAATGGATGGAACAAAAGAGAGGTAAAAATTAATTTAAACTTATATAAGAATTTTAATATAATATATATCATATATATTTATTAAATATTACCATATTACCATTAATTTAAAGATAAAATAAAAAACTTATCACATCGCTTTTTGGAGGCAGTAGTGCTCACATACAGATAAGGGATATTATTATTTAAAAAAATATTAGATGTTAAGAATGTTGATGAGATATTTTAATTAAATAAATATAATTATTTCATTAATATAATTTTAAATTTTAAATCCATCATTACATCCATCCATGAGAGGTGGTGATGGAAAATTAATTAAATCAGTTAATCTGGTGGTAGTCTGCCGTACACATGATCAACAATTTCATTTCCTATTTTATGAAATTGGAGATGGATAGAGGATATTAAAATATCATAAAAACATATAATTATATAGCACATAACAATTTTTTTATATTATTATATTTGAAATTTTTTAAGGAGGTGGAATAATAAATAAATAAAAGCACTCAATTAGGAATAATAGCATATCTTCGGACAACCTCTTTAGGCTAGAACCAAAAGCCTTATTAGAAGTATTTAATAATAAATATAATTCATATAAGATGTATTCGAGAAGTAGTTAATGTATTTGGGTTGGTCTTGTAGGAAATAATGTGTTTTTGAACTGCGAATACGAGCGGAGAGGTTGTTCACCTTTTTAAGTGGTTGACTGGATAAACATGTAATGTTTAAAAATAAAAAGTTGTGCCCACATTTTAAACATTCCACAAGAAAAAATATGGATTATTATATAAATTTATTTGATATATGGTTGATAAAATAAATAAAATGGGATTTGGAAAGGTTTTAGGTCATTATTACAATTATATTGTTAGATTAACCCCCTCGTAAACTCATTTTAGCTTTTACCATGGTAAATAATTTTTACTGTTTTTAATACAGATTATGAAAAAAAATTAATTTGACCACGTTATATAAAATTAATAATGATTATTAAATATTTTTAATCCATTTTTCAAAATTAAATTCACAATATTGTAAAATTTTAATATAAAATAAATCCCACTGATGTGATGAAGAAGCAGTTCTCTAAAGATAAGTACTTAATATTTATATATATATATACATATATATTTAATATATATATATAATCAATTTTAGTGACCTAAATTTGATTAATAATAAAAGATTGAATTGATTTTAATATTAAATCATTTTCAAAAAAAGTATAAATTCATAAATATTTTGAACAAAAAGGAAGTTTTAATGAAAATAATTATTTTTTAGTACTCAATAAAAAACAATATTTCAAAAAAACCCCAAAAAATAAACAAAAGATAATGTTGATATATTGATTTCAAAATTGAGTTTACTTTTTAGAAAATAATTTTTTGAAATTTGGGAAAAATTATTTTATTATTAGTTCACAAAAATAATTAAAAATATTTTTTAAGAAAATATATTTTTGAAACATATAAGGACTTTACTACAAATTAATTATATATTTATAAATATGTTTTATTTATGTCAAAACCTTGTAGTTAATATAAAAAATATGGTTATTACTATTTATAAATCCATATTTTGTATAAATACTATAAAATTCATGTTTAAATATTTATATTATTAGTATATCACCATTCATTAAATATTGGTGTTTCATGTAACAAAATCTATTAATGAAACCAAATTTATCCGATAAAATTTTATAAAAACATGGGGTGTCAAATTTTAAAAGTTGAATTGAAAATATTACTTTCCATAAAACCATAATTTAACCATGAGGGTTCTACATAAAAAATGAGTTTATTTAGAATCTTTTCATGGTTTAAAATCATCTTGTTACTCATTACATGAGACAATAAATTTGAAATTTCCATTGAATCAAGCTTACCTGTATATGAGAATTTTGAAGGGAACTAGAAAAATTTGGAACGCTAAGAATGAAAAGGATATTTAACTAGTAATATATTTATATAAAAATATATCTAATGTTCATGATTATAACAATTTATAAAGTCGAGAAAAAGAAATAGAACTTGTAAAAATCATGTAATGGGGGTGGTACGAATGATATCTTACTATATTTAAAAAACCATTACTGAAAATAAAAATGATCAAAAATCAAAACCTTCATTTGAAAATAGGATAAAGTAAATATGAAGTTCACATGAGGTAACACATAACAAGGTTTCCAACTAGAAAGGGGAACATTGGTGGTAATTGAAACTATGAACAAGGATGTGAAACAATTTCTTAAATGGATGATATTTTTTCTTAAAATTTATTAATTTTACAAGATGATTATAAATAACTAGTACATAATAATTCAATTAAAGTGACATAATATAATATCAATAGGGTATACCATATGAAATTAAATACAAAACTCAAGGAGAAACAATATAACTCATGAAATCAGAATGGCTTATAAAATTCTATTATATTTTGTAAAGACCCCAACTTTTATTAATGAAAATTCTGTTGATATAATTAAATTTCTTATTATGTAAAATGGATATATAAAAAAATGAAATTCCTTGGTTTTGTGTTTTTTTAAATACCATTACAAATTGTTATTGTTGCTATTATATCTGTTCAACAGTGATCACATAATTAGTTTTAATATAGGGATTTAACGAATCCAATTTACTCATATATTGGAAGTTATTGCCTCATCCAGTAGAATTTTTCCAGATGAAGAAAATTTTTCAGAACTCAGAATGGTGGTAAAATCACAAGGCTTCACTCTTGACCGAGACCAACCTGAGCTTCAACAGGTTAATACTGAATAGAATCGCCTATAGGAGAAGTGGATGTTTATAGAGATTACCACCCGTGCGATGTTATCTGAGCCACCCCAAGAGTCTGTCACCGTTACACACCTCACCCTTAGGTCTTACGTGGGTGTTATAAAGGGATATTTAAGAAGACCCTATCACTATGATTATGTGCATTATTTTTTAATAAAAAATATACATTCATTTTGTTATTGTTACTTTGTAAATGCTTTTTAATATAAAAATTTTATTTTTAGTTAATATTAAAAATCAATTAAGAAATATATTTTGATGATATTATGGATTTTTTAATTAAATAATATTGTAATAAAATATTACTAATATATTAATTTTTATCAAATATAAGGTATTGTATAATTTTTATGAATAAAATTGTAATTTTTATTATGGTTTGAAAGCTGTTTTTGTCAAAACCCATGGATTTTTGATAAATGTATGTTTTCATTTTAAAAGATAAAATTACCATATTTTAAAAATTTTCTTGATAAAATGAATATAATATTTTGATTCATGATGTTGAAATTATTTGATGGAGAATTTTTCATAATATTCAGAGATAACAGAATGTTTGGTAAAAAATTAAAACTTTTTTTAATATATATAATGTGTTATATGACATCATAATGACCCAATAGTGATGTAATAAAATACTATAAAAGTTGTATTCAGAAAATATATGTTTTATATTTAAAATATTTTGATTTTATATTTTTTCCATATATTTTACATTGCCTTTGTGGACCCACCAAGACTTATAAAACATTTTAACATTTTAAAATGATATGCAGATAGTGTGACTCACCTACACATAAGCAAGCTTAATATTTTCATAAGTTAGGAAATTAGACTTAAAAAATAATTTTTTCCACTTTAATTTGGAAAAATAATGTTGTAAAAGACAATGGTATGGTTTGTGGTTTTGATTAGTTTAATGTGTTGTGTCCAAAACCAAAATAATAATGAATTCCCCCTCTTTTCCTATATAAACCCACCAAGCTCCCGCTTTTCTCCACAAAAAACCCTTAGATCACGTCCCTACTCTACCCTCATCTCTCTATAATCCTCTCAAGGCACCCAATCTCCCATGAAGAATTTATCAAGTCTCTCTCAAGCCTTCGGGATCACACTTCCATGTAAGGGATCCTCACTTTCTTTCCTTCCTTATTTATGTATGTGTTTCCTTACATTTTAAATACCCTTTGTATTCAATTACCAATTTTGGGGTATGATTTCAAACCTCACCTATAATTCCCTCATTATTTTTGAATTATGTTAGACCCATTTATATCTCTTTTATGCCTTGTACAACTGTTACCATGCCGAAATTCCGTAAGGGATTTCTCTCTCTTATTTACATTATAGGAATTATTTTATATTATGAATAAGAATTCCATTACATATGTGGGATATTAGGATCTATTATCCCTTAGTATACATTTCATTTATAAATTATGAGATACCCTTTCTCTCACATCAACCCACTTTATGATTTCTATTTGAAGTCATTATACTGCCGAAGTTACACCATAATTTATCATTCCCAAATCATAATGTTAGTTAATACCATACCAATTTATCTATAAATGGTATTAAAAATTATATACATTTACTTTTTTATTTAGGACAAAAAATTATGTATTACATATCTCTTATTTGTGGAGGAAGTTATGATGTTTAATGAATCTATGTTATATGATCTATGTGGCACACTAATGCATGAAATGAAATGATTAAGAAGGCTGCACCCTGATAGCGTTCCAATGCGTTGGGAAAAGATTAGTATCATGATACTTAAAGTGAAATTAGTGTTTACTGATGCTAATTCATGTTGAATGAGGATTTACTCATGCTAATTCAAGTGAAATCAGGCTTTACTCATGCTCAATGTGTCATAATCCTTGGCTCATGCTAATATCATGTTAAATTTTGTTGCCACATTTCCATGTTATGATTATCATGTTATATCATTCCTTTATATTCATTTTTCTCTTATTCCCCATTTTTATGTTTATTTCCTAATATGTACTATATTCTTCATTTTATTGCTTTTTTACTCCCATACATGGCTTTATAGCGCACCTTTGTCTTATATAGGTCCTCAGGTAATCCCATGCAATGCTAAGTATGATGGAATGTTTTGGTCATGTAAAAGGATTTCTCAATAAAGATTCCATAATTTATGTTCTAAGTTGTTATGTAATATTCTTAATTTTTTCAGAAAATAGACATCTCGATCCTCGGAGTTTCCTTAAGTTCAAGTTTATGTAATAAATCCTGATTAAGTGTGTAATAAAGTGCAGGGTTGTTATATATTTTAGGGAATAAATCAAGCATATCCCATTATATAGAAGATTGATAATGGAAGTGAGTATTATACATTAAATAATTATTTTTTGTATTATATGTCATGGGTGCTTTTTAGAGTCTATAAAAATGAATATTGGTGCACAATATCAAATATTTCCTTAATAATCTATGACTGAGATGAAACCCTTAGGGATTTAGATCATTTTTATCAAAATTCAGTAGATTATAATAAAAAACCTGGTTCCATCAAATCAAATCCTTAAATCATTGATCATTCATATATAAATTAATTGGTAGTAGATACACCATAGAGATAAAAAATTAGTGAATAACATTAAAACGATTCTTAATGAATAGAAATTGAGATTTGAACCCTTAACTTATTCCAAATTCATTTTGTGAAAAAACATTATTCTAGAATATTAACACTAAGATAATAAGATATATACCCAATAAATTTATTCATATAAATTTAATTATAGAAGGACCGTATATTATCTCTTTGTTATTGTTTCCAATATAGTTTTTTCTTATTTTGTTTACTTGAGATTGTTCTATTTTCCTTTTATAACATCTTATGTATGTTTTGCATGGTAGAATGAGTTTTTAAATAGTTTTATAATATCCAAAATATTAATATAGTAATGGAAATAATTTTTATATATTAAATATATATTTAAATTCTTTAATTATGGGTTGTGATGATAAATAAAACTCATTTATTGTACAGGTGACAGTTCACACATACATGTGCTTAATATTTCCATTAATTAATGAATTATAAGGAAATAGTGTTCATGATCATTTGAAATTTAAGAAACCTAATTATATTATAGATATAGAATTCATTCATACATTATAACCTTTTTATCATCCAAAAAACGGTGGAGATGAAAAAACAGAAGATATCACTCTAAGGAGGTGGTAGTCTATGTAATGCACTAATTGTGATTTTTTTCATATCAGATAGAGAGGAATAAATAATATTTATTACATTAATATAATAAAATCATAGTATAATAACTATACTTATGTTGTTATATTTTTATGTATATAATTGTTTTGATGGAAATGTTGTTTCTTGTTGATAAGAATTGTCTAGGAAGTATATCATTTTTGTCTTGTAAAGGAGGTATCACATTTAAGTTATTTACATCTGGGTTACCATTCTATTTTTGACAACTATGGGTTTATGTCTGAGTGGATTGATTGAAATGGGTTATCTGGTGTGAAATTTTTTATTCTGTGCAGAATTTAACCGAATGGTCTCCAACGAGTTTATTTCCCAAGAAAAAGTACCCAACAACTCTCACATTCATCATTTAGGGGCCTACATTCCAAAGGCATGCATTCATTGGATAATTTATCCAATGAAACATAAGAACTCACGTTGGTCTAGAGGATGTGAACTCGTGCTCATCTCACCCATTTTGAGGTAACTATTTCATATTCCAGGACTCTCTTATATATTTAAGATATGTTCATATATTTGTGAATCCTTGGTACACTCCTAAGAATTTGTCTGTAGATAACCCCTGTGGGAATAGTTAATCTTGATTTGGATGGGTTCAGAATCATCTTTATGTATTTGAGGTTCTACATAGATTAAATAATATGTATGTATCCAAATTTCTCATCAACATTACCCTTTTTTGGATAGGTTATAGATTTTTTGATTGTTCACTCAGACAATTCTAGTTTTATGCCACATGGGAAGGATCTCTAGAGTTTATTGCCACGCATATATGATGAGATTTTTTTCGATGTTGTGATCGAACCCATAAGAATGTCTTTCTATGTATCACCATGAGTGGAATTATATCCCACCTAGTTTGGTGTCTTTTTACAGGGCACATTGTCTTTTAAGGTTGTGTGACATAGACCTAACCATGTAGTTTAACGTCATGAGGAAAGGAAATCTAGCTAATTGGTTACTTGGAAAGGATAGTGTTGGACTTATGATTATTCATCCCAAGATACCCTAATGAGATATGGTCTCCTCGGTGAATGTGATCCCACTAAGAATTTGGCCCAAGAAAACATTAAGGATATTTTTTGTGTCGTGTTTGGATATCAGAGAGACTTCCTATATATCCCATTTTGATAGGAATCAAATTCCTAGAAGTTTGGTTTGAGTTGGGTCTTACAATTTGGAGGACTCCCATTAAGGTAGAATGATTGGGGCTTAAACCCTAAAGGAGGCCCATATGAGGGGATTTGATCAGGGATTACACCTTCTTGGAGGCCTCATCATCATATTGGCTTTGGGGATTACATCTATGGGGAATGAACGTTTATTTTATGGTTGGGGCTTACATCATCCGGTAATCCCCATTATTTAGGACCGTAAATATATCATAATCACCACCAACATCTAAGCCCATGTGAGTCATGGTTAGTATGAGAAACGAGAGGAGGTGGTCTATTTCATGATCGCACGTACCATATCATCTACCAGTAGATGGTATTTGAGCCCAATGGTGGATACTGAGGGTCTTTGAGTTTTCCATTTTCCCATATTGTAATCATAACTCGTATAGTCACCTTTGGTAATCTATCTGGATGCATATGAGGCTAAGGATGAGAGGATAAAGAGTTCCACCTACCTTAAGAAAGGATTGGGGACTACCTTAGTGGTAGTGCCCTCCAATTGGTTCTAGGGAAAAGGGAATAATGTTCATCACCGGACCTCATGTAAGGGAAAGGAAAGTGATTCCCATTAATCACTAGAATATAGAGGTTCTTGTTAGCATCCAAAAGTCATGACCCCCATTACAATGTGAATGTAATATTATTGAAATTATGTGGGTCCGTATTATTGTAGGTATTATCTATGTGAATCTACATACTGTGGATATGTAAACCAAGATTGTCTCACTGATGTGCTCGATAGTCATACCATACATGTCTTGAGGATTTGGGAGAGTCTTTAGCTTGATACTGTTGGACTGTCTTGTAGAGGGACTAATGATGATATGATTGAAATGAAAGGAAATTAATGTGGGCAAAGGGTAGAACACCCTATGAAAACACATTTCACATATCATAACCTTATATGAGATGGTTTTACCTCTACATAGAATATTTTTATGTAGGTAGGGGGATGGTTTTCATACTATGGTGGTACATTGACCAAGGTTTGATCAGCGTATACCATACAAAGGGTGAACCCTACAGGGTTTACACGATTAATCTGGGATACAATACTTCATGTTTCAATAGGGTTACCATCATGGGATCAAAATATGAAACATAATCAATTAGGTGTTATTCCAGGTCACCTAATCCATTTACTAATAAGAACATGAGATTCAGGAAATTTGGTGGCAGTGGAATGTTAATCACCTAGTCGAAGTAAGGATTCCATCGTGGTTATACTAGAGCACTTTATCCTTCCATGTATTCCAATCAAGATTCTAATGACTCAATGGTACTAATGGGAACTTGATATGTGTCCTATTGAAATTTATAAAGGATGTGTGTATCCTTGGAAAAATTGGTCTTGTTAGTCAACTGGTAATTGAAGTGGATACCGACGAGGGTATCTTATGGAGACTTTCCTGAATTTGTTTTGGTTGATTCCTTAAGGATGGAAAATCTTGATATCCATAAATGTTTTAATTTAGGGAGACCTATGGTACCAACCTTGTCTTGGATGATTATGCTAGACTTATTTCATTCACTGAGATAAACCTTTTTGGATGATGTACACATTCTAGAAGTGCATTATGGAGATCTACTAGTGGATCCTTCAGAGAATATTCCAATTGACGGGTTCCTTACAGTATCCGAACCTTGATTCTCTTCAACTATTTCATTTATTCCTCTTTTCGATCAAATATTTTTTTGACCATTTGGGACTCATTCTCATTGGGAGGAGGAGTCAGTTCATACATGACCTTTTTTTGTGCTTCTCTTTATTAGTAATTCACGAAGGAGGTAACAAGGGATTAGTTGGGGGAGTTCCCAAATTTACAGTAGCCCTTTTGTTCTTGGTATACACACCTCCAGGATTAGCATGGATTAGATTTTGGGTGGAACCATCCACTCCCTATTTGTTTTTATTTCCATCATTTTCTGTGTGGTTTATATGATTGGTGTCCATGATGTTCACTAATGCATAACGAATTTTTGGTGTCATACCTAGTTCCAAATGGTATGAGAGCCCTTTTTAGTCTTTGTTAAATCTTCTCCTTCCATTGTAGGGTCCTCTTTGAGTTTCTTGGTGAAGGGTTATTCATAGGGAACATTAATATGACCTTTCCATATGCCTCCCTTCTGGGGGACATGAACCAAAAGAAGGGATGGAATGTGGGACCTCTCAATTTTTTGACCACCATAACTAAGAAAAGGTTGATATCTGTTGGGACCGTTGTTGAGGTAAAAATTCCCCCAGACCTACAGTCTAATGTTTCTCCTATACTATAGCCATGATTGCTACTATTACCACTTTCTTAATATCAGGCATTTCTTTTTGGGCATGAACCATATCTGGTGACATGTATGAACATAAATTATTTTTTTCTGAGGACATGAGAAATTATTTCTAATTGATTTATCTTAGGTGAAAAGTGTGATGTTTATTATAGGTTTCTTAGTTTTGGAGCTTTTCAATTGATTTCTCTCATTTGGATTGACACTTTTGAGACTTACTAGAGACTGAATAATTCTGAGTATTCCACCTTTCCCGAACAAGGATTTGATTTGATCATCGTCCTTGGATAATGACATTATAGGATTTCATTTTCAGTGTGTTATAATGAATGGGAATTGAGGAAAAATGAAAATTTCAGTGCTCTCTTTATCCCTGTATATGAACATCTAGCGTGGTGTTAATAATACAGTAACACAACTTTTTCAATTCATAGAGGAATGTTAGTTTGAGATATTTTTTCACCTCTCTAATTGTGGTCACCATGTAAATAGAAGGTATTATAAGTTAATTTTATGGATAGGTTCTCCCATCTTTTTATCATAGTCTATTTACCCCTCATTGGGAAATAATTTTGTTTTCAGGTGGTGGAGAGTAGTGAAGAGGTTGACATGAATGATATGTATGCATTATTCTAACACCCCTCTTAGTTTGTTGAATTGAGAAATGCATGTGGGATAAAAGATAGCTAGTGTGTCATCCATGGATTATATTATTCTCATGAGAAATATATTTATTTATTCTTCCGCTAGAGACTATCTTTCATGATCTACCCAATTTGGATGCTTCTTGATGATCTCCTCAAAAGTAGTGGGGCTAATAGGTGTTTTATTGATATGTGAATGATATGGAGGTGGGTTAGAATATGACCATTTCCTTGGGCCATATTTATATTGATTAATGTTATCACTTTTTGTCAAAAGGGTTTATGAAATACTTTATACCATCCTCCCAGGTGCCTCAACATATGAGGGCTTTCATGAATTTGATTTGGCAAGGGGAGGGCCACCCTAACCATATAGAACATGACTACTGTGAGGGCATTAACTATTGGTGCTATAATGGATAGGACTACAATCATAGTCTGATGTTCAAATGCAAGGAGATTTTTTTCTATATACCATGAGGAAGGACTTTAGGGAAGAAGACTTCAAGGGGATGTCCTTTTGGATGAATAGAGACATCCCTATTGGGAGGACCATCACATTTGATGCCATTATGGCGAGGAATACCATTGAATAATGATATCCTTCAATGGAGAGAATTTCCATAGTGTGCATCCTAAGGAGGACCTTTAGGTTTGACCTCAAAAGGGTAGTCCATTTGTATTTCATGATGTCTTTTCATGGAGGGACTTTAAAGTGACTTCTATCATGGTGAGTACTACCATCATGGCATGATGTACTACTGATAGGAGAATTTCTGTAGAATATACACTAGGGATTACATTCATGGAAGAAATTATTAGGGAAAGGACCTTCTTGTTCATCAATCTCATGGCTATGGAGAGGGATACCAAGACAATAATGATGATATAGGCCCTTGTGATTGATCGTTTCATGCCCATGAAGTAAGACTTTCGGGGTGCTCTGAGGAGGAACGTCAGGGTTTCTATTAACAAAATAGTGGGGTGGAGCTTATTAACTGATACTACCACTTCCATAATTTAGTAATGGATTGATAGGATACTAAGAATCTATTGATAGGTGTGGGATGGAATCAATTACATTAGTTTTTAGAGGAGATGGGTCATTAATATGCTCTTCATTTTCCAATTTCCTTTGGCACGATGTATTTTTTCGGGGCACTCTTATGGGGGAATGGGGTCGCTGACTTTTTGTAATGACCTTCATATATGGGTTCCAATTTGAGTGATTCCCCTGATTCTAAAGAGATGCATCATTGAGAATCTTCAGTTTTGGAATAGATATATTTCTACCTTGGAGTGGCCAGTGTGGTGGAATGTTTTCCCCCAATTTGAATGTGTATTTTCTTTCCTGATCTGATATTCCATTTATCACCGAATATGGATGAATGCCCTCTTGGAATTGATTAGGGATGGATGTATCTTCTGGAGTGACCATATAATATTATTTATGAGTCACCCCACTTGGGGAGATGAAGTTGTGGTCCCAACTCCTTAATATTCTCATTGATGTGATTACTTCTTGAGATCTCTAGAAGATATGACCATGGATTGATTTAAGATCCTCAATAATTTTAATGATGTGTTGAGATACATATTTAGCTGGAATGATGCTATATTCCCATTCTGATTTGGTAGCAGAAATATGTGTTTTCTCTATTTCTCTATGCTTTTCTAGTGGTTACTGGTAGTTCTCCTGTGTCAGGTCAGAGGAATGAGTCTACCCCTGATTTATAACTGGGATATGTGACCTATTTTCTTTTTTTTCTGTAATATTTTGATTACGGGGTTCATATTTGTTAGAAGGGATTTGTGTCTTCTCATTTTCTATTGTATTTGTAGGAAATTATTTATACACATCCATATAAATTTGTGTCTTTTGTTATTTTATTTCCAAAGTATTTGATTAGTGGGCATGATACATAAGGGAATGAATTTCAATTTGACCTTATTTCATTTACACAATATTTTATTGGTGGGATTCTTGTTACATGGAATGGATATGTGCCTATCTATAGTTTTCCATCCTATTTGGATGAAAGGTCTGGTACACATCAGCAGAAACTTGTATCTTCTCAATGCTTTTTTCCATCCTATTTTGATGAAGGGATTCATTCCCACAAGTAGGGATTAATATCTTCCTATAACTTGAAACCTAATTTAAACGAAGACCTTAGAGAGAATTTGCGGGAATTTGTGATTTCTCATAATATGTCATCGTATTTCCATGGTGTATATTGGAAGATGGAGTGGAAATGTCTGCCAGACCATAGTATTCCACAATATATTCACAAAAAACTCTTCCTTAGGAATCAGGGTGATGACCTACTCTTGATTATATGTTTGTCTCCCTTAGGAAGAGGTCTAAGGGACCTATGTTCGTTGAATGTTAGAAGGATCCCTCAGTGTTATATCCTCTTTAGACTGAGGATACTAGACCACCTAGTGTTGGTGGTGATGTCATCAGGTAGAGACCACTTAGAAGAACCCCTATGTAGTAGGGATGAATTCATTTGCGATGACATGATCAGACTCCCTAGGATAAGGGAGGTACTCATTATCACGTTCTGAGGATCGGATCCCGAAATGATTAAAGGCGGCTAGTGGAGATTCTTGGCTCTAGACCCTAGGCTACTGTTGAGTGGGCGACTAGAGATATTTCATCAACTGGAGGGCCTATCTTGCTACTTCAAGTGTTGGGAGAGTACCATTCTTATGGTACTCTAAGATCAGTGCATTTGAGACTCAGCGTTGGAGACACTGGGTGGGTGACTGAGTCAACTTCTTCATGGAGGGATCATACTGCTTTGTGGTTATTGACATGAATGTTTGTGAGAACTTCAAGGATTCCATTGGATTAATAGAAGCTACGAATAATTCCAATAACATATGTGATATGTATCGTCAAAAAACACAAAAAGTAGCATCTCATGACCACATATATAATTTATGATCTTTCTTGGAACTCTTCCCCTTTGAATTTCAAAGGGTCTTTCGGTGGGCTGACACCACCTCCTTGGATAATAATTCATATTAGGTTCACCATTTTTTTATATATCCGGAAAATATGGATTGGTGGTTAATAGAAAATTGTATGTTATTATAGAAAGTTTTATTTTTCTATAACACTACCTCATTGGTTAAGGATTCATGTAGGGTTCACCATTTTTGTTTCTGATGAAAATGTTGTACTCAATAATAAAAATGATCTGATGGGGACTAATCAATATATATTTTGAATCTTGTGAAGAAGGTTTCATAGATAATCTATTTATTTAAGTGTTACCATTTTGTTTTCAATGACTATGGGTTTATGTCTGAGTGTATCGATTGTAAGGGGTTATCAAGTGAGCAATTATTAACACTGAGCAAGAAATCTCTGAATGGTCTCCAATGACTTTGTTGGTAGATCCAGAAACACCAAACGAAACTCGCATCCATGATTCAGGGATTCGATTTCCAAAGGAAGACATTCATTGGATGCTTTTTCCAATGACAGTCAAGAACTAAAGTTGGTTAAGAGGATGGGAATTTAGGCTCATTTGACTCTTTTGGGGGAAACTATCTCAAATTCTGGGAGTGTCTTATAGATTTAATCTATATTCATATGTTTGTGAATCATTGGTTTATTCCTAAGAATATGACAAGAGATTACCCCTATGGAAGTAGTTGATCATTATTATGCATGTGTTTGGAATTATATATATGTATATGAGGTTCTACATTAATGGAAGAATATATTTGTATATGAGCTTCTTATCAATGTTACCATGTTCTAGATAAATGAGAGATTATTTGATTTCTGACTTAGATGAAGCTGTTTTCAAGGCACATAGGAATGTTCTATGGATTTTATTGTCATCCAAGGCTGATGGGTGTAGTCATGATATAGGGATCAAACTCATAATATAGGCATTCTATGTATCATTGTGATAAATATCTAAACCCACATAGATTAGTGTCTCTCTATTGGAAACATAACCTTTAAAGGTCATGTGACATAGACCTAACCATGGAATTAAATGTAATGTGGAATGGAAATACTGGTGAATGTTTACCTAAAAAGAATGTTGTGGGACTTATACTGAGTTATCACAAGATACCTGAAAGAGACACAGTCTCTTGTGAGAATCTGAACCCACCAGGAATGTGGCCTAAGAAAACATTAGGGAGATTTGGGTGTTAATTTTGGAACATAGAGAGACTTCATATATATATTTGTTAGTTGGGAATCAATGTCCTCATTGTTTGGTTTGAGTTGGGTCTTATACTTTTGAGGAGCCCATTTAGGAAGCATGATTGGGGATTACACCATATAGGAGGCGCATATGATGGGATAGGATCGATGATTCCAACTTCTAGGTGGCTATAGATTAATATTGGCATTAGGGATTTCATCAACAGAGAAGACCCATTTATTTTATGGATGAGGCTTACATCAATAAGCAGGACCCATTATTTGGGACCATGGGGATTTCATGATCTCCACCAACCTCTAAGCCCACGTGATTCATCATCTGTGTGACAAATAAAAAGAGGAAGTGGATCTAAATATCACACGTCCAACTTCATCTATTTATAGATGATACTTGATCCCAAACAAGGAGAGAGAGGGACTTGAGTGTCCCTATTTCCTATCTTGTCTTTAAATCTAGGATTTTCACACTTTGAGATCTTTTTGAATGTGTCCTAGGCTGAGGCTGGGAGGATAATGATTACCACTTCCTGCAATAAAGGCTATGGTCTCTCCTTAGTGGGAGTACCAAACAATTGCTTTTTTAGAAAAGGGAGGAATGTTCAATAATATCCATCATAAAACGGAAAGACCAACTATTCTCATTGTCCCCTAAAACAGTGAGGTTCATGTCATTATCCCTAATTTAGAAACCTCATTACCATGGGAATGTAATATTAGGGACATTCTATGGGTCTACCATATTGCAGGGAATACCTACGTTAATCCAGTTACTATGGGAATGTAAACATAGAGGGGTGTGTTGATGCACCTGATGGTCTTACTATACATGGTAAGTGGCTTTGTTAGAGGATTTACCCTGATTTTTTTGTACTAACATGGGGAGGGACTGATGATGAAAGGACTGAAATAGACAGAAATGACTTTGGCCAAAGGGTATAACATGACAAGACACCCCATTTTGCATAGCATATCCTAATATGGGATAGGGTTTCCTCTATATTTCATATTTCTATATAAGTAGAGGGACTAGATGCATATTTCGGTGTTATACAGACATTGGTTTGATCCACATAGCGATCTTCAACATGAGTCTAGGTTCTTTCTTCTTAGCATGACACTACGTAGGAAACAATTCCATCTGCATAGAGATTCACTACATAAGGAAAGGTTCCTTTGGAATAGCGATTTGCTACGTGGGATTATTAGTTGAAAATAGAGAATTGGTCCTATTCCTCATAAGTAGTATTCCCATGGAGTTTTATAGTTCCTAGATTTCCAATTCATTTTAGTTTTCTTTCAACCTTAATGCTATGCAGTGGGGCTTTAACTGTCAAGAGTCATGTGAATATTCTATCTTTTTCAGTGATATATTATTCTATTCCTTCATCGATCCATCAAATTCTATCTCTTTCAAAGTACCACATAATTTTATATTTATACAGAAGTTTGGAACTTGATACCAGTGTAGCCATTCATTTGAGATGATACCATGATCCCTCTATTGTGGATGCCCATGGAAGTAACCTAGCCTGTGGGCGACTAATTAGTGGGGACATAGGTTTATCATCTCTAGAGGTGAAAATCACCACCTCAGTCCTGTGAATGACTTTGTTTCTTTCGTGTGGATTCAATACCTTTTCCTTTCCCACTAACCATTTGAGTTTGTGGGGAATGTCATGTATGGGGCATATTATTATTCATCATTCCCATAGAATATTTTCTTTCATTTGTAGGGAAGGAACCACTATCTACTTTCTGTGAAATATTTAGTTTAGTAACATCTTTCTGAAGCGAGTATCTATGTGGAGAAGAATTCCATGAAGGGTTTATACTCCATGACCTAAACTTCTCCTGGTCCATTTTCTCTACCTTAATCATTTTTTCTTTAACTTTCACTTTTTTTCATTTTCCTTCCTTTTACCAATAAACAAGATTATTCCAATTTCCATTGAAAATTCATTAGGAATCGACAATAATAAATTTGGAAGATATATTTTATGGATAAAAAGTTACAATGATGGTAATACTTACAATGGAGACTTGACATTCTCCTAGATATTTCTTAAGATGAGATCGACTTAAGAAAACATCTAGAGAAAATGGTATTATAGATAATCAATTTGATTCAATATGAGTCTTTTTTTAAAGATTTTAATAGAGAATTATATTGGGAAGTGTAACCTTGGATGGGTAGAAGTGATCCCCTTTTATAATTGAATAAAAGGGAAATTTTAGGAATAGCGTTTCCACATCCTTGATATCAGAACACTATTCAATGGTCAAATACTCCAAAATATAAAACTAATGGTCTTTGGGGTGATAATGTGTCACAAAATCCTCATTGAAGAATACTTACACATATTTTAAACATGTTTTAATTCATTAACCATATGTTTTTACAATTTTCAGTTTTTCCTTTCGTGCTAGGTAAATAACGTTCAATAAGGGTTTATGTGTTTAATGAAAAATATAAAATCACACATATAACCTAATTTAGATGAAATGAAACTCAATTTAATATCTATTATGTCCAATTAAACATATAAATACTATAAAAACAAATTGGAAATTTAAACTGTTAATGTGATGAAAAGCAATGTTGGTTTTAAAATGACTTTTTTACCCTTATGGATACCTAATATTATTTAGGATTGATTTCCAATTAAATGAGTTTTAATATATTTACTTATGTGTTTATACATCACAAAATATTAATTATTTAATGGATTTTTTAAATTAATTTGATTTAAATTTCACGATATTATAATATTAATAAAACTAAATTAATTATTCCATAATTATCATGTTAATTAGCGTTAATCATGTTAATAAAAATTCTACATCTAAAATTGAAATTAGGCATATTAAATAATATTATTTTTTTACAAATAAAAACTTAAATTTATTTAATTAAATTTCTTTTTGTAGGGAGGATAATGTTAATGTTAGCCTATGTAACACATAAAAATACATGTTTAAGAAAAGTATACTTTTATGTGTGAGGATTCTATATAGGATAAAAATAGTGATGCTCTAGATTATGTAGATGATAAAAATATTTTATTGATTAAGAAGATTTATTTGATAGTGAAATAAACCAGTAATATAATTTTTCCCATGATAGAACAAAATTAAAAAAATTAAATGAAAAATAATGTTCATAAAATATTAATACATGTTAATACATGTTATTCCATGATTTTACTAATCAATCACAGTTTTTAAAAATAATTGTTTTGACTTTATAAATTTTATTATTGAAGTAAAATTGTCTCAAAAGACTTCATGTCATAATTTTTTTAGTATTGATGGTATTAATAATATTCATCATGTTTCACTATTTATATAAAAATGGTAATATTAAAGAATCAAAAATTTTTTAATATGATAAAATTTATATTATAGAATAGAAAAATAATTTTAATTTTACATGTTTAATTTTTATAATTTTCTACTTTAAATTTTAAATAAATCCATAAAATAGAATGGAATTTTTTTATAGGAAAATAGATATTCAAAATACTAGTTATAATTATTCCTAATTTATATAAAACTCTAATAATGATAGAATTAATCCATAAAGAGTTTCTTTTATTAAGATCGTAAATTAATAAAATATTTCTAGTTTTATAAAATAAAAAGTACAGTACCTAAAGAGATAGATTCTTAAACAGAATAATGAAAGAAGTAAATTTTTATAAAATAAGGATTATTTATAAAATGATATATAATATTATATTTCATAATTTAGTTACTCATATTCACACCAAACAATTCAATGACATGGTTTTTAATGGTATAAACATATATCAGTATTTTAGTTAGGTGTTTCATATGGAGAAAGATATCACCCATATTTGTATTAATTAAAGGAAAGCATATATTAAAATATCAAGTCATTACATTCTACCCTCCAAAATAAATTATGTACTCACAATTTTAGTTACTCATACCAAATGAAATTAAGTGACATTATTCATAACATATTCATTATTTGGGAATTAACATCTTAATGTGATATCCACCTTACTCGCTAAAGGATAAAATAAGTTATATATCTTCTTTAAAAAATGTTAATTATTCACAAAATCATGTACCAAAGTATGTATAAGCCTTATTCATGTATTGTTCATGACCATCCATTCGAAAATCCATTTGAATATCAAAGAAATTAATCATAGTGAAAAACAAAAAATAAGATTAATTAACTGTCATTCCAAAGGTTACTAATATTTTCCATAATAAGTCATAATAATCAATGAATCCATTATTACATAAACATGGAGAATATTTCAAACCTTATATTTATGCATTTATTAATCATGTGTCCATAAATAGTTCTCCCAAAAAATTTATCCTTCTCATAAATTGTTTTTTCAAGGTTTCTGATACCATTTATTTTATTTTTCTATAACTTTAAACAAACAATACTAAAACGAATCTTTATCTGTTTCACATAAAATTCATATTATTTATAATATACATGAATATTATTGATAAATATCACTTTCTAATAAAAATAGGTGAGAGTGTTGTGATATAATTTCAACTAATATATTAACCTCGTTACCATATTTATGGCTAAGAAACTATCCTTTTCCATCATAATAGTAATATTACAAGATTCTCAGTTATTTAATTATTCTACCTTCACTACAGGTAATATAGATATTTGTGACGGGTCATTTGCGACGGGATCCCATCGCAAATAGCCTTTTGCAACGGGGCCCTATCGCAAATCGCTTGTTGCAGAAAACGCCACCGCAACTAATTTTTTTTGCGACGGGCCCATCGCAAAAACACTTATTTGAGATGGGAAATTGGGCTATCACAAATAGGTTTCTGGTTTTTTAAAAAAATCTTTTGCGACGGGCCCGTCGCAAAATGTATTTGCGACGGGCCATATTCCCATCGCAAATGGTTTCTTCGAAGCGGGTATTTGCGACGGGCCCGTCGCAAATATTAATAAAAAATAAAAAAAAATAAAAAATTATTTATTATTATATAAATCAATAAACCTATTTATATCGATATAAATATAATATTAATTTTTTAAATATGTTTTAGAAAGGAAGAATGAAAATAAAATATGAATGTATAAGATGTTCAGTAAAAGAGGCTTATAAAATAAATTAAAAAATATTTCTAATTAGTAATTATGTAATTTTTATCAATTAATAGTCATTTAATAACTCTTTGAAAATAAAAAAAAAATTAATGAAAGATGGAAAATAAGTTAAAAATGAAACCCAAACTTCAAACGACCATAACTTTTGATCCGTGACTCCGTTTGAGCTCCACCGCATATCAAATCGAAGCCTGTGATGAGCTCTACAGCGCTATGGACCAGTCGAACCCGTCCAAGGTTGTTTCAAGGCCAAAAAGGCCTAGAAGGCCTCCAAAACTGAGTTTTTAGTCGGGGTACCCCAGTTTTTCACCGTTTAAACAACTATAACTTCTGCTCTCGATGTTCGATAAACCTCTACCATATATCATATCGAAGATCGTTTCATGATCTTCGATTTGACTGATTGTGGAGCTGAAACGGACTTATGGATTAGAAGTTATGGTCTTTTAAACATTCAAATGGCTATAACATCCGATCCGGATGTCCGTTTGGCCTGTACCGCATATCATATCGAAGATCGTTTCATGTTCTTCGATTTGACTGGTTGTGGAGTTGTAACAGACTTACGGATTAGAAGTTATAGTCGTTTTAACATTCTCGGTGGATTTTCACCCCCTCATTCCTATGTATTCATTCATAACTATACATATATATGTGTGTGTGTGTGTGTGTATCTATTGTATATATGTATTTATTTATTTATTTTTACATATACATAAAAACCCATATTTTATAAATTTATTTAAAACTATGATTATAAATATATATTAATTAATATACAAATAAATATACGAATAAAAACATATAACTACATATATATATATAGAATAAATATATATTAATATAAAAATAAATAAATATATTTATTTATTTATATAACCAAATATATTTATATTAATATAAATCTATATTAATATACGAATAAATATAACTATATATATATAGATAGATAATTAAATGTATAAAAAAATGAAATGGCTTAGTTGTAAAGGTTAATGCACGCATGGGGGAGGTTTATTCCTATTTATTATTAATTATTCCTTTTTATTATTAATTATTTCTAATTATTATTAATTACTACTAATTAACATTAACTATGACCAATTAATACTAATAATTTGAATTTATTAAATAACAAAACAATATAAACACAATTAAATTACAACTAATTAAAAATAAATAAAACTAATAAAAAATTTAAATTTAATATTAAATTAAAAAGAAAATAAATACCTTTAAAATTGATTTGAGGTTGATCTCTGATTATTATTGAAGACATCAATATAAAATCTGGAAATAAATTAAACTTAAGAAAATGTGAACTCTAAAAATAGAGTTTTGAGAGTAGTTGAGAATGAATTGAAAAAAATGGGTGGGGGTATTTATAGGTTAGATTATTTGCGATGGGAGTATTTGCGACCGGATACCCGTTGCAAATACTTGAGCCCGCATTTATCACGGTCAATGGTTAAATAGTTATTTGCGACGAGTCCCGTCGAAAATATTAACCTGCCGACATACTATTTGCGACAGGGGGGTATATTCCCGTCGCAAATAGTTTTTACCGCCGCCGAATATTTTGCGACAGGGTATATTCCCGTCGCAAATAGTTTTTACCGCCACCGGTTATTTGCGACGGGTGGTAACCACCTGTCGCAAATAACTTTCCCGCGGTTTGGCGCGCTTTGCGCGCCAAGCCTTTTGCGACGGGTGAGATTTCCCCGTCGCAAATAAGTGGTTATTTGCGACGGGAAAATAACCCCATCGCAAATAAGTTTATTTGCGATGAGATTTATTCCCGTCGCAAATAACCCGTCGCAAAAAACCCCTTTTTCCCGTAGTGCCTATTCAATTATAAGTCCTTGTTTTTTTATATACATACCTTTATCAACTTAATTTCTTGATCTTGTTTCAACTAAATACTAAAATACAAAATGATTATCAATATAATTAGAGTAAATGATCATTTGAATAAACAAAAAACACAATCAGAAGATGTATTCCCCAGTGAAGACTTTTTTTCAACCTATGA